>CM028132.1:744022500-745222500 GCA_016271365.2 Neoceratodus forsteri
TTTTTAGTTTTAAATGCAAAACATTGCTTTTTTTTATAACAAGTTTTTGCAGGGAGCTTGTTAAGGGACAGTGGTTTTCACAGAAGGTTTTTGTAAGTTTACAGAATGTTTTTGTAAGTTTCATTTTTTGCACATGCAACAAAAGAACGAACGTAGTGACCCAGAACTGACCTTTTGTAGCCAGCTTTGCAGAGATTTTGCATTTAGCATTTTTAGGTTTACCTCTTCAGTTTTAAATAGCTTTTGGCAATTATTTTAACAGTAAAACTATATACAGTTTTAAACAAAGGGACCTCCGTATCAGTGACATTTTTACATACAGATTTACATATATTTTTATACCTACAGATATGCAAGGGAGGAGAAGAAGAAAAGACAGAAATAGTAAGGGGATGCAGAGAGATGGTGAGAGGCGGAGAATTGAGAAACCATCGGAGTGATCAGTTTTTAGGACTTACAAGAAAATCTGATTGTGCAACTAGACAGACAAGGGACAGAAAAGTAGGGGATAGAACAGACCCTTGCATTTAAACTTTTTTTGCATAACAAACGCACAAAACGTCTGGCTTACAGTATGCACAGCGTAAATCCCACTTAGGCTGATACCATCTGTCGTCGAGGCACAGGCCAGGAAGCATAGGAAAACCAGGAGCAGGTATAAAATTCGCAAGTAGTGTTTTATTTTTTCTAATAATAGTAAAATGAAATAACATTTAGTATAACTATTTACAAAAGCAGAACAAACAAAGGAAACAGTCCTTCATCTGAATGTTTCTTCTCAGTTTCAAATATCAGTCTCTCTCTCTCTCTCTTTCTCTCCTGCAAAACATTGTTGCTTTTTTAATAACAGGTCTTTGCATGGAGCTCGTTAAGGGGACTGTTTTTTTTTTTTTTTCCTTTTTCCACAGAATGTTCTTGTAAGTTTACAAAAGTTTTTGTAAATTTCATTCCTTGCAGGTGCAAGAAAAATAACTTGGTGACCCAGAATTAACCCCTTGTAGCCATCTCTACAGAGACTTTTTCATCCAGCATTCTCGGGTTAACCCCTCGAGTTCCAAATAGCTTTTTGCAATCATTTCAACAGTAAAACTATGTACAGTTTTAAACAAAGTATCAGTGACATTTCAGCATAAAGATTCACATATATTTTTATACCTACAGATATGCAAGGGGGAGAAGAAAAGACAGAAATAGGTGACGGGGGGCCTTGTATAGACCTAGGCTGGTGGATGTCCTATACCTAGATTTCAGCAAGACGTTTGATTCAGTGCCACATAATGAACTGATAGCGGAGATGGGGGTGGGAGGACAGGAGCTCAATTGGGTCGAAAATTGGCTTTTGGGGCATTTACAGAGGGTAATGGTGGGTGGGATACTTTCTTCCCCCAGGATGGTAATCAGTGAGGTCCCTCAAGGTTCAGTATGGGGGACACTCTTGTTCAGTGCCTACGTCTCGGATATAGGGAAGAGGATTAGGAATAGGTTGAGTCTCTTTGAGGACGATTCAAAATTGGGAGCATTGGTGGATTTGGAGGAAGTGAGTGAGAGTCCGGGGGACCTGGATACCCTGGAAGGGTGGTCAAGGAGGTGGGGACTAAAATTTAATGCCGGGAAATGTAAGGTACTTCATTTGGGGGTCAAAAACCCGGGCCATGTATACACCCTGGAGGGGGTCACACTGCAGATCACATTGGGAGAAAGGGATTTAGGGGTGGTGATAAACATCAAAATGAATAACTCTGAAAACTGTAGAAGAACTGCAGCCAAAGCAAACCGGATACTGGTCTGCATAGCCAGGGGTATTACGTCCAGAAGGAGGGAGGTGATCCTCCCTCTATATAATTCCTTGGTCAGGCCGCAGCTTGAGTGCTGTGTACAGTTCTGGAGACTTCATCTGAAGAAGGACATAGCGCTGCTGGAGAGGGTCCAGAGGAGAGCGACCAGGATGATTCAAGGCACGGAGGGGAGGCCTTATGAGGAGAGACTGGAAGAGGTTGGGCTTTACACACTGGAGGAGAGGAGGGACAAGGGAGACATGATAGAGGTTTTCAAGTATGTAAAAGGAATAACCAGGAACAACCAGGGGCCATGAGTGGAAGCTGGAGGGGGGGATTACGGGGGGAGCATAGGAAGCATGATTTCACTGAGAGGGTGGTGGAGCCATGGCATGCGCTGCCTGGGAGACTGGGTGGAGGGCACAGTGGAGGGCTTCAAGAAGGGTGGACAGGTACAAGGAGAAACTGAAACTAAAGAAGACCCTCTTGGGGCTGGGGGTGGGAAGGTGAGCAGCCATTAGGTTGCTGGCTTCCGAGCAGACAAGACAGACCATTTGGCCTATTCTGCTGTCTTGTAGTATGTTAGTATGTTAAATAGCAAGGGAAGACAGAGAGATAGTGAGAGGTGGAGAATTGGGATGGTTCCAAGACTACCTTTCTGATAGACAGCAACAAATTAAGGCTGATGGAGAGATTTCTCCACTTAAACTGATAAAAAGAGGTGTCCCCCAGGGCTCCATACTGGGCCCATTACTGTTTGCCATTTATATCAACAGCTTGGACGTAGGTATCCAAGATGCCAGTATTCACTTGCTTGCTGACGACACTGTGCTCTACTTAAGCCGGGAATCTCCTGAAGCTGCCTGCGCTGTGTTACAAGCTGACTTTAATACTCTGCAGTACCAGCTCCTTAGCAAAAAGTTACTACTAAATGCAAAAAAAAAAAACACAAGGCCATTCTTTTCTCACCATCAGGCCCAGGGGCTTACTCTGCTGTCGCTAGTCCATTAACATCAATCTCTACTTTATTAGGAGAAAATCTTGAATTTGTGACTAAATTCAAATACTTTGGTATTTGGCTAGACAACAAACTCTCTTTTGTGGAACACACAGAACTGCTGAAAAAACTGAGGCAGAGACTTGGTCTTTCTTTCAGAATTAAACGCGTCTTGACCACAGACTCAAAAAGACAGCTTGTCCAATCTACATTCCATTCATTAATTGACTACGCCGACTTCATTTATGGCCATTGCCCTGCCTCATATCTTGCAAAACTGGATGTATTATATCATAGAGCACTGAGATTTATAACTGGCTTCCCGTACTCCACACATCATTGCTTTTTATACACAGCCGTAGGGTGGCCCTCCCTTTAATACAGGCGATATAGAAATGCAACCCTATGGACGCTCTGAGCCCTTACCAACAAACTCCCACAATACGTTGTTGACTGTCTCCCCCTTAGTCCTATTAGGAACTATGTCTTAAGTCAATCACAGATTTCTTTGAATGTCCCAAGGGCCAACACTCACTTTGGAAGGGCCGACATAAGCTATGCCCTGCCTACTCTCTAGAATAGGATACAAAAATCGTTGAGACTTTGCTCACCTGTCAGTCCTGCCTTCTTTAAGACCCTCTATGACAAAACGTTTGCTGAAATCTGTAATTGCTTCTATCGTCCTAGCAGCTAGACTATTGTTCCTCTCTTCTTCAACACTAGTCCCAGCTGCTTATCCAAATCAGCCCTTGCCACTACTACTACTCCCTCCTCTGCCCCACTTGCCCTTAGCACCCTCTGCATCCCTCTTATTCACCACCCCCCTTCTGCTGCATTTACCTAAGGCTTACACACTGTTGTGTGCACCTCCATAGCTTAGGAATTTCCATCCAGGCCTGTAACGTGTTTATGCTGGACAGGAACATAAATAATCTTTCTTTTTTTCTTCTGTGGTTTGTATATGACATCCATACACATCCTGCTCCTGTGGGAACTGTGTACATATATATATTACGTTTGGGTTGTGTTATGTATATCTTTCTTGTACATGTGACTTGGCATGTAAATACTCTGCTCCTATCAGTATTGTAAACATGTTGTTCCTTTTGTATTATGTATATTTATATGTAACTGTACAATTTTCCCTGCCAACAGCAGGTCCACCTTGTAAATGAGCTTGCTCAATGGTGATCGCCTGGATAAATAAAGATTGGATAAATTGATTGATTGACTTGCAGAACCATCGGAATGATCAATGCCTAGGTCTCACAAGAAAACTTGGTTGCGCAACCAGACAGACAAGCGACAAAAAAAAGGAGAGGGTAGAACAGACCCTTGCATTTAAATTCTTTCTGCATAACAAATTGGGCAGGGCCTTATTCAACCCTTTCACTCGCTGTGCAGGTCATTGGTGAGGCCCCACTTTGAGTACGGGGTCCAGTTCTGGAGGCCGTACTTGAGAAATGATATTGACAGGGTAGAGACGGTCCAGAGGAGGTTAGCTAAAATGATACACGGACTTCAGGAAAAGAGCTATGAGGACAGACTGGGATTGCTTGACATGTACTCTTTGGAGCAACGGAGGGATGTGAGGGATATGAAAGAGACCTTTAAGTGCCTGAAAGGGTTTAACAGAGTCCAGGCAAATGAGCTGTTCTGGTTGGGGGGGGGGGGTGAGTTTTAAAGGCAACAAGTGCAAGTTCTTCACAGAGAGATTGGTGGCGCCGTGGGATGGGTTACCTGAGGAGATGATGAAAGCCAAGACAGGGAATTCAAGAATGCGTGGGATAGCTGCAAAGGAATTGTGACAATAAAGACAAGGAGATCGTAAGGCGGGTAGTCCAAAACATTGGCAGACTAGATGGATCGACGGTCCCCATCTGCCAACACTTTCTATGTATATGTGTATCTGCGATTGTTTGCTTCATATTTTCATCAAATTTCTTAATATTCTACATGTTGAACCGGTCCAGTGGTGCTGAGGTGCTGGGTGCCTTACCTCGTGCTATGCCAGTGACCTGTGTTTGGAAATGAGTAAGGGACGCTGGGGGTTGGCAGGGAAGGAGAAGGATCGAGCGTCCAAGGGACTGCTCTCCTTCTCCGGGGGGGGGTGTCCGTGGTCAGCGTATGATGGGACCATAGCTTAGGCAGGTGGGCAGCACGCCAATGCTGCAGATGGGGGTGGAGATGAGGCAAATGCCTGGAGGAGCACGTGCAGATGCGTGCTCACTCCCTCCGCCAGCGTCACTGCACGCCTCATCTCCACAGGGGAGAAAACTGAGGAAGAAAAATTAGTTATGGCGCCTTGCAGGTCCTGCTCCAGGCTAGCCATGACACTGGCCACACTGGATCCTGTCTCCAGGGTTGGGTAAGCCCTGGTGGTAAGGGTCAGCGCTGGCTGGACATCCGGGGACGGGGCTGGGGACCTCCTCCCTTCTGAGGTAGGGGCCGCAGCAACCAGGAGCATAAAGTAATAACCAAAAAAAAAAGAAAAAATTATTCTACATGTTAAGCTCGGTGACTTGGGTACTTCCAGTGTAAGTGGTCTGGTTGACAGTACTTCTGAGGATTGATTTGATTCTTTAAACAATTTTAATTTTGCTTATGGGTGTCTGTGGAGTTTTGTAACTTCACCTTCTGAACATGAGATATGGGGAAAGGGGATTATTCTCAACTGAATTGGAGTCTGAGCTGTCCAAACCTGACCCAAATTGTCCTCCCCTACCCTGCCATCATGCTTTGCAGAAATCATTCTGTGCTTTTCATATAGTCTTGCTGTTTTTTACATTCCTTTTTGGTAAGTGCTCTCTGCTCATTTAACCTGTTTATTTGGTACGACTCAAGTCAATTACCTCATAGCTGAAAAAGGAATCTATTTTATGGTAGCAGAGAAAATTCACAGGGCAACCGTATTTGTGCAGCTGGCAGGACCCCTTCTTCTAAATATATTTATTTATTTGTTTGTTTGTTTTTGATTACTGGGTAAGTGCACTAGACAGAAATGCCTATTTTCAGGCACAGCCTGGGAGGGTACAAGGCAAAACGGACACAAGACAGGCAACACATACTGGTACAGAGAAAATTATCACAAAATAGCAAGTAGGCGCAATAATACTTAGATCGTACGTTCATAGTAGTAGCTGTATGCCCTTTATTTTAGAAGCTTCTTGATCCTTAGGTAAGCATTGCATACAAGTGCATTCAAATGGAATAAGTGTCCAGTGTCATGATTTTTCCTGTTTTAGCCACATTCATATTGGGAATATTGTACTCATTGGTGTTTGCTAGTTTGCTGAATTCACAATAGACCTTAGTTGCAGTTAATTCCAAAGTGAGGCGTGGAACACCACCAAAATGTGTGATTGACCATCAAGACAGGACAATATTTCATTCTTCTTGTTGACGTTCCACACCTCATTTTGAAAATACCTATGACTAAGGTCTGTACACCTATACTCAGAATTCCTCTTCAGCAGCTGTTTGGTTTAATGTACATCAAAAAACTATTTCCAGGAAAACCTACTTGAACTTGTATGTTGAACCATTTTCATATGTCATTTAAGAGAACGACGTACCTGACTTGAAATAACCAACACAGTTATTCTGCTCTTCTTCTGCACTTGGGTCGACAAGGACAGAAAGCAGATTTTTCTCTCTGTAGCTCATTTTATGAAAAGCAGTTAAACTGATTGGATTTCAGAGAAGAAAGGGACATTGTTCCCAAACAGCACTGTGCCATAGCAACCACAACCATTATTTTTTTTAATGGTGCTCAACTTTACCTTTGTTACAATGCTAAGTGCTAACTTCCTGAGCCTTTCGAAAAGGTGCAGTATATGTCTTCAGTCACAAATTTAACTTGTCTGTTTGGTACCTTTTATTCATGCCGAAACTGGATGGAACTACATATTAATGCCATACATGTTCGTTTTCTGCTAGAACATGTAAAACTGTACTTTAGCATCACTTTAGTGCTTAATTTGAGGATAGTCAGTTGTCTAGTAGACAGTTGTAAGACTTTGTGCTTCTTCAACCAATTAAAGGCAGACTTCTCTAGTTCTTCATAAAACAGAGCAAAAGATAGCAGTGTAGTTTTATGATCTGCATGATTTTACAGTTCGTTTATTCTTACTTGAGTTGGGGGGGACTGAATGGACTGGTAGTGTTTCTTTCCTGAGATTGTATGTTCGTATGTGGTTTTATAGGTTGCCGTCTGAGAAATCTCCCAAGTATGGAGCAGAGAGCAAGAGGGTTGTCATCAGTGAGGCAAGTAAAATGCTTGTCAAACTGCCGTTTTACTGGTTTGCATTATGTGGACAGACCTTGAAAGTGAACTGTAAGCTGTTGCTGGTTTTCTTCAGGTAATAAGCAGGCTTTGATACCATCTATACGTATATGTAGGTCTACTCCCAATTACCATGTATAATGGGTACCCCCCCCCCCACACACACACACACACCATCAGCTGAATTAGTATGATCTTCGGGGATATCTGCCATCAGGTCACACCTGTGGAACTTAGCCATCAGGCGCTAGGATCACACAGAAGCTGTTTTACGGCAGTCTAGCAGGGGCCACCCACGCCAAGGTCAGACTCCAACATCACAACCCTATATAAGCGTAGTTGGCCCCTCTCCTGCCTCTGTTTTTCCGGCTGTTGACCATTCGCGGATGGACTCTGCAGAAGCTTCGTCGACCACCAAAATTTTACTTGCCTTTTTTTTTTGTTTTGTTTTGTTACAAACCTAATCACTTTAAAGAGATTCCTTTTATTTTTGTATGTCGAGAACTATTCCTTCATTGGCTCTTTTCCATTGTTGCCGCTGCAGAAAGATTTCTTCAACCGACACCACAAACTTTGTGTCTGCTGTCTCAGACCTGGTCACAACACTCTTGCTTGTGAGCTTTGACTGAAGTTCAACCTCACCATCTGGTAGCAATGCAAGAAAGCTCTGTAAAAGTTCCTTATGGAAAGCTGGCCCAGTGGAACGGTGGGTTGAAGCATGTATGCCTCCCTGCAGCCATGCCGGCGACCCAGGCTCAGAAACGGACTCTGGTTGCTCAGGGACTGGCAGGGGATTAACGATCGAGCATCTGCAGACAGCTCTTCTTCCTCAGGGAGGGGGCATCGTGTGGTACACTGCTTGCCTGTCACCTTTCGGTAGCTGGGTTCTAGCACATGCATGTCACCAATTCGGGGTAGGGATCCCATATTCAAAGGTGTTGGGCCGTCTCTACGGAAGCAAAGTTTGACCGCTCTGCACACTGCATGTCTGTGGACCTGGGAAGAAAATCATCGGAACCCCACCTCGCGGCAGCGACATGACCTACACCTGGTGGCTGGAGACACCCACAACCCTATGAGAAGGGGCATTAGTGAGGGTGTGTCCTGGGGAAGCCAGGGTGATGGGGCTGGGGGGTGTTTGTCAGAGAAAGGCCGCCGGGGATGAGTAGAAGCATAAAGTATAAATACAACAACAAAAAAAAGGTTTTCGTGGAGCAACAGACAGCCAGCGGAGAGCAGTGGTCTTCTGGGGGTCCCCTTCCCAGTCACCGGTGTCTTCTGCAGGCTCTAAGGCTACCAAGGCCTGGGACAAGTCTTTGGGGAAGCATTCTTGCCGGGATAAGGACTGGCTTAAGGACAGCTTCTCTCTCTCCCCCACCGATGGTAATCCTGGTCCCCATTGGATTCTTCCTCCTTTTCTTCTGGGATGGCACAGTCGAATGCTTCAGCTTCCGATGCCCTTCTCTATGCAGGCCTTTGCCCCTGTCAGGCCTCCCATGGTAGAGTTCTCCTAGCCTTCTTAGGGCTGCGGAGGGGCTATTGGCCTCCAGGTCATCAACTGCAGCCCTGTCATCATGACCTCTTGAACTGTGAGGTCCTCAGGCACTGGGCCCTACCACCTCTACTGTAGCTAGTGGTGGTTCGTTGAAGCTGGGCTCTTTGCCCTCTCTGTCAATACCTATGTCGATGGTGCTTCCTTACCCTGCCATCTACTTCAGTGCGGTTATCACTTCTATAACATCAGCTCTCATCCAGCAGTTTGTTCCATGGCCTGGGCTTTCGTCGCCGTGCTGTTGGGAAGTGCTTCGGTGTCTATGCCAGTTCGGCCTATTTACCCCGCAGTTTCTAGAACGCCATCGGTACTATGGCCATTGGTCCCTGCTGCAGAACAGGCCGATGTAGAGGAGGAATATCATCTTGATTCCATCCTCCCTGATAAAGAGGACAAAGAGGTAGATGTGCAGCTTGACTACTTTGACAAGTCTACTGTCTCCTTCAGGAATGAGGACTTGGTCAAACACATCCCAAGGCCCCCAACCAAATGAGGACCCATCCTTCTAACAACTCTCCTCCACTATGGAGTTCCAGACTGAGCAGAAGGATGTCACAAAGAGGAGCATGGTAGATTTCTTGGAGATCCCAGAATCTCAACCCAAAGTTATTCCTCCTCCTCTGCTACCAGCACTGCAGGATGCTGCCA
Organism: Neoceratodus forsteri; assembly: GCA_016271365.2. Lineage (NCBI taxonomy): Eukaryota > Metazoa > Chordata > Ceratodontiformes > Ceratodontidae > Neoceratodus > Neoceratodus forsteri. The sequence continues at coordinate 744,031,758 of CM028132.1, forward strand.
GTGATGCCTGGTATAGGCCCAACTTGGTGCCTGCCATGCCCAGAGAGACTGATGAGCTGTACCAGGCACCCTTGGCACTGTTTTTCTGTGCAGCCCAGCCGGAAACTGACTCTGTGACAATCAAAGCAACTCATGACAGGTCCCAGGTGCTCAAGCACCTTTGTTCCCTCTCCCTGACAGTGAATCTCAGAGGATTGACCTCTGGAGCAAGAGGACTTTTGCCTCAGCCACTTTGGGCCTTAGAATTGCCAGCTACTTGTCTCATATGATCAAGTACCAGAATACTCTCTGGAAGAAGGGCAAGGCTGCTGCTCAGGCCCTTCCTGAGGGTTCCCAGAGACAGGAGCTTCTCAGAATTCTCCAGCATCTCGTCAGAGCCACCTGTGATATAGCTGATACTACAGTCAGGACGGCTGCTGCTGGCCTTTGCCTTAGAAGGCATTCCTGGCTAGAGTCTCTGGCTTTGCTGCTGATGTCCTGCAAAAGGTGGTGAATGCCCTTTTTGTGGGTCACAAACTTTTGATACTGATGTGCAGGATATTATTAATGACCTGCAGTCCTCTGGCAGGGTTTTTAGGTCTGTTCACTTCCTTTATCATACCCAGCCTAGGAACAGACTGAGGCTCTTCTTTCATAAGGTCTCGCATAAGTCTGGCTCTGGAGCCAGGCACCAGGGCAAACGCAGGGCCAGCTCTGCTTTGCCTGCCCCCTCCTCCACCAGTGGTCCCTCTGCTAAGCACTCCAGGGGACGAGGAGTGGCCCTGGCTGCTGGTTCTGCCTCAGTCCAACTCCTTGCTAGACCCCCCCCCTTCCCCTTGATGCTAGCCAGGAGGTGGTGGTTGGAGGTTGGTTCTCCCTCCCTCTGTCCCAGTGGAGAACCATTACCACAGACTCTTGGATCCTGCAGATAATCAAACAGAGCCATGCTGTAGAACTTCTAGAACAGCCTACAGATGTTCCATTGTTTTTTTATTTATTTAACATTTTGATAACCGGGTAGGGACTCTGGACAATATCCTTTTTAAGGTCTGACCCGGAACAAACAACAAGCAACGATAACAAGACTCTCCCTCAGACTTGGGAGACACCTTGCCTAACATTTTGGTCTGCAACACCTCCCCTGTTTAAGCCAGTCTGCATTTCTTTTTAGCTCCACGAGCAGCCCCACCACCTCTGACTTTCTTATTTAACTCTCCTCTGCCTTCTCCTTCCAGGTAGTCTGAGAGCCACAGCCATGGTTCTCTGACAAACCTGACCTGCCAGACTGCCACCCGCAGTCCAGATGTGAAGCCACAAGCCCCTCACAGAAGCGCAGGTACGGACTTGCCCTCAGGGACAGATTACCTCCAGGAAGGGAGCCCTAGCTGCCAATTTTTTCACCCACCCGCCCACCCCTTGCCTGTTTAAATACACATAAACCCGCCCCAGCTTTCTAGCTCACTCCTACTGGCTATTGCCAGCCACGCCTCATTGGTTATCTAGGCCTTAATTTTCACTGGTCCGCCATCCCCCACAGGAACCACTCATTTCCCTGGCCCTCTATGCCTGGCCTTCTAAGCTGCCACAACAGTTAGGGGTTTTCTAACGCTAGATCTGTGCACTGGCCCAACTACTAGACTTTCTGCCACTGCTCATCCATGTTCTCTTCTCCCTCCCTCCCTCCTCTCCTCTCCAACATGCCACCCACCTCTCCCATCCCCCCCCCCTTTTCCTGCCCAACCTCACTGGGCTTCCCACTCCTCCACTTTGGCGCCCACTCTCCTTTCACTCAAGCCTGGACTCACTCAGCCACACATCCCAGCCCTTTTTTCTTCGGCCCATCACTCTCCTGGTTTACTTTTCAACTACTTCCCCTTGCCCAGCTCCAAATAATCACCCAAGCCTTCTAACCAAGAGATGTCCGCTCACCGTCAGTCCCATACAGCTATTCGCTCACTACCTATCTCTTGTGCTCCTGCTCCTTGCCGCAGGTGACATCCACTCAAACCCCTGCCCCTAAACCACACACACCCTTTCAGTCGCTGCAAGCCCCCCTTCTACATCGGACACTTCCTCACTTCTCCCTGGAGACCCTCTCCCACGTGGCCTGCGCCTCCTGCACCTAAATATAAGAAGCCTAGTCCATAAACTTGACTCCCTCCAGGTACTTGCTGCCCACTATGCTCCAGATATCTTCACCTTGTCCGAAACCTGGCTCACAAAAAACATTAGTGACTCCTCTGTTGCCATCCCAGGCTACACTTTGGCCCGCCAGGACAGAGCCACCAGAGGCGGCGGAGTTGCCATCTACGTCAACTCGGACTTGCACTGTTCGGTTATTCTAGCCAAGTCTGAACCTAAAATCTATGAATTAATTTTACTCCAGCTGACACTCCCCTTCTCGCTACCAATCTACATTGCAGGAATATACTGTCGACCTGGCACACCATCCTCTGCTGTCACCAACCTCCTCAAGCAAATCTCCTGCCTAACCCCGACAGGGGAACTTTATATTATGGGTGATCTAAACCACAACTGGCTAGCTCCTGCCCTCGACAAAACCAGAACTGTAATTGCTGCTCTAAACCTCTCTCAAATCATTACTGAGCCCAATCAGCTTAACCTAAAAATCTGGTAACCACTCACTCCTCGATTGGGCTCTTACCACACACCCTCACCGGGTCATAAATGCTGGTATTCTTCCTGACTCCTCAGTGACCACTACAAGTATTTTATTGTGGAAAATCCACTGCTCAAAATCCCCCCAAATTTCTAGTCCAACGCCCTTCAAATCCCTCAATCTCGCCCCAGTGTTAGACGACCTTGCATTAGCAAACTGGGCACCCGCCCCTATTGTGGACTCCATTGACGACGCCTTTCTCCACTTTAAAGACACTTTCCTCAGCGTCTGGGACAAACATGCCCCGCTGCGACATACAAGGGTACAAGGCAACCATCTGCCGTGGATCACCCAAGAACTGATTGCATGTCAAACCGCCTGTGACAAAGCCTGGAAAACGCATAAATCCTCATGCCTCCCACAACATCTCTCCACATACCGCGTGCTCCGAAACAAGTGTACCAGAGCCACTCTCCTTGCTAAAGCAGAGTACTTCAGCAGCTCCTTATAGTCCAATCTAAATAACCCCTCAAAATTCTGGAAGATCATTCACTCCCTCTTCACCCCACCAGCTGCCAATCCCACTCCAATTCTAAATATCAACAACTCCATTCTCACTGAGCTAACAGCACTCGCTGCTGAGTTCAACATATATTTCTCCACTTGTGCTGCCACTCTCCTCTCTGCCCTGCCAAACCCTGCACCTATCGCACCCTCTACAGACGTAACGAACCTGACTAGGCCTCACTCCTTTTCCTTCAATGACATCTCTGCAGCGGATGCCCGAGATGCACTGCTTTCTCTCAACCCTTCAAAAGGCAAATCCCCAGATGGCTTGGACCCTAAACTCCTCTACCTCTCCGCCGCCGCCATAGCAACTCCGCTTGCCAAACTCTTAAACCAATCCTTTGCCGCTGCTGCCATCCCCCAAGCATGGAAGCACGCCACTGTCATCCCCCTCCCAAAAGGAGGTACCCCCACCTCCCCCTCCAACTACCACCCTATTTCTCTCCTTCCAGTACTAGCAAAACTACAAGAGCACCTTGTGCTCACCCAACTTACTTCCTTCCTCACCAACTCTTAATTTCTTCACACCCTACCAGTCAGGTTTCAGAAAATGACACTCCACTGCATCCTCCCTGATAAGGCTTACCGACTCCATCCTGACTGGTATGGACAGTGGGTTGATCATCTCAGCCATCTTCATCGACCTTGCAAAAGCTTTCCACACAGTCTCCCACCCCATATTGCTCTCTTGTCTCACTGAATCAGGCCTCTTTGTTGCTGCCACCAACTGGTTCAGATCTTACCTCTCTGGCAGAACCCAGTCCGTTAGTCGCAAATGCTATCTCCTTCCACCTTCCCTTAACTACCGGTGTCCCCCGGGGTCGGTTCTGGGACCCATACTGTTCTCTATATTCCTAAACGACTTACCGCTCATCTGCTCTACTACCTCAATCCACATGTATGCAGATGACACTGTACTCTTCTCCTCAGGCTCCAACCCTGAAGTGGTACAAACTAACCTCCAAGCCGACTTCAACAAAGTACAGCAATGGTTCAGCCTCCCAGCCTCCTTAAAGGTAAAAAAAACTGTCACGATGACTTTTGGCACACGACAACGCCTGTCCAGGCTCCCATCCCTTCCCTATTTCCACACCCTGGATGGTCAAAAACTCGATGTCTCCTCATTCCGCTACTTGAGGGTATGGCTCAACTGCCATCTTTCCTTCTCAGACCACATTGATGCTATTTCAAAAAAACTACGCCCCATGCTTGGTGCATTTTATAGGAACCGCAGTAGCGTCACCTACCCCCCCACCCGATGTGAACTGGTCCAGAAGATGATACTTCCCTCCTTTGATTACTGCGACATTGTTTACGGTGCAACCCCTAAGTCCACCCTATCTAAGCTGGACACACTTTTTAATGCCTTCTGCCGCTTTGCTCTCGATGCCTCACCCCTTACCCACCACTGCGACCTTTACCGTCCCTCGGAAACCGCCGCATTTCACACTGTGCTAAATGTATCTAATCTATGGCTTGGCACCATCCCTTCCTACCTTTCCTCTGTGCTCTCAGCTGCCCACTCCCCCGCCCATTATCTTGGATCCTGTGACTACCGCCAACTATCAATCCCTAGGCGGAAGACTACTGCCGGGCAAGCCGCCCTCTCACACTGGTTACCCAAGCTATGGAATGATCTCCCACCTCAAATTCGGCATTCCTCCTCTTCCCACTCTCTTTCTACCGCCCTAGCTAATTTTCTCACCACTTATTGCTCCTGTACCTGACTTGGCCATGCGTCAGTTGCTCCCCTACCCACTGCCCAACCAGCGGCCTTAGCTTTTCTATAAATGCTGACATATAGTCCCAACCTATGCACTTTTGTCCTGTGCCTTTTTGTCCTGCACCATCATGTGTTCTACGTCTCCTGTTGCTCATACCTGCATATTACTGTGTGCTAAATTTTCCCTTGTACTGCTGCTATATATCAAGTAATTGTTATATGCTCCATACAATATCCAGTGTACTCTGTGTGTTTGCTTGTCGTTTAATGCAGTTGTATCCATATGCTGCTACTTGCCTCTGTTATTTGCTCAGTTGATAACCTGCGTGTTATCCAACCCCTTTTTACCCCCTCCCCCCAGGTCGCATCGGGAGATGAGCATCTTGATGCTCAGTGTGCCTTTCCTGGTGAAACCATTTAAATAAATAAAATAAATACACAAGCAGTAACACATCAATAATCTCATTTAGACTTGCTCAACAAAAATGACTTAAACTTATTCTTAAAACAACATGGAGACATAGTTTGGTGAAGAGCTGGGGGTAAGGCATTCCAAAGGGATGGGGCTGCAACAGAAAAAGACCTCTGACCATTCTGAGTCTTAAAATCTGGAAGGTTTAATAAGATCCCATTTGCAGATCTCAATTTGCGGAGGGACTGATGAACTGTAACCATATCTGCCAATAGAAATTTAGAGGAAAAGAGACTTATAAAGCAAACGACTGGAAAAATAATTATTTCCCTAGGTGATAACCAACCTAATTGTAAATGCAATAAACAATGATGTGGCCTAAAGGGGACAGATAAAATAAACCTACAAATATTATTGTAAGCCACAAACAAAATATTATATTCCTTAACATTCAAATTGTGATACAAATAACAAACATAATCAAAATGTGGTAGTAATGAACCAACAGCAACTGATTTTCTGGTTTCAAAAGCAAAAAATGACAAACTTAAACAAAATGCCCAATTTCTGATTCATTGTTTGACTAACATACTTAACATGTAATGAAAAAGTTAAACCACAGTCCAACCACACACCCAAATATTTAAACTGGGTAACTTGATCTGTTGCAGCACCATCCCCATCAGAAAGTGACAGACAAGGATTATCTTTCAACATAACCGGGGTCCCAAAAATCATTGATTTTGTTTTTTTATTTAATTTAGAATCATGGAATTTGTTACAAACCAATTACACACATTCCTAAAGCCAACATCCAGAGCATCTACCAGCTCGTCTTGTGATTTACCCTGACTATAAAGTATCAGATCATCTGCATAAATTATTGAGTCACAAGGTCCACAATAAGCAGGCAGTTGATTAGCAAATATAGAGAATAGCAAGAGTCCTAATATTGACTCCTGTGGAACACCACACTCAGTGAAAGTCATTTGGGTATCCTGCGACCCAACGCTCACAAACTGTTGACGATTTACTAAATAATCATTAACCTAGGATAATGCATTTTTAGAGAAACCAATAACTTTCAACTTACGTAATAATAAACCATAATCAGTTAGATCAAATGCCTTGGTCAGGTCTGCAAACACCGCCCCAGTCATTAGACCATTTTCAAAGCCCCTGTGAATGGTGTATGTGAACCTCATTAGGGCAGTATCAGTTCCATATCCACGTCAAATCCCATTCTGCTGCGGACTTAAGATAGTATAATAACTGGTGAAGCCCAATATCAACCCGTTTTTAGCAACTTTGAAAAGTCGTATCAACCTGCAGGTTGATATGACTTTTACATCCTCCCGCTGAGAAGCATACACGAGCACTAACCAATGAAACTGTCCGAGGTGGCACGAGATCGTTCTCAAACGTAAACAGAAACTCACTCGTAAAAAAAACAGCATGGAGATGGAGACCTACGGCAAAAACGCTAGTACTTCCTTACTAGTAGGCACGCCCTCGCTAGCATGTTATGTGATGTCAGTCCTTGAATAGCATGAGGGCGTGCCTACTAGTAAGGAAGTATGAGCGTTTTGGCCTTGCGTCTCATCGTAGTGGTAATTCTGAGAATTTTTTTTAGTACCAGTTATAAAAATAAGTGAGGAGTTGATATGGAGTTTTTTTTTTTTTACACACCCTCATTGTGTGATAATAGTAAAACCTCTTGAGCTTCGCTCTCAAGGTTTACATATTATCACACAACTTGGGTGTGTAAAAACACTCCATATCAACTCCCTACATATGCATTATTCTCTGTGTAACAATCCAAATAATCCTTCAATTGACTAGACACTAACAATTTACTTAAAGGATTTTAGATGGATATGGGCCTAAAATTGTCCAAAACAGCAGCATGGGCTTTTTTCCGGACCGGAACAACCCTTGTACACTTCCAGTCAAGTGGAAATTGACCCGAAGTCAAAGATCAATTAAAAATATAACACAATGGATCAGTAATATAAGCAAGAGCTAACTTCAAAAATCTAGCCTCAAGACAGACCCCTACTAGTCAGTACAATTATCAGGCAAAGTACAAAGTAAATTGAACATTTCATACAAGTCAGTTGCCCTAAACTGAAATTGCAACCTTGCCACTTGAATAGTCTCCACACCCGAACAACATATCAGAAAATCCTAACCTAGTTGCCCGGCCAAGGCAGGAAGCGGTAGAGCTTGCCGCGCGCCAGTGACCCGGGTTTGAGAACAGACTCTGGCAGCTGGAGGGACGGCTGGGGCGAGGAGGATTGAGTGCCCAGGGGCTGCTCTCCTCCTCCGGGTGGAGTGGGATGTGGGTCCCGCTGCGATATTGCCACCTGGGTGACCATGGGTGGAGGTGCAGCGAGACAGCACACAGAGGAGGAGGGCGTCTGCGGAGCCGGAGCATTAGGCTGGCCCTCGGCGTAGCGCCACTCCTTGGCCCCTTGTATGCAGACGCCCCTGTGGCTGGGACTAAGAAAAGTGGAAAAACCTGTGCTGGGCTCCTGTAGACAGGACCAGTTGTCCCTGAGATAACCCTTAACCAGGATCCATAGATGGGGCTGGTAGCGCCTTCCGGCCTTGCCAGGAGTTGCTTGAGAGGGGACTAAGGTGGGGGGGTCCCCTCTCCTCCCTGCCTGGGGGGAAAACCGAGGCAGGATGGGGAGAGGCTAACCAGTACTCTGAGAGAGGTACCTGGGGCGGGACTACGGGAATACACAGCCTAGGGATCCCCGAAGAAAGGAACCTAGCACAGCGAGAAGGGGGCATAAAGAGAAAGTATTAAAAAAAAAAAAAAATAAAAAAATAAATAAATAATCCTAACCTATAACTTGTATAGTCAGAAAACTTTATATTAAATAAATCTGCAATTTCAGATTGGTCAGCAGTGTCTCATCATTCACTCATAATTTATCCACATCACTATTAATATTAGGAGACAAAAAAGAATTAACATTCTGCCAACATTTTTTTGAATCTGATAAATTAGTTGTAAATTGTGCATTTTAGAAATCTTTTTGCCCTTTTCACCAATTCTGAAACCTTATTTCTCAATTTATAACTAGCCAAAGAAACCGAAGAAGGGTTACATTGATAATGCACCATGCATGATTCCTCTGTTTAATATACAACTTAATATCCTCTGAAAACAACTTATTTATCTTGCCTCACAATCTGACTGTTCGCAGAGGAAAAAAAGCATTTTGAATAACTAATAACTGATTTAAAAAATAATCCAGAGCACAGTCCACATCAGGTATTAAATAAAGATATGACCAGTCAATAGCAGAAAAGGAGGCAGTAACTGCCTCACGATCAATCCTACTAAAAAAAACGAAGTTTCAAAATACGAGGAATCCTTACAGTCCTAAAGCTCAGAATACAGAAAGTACCCTGATGGTCACTTACAACATCTGGCAATCAAGGGTGTAGCCAGGGATTTCAGATCTGCACACCAAGTGGACTCACTGCTGCTCCCCCCCTCCGTTAGCAAGAAAATATACAAATGTACACCAGGACCATGTCTGTTGCCTCATTTGGCACAATAAATAGAACTTTTGTATCTCATGACAGTGGTTGCTGCCATGCATGGGTAAATACAAATGCCATGCATTGTTCCCTAAGACACCCACATACCAGCCCAGAGCCTGTAAAGTTGTATTGTCCTTGGGATGAAAAGAGAGTATTAATGACCAGTCCTTCTAGTTTCGACTCCTATGAATAAAATTACAGAAAGGTTCAATATTTTCTTTGTTAGTTTTCATGGAAAAAGGAAGCTGTTCAGAGCCTATTTGCTACCCCCAAAACAATAAAATTGCACACCATGGAGTGCTTGGAATATGCCTGCCTACACCCATGCTGGCAATATGCCTGAAGCTGTCACAATACTTTCATGATTAGTAATAACCCGGTCAAGAATTGAGTGATTAACTGAGTGAGAATTTAGACGGGTAGGATGAAAAATTTTCTGCAGTAGGCCATGAGACTGCAACAGGGATTTCAAACCAAGACCATCCTTAAGCTCCCAGTTCAAATTTACATCTCCTAACAGAACTACATCATTACGCAAACAAAATGGGGAGACAATATCCAAACAATCATTTAAACCATTTATACCAATCTGAGGTGGGATTATAAAGACAACCCAAGAACAAATGTTTTTTCCCACCAAAAATAAATTTCAAAAACAACCAATCACAACATTGATCAGACTCCACACTAGAACCCAAAACAGTCACCTGAAGATGATCCTTGAAATAAATTGCTACCCCCGCCCTTTTTTTACCTTTATGATCAGCTCTCAGCAGATGATTATAGCCTGGCAATAAACCTATTTTATTTGGAACATGGGGTTTCAACCAAGTCTCAGATCTAGCCAAAACATCCGGTTGCTGATGAACAACAAAATATTCTAACTCACTTAACTTAGGAATCAAACTTCTAACATTAAAGTGAACAGCAGTAAACCCTTTACAAGAAAACAAATGAGAAACACCCTGTCCACAGAACTCAATGTTAGACTCGGGAGGACCAGGATTAGTCTCCACATCCCCAGATAACAAAAGTAAAACAAAATATTTAAATACTTTCACTATATTCTTAGTCCCACCCTGATACAAACAACCAGGGATATTACAAGATAAATATCCACAATGTCGAATTTCATAGTTTTTCCTACTTAATAAGAAACTGGTAGTAAACCGCATGTTACCACCTGCCAACAAATTGGACATGGAATAATCATTGACATTGTAACAACCCCTAATAACCCCATTTGATACTGCCTCTCCTATTATCGTTGCATACACACACACACACACACACACACACACACACACACACACACCACAAACAACTAATAAGGCACACGAAATATAGATCTTAGCCATTCTTTACACCACACACACCCCACACACCTCTTTTCCTCCGGACCACACAGCAGTGGTTCAGGAGGAGGTGCTCACGTTGCTGTGCAAAAGGGCCATAGAGCCAGTGCCCAGGGAGTAAAGGAATGAAGAATTCTACTCCCAGTTCTTCCTGGTGCACAGAACAACTGAGGACTTGAGGCCCATTCTAGACCTCAAGGAGCTGAATTTTTACATCCAGTACAGAAAGTTCTGTATGGTAACTCGACAAAGCCTTCTTCCTCTGCTCAAGCAGGGCGACTGGCTATGCTCACTGGACATGCAGGATGCCTATCTGCATATCGTGGTTTGCTCCCCTCGAAAACATTATCTACGAATCTTACTTCGAGAGGGTTCCTTCAGTAGGTCATAACATGTAGGACTTTCGCCATCTGGCGTCAGGACTCAACGGCAGACTTTTCCAGCAATACCCGACGGGGTACTGCCCACCGACATCACATGCCGATGCAGCGTGAGCCTATATAGAGGGCGTTCCCCAGGCCCATCCTCCAGTTCTTTCCCGCCATCTCCTCGTGCAGTGCCTTTCGGTAGACTCAACTCAGCGATTGTCGGTTGAACGTGCCATTTTTTCTGCCGCCTTTCTCTTAAAAAATCGCTGTTATTTTCTTTTATTACTCTATCTATGTTGTCTCTAAAAATGAAGTGTGAAGCTTGTGGCATGCAGATCCCTCACAAGGATGGTCACAAATGGTGTGTGATCTGCCTAGGCCCAGACCGTCTGGTGACCTCCTGTGTTGACTGCAAGCCTTTTTAACCAGGCCATGCGGAATCGAAGGCAGCAGGCCTTAGAGGCCCATCTCCTAAAATCTAGATTAGCTTCATTAGAAAAGCAGATGGAGAAAATCCAGGATTCGGCCTCCACTTCTTCCTCTTCAAAACATAAAAAGAAGGAGAAACACAGAGAGAAGGAACATTCCACAGAGAATAGGCCCAAGGCTTCGAGGTCTGCGGCTAGCAAGGCTGCTCCCCCGCCACCTGCGGTAAGGATCCGGGCCACATCTGGGGACTCTTCCTCCAAGACTGTTCTCCCGGTGACGGTGCAAGGTAAGTCCGCGACTGCCGCTAAGTCGCTCCCCAGCTCCTCTGGGGACCGCATGACTGCCGACAAGTCGGTTGCCCGCTCCACGGGGTCCCACACGGCTGTTGTCGGGGGGGGGGGGCCTCCACAACTCCTGCTGCAATTTCCCCCGTTCAGACGCTTCCTTCTGGGGATTGCTCGGGCGTGGCTCTCCCATCGGGGACTAACATCAGCCCACCCGACGTCTGGAGCAGCCCTGGGAAGACCACTTCTCTTCTCCCATTTTTCTGCTGGTTGCGGCTTCTCCTAACCCTGCTTCTTCAGCTGGAGATTGCGCTGGTCCCCCGGAGGTGGTCTCTCCAGGGTTGCACCCGCTTTCCCTTTCTGGGGTCTCTGGTCAAGAGGATCCTTCTCCTCCTCATACTGGACTGCCCATGGAGGTTCCTCCTGTCCCTGATTTTGGAAGTATCCCCCCCGGCTGGTTGTTCAACCTGCCCACCCTCCCTCGTCTGAGCAGCTCCCTCTGACTTCGGCTCCTCAGACGCCAGTCATCCGGCTGGAGCCCACTGTCTTGCTGCAGTTGGATCTTCCGTTGGGAGCGGGTCCCTCGTCGGATTCCCTACGACGGGTCCTGACGCTGGAGCACCCGATGCCAGATGTGGTCCTGACGTCGGCTCTGCCGATCCCGTCGTCGGTGACTCCCAACACCAGACCCCCTCTGTGTTCCATCGATAGGGATCCTGACGTCTGCCTATCCTACATGCATCTATACAATGCCGGGTCTGACGTGGAGCCCCCGACATTGGGTGGGCCCCCCCCCCCCGACGTCAGGTCTTTTTGGTACAGCTCACTGTGTCCCTCAGTACCCTTCAGGGTACTTGGCAGGCCATACCCCAGCTGGCCTGGTGCATGATTGGCACTCCCAGGGACATGTCTACCCGGGTTATTTACATTTCACTGGGTTACTCTTCAGGGTACCCCGAATATTCTTTCCCTTCTCGTGGCTACCCTCCCCCACCTGCCCCGCCTATAACTCCTCCTCCTCCTCCTATGGCCCCTCAGCCGGACGTTTGGGAGGTCATCCAATTCTGGTGGAAGGATGTGAGTGTTGAGTTAGTTACGGACCTAGAGAGTAGGCTCCCACATCCTCCTCCCTCTCCCAGGTCCGACTCTTATGTGGACCCCAGTTCCGACACTGTCCACATCCGGGTAGTTGCTAGGGGGGATATCACGTTACTGAATTTTCAAACGGGAGATTATCTGGGCTCTGGGGGGACTCTTTGTGGAATCGTTGCTTCCTGAATCGCCAATCCCGGGGAAGGTATCTCCGAAATCTCCTTCACGGCTCTGCTGAGGTCTGTCCAAACAGTTTATGAGTGGGAGACGGAGGGACAAGATCCGATGCAGCAGAGGCTTGCAAAGCATCTGGATCTGGAGACCCTAGCTACGGTCCCAGTTCCCCCATGGATAGCACCTCATCAAGACCTCACCTCGACCATCTGGCAACTGCCTAATTCTATCCTGGCTGTCCCAAGGAGAGCTGACAGGACATAAGTACCTAAGGATGCCCCATTTCTGGCTGTGCATCCTAAGGCAGACTCTGTGGTTATCTTGGTCTTTCAGGATCGATCGGCGCCTAAGCACCTAAGTTCTGTTCCTCCCGACAAAGTGTCTAAGCAGTTTGACCAGTTCATGAAAAATGTTTACTCATCAGCTACGTGCACGTTAAGGTCCCTAAACTACGTAGCCCACATGGTGTCCCACCAAAAGGCCACCCTTGCCAGGCTAGAGGACCGAATTCAAGATGTGCCGAATTCTGACCTCAAGGAGGAACTTAACCGGGACGTTCTGCTCTCCAAGATTTCTTGTCGGCATGCTCTTTGGGCCACCTAAGACTTGGTTGACACAGTGCCTCGAACCTCTGCGACCGCCATCTCCCTTCGGCGGCATGACTGGCTCTGCATTACAGGCCTCTCTGAGGTCCAGTTGGCCATATTCGACGCCACCTTTCGGGGCTTAGTGCTGTTTGGTGGGGATGCCAAGGACGACATCACAGACCTTCAAGAAGGAGGCCAGGCTGTTAGGTCTGTGAGGTCCGTGTACCATCAGGGCATCCAGCAGGGTCAAATGTAGCAGCCCTTTGGGAGACTGACCTGGAGGCAGAGATGTAGACACTCCCAACCTGGGCAGGGAAAGCGTAAGGCCACGGGTAACGTTTCCACCCCCAAAACCCACCTGCATTAGTGGCAGCGTATCACCTCCGACAAATGGGTCCTGCAGTTAGTGTCAGTCAGGCACAGCATAGAGTTCTTGGAGGTCCCACCCGAATCTCCTCCTTGAAGGTCTGCCTACTCCAGAGACCAGGTTTTGCTGGTAAGGGAGGAAGTAGAGGCTGTCTTGCAAAAACCGGCAATAGAGCCGGTCCCTCTTCATCAGAGGGGGCGGGGGTTCTACTCCCATTTTTTCCTGGTTCCAAAAAAGGCAGGCGACCTAAGACCCATACTCTACCTCAGCAGGCTAAACCTGTTCGTAGAGTACAAAAAAATTCATGATGCTCACGCTCCAGATGCGCTCTGGACATGCAGGATGCTTATCTGCACATCCCGATATTACAGAACCACCGCCACTTCCTGCGGTTTGTCTTCCAGGGGGATCGCTTCCAATTCAAAGTACTCCCCTTTGGACTTTCTTCAGCACCCAGGGTTTTTACCAAGTGCCTAGCGGTGGTGGCTGTGGCCTTGAGACTCCAGGGTATTGTGGTTTTTCCGTATCTGGATGACTGGCTGATCTAGACCCCCTCCAGGGAGTCCCTTATGGAGGCCCTTTGGATTACCTTGGAACTGTTTTCCAGATTGGGGATTACAGTCAGTGTCCTGAAATCTTCCCTGACTCCTCAACATCTTCAGTTTATAGGAGCCATTCTGGATACTGTTCAGGGCAGAGCCTTCCTCCCTCCCTCCCTCCAGACTGGAGGCATACTCTGATGGAGCAGGCCACCATGGTGGCCTCTTCCAGCCCGAGAAGTCCTCATTCTTCTTGGCCTGATGGCAGCCTCCATCTCTACGGTCCCCATAGCGAGTCTCCACATCAGAATTTCTCAGTGGTCCTTCAGAGTTCAGTGGGATCAGCTGGATCAATGAGTCCTTATCTCCACAGCCTCGCAGAAGGACCTTCTATGGTGGAGAGATTCCACGAACCCATCTCTAGGTCGCCCCTTTCGCAACCCTGCTCTCTTGGCAGTCCTCACTACAGACGCTCCAACAGGGGCTGGGGAGCTCATTTGGGGGACCATCAGACACAGGGACTTTGGTCCCAACAAGAGATGTCCTTACACATCAGTGTCCTGGAGATGAAAGCGGTACTGTATGCCCTTCAGGCTTTTCAGATCATTCTTCCCAAATGACTATTGCTTATCCCAGACTGACAACACCTCCATTGTCTGGTATCTCAACAAACAGGGCGGCACTCGGTCGTATCCCCTTTGCAGGGAAGCGATGAGAGTGTGGGACTGGGCACTTCAGTACGGTCTGTCCCTACAACTGTACATGTTCCAGGAGTCGAAAACCTTCTAGCAGACAACCTGAGCAGAACGTTCACCCTCTAACACGAATGGGAAATAGATCAGGCAGTGGCGGAATCTCTATTCTGGAAATGGGGGCGACCGGAACTCTGCCTATTCACCTCCCCATTCAATGCAAAGCTTCCCAGCTTTTGCTCACTCATTCCAGAGCATGGTGCTTTTTGGCATGATGCGTTGTCTCTCTCTCCTGGACAGGGACATTTTTATACGCCTTTCCTCCATTTCCCATTCTTCAGAGGGTGCTCGTCAAGCTCCAGTCAGAGGGAGCAAAGATGATTCTAATTGCTCCCCTCTGGCCCAGACAAATCTGGTTCCCACTTCTACTGCAGTTGTCGCTGGAACCCCCAGTTCCACTTCCATTACAGTACAGCCTATTAACCCAGGACAAGGGCCGGCTGGTGTATCTGGGGCTTGGAACCTTGCATCTTCATGCTTGACTCCTACGGACATAGCGATTTCCCGCTTTGGAGTCTCTTCAGGAGTTGCTCAAGTCCTCGTGGAGGCCCGAAAGCCTTCCACAAGATCCAGTTATGCTATGAAGTGGAAACGTTTTTCCATTTGGGCAGCCTCCAAGGGTTGGGACCCCTTTACTTGTTCGGCCCTGCAGCTAATGGAATACCTGCTCTTTTTATCGGATTCTGGCCTTTCATATTTCTCTCTGAAAGTCCACTTGTTAGACATCTTGGCCTACCATGTGCTGGTGGATGGTAAATCAGTGGCTCAGTTGGATCTTGCCAAAACCTTTCTGAAGGGCATTCTCCGTCTGAAACCCCCCCATCTGCAGCCCTACTCCACCTTGGGATTTTAATGTTGTTAGAGAAACTTACTGTCCCTCCCTTTGGACTAGTGATGAGCTGTGTTATGCACTACCTGCTCTTCTTAGTTGCCATTACTTCTGCTTGAAGGATTTCTGAGCTCTAGCTTCTAGTTTGTAAAGAGCCTTACCTTATTTTTTCACGAGGACCGGGTGGTCCTCCGTACTCATCCTAAGTTTCTTCCCAAGGTGGTATCGCAGCTCACCTTTAACCAGTCGGTAGAGCTACCAGTGTACTATCTGACCCCATCTAACAGAGGTGAGGCCCTTCTCCATACCCTGGACGTACACCGGATCCTTAGGTGTTACACCTTACGCACACAGGAATCACGTAAAGCGAATCAGCTTTTTGTTTCATTTGCACCCAGGACGGTTGGGTAAGGTGGTTTCCAAACAATGCCTTTTAAAATGGTTAGCAAACTGCATCCACTTCTGTTACCAGACATATGAGAAGCCGTTGCCGGGGCCTGTCAAGGCTCATTCCACTAGGAGCATAGTTGCTTCTGCAGCTTTCCTCCGTCATGTATCTGCAGCAGAGATCTGTGCAGCAGCAACCTGGAGTTTCATCTGCACCTTTACCAAACATTACAGTCTGGACATTGCTTCTAGACGAAAGGCTGGTTTCGGCCTAGCTGTCTTGCAGGGCCTTTTGTTCTAAGGCATGCTCCTTTCTGTGTTCTGTTGTTCCTCCTCTCATGTTTCTCTCTGTCTGTCTTTCGAGGGACTGCTTGGGATTCTGTCTGACATGTTATGACCTACTTACTGAAGGAACCCTCTCGGATTATGTCCTACATGTTATGACCTACCGAAGGAACCCTCTTGAAGTAAGATAGTGCAGTTACGTAAGAACTTACTGTAACAGTAAATCTTCGAGAGAAATTCTTTCAATAGGTCATGTTTTTCCTGCCCTCCTTCCCCTCAGAAAATTTTGTTTCGGTCTCCAGACGTACTTCCTCTCCTATTGGTGCTCTGGCGGGAGAGAACTAGAGGGTGGGCCTGGGGACCGCCCACATGCTCACGCTGACGTCTGCACATAACGTCGATGGGCGGTCCCCAGTCGGGTATTGCTGGAAAAGTCTGCCATTGGGTCCTGATACTAGATGACGCTAGTCCTATATGTTATAACCTACTGAAGGAACCTTTTTCAAAGATCTACTGTTCTGGTAAGTTCTTGCGTAACTGTACTTTACTGTTCCAGGGGGAGCATTACTAGTTCAGGGTGTTGTCTTTTGGCTTATCCTCTGTGCCATGGGTATTTGCCAAGTGCTTAGCAGCTGTAGCAGCAGCCCTCCAACTTGAAGGCCTTTGTGTGTTCCCATACTTGGATGACTGGTTACTGAAAACCAATTCCAGGGAACTACTGTTGCTGACTCTTGAATGCACCCTGCAGATTTTCTTCGAGACAGTCTCTTGCAGCAGGTCATAACACATGGGATTATCAGCCGCTGGCGTCATTTCCTCTGGATGACTTCTCAGCAGTCGACCCTGGGACCTCCCCCTAACACTACCATGTGGTGTCTGCATGGCAGATATAAAAGGGGGAGGTCCCAGCTACTCCTCAGTTCTTTTCGGATGCATGCAACAAGTTCTCTTTCAGAGCTCTGCTTACCAGTCATCGACAAAGAGTTCCACCAACCAAAATTTCACTAAAAAGATTCTTCTACTGATGTCTTTGGTTCCCTTATTATGAAAGTGTTCCTCTAGTCACAGAAGTACTACAGAGTACTTCCACGATGCCTGTGTTTGGTGCCTTGGTCCTGAACATGACACCAGGGATTACATCCTCTGTAACAGGTTCAACAAGGCCACAAAATGTCGGAAGGCTTCAGCAGCTTTGTGAGTTTCTCATGGAGCAAAAGGTTGCCCTTCTGGAGCAGCAGCAATGCTCCAAGCCCAAGGAGTCTTTGACGTCCTCCTTGGGGTCTCACCGCTCCGCAGGTGAGCCCTCCTCATCAACAGGACAGGGTCCTGGTAAGAAACATGCCAGCAAAACGAAGCATGTTTCT
The DNA here is from genome assembly GCA_016271365.2 of Neoceratodus forsteri. NCBI lineage: Eukaryota > Metazoa > Chordata > Ceratodontiformes > Ceratodontidae > Neoceratodus > Neoceratodus forsteri. The sequence continues at coordinate 744,049,432 of CM028132.1, forward strand.
GCCGCTCCCTCATTGTTGATGAGGAGTACCCCGATCACTGCCAAGAAGGTAAGTACAGAGAAGGTTGCCCCTCTAACATCGTCTTCTACACCATCAGCAGTTGTGGGCCCCTCTCTTCCCTCGTCGATGGTGAGCTCTGGGGTAATATTGCAGCTTCCATCGCTGCCTCCCCCTTCTGTGGTTTCGAGCCATCGTCCATTGACGATGGCTTCTGGCCTGTCGACGATACTCTCGTTGACGACTGGCCATACTTCAGTGGGCTCGATGTTAGCAACCTCGTTGACGATCCTGGGGTATTAGACACACCCCTCATTGACTGCTTCTCGCTTGGTTCCACTGCCTTCATCTGTATCTTCAGTGGTCTGAGTTCACTCAGTCCATTCTGCCCCAGTTACTTCCTCAGGGCAGGCTCTAGTAAACACTAACCTGGACCTGACACAGACCCTGCGGCACCCCCCCCGGGTAACGAGGGGTCGGCCCGTCTCTGCTCCCTCACGGCCTGCTTCAACCCAGAGGACAGCCAGCTCTTCCCCTGCCTCTCCAAGTTTTCACACTCAGAAGGTTGACATAGAGGACCCTTTCCTACAGGACTGGGATCTGGCTGACCTGGAGGATGAGGATGGGATGGACCATAAGGAGTCCCCACAGTCCTCCTTGGCCACCTCTTCTGTATAGGGTGAACCTACCCTGGACCTACCGTGCTCTCCACCGGACGATCTCACGTTTTTCAGACATTATGATACACCTCTAGAAAATGTTTGGGTTCCAGAGCATTGAGCAGGATGCTTCAAGAAAGAAGTTGGCACAGTACTTGGGTGTACCAGAATGCACTATTCTAGGCGCTCCCCCCCCCCCCCGCTTTGGTGGATGTCTTCGAAGAGGCTATTTGGGCTGCTTTGAAGCAACCTTCCAAAATTCCCACCAATCCTTGGAAGGCTGATAGGATTTATCAGACCCCGGTGGACCATCCCTACTTTGTCTCCACCTCAGGCAGACTGTGTGGTGATCTATGCTGCTCATGATAGGTCCTCTAGGCTTCAGCACATGAGCGCTCAACCCCCAGATAAGGAATCCAAGAAATTGGATGTTATGGGAAAGAGTTTATGCCTCGGCTACTGTGTTTCTCCGTATACTTACTTAATTACATGGGTCACCACCTGAAATATTAGGAGGAAATCCTAAAAGCCTCCCAGGCAATGGTCCAGTCCCTCCTGGCAGGTTCTATCCAGGAGAATCTGACAGCCAGGATGTCTACGGCAGTGGCTATATGCCGCCACCTGCTCAGGGCCACATATGTTGCTGTTGGCACTGCAGCCAGTACGCCCTCGGCAGGTGTTTGTCTAAGACGTCATGCCTGGCTAAAAGTGTCAGGATTTTCACTGGATGTGCAGCAATTTATCCTTAATGTTCCATTTAAGGGTTATCAGCTGTTTAGTCCACAGACTCGAGAAATGTTGAAGGATTTACAAGACTCTGGTTGTACCCTCCAATCAGTCTGGACCCTGTACAGTCCAAAAGCAAACACAGTCTTCAGGGGCTTCTCCAGGGGGCCGCCCCTACAGGGCACGTCCCAATGCTCAAAGGCCGCCTGACAATAATCAAAAGCCTCAACTGACATTGCTGGGTTCTAGAGATGCTCAAAAACCCCATTACAGCCCTGCTGCCCCCCAGCAGGGCCAGCCTTCGACCTGAAGGTCTTCCTCCGGTCGTGGGACCACAGACCCTTACCACGGCTGTTGGGGGTAGGTTTCCCCTGCACTTACAAGGGTGGCAAGCCATCTCCTCCGACCTGTGACTCCTGCAATTGATAGAATCGTGACACACCCTGGAGTTCACAGAGATACCCCTCTGTTTGCCACCAAGGGTCTCTCATTGTCCCCCAGACCAAGCATTGGTATTAAGGAACGAAATTGATGTTTTGCTCACAAAACGTGAAATCGAACCAGTTCCCATTCCTCAGAAGGGTACAGGATTTTGCTCTCATTTTTTCCTGGTTCCCAAGTAGACCGGGGACTTGCGCCGCATTTTGGATCTGAGGTGTCTCGGCCTCTATATCAAATACCAAAAGTTCCGAATGGTGTCTCTTCCGACACTTCAGAGAACAAAGATGATTGGCTTTGCTCTCTTGATACGAAGGATGCATACCTCCATATCCTGATGTACCCTGTTCTCGGGTGTTTTCTCTATTTTTTGTTCCAGGGTCATCGTAACAAGCTCAGGGCCCTCCCATTTGGTCTTTCCTCGCCCCTGAGGTATTCACAAAATGCCAGTGGCGGTCGCTGCGATCCTTCGCAAGGAAGGTCTCTATGTCTTTCCCTACCTGGATGACTGGCTTCTGAAAGCATCTTCTAGCCAACAGCTGTTCACGCTTTCTCATACCCTGCAGTTGTTCAACGAGGTGGGGATAGCGATAAACTGTCCAAAGTTGAAAATGGACCCTGTGCAATGCCTCCAATATATCAGAGCTGTATTAGATGCCTCCGTGGGGATGGCATATCTGCCCATAGCTCAGGCAGACACCCTGATTGCTTTGGAACGCAGACTAGAGTCCAGCAGATTGGTCTTGGCACAAGACTACCTGTACCTCCGGGGACATTTAGCAGTCACGATTTAGACAGCTTCCAATGCTAGGTTAAATATGAGGGGCCCTTCAGTGGTCCCTGAGAGTCCAGTGAGGCCAGAAGGAGGAGGATGATTTCGATGCCCTGGTCCTGAAGTCTTCCCCGGCTCTTCAAGTCAATGGTGGAAGTCCATGGACAACTTTATGCGAGGCATGCTGTTTCATTCTCCTGTCCCATGTCTCATTCTGACTACAGACGCTTCCTTGACAGGCTGGGGTGCTCATCTCCTGCGCATCCGGTCCCAAGGCTCCTGGACATCTGTGGAGGCTTGCCTCCACATCAGTGTCTTGGAAATGAGGGCAGTCCTCTACGTCTTACAAGCGTTCGAGACTCACCTTCCACCCGGTTGCTTTCAAGTGCAATCAGACAATTTTGTGGTAGTTCACTACCTAAATAAGCAAGGAGGCACCCATTCATACCCTCTCTGCAGAGAATTGATGAGGGTATGGTTCTGTGCAATCCAGAGAAATATCCATCTTCTGGTGATCCACATCCTTGGGGTATCCAACACCCTGGCGGATGCCCTGAGGAGATCCACTGCACAGACCCACGAGTGGGAACTCTTACCAGACGTCCTACATGATGTCTTCTGCCTATGGGGCCATCTGGAGTTGGATCTACTCGCCTGTATGCAAAACTGCCCCTCTACTGCTCTCTCGAGCGAGGTCCTGGAACTCTGTGATGGGACGCGTTATCTCTTTCCTGGACAGGAAGATTTCTTTACACCTTCCTGTCCTTTCCTCTCATTCAGCGAGTACTACTCAAACTGGTCTAGGACGGGGTGTCTATGATTCTCATAGCACTGTTCTGGTCGAGACAAATTTTGTTCCCTCTGCTTCTGCAGCTCTCTGAACCAGATCTCCTAACTCTGCCAGTTTGCTGGACCCTGTTGTCCCTGGTGCAAGGCGCCCTGCTGCACCTGGACCTTTACTCCCTCCATCTGCACACCTGGCTCCTAAGGACATAGTCCCCTCGCACTTCAGGGTGTCCCCAAAAGTGGCAGAAGTCCTCTGGGCTGCCAGGAAACCGTCTACGCGGTCTTCCTATTCTATGAAGTGGAAACACGTCTCCATTTGGGCATCTACAGAGGACTTCGACCCTTATGAGTGTTCCCTCAGAGCATCTTGGACTATTTGCTCTCCTTGTTGGATGGTGGACTGAAATATTCCTCTGTAAAAAGTCCACCTTTTGGCTGTTGCCGCATTTCATTTACCTGTGGGCAACAAACCATCATTCCAGTTACCTTTGATTCAAATCTTTTAAAAACGTATTCTGCACCTTCATCCCCCTATGCGGGATCCAGTCCCTGTGTGGGATTTGAATTTTGTGCTTGAAAAATTAACTGAGTCCTTTTGAGCATGCTGAATCCAGCGAGCTCTGTTATCTTTTTTGGAAAACTATATTCTTAGTTGCCATTACGTGAGATAGACATATTTCAGAGTTACAGGTACTAATGTGCAAACCTCCCTACCTGCAATTTCATAACGATAGGGTGACTTTACACACCAACCCGTTGTTTTTGCCAAAGGTTGTTTCTAAATTTACTTTAAATCAGGCTATCCACTTACCAGTGTATTAGGTGGAGCCTGCAAATCTAGGAGAATCCCTGCTTCATACTCTCGATGTGTAAAGAACATTGAATCTTTATCTTCTTGGCACCTCACAGTTGTGAAAAACTGAGTAACTTTTTGTTTCTTTCGTCCCTGGAAATCAGGGCGTTCAGGTTTCGAAGCAGTGCTTGTCCACATGGTTGGCCCACTGCATCTAGTTTATGTATACAAAATATGATAAAACTCTTATGGGGGTTGTAAAACCCCATGCTGCCAGAGGCATGGCTACCTCAATGGCGTGTTTCTGGGGAGTCTCTGCCTTCGAAATCTGTGAAGCCGCCATGTTGTCTACTGTACATACATTCACGAAACATTACAGTCTAGTCATCACTTCTAAGAAGCAAACTGCTTTTGGATGTTCCATTTTACAAGGCCTCCTGTACTAAGTCCTGATAGTTTGCTTCCTCCTCCTAACTTGGTATAATAACTGCTTGGGAATCTTCCGATGTGTTATGACCTGCTGCAAGAGATTGTCTCGAAGAAGATAGTACAGTTGTTTAAGAACTTACCGTAACAGTAGATCTTCGAGAGTATCTCTTGCAGCAGGTCATGCAGCCCCACCCACCATTCCCCTTGCTGTTACTTCTGAAGGGTGCCTTGCTCCTGTTCTTTTATGACTCCACGAGCTGCTCCCTTATTTCCCTCCTTGGTTCCCATCGGAGACTTGAGAAATGGTTTCTTATTCTGTCGCCTGGATGGAAAAGAACTGAGGAGCAGCTGAGACCCCCCCCCCTTTTTATACCTGCCATGCAGACACCAAGTGGTAGTGTTAGGGGGAGGTCTCAGGGTTGACTGCTGAGACGTTATCCGGAGGAGAAGATACCTGGAGCTGATAGCCCATGTGTTATTACCTGCAAGAGATACTCTCAAAGATCTACTGTTACGGTAAGTTCTTATGCAACTGTACCTTGTTCCAGTCCTTGGGAATCACTGTCTATTTGTCCAAGTCTGCTATGTCCCAGCGGTTGCACTACATAGGCGTGGTTCTGGACTGTACTCCGGGGCAAGGCCTTACTACCACAAGACAGGGCAGACTGCCTCATAATTCAGTCCCAGGCTGTGGTTCAGTGCCGGTATGTCCCAGCCAGGAAGTTCTTGAGGCTGCTTGGTCGCAGCCATTGTTACGGTCCCTTTGGCCAGGTTGTATATGAGGATCCTGCAGTGGACCTTCTGGGTCCAGTGGGATCAACGCTCCGATAATCTGGATAAGCTTGTCCCTCGTCTCCTCCCCAGTACGCAAGGTACTTCAGTGGTGGATGGACCCAGACAATCTCATAAAAGTGGTCCCCTTGCTTATTCCCACCCCTTACCAAATCCTCACCATGGATGCTTCGGGTCTGGTTGTGGGTAGCTCACCAAGGCCTTTAATCAGACCCAGGCAGTCTTGCCTCCACATTAATGTTCTAGAAATGTGGGCAGTTATGTATGCCTTACAGGCTTTCCAGAACCATCTCTCTCCAGGCCCACTGTTCTTGCAGTTGGACAATTTCAGTGTGGTCTGTTACATAAGCAAGCAAGTCTGGATCCATTCCTACTCCCTCTCCTGGGAGGTGATGAGGGTCTGGTACTGGGCTCTAGATCATGGTCTACAACTGTCAGACGTCCATGTGTCAGGCATCCAGAATGTCTTGGCGGATAGCCTCAGCCAATGACAGATCAGAATGCATGAGTGGGAACTGCTGACGTCGGTCTTAAAAGACCTGTTTGACAGGTGGGGTCGTCCAGAGTTGGACCTTTTTGCGTCCCCACTCAATTCAAATCTGTCGTGTTTCTGCTCCCTAGATCCAGGGCCTGGAGTTTTCTGGTGAGACTTGCTGTCTGGCTCCTGGAAAGGGAGGTTCAAACAACATGAAGTCTTGCTGTATTCTGACTATTGCAATTAGGTCCTGCCTTTCAACTGCCCCGGAGAACAAAGAGTTAACTTTCCATGCCCAGCATGGAACGTTCGTCGCGAGCTCGGTTGAAGCCTCTGTCTGCTGTTGTTTAAACTCTAACCGTCAGAATCTTTACTCCGCCTCACTGAACAGTAGCTCCGGAGATTTCTCCTTTGCTCGGTTCAAAAAAGTCGGTTAAAGTGTCGTTTTTCGCTCTGGTTCTACTGAACCTGTCGGTTTAAGTCTCTGTCTGTGGTACCGTGAGTACTAGATAGGTTTTGCATTTAGTTTCTGTGTGGAACTTGAAAACATTGGATCGGTTCGGTTTGAACCGATCAGATTGTTTTTAAAAAAAACTTTTGAAATTATTAGTTTGGTAACCGGTCCGTATCGGTTCTAAAAAAAAAAAAAAAAAAAGGATTTATTTACAGTTTTTTCCAAGACCCGAAACACGGTCAGGAACCGATAGGGGTGCCTTGCCTGGCGGATTGCCGAAAAAAGGGTAAGTTTTGGATAGGATTGGCCATGTCTGAGAAACCAAGAAAAAAAAACCGGCCCACTGGGTTTCAACACTGTAGTGTGTGTGGGGAAGCCTTTGCTAAGGCTGATTTCCCCCCCCAACCACCTGTGTTTATTGTCTGGGGTTTGACCACCTCAATTCAGACTGCCAAATTTGTAAAAGTTTTCCCAAATCTACCCTGGATAAGAGAGTAGGTAGACTGAGGGAAAGGGAGGCCGAGAAGTCCACTGACCCGGATGGCCACCCTGGTACAGTTCTGACCGAACCAGAAGGACTGCCCTCTGACCAGGGTGAAACTTCTTCAGGCAAAAGGAGAGCCGATTCTGAGGAGTCGGTTCTGGTTAAAAGAAAGAGAAGGGAAAAATCATCCGGTTCGGATCCACAAATTCTTTCTCCGACCGCTGATGAAATAGCCAAAGCGATAAGGATAGTTCAGTCGCTAACTTCGGTTCTGGCCGAACCAGCACCATCTGTCAGGGGCTCGGTTTGGTCGGTTCCCCCAGTTCCGGATTATACTTTAGAAGAATTTTATGAACCGGAGGAGGAGGAGGAGGGAGAGTATGAGGATAATGATGATGCTGGTGAGTATGAAAGTCTGGATGTGCCTATTGACCCGGACATCTCCCCAGACAGACCTTCAGGTGTTTCTCCTCCTAGGCTTTCTGAGTCCCCTTCCCACTTTATGTTTTACAAGAAAGTGGCTGAAACCCTCCAGCTTCCAATGGAAGAAGCAGTAGAGGATCAGGAGGAGCCTGATTTTGTTGAGATGATGGACATCCCAGAGTCCAGGAGATTGTCTATTCCCCTCCATAAATCTTTTGGGAAACAGACATTTAAAATTCTAAAGACTCCTAATTCCATACCTCCTGTGGACAGAAGAACGGACTAGAGGTATACCCTTTCAGGCTCTGACACGGAGTTCCTTTCCCAGCAATGCAGCCATGTTGGGGTAGTGCAGGCTGCTGCCTGTGATAAGGCAAATATTCCCTTGGCTTCACACACCCCCAGATAAGGACTCCAGGAGGATTGATGCCATGGTAAAAAAGCAGTACATGACAGCATCTTTGGGACTCAGGCAGGCTGACTATATGGCCTACACAGCTAGATACTAGAAGTCCAGGTAGGACACTGTGCTGGCTCTGGCTAAACAGGCCCCTGACCAGCTTGCCAAGGAGCTGGAGCAGGTGGCTGCGTATGGGATTGAGGCATCCAAGGTGCAGTTTCATGCTGCTGTGGACTCCAATGATGATTCATCTAGAGTCATGGCTACATCTGTGGCCCTTCAGAGGATGGCTTGGCTCAGATGTACTAGCCTATCACAGGATACCCAGGCTAAGGCCATGGATTTCCCTGTCATTGGTAATTCTATGTTTGGGGAGCAGACAGAGAATTACATAAAGAAGATGGACGAGTACAGGACCACCTATAGGAGTGCTCAGGCCAAAGAAAGACAAGCCACTCCTCAGAGACAACATTCCAGGGGCAGGGGCAGGCCCTTTCAAAGGCCTTTTTACCAAGCCCAGGCCTCCTCTTCTGCTTATGCTCAGAGGGGGTTCTTCAGAGGGAGAGGCAGACGGGGAATGAGCAGGCCTGCCTCCACCCCTCAGCCTAAAGCCCCTGCCAAGCAGACACCCTGATGGGTCTGCCTGGGCCGATTCTCCAATTCCTATAGGGGGCAGGCTGGCTTACTTTGTCCAGGACTAGAAGTCTTTGACATCAGACAAGTGGGTCCTAGAAGTAGTAAGCCAGGGACTGGTTCTCAGCTTCAAAAAATTTCCCAGGATGAGAACCAGATCCTTTCCAGTTGCAAATCCATCAGAGACCCTTGCCCTAGAGGCAGAGGTTTCTTCCCTCCTGGCTCTGAGGCATAGAAAAGGGTTCCTACCCTACACAGGGGCAAAGGATTGTACTCCAGGTACTTCCTAACCCCCCAAAAGACAGGAGAATGGTGGCCCATCCTGGATCTGAGATATCTGAACAAGCACCTTTTAAAACCAAAATTCAAAATGGTGGCTCTGGGAATAATTCTGTTCTCTCTTAAGCCAGCAGACTGGCTAGCCTCCCTGGACCTCAAAGATGCCTATTTTCACATTCCCATCAGGTGCTCCCACAGAAAGTACCTCATTTTCCAGTTGCCCTCAGGCCATTATCAATTCAGAGCAATGCCCTTTGGCCTAACATCAGCCCCAAGGGTGTTCACAAAGTGCCTGGCAGTAGTGGTTGCTTTCCTAAGGAGAAAAAGGATCTCCATTTTTCCATACTTGGACGACTGGCTCATAGTGGGTCAGTCCCCAGACCAAGTCAAGTCACATCTGCAAGTAACTCAGCAAGTGCTCACTTCCTTAGGATTCCTCCTCAACCTTCCAAAGTCAGTTCTCCAGCCAGTACAGCTTCTCACCTTTTATAGGGGCAGAGCTGGATACAATAAGGGCAAAAGCCTTCCTTCCCCTGGACAGGGCAAGGACCCTTATAGAACTGGCCTCTTCATTCACCCTTCAGGTGTCTCGACCAGCAAGGCATTTCCTGCAGCTCCTGGGCCACATGACAGCCTCTACAGCAGTGGTCCAGGGAGCAAGATTCCAGATGAGGGACATTCAGTTCCACTTAAGAGCCTTCTGGTCCCAAAGAAAGGATTCCCTTACCAAACTAGTCCCAGTGACTTGAACCCTGATCCAGGCTTTGCAATGGTGGCAGGATCAGACAGTTTGAGACAGGGAGTTCCTTTTGTCACTCAGTCTCATTCAGTGATACTCACCACAGATGCCTCCCTGCTGGGCTGGGGGGCCCACCTTGGGGATCTTACCACCCAAGGGCTATGCTCACCTCAAGAATCTCTGCTTCACATCAGTCTCTTGGAACTCAGAGCAGTGTTTCTGGCACTGCAAGCCTTTTCCAAATCTGTACAGAACAAGGTGGTCCAGATCAGAACAGACAATACCACCACAATGTGGTACATCAACAAGCAAGGAGGCACTCTGTCTGTGGCCTTGTGCACAGAAGCAATGAATTTGTGGTCTCTGGCCTATTCCCTGCAAACCTCTCTGACAGCAGTTCACCTCCCAGGGAAGGACAATGTCCTAGCAGATGCTCTCAGCAGGATATCCCAGGGCTATCACGAATGGACCCTAGATCCCCTAATTTTGAAAGTGATTTTCTCCAGATGGGGCACTCCACAGATAGATCGTTTTGCAGCCCCAGACAATCACCAACTTCCTCTCTTTTGCTGCAGACCCCCAGTCTTGGGCTCAGTCCCCCTGGATGCTCTGATTCTGAATTGGGAAGGGAAGTTCCTGTATGCTTTCCCCCTTCCCTCTCCTGTTCAAAGTGCTAGTCAAGATCAGGTCTCAACCATGCAAAGTGATTCTGATTGCTCCAGACTGGGCCAGACAGCCCTGGTACCCACTGTTGCTGTCCTTAGCAGTCCACCTTCCCCTGTCTCTTCCCAGGAATTACAACCTGTTGACATCCTCTCAGGGGAGGATTTGGTATCCGAACCTCAGATCTCTCAATCTCAAGGCATGGCTCTTGAAGAGTTAGAGTTTGCTGATCTGCACCTTTCTCAAGGGGTTTTGGATATCCCTAAGGCTTCTCGAAAGCCTTACACCAGGAAGACTTGCAACTCCAAATGGAAAAGATTCACTATTTGGTGTTCTAAGAAGAATATTTCTCCAGATTCTGCTGGGTTGCCTACGGTTCTAGACTATATGGTCCATCTCAATGGCCTAGGCCTTAGGCCAGCTACACAAAGTGCATTTGGCAGCTGTTTCTGCTTTCCTGTCAGTAGGCAAGCATTCTCCTCTGTCAGCCCATCCTGTGTTTTGTAAGTTCTTCAAGGGATTGCTGCACACCAACCCACCCTTTAGGGACCCTGCTCCTGCTTGAGACCTTAATGTTTGCATTGCTCAGCTTATGCAACCACCCTTTGAGCCTTTGTCCTCTGCAGAGCTTAAGTACTTGACTTGGAAAACTGTGTTTTTTGGTAGCCATTACCTCTGCCAGGCGTATCAGTGAATTGCAAGCTCTGTCAGTGGAGCCTGATTTCATCTCTTTCCATAGAGATAAAGTGGTCCTAAGAACTAACAGGAAGTTTTTGCCTAAGGTGGTTTCAGATTTCCACTTAATCAGTCTGTGTCTTTCCTGTTTTCTTCACTGACCATTCCTCCTCTGGGGAGAGGAGGCTGCACAGCTTGATGTTAAAAGGCCCTCAGCTACTACATAGAGCGCACCAAGGGTCACAGGTTTGAGTCCTCCAGTTGTTCCTCACTATGGAGAGGTTGGTATGGGCAAACCTGCCACTAAAAGATCTATTGCCAGGTGGATTGTCTTTTGTATACAATTCTGCTATGAAAAACTGGGTAGAACACTCACCCTCAGGCCTGAGGGCTCACTCTACTAGAGGTACAGCTGCTTCCCTGGCTGCTGCCAGGGATATTCCTATCTTAGAAATTTGTCAAGCAGCCACCTGGAAAACAGTCCATACCTTCACCAAGCATTACTCTCTGGATATCCAGGCTAGGAGTGATGCTCGGTTTGGCACAGCAGTACTTCAGAGCCTATTCCCAAAGTAGGTTCTGTCCCTCCTCCATGGAGGTAATGCTTGGTAGTCTGCAATAGTCAGAATACAGCAAGACTTCATGTTGTTTGAAGAAAAAATTACTCACCTTAGTAATGTTGTTTCTTCTAATGGAGTCTTGCTGTGTTCTGACCCCCCCGCCTCCCTCTCAGAACCTGGTTTTTGGATGATGGGTGGGCAGGAGCAGTGTTGGCACCCTAGAAGTGCCCCTTTTCACCCTCCTTTATTTTGTGTGTGTTGTGTTTTTTTTTGGGTTTCTGACTTGAGTCTTTGCTTTGAAACCAAAACCCTTTTTAATAAATTTAGTTGGCAGTTGGTTAGTGTGGAGTCTTACAGATCTACTTTGAGACACAGCTCTTGCAGCAGGTTACACCATTAGGACTGAAGCCGTCAGGCGCCAGGACCCCTCGGAAATCTTTCTAGCTAGCTATCTTCAGCGGGGACTGCCCCCGACGTCGGTCCCGCCTCTGACGTCAGGCGTGGTACAAAAGGGGGCGGTCCCGCCAGAATCTGCAGTTCTTTTCCGCCGTCGAACTGCATGCCTCGACCCTCCGGTCACAGTCTAGCGCGCGACGCGTGGTTCCAGAACTTCCTTTGGGAAATTATCTACAATCAAGAATTTTTGAACTCTGATGTCCTCTCCGACCTCCGGTCACTTATCCAAGTGCGCGTGTGGCAAACAGATCCCCTTTAAGGACCCGCATTCCGCGTGCGTCCGGTGCTTGGGCCCAGACCACAACACCAAGGCCTGCTCCCTGTGCCAGGGGTTCAACAGTCGCACCAGGATCCGCCAGCAGAAGGCCCTCCAGGCATTTTTGCTAGAGGAACAGCCCGGCCATGTCATCTAAGGGGAATCGCCCTCACAGACACGGGGAAAAGAAGAAGGAGAGGGATCTTTCCCGGTCGCTGGGTCGGGCCTCAGAGTCCCGCAGCTCCGGTTCACGGTCCGACCGGTCCCCGTCTAGGGCCTCGTCTCTTCCCCCAGCTGCGGCTCCAGTTCCGAAGCCTGCTCAGGCTCTTCCGCAGGCCGTCGTCTTCAGCCCAGAAGGCCGTGGCGAGTCAGGGAACGCCACCACCATCATCAGTTGGGCTTCCGCCTCGGTCCCCCGGAAGACCTTGGACCTGACACCGCTGAGGAAGCCGGGATCCGCGTCGCCAGACCGTCGGCCGCCGACGCCACTGCTCCTCTGAGCCGCTGGGCCGGCCGGGCCGCTCGCCTGCCTCGTCCACGCATCGGACGTCGGTGGGGGGTCCGACGTCCGTGCTGCCTGAGCCGAGGGCTCCTATGCCTCCGACGGCTGTCGGTCAGGAGTCCCTCACGGAGGAGGAATTAGTCCAGCCCGAAGACCAGACGGGCACTCCCGGCCGCGAGCAGTCTCCCAGGGGTCCCCCGCCACCGCCCGAGGCCCCGCGGAGCCGCCGCTGGACCCGATGACCGCCTCGCCTCGGAGCCGACGCTAGTTGGCGTTGGCCGAGGTGAAGGACCTGTTCGATCAGGGACACCATTAGGAAAGGACGGGTACCCCAGTCCCTCCTCCTCCACCTCCTCCTCCTGTACCTACTCCGCCCTGGCCCCACCTTCACCTGTGAGGTCAGCTGGCTGTTCCGTCCCCAGGAGCCTGAGACTCCTCCAGGGGCCGTCATTCCAAAGGAGACCTCCGTCCAGATCTTCGCCTTCTGGATCGCCTAGTCCCAAGAGATCCAGAAGACGCCGTCGTCACCGGCCACGGAGGGCACGGATCATCCTTCTCTGCTTTAGATCCCTGCCTCCTGGTCTCGCTTCCTCGCGGACCCATGTGAGACTCCACAGTCTCCTCCAGACGACCCTTCCTTCATGGATATTTTACATCGTATCCAAGAGAATATGGGTGGGAAGTTGAAGAGTTGGACCTCGAGAGGTTACGCCTGCCAGGCTGCGTCAGAAGGACCCTAAGCTCGTGTGGTGCCACCCTTGGTGGACACTTTTGTGATCGCCACCAAGGCTGGGGTGGAAGCGTCCACTGCTTCTCCGGCGGTGCCAAGAAGGCTGGACCGTTTGTACAGGGCTCTCAAGGGGGACCAGTACCTGTCACAGCACCCTCTGGCTGATTCTCTGGTGATCACAGCCTCACATGACCGGTCTCAGAGGCTGCAGCATCTGAGCACCCTGCCACTCGACCCTGAGTCCAAGCAGTTGGACTTTGTAGGCGTGACGACGCTCCGCGACTTGCGCCATCAGGTCCCTGAACTACCTTACCCACATGGTGCAGTTCCAGAACGCCCTGTGGGAACAGGGCCTAGAGGCGGCCGAGAGGCTGCCAGATGGTGAGCAGAAAGAGGAGATGCTTCAGCTTCTCCGAACGGGTTCAGACGTGGGGACCCAAGTTCTGAGAGCCGCAGATGACTTCATGGACTCTTCAGCCAGAGCGGCTGCATCAGGCGTTGCCTCGGAGGCACTCATGATGGCCTGTCTCCGTTTCACCTCGGACGTCCAGAAAACATCCTGGACGCACTTTGAACGTAGGTGTTGTTTGGTAATCCATCCAAAGGATCATTACCAAACCCAAGAGGCTCGGAAAGGCGGTCCGGTCAGTCCAGGCGATGTACTGCCGAGGCTTGGTTCCTTTCAGAGAACCAAGGCCGCTTTGTGGGCGGACTCAGAGGCAACAGCCCTGCTCCGCCACACAGCACAGGGGCTCTGGGTTAGGAGGACCCAGGGAAGCAGTCCGCCAGCAGGGGTCAGCGCATTCCAAGGCCACCCAGCCGGCGGGTCCTTCAGCCGCCACAGCATGACTCCTTTCCGGCCCCCGCACCTCAGGGTCAACGGGAAGTTTCGGTCGGGGGTCGCATTGCGAACTTCCTGTCGGGATGGCAGGCAATAACCACCGACAGGTGGGTGCTTCAGTTGGTTGGCATCGGCCACTTTTTAGAGTTCGCAGAGCAGCCACCCTCGAGGCCTCCTCTGCTCTCCAGGTATTCGGGTCAGCACCGCGCCTTAATTTGGCAAGAGATAATCTCACTCCTGAGCAAGGGAGTGATTCAGCATGTCCCAGGAAACCAGAGAGGACTAGGGTACTATTCTCACTTCTTCCTGGTTCCCAAAAAGACAGGGGACCTCCGTCCTATTCTGGACCTAAGCGACCTCAACTTATCAGTCGCATACAAAAGATTTCGCATGGTGACCCTTCCGGGCCTAATTCCCATGCTAAAACAAGGCGCCTATTTAGCGTCCCTAGACATGCAGGATGCCTACCTGCACATCCCCATAGCTCGGGCGCATCAGAGGTTCCTGCGCTTCGAGTTCCTGGGCCACCACTTTCAGTTCCGGGCTCTCCCCTTCGGAACTGTCATCCGCTCCAAGGGTCTTTACCAAATGCATGGCAGTCGTGGCAGCTGCTCTAAGGAGAAAGGGCCACTATGTGTTCCCGTACCTCGACGATTGGCTTCTCATGGCCGCCTCCAGGGAGGCGCTCCTACCAGCGATCCAGGACACCCAGGTCCTGTTTGGATTGCTGGGGATTCTCATAAACCAGGAGAAGTCGGTCTTGGTACCGTCGCAAAGCCTGCAATTTATAGGTGCAGTGCCGGACACGGTCCAGGGGAGGGCTTTCCTCCCAGTCGACAGGGCGGAACGCATCAGGTCTCTCATAGAGGACCTTTCAACGAATCAGACCGCTCCGGCCAGTTCGGTCCTTCGCCTGCTCGACACATGGCTGCAGCCATTCCCACGGTACCCTTCGGCACACCCACATGCGGATAACACAGTGGATGCTCAAGGCGAGGGACCAGAGGCAAGACCATTTGCAGCACCCAGTCAAAATCACGAATTGGGTGGTTCAGGACTGGCAATGGTGGTTAGCCCCCGGGTCGCTTTCCAAGGGCGTCCCTTTTGCAGCGCCATCCCCGGAGATAACCCTCACCACAGACGCCTCAGGTCTCGGGTGGGGAGCTCACCTGGATGGAGTGAAGTCTCAAGGTGTATGGAGTCCACTGGAAGCTCATCTTCACATCAATATTCTAGAGATGAGAGCGGTCCTCTATGCACTCCAGGCTTTCAGTCCATGATCCCACTGTACCATCCTGCTTCAGACGGACAACACGGCGGTGATGTATTACCTCAACAAACAGGAGGCGCACACTCTTACCCCCTTTGCAGGGAGGCCATGAGAGTGTGGGAGTTGGTAATCGGACACGGCGCAAGTTTGATTGTGGTACATGTTCCTAGTGTGGACAACACGATCGCAGACTGTCTGAGTCGCACTCAGGCCAGAGTCCACGAGTGGGAACTTCTTCAGAAGGTGGCAGAGGATCTGTTCATTCGATGGGGAACCCCAGAGCTAGATTTATTCGCGTCCCCATCCAACGCAAAACTGCCCAATTTTTGCTCGCTAGATCCAGGGCCTGGAGTTTTCTGGCGAGACTCGTTGTCTCTCTCCTGGGAGAACAGATTCCTCTACGCCTTTCCTCCCTTCCCGGTAATCCAGAGAGTTCTTCTCAAACTGCACAGGGAGCATGCACGTCTAATTCTGGTAGCCCCCTTTTGGCCCAGACAGATCTGGTTCCCATTGCTGGCACAGCTATCCCGGGAACCTCCGCTCCCGCTGCCGCTCAGTTCACACCTTCTGTCTCAGGAGCGAGGTTCATTGCTGCATCCGGATCTTCGCTCTTTGAACCTGCACGCATGGCTCCTAGAGACGTAGCCATTTTGCGACATGGGGTCTCGCAAGAGGTTGCGGAGGTCCTCTCTGCAGCCAGGAAGCCGGCTACACACGCTACATATGACATGAAATGGCGTCAGTTTTGTTTGTGGTAACGGGCTCATGACCTTTCCCCTTTAGGTTGCCCTGTGGGGGCAGTCTTGGACTACCTCCTTTCCCTTTTCCACTCGGGGTTGGCCTACTCCTCTATTAAGGTGCACCTGTGCGCTATTTCGGCTTATCATCTGCTGGTGGGACGGCGCACTATTGCTCAGCTTGATGCTTTCGGAGTTTTTGAGAGGGTGTTACACCTTAGGCCTCCTATCAAGGACCCAGTTCCTCCATGGGATCTCCTTTGTCCTGGAGCCTCTACTTTTCCTCCTTTTAACCAGCCGGATTATGAGCCACGCTTTCTGTCGTGGAAGACGTTGTTTTTAGTTGCTGCATTTCAGCCAGAAGGATTTCTGAGCTTCATGCCCTCATGTGTAAAGAGCCTTATTTGGTTTTTCACCGGGACAGAGTATCTCTGAGGACAAACCCGAAGTTTTTGCCTAAGGTGGTTTCAGCTCTCACTCTAAATCAGGACATCGACCTTCCGATCTATTTCCCGAGTTATTCGAATAGAGGAGAGGCTTTGCTCCACACTCTGGATGTTCACCGCAGCCTGAGGTATTACCTCAATAGAACTAAGCCCTTTCGGCTTCTGATCAGCTCTTTGTCTCCTTCGCACAGAGAATGAGAGGACAGCCGGTGTCAAGCAGTCCTTATCTCGCTGGCTCGCAATGTATTTCTCATTGCTGTCAAGCTAGGCATAATCCCCTCCCGGGTTCCATCTGGGGTCATTCCACTAGGGGTTTGGCCACCTCCTTTGCTGCTCTCAAAAATGTCTCAATCTCAGCCATTTGTGCTGCGGCTACTTGGAGCTCTGTGCATACCTTTATCAGGCATTATAGTCTGGACATAGCTTCTAGGCGAAGGGCCGACTTCGGCCTGTCCGTGTTGCAGGGCCACTTGTCCTGAGTCGGGATTTGGTTTGAATTTCTCCGCTTCTTCCTCCTCCCAATGTTTGTGGGACAAGCATTGTTGCTTGGGAATCAGTCCTAATGGTGTAACCTGCTGCAAGAGCTGTGTCTGAAGTAAGATAGTACAGTTACGTAACAGCTGATCTTCGGTGAACAGCTCTTGCAGCAGGTACTTCCGCCTCCCGTGTCCCTTGGAGGAAGTATGGTCGTGGCTGTTTAAAAAAAAAAAAAAAAAAAAAAAAACAAGAAGAAGAACAAACAACATATCAGGAGAAAGTAAAGAAAAAGGGGAGGAACCTTTTTCCTCCCGAACAGCTGAGCAGCGTAGAAGTCGGATATTCTTGGGAAGAGTGAATTGAGTTTGGGTGCCTTCAGCGGTGGATCCTCGGTCTCCCTTTCTGATGTCATCCTGCGGCCGGAGTCTCCGGCGGAGAACTGGGGATTCTGAAGGGACCGCTTTTGTACACACGCCTGACGTCGGAGGTGGGACCGACGGCTGCCGGGTCCCGCTGAAGATAGCTAGCTAGAAAGATTTCCGAGGGTCCTGGCGCCTGACGGCTTCAGTCCTAATGGTGTAACCTGCTGCAAGAGCTGTTCTCAAGATCTACTGTTACGGTAAGTTGTTACGTAACTGTACTTTTCCACACAGAACTTCTAGTGAGTATTGCTCGTAAAGATCTGACGGTTGGAGTTTAAACAGCAGCAGACAGAGGCTTCAACCGAGCTCGCGCTGAACGTTCCATGCTGGCCATGGAAAGTTAACACTTTGTTCTCCGGGGCAGTTGAAAGGCAGGACCTAACTGCAATAGTCAGAATACAGCAAGACTCCATTAGAAGAAACAACATTACTAAGGTGAGTAATTTTTTCTTTCTTTACGCCTTCCCACCCTTTCCAACTGGTTAAGACTGAATTCTGACAAGAGGCAGAGGTCCTGGTGATTGAGCCGAGTCACAGGCGTGATAATAGTGCCTCCGAGGTAGAAACAGGATTGGTCCTGGGTACCTCCCCGTTGATGGCTTCTTCTAGGGTGAGAAATCTGGGCGTCTTACTGGATGCTAGATCATGCACCTGGGGCATTGGAACCCAGGTGCTGAGTATAGGATAGGATGGAGGTATTGACAGTCATTTAATAGGAAAGGGACCTTAGAGTTATCATATCTGATGACCATAAGGTGTCAGGGCAGTGTGACAAAGCAGTTGGTAAGGCTAGTGAGATGCTGGGGTGCATAGGAAGGGGTATATCCAGCAAGAGGAGGGAGGTGGTGTTGCCACTGTTTGCTCACTGATGATACCCCACCTTGAGTTCTGTGTTAGTTCTGGAGGCTGCACCTCTGAAACGACATAGATACGGTGGAGGCAGTCCAGAGAAGGGTAACTAAAATGGTGTTGGGAATGCACGAGAAGCCCTGTGAGGAGATACTGAAGGATCTCAACATGCACACCCTGGAAGAGATGAGAGCAAGAGGTGACATGAGACCTGCAGGTATCTCATGGGAATAGGGACACGAGAGACCTTCAGGTACCTCACAGGGGAATAGGGTGCAGGAGAGAAGTCTCGTTTCAGTGAGATGGAACACCAGGATCTGCAAGCATGCGGTTAAGCTTGATGGGTGGGTGGGGGTAGGAGAGTTAAATGAGATGTGAGGAAATATTTATTCACTGAAAAGGTGGTAGTCGCCTGGAACAGACTGCCAACAGAAGTGGTGGAGGCAAAAACAGTGGGGGGCTTCAAGCATGCATGGGATACACATAGGGGTGTATTAGAAAATGGGCAGGGAGGAGGGAGGGTTGCTGGGGACCACTTGAGGGCTGCAGAAACGGATTAGGCTGGGAACATCTGGGCAGACTGAATGGGCCAAACAGTTCTTTTCTGAGAACACATTCTGTGCCTCACAAAAACTTTTTAAATGAAAGCTCTGGTTTGCAGGGTCTCGCGCCCCTGCAAACCTGACCCACCGGTTTAGGTCTAGGAGAAAAAGCAGCTTTTTTTTCCTCCCACGGCAAAGTTGTTTAATTTTATCGTGAAAAGTCTGCTACCCGGAAGTATTGTGGATGCTTAGGCGGCTCCATTTACTGTAAAGGTGGGTGCTATGCCGTGTGCTTCAATGCACTGAATGCTTCAAATGCATTGAATCACACGGTGCAGCGCTACACCTTTACAATAAATGGAGCCACCTAAGTGTCCACGATACTTCCCGGTAGTGGACTTTTCACGATTAAATTAAACAATTTTGCCGTGGGTAAATAAAAAAAAAGCTGCTTTTTCTGTTAAACCTAAACCGGAGGGTAAGGTTTGCAGGTGCAGGAGCCCCTGCAAGCCAGAGCTTTCCTTTAGACCAGACAATGACTAAGTTATAAAAATGTCAGTATTTTTTTTTTTTTGCTTAGTATTAGTTCTGCAGTGAGAAATGCAAAATTACTATATTCAGAATCAATGTGAAAATGTATTAGTTCCTAAATCTAATTTGTTTGGAAAGGATTTAGCAGTCTGAAGCATTAACCTT
Organism: Neoceratodus forsteri; assembly: GCA_016271365.2. NCBI lineage: Eukaryota > Metazoa > Chordata > Ceratodontiformes > Ceratodontidae > Neoceratodus > Neoceratodus forsteri. The sequence goes on from CM028132.1 coordinate 744,068,833, forward strand.
ATTGTTACCTTTTGTAGATGTTCCACACAGCTGTGACCTAGTTTTTATTGATTTGGATGCAGGCAAACATTTTCGCAATCTGTTTACCTAGGGTAGCCTACCTGGATGTGGCAGATTACCCAATAATTCGGGCAACAGGACTTGAACACAGGCTGGTCTAGTAACATGTTTAATGTCGCACAGTAAATCAGTGTCTGTGGTGGGATTTGAAGCTGGCATCTCCCGGTTCACAGTGCCTTTCCATATTGAAATTTAACATTTTGACATAGCCAGTTATTAAAAATGCTGTACTGTACAACCAAATGTTCCTTTAATTCTGGAAAGCGATTACAGTCATAGTTCAAACTCCAGTAATCCCTTCATTATGCTTGACTAAAGCAGTTAGCTCAGTAGACTGAACTGCCCTGGAGACTGGAACTTGTAAGCTATAACCCACTGACAGACCATGGGTATACTGGGCATTAATGCACACTCCAGCTGTGTTGTGAGGCATGAGGGCACAGCCCGAGTAACCTCCAACCAAATGGGAAGTGCATTAATGCCCAGTATACCCATGGGCCTGGAGTGGGTTATTGCACTTATAAAATGGACCCCTTTTCACAAGGAAAAAAATATAAAAACATTCTAGAATTCATTGAAAACATATTTTATTCCTCCGTAAGAAAATAGTTCGACTTCTAAATCTTTTCAAATACAAAAAATTTGGTTACTGTTTTTTCCTCTCTCCGTGTTGTTTACAAATGTGCACTTAGTTTTAATATTCACTGAATACTTTTGATATAAAAGCAATCTAAATGAATTGTGTAGTGACGTCAGTCATCATGTATAGAGCAACACGCAACCTTTTTTCTTTCTCCTAAGCTGGTCTCCGGGCTTCCTTACTTATGGGCTGTACCTCCTGATGCTGATAGGAAGGCAGGAATCAGACCTCTGCAGCAGGGGACATCCAGCCCTCCACTTTCTGTTTCCCTCAGCTTACTTCCTGCCTTCAGACTGGCAGGTACTCTGCAAGCAGAGCTCTGTCACCATGTGGCAGAGCTGGAGACAGCAGTCTGTAAGTCAAACAATTTCTTCTTTTATTCGGATTTCTGAGGATTTGTAGCTGTGTTTCAGCGCTCCTGTGTGAGTTCCAGTCTCAGCCTTGCAAGCTACACAGACTGGCCCCACTTCACCGCGGTGTATTTTCTCACGATTTTGGACTCAACCCAGCAAACCATGGAATTCTGCTATAGTGCTGTTTGTCCGATTAGGGAAATGAAAACGGCACTGGAGTGCTCAGTAAGGATCTTTCCCCACCACTGACAGCTCAGGCATTTTCCGTCGATGGACGGCATTCCGATTGCCTCAACCGCTCATCGACGGTGGGCCTGCAGCACTGCTATAGCAGCTCGTCGACGAACAGGGAACTCTCGTCAACGACTGCTGCAGGGCACGAGGAGCGTTAATTTGGAGTATCTCGTCGATGGCTGGCATTCTGACTGTCTCAGCCACTCGTCAACGGTGGGTCTGTAGCACTAGTAAGTGGACTCATCGTACCTAGCACTATGGGGAAAGAGGAGTGTTATTTCAGAGGTTTTGGCTCAGCGTGGTTCAGTCTCACCCCCCACCTCAACCATCAGAAAGCAACGCACAGAGGATTCCAGGATAGTCTAAAGAATATAATACATATACTGATTAAGAAACCTCAGTTTTCTTTGCCCTTAAAGGGCCAGCACAATTCATCCCAGCTTCAGAAGCACAAAGCTCAGTATTTTGCCCTTAAAGGGCCAGCACAGTTCATTGCAGCATCAGCAGCATAGCATCAGAAAACCTCGTGGGTGGGGGGTGTATGCTGGAGCAAAGGGAGTTGGGCCTTTTTTGCTTTTATGGCCTCACACAAACCTTCCATTCCAGGGGCCAAGAACGCCAGTGCTGCATGTCCCCACTACTAATCACCTTCAGTGGGCCACTTTGCCTAAAATGTGGGAGGGCCACGCTTCTAATCTCTGGTGCTGGGTCGCTTGCCTAATATGTTCAGAGGCAGTGTCTGCGAATGTCGAGGACTCGAAGGAGGCAGCTCCTTCCTCGACTCGGAATGTTAGCCAGCAGACAGGCCTGAGTGAGTGGCAGCCACCAAGTCTTGAGAGAGCAGCGGCCACTGGGAGATCAGCAGTCCACAGTCCCCTCTCTGGTCCCAGGCCTCATCATCAGGTAAAATAGGGCCATTGCTCTGGAACCTGCATGATTCATGGGCAACCTCCGGGGTCACCAGATGGGGGACCTCACAAAAAGGCAAAAGAAAGAGGACCCCATCCCTGTCCACAGAGGAGCAGTCATCCTCACATTACTCCGATAAAAGTCCTTGCTCCACAGGAGAAAGAATAGATCTTGGTCTCAAAGTAGATCTAGGGTCACTAAAAAAGGAAAGTGTTGCAGGGAACATCCCAGGACTCCTCAGACTCCAGTTCTTCTTCCCATGGAGAGGGGGAGCTAGGGGGCTTATCACCAGACTTGGTCGACTCGCTGTCCAGAATCTTTGACCTGGAGGGCCTAGTCTTTTTCATAGGAGGTCATAATTGAGATTCACCTCTGATCTTCCCCAAGGCTCCCACTTAGCCGACACAGGCTTTTCGCCCAGCAGCTGCTGCCAAACCAGCCTCAGCCTTCCCTATTCCTCCAGCCATAGGGGACTTCAAGAGGAGGAATGGCAAGGTCCAGAACGCACCTATCCAGTGGCCCGGCGGCTCTCTAAGCTTTTCAAGTTTGACAAGAAAAAATTGGAAAAGTAGTTAGACTGCCCCAGAATCGACCCTCTGATTTCAAACCTGACCAAGAAGTCAGTCATCCCAGCCGAAGGAGGGGCTTTTCTCTGGGACCCAGTGCGTTGGAAAGGGGATGCCTCACTCAGCTAGGCATTCCAGGCATCAGCAACATCTCACGGGCAGCAACCGCCAATCCTTTTTCTGCCTAAGCTGCTCTGCCTGGGGCCCCAATTTTAGTCTTTTAATTTCCTGTGGACCCAGAGAAGAACATGGCTATCTTTCATCAGCTGCAGTTCCTGGGTTTGGCTTCAGCTTATGTAGCAGATGTCTAGGAGGAGGCGGTCAGGTGCGCTGATCGGATCATGTTTTGTCAAACCTCAGCTCGCTGCAACCTCTGGCTTCGGGTCGGCAAGCAGTCATCTCTGCTAAGAGCCAGTTGGTTAACGCACCCAATGAAGGTAATCTCCTGTTTGGTTCAGCCTTGAAGGTGGCAGTGAAGGAATCTAGAGAAATGGCTAAGGTGCTCGTGCCACATCAAGAGGCAGGGGCCAATTCCAGTCCTCAGGCACAAGAGACTTTTTTCGTGAACAAGGTTACCATAAGGGCCAAAACACTAACCTCTTGGAGAAAATCAACATGCTATCCGGGCCCATCCTCGAATAGGGGGTGATGTTACAGGCCATTGCAAACCTTCTGCAAGAAGGGGCTGTTAAGCAACTTTCCCCACAGAGATCCATTGGGGGGTTTACTCCCCATTCTTCATCATGCCAAAATGCACAGGGGGATTCAGGTCAGTCCTAGATCTCAAATCCCTGAATAGTTTTGTCCGCAGCAGACCCTTCAAGGTGGAAACCTTGTCATCACTCATCAGGGAGTCACAAAACAGGGTTTTTCTGGCATCCATTGATCTGTAAGATGCCTAGTTGCATATTCCCATTCAGGAACTACACAGGCACTATCTCAGCTTCAAGGTGGGGAAGTAGTACTTCTAATTCAAAACTCTGCAATTTGGGTTTTCCTCAGACTCACGGTCATTATTAAAGATGCTAGTAGGGGTCATGGTCCACGTGAAGGCCCCACAGCTCAACCAAGCAGTACAAGCAGGGGCAGAGGTGGTCTGTTGCCCGTCGGCACATTGATATCTCACCAACTGGAGAAAGAGTTCCCTAACTCTTCACTTTCACCTCAGAAGGAACAGAAATGCAGCACTATGGATTTATAGAGCATTGTCAAAAAAACTTCCAAACTATATCCTGGACTGCTTCACCCAGACCTCTCCTAGCTCCTATGCCCTAAGAAGCAACAACATCATCCTGCTCAAATTGCCCAAATTCAACACCAGGCTAGGGAGGGCAGCAATCAGCTATTCTCTAGCTATAGCATGGAACACCCTACCAAAATCCCTAAAACTGTCCAATATCATTCCATTTGCATCCTTTAAACAGCATTGTACAGTCTTCTTCAAAGAGAAATGCAATTGCTACCACTAGAGCTAGCATTGTCATCTCACAAATCTCCCTTCCAAACCATATATGGCATATTCCTTCCAGACAGACACCCCATCTTATGGCACCCAGTAATACCTTCACCATCCTAGTATTACATTATGTTGAGTGTCTGCCATGCCCCCCCCACTGGGATATGTATATACTGTATGTACTATAAATATTAGCTTAACTTTCCTGTAACCGTTTTTTATCATGTGAATTTACTGTACATCACTGTGTTTATAAACGTTATTTTCCCCTGTACGTATAACTGTCTTATATAAGTGTATGATGTATCTGTTGTGTATCAACTATTGAACCTTGACCTTATCAGGTCCATCTTGTAAATGAGCCTTGCTCAATGATGTTCGCCTGAATAAATAAAGATTTGATGATGATGATGATGATAACTCCAAGCCAGACCTTGACCCTCCTGGGGGCAGACATCATGACACAAGCCAACAAGGCCCCCCCCCCCAGAAACTAAATTTAGGAAGCTGCTAAAGCTCAAGGAATTGCTCTTAACTCCTTAGCTGCCTGCTTATTTATTTATCTTTTTCATGCAGCTAATCGGGACGGATTAAACCCTCCCTCCAGTGATGGTCTCTGAGTACAGAGGTCATGAAGGGTCGCTAGCTGGGCTATCCACACGAAATCCGAATAACGACCGATGCAAGCCTAGAACTGGGGGGCTCACCTGCATCAGCTGTCTGTACAAGGCGGGTTGTCGCTGTTGGAAACAAGGTACAGCATAAACGTTCTTGAGATGACAGCAGTACACCTGGCACTGAAGCACCTTGAACAGCAATTCCTCAATCAGGTGGGACTGATTCCAACTGACAATCTGACAACGTTGGCATACATTACCCATCAGGGCGGCACAAGAAGCTCAAAAATGCCAGAGTCCCTTTTTTCTTCCAGTGGGCTGAGCACCACTGAGCGATGTATATTATAGGATAGGAAAATGTCACAGCAGACTGGCTCAGTTGCAGGGTTGTTCTACCGGGGGAATGGGAGCTCAAGGACGGTGCCTTCCACATCCTAACAGAGCAGTGGGGCCATCCTCTGATAGATCTTTTCACCTTCTGGTGGAACTCCACGGTAAAGGAATTCTGCTCCCTGGCAAAGGACAAACCAGCGGTGGCTCAGGACACCTTTTCCCCTAGACTGGGGTCAGTTTGGTCTCCTGTATGCCTCTCCTCCAATGCCGCTTTTATCAAGAGTCCTCCACAAAGTGTTTCTGGGCAGGGCACACATGATTCTAGTCTGTCCCTTTATGGCTATTCCGCACATGGTTCCCACTTCTCATTCATCTGTCAAGGCGACCACCTCTAACCTTCAAGTTCAGCCAGGACCTTCTCCATCAAGGTCCGTTTCTGCATCCTAGTTGAACAACCTGTCTCTCTAGGCCTGGAGATTGAGTGGGAAAACTTTCAAGGAGCTAGGTTGCACAGCTCCTGTTATTGAAATGATGGGGGAACTGATGTCGCCCTTCTTCCTCTAAAAGTGTATAATAGTCTGGAGGAAATTCTGGTTCAAACAACATGAAGTCTTGCTATATATGACATATGCAGTGAGTCCCAACCTTCGAACTGCTCCGGAGGTGAAAGAGTTAACTTTCCATGCCAGTCATGGAACTTTGAGCACGAGCTTGGTTGAAAGCTCTGTCTGTTGTTCTTAAAACTCAAACTGTTAGATTCTTTACTCCGCCTCACTGAACAGTCGCTCCGGAGATTTCTCCTTCTGCTCGGTTCATTTTGTCGGTTAAAGTATTAATTTTTCGTTTTTTTAACCGAATTTAAACCGCAACCGGTCGGTTCAAGCTCTGTCTGTGGTATCGTAAGTACTCGATAGGTTTTACATTTATTTCTCTGTGGAACTTGTAAACGGTATTATCGGTTCGGTTTGAACCGATCAGGTTGTTGAAAATTCATTAAATCTGTCTTTTAGAGTGCGGTTCCCGGTTCTTAAAAAAAAAACGGATTTCATTACGGTTTTTTCCTCCACCCGTGACACGGTTGGGAACTGATAAGAGGGTGTTGCTTGGCGGATTGCCATAAACGGGCAAGTTTTGGTTAGGCTGGCATTATGTCTGAGAAACCCAAAAGAAAAACTGGGCCCACTGAGTTTCAACATTGCAGTGTTTGTGGGGAAGCTTTGCCAAGGCTGACCCCTACACCACTCATGCTTTATTGTCTGGGGTTTGACCACCTCAATGCAGACTGCCAGATTTGCAAAATTTTCCTGCAGCTACCCTGGATAAGAGAGTTGGTAGGCTCAGGGAAAGAGAGGCCAAAGAAGTCTGCTGACCGGATAGCCAGCCAGTTCGGTTGTAACGAACTGGAGGAAGTGCCCTCTGACCAGGGCGAGACTTCCTCGGCAAAGGATGCCGACTGGAGGAGTCGGTTCCAGCAAAAGGACTAGAAAATCAGCAGGTGTGGAGCCAAAATTTCCATCTCCAACCGCTGAAGAAATAGCCAAAGCGATTAAAATTGTCCAGTCGCTTTCCCCGGTTCCGACCGAACCGGCACCATCAGGTAAGCGTACGGTTTGGTCAGTTCCACCGGTTCAAGAATATGATTTAGAGGAATTTTATGAACCGGAGGAGGGGGAAGAGGAGTATGATGAGAGTGAATGTGGATTTGAAAGTCTGGATGTGCCCATTGAACCGGACATCTCCCCAGACAGACCTTCAGGAGTGTCTCCCCCTAAGCTTTCTGAGTTCCCTCTCATTTTATGTTTTATAAAAAAGTGGCTGAAACCCTCCAGCTCCCTGTGGAGGAAGCTGTGGATGATCAAGAGGAGCCTGACTATGTAGAAATGATGGATATCCCAGAGTCTAGGAGACTGTCTATTCCTTTGCATAAATCTTTTGGGAAACAGACAGTAAAAATTCTAAAAACTCCTCACACTATACCTCCTGTGGATAAAAGAATGGACAAGAGCTACACATTGTCAGGCTCTGGTACGGAGTTCCTTACACAACAATGCAGCCATGTTGGGGTAGTGCAGACTGCAGCATGGCTAATATTCCCTTGGCTTCACACCCCCCTGACAAGGACTCCAGGAGGATTGATGCTATGGCAAAGAGACAGTACATGGCAGCATCCTTGGGACTCAGACAGGCAAATTATATGGCTTATGTTGCTAGATATCAGAAATCCAGATGGTATACTGTTATGGCTCTAGCAAAACAGGTCCCTGACCAGCTTGCCAATGAGCTGGAGCAGGTGGCTGCTGATGGTATTGAGGCATCCAAGGTGCAATTCCATGCTGCAGTGGACTCTAATGATGTGTCATCAAGAGTCATGGCTACATCTGTGGCACTTCGCAGAATGGCTTGGCTCAGATGTACTAGCCTGTCACAGGATACCCAGACTAAGGCTGTGGATTTTCCTGTTGTGGGTAATTTTCTGTTTGGGGAGCAGACAGAGAATTACATGAAGAAAATGGATGAGTATAGGACCACCTATAGGAGTGCACAGGCCAAGGAAAGGCAGGCCACTCCTCAAAGGCAGCCTTCCAGGGGCAGGGGCAGACCTTTTCATAGGCCTTTTTACCAAGTCCAGGCCTCCTCTTCAGCTTATGCCCAGAGGGGGTTCTTTAGAGAGAGAGGCAGACTGGGTACAAGCAGACCTGCTTCCACTCCTCAGCCTAAAGCCCCTGCCAAGCAGGCACCCTGATGGGGTGGCCAGGGCCGATTCTCCACTACCTCAGGGTGGCTGGCATTACTTTGTCCAGGACTGGAAGTCTTTAACATCAGACAAGTGAGTCCTGAAGTAGTAAGCCAGGGGCTGGTTCTCAGCTTCAGAAAATTTCCAAAGATGAGAACCAGGTCCTTTCCACCTGCAAATCCATCAGAGGCACTTGCCCTAGAAACAGAAGTTTCTACCCTCCTGGCTCTCAGAGCTGTGGAAAGGGTTCCACCCCTACACCAGGGCAAAGGGTTGTACTCCAGGTACTTCCTTACCCCAAAAAAAAACAGGAGAATGGCGGCCCATCCTGGATCTCAGATACTTAAACAAGCACCTTTTAAAACCAAAATTCAGAATGGTGACTCTGGGAATTATTTTCCTCTCTAAGGCCAGGGGACTGGTAGTCCCTGGACCTCAAGGATGCCTACTTCCATGTTCTTATCAGAAGCTCCCATCGAAAGTACCTCAGATTCGAACTGCCCTCAGGCCATTACCAGTTCAGAGCAATGCCCTTCGGCCTCACCTCTGCCCCGAGGGTATTCACAAAATGCCTGGCAGTAGCAGTTGCCCACTTAAAAGGCAAAAGATTGCCATCTTTCCTTACCTGGACGACTGGCTCATAGTAGGCCAGTCTCTAGACCAAGTCAAACTACACAGCAACTGCTCACATCTCTAGGTTTCTTTCTCAATCTTCCAAAGTCAGTTCTAGAGCCTGTCTAGCTTCTCACCTTCATAGGTTCAGAACTGAACACAAAAGAGGCCAGAGCCTTCCTTCCTCTGGAAAGAGCAAGGACCCTGGTCTCTGTGGCCTCCCCCTTCACCCTGCAGGTCTCTCGACCAGCAAGGCATTTTCTGCAGCTCCTGGGGCACATGGCTGCTTCTACAGCAGTGGTGCAGGGAGCAAGATTTCAGATGAGGGACATCCAGTTCCATTTGAGAGCCTTTTGGTCTCAAAGGAGACCCTCTAACCAAATTGATCCCAGTGACTCGAACCCTGATCCAAGCCCTTCAGTGGTGGCAGGACCAGAGCAATCTGAGACAGGGGGTTCCCTTCACCCCTCAGTCTCACGCCTTAATCCTTACTACAGATGCATCCCTCTTGGGGTGGGGAGCTCACATGGCCGACCTCACTACCCAGGGATTGTGGTCCCCTCAGGAATCTCTGCTCCACATCAACCTGTTGGAACTCAGAGCAGTTTTTCTAGCACTTCAAGTTTTTTCCACATCTGTTCAGAACAAAGTTGTACAGGTCAGAACAGACAACACCACTACAATGTGGTACATCAACAAGCAAGGAGGCACTCTGTCTACGGCCTTGTGCACCGAAGCAATGAAGTTGTGGTCTCTGGCTTATTCCCTGAACACCTCCCTTACGGCAGTTCACCTCCCAGGCAAGGACAATGTCCTGGCAGATGCTCTCAGCAGGATTTCCCAGGGCCATCACGAATGGTCACTGGATCCCTAGTACTGGAGGTAGTATTTGCCAGATGGGGACCCGCAGATAGATCTTTTGCAGCCCCAGACAATCACCAATTCCTTTTTTTTGTTGCAGGCCCCAGTGTTGGGCTCAGTCCCTCTGGATGCCTTCCTTCTCAGTTGGGAAGGGAAGTTTCTATGCTTCCCCTTCCTCTTCTGTTCAAGGTGCTAGTCAAAATCTCAGATCTCAGCCCTGCAAGATGATCCTGATTGCTCCAGATTGGCCAGATAGCCCTGGTACCCACCTTATGTCCTTAGCAGTCCACCTTCCCCTGTGTCTTCCCAGGAATCACAACCTGTTAACCTGTGCTCAGGGGAGAGTTTGGTACCCGAATCTCAAGTCTCTCAATCTCAAGGCCTGGCTCTTGAAGAGTTAGAGTTTGCTGACCTACACCTCTCCCAAGGTGTATTGGATATCTTGAAGGCTTCTAGGAAGCCTTCCACCAGGGCTACTTATAATTCCAAATGGAAGAGGTTTTCCTTATGGTGCTCTGGCAAGCACATTTCCAGAATTTGCTGACTTACCCACAGTCCTGGATTATATGGTGCATTTGAATACTTTGGGACTGAGACCAGCTACCCTAAAGGTGCACCTGGCAGCCGTGTCTGCTTTCTTATCAGCTGGTAAACCCTCTTCTTTTCAGCTCATCCTGTATTCTCCAGTTTTCAAGGGTTGTTTAACATCAACCCTCCATTCAGGGACCCTGCCCCTGCCTGGGATCTTAATATTTGCATTGCCCAGCTTATGCAACCCCATTTTGAGCTCTTGTCTTCAGCAGAGCTTAAGTACTTGACTTGGAAAACTGTGTTTTTGGTAGCCATCACTTCTGCCAGGCGCATAAGTGAATTACAGGCATTGTCAGTGGAGCCTGATTTTATCTCCTTTCATAGAGATAAGGTGGTCCTCAGGACTAACAGAAAGTTCTTGCCTAAGGTGGGTTTCAGACTTCCACCTTAATCAATCTGTGTTCTCCCTGTGTACTTCACTGACCATTCCTCCTCTGGCGAGAGGAGACTGCACAGTTTAGATGTCAAAAGAGCCCTTAGTTACTACGTAGAACGTACCAAGGGTCACAGGTTTGACTCCCTCCAGCTGTTCCTCACATATGGTGAGGTTGGTAAAGGGAAACCTGCCACTAAAAGATCCATTGCCAGGTGGATTGTCTCTTGTATCCACTTTTGCTATGAAAACTGGGTAAGGTTCCTCCCTCAGGCCTGAGGGCTTACTCTCCACCAGAGGTAATAGCCATGCTCTGGCTGCCAGGAACATCCCTATCCTAGAGATATGTCAAGCAGCTACCTGGAAAATAGTTCACACTTTACCACATTACTCCCTGGACATCCAGGCCAGAGAGATGCTCGGTTTACACAGCTGTGTTTCAGAGCCTATTTCCTAAGTAGGTTCTGTCCTCCTCCATGGAGGTACTGCTGTGTAGTCTGCATATGTCATAATATAGCAAGACTTCATGTTGTTTGAAGAAAAATTACTCACCTTAGTAATGTTGTTTTTCTAATGGAGTCTTGCTATATTATGACCTCCCCTGCCTGCCCCTTTCAGAACCTCTGCTTTGGGATGGGTGGGCAGTGCTGTGTTGGTACCCTATATGCTCACCTTTGTTTTCACCCCTCCTTTTGGGTGTTCGGTGTTGTGTGTTTCTATTTTGGACTTCTTACTTGAGTCTTTGTTTTGGGACCAAAAATGTGTCCTTATATTTAGTAGCCAGTTGGCTAGTGTAGATTTACAGCTTCCACAGAACCTTAGTGAGTTTTGCTCAGAATATCTGACAGTTTGAGTTTGAAGAACAACAGACAGAGCTCAACCGAGCTCTGTTTCAAAAGTTCCATGCCTGGCATGGAAAGTTAACTCTTTCACCTCCGGAGCAGTTCGAAGGTTGGGACTCACTGCATATGTCATAATATAGCAAGACTCCATTAGAAGAAACAGCATTACTAAGGTGAGTAATTTTTTTTTCTGGCTTCATTCCAGACACATTCAGAACTATCCAATATAATCACATGTACTACTGTAGTTCCTTTAAGATGGGTTGGACAGACTTCCGGTGACGTCATGCTCCCTCGCACATCTTAGAAAGGAGCTCCCGTTGTGATCAACACAAAGCCTCCAAATTTCAGCGTTTTTAGCAAGAACTGAACTGCACAAACTGCACGGAGGATACAAATATGTCGCAAGCAAGGGATCGACCGAAAATTAGGTCGCTCACTATGCCGGATGAGGAGAGATTGTCTGAGGGCAGCTCAGAGAGTGAGGGCTCCCGGGCCTCATCGATCTCACGCCGTAGTGCGAATACCTGCAGCCACATTCCAACAGATACCCTATAGCGACAAATGGCGCAAATGTTAGCCGAACTCCGGGATTTTCGAAAAGAAATGAGATCCACCATTACAGGCCTCCGCACTGATATCACTAAATTGGAGAAGCGGCAAGAATCCACAGAGGCACAGGTCACAGAAACTGATGGCAGGGTGGACAACACTGAGAGAGCTATTGTACAGCTACACTACAGCATAAAACACCTCCAAGATAGGTCTGAAGACGCGGAGAGTAGGAATCGACGAAATAATATTCGAATTGCTGGCATTCCTGAAGGAACCAAAGGCTCTGATATCATCAGATTTCTCCAGAGCACCCTCCGCGAAGTGCTCACCCTCCCAGCACACCACACCCTGGAGTTCGAGCTTGTCCATCATACCCTAGGCCCGAAATCAGCCCCTGGAGCGAGGCTGAGAGTGATCGTAGCTAAATTCCTCCAATTTCAGGAGGAGAGTGTCCTGCATGTAGCATGGAAGAAGGGGGTGGTACTTCTCAACGGCCAGCGGCTATATTTCGAAAATGATTTCGCCCCAGAGATTATGCTAAGACGGAGGGCCTACATCCCCATAATGAAGGTGCTCAGAAGTGCAGGCGTTCGATTCAGGACTCCATACCCAGCGAAGATGACAATCTACTTTAATGATGGTACCCTTACCTTCGACTCGGTGACTGCAGCAGTGGCAGCCCTGAAATCCAGGAAGATTGAAGTCCCACAGCAGAGACCCAGAACCGGCCCAGCTGGCACCTCCATAGCGGCGAGACTCTCACAGAAGATGTGGAGTGGTGGCCAACGCAATGCAGGCCGTCGCGGGGGCACAGAGGCAATACTCGACATTGTGAGCACTTTGAAGGCACAACGATCCGCCCCTCTCACTGACCGTCTGGATTCTTCGGAGGCCCCTCCATGAGACTAGAACTGGCTGTCCTGGGCAGCAAGTATTTCCTCTGTTAGACACCCACTGACTGATAAATCTGTTGTGGCTGGAGCTCCGGGGGGGGGGGTGGTACAGCTTGCACTGGTATAACAGCATAAATTGCAGCTCTAGTGGGCTCATGGGATCTAGTATTCCTGCTGCTTTGTGCCATACAGGTGCGGCTGGTGCTGGGCCCTCGCCCTCCCTAGACGGCCTGAGGTGCAGGCATGTGCGCTGCTGAGTACCTCTCTACGCTCCCCCCCCCCGATGTTCCCTGCTCCTCTTACCCTCCTCTTGGGGTTTTGTTCCTGCTGGGACCTTTAGCCTGGGGAAATGTAGATGGGGTTTGTCCTCTCGGGGTTCGGGGCACAACGTTGATGCTGCTCGATTCCCTGGCGTGCTCCATGGAGGAGAGCCTGGTGTTGTGTGAAGCAGCGCGCACACTGGCCAATCCTAGGAGAGGCTAGTATGAGGAGTGGCATTAATTAGAGCGAAAGCCCTGTCCTTATGGGATAGCAGAGCTCCATATGGTTAAGCAAACTCCTCTGCCTGGAGTTGGCTGTCTCGAACAACGAGTATTCTTGTTGTAGATGCCACAAATATAAACGTACAGTTAACCGATTGGTCGGCTGGGGCTGGGGCTTGGTGGGGGCGTTTGGAGTGCAATCCACGCTGGCATAATAATATAAACTGCAGCTCTGGAGGACAGTTGGGCCTGTAGATTTGCTGCATCTTGCCAGTCAGAGGTGGCTGGTGCTCGGCTTTCACCCTCTACATTCCTCCCCTGAAGTAGCTCTGAGAGTGTGCTCGCCGCCGGGTGTTTTCTTTCTGCCCCCACCCCGGTGTTCCTTTGCCTCCCTCTCCCTCCCTTGGGGGGTTTTTATTCCTGCTTGGATTTCAGCTTGGGGAGCTGTGGTATGATCTGCTGTCCTTGGGGCGGGCACAACGCTGATGTTGCCAGACGACCTGGCCTGCTCCTTGAGGAGGGCCCGTGGTGCGGATGTGGCTGTGTCGCTGGCCTAGGATATATTGGCTGTAGAGCGCCGCGACTACGTGTGAGGACCCTGCCCATAATGGATAAGTGAGTCTCACATTGCTAAGCATGCTCCCATGCCCTGAGTTGGAGAGTGCGGGCCTGCTGCGACCTAAGCCCTGGTGCTTCGTGGCACTGGTTCTGTCTGGGAATGGGGTGGTGGGCCTCCCGCACCGGAGCGAGTGTGTTGGAGTCAACGGGGGCACCCCTGTGCCCCATATTCCTGGCCTTACTCTTCTCCTTCCCTGGACCATTCTGAGTTCGGCTGGGGGAGGGGAGGGGATGAATTTAATTGCAGGCATGCTGTGGCACTCGCTGCCCTACCCTCACCAGTTGAATCACACATTTGCATTCCTATGTCAATGCGAATGCTTAGTATTTTGCTCAGGGTTAATTATTTCATTGCAGCCATTTATCGGAACCCGAGGGAACCGGCCGTATGGGGGGGGGGAGGGGGTTGTATATTTGGATTGCTGCTTCTCTGCGGTTGACCTGGCCTCTCGCATGGGGGCTTCACCGTAAGCTGCATATACCCCTACTGCTAATGGTTAATTACGAGCTATGGGAATAGGCAGTTGTGAACTGCCATCTCACCACAGGGGTCCTGAGTTGTTCTGGCCGTGGAAGCCAGAGTGGCTGGGTCAGGTTGGATGGAGGGGCTGTTTCCCTAACTCCCCTGTCCGCTCACCTCTGACCCCCGTGGAAGCCGCAGCACCCCTGCTGCTGGAGTACCATTTAACTGCACGGGTTGGTTGCTCCCCACCTCATCCTGGAGCGGAGTTGCTAGACCTAATTTCTCAAGACAGCAACAATGGAGTGCACTGCCCTCCTCTTGCTCGCTGGATGAGACTGGGATTTTGGATATATTGCTTCCTGCCTCTCACTTCTATTTGGTAGCCTCAGCGAGGATCCCTCCTTAAGGCTAACCTTTAACCATCACACCTCTTAAAGGTTGATCACCGCCTCTCCATATGGCATCTTGAATTTTCACCTTCCTTTCATTTTTTCTTTTCCTTCTCCTGTACCTATTTAGACACTGTAGGTGTCTGGAGGACCCTTTAAGGGATCATTCCTCCTGGGAAGGAATCTTCTTGCTTCAGGGTCTAGAAATGACCCTGCTTCATGGAAGCACTAGTTTTTGTTCTACCAATGTTGTGGTCCAGTTGGCTGCATGTCGGAGCCTGTTACTGGTTAGGGTTTTAATTCTAGTAAATATTGACTCTCTGTTACAAGCAAGCTTCTTCCAAGAAGTACCTTTGTGAAAGGATTGTATGGATGTCGAATTTGTTATTGTTTTAATACTCTAGTCGTAGATCGTCATCATGTAATTGAATCAAGAAAACTTTTGACGGAGGATCTCAGTGATGATTTGGTTGTTCTGGGGGAGGAGTGGGACCCATTGCAGCGTCTCACCAACTCAACCCTTGACCACCCACATCTGAAACTTTATCCCATAACATAAATGGCTTAACCTCCCAGTTGAGAGATCCAGAGTACTAGCATATTTGAGCAAGGGCAGATTTGATCTGATCTACCTGCAAGAAACCCACCTAAGCTCTACAGAACATTCCAAAGTAGCGTGGCTTAGCCGTGGGGAGTTTTTTTACTTCTCTAGTGGTAGTGGCAGACGTAGGGGAGTAGCTGTCATTATACCCCCACACACCCCCTTTAGTTCGGGACTACGATGGGCTGACCCTGAGGGTAGACTTATTATTGTGCAGGGCATGATCGGTGATAGGCAAGTTACACTGGCAAACGCCTGTTTCCCCCAGGGCATCCCTATCTCCCAACTGAAAACACTCCTAGATAAAATAGTCCAAATGACTAGTGGGACACTTCTGTTGGCAGGAGATTTCAACCTCCTTCCTGATACTGTTATAGACTCCTCCAACCCACACCCTCCAAGGCAAACAGCTAACCAAAAATCTTTTAAGAGATTTACACAGGAGGTGGGCTGGTGTGATGTTTAGGCCCACGCACAGCCTCAAGCACGGAACTACTCCCACTACTCCTCAGTACACCATACCTATCCGCGCATAGACCAAACCTATACCCAAGTTGAGAACCTTAATATATTACAGGATGCAAGGATGGGTGACATAGTCCTCTCTGACCATGCCCCCTTGATCACTACCTGGGACATGGGACTACAACCCAAAAGTACCGGATGGAGACTTGGGGGAAATTGTCTTCACAAGTCAGGGAGACCTGCATCACAGCCAATTGTTCTAGCTTGACCATTTCAGCATTGATCAATTACTATAAACTACTGGTGTGATCCTGTTTCAGGCAGAAGTCCATCTTCTTCCAAGTTGTGTACTGGGTGTGCTTTGAAACAACTGAGAAGCTGCATGGGATATACTATATTGGACTAGATATCTGTAACTGATCTCTCTCTCTTGCTTACATCTGAGAGAAGTTTTCCTTACTTTTACATTGGTATTGCTTTGTGTTTAATTATTTTAGTTTTTAATTCAGGAAGTGGTTTTCAAAACTGCTTATCTTGTCAGCATCTTCAGAAGGGCTGAAATAACTGCATATTTGATTTTCCTTTGTGGCTAACAAACCACCAGGCTGTTTTGGGGCTGGAGAGGTTTACCTGAGTCTGACTTGGATGTCTGGATTTTCTCTGTTTGATTAGCAGGGTATTTTTCTGTCAAATTGTTGTAGGGCATCTTGCTGACAGGAAGGCACTCATCGCATGCGGTGGGTGAAAGCTTTTAGCTGATTGTTTTGTGAGGGCACAGTTTAGGCCCAACCCCTTCCCACCCCCACCCCATCCACCCCTGAAATAGTTCCTTTATACCTGAGGTTCTGACATCATTTCTCAAGAGTGCAAGGTGCATATCACTGTCATATCCTCTCTAGCACACTGCACTGACAATGTAAGCATACACATTACTGTATAATATATATATTTCATAAAATAAAACTAATCACAAGTACACACACACACACACACACACACACACACACACACACACACACACACACACACACACACACACACACACACACACACACACACACACACACACAAAACAAGATAAACATGTGGGAGTAGGCAATGTAATGGCTTGGGGTGCAGTCGGGAGTCTTTCTGGAGGCTGAGTTACTGCCCTATTTGCAGACAGCTCTCTGCCCTGAGGGAGGAAGCTGCCCGTCTTCAGGCCGCACTGGACAGTAGTAAGGAAACCTTCCCCCAGGCCACACTGGACAGTAGGAAGGGAACCTCCCCCATCCAGGGAGCACCAGCGCCACCACCACTACCTCAGAGGTTGCGAAGAAAGCACAGCAGTTGGACCACAGTGGGCTCAGGAGGTGAGGATGGTGAACAGAGGCACACCCAGTCAATTGTTCCCTCTACAATCCATACACCATTCTGGGGAAACATAGCTCCCTGTGGATGCACGCTGAGAAGACTGATGACAGCTGTCACAAGGGCGCCACTGGAAGGAGGCAGAGGACACCACAGGAAAGGAAGCAGTTCTGTGGGGACTCCATTATTGGGGGATAGAACTGGGGGGAGCTGGGAAAACTGAAGTAAGGTGCCTGCCTGGTGCCATGGCTTGGAGGGACAGGAAGCGCATCCTCAGGATCACGACAACAGCTGCAAGGGAGTCTGAGCTGGACGTAATTGTCCACCTAGGGACAAATGACTTGGCTCATCATGAGAGATGCAGGAGGACATTGTAGAGTTGGGGAGGGGCCTAAGATAAGTAGCACACACAGTATCCTTCTCAGAGGTGCTGCCTGTCAATGGCATGTGGGAGTCGAGGGTAATTAGCACCATGCAGTTTAATGAATGGTTGAAAAAATGGTGTGGAGCACAGGGGTTTGGCTTCATTGGGGACTGGGGTTCCACCTGGAGGGACACCAGCCTATACTGGCAGGATGGTCTGCATCTGTCCAGGAAGGGAACAAGTCTTTTGAGCAGTCGGTTTAAATGCTTCATTGGCAAGCTTTTAAACTAGTCAAAAGGGAGGCACTGATATAGGCAGCAGGAAAATCCCAGCCTCCCTACAAAACAGGGTACTAAATGAGAAAAGACCGAGGTAGAAAGGTCAGTGGGGATGCTGCAACAGAAGGTAAAGCCATCAAAAATGGAGAGCAATGAGTACCAATGCCCGTAGTCTGGATGCCCGTAGTCTGGTAACAAACTTCCTGAATTAGTGGCCTTGATGGAGGAAGAAAATCTGGATATCGTGGCAGTCACAGAAACATGGTACACACAAAACCATGACTGGGAAGTAAACATACCAGGATACACTATCTACAGGAGGGACAGGGAGGGTAAAAGAGGAGGAGGAGTAGCTCTTTACATAAGGGAAGGAATAAAAGCAACAGAACAAAAGGGTAATTAGGGAGGAGAAGCACTGTGGGTAAATTTGGAGACAGGCAATGGCACCACAATCCGCTGAGGGTTGTATACAGACCCCCTTCTCAGGTGGAGGAAATGGACAAGGAAATGATAGAAAGTATACTTAGAATGGCAGAAAAAGGGGAGATATTGCCGATGGGTGATCTGAATATGCCAGATGTTAACTGGAATGCAGTTGCAGCAGCCACTTCGAAGAGTGGGGTTATTCTAGATGCCCTACAGGGGGCATGCCTTAGACAACTAGTATTGGAGCCCACTCGAGAGGGAGCAATCTTAGACCTGGTTCTCTCAAATGGAGATGGAGAGAGGATCACAGATGTAGAAGTGGGTAGCCATCTGGGAACTAGCGACCATCGAACAGTATGGTTCACAATAAACACAGCAATAGAGTCAAGCCATACAAAGGCAAAAAGTACTGGACTTTAGGAGGGCTGACTTTGCCAAAATGGGTGAATGCCTAAGGAATGCACTAGCAAATGGGCGGGAAGGAGGGGTGGAAGAACAATGGGGAATAATAAAAACTGCCATCACAGAGGTAACGGGCCTTTGTGAAGCAAATAAAACAAAACGATGTAAGAAACCACTATGGTTCTCAAAGGAAGTGGCAGTGAGGGTTCAAGAGAAAAAGAAAGCATTCAGGAAGTACAAGGAATCGCAGAAGGAGCAGGACAGAGAATTGTATCAGTTAAAGCAAAAGGAGGCTGGGAAGGCAGTCAGAACAGCAAAGGCCCAAACTGAGGAAAAGATAGCCAACTCAGTTAAGAAGGGGGATAAAACCTTTTATAGGTACATCAGGAGCGAAAGGAAGACCAAGGGAGGGATAGTGAGGCTTAATAAAGGGGAGGGAGGGTGGGCAGAGGGAGACTGTGAAAAAGGCAGAGATACTAAACAAATATTTTTGTTCAGTATTTACAAATGAAGAGGGGAGGTACCTAAAACAAACAGTAGAAACACTCTGGATACAGAAGTTGATACCAGCTCATTTACAGAAGAAAGGGTTCTGAAAGAACTCTTAAAACTGAAGGTGGATAAAGCAATGGGGCCTGATGGGATTCATCCCAGAATTCTAAAAGAACTAAGAGTAGAACTAGTGACACCACTGACTACCCTTTTTAACAAATCATGGGAGGATGGGG
Organism: Neoceratodus forsteri; assembly: GCA_016271365.2. Lineage (NCBI taxonomy): Eukaryota > Metazoa > Chordata > Ceratodontiformes > Ceratodontidae > Neoceratodus > Neoceratodus forsteri. The sequence goes on from CM028132.1 coordinate 744,088,028, forward strand.
TGGTACCCGAGGACTGGAGGAGGGCAGATGTGATTCCCCTTCACAAAAGTAGGAGCAAGGCAGAAGCAGGAAACTATAGACCTGTTAGTTTAACCTCAGTGATGGGGAAAATGATGGAATCACTTCTGAAGGAAAGAATTGTCTAGTATCTGGAGGCCAGAGGGGCACAGGACCGTAGGCAGCATGGATTCACAGCGGGAAGGTCATGCCAGACGAATCTGATAGATTTCTTTGACTGGGTGACTAAAGTAGTAGATCAGGGAGGGGCTGTGGACATGGCCTACCCAGACTTTAGCAAGGCATTTGACACAGTCCCACACAAAGATTAATATACAAGTTAGCCAGCCTGGGAGTGGGTCCCAAGGTGACAGCCTGGGCAAAGAATTGGCTGGAGAATAGGACACAGAGAGTAATAGTAAATGGAGTCCACTCAGAAGAAAGGAGGTTACTAGTGGGTACTGCAGGGTTCAGTATTAGGACCGGTCCTCTCAGTGTCTTTAGCGACATTGCAGAGGGACTGGAAGGAAAGAGTATGTCTCTTTGCAGATGGCGCAAAGATCTGCAACAGAGTTGATGCACAGGGTGGGGTGGAAAGGATGAGAAGGGACTTGGCAAGGTTAGAGGAATGGTCAAATGTATGGCAGCTTAGATTCAGTGCTAAGAGGTGCAAGGTAATGCACCTGGAAACAAAACCCAGGGAAGGAGTACACAATTGGGGGGTTGAGATACTAACAACAACAAAAATGGAAAGGGACCTGGGGGTAGTCATATCAGATGACCTAAAGGTGGGCAAGCAGAGAGGGCAGCAAGGAGGACTGGGGGATACTGGGATGCCAGGGAGAAGCATCACCAGTAGAAAACAGGAAGTTATCCCTCTGTACAGACAGCTGGTGAGACCCCATCTGGAGTACTGTGTGCAGTTCTGGAAACCCAGTCTCCATAAAGACATAGACAGGGTGGAAGCTGTCCAGAGGAGGGCATCTAAAATGGTGCAGGGTCTGCACCGGAAGACACATGAAGAGAGACAAAGGAGCTTAATATGTATAGCCTCGAGGAAAGGAGGGAGAGGGGACATGATGAAGAAATGTTCAAAGTACCTCAAGGAATCAACAAAGTCCAAGAGGGTAGCATCTTTCAAAAAGAGGTGTGCAAGGACAAGAGGGCACAATTTGAAGATAGAGGGGGCGGCTCAGAGGTAATTTAAGGAAGTATTTTTTCACAGAGAGGGTTGTGGATGCATGGAACGGCCTTCGGAGGAGGTTGTGGAGTCAAAATCAGTGGTGGAATTCAAGCATGCATGGGACAGTCATAAGGCCATTCTAGGGGGTTGGGGTAGGAAGAAGTAGGCTGCTGGTTAACTAGGATCTGCTGCTTATCCAGTAGATAGGGAAATGGGCAGACTGGGTGGGCCAAGCGGTCCTTATCTGCCGTCAAATTCTATGTTTCTATGTTAACCCTTATTATCTCCGGTCCAAGCAGTTTCAAGAATATCTTCAGGACAAAATTAAGGAAATCGTAGGAAACAATCCCCCAGAATAATCATCTCCTGCAATACACTGGGACACAGTGAAATCTGTCCTCCGTGGACATATAATTCAGCACGCAGCGGAACTAAACAAACAAAGAAGGGAGCAGAAGATTAAACTAGAGGACACATTACACTTTTTACAAATGGCCTACAAACAAGGGGATACTTCAGTCTTGCCCCAGTTACAAGTCAAGTCAGACCTCGGATCGCCTAGCCTTACAACAAACAGAGATTGCTTTAACTTTCTTGAGACAAAGATACTATGAAGTAGGGCCTAGAGCAACAAGGTTATTAGTCTACCAAATCTGTAAGCAAAAGAAGTCCTCAGTTATAACCACTATCGGATATCCTACCTATGGTCAGCTGCTAACTAAGCTGCACAATGTTACGGAGGCATTCACTTCCTACTACTCCACTTTATATACCCCAGAACAATCCCCTACAGCCCACCAAATAGATCAATATCTTCGCCCTATAACCTTGCCCTCTCTCCCAGATCCACAGATGGAAATCCTGACCAATCCGATTACAGAAAATGAGCTGGCCACTGCCTTAGCCAGAGCGAAAACCTTAAAGGCTCCTGGTCTGGACGGATATGGAATAGAATTCTGTAGGGCAACTAGACCTCAGATTTTCCATAAACTTCTGAGACTATTTAATTCTGTTATGGAGGGAGGCTTGCTCCCACTCTCATGGTTGTATGCGACCATCTCTATTATCCCTAAACCAGGGAAACCCCCGCAGCTCTGCAGTTCCTACAGACCAATTTCGGTTCTAAATGCTGACTACAAACTATTTACAGTATGTCTATCTTGGCTCGCCGCCTAGACCCTTTTCTCCCCCAACTCGTAGATAGAGACCAAACTGGCTTTGTAAGTACCCATTCCTTCACTGATAATATTAAGCGCACTCTCCACTTGACCCGTAAGATGCATTCTACTAATACCCCCTCAGTCTTAATTAGCCTTGACGCCGAAAAGGTGCTTGATAGGGTGGCTTGGCCATTCCTTTATCGGGTTCTCCATAAAGTTGGGATTTCCCCAGCCCTAGTTAAGGTCATACAAAATATATATGCCACCCCCCCAAGCCTGTGTAAAGATAGATGGACATCATTCTGGATATTTCCGGCTAGGCAGAGGGACCAGACAAGGCTGTCCCATCTCTCCACTCTTATTTGCTCTATTCATAGAACCCCTCTCACAATACATTCGGGACTCACATAATCTTACTGGGGTCACACTGGGGGGCATGGAGCACCAAGTTACATTGTATGCTGATGATGTGCTACTTTACCTCCAGAATCTGGAAAAATCACTCCCAGCAATAAGGCAACTTTTGGATGAGTTTGGACAGGTGTTGGGATACAGGCTTAATCTCTCCAAAACTGAGATCCTCACATTCCACTACTCCCCGTCTCCCAACGGACAAAACCTATTTCAATGCAGCTGGTACCTGACTAAACTGAAATACCTGGGTATCCAGTTATCCCGGTCTCAGGCGGACTACTATAAGAATAACTATGTCCCCTTCACTTCCCAACTTAAAACTGACTTGGCCACTTGGAACAGACTGCCACTAAGCCTCTCCAGAAGAATAGAGCTGATTAGAATGATGGTTCTCCCTAGGGCCCTTTACTTATTTCAGAACGTCCCCATACCACTTGTGGACAACACTTTCCGGATATGGAACAGTTCCACTTCCAGATTTATTTGGGCAGGGCAAAGACCTAGAGTCTGCCTTAAGGTGCTCACCCTCCCAAGATCGGAGGGGGACTTGCACTTCCCGATCTCCGGCTCTGTCATAATGCTGCGCTGCTTACACACCTGATGGCAAGACAGAACGGCATAACTACCTCACGCTGGGCAGAAATTGAAATGTCACTTATCAGTAATAGAGAATATTTTGGGAAAATATATGGGCAACACAGTGACCCTCTTCCACTCAATCTTACGAATCCATAGATACATTTATTATTTAAACTCTTGGAGAACTATAAAGAATTCACAACATTTAGACCCTTTTCTACCCCTTATATGCCCCATAGCAAGCATAGACCAGTTCATCCCTAACAGAATGGATCACGGGTTCTTGGTCTGGGGGAGACTGGGCTTGCTATACATCTCACAAGTCATAACACGGGAATATGCGATCCTTTACTGAAATTCAAACCCAATACAATCTGCCACGCAGTGACTTCTATAGATTATTACAACTTCATCACTACTGGAAATCATTGCCTATCTCAGCTCGAACGCCTGCTCAGATACCCCACCTGAGCAACCTTCAAATCCGACTGAATAATTCACATGAGCAAAGACACTTACTCTCAGCTTACTATCACTCCCAAAAAGTTCAACAGCTAACTATAATTGATAATGTTAGACTCCAATGGCAAGATTTAGGCTAATCTACGAGAACTTTTTGGCCCACAATTTCAATTAACTGGGGAAATGTATTCTTTTACTATTAATTCCTAGAGAACTAAGGAAACCATCTGTTAGATACCTCCTTCTCCTTCTCATGGCGGCCAAGAAGGCCATTACAAAAGTATGGTTAACCACAAAAATCCCAACCATTCAAGATTGGTGGCAGATCACTAAACAGATATACTACATGGAGCGGATAACACATAACCTAAACGACCAGGGAGAGCAGTTTAATTCCAGATGGTCTCGATGGCAGCTATATTATATGCTACAAGACGACTCCTTTATCCCCTGAATCTCGCTATTGGGTCCCCCCAAAATAGTTATAGCTATTCAGAGCTCCTCTAGTTCCAACATTTTCCTAACCGCCCACTCCCCCCCTCAATTCTACCTTCCAGTATATATAGTCGCCCCCCCCCCGCCTCCCTGCCTCTGGAGTTGGGTTGGGACACTGCGGGGACACCCATTAGTAGTCCCCCATCTTTTTTTACCATCTCCTCACCTTAATTGGGTGGTCGTTGGAGAACCGAATTCCTGTCATATGTAAGAGTATGGAATAAGTCACTATCTAATAGGAAACCTTGGTTTAAACTAAGTTCCAGTTGGTTTTCCGTGTTCAATATTAACTACAACAGATTGATCCTTCATAATGAACATGGAGTGTTGTGATTTCCGTCTTTCTCTTCTCTATTTAAATTAGTGAAGTTAATTTATTGGTGGCCTCTGTCATTAAGTTATAAATCCACTGTATTAATGCTTACTGGAATTGATTCATAATCGTATGTAAAATCTGAATGCTGTAAACAATCTGATATGTCGACTACGTATGTTAAAAATTCAATAAAAATGAAATTATAAAAAAAAGATGGGTTGGACAAAGGACTGCGGCCAGCCTCCTTAAGAGTTCAGGTTTTCCCGCTGGGGCACTCTTATTGATGGATTCAGGGGAATCGGGCTCACATCCCCATGTCTGGAGGTTTCAAAAGGCAACAACATTAAAATGCCCTCCAATCAACCAATGGTACCACATTGGAGTTTCAGTCTGGTTCTGAAGGCTAGGACCAAGACTCCTTTAGAGCCTCTCAAGCAGACATCTCTCATGCATCTCAAAATTAAGGTTGCCTTTTTTCTCATAGCTATTACTTCAGCCAGGAGAATCACCGAACTAGGAGCATTATTCACCAAGAGCTGTACACTGTCTTTCATCAGGCTCGGTGGTACTCCGAACAGATCCAGTGTTTTTGCCAAAAGTTGTGCCTCCCTTCCATTACAATCAAGGGTTCATTCTTCCTTCCTTCTGCCCACTACCTAAAAGCTATAAGGAAAGGGAATTTCATACACAAGACCCGAGAAGAGTGATGAAAATGTATATTAAGTTAATGGAGGCAATTCGCAAAACTTTGTTTGTTCATTTCATCTATGGGCCAAAGTTATGAATAACAGGGATTCAAAAGGCTCTATAGCCAGACGAATTCTATCCGTCACCTCCAAGGCTTATGATCAGGCCGCAGTAACTTTGACTGGCCCAGTGAGAATCCATTCCACCAGAGCTATGGACCCTTTGTGGCCGTACTTCAGAGAAGCATCTCCAGCATACTTATGCAGAGCGGCCACTTGGTCATCCATTCTCACATTTGCAAAATTTGTTCGCTGGATGTGATGTCCTCGGCGGAGGTATCCTTTGGCCGCCGAGTGATTCAGGCAGTGGTGGACCTTTAAGGGCCTTGATGTTCTTCCCAACCGGGACATCTGGGGATGTACTGCTTTTGTATATCCCATGAGCAAGGAAACCTGGAGACCAGCTTAGGGGAGAGAAATCGAAATTTCAATACTTGTAAATTTTCTTTCTCCGCCGGCTGGTCTCTGGGCTTCGGATTCCCTCCTGGAATGTATGTAGTTGACTGGCCTCACAGCCATATATGCCTAAAAATTCTTGTTTTTTGTTTCCAAGTTCTCTTAGTATTGCCACATTTGGACTGCTTTAGAAAGAACTGAGGGAGACCGGAAGTGGAGTGCTGGATGTCCCCTGCTGCAGAGGTCTGATTCCTGCCTTCCTATCAGCATCAGAAGGTACAGCCCATGAGTAAGGAAGCCCGGAGACAAGCCGTCGAAGAAAGAAAATTTAAAGGTATTTAAATTTCGATTTTTCTGCTTCACCAACTCTTCCTAAATATCGCCATGCGGACTTGTCCACATCTTATCAACACCAAAACTCAGTTTAAAGTTGGACTTGCAATTAACCCCGTTTCCTTCAGTTACAAAACCCGCATTGTTTACCATTAATCTTATAATGTTACCATTAGATCTCCTGTGTTAGACGACTTATTTCTACCCCTTGTTGACTCGCTAACATATTTTTAACGCAGCGCAGATGGTGCCGGTACATTATTGAATTTCTTTTCAGAACTGTAAGTTTTAACATGACACCAGTGCTTCTATCAATGGAAGTATGACGTCCGACACCAATCAAAATGTACAACACCCTCCTCTCCCCCTGTATGGCACCTTCTGCAGACTTAAACATTGAAAACACTGTTTAATTTTTTTATGGATTGTACTGCATTTCTTACTAATTACAACAGTCATAACACTGAGATTACAATTTTTGGTTTCAGCAAAAGTACAACATTGTCAGACATCACGTTTTGGGCATTTGATTTTTGGTGACTTTTACTACTTGAAAATTGGGATGACATTTCTGGATTCATCTTTTTATTTTTCTCAGGTAGCTCTCCCTGGCTAATAGCTGTTTTAAATATGGTGCCTAATCTGTTTATTTGCCTCACGAATGCAGGCATTAAAAACATCACTCACATTGACTTCTGTGCAGTACCCTAACAAGAACGGCATGCCAACTGTGGGTTTCCTAGAGCATTAATCAATGCCCACCTGATAGCCTCTCTACCAGTGAGCTGATTGGGTTCAGAGGGTATTCTCACGATCATTTTATAAATGTAAATTCGGGAATGTTACAGTGGAACTTAGAATGCATTTCAAACCTCTGCCTCTAGGTGCTGCTAAAAGCAGCCTAACCTCAGATTTATTTCTCTGCCTGTAGTAGCAAGTCACCCTGAAGAGCTCTCTTCAGCAACTTCATTGCAAGTCCTTTTATTTCAGTGTTTTACTTCAAAATCATTTGTTTCCCTCATATTTCTGCCTCTAGAGTCTAGTCGTATTAGTTTATTTTATTGTGGCTTCTCCGATCCATCTCAGTTCCATGGAACTGGAAAAAATCTTTTGTTAGTGTTTTATTTATGTTTTTTACCTTGTAGTTCTAAGTTTTTTATTTTGTAAAGTTAAAACTTTATTTATTAAACAGCGCAATTTGCTTTGGTTATCACCTTGGGTCCTCGATGCGGGAACTGAGACGCTTTTTTCTCAGTATAGTTTAAATTGCTATTTTCCCCTAACATTTAGCAGTTGTATTTCCCTAAGGAACCGGATCACATATTTTTATTTTTTCTGTTAGGGAACCGAATATATAACCCTGCTGACAAATTGGCATGTCAGTTTAGCCAAACAAGAGAACAAGTCCCACGGGCTTGTAGAGTCTGCTGATTCTTTCTTGATGGTAAAACATCACGCAGGAGGCAGAATAAAGGTTTATTACCTTGACACTATACAGAGGACAGTCTAGCTAGAAAAGCTAACCAATTGGAAGCCTGGAACAATCATGCACCAAGGTATGGAAATGTAAACCTCCAGAAAACCCAAAGGGCTTGGCTGTGTACGTATACTTATATAGTCCAGATAAGAAAGTCCCGTTACTGGAGTTACGGGCTTATATGCGTAGTAGAAATCTTGTGTTCGGCTTCCCATTGGTGAATATATTGGTCGTCTTGCAGCCAAGGCCGTTTGAGGTTGCACTTGTACCTGAAACATTATTATGCTGACTATCTAACTCCGTAAAACAATAGAATAAATCTTGTATTATTGCTGATCGTAGCATCATGACTTCATACCATAGGTGGCGCTGTAAGACCACAAATATTTTATTTATTTTTATTTATTTATCAAGATCTCGGATTACAATTACCAGTGAGTCGGGGACTCTTTTACTTCCACGTCGGGTTCAACAATACAGTACAGTACGGTACAATACAATACATACAGGGAAAGCCTAAGTGTTGGAGACTCAATTACACAGCTGCAGCATCAGATACGTATTTATACATAGTAATACAATACATACAAAGTTCTAAGGGTCAGCAACACTCTTACATCATCAACTTGCAACGATACATAATAAAACTGGGTATTGAGATACAGAAGGAAGTCAAGAAATGACAGACCAGCGAGTAGCTGGAAGAAAGTAGAATTAGTTAGCATAAGTAAGAGAGGTACAGATTAAGTGTGGATAATGTTGGTTACTCTGTGAGTGTCGGGGCAAGAACAGCAGAAAATTACAGGAGGTGAGGACAGCCAGGAGGAATGGCTGTGTCAGGTGGTGGTTGGCTTAGTCAGAGAGCTGAAGTCGATTGGCAGCTCGGACCAGCAGGCCTGAGTCGAGGGGAGGGAGTGGAAAGAGGAGGAGAGGGAGAAGCAGTGGAAGAGGGGGAAGCGGGTGGGGTGGAGAAGGGGATATGGGAAATAGTGCTAGGTAAGCGGAGCAGTCGCAGCTGCTGTGAAGGACCAGGTGCTGTTTGAGGAGGTGCTTGAAAGGACTAAGCTTGGGCACCCCACCATGTTGACAGGAAGGCTGTTATTAGCCAGCTTGGCGCCCGGTAGCTGAAGGAGTGTCGGGCTTGCGAGGTCCTGCAGAAAGGAACGTGGAAGGCCCTTCTGGTGGCACACCTAGTGCTATGTGAATGTGGGATGCACGTGAGAAGGTGCTGGGAGTTTTGGGGGGGGGGGTTAGGCCCAAGCTAATTTTGTTTGCATAAAGACAGGTGTGGTATTGGATTCTGTCCCTTAGGTTCAACCAATTCATCCGGGAGTACAGCTAGCATGTGTGTGTCCGGCGGTGGGCGCCCGAGGCCAGGCGGCAGGCATTGTTGAGGGCTGTGCTAATTCTTTTGAAGGATGAATCTCTGGTAGCACCATACATGACTATGCCATAGTCCACAATGGATAGTATGGAGCTAGTTACAGCTGTCGTCAGCGCTTCTTGGGACATACTGCCTCTGTGTCTGCAGAGGATGCCTAACCTATAGTTGATCACTTTTGAGGTTATGTCATTGTGCTCAATGAAGGGTAAGGCACTATTGAGAGTAATACTGAGATATTTAAAGGATCGTACTTGATCAGTAGGGACATTGAGGCTGTTTAAAATGGTAAGGGAGATTTTCAATCTGTCGTGGGGGCTAGCGAGCAGCATGGACTTGGTCTTTTTATAGTTCATGATAAGTTTGTGGGTTACAAGCCATTTTTCAACTGCGGTGAAGTTCTTTTGTTAAGTCCATGATCAGGGTGTGCCAGTCAGGGTGTCTAGTAAAAAGTACCGCATCTTCCGCATAGAGGAGTAGATCTCCAAGGCAAGCTTGAGGGAGGGAATTCAAAAAGAGGCTTGAAGGTAAGGGGCCTAAAATGGAGCCTTGGGGAACTCCAGAACGGACAGGTAGATTGGAGGATACAGCATCGCAGATTTTTACTTGTGATCTGCCTATCAAATAGTTATTGAACCAGCGCACCAACACTGAGGAGACCCCAGTGGTGCTAAGGGCGTCGATGAGAAGGGGGTGATTTACCGTGCCCAGAGGCCTTAGTGAGGTCAGTGTGCACTGACCCCACTAAGTGCCCACGGTCAGGGGCTTTGTTAATGAAGGTGGTGTATTCTAGAAGAGCAGAGGTGGTGCTGTGATTTTAGCATGAAGCCGTGTTGTTCGGGGCATTGAATATTGTGCTTGGATAGATATCCTGTGAGCTGGTCTGCGTCGATCTGTTCCAGGGCTTTAGACAGGGGAGGTAGGATTGAGATGAGACGGTAGTTAGAATGAAGGGCTCTATCTCCACAAGAATGGATGGGGTCACATCAGCAGCTTTCCACTGTGTGGGGAATTGTCTGAGACACAGGGACTTGTTCAGAATTTTAGTGAGAGAGACTAGGACTTCTTCCAGAGCCATGCGCAACAGCTTCAGATCTAAAGAGCCGCTGCTAAAGTGAGATGAACCAAGAGCCTTGAGTAGATATTTTATGGCAGCACTAGTGGAGACTGTTTGAAGGTAGAAGGGTGGGCTAGTTCTTGGGTTGGGGGGGCAGTGTCCATTAGGTTGGATGGGGGAGGGAGGGTCAAAGAATTTTGGGGGGAGTACGCCACTAAGGTCTGAGAAGGCAGTGTTAAAGGTGTGGCTATCTGCAGTGGGTCCTGCATGGTGGTGCCATCAAGGTTGAGCATTGTGGGTGGGATTCTTAAAAGGTGCTCCAGATACCACAGTACCTACTTCGCTGCAATTTAGCACTGTAGTACTAAAAGAAAGTTACATACTAACATACTAAAATGCCAGCAGAATAGGCCTAACGGTCTTTCGTGTCTGCTCGTTTGGTCAGTCCCCACCCTGGGTGCTGACCTTGCTGTCCCCCTCGCCTTCTCTGGCTTCTCCCTTCCCAGTTCCAGATATTCTTGCTGCATTGGATTTTGCTTCCAGAACCCTTCCCCTGTACCTGTCCCACCCCCTCTTGAACCCCTCCACTGTCTCTCTGCCTCCACCAGCCCCCTAGGTAGTGCATTCCATGGCTCCACCACCCTCTCAGTGAAGTAGCACCTCCTCCTTTCTCCCCTGAATCTTCCCCCCTCCAGCTTCCACCCATGCCCTCTAGTGGCCCTTCCTCCTTCCTTGAAGCACCCGACTGTTCCTCCCCTATTTACCCTCTTCATGTACCTGAAGACCTCTATGATGTCCCCCCGGTCCCTTCTCTCTTCCAATGTGTACATATTTAGCTCTTCGAGCCTCTCCTCATAGGTCCTGTCCCCCAAGCCCCAAATCATTTTGGTTGCCCTCCTCTGGACCCTCTCCAGGAGGTTAATGTCCCTCTTTAAGTGTGGCCTCCAAAACTGCACGCAGTACTCCAGCTGCGGCCTCACCAAGCAGTTATACAGAGGAGTATCACTTCCCTCCTTCTGAGGTGATCCCCTAGCGATGCATCCCAGCATCCTGTTGGCCTTGGCTGCTGCCTCCTACAAGTCTCCGAGTTGTTCATCTTGACATCCACCACCACCCCTAGGTCCCTCTCAGCCATTGAGACTTGTAGCATCCCAGAGGTGTACACTTGGCCTGGGTTTCTGCCCCAGGTGGAGTACCTTGCATTTCCTGCATTGAACCTCAGCTTCCACTTTCTAGACCATCTTTCCAGAGCCTCAGGTCCCCTGCAGGGCCACCCTCCCTCCTCCCCATCCACCACCGCCCCAGTTTCGAGTCATCTGCAAAGAGACTCATCTCACTCCTGATTCCTGTCCTTATGTCAGATACGTAGGCGTTGAACAGAAGGGGCCCAAGGACTGATCCCTGTGGGACCCCACTAATGACCCTCCTTGGGGATGAGACTATCCCACCAACTACGACCCTCTGGGTCCGGTCCTGGAGCCAATTGCCTATCCATCTGATCATCTGGTTTCCCACCCCCATTTCTCCCAGCTTATCCAACAATTAAATATTTACAAGTTAAATATACAAGTTAAATATTTAACTTTTACTGTTCGAAGGCAGTAGCTTGTACCGCGTGTGACGCACCTTGAGTGCTGCAGTCGTCCGTGGACCAACCTGTTGCCCTGCCTTCACACTCCCTCACAGAATCTTTCCTGCTGCTGTCTCTTATTCAGTGGGTTCTTAGTCACATGGCAATGAGGAACGTAGAGCAAAACATGCACAAAGTGGCCACCTGCATTTTTTTAAGGTAAAAAAAAACAAACAGTACATTCTGACATACATTTCTACAGGAGCAGCAGATTTATTGCAAAATACAAATACTGAGAACTTATAAATATTTTAAAAGAATGTTTCAGTGCTTGGTACTCCTACAAACTTTACAATGGCAACTTTAATGTTTTTAATGCTTTTTAGGCTTTGCAGTGTATTTGATAATCGCAGGTTACAAGTTTGACATGGTTACAAAGGAGACATTATCACTCTGATACCTTTAAAGAGGGATAAAATCCAGGTCCAGGCAAAAAAATGATGAATCACAGTGAATTGTATTCATTCAGTGCACACCAGACCAAAAGGCATATAGAGTAAGGAGCTTACTTGCCCCAGTGCTTCGACTCAAGCTGAGTCTTCCATCAGGGGGTGAGAAATAACTGGTGAAGGAGGACCCTAAATACTGGGTCCAGTTCAGTTAATTATAAACAAGTATCAATAAATAAAAAAAAAAAAAAAAAATTCAAACAAAAAGGTAGTACTTCTCCACTTTAGACACTAGGTGGAGCTGCTATATGTAAGCATTAATCACCGCCAGCTGAGGGCTCTGCCGGTGGATTAATGCCCGCGCTGAGGGGTTGGTGCCCGAGCGCAGCCGATGGGTCCAACCGTAGCGGGCATTAATCACGGCGAAACGAGGCTGAAAATGATATCTTGCGCTATGTAACATAGGCTCGTTATGCGGACGACAAGCCTATGTTACCGGCACATCACCCTGGCTGCTGTGCAACTGCAGCGGGCCAGAGGATTCGCCAAAGGCACAGCTGCCTGCAGCGTAGCCGGTATTAAGCCACAGGTAACGCCTGCTCGGTCAGTACCAGCTGTGGCCATGGAGGCACCCGAGGGTAGCAGCCCGCTCCGTTCCTGCGAGCCCCCCGCTGTCTATGCAGTTCCGTGGGAAAGGCAGGGAAGACTTGACAGCTGCCTATCTGGAACACAATCTGTTCTGCCACCGTTTGCTTCAAAACGGCTGTCACTTACGACAGTGTCTTCTGCACCCTTCTCACCTGTACCCTACCTGTCTCACGGTACTGCACTCGCATAACAGCGGCGGCTCGAAATCACGGAGCGGGCTGCTACCCTCGGGAGCCTCCATGGCCACAGCTGGTACTGACCGAGGAGGCGTAATGTCTGGCTTAATACCCGCTTGGTTTCAGTCAGCTGTGGCCATTCGGCCAATCCTCGCAGTCCTTTGCGGCGCCCGACTGAGAGCCGTGTTACAATAAGCATTAATCACCTTATGTAAACTTAAATAGCAGTGTCAGTGAAACATCACTACAGATTAGATGGAGAGAAAAATGAAAACAAAAAGACCAAACCTCCAGCAATTCAAGGCAACATACAGTATAGTAACTGCAAGGCAACGTGGTTACAGGACCTCCATGTAAGTGAGTGACACACTGATTTTTCCTGTCAGCATTCTGTCCAGTAGCACTGCTGAATGACTGGAATGATGCATTCTGAGTTTTACTTTTTTTTTTTTTTATCCCACCTTACTACTCTCTCACCCCATTCCTTCAGACCTGGTCAGCCCCCATAGATCTCACCCACTGAGTCTGCCCCCTACAGTGCCAGGCTTACTCCATCATCCCCCTACCTTACTCCTCTCTTTGGAGTGCCTGCACAACAGGGTCTGCCCGTGGGTAGGTGATCCGGGGCTTGGATAGGTCGTCATCTTGGACTGAGGGGGGATGTTTCCGTTTTTCTCCCCTTAGTCCCTCCTTCCCTTGAGGGCGTCGGCAAGCAGGACTGACATCCAGACAGACGGCGTGCTGATGCACGCCATTGTGAAATGGCCATAACGTCCTCTCCTACTCTGGACAGCTGCCTGTGCCTCGATGCCTGTGCTTCCACAGGCATAGGTGCATTGGGTGCTCAGAGCACCCCAGGAGGAGGAGGAGAGCATCCATTGGGATGCTCGATCCTTCTCCTCCATTCTGACCCTGAGTCCGTTCCCGAACCCGGGTCGCCAGCATGGCGCGAGGTGTGGCATCCAGCGCCTCAGCCCTCGGCTCCACCGGGCCAGCCCATTCTGATTTTTACTTTTAACACGTTTGTGTTTTTTGAACAAGTTGTATCATATCAATAAAGCAGTTCAAGCACCACAGTACTGGAAAAGTATCTGTAGAGTTGATACAGTTTTAAACGCATAAAATGACATGCATTAAATCACCTTGTTAAGATTCCTTTGTAGCTGAATGCCCTGCTTTTGAGTGTGTATTGAATGACAAGACTATGGAAACTTTCAAGAGTTGATGTCTGATGATGGGGAGAATGTTTATGGATGTCATGTTTCACCATGTTCAAGGAAGAATGTCCACTTTTTCAAATGCCTTTTCACGTGTGGATATAATTGAACATACTAACATCCTAAAAGCCAACAGAATAGGCCAAATGGTCTGTCTTGTCTGCTTGAAAGCCAGCAACCTAGTGGCTGCTTGCCTTACCACACCCAGCCCCCAAGAGAGTCTTCATTAGTTTCAGTTTCCCCTTGTACCTGCCCCACCCCTTCTTGGAGCCCTCCACTGTGCCCTCCTCCACCAGCCTCCTAGGCAGCGCATTCCACGGCTTCGCCTCCCTCTCAGTGAAAAAATGCTTTCTCTCTCTTAAGCTGGTCTCCGGGCTTCCTTACTCCTGGGCTGCACCTCCTGATACTGACAGACAGGCAGGAATCAGACCTCTGCAGCAGGGGACATGCAGCCCTCCACTTCCTGTCTCCCTCAGTTTACTTTCTGCCTTCAATGGAGCAGGTACTCTGCAGCAGAGCCCTGTCACACGTGGCAGGGCTGAAGAAGACTGTAAGTCATAAAAATCCTTTTTTTCTCTACTTGTGGATACAGCACTACTGATTTGGATATGCTTCATGGTGGGAGCCAGTCTCAGCCTTGCAAGCTGCTCAGACTGGCCCCATCTCGCAGTGGCTCATTACGTTTCCCGCAATTTTGGCTTCCTCACAATGCTGGATGCCATTAAGCCTAAGGGAACCCCTCAGTCAAGCACCAGGGTGCTTCTGGGATCGAGGGCCTTTCATCGACTAACGACTTTGGGGACAATTACAGTTGCTCGTCAACTGGCTGGAGCCTTGAAGGCTAAGGAAACTCTTCAATTAAGCACTGGAGTGCTTCTGGAGACGAGGGCCTTTCATTGACGAACGGCTTCAGGAAAGTTACAGCCACTCGTCTGCACAGATTGGATGTCTGGACCCAATTAAGGCTAAGGGAACTCCTCAGTTCTGCACTGGAATGCTTCTGGGGTAGAGTGCCTTTCATTGATGAATGACTTTGGTGAAAATTTCAGTCGCTCG
Organism: Neoceratodus forsteri; assembly: GCA_016271365.2. Lineage (NCBI taxonomy): Eukaryota > Metazoa > Chordata > Ceratodontiformes > Ceratodontidae > Neoceratodus > Neoceratodus forsteri. The sequence continues at coordinate 744,103,140 of CM028132.1, forward strand.
TCGACTCTGGAAGCCTTGAAGGCTAAGGGGAACTCTTCGATTAAGCACCGGAGTGCTTCTGAAGACGAGGGCCTTTCATCGACTAACAGCTTCAGGAAAGTTACAGCCGCTCGTCGATGGTACACTTGGCGCAGATCTAAGCAAGGCGCCAAGCCGCTTAGTCGATGATCAGCTCTCTTGTTCGACAAGCGCTGAGGGGAACCAGGCTGCTCATCGAAGTTCAGCTTTTTTCGTGAGAAAAATTAGCTCTGGGGCGCTGCAGGACAGTCTCCTTGATGAGCACTCCACTACAGGTGTAGTCCTCATACAGGGAGGGAGTGAATGGCGCTGTTGTACCCCCCCAAATATCAAAGCAGGAGGCCTTATTCTTGCTTAGGGGGCCCTCAATGCTATGCAGCTCTTTAAGGGACTCACAAACTTACAACAGTCTAGGTTACTGCAAGAATAAAGAAAAAAGAGCTCAGCATTTTGCCCTTAAAGGGGCCAGCAGCAATTCAGGCAGCTTAAGCAGCATGGGCAGGATACTTCCAGGAGGAGGGGGTACCAAAATTTGGGAGCATGGCCTCAGACAAACCTTCCAGGGGCGCACAGATGGGTTTGTCCCCATTTCGAATCACTTTTGCTGGGTCGCTTGGCCTAATTTGTGAGAAGGCAGTGTCTGCGAATGTCAAGGACTCGCTGGAGGTAACCCCCTTCCCCATCCCAGACCGATGGCCATCAGACGTACAGGTCTGAGCGAGCAGCATCCACTAGTTATGAGAAAGCAGCGGCCACCAGGAAACACAGCAGTCCGCAGCTCTCTTTCTCTGGCCCCAGACCTCATACAGACACATTAGGACCTTTGCTCTGGACCCTGCATGCTTCACATGCTCCTCAGGGGTCACCAGATGGGAGGCCTCACAAGAAGGCAAAAGGAGGACCCCATCCCTGTCCTCATCTGAAGAGGTGTAGTTGTCCTCACATTCCTCCGGTCTCATTGTAGATTTAGGGGCACTAATAAGGGAGAGTATCGCAGGTAACTAGGGGGCTCATCAGACTCTGACGACTCATTGTCCAGAATCTCTGACCTGGAGGGCCTAGATTTTCTCACTATCCAGGTCATAGTCAAGATTTTCCCTTGGTTCTTCCCTGGGGCTCTTAACCAGTCTAAATGGGCTTTTCACCTGGCTGCTGCCACCAGACTGGCCACAGCCTCCCTCTGTCTTCAGACATAGAGGACTTGTGATAGGAGGAATCTTGGGGTCCAGAACGCACCTATCTAGTGGGCCGGCGGATCTCTTAGCTTCTCAAGTCTGACAAGAAGCAATCTGACAAGGGGTTAGACTGCCCCACAATAGACCCCTGATTTCAAACATAACCAAGCAGACTGTCATCCAGGGCATCTCTCGGGGACCCAGGGGATAGAAAAGTGGATGCCGAGCTCAACTAGGCTTTACAAGCTTTGGCTATGTCTAAAAGTGACAACTGCCAATCTTTTTTCCGCCAGAGCAGCTCTGTCTGGGGACCCGGGTTTGGCTCTTTTAATTCGCTGTGTCCGACTTCGGGCCTGGCAAACAGTCGCCTCTGTGAAGAGTCAGTTGGGTAATGCACTTTATAAAGATATTCTCCTGTTTGGTTCAGCCCTGGAGGAGGCAGCAAAGGAATTGGAGGAGAGGGTAAATGTACACTGGCCTTTGCCAAGAGACAGGGGAAAATCTTGGTACTCGGGACCTCAGACGCATTCTGTTTTGTTACCAACATTACAAGAGTCAAAACACTTAACTACTTAAAAAAAGAACATGCTATCTGGGCCCATCCTGGAGCAGGGGGCAGACATTTAAAGATGTTCTCGAGGAAGGGGTCCAAATCAAGTCGGACAGAGAGGTCCTAGTCATGATCAGCAAGGGTTACCTAATGCAAGCCCCCAGTACCTCCTGTGGCGCCCTCCTCTATCCATGGTAACCCATCTAAAATACAGGCCTTTTCAGACCTTGGGCAAGCAGAGGCCAATTCCCCCACAGCGATCAGTTGGAGAGGTCTCTCTCTATTACTCATCATGCCAAATTGCACATGGGGATTCAGGCCAGTCCTGGATCTCAAGTTCCTGAATAGCTTTGTACGCAGCAGACCCTTCAAGGTGGAAACCTGGTCATCAGGGAGTCGCAAAGGGGATTTTCTGGCATCCATCGACCTGCAGGATGACCATTTGCATGTTCCCATTCGGGAACTATACAGGCGCTATCTCCCGATTCAGAGTGGGGGAGCAGTATTTCCAATTCAGTACTCTGCCATTCTGTTTTCCCTCACAACCATAAAAATTATTAAGGGTGATTGTCTCTGTCATAGTCCACATAGTGGCCCCCAGCCCAACCAAGCAGTACAAGTAGGGGCAGAGGTAGTGTGGCGCCCATCGGCACATGTATTTCTCTTCAACTGGAGAAAGAGTTTCCTATCTCCGAGCCAGACCTTGATCCTCCTGGGTGCAGACATCATGGCACAAGTTTTTCTCCCCCCAAAAACTAAATTTCAGATTCTGCCAAGGCTCATCAGGGAGTTTCGCAGAGCTCTTCAGCTGTCTTCTTATTTTCTCATACAGTTCATTGAGACAGAGTTAACCCTTCCTCCAGTGACAGGCTTGGAGGACAGGGATCATGAAGGTTTGCAATTTGGGACATCCTCACCAAACCCAAATCACAACTGACGCAAGCCTCAGGAGCTGGGGAGAGCTAACCTACATCAGCTGGTGGCACTGGGCAGGTGGTCACGGTGAGAGACGCGAGGTAAGCATAAACGTTACCACCATGGGAACAGTAGGCCATGCCCTGAGGCACTCTGAAGAGCAATTCCCCAATCAGGTTAGTCTGGTTCCAACCAACATTCTGTCAAAGTCGGCATACACCAACCATCAAGATGGCACAAGAAGCTCAAAATGCTAAGGGAATCCCTTCTCTCGGTGGGCTGAGCACCATTGAGCAATGTATATCCCGGGGGAATGGGAGCTAAAGGATAGGAAAATGTCACAGCAGACTGGCTTAGTGGTAAGGTTAGTTGACCAGGGGAATGGGAGTTATAGGATAGTACCTTCGATATCTTGACAGAACAGTGGGGCAATCCTTAGACAGATTTTTTCGCCTGTTGGCGTAACTCCAGGCTAAAGCATTTCTGCTCCCGGGCCAAGGATGAACCAGCGGTGGCTCAGGACACCTTTTCCCCTAAACTGGGATGAGTGCGGTCTCCTGTATGCCTTTCCTCCAATACTGCTTCTATCAAGAGTCCTTCTCAAAGTGATTCGGGACAGGACAGTCATGATTTTAGTCTGCCCCTCATGGTTTTTCCACACATAGTTCCCAATTATCATTCGTCTGTCAAGGTGACCACGTCTAACATACAAGTTCAGCCTGAACATTCTCCATCAAGGTCCGGCTTGGCATACCACTTAAACAACTGGTCTCTAGGCCCGGACATTGAGCGTAAAGACCTTCGAGGAGCTAGGCTACCTATATCCTGTTATTGACACGGTGGGGAACTCGTGTCTGTCTTCTTCCTCCAAAGGGTATTATATAATCTGGAGAAAATTTTGGTTCTGACTTCATTCAAAACACATATAGAACTTTCCAGTATAATCACCAGTTGCAGTTCCTTTCAGATGAATGGTCTAAGGATTGCAACCAGCCACCTTACAGTTTCAGCTTTTTGCACTGGGGGCACTCTTCCTGACGGATCCAGGGGAATCATTGGATTCATATCTCCTTGTCTGTAGGTTTCTAAAGACAGCAACATTAAGATGCCTTCCAACACACCAAAGCTACCACTTTTAGTCTTAATCTGGTTCTCAAGGCTGTGACCAAGGCCCCCTTTAGAGCTTATCAAGGAGATATCCATCACTTGTCTCCAAGTAAAGGTCACCTTTTTTCTCATAGCTATTGCTTCGGCCAGGAGAATCAGCAAACTAAAAGCATTACTTATCCAAGAACCGTACACTGCGGTTCATCCAGTTCGAACAGTTCTAGGTTATTTGCCAAAGCTATGCCTCCCTTCCATTACAATCAAGGGTTCATTCTTCCCTTCTTCTGCCCACCGTCCAAAGCAATAGGAAGGGGAATTGCCTCCATTAGACCTGGGAGGTGTGATAAAAACAGAGGCATGAAGGTTGAGGGCAGACGGGGGCCGCAAGGCCGATTCAGTCTGCCTCTGATGAAAGTGTATATTAAAAGAGAGGAAGCTATTCATAAAACTTCAAGTCTGTTCATGTCAGCTATGGGCCAAAATTATGGGTAACGAGGATTCAAAAGGCACTGTAGTCAGATGGATTCCGTCAGCCACTTCCCTAGCTTGCAATCAGGCCGGAATGACTTGCCTGGCCCAGGGAGAGCCCATTACACCACAGCTATTGCCTCCTCTTAGCCGTACTTCAGAGAAGCATCGACAGCACACTTATGCAGAGGCCACTTGATATTCCATTCTCACATTTTAAAAATTTTATTTGCCAGAAGTGATGTCCTCGGAGGAGGCATCCTTGGCCCTAGAATGCTTCAAGCGGTGGTGGGTCCCTAAGGGCTTCTGACATTCTTCACACTCGGGACATCTGGGGACGTACTGTTTTTGTATATCCCAGGAGTAAGGAAGCCCGGGAGGCCAGCTTAGGAGAGAGAAATCGAAATTTAAATACCTGTAAATTTTCTTTCTCAGGCGGCTGGTCTCCGGGCTTCAGATTCCGTCCCAGAATGTATGTAATTGGCTGGCCTCACAGCCATACATGCTTTAAAATTCTTGTTTTCTGTTTCCAAGTTCTTGTAGTATTGCCACATTGGACTGCTTTAGGAAGAACTGAGGGAGACAGGAAGTGGAGGGCTGGATGTCCCCTGCTGCAGAGGTCTGATTCCTGCCTGTTTGTCAGTATCAGGAGGTGCAGCCTAGGAGTAAGGAAGTCCGGAGACCAGCCGTCGGAGAAGGAAAATTTACAGGTATTTAAATTTCGATTTCCACGCTTCCCCCTGTAGTTTCCCCCCTTCAGCTTCCACTCATGGCCCCTGGTTGTCCCCCCCCTTCTTTAGCCTAAACAGTTCCATGGTTCCACTCCTGGTTAGTCCTTTTAATACTTGAAAACCTCTATCATATCTCCCCTGTCCCTCCTCTCCTCCAGTGAGTAAAGCCCAAGCTCTTCCAGTCTCTCCTCATAAGGCCTCCCCTCCGTGCCTTGAATCATCCTGGATGCTCTCCTCTGGACCCTCTCCAGCAGCGCTATGTCCTTCTTCAGATGAGGTCTCCAGAACTGTACACAGTACTCGAGCTGCGGCCTGATCAAAGCATTATATAGAGGGAGGATCACCTCCCTCCTTCTAGACGTAATTCCCCTGGCTATGCAGCCCAGTATCCTTTTTGCTTTGGCTGCAGTTCTACAATTTTCAGAGTTATTCATTTTGACATCTGACACCACTCCTAAATCCCTTTCTCCCAATGTGGCTTGCAGTGTGTGCCCCCCCCCGGGTGTATACATGGCCCGGGTTTGTGACACCCCCCCCCCCCAAATGAAGTACCTTATGTTTCCCAGCATTAAATTTCAGTCCCCACTTCCTCGACCACCCCTCCAGGGTATCAAGATCCCCCTGGACCGCCTCCCTTGCTTCTTCACAATCCACCAGTGATCCCAGTTTTGAATTGTCCACAAAGAGACTCAACCTATTCGTAACCCCCCTCCCTATATCCGAGACGTAGGCATTGAACAAGAGTGGCCCCAATACTGATCCTTGAGGGACCCCACTGATTACCTTCCCGGGGGGGAGGAGAGTATCCCACCCACCATTACGCTCTGTAAATACCCCGGAAGCCAATTTTCAACCCAAATTGAGCTCCTGTCCTCCCACCCCCATCTCCCCCAGCTTTTTTATCAGCCCGTTATGGGGTACTGAATCAAACGCCGTGCTGAAATCGAGGTATAGGATGTCCACCGGCCTATGTCTGTCCAAGGCCCCTGTCACAAAACTCTACGAGGTTGGACTGACATGATCTCCCTGGATCGAAGCCATACTGTTTATCATCCTGGTGCCCTAACCATTCCAGCTGCCTCCCAATCCTCTCCTTGATAAAGCCCACCATTACTTTGCCTACCACAGACGTTAGGCTAACAGGCCTATAATTCCCCATCTCCTCTCTAGATCCCCCCCTTTATGGATAGGCACTACATAAGCCACCCTCCAGTCTTGGGGCACCCATCCTTTCCGCAAAGAGGTATTAAAGAGTGCAGCCAGTGGAGCTGCCAGCTCCTCCGCCAATTCCTTCACAACCCTTGGGTGTAGCCCATCCAGCCCTGGCACCTTATCAGTTTTTAGCTTCTGAAGGGCCTCCCTCACCCCTATCCATTGTGGTTTCTCCCCACCCACCCCAAGTCCTCCCCTTGCTCAATCTCCCACCCATTCTGGGTCTGGTCCTGCCTGTACCCTAGCCTCATTCCATCCTCGGGTCTCAGACTGACTTCTCACCTTAGCTGAATGCTCTTTCCTCCCACATCAGCCTGTAGGGAACCCCAGTCCCCATCCGCAAAGATTGAGGCAAAGTACTCATTTAACACCTCTGCCTGTTCCCTGCTTCCTGGACCCATCCGCCATAATTTTAGTCCTATTGATCTAGTTCTCTCTCTTCGCTTCTTTCTTATGTATCTATAGAGTGCTCTCCCCAAATATCCCTAGCCAGGGTTTGCTGCATCCTGCTCCCCTCACCACTCTGGTGACCCTCCTGGCCAATATTTCATACTCTCCTCGCTCCTTGTCCCCCCTTGAGTGTTTAAAACGTATGTAAGCAGCCTTCTTATCCCTCACTGCCTCCTGCACCTCCCTGGTCCACCAACATAGCTCACTGGTTCTACCATGCTTTCGCCTTAATTTTGTACAGTACTTAGTAGCCTCCTGCACCCCTTTTTTAATAGTCTCCCACAGTCTTCCAGCATCCATGTCCAGCCTAATCTTGTCCAATCTCTCTCTCTCAGAATCCTACCCATGCCCACAAAATCCGCTCCCCTGAAGTCTACCACTACTGTGTTAGTGCAGTTTTCCTCATCCCCTATATACAGCAGAAACCAGACTGTGGCATGGTCACCACCTGCCAGTGGACTGCACACCTCCAGGCCCCTTATCTGATCACTGTCCGCTAGGACAACGTCCAATATCCGCCCCTCTCTAGTAGGTTCCCCCACCTGTTGGACTAGGAAGGCATCCTGAAAAACGTTCATCAGTCGCTGTTCCCTGGCTACAGAGGATGTCATGGTGTCCCAGTCCTCCCCCGGCATATTAAGGTCACCAATGACCACCACCCTACCCTTACCAAGATCACAATTACCCTTGATGTTTTCAACCAGTTTATCCTCCAGAGCCTCCTCAATTGCAGGGGGCTTGTATACCACCCCTATTTTCAATTTTGTCCCTCCCCTCATTTGCAAGGTTACCCTAATCGCCTCCACTCCTCCTCTCCACTAACCACAACGTCATTTCTGACTATCAGCGCAACTCTTCCCACTCCCCTGTCTTTCCTGAATATTTTATAGCCCTCCAAATTTAGGTCCCAAGTCATTTCTCTGGGTGGCCCAGGTCTCTGTAATTGCTGCCACGTCCACTGATCCCACAGCCAGCATAGCCTGTAACTCTGGCATTTTATTGCTCGTGCTCCTGGCATTAATCAGGACTGTCCTCCACCTCGACCTCTCCTCTCTATCCAATCCCCCCACCCAGCCCTGTGCAGTCCCTATTCTGCCCAATTTTCCTTAGATTTGCATCTCATTCCCCCTCACTCTTCCATTGCCCTAGACCTAGACCCACAAACAGCCTTCCTGGGGCCAATCTTTTGCTGTGTATTAGTGGTTTGTACACATTTTGCACTTTCCAAACCAGAAATACCTTCAACTAGTCACATCGCGTGGTACAGCCGTATCATGACCTGCACAACTTCAGATGCAGACTAATCTAATCTTCATGTAGTACATACGTCAGCTAACAGCAGTAACCACGCCCACGTCTCGCAGCATCCGCTTATCCACTTATGTAATGACCATTTCACTGTTGCTGATCATTAAAGAAAGTTAATCGGGACAGGGCATGAGTTCTGATATGTAGCTATTTCTAATGTTACCACTAAAATAACTGATATCCACAAGCCTGAATGAACCATCGGTAACTGCTCCACAATAAAAAAGCAATGTTAAAAACAGTATTTCACAGTTTTTTGATATTATGCGCAACATTCAGTTGCACTTCTTTTTGTGTAACCAGTAATCCGCAGTTTTAACTAGGTCATGGTTTGAGCAACAAACTGTAACCAACGTTCTGCCAGGACACTAACTTGCATTTACAATTCCGAACTCCAAACGTGACATAGTGAACAATCTACATTACTGGTTCCGTGAATAGAACTGTGAGAAATGTTATACATGAAAAGAAGACATTTTAAAACACAGTTGTGCACATCACAAGAAGAACATCTACCCCCCTACAGTCACTTACTAGGTGTCATCCTTTTCCGCTTCCTTAGAGATTCATCTAACTGCCCATGAGCACATGTGGGAAACGGTGGCTTTCGTGTTCATGAATGCCCTGAATATGATTGACAGTGGATTGTAACATGGCAAACATGATATCGCGTTGCCATCTGTTGTTGACCTGGGTATCCAGTACTACATATTCCTTATGCTAGGTATCCAGTCTCAAACTAATTCACAACCCCTCTGACTACCAGTGGCCTCTAGTTTCTTAGTTATGCCTTAAAATCAAAACGTTCATGGGAGCTGTTGCCCATCAATGTTCTTGATAACTGAAATAAAATGATGACTTTCAAGTAGTTCAATAACATTATAAAAACGTTTTGAGAAATTGAGTTCACTAATTGTAAAAATTATAACAGCATTATGCTCTACAGAGAATACTGTATGGGCAACTGTGCACAACCAGTGTGTGCTGCCACAGAGTGGTTCTGATTCTCTGTGACCTCGAGAGGGAAGCTAGAAAGGTCCATGGGAATCAGAGCCATGCAGTGGCAGAACACACTGGTTGTTCAAACTGTATAGTTGCTCATGCTGATTTCTTATGGTGTATAGTATTGTGTGACATATGTGTGAGAGTAAACTGAGCCTTGCAGTCTATAATGGTTCTAGAATGCAGTTGTACCACAGTAGAGTACAATCACATTCCATGAACTTTGAAATTTTGAACATCATAATTTTAAAAGGGAATGAATTCTAAACAGAACAACACTACACTATTAATAACGCTCTGTCATGGTTTATGTTAATGGTCAGTTACTCACCCTGTAGGGCAGTGGTGCACAAGTTTGTTTTTGTGGATGGGGGATACATTCTTGACACTGCCACATGTTGTGCAGCCCCGTTGTAGATGAATGCTGCACTCATCTAACCTTTGCGTCACATTACACCCATGGAAAGTGATTACCAGACCATTGCCATAAACACTGAGAGTGCCTTATTGCTAAATTAACTATTAAGTACTGCAACATAGAACTAATAAAATGCTATGTGTACCTTGTACACACATGCATTGGAAGGGGCAATATAAAGTGATGCAAATAACTTGGAAGAATGAATTCTCAAGTACTATTGTATTATATATTTGTACATACTTTTAATGAAATGCCAAACATTGTAGTGATGTTTTATTCCAGGTTCTTTCTCACAGAGATACTTCTGGATGTCGGTCTGTCACTAGGCTAATGGGGTTCAAACTGTCACTTCTTAGACCGGCAGTGCTACGCTTTAGACTTTCCAGTTCCATGTGATATGAACTGGACACTTCATTGCTCTAAAAACAAATGTTATGTTAATCAATGTCCACCACCTAATGTGTAAAAATAAATGCCATAAAGGAATAGGTACCTGAACTAGTGCAGTGTTAACAATGTTACGAGCCTCCATATCCATGAGACACTATGTACCGAATTTGGCAGAATGACCGGGGCTATCGCATCTACAGTCTCCGGCGAGAATTATATTGGTGCACTTCTGTTTTGTCATACTATTTCAGCTTTATGGACTTCCCAGACTCTCATAATTGCCAGTTGCACAAAGTACTTAACATGCTGGTAGTATGCAGTGTCCGATATGCACTGTATGTGAATATTCCGCAGAGCCCGTAGAGTCTGCAATGGTGATATGCCAGAAAATCCAATGGTAGCTGACAGCAGCACATTACCTGCTGGATAGTCGCCAATGTTTGGCTGAGATTTCCAGATTCTAATATAGCCGCATTCATGGCAGTGCTGTCTGATTATTGCCAAAGTTCCTGTACATTTCTGTATTTCAGGAATTGTCTAGGCATGACACTGATTGCACACTTCAGACAGCTGCAACAAACAACTTTCAAAGACAAGAAATTTGGTTTCCTGCCATATATTTTTCTTTTCTGAAGATGTCGCTCCAGGTATGTGATCCCTGTTGGAAATACAGTAAAACAGGGTGCAGTTATACTTAACTAGTACATATAAATATACAGAGTACTTTGATAAGTAATATTTATCACAGCAAAGCACCAGTTGGACATACTTGACCTCTCCTTCAGCGGTGTGTCTGGTGCATTACTGTCCGTGTCAGTACAACTGGGGGTGTAGTTCACATCTCTGGCATCATATTTGAACTCATACTCCGAATCACTGGAAACAGGTGATGAGGTGTACGTAGGCATGAATACTGTATGTGTCTGAGTACTTGCATCCGCAGGCAGAATTGAAATTTGCAATGCTGTTGGTTAATGAAAACGATACAATGCTGTGTCAAAACCCAGTAACCTCAATGGTCAAAACATGTACTTGACCGCAGGTCAATTAAGCAATAAGGCATGACAGGGTGTGCGTCATTGATGAATAATGTCACACACAGGGTTAGTCAAAGCACGAGGCCGCAGGCTGAGTGCTTCCGCCACCCTAGGTGTGATGATATGCAGTGATGAGGCAAACCCTGTAGTGCCTTATTGCGATAATAATGACTCAAAAAATTCCAAGACTTTAATGGTTGCGCAATAAACATAAGAAACAAATCATAAATTATTTATATCTGACTTTCGTAATTTGAGATTAGCAATACTTTTTTATACTCCTGCCTTTTTTTTTTTTACGCTGTTCTTTCTATCTTCCCCGATCCGCTCCTTCAGACCTCTGATCATTCCTATGGGTCCCTTCCACAGAATCTGCCCCTGTAGTGCCAGGCTTCCTCCTTTATCCCTCCTACCTTTACTCCTGTCTCTTGGAGTGCCTGCACAACAGGGTCTGCAGGGTTTTAAATAATTGATTAGCAGTTTTTTTCTTGGGACAATGCTAACGGTACAGAAAGTATTTATATAGGTTTTCTAGAAGTGTTATGTTTGTTAAATGCAGTGAGACAAGTGCTATGCATTTTCACAATGTTTTAGCACTTTTATGCGCAAAACGCTAATCAATTTTTGGAGTTAAATAAATCCCTGGTCTGTCATGCGGGTAGGAGGTCCGAGGTGGATCGGTTGTCATCTTGGCCTGAGGGGTATTTTCTATTTCCCCTTAGTCCCACCTGTCACTGAGGGCATGGCACATAGGATGAGCGTCCAGTTTTGCGGCGTGCTGACGCGCTGCGATCAAGTAACCTGGCGTCCCTCCCACCCGAATCTCAAACAGCCGCCAGTGTACTGATGCCCGTTCCACGGGCACTAATGCTCTGGTGTGCAAGACACCCAGGATCCCACCACTGGAGAGAGAGCATCCATTGGGATGCTGAATCCTTCTCCCCCACTCTGACCCCCGGTGACCCAAGTCCGTTCCCGAACCTGGGTTGCTGGTGTGGCGTCCAGCGCCTCAACCTTCTGTGCCACCGGGACGGCCGATGTCATTTTTCACTTTGCAGATTTGAACACATTAATATTAACAGTCCTGTTTAGTTTCCCTATAGAGATCACTTGTGCTGCGGCAGAGGCATCTATATTATTTTCTGAGTTTCCATTTTTTTCTTTTTTTAACAGGAGTGAAGACTGTCTGAACAAACAGAACAAAAATGTTAAGCAATTAGACATGACAGGATATGTATTGTGGTTGGATAGTGGCACACTTTGTGTGTCATGATGCATGAGGGGTTGTTGAGTGCGTTCACTTCTACCACCCAAGAAGTGCCAGTGCTCAAATACAGTGTACACCCTACAGTCTCACTGTGATTATAAAAAGGGTCCAAGATTTTGTTTGAGGGGTGTGGGGGAAAGAAATGCACCAAATAAAGAAACAAACATTTTTATGACTTTTTTAAAAAGTCCCAGCACAGCCCAGCGCTGACATTTACATTATTTATTTATTGAAATGTTTTACCAGGAAATGCACACTGAGCAACAAGATGCTCGTCTCCCGTCCTTTAGTTTGGGGTTTAGCCAGGTTTCGGTTACAGTGATTGTCTGGTGATTTCTGTACTGCAAGTACTTGCAGCTGGTCTAGTTTTGGGTCTAGGCTACGGATATTAAGTTGCAGAATGCACAGCCAATGGTGGAGAGTGCAACTTTGAGGGGAGGAGGTGGCAGCTGCGGGGGAGGGGGGATTAACACCGGGCGTTGGGGGGGTATAAGTGGGTGCAGGGCCAGGCTTTGGGTGTATGTCGCCAGCTGCTAGGAGGAGGATGGTGAACATTAGATACCGGAAGAGTATATGTATGCATTGCTTAGTAGGTGAGCACCGCCTGGGCGGCACTAGAACACCGGCAATGGGACTAGAACGAGCAGTAATTAGACGCGAAATCAGCCAGAGATGGTCATAGGCGTACAGTACAGGGCAGGGGCGGATTGAGTAATTGTATCAGGGAGGGGCTGTGATGGCTAGGGTCGACGAGGGTGGGGAATGTGAGTTTTGTGGTTATTGGTGGGGGGGGCAGCAGAGACAAATAGAGCATTGTGGGTTATGAATGACTGGGAGGCTGAGAGCCAAGAAGATGAGTAGGAGCACTTTAAATGGCTTGAGAGCCATTATGCCAAACAGTAGCACTTTAGCGGGTAGGCTGAGCTTTTTACAATCAGGGCTTAAGGCCGTGGTTATGAGTGGTTGAGGTGCTGTCCCTAACCGCTGGAGCTCTAGCAGCTGGCCAGGATACCCAAAAGGGTGGCGAGTAGCAGAGTTGTACAACCTACCGATGGCAGAGAAGTAAATGATTGTGGGCTGGGAGAAATGGTATTTAAAGAGTGGTGGGGCAGGGGTGGGCAGGAGGGCCGATAAACCAGGTATACCTTAGCTTCCGGTAGTCATTTTCGGCAGAAGTCTTTGGAGATGAGCTGTATCCAATCGGCTATGCAGCTGTGACAGCAGCTTCCAGTCGGGAGCTGCGGTGCCAGCCGGGGGACCAAGCAGGGCTCCAAATGGATTGCCCAGAGCTGGACCGCTTCTCATCTGAAGATTTGTGCTGGCAGATCGGCTGTGTTTGTGACGTGTGTTTGTGATCAGATCCAGGGGGAATCTGCTTTAGCCCGGGAGAGCTAAGCCAGAGGGGGCAGCCTGAGGAGGGAGGAAGGGTAGAGGTTAAATAGAGAATGGAAACAAAAGGCAGCAATTAAAGTTGACTAGTGGGCGGGGAGACAAAAGAAAATGGGGATTAAGTTTCTGCTAGGTGTGGTTTGCAGGACACTACTCTTGGTGGGGTTGCAGAGAAAAAACGACGCCCATGTATACAGTAAATTAAACAAAGGAGTCCGATTAAAAAGAGCGCCAAGGTTGTGGCTCTGGGTTGCAGCTCTGCTTAACATGCCATCTCATATTTAAATGTTATGTAATGTTATATCGATGGACGGGTAGCTTTTGATTTGTAGTAGGAAAACTCACAAAGCAAGACACCGACTATCTATGCACCAGGGAACGAGGGTGCTGTGTGTGTGTGTGTGTGTGTGTGTGTAGAGACAGGCTGTGAGACGGATGGCAGTACTGTAGTATGACATGGGAATACTGTAAATTCAGTATTAAACCATGGTCAGTACCTACCTATACTTTTATGAGGAGGACGATGCCATGATTTCTGTGTTCCACGGGTGATAGTACTCTTTTCCACTGTCACATCCATCTCTGTGACAACCAGTCCTGATTCACAGATACTTGTTTGGTCACTGTCCTCTGTTGATTGCATGGTGGTACTCATCCATTCATCGGTCTGCATGCCGCTTGGCATACTCTCGCTGTCTTCCGAGTACTGGCTAAATATCTACATGTATAGGTAAAAGAAGGAATGATTGTCATATGCTGTCAAAAACTTAAACATTTCTTATTTTGTAAGTATGAAAAAAGATACATTCCAGTAATGCATTATAAGACATGCAACTTGCAAATAGTCAGATTAAATGTAGTACTCACACTGACAATTGTGTGTAACCAAGGTCAGATGGTGTTGTGTGTAACCAGGGTCAGATGGTGATTCAGTGATGTGTGATCGTATCCACTGACAAGTAGATGATGAGGATCGTTTAGTTATCCAGAAGATCCATTTGACTCCATTAGGCAGAATACATGGAAATACGCCACCACAATGCCTCGACAGTTGCAGATGGTGACATCCACATATAGTGTCTTAGTTAATGTAGTTTCCGATTTAAAAAAAAAAAAAAAACCACATCGTTACACGTGTTTATGCAGCATTAGCTACTTCATTGTTCGCTGTTATGCTGCACTGTATACATAGCTATTACAGCACAACATTGTACGCAGTTGCACATGTGCATTACACATCCAGGAAGCGGCTACAGTGACAAGGAAAGAAAAATACACCGCAGAGACTGAGAACAAAACAAAACTGTATTACTGTGCAGTGCAACTCTGTGGTGTCTGCATTTCATTAATAAAGTTACTTTTTGTGTGTTTGGGGTGGGGCTCATACACGGTCAACAACATTGCATACTTACCTCTTAATAACAAGTAAGCAATATGACACACCGGTGTGTGCATGGAACATATTTTATCACTTGACATTGGGTGTTATAAGGCAAGATGCCCCTGGCATAGTGCCTTTAGACACTTTCATGCGGTAAAATATGTTCCATGCACACACTGGACTGTTTCAAACAACATGAAGTCTTGCTGTATTCTGACATATGCAGTGATCACCAACCTTTGAACTGCCCCAGAGAACAAAGAGTTAACTTTCCATGCAGGGCATGGAACGCTGAGCTCGAGGTCGGTTGAAGCCTCTGTCTGCTGTTGTTTAAACTCCAACCGTCAGATTCTTTACTCGCCTCACTGAACAGTCGCTCCAGAGATTCTCCTTCGCTCAGTTCAAAAAAGTCGGTTAAAGTGTCATTTTTTTCGCTTGGTTTCGACCGAATTTCTGCTACTGACCCTGTCGGTTTAAGTCTCTGTCTGTGGTACCGTGAGTACAAGATAGGTTTTTGTATTAGTTTCTGTGTGGAACTTGTAAACATTGGATCGGTTCGGTTTGAACCGATAAGGTTTGAGTGTTAAAAAAAAAAAATTCTATCTTTATTAGAGTGTGGTAACCGGTCTGTATCTGTTCTAAAAAAAAAAAAGCAGTTTCATTACGTTTTTTCCAAGACCCGTAACACGGTCAGGAACCGATAGAGGTGTCTTGCCTGGCGGATTGCCGGAAAAAGGGCAAGTTTTGGTTAGGATTGGCCATGTCTGAGAAACCCAAGAAAAAAACCGGGCCCACTGGGTTTCAACACTGTAGTGTTTGTGATGAAGCCTTTTTATAAGGCTGATCCCCACACCACCCGTGTTTATTGTCTGGGGTTTGACCACCTGAATTCAGACTGCCAAATTTGTAAAAGTTTTCCCAAAGCTACCCTGGATAAGAGAGTAGGTAGACTGAGGGAAAGGGAGGCTGAGAAGTCCGCTAACCCAGATGGCCAGCCCGGTTCGGTTCCGACCGAACCAGAAGGAGTGCCCTCTGACCAGGGTGAAACTTCTTCGGGCAAAAGAACAACCGATTCTGAGGAGTTGGTTCCGGTTAAAAGAAAGAAAAGGGATAAATCATCCGGTTTGGATCCACAAGTTCTTTCTCCGACCGCTGATGAGATAGCCCAAGCGATAAGGATAGTTCAATCGCTAACTTCGGTTCCGGCTGAACCGGCACCATCTGTCAGGGGCTCGGTTTAGTCGGTTCCCCCGGTTCCGGATTATACTGTAGAAGAATTTTATGAACTGGAGGAGGAGGAGGAGGGAGAGTATGAAGATAATGATGATGATGGTGATTATGAAAGTCTGGATGTGCCTATTAACCCGCACATCTCCCCAGACAGAACTTGAGGTGTTTCTCCTCCTAGGCTTTCTGAGTCCCCTTCCCACTTTGTTTTACAAGAAAGTAGCTGAAACCCTTCAGCTTTCTATGGAAGAAGCAGTAGAGGATCAGGAGGAGCCTGATTTTGTTGAGATGATGGACATCCCAGAGTCCAGGAGATTGTCTGTTCCCCTCCATAAATCTTTTGGGAAACAGACATTTAAAATTCTAAAAACTCCTAATTCCATACCTCCTGTGGGCAGAAGAATGGACAAGAGGTATACTCTTTCAGGCTCAGACACGGAGTTCCTTTCCCAGCAATGCAGCCATGTTGGAGTAGTGCAGGCTGCTGCCTGTGATAAGGCAAATATTCCCTTGGCTTCACACCCCCCAGATAAGGACTCTAGGAGGATTGATGTCATGGCAAAGAAACAGTACATGGCAGCATCTTTGGGACTCAGGTAGGCTAACTATATGGCCTACACAGCTAGATACCAGAAGTCCAGGTGGGACACTGTGCTGGCTCTAGCTAAACAGGCCCCTGACCAGCTTGCCAAGGAGCTGGAGTGGGTGGCTGCGGATGGGATTGAGGCATCCAGGTGCAATTTCATGCTGCTGTGGACTCCAGTGATGTTTCATCTAGAGTCATGGCTACATCTGTGGCCTTGAGGAGATGGCTTGGCTCAGATGTACTAGCCTATCACAGGATACCCAGACTAAGGCCATGGATTTTCCTGTCATTGGTAATTCTCTGTTTGAGGAGCAGACAGAGAACTACATGAAGAAGATGGACGAGTACAGGACCACCTACAGGAGTGCTCAGGCCAAAGAAAGGCAAGCCACTCCTCAGAGGTAGCATTCCAAGGGCAGGCCCTTTCAAAGGCCTTTTTACCAAGCCCAGGCCTCCTCTTCTGCTTTTGCTCAGAGGGGGTTCTTTAGAGGGAGAGGCAGACGGGGTATGAGCAGGCCTGCTTCTACCCCTCAGCCTAAAGCCCCTGCCAAGCAGACACCCTGATGGGTCTGCCCGGGCCGATTCTCCAGTACCTGTAGGGGGCAGGCTGGCTTACTTTGTCCAGGACTGGAAGGTTTAACATCAGACAAGTGGGTCCTAGAAGTAGTAAGCCAGGGACTGGTTCTCAGCTTCAAAAAATTTCCCAGGATGAGAACCAGATCCTTTCCACCTGCAAATCCATCAGAGGCCCTTGCCCTAGAGGCAGAGGTTTCTTCCCTCTTGGCTCTCAGAGCCATAGAAAGGGTTCCTACCCTACACAGGGGCAAAGGATTGTACTCCAGGTACTTCCTAACCCCCCAGAAAGACAGGAGAATGGTGGCCCATCCTGGATCTGAGATATCTAAACAAGCACCTTTCAAAGCCAAAATTCAAAATGGTGACTCTGGGAATAATTCTGCCCTCTCTAAGGCCAGGGGACTGGCTAACCTCCCTGGACCTCAAAGATGCCTATTTTCACATTCCCATCAGGTGCTTCCACAGAAAGTACCTCAGGTTCGAGTTGCCCTCAGACCACTATCAATTCGGAGCGATGCCCTTTGGCCTAACATCAGGCCCAAGGGTGTTCACAGAGTGCCTGGCAGTAGTGGTTGCTTTCCTAAGGAGAAAAAAAGATCTCCATCTTTCCATACTTGGACGACTGGCTCATAGTGGGTTAGTCTCCAGACAAAGTCAAGTCACATCTTCAGATAACTCAGCAACTGCACACTTCCTTAGGATTCCTCCTAAACCTTCCAAAGTCAGTTCTCGAGCCAGTACAGCTCCTCACCTTTATGGGGCAGAGCTGGGTACAATAAGAGCAAAGGCCTTCCTTCCCCTGGACAGGGCAAGGACACTAATAGAACTGGCCTCTTCTTTCACCCTTCAGATGTCTCGACCAGCAAGGCACTTCTTGCAGCTCCTGGGCCACATGGCAGCCTCTACAGCAGTGGTCCAGGGGGCAAGATTTCAGATGAGGGACATTCACTTCCACTTGAGAGCCTTCTGGTCCCAGAGAAAGGATTCCCTTACCAAACTAGTCCCAGTGACTCGAACCCTAATCCAGGCTTTGCAGTGGTGGCAGGATCAGGACAATTTAAGGCAGGGAGTTCCTTTTGTCACTCAGTCTCATTCACTAATCCTCACCACAGATGCCTCCCTCTTGGGCTGGGGAGCCCACTTGGGGGATCTTACTACCCAAGGGCTGTGGTCACCTCAAGAATCTCTGCTTCACATCAATCTCTTGGAACTCAGAGCAGTGTGTTTCTGGCACTGCAAGCTTTTTCCAAGTCTGTACAGAACAAGGTAGTCCAGATCAGGACAGACAATACCACCACAATGTGGTATATCAACAAGCTAGGGGGCACTTGGTCTACAGCCTTGTGCACAGAAGCAATGAAGTTGTGGTCTCTGGCCTATTCCCTGCAAACTTCTCTGATAGCAGTTCACCTTCCAGGGAAGGACAATGTCCTAGCAGATGCTCTCAGCAGGATATCTCAGGGCCACCACGAATGGTCCCTAGATCCCTAATTTTGAAAGTGATTTTCTCCAGATGGGGCACTCCACAGATAGATCTTTTTGCAGCCCCAGACAATCACCAACTTCCTCTCTTTTGCTGCAGACCCCCAGTCTTGGGCTCAGTCCCCCCTGGATGCTCTGGTTCTGAATTGGGAAGGGAAGTTCCTTTATGCTTTCCCCCTTCCCTCTCCTGTTCAAGGTGCTAGTCAAGATGAGGTCTCAACCGTGCAAAGTGATTCTGATCGCTCCAGACTGGGCCAGACAGCCCTGGTATCCACTGTTGCTGTCCTTAGCAGTCCACCTTCCCCTGTCTCTTCCCAGGAATTACAACCTGTTGACATCCTCTCAGGGAAGGATTTGGTATCCGAATCTCAAATCTCTCAATCTCAAGGCCTGGCTCTTGAAGAGTTAGGGGAGTTTGCTGATTTGCACCTCTCTCAAGGTGTTCTTGATATTCTTAAGGCTTCTCGAAAGCCTTCCACCAGAAAGACTTACAACTCCAAATGGAAAAGGTTCACTATTTGGTGCTCTGGTAACATATTTCTCCAGAATCTGCTGGGTTGCCTACAGCCCTGGACTATATGGTTCATCTCCATGGCTTGGGACTCAGACCAGCTACACTTAAAGTACAGTTGGCTGCTGTTTCTGCCTTTTTGTCAGTAGGCAAGCCCTCTTCTATATCAGCCCATCCTGTATTTTGCAAATTCTTCAAGGGATTGTTGCACACCAATCTTCCCTTCAGGGACCCTGCTCCTGCTTGGGACCTTAATGGTTGCATTGCTCAGCTTATGCAACCCCCCTTTGAGCCTTTGTCCTCTGCAGAGCTTAAGTACTTGACTTGGAAAACTGTGTTTTTGGTAGCCATTACCTCTGCCAGGCGCATCAGTGAATTGCAAGCCCTGTCAGTGGAGCCTGATTTCATCTCTTTCCATGGAGATAAAGTGGTCCTAAGAACTAACAGGAAGTTTTTGCCTAAGGTGGTTTCAGATTTCCACCTTTATCAGTCTGTCTCTCCCTGTTTTCTTCACTGATCATTCCTCCTCTGGGGAGAGGAGGTTGCACAGCCTGGACATAAAAAGAGCCCTTAGCTACTACATAGAGTGCACCAAGGGTCACAGGTTTGAGTCCCCCCAGTTGTTCCTCACTTATGGGGAGGTCGGTAAGGGCAAACCTGCCACTAAAAGATCTGTTGCCAGGTGGATTGTCTCTTGTATACAATTCTGCTATGAGAAATTGGGTAGAACCCCACCCTCTGGCCTGAGGGCTCACTCTACTAGAGGTACAGCTGCTTCCCTGGCTGCTGCCAGGGATATTCCTATCTTATTAATCTGTCAAGTGGCCACCTGGAAAACAGTCCATACATTCACCAAGCATTACCCTCTGGATATCCAGGCTAGGAGTGATGCTCGGTTTGGCACAGCAGTACTTCAGAGCCTTTTCCCAAAGTAGGTTCTGTCCCTCCTCCTTGGAGGTACTGCTTGGTAGTCTGCATATGTCAGAATACAGCAAGACTTCATGTTGTTCAAAGAAGAAATTACTCACCTTAGTAATGTTGTTTCTTCTAATGGAGTCTTGCTGTATTCTGACCTCCCCCCCGCCTCCCCTCTCAGAACCTGGTTTTTGGGATGTGGGTGGGCAGGAGCAGTGTTGGCACCTAGAGGTGCCCTTTTCTCACCCTCCTTTATTTTGGGTGTGTGTTGTGTTTTGTTTTTTGGGTTTCCTGACTTGAGTCTTTGCTTTGAAACCAAAAAACCCTTTTTTAACAAATTTAGTTGCCAGTTGGCTAGTATGAGTTTACAGTTTCCACACCGAACGCCTAGTGAGTATAGCTCGTAAAGATCTGACGGTTGGAGTTTAAACAGCAGCAGACAGAGGCTTCAACCGAGCTCGAGCTCAGCGTTCCATGCCCTGCATGGAAAGTTAACTCTTTGTTCTCCGGGGCAGTTCAAAGGTTGGTGATCACTGCATATATCAGAATACAGCAAGACTCCATTAAAAGAAACAACATTACTAAGGTGAGTAATTTTTTCTTTTGCGCTTAGCCTGCAGAAACGGAGACGTGAGTGCCCTCTGCTCGGTCCTGCATCGTGCTACATGCTGTGATCTGACAAGCTTAGACTCCTTGGACGGCTGGACACCTGTTCATTTGTCATCACAATTTCGCAAGGTTGGTCAACAGCAACACAGCTGTGACCTATCCCTTAAGTGTTCTCTGTCTGATTAGCTTGCCTTTCCGGTGGTGGTGGGAGGACACTCAACAAGCCACAGAACCTTGACGTGTAGAGGTTATACTGGGTTATGTTGCGTGCTCGTGCTGGACAGCAACGTTTGATAAGGTACAGCAGAATGTTCAGTTCTCTGTTATACTTTGGTGGCTTAGTGCTACTGTATTCTAGTTTGCTATAGCCATATAGATGAACGTAAACTAACCACACAAATAATTTACCATCTGCGGTCCAGTATTATGCAATTGGCAGGCTAAGGGCTGTAGCATTGGGTAAACAAAAGGTTGCTGCCAGTGTAAATGGCAACATTTTATGGTACCAGACTCTTGGCCTTTCCAGTGTCAGCTGTTTTTGTTACCATGCATGGAAAGTATTGTATGCGTGGTGGGCTTAGGCTCTGACTGGCTGTGTTTGCCTACCCATTTTATAAGAAGAAAATACAGGTCTACATACAGTAAATGAGGACACAGTTTAAATAGGTTGTGGACAATCACAGTGAAAAGTGGAGGGTAGGAAGGCTATACATAAGGAATGGTAGAAAAGATAAGACATACAAAATTAATAGGCAGACGAAGAGTGGGGATAACAATTTTTTCACATAACAGAGGATGGGATGAAGGCAATGACCACCTTAGCTGGTGCCCTATACTCCACCGCTATCCTCAATGTCCTGCCCTTTGGATCCTGAAACTGCATGCACAGGGCCTCTGTCATGCCATCCTCATCCTGTTGTCTTATGCAGCTTAATCCATACAGTAGATAGATTTCCACCACTTTTCCTGTTTGTCCTTCCCTTCTGGGACTGCCTGAATCCAGCAAGCATCATATCCCAGTCCTGGTAACAGGTGGCCAAAGTCTACGATATGGCTGCAAAATCCACCTGCCCCACTGCACAGATGAAGTTGAACTCAGCTGCTTCATTCACCATGATCATTGTGCTTAGTTACATACTCTCCACCTTGCTCCTTTGCATCCCACATCATGATGTACAGCACCACTTTTGCTGATACCCTGCTACCTTCACTTACAGCTTGGGGGGGGGGGGTAGACTCATCTGGATACAATATTTGGAAACAAAGCCTACTATATAAACACTTTATCCTCTTATTCCCTGCAACAATATCCCCTTCCTCTCACTGTTGCAGTGCAGCGTGTCTACTGTATACAGGCCAGTTGTTACCTGCAGTGCACACCTGTTGCCTACAACTACCCCATAAACCTCAGCAGTGTCCTTCACCCGGTACCCTGACCATAGAACTTTGAGGGAGGAGGTGGCAGCTGTGGGGGGATTAACACTGGACGTTGGGTATAAGCAGGTGCAGGGCCAGGCTTTGGGTGTATGTCGCCAACCGCTAGAAGGAGGATGGTGAACATTAGATACCGGCAGAGTATATGTATGCACTGCTTAGTAGGTGAGCACGGCCTGGGCGTCACTAGAACGGCGGCGAGACTAGAACTAGCAGTAATTAGGTGAGAAGTCAACCAAAGATGGGCATAGGCATACAGGGCAGGGGCGGATTGAGTAGTGGTACCAGGGAGGGGCTGTGATGGCTAGGGATGATGAGGGTGGGGAATGTGAGTTTAGTGGTTATTGGTGGTGGTGGTGGTGGGGGGGCAGCAGAGACAAATAGAGCATTGTGGGTTATGACTGGGAGGCCGAGAGCCATGAAGATGAGTAGGAGCACTTTAAACGGCGTGAGAGCCATTATGGCAAACGATAGCACTTTAGCAGGCAGGCTGAGCTTTTTACAGTCAGGGCTTAAGGCAGTGGTTATGAGTGGTTTAAGTGCTGTCACTCACCACTGGAACTCTAGCAGCTGGCCGGGATGCCCGAGAGTGTGGCGAGTAGCAGAGTTGTACAGTCTACCGCTGGCAGAGAGTTAAATGATTGTGGGCGGGGAAAAACTGTATTTAAAAAGTGGTGCGGCGGGGGTGTGCAGGAGGGTGATAAACCAGATATACCTTAGCTCCCGGTAGCCATTTTCCGCAGAAGTCTTTGGCGATGAGCTGTAGCCTATCGGCTATGCAGCTGTGACAGCAGCTTCCAGTTGGGAGCTGTGGTGCCAGCCTGGGGACCAGTCAGTGCTCCAAATGGGTTGCCCAGAGCTGGACCACTTCTCATCTGAAGATTTATTCTGGCGGACCAGCTGTGCTTGTGGCGTGTGTCGGTGTTCAGATCCAGGGGAAATCCACTTCAGCCGGGGAGAGCTAAGTCAGAGGGGGCAGCCTGAGGAGGGAGGGAGGAAGGAAGGGTAGAGGTTAACTAGAGAATGGAAGCAAAGGCGGCAATTAAGGTTGGCTAGTGGGCGGGGGGATTAAGATTCTGCTAGGTGTGGATTGCAGGACACTAATCTTTTGGGGGTTGCAGAGAAAAAACAACGCCCATGTATACAGTAAATTAAAGGAGTCCGATTAAAAAGAGCGCCAAGATTGCGGCGCTGGGTTGCAGCTCTGCTTAACATGCCATCTCATATTTAAATATTATGTAACATTACATCGATTGACAGGTAGCTTTTGATTTGTAGTAGGAAAACTCACAAAGCAAGACACCGATTACCAGTGCACCAGGGAATGAGAGTACTGTGTGTGTATGCATTAGTCTCTCTTTGTATGTCTTCTGGTGCACACCCTGCACCATTTTAGTTGCCCTCCTCTGGACAGCTTCCATTCTGTCTATGTCCTTGCGGAGATTGGGTCTCAGAACTGCACGCAGTACTCCAGATGGGGTCTCACCAGCTGTCTGTACAGAGGGATAACAACTTCCTGTTTTCTACTGGTGATGCCTCTTCCTATACATCCTAGTATCCCCCCCATCCCTCCTTACTGCCCTCTCACATTGCTTGCCCACCTTTAGGTAATCTGATATGACTACCCCAGGTCCCTTTCCATTTTTGTTGTTGTTAGTATCTCACCCCCATAGTGTACTCTTCCCCTGGGTTTTTGTTTCCCAGGTACATTACTTTGCACTTCTTAGCATTGAATCTAAGCTGCCATACATTTGACCATTCCTCCAACCTTGCCAAGTCCCTTCTCATCCTTTCCACCCCACCTTGTGTATCAACCCTGTTGCATATCTTTGTGTCGTCTGCAAAGAGACGTACTTTTCCTTCCAGTCCCTCTGCAATGTCACTTATAAAGACATTAAAGAGGACTGATCCTAGAACTGAACCCTGCAGTACCCCCCTTTCTTCAGAATGGACTCTGTTTACTATCACCCTCTGTGTCCTGTTCTCCAGCCAGTTTTTTACCCAGGCTACCATCTTCGGACCCACTCCCAGGCTGGCTAACTTGTATATTAATCTTTTGTGTGGGACTGTGTCAGATGCCTTGCTAAAGTCTAGGTAGGCCATGTCCACAGCCCCTCCCTGATCTACTACTTTGGTCACCCAGTCAAAGAAATCTATTAGATTCATCTGACATGACCTTCCTGCTGCCTTGGGTCCTGTGCCCCACTGGCCTCTAGGTACTCAACAGTTATTTCTTTCAGAAGTGATTCCATCATTTTCCCTATCACCGAAGTCAAACTAGCAGGTCTGTAGTTTCCTGCCTCTGCCTTGCTCCCACTTTTGTGAAGTGGACTCACGTCTGCTGTCCTCCAGTCCTCAGGTACCACCCCATCCTCCCATGATTAGTTAAAGAGGGTAGTCAGTGGTGTCACTAGTTCTACCCTGAGTTCTTTTAGAATTCTGGAATGAATTCTGGAATGAATCCCATCAGGCCCCATTGCTTTGTCCACCTTCAGTTTTAAGAGTTCTTTCAGAACTCTTTCTTCTGTGAATGGGCTGGTATCAAGCCGCCTATCGAGAGTGTTTCTGTTGTTTGGTTTAGGTACCTCTCTTTCTTCACTTGTGAATACTGAGCAAAAATATTTGTTTAGTATGTCTGCCTTTTCACAGTCACCTTCTGCCCACCCCCTCCCCTTTATTAAGCCTCACTATCCCTCCCTTGGCCTGGCTAGAGGACCTTTAACAATGGCTGCGCTGTAAGTCCCAGAAGGCCTAGAAAGACCTGGGCTGGGACATGGTGGCAGGAGTAAAGCAGATGGGCTTGATCCATCAGACTCTGTGCTCTGTCTTGGGGAAGAAAGGCCAACTCCTGGGCTGTATCCAAGACTGCCCCAGTGTGTTGTATCCTTTGGGAGGGGGTCAGGAAAGATTTGGGTTGGTTGATAGTGATTTCCAAAGCTTTGAAGAGGCTGCAGGTGTGGAGTCCAGGGTTTGGAGCAGGTGCTACCTGGACAGTACTGCCAGCAGCCAGTTGTCCAGATAAGGAAATGCATAGAAACCCTGCTGTCTAAGGGCAGCTGCCTTCACTGCCAAGCACTTGGTGAACACCCGTGGTTTGAGGATAAGCCAAATGGTAGAGCCCAGAACTGGAAGTGGTGCCCTTTAAAATGGACCCTGAGGAAGTACCAGTGAGAGGTGCACACCTTGATGTGAGTTATGCATCCTGCCAGTCTTGTGAGCAAATCCAGTCCCCCTGGTGTAACTGGGGCAGCAGTCCCTGAAGGGTGATCATCTTGAACTTTTTGTACTGGATAAACAGATTTAACTTTAGTTTAGGGACTAGGAAAAAGTGAGAGCAGAAGTCCTGTCTTTGCTTTGACTTTGGGACAGACTCTGTAGCCCTTTTTTTGAGCAGAGCATAGATTTCTTCCCAAATAAGAGAGATGGACTGAACTGGAGGGTTGTCTGGAGGCCACTCCAGAAGTTCTAGCGAGTAACTGTGAGCTATGAGCTGTAGAACCCAACTGTCTGAAGTGATTTCCCTCCACTTGCTTAGATGGAGGGAGACGTGACCCCCTATGACTGCCTCCTGCATTGGTGGAGGGAAGGAGTCGATGGGGGGGGGGGGCAGTCGCGGCTGGGGGACTCCCTCTGGAGCGTTTCCTGGCAAAAGGGTTGGGGTTAGGCAGGGCAGATACTGCTGCCCTCCACTTGCCTTGGGGCTTAGCTGACATCTGGGACTGTCTGGTGGCAGCCAGGTGAAAGGTGGTTCTCTGTCCTGATCTAGGTTGCATATGGTGCAAGGAATGGACAGACCTAATGGCTCACCCTGAGACCTGGAGCCTAGAGAAGATATCCTCTACATCACCTCTAAAGAGGTGATTGCCTCTGAAACGAGCATTCATGATAGACAACTGGATGTCTTGGGCAAACCCAGACACCTGGAGCCATGAGTATTGACACAGACATATGCTGGTAGCCGTTGCAGCGGCTGACGGCATCGACAGCGTCGTAGGCTGCCCTGAGCAGGAGGGTACTGACGTCGGAGGTGGACTTGAGTGCATCCAGGGCTTGATGCTTGGCTAAATTGTTAGGAACTGGACAGCATCCCTGGCCTTGTCCCACAGCACATTCTGATACTGAAGCATGTGGGCTAGGTAGTTAAGGGCACGGATCACCAAAGCCGAAGAGGCAAAAGTTGGTTTCCCAAAGTGATCCCGCTGACCGGGACTCCCTATCTGGTGGTATGGAGCTTAAGTTCTTTGGCTGCTTAGTGGGTTCATGAGCGACACTGATAACACCCGAGTCCATGTGGGCCTGCTCCCCTAGGAAGGGTTTGCCTTCCTGGGCATGTTACAGCCTGTCAGCTTTGTGAGACATGGCTGGGACCACATTTGGTCTCCTGCAAACAGCCAATGGTAACGTCCTTGTAAGTATCAATAAGATGGGGAACCACTAAAGGGGGGGAGTTGGGGAGGCGAAGGTAGCTCACGGATCGACATCGTTCTGGTCCTGCTCCTCTGTTTCGAACCCCATCGCCTCTTGGATGTACCGCATAATGGCTGAGAAGGAGGGGCCGTCTGGAGGGAATTTGGGGATGTTTTTAAGGGTCCCTTGCCCCTCTGAAAAGCCCATGAAGGGGGTGGGTGACCCGCTAATGTCCCCGTAGTCCCCTTTTCCCCCCCAAGTCTGAATCTTACTCCTCGGACAAAAGCAAGTCCAGGTGATCGTCACCCCCGTCATTGGGTAAGTGGCATGGGGTTGGGCCTGCTGGAGTGCTGAGGTTGGCCTGGAAGGAGTCTTGAGTGGTAGGCCCTGGAGGCGGGTTCTGGGGGTAGGGGGTCGCCGGCCTTGAGGCATAGGGACCTGCATCTGCAGAACTCCCAAAGGGAAGAAACAAAGGTCTGAACATCCACTAGGACTGGTGATGGTCCAGCTGGCGCTGGGTAAGTGTATACAGGTGCTGGTCCCATGGGTGCCAGTGTGGAATAGACTGGCGATGGTCTGACAGGCATAGGCTGTGGAAGGACAGGCTGAGGACCAATGGGTGTCTGCTGAGGTTAGACCAGTGTAAGCTGGGGGTAAACGGTCATAGGTCTGACTCGCACGGTGTAGGGCAAGACCGGCGAAGGCCCAGCGGGATGGGTGAGGCAAAGGTGGAGGTGGTCCCACAGGCGTAGGCTTTGGAGAGGCGGGCGTTGGTGTGGAAGGAGCCCAGGCAGGCAACAGAAGAGGGGGACTCTGCTTAGGAGAGAAGCTGAAGTCCCTCTGGATTCGCGAAGGAGTGGTGATGGACCTAGTGGAGGAGTCTGATGCCGGAAAGGCAGGAGGCAGGCAGGGAGAAGAGGAAACTCTGGCAGCTGCTGAACCTGCACTGGCTGAAGAAGTGCTGGCTGAGCCACCATGCTGTGTACCAGACGTTACAAGGGGCCTAAACAGCAAGGGCTAAGAGGCAGGGGAAGAACCCTGGCCCAGGGGACCTCCGCCTGAGACAGTAAAAAGAGGTGAGAGGCTGAGCCACTGAAAGCCCAATAGAAGAAAGGGTGTGTGGGGCTGTCTGGACTGAGCCCTCAGAGGACGAGGACCCCGAAGCGGTTGAACAATGGTGGGGTGACAGCGAGAGGGAAGAGGAGGACTGGGGCCAATCGCGGTCCTTATCCCAATGCTTATGCTTTCCACTGGCCTTGTTCTTGTGCTTAGAAGAGTGAGAGTCCGAGGACTAGGCCGAGGAGCTCTTGGCCTGCAGTTCCCGTTCCACAGAGGCGAACTTCTGCTTTAGGAGAAAGTTTCTGAGCATCTGCTGGCAGCGTCGCTGGGTGGCCTGGTTAAACTTCTGACAAAACTCACAGGCTTGGACGTCATGGTATAGGCCTAAGCAGCAGACACAAGCAGAGGGGCTGTCCTTCACGGGAATTTGCTGACTGCAGGCACACTTGGTGGAATGCTCCATAGACGACTGTTTTGAAGACACAAACAAATGAGAAAAGAATCGTCAGATGGAAAAATAACTATGTTGAGAAAATAGAGAAAAAGGCACGAAAATGGTGATTGACTGTAGTTGCGGAAGTTACCAAAGATCCGACGTGTGTTGGTTGATGGTGGGAAAGAATTTTAGGAAGGTGTGGGGACCGCACACTTTTATACGGTTGGCTGAAGTCAGTGGGTGATGTTACTTACTACTTGCCAGCAGATACAGGCCACACGGTCTATCAAGTCTGCTCGAGTGTACAGCTAGCATCTCAGTTGCAGCTGCCCCTCCCCCTTCACAATCCCACACAGATGAATGCCAAGTGAGATTGAACCAGATTAAGCTGTTTGTGGTATTTCCAGTGAATGGGGAAAATTTGTCCAGGACACTGGGGAAGTTCCCCTACTCATGGTAGGGGGCGCTGGTCTGGTGTGTGAGCCATTCTGGATGGAACTCTGGAGGAGATGGAGATCTCAGAGGTGGGGAAGCCGACCTTATCCCCCATCCTCGAACAGCAAGAGGTTGACCTACAGGAGGCTGATTTGGATGTGAATCTAGACTTTTTGGATGAAGATATTTTTATTTCAACAGAAGATCTGATGCAAACAAATAATTGAGAAAAAGTTATCTTGCGCTGAGCTGCGACATCCGAGTGCTAACTTGGAAAGGAAGGATTTAATCAAGAATGATTTGTTGCTTCTAATGGTTGCCGAAGAGGAAAAACACTCACAGAGAAGAAATATGTTGAAGGCTAAACTTTCTCAGATGGATCAGGCAGAACGAGTGAGAGATGACACCCCGAGAGGGGAAAGCCAGCGCCCTACAGAATATGACGCAGCACTAAACAAACCACTGACTATAGAACTTCAATCTGCAACAGCACCTCAGGTTATCGCTTCCCCTTCTATTTGTATCCCAACAGTGGCTGGCAATATAGTTATAAAGGAACATTTGTGCCTAGAGCCAAAGGAGGGGAGAAGGGTGGAAAAGAATCGGAAGGTGGTTTAGAAGCAAGGGAAAACAAATGCCTGGATCCAGAATCACAAATCCCAATGGTAGCAAAGTCTGGAATAGCACCTGAGCCAGTTGTATACCAAACTACACCCTCACACCAGTACTGTGTAAAAGTTTATTCTTTCACGGCAAAAAGTGCACCAAAAACACAAAGGAAATATATTTTAAAAGAGCAGAGCGAGGCAATTATGTTGTCTAAATGGCAAATTGAACATAAACCTCTGATAAGTGCTTCGTGCACTAAAGCTCAACCTCAGGGTCAGGCGACAGATTTATCTACTATGCAAACTATAAAAGCTGCTTTTGCTTTACCGCTAGTGAAAGAAACTATGTTTGATAACTGGTCCCCAGGGGGCAGCTTTACATTCTGCTGGATGGAAATTAAACATGGCGGGTACCTGGATTCCTGACCCCTCATGGGATAAGCAAGTGCCCCTGTCACAGGATTCACCTACGTGACACCCAACAATCCTCTCTCAGGTACCTGATTTACCTTTGGAGAAAGTTAATAGTACTAATGACACACAGGACGTCCAGTTATCAGTAATCCCTGACATATCTACTACTACGACACAGGACCCAAAGAAAGGACATGAAAATATGGAAGGGGCTGCTAAATATGTTAAGTCTGCAGATTCTATCCCCGAACAAGAACAGGCCAAAACAACAGATTAAGAAGATTCAAGGCCTGCTAAACCTTTATTATCAGAACTATTCCAAAATTCAAAGAAAGTGGCAGCGCCTCGTGGAAATGCTGTTCGCATTAGATATAAAGGGGGTTTGGATAGATACCACTTCGGCAAGATAGTGTTAAAAAAACTCATTGACATTTATCCCTTGAGATGTATATGCCTTCATCAGTATCTCAGGGGAAGACAATTATGACATCAGTTTTTGTTCTGTTTATGTGCTTGATTTATTCTGGGAAAGGTATAACCAAGTCAAGTTCTCCCCCACATGGACCTCCTTTTTTGGTCATTCCCTTAATGAAACCATTGATTAAGTTTGTTACAGTTATGTTTAGGAATGAGGGGGTCCATGTGTAGGATATAACGTACTGGTTATTCCAGAAATGTGGTGTGTTAGGTGCCCCTGAGGCAGTCCTAGACAGTGAATTGTTCTGGACAGAGGGATAGGAATATAAGGTGAAACTAAGACGAAACGAGGCTGGTATTGAACATATTCCCAACTCTTTTCTGTTAAGCCAAGATAGGGAGGTCTGTTTTATGCAGGCCAGCCTGTGCCTGTTACAGTTGTAGATCATGTAAGCATTAATCACCGGCAGAGGATCGTCTGCGAGGATTAATGCCGCTAAAGGCGTTGTTGCGGTGAAGCCGGTTCAACCAGCGATAATCACCGGTGAGCGCGAGCTACCGATGATTAATCTCTTCTACTGAGGGACAAGCGCGATGTCTACTAGGGCGATCACAGTGCAAAAGGCGGCGGGCGGAGGCAATCTCATACAGTTTACTCTTATTGTACTGAAGGCTCTATGGCGGGCGCCGCGATGAGCATAGCGCCGTCACGTGGTGCAGGGCAACCGCGGCATTGTGAGCCAATAATGCCGTGTTGCTGTGCTCGGAAGCGCGTTCACGACTCCAACACGGCATTATTTCTCATAATGCCGTGTTGGTCTTGCGCGCTCCCGAGCCCAACACGGCATTATGAGAAATAATGCCGTGTTGGACTCGTGAACGCGCTTCCCAGGACAGCAACACGGCATTATCGGCTCACAATGCCGTGTTGGTCCTGCACCACATGACGGCGTTGAGCCTATCGCGGGACTCTCTCCTAGACTTCCCAATAATGCCCTGTTACAAGGGTGCATTTGTCCAGTGTCTGTGATGTACCCAGATGTAATAACTGCAGGGAAGTAGGGCATAGCACATTTCAGTGTGCAAATCACACTAAATGCGAGTTATACCAGGAAGTGGGCCATGTTTTCTCAGGTTGCCCTTGGACGGCAAAAAATAAGGCTTCAGTAATCAGTCCTGAACTCCTGATAACGGCAGGCACACGATGCAGCAACCCCTCCCCCACCAAAGAGAACTTGCCCAAGATCCACCCCCACACACACCTCAGAAGATGTAGAGATCATCGTGGAACATATTCCTTCACCTGGGCTAGACTTAACTGTTTTACCCCCCATTTCTTTAATGCCTGTGTGCTATACAGATAATACACAGTGACAAAATGGAGCAAGAACCTGAGATAACTGAAATACCGGTGCAAGCCCCTAGGAGAACAACTAGGAGTTCGAAGGTCCCACAGACTAGTGAGATGGTAGTCTCAAAAAATCCTTTTCTGCCCTGGCTACATGGGGAGAGGTAGTCAGTGAACATAAGGATGTAGGGATTCAACCCCCAGATCCGGGGAAAAACGAAGACTCTGAGGGTTATAAAACAAAGAAAAAGGAAAAATAAATACTTATGGCTTACCATAATATTAAAGTAGGATCAATAAATGTCCATAGTCGCTTAAACCCTGACAAAAAGCATTCTATTTTTCAATCTGTACAACAGCACCACCTCACCCTATGTTTTCTCCAAGAAACATGGATGTACACGGTAGACCAGGAGAGAGCATTTAGAGCTGATTGGAGATCAGGACCGTCCTATTGGTCCTTCGGCATGGACCGGGCGGACATCCTTGGCATAGTTTTTTCATCCTTCTTATTTATTATGACTAAATTGATTGATTTAATACCTGGGAGATTGTTGATTATAGATGGTGTCTTAGGGAAGGTGGAATATCTGTTCATAAATACTTATGAACCACAAACAAAAGCGGACAGAGTAGAGCTATTTTACACCCTACAAGCATACCTGGTCACAAATAAACATATAATTCTTGGAGATTTTAATTGTGAGCTTAAGAATTCGTCTCCTACACTTGGGAAGAAGGTATATTGTGATTCAAATGCCTTTCGCAAATGTATAGATACAGCTGACCTCAGAGAATGTAAAAGTACTTTAAATACGAAGCCTAGCTTTACATACACTAGAGGAAAATATTTTTCTACTATTGATTATTTTTTCGTATCACACTCCTTACCCAATCTTAGATTAGTAGTATATCCTGTTGAATTTTCAGACCATTGCTTTTTACAAATCGATTTCCAGGGTATCAAGGCCACAAAACCCCCGAAGAACTGATGGAAAATGAATATAGCTACTTTAGCTGATCCTAAGGTACAAAAGGAAGTATATCTGTTATTATGGGCCAGGACATTAGTCAGTTTCCTTTACTCCAAGACATGGGAAATTGGTGGGAAGATACCAAACTGGAAATCTCCAAATGGTTTCAAAGGTATGGTAAAAGGAAGGAAAAAGATAAATTTTTATGTACCTGATATTAAGAAGGGAGCTACAATATTTATATGCAATGGGTGGCACATGCAAACACGATTTTTCGGCTCAGATTTCAGAAGTTAAAGAGGATATGAAAGCCTATCAATATATAACAGGGCCCAGACTGTCAGAAAAATGCTTCAGTATGGCACGTAGAAAATGCCAGTAGGAGACCCGTATGAGGCATGTAAAACTAGGAAGGCAAAAACTATGATAGAACTACTTAGAGACGAGTCTTAATATAGTTATCTCTATACCAGGGGTGGCTGAAATCATTCAGAGGCACATTCGGTCACTGCAAACGCCTTCAGGCCATATCCCAAAGGCTCAGGATTTTCAGGCATACTTGGAAAATATACAGATGCCCCCATTTCCTGACGTGGCTCAGACAATGGGCAATCCTATTTCTGTGTTAGAGGTACAATCGGTTATTAAGAATTTGAAGTCTGGTGCTTCCCCAGGGCCGGATGATATTCCCTGTGAAGTTTATTACGTTTATTTCAAGAGCATTGAGTGTTTGTCTTACAGTGGTTTTTAATTTTTTTTCTTCTACACAATATTATTCCTACTTCATTTACAGAAGGCTTGATGGTGTTTATTTACAAAATGGGGGATAAACAGCTGATACAGAATTGGAGACCCATATCCATATTGAATGCTGATTTTAAGATTCTCTCTCAAATATTGAATAACAGACTGAAACAAGTAGCAATTCTAGTACTCTCACCAACTCAATTTGTGGGATCCCAAGGAGAAAAATACACCAGGCACTAACAATAACAATAAATATAGAGAATAAAGTATGGGTCTGGGTGTGTAACGAGAATTTACACACACACACACGAGGGGTTTATGTGAAACATCTAACCCGAGGTGTGTAAATGAGTTACCGCTGAACCCATATTTTATTATATAGTGCTGGGTTTCCTTTTTCGCCTCACCAATTACATAAAATAAAGAGCTGCCAGTGTATCCTAGGTTCGGTTTCATTTTTGTATGGTGCCGAGATTTGCCTTCTTTTAAACTTTTGTTTTCTTTGTGCAGGTCTTCGCATGTTTCCAGGGTATATGTGGAAAAAATAAAAGGACTTACCGCCGAGTTCTCCTGGCGGTTCTGTTTCGGGCGAGACTGAAGCGGTGTGCGGTCTTGAATGGTCACGCTGCTGCGTGAGCATGCACACAGCAAGGGAAGCCGTACGCGTATTTGCTGTTATACACACTGCTTTATAACGGCAAATTATGCCACGGGTTCCCTATGGGAAAAAAGGGAAGCCAGTTATTGTAAGAAAAATAATAGAATAGAATTTTCAGAAGTAAACCTGTTGAACCACTAAATTATATCGGTTGACCAGAAAAAAGTTTTTGATAGGGCACATCATCCTTTTCTTTTTTTTCTCCTTACAACAGTGTGGAGTCCCCAAAACATTTATTAAATGGATTCAATTATTATAATCATCTGCAATGATAAGCCCGTTAGTGTCGAATCACATAACCCAGAAAATGAGTGACAGTAGGGGTAAGACAGGGCCGCCCTCTCAGCCCGTTGCTTTGCTTATTTTCCCTTGATCCACTACTGAAAAGTATAAGTAATCACGCAGTATGGAACGGTATAGCTACTGGTCTCCCAGGTAAGGTCCCAAGAATAATTGCTTATGCGGACGACATCTGCTTATTTTTATCAGACCCTTCCCAGATTATGCTGTTTCGTAAAGAGATGGAAACATTTATGGCAGTATCTTAATGCTGAGTTAAATCTGGACAAATGTAAAGGACTAATTATAGGTCCTGAAGATCCTGTGGAGAGTATAGTCAGTAGTATTCAGATAACCTATGACCCCATGAAAATTTTGGATGTAGTTTTTGAGTGCACAAATGTAGCTCATCAAAATTAGGAACTAGCTTTACAAGGCATAGAAGGAAAATCCAAAGATGGAAAACCTGGAAATTGTCCAAAATTAAAAGAATCCAAATAATTAAGCAATTTGTAATACCCAGTTTGTTGTGTATATATAGCCACAATTTTTCCATCACCCATCCAGGTTAAAACAAGAGTATACAATATTTTTTTTTTTTTTAATGTTATGGGGATCTTGTTTAAACACCATTAAAATGGGTTACACTTACCTAGCTAAAGAAAAAGGGGGACTAGGAATGGTCGACCCTATTATTTTTTTCATACTATATTCTTTTCCCAGATGATAAAAGTAGGGTTACATCCTTCACAAGAGGTTGATGGTCAATGGATTAAGGTTACTATGGGTCACTGTTTGTTATTATGGAACCCAGATCCCTCTAGACTACATAACAAAATGAAACTTCCAGACTTTTTAAAACCGGCAGCCTCAAAATTATACAAGTGGAAAATGGACAGTAACACTATTAAGGCACACTCGTCTAAACAATTGTATGCAATCCTCCTTTCTAGGTTTCATCCTGATACTACAATATTTAAACTGTGTTCTCCAGAAAATAATGGGGTGGTTCTACCACAACTAAATAATAAAAGGATCCCACAACATATGTGGGAAGTATTATGGTTGTCTATGTATGGCCGTTTAAATATTAGAGGTAACTGGAAACATAAAAGTATTGATGGCAGGAATTGTCCATATCCCAAATGTATAGGAGCAGAAGAGACAATGCAACATTTTCTTTTTGATTGTTCATTTGCTAGGCATTATGGAATTTCTTAGCTACCCAGTGGAAGATGCCATGGCTTGGTTACTTAACATATGACTATTTTATTTTAGGAATGTATCCTTCACCTCTCCAAAATTTTCATAAAGATACACTGACTATTTTTTTCTGTATTTTAAAATATTATCTGCGGCAGGCCAGGTGCCAATGGGTATTGCAGCAAAAATTAATGCTATTTGAAACCTTGTCAGTATTTCAAAAAGATAAAATGATTTTTGACCCCTTAAATGTGCTAAGATGGTGAAAAGGTTTTTCGACATTTATTAAATATAAATGAATAAAGTCTGGCAATAGGTAAAGTATTAATGGGGAGCTATACAACCAATTATCTAAATAGTGTCTCTTTTGGGGCGGTACCAATAGTATATATTAAGTGGATTTAATTTTGATTTGTAGGAGTTTTCTTTTGAGTGTGAATTAACATTGTTTCTGTATTAATTTAGAATGAATTGTTAGTGTGTGTATACCTTATTATTGATACTTTGTGTGCAATTTCACACTGTCTGTAAATATTTGTTTCTGATGTGTTTACAATAAAACTTCCCCTACTCTTTTCGAGAAGTGCCATGGGATCTTTAACATCCACCTGAACTACCACCAATCCAGGCAGATGGGAACTCGGTTTAACGTCTCATCCGAAAGGCGGCACCTCAGAAGTGCAGCACCCCTCCTCATGCTGAACTACAGTGTCAGTATTGGGATATTACCCAAGTGCCAGGTGTGGGACCTGAACCCACAGTCCTCTGATCTCCTGGCCTCAGAGGCGAGTGTACTACCTGTTGAGCCACTGACACTGACATGTTGGTAGTGGGTGGCCCCCTCTGGTAGATTGCTAGGTGGAAAGTTTTGGTGTGATTGCCTGTTGGCTAAGTCTTACTGGTGTGGCCTGCTGCGAGAGATCCTCTTGAAGATCTACTGCTATGGTAAGTTCCTATGTAACTGTACTTTATCAGACCTATTGCTACTGCCGTGTAATATTACACGACACCCCCCCCCCAAATACCCCCTAGTCTGGCTCTTTATAGCAGTGTGGCAAGATCAGGTTTACAGTAATAACCGTAGAGAGGAGACATCCACCCCCAAAAAATCCTGAGCGTTGGCTGATTTTGGCAACAAGTTGAACTGTTTAATAAAATAATATAAAATAATGTTAACCAGCTCTTGTTCTGCTGTAGAGTCCCAGTCCTTTCTCTCCCCCAAAAAAATACTATCTGCCTAGAAGCCCCGGATGGTTCTCCACATCCCTGAGTGATCTGGGAACCGGAGTGGCTAAGCGTAACAAATCTATGGTGTTTGCTGCCAGGATGGGGAGGCACTCCTCTCTTGGGGTCGATGCGATTCTGCATCTGACAAGGTTTTTTGGAATTCGGATTTTGGCCCTGAACACTGAAATCCCCACCCCCACCCCAAAAGCTCAGACTCTGATGGCTTCTGGAGGGATTATTTTCCAGAAGAAAAGGTGCTCAAGAGCAAAGGGACATGCTGTGAAACTGGAGGGGGGTAGATTCAAGACAGATTTGAGGAAGTACTTCTTCACAGAAGTAGTGGTGGATTCCTGGAACAGTCTTCCAGCACAGGTAGTGGGGGCCAAAACAGTGCTGTGGTTCAAGAATGCATGGGATAAGCATAAATGAATCATAATGGAAAGGAAGAGGGGAGGGAGAAAGAGCTATAGATTAGACACTGTCTGATGTAATAGTGCGAATAGGGAGACCTGGGCAGACGGGATGGGCCAAGTGGTCCTTATCTGCTGTCAAATTCTATTATTTATTTATCTGAAACTTGGATACACCATAGAGAACAAGCTTATTACATAGGTTCCACGTCAGGGCTGAACAATACAATACAGTAAAACAGTACATTACAGGAAGATGTCTGCAAAATTAAACTGTACAGGAGATCAAATCAAGACACAAGTTTGTACAGGGTTTTAAATAGCCGGTATCGCATCGCAATTTGTGATGCAAATCGGCTGCTCGTGCAAGTCAAACCAAGGAATGGATCATGAAGAGTTGCGATCCATTTTTCTGTGTGTTTCTGCTGTTCCAGTATGAATTTACTGTTTGTTGCCTAGCAGCTGTTCCCACGGCGGGACCACTTGCAATTCTGGATGGTTTCTTGGCAGCAAATACTTCACCAAGACAGCCAAGCCTTAAAGCTGCTGCGCTGTGGGAAAAAAATAATCACAGCAGTCATTCGCGGTTGGTCCCGCTTGCTATCTCTCTGCCAATCTGAGCATGACTGTTTTCACCTGCTCACGGGATTCTGTAGGCAGACCTTGGTGGAACTTCCATCCAGAGCAGGCCTGGCCGACTCCTGATCGCAAGGGGAGTTGATTGAGGGAGCAGTCCCATTCCATGACCGTCCCGATGCCCAGTTCTCTGTCCATCAGCCTGCCCATCATCATGCTTGTCCCTCCCTCCCGATCCTTAGACTCACGGACCATCCAAGACCCCCGCCTGTGACTGTACTGTAGTCATTGCTGTAGCCTCTTAACCTGTCCGGAGGACTGAGTATAGTTGTGTCGGTCAGTGTGGAGTTTACGGTTGTGAGCGATCCAGCGGAGGTGCACTTGTGGCTGAACAACAGTACCCTACAGTGCTGTGACTGCCAGACAGAGTAACAACCATGATGCCAGCCCAATTTATTGGTAAGTTGATCAGACAACTACAGCAGCTAACATCGCTGGGGGGGTGGGTTAAGCCAGGTTGTGTTGCCGGTCACAGTGTCTAGTGTTTTCAGGGGAGCCAGTAAGTGACTTGCTTAGAGCCACATATTATGCTAGTGGAGGTTGTGGAAATCGAACAGGTTTGCTGGAGTGAGAGGGGTCTAGTTCAGGCAGTTAGCTCTTCCAACAAATGGTCTGGCAGGTTCCTTCATCCTCTTGCATGACTCTGAAGCTTCTTTGGTGGAACTTTTTATTCTGCTGCAGACTTCTACCAAATCATGTTCCATGAAAAGAAAAATGTTGTAAGAAAATATTGATTTACAGATAGAGAAAAATTGTCTGAAAATGTGCAGGGGCTGTGAAACTCAACTACAGTACTTTGAGAAATTAAATCTCATCAAAACAAGTATTTCTTGCTGTAGTCGTGGCTGACCGACAAGGTAATATAAAGGAGTGGAGTGCATAGTAATATTCTGCAAAGTAAAATGTCTTGTAGTGGAAAATAGTTTATATTCTTTGATAACCAGGTGGGGTCCACTAGATGCAAGTGCCAGTTTTCCGTGGAGGTTCAACTCAAAGTGACACAATATGCAAGTGGATGTTGTGGGAATCAAACGCAAGTCTGCTGGATGTACCAAGCTCACTCACAGCTCATTACTGTAACCCTAGGCTATACTGGCAAAGGGGTGTGTGTGTTGAAACAGATCATGCAAAGACAGAGCTAATTTTAATGAGAATTTTTACCGTATGTATACATTTTAGTATTTTTTATTTTGCTAGTCAAATTGAGGCAAGTGCTATGCATCTTCAACTGATTAGCACTTTCATGCACAAAACTGCTAATCAGTTTTTGAAGCTTATTTAAAACCCTGTTATATATTTCTCCAATTCCGATTCTGAGCAACTTGACTATCAGTATGTTGTAACTGAGTTGGGGGGGAGAGATAAATCTTGCAAAAATGGGAGTAAAATCCTGCATTCTCCTTATCTGTTCCTCTGCTTATGCCCCTGATGCATCAAGAGCAGTAACGCTATGATGTGGACTGTGGCCATATGGAGAAGTAGAATCAGGATAGCAGTAACCCTTTTCTGAACAGAGGCACTGATATGTCCAGGGCCCCGTCTATAAAATAAAAATGTGTGCTTGTTTAGGTGCAGCAGTTGGGAACGGAGACTGATTGAAGACTGAAAGATGGGAGGACTGTGTGCATGCAGGGGTGCTCAAATCAAAACTTTTAGGACTTGCCCAGCCATGACTGTAGCTGAATTTTCACTTGCTCCTATATTCATTACAATGATATTAGCTACTTTTTTGTACTTGCCCTTTAAGGAAATTTACTTGCTGGAGCAGGGGGCAGTAGGAGTTGCACCCTCCTGGTGTGCATGTGCATGTTTCTCTCAAGGAAGTTGCATATTCTTTTGCTGCCTTGTGTGAATTCATCTGTGCAGGTCAAAAAAGCAAGAAAACGGAGCACAGAAATCCTGTTCTAATGAACCTGTTGATCACAAAACAATAACAAGTTGGGCCAATAAATAGACAAATAAGTTTTTAGATAGTAAAAGTAGAGCTTTAATCTTAAATTGTCATTTGGAACATAGATTTGATTTCTTTGTTTTGCAGACCCTGAGCCGTCACAATGGAAAACTGTTTCTTTTTCACGTTGTGGGACAGAATAATTGTTGGGCCAATAATTTTGTGTCAGTCCTGAAGTCCCTAAGTTGTGCTCAAAGGGGTCACCCCTTCCTGATGTGATTGCTAACCTCAGTGAAGGGTAGGGGCAGGGGGGTTGTGCAGATCTGACACAGTGCCATCGACAGAGCAGAGCAACCCTTGCAAGTTAGTAGCAGAGTTAGCGGCCGCATTGTCTGTTGAACCGTTATGGGCAAGGGGTAGAGGTGTTGCTAAACTGCAACCAGAACCCTTGAGCCTGCAGAAGATGGAGATCACGAGGGGGAAGGGCTACAGGTCATCAGAGATTATGTAGAGGGTGGGAGGGGTCACTGGACTGCCAGGATGGTTGAAGAGGTTTGAGATATTGCAGTCTAAAGTGTGCATAAAGGTGCTCGTTTGATGAGTGGGTGTGGGGGCATCTAAGCCAATAGCAGCTGTGTCACAGACTTCTGTGCATGGCACAGCACCATGGGACAGGTTCCTTGACATGTAGAGAAGTCTGTTTTTTTGATAAATAGGAGTTGGTGTATGCACACACTAACATCTGGAATGTCTAATTTGTATACCAACATAGTTCCAGGGAGAGCTCCCTGGCATCTGAGTTAGCCCTTTATGGATAGTGTCTAGTTGCAACACGGTGACTGCTCCCCATTTGTGGCTGCACACTTATCCACTGTGTATCGAATAAAACAGGCAAAACTGTTAAGCTTCTGACATCTCAAAGAAAACTAATTAGGTACAATTCTGCTTGCATTCCATTTATATTTTACATATTTCTCCTCCCCATATTTTTTTACTAATGAAAGATGTATGAATATATCATTGTTCTCCCTTAGAGTTCATTTTGAATTCATCTGCCTCTGTAGCTTACTCCCTACTTTAAGTCATAATCCTCTGTTGTGACATCACAAGCTGTTGCCATGGGTGTAACTGTGAGGTCACAAGCAATGCTCTATGAATTCAGGTAGGGAGAGCGCAGCAGGAATAGATGATCTCTTCAGGAGCAAAGATCCTTTTTTCATACAAGTGACCTCACTACTAAATAATGGGAAGGAGGAATACAGAACTAATGGGAAATGCAAGCTGGACAGTGCCTAAATATTATGTTCTGTTAAAGTTCTCCTGAGCATGTCACTAGCTGTTTAATGTAAGCATTGTTTATACTTTGGTTTATATTTAGTTGGGTAAATACAATGCATGGTTGATTTTGTCTTTTACGTTTAGGTTTTCAGTACCTATTCCAATGATGAGTATGATAGACGCAACGATGAAGTTGATCCTGTGGCTGCCTCTGCAGAATATGAGCTGGAAAAAAGAGTGGAAAAAATGGATGTTTTCCCTGTTGTAATTGAGAAAGGTGAGCCTTGTTAGGGTATTGTTGTTTGTTTTACATAGAACATCTAAAAAGCTTTTCAGTTTGAGTCAAGGAGAAAAGTTCCCACGAATTTGGTTAAGCAATACACACAAACATGTTCCATAAAGCAAAAGACATACTTTGAGTAGCACTTGAGGTACTGTAGATAGTGTATTTTAAAAAAATCTCATTCTTCACAAATGTATTTATTCCCCTGCCCAACTTATCTTACTAAGTCATTGACTGACTTCACATCATTCTCGAGTCTTATTCATTTTGGACATGTGGCACGTTCTGTTTTGCCACACAATAAGAACAAGCAGATCTTACTTAGAGAGGACTCTTGCAGTAGGTAATTACTTATAGGACTGCGCCCACTGACATCAGGACCACACGGAAACTTTTGTTAGCAAGACGGGGGACTGCCCACCCGGCGTCACATGATGGACGTCAGTGTGACACTGTATAGTGGGCGGTCCTTATGTCCGCCCTCCAGTTCTTTCTTGCCGTCGACCAGTGCACGTAAGACCAACTGAAGCTTGTCGCAGCAGTTTGAATGCCTAATTCGGATGAGTATCCATTTTTTCTCTCATTTATTTTTCCAACAATCATTTTATGTCGTCCTCTTCCTCCACAGAATTGCATAAGAACAAGTGCAGTTCTTGCAGCGTCCAGTTACCGCTTAAGGACCAGTATGCCCTCTGCCTCTTCTGCTTGGGACTGGATCACAGCATTGAGGAGTGTGAAGCCTCTGCTCAATTCAACTAGGCCACACGGAAAAGGCACCAACAGTCACTCCGAGCCCATCTCCTGAAACTGAAAATGGCTTCTATGGAAAAAGAACTTAAAGAAGCTTAAAAGCACCTCCCCCTCTCCAACTGACCTCCATAAGAAGAAAGAGGAACAAGGAAAAACATCAGGACTGGGAGCAGTCTCTCTCTCCCCCTTCCGAAGCTGTCCATGGGCTCTTCGGCAGAGGCTTAGCCCTCTTCCTCCGGGAAGACGAGTGCCTGCGCTCCCACCAAAAGAGCAGGCTTCGGCCACCCCACAGCCACTGGTTACAGTGACGCTGGGTACCTCGGATTCGTCTGAGGCTGCCGCCACATTTAGACCCATCACTACCCTGGACTCTTAAGTCGGCTGGCGCGGCTGATGAGCTGTTCTTCGAACCCTCCGAGCACTCGGCTGGGGTTGGTGGGTCGGCGTCTCTGACTCCTGTACGACCCAAGTTGATCAGTCGATTGTCTGACCCTCTGATGATCGCATGACCATGTTGCGTCCGTCAGGTGCTGACAGTGCGCTGCCAGACGGCTCCGTTCTAGCTGGTGGGCAAGGATCACCCCGGGATTCCATCTTTGGAGAATCCCCATCTCCTCTTCCTCTTCCGGAAATTCCTCTGCTGTCACCGGATCCGCAGGTCCCGACGGAAGGGGACCTTCCGTCAGATATGCCTGACGTAGTGGTTACAACAGGCCTTATGGTGGGTCAGCCACCCCCCAATTGAAGTGCCAGACCCTACCCCTCCTCAGCACCCGCAGGTCCCCTTGCCTCTGTCAGGACTGCCAGCGGGCCTTCTCCGGTCGGGGGGGGGCAGCAAGTTTTCCACCTTTGGGACCCCCTTCAGGATGTCCACCTGCAGGCCCTTCACTGGGGTTCCCTCCTTCCAGATCACCGGCAGGCCCTCCTTCCAGACCATCAGGCTACCTTCCGTCAAGGCCGCCGTCAGGCTACCCTCCTTCAGGGCCGCCGTCAGGCTACCCTCCATCAGGGCCGCTGCCGGGCTACCTCTGTCAGCCCCAACACTGGACCCCTTTTCAATGGCTTTTATTACTCTAGTTACCATTCCTATACTCCACCAGGTTATCCTCACTATCCTTATGCCAGTTTCTTGGGACGTGAAACCGGGTCAGGGTACCCTCATTGTACCCTCCTCCTGCTCAGCCACAGGTGGATTTTAGGGAGATTTTGAAATCTTGATGGTCCGAGATGAAATCGCCGTTGGTCTCAAGAGTTGTGCAGCAGGCATCCGCAACCTCCGCACACAGGCTGTCCAGACCCTACCCGTAGGGCGCCCTCTTCGGTCATCCCTCGCACCTCGACATCAGGCCAGACAACAGCCCAATTGCAAGCCCTGACGTCAGAAGGGACCTCCAGGGAGTCCGAACCTCTGATTCCTGAAAAAATTCAGGAGGATTCCGAAGCGGACCCTGATTTCTCTTCCAAGGGTTTGGGTTTTGAGACTCTTCCCCATGAGGAACCAGTCCCTAGGGAGTCTCCCAATCCCCACCTGAAGATCCCTCCTTTGTGGACCTCTTTAGACAAATGGCAGAGGCTCAAGGATGGAAGTCAGATATTCTGGACCCAAAATGACAAAGACTGGCAGAGCATCTGGATTTCCCAGAGATGAGTCCGTTGCTCACACCCCCATGGCTGGAACCTCACGAGGATTTATCCTCGACCATTTGGCAGAGATCTTCCTCTATCCTGGCCATGGCCAAGAAAGCTGACTGGGTTTACAGGACCCCTGAGGACAAGGACCACCTCAGCGTGCACCCTAAGGCTGATTTGGTGGTCATTACTGTAGCCCATGATCGGTCTGCGAAGTCAAAGCATCTTAGTACCTTCCCTCCCGACAAGGAATCCAGACAAATGGACCAGTTTGAGAGGAAATTTTATTATTCTTCTACGCTAGCCATTCGTGCTCTGAACTACATCTCGCACATGCTAGTGTACCAGAAGTCTTTGTTCCGCCAGCTTGAGCCCATTGTCGAGACCCTCCCAGACCCTGAAGCAAAGACCACCTTGGCGAACACTTTAAGATCGGC
Organism: Neoceratodus forsteri; assembly: GCA_016271365.2. NCBI lineage: Eukaryota > Metazoa > Chordata > Ceratodontiformes > Ceratodontidae > Neoceratodus > Neoceratodus forsteri. The sequence continues at coordinate 744,146,827 of CM028132.1, forward strand.
CAAGGTGGTGGGTCTTCATTCTTTATGGGCCACCTACAACATGGTGGATTCCTCCACTAGAGGTAGGCCACAGCTGTGAGCCTTCACTGATATTCTTGGCTGAGAGTATCAGGCCTGGCCCCTGATTTTCAGTCGGCTATACAAGATGCTCCTTTCAGAGGCTGTATCCTGTTTGGCGGAGCTGCTCAGGACATTATCACAAGTCTTCAGGATAAAGGCACAGCTCTTAGATCAGTTCACACCATGTACCCCCCCCCAAACTCAGTAAAAATGTCCTTTTCGTCAGCAAAACAGATGCCAGACGAAAAATCAACAAGCGTGCAAACTTCGTTTAAACGTAGGGCTCTCACTACAGCTACCACCCTTCAAGCCAAAACCCAGAGAACTTCAGGAGCAGTCCTCCCAAACCCCCCCCCTTCATGACTCTCTGACTGCCTTCCCTCCTCCCCGTCTGTCGAAGGAACAAGTGGGCGGAAGGTTCGCAAGGCGACTGGGAGTCCATCACAACAGACGCCTGGGTGCTTCAGTTAATAAAGCTTGATCACACTCTTAAATTTCGAGAAAAATCACCAAACAATCCTCTGAGGTTTTCTCACTACCCAAGGGCGCACATTCCCCATTTGAGGGAGGAGATCAAGGCTCTTGTTCGAAAAGAAGCAATAGCGCCAGTGCTGGCAAACCAGATCGGGAAGGGATTCTACTTACTTCTTTCTAGTACCCAAAAAGACTGGGGATCTATGCCAGATTCTAGACCTCAGTACCTTCAACCTCTTCATAGAGTAAAAGAGGTTTCGGATGCTGACGCTACAAAGCCTACTGCCTCTCCTTTCCAAAAGACAATGGCTTTGTGCCCTGGACATGCAGGATGCGTACCTACACATCTCAATATTCCATCCACACTGCAGAGTCCTTAGATTTTCTTTCCAAGGGGAGCATTATCAGTTCAAAGCTTTCCCTTTCGGATTGTCCTCCGCACCGTGGGTTTTTACCAAATGCCTAGCGGTAGTGCCAGGTGCCTTGAAGAGTCAGTGGCACTATGTCTTCCTTTACCTTGAAGATTGGCTTCTTACGGCTCCGTCGAGGGAGGGGTTGGAGGCTTCCATATCAGCTACCCTGTACCTTTTCAAGCATCTGAGTATTACTGTCACTTACCCCAAATCCCAGCTTGCTCCTTCCCAGTGCCTACAATTTATTGGGGCGGTTCTGGACATGGTACAGGGTATGGTCTTCCTCCCCCTGGACAGGGTGGAGACTCTGGAAAGACAAGCCAAGCTGGCATCCTCCAGTCGACACATTTTGTCCAGAGCAGTTCTTTGCCTGCTTGGCCTCATGGCAGCAGCTATCACTACGGTCCCAATGGCCAGACTCCACATGCGCATCCCGCAGTGGACTCTCAGGGCACAATGGGATCAGAGAGTGGACGACTTGGACAGTCATGTCCTAATTTCCAGTCTGATGCAGAAGGATCTGCAGTGGTGGCAGGACTCCCAACAACCTGATTCAAGATGCTCCTTTCCAGGCCCCTCCTTACTTCCAAATCCTGACCACGGATGCATTGGGAATGGGACTGGATACCCATCTGGGACATCACAGGACCCAGGGCCTGTGGTCATCTGTAGAGCTGCACTTGCACATAAATGTGCTAGAAATAAGAGCAGTGCTTTATGCTCTTCAGGCCTTTCAGCATGTACTTCAGCAAGATACCCTGTTGATCCAGTTGGATGACGTGTGCATAGTGTGGTACATCAACAAACGTGGGCACCTGCTTGTATCCTCTTTGCAGGTAAGCGATGCGGGTCTGGAATTGGGCGGTTCTGCACCAGATCAGTCTCCTGGCGATCCACGTCCCAGGTGTGCAGGACGATCTTCCTGGACTAAGTCTCCATCACTCATTCACACTAGTGGGATGGCGCGGGCGCTAGGATAGCGAGAGCCAAAAATTTTCTGAAGGGCGGCCCAAAGGTGAGGACCATGCAAGCGCAGCACCCGTGAGACTGACTCGCGCCTGCCAGCGCAAACTATCTCGGCGTCGACCCTCCAGCCGCCTCAGTTCCTTTTCTCCTGCTGTCGAGTGCGCTTGGATGTCGGCGTCCGCTCGTCTGCGGAGTCAAAGTTTTCGTCTATCGACAGCAGCTTTTAGTGTTTAATTTAAAGTTTAATTTAACTATTTAGTAGTAATTTTTATGTTACGAATAAGAAGATTATGAAGAAATTCTTTCCTGCCATCCAGTCGTCCTTCAGAGCGGTAGTGGTGACGGTGGGAAGACTTTGTTTGAAAGTTGTTATGGCAGAGGGGCTGTGCGGTCCGCCACCCTTAGTAACGGGAGGGGGGTCTGACTACGGACAGTCCTCTGCTCGGGCGGGGAGGACAGTCCACCGGCACCTAATCTGGCGGTGCTGGGGATCCGGCACCGCTAGCCTCGAGCTCTTCTTCTTCGTTTGGGAAGAAGAATCGGTGCCGCTTGAGGTTGCCCGTTGGTATGTCTGCACGAATTGCTCATTGGTAGGGGCGATAGAGGCCTGAATTCGACTTTCGTCAGGTTCCCCGTGGCCCGCTCTAGCGGCTGCATTCTCGACTCGGACTCCATCTCTGTCCTCGTTGGAGTTCCGGTGAGCAGTTTCACCTCTGGGCCGCTCCTGTGGAGCAGGGGGTTTGACTCCTTTTTTCCTGGTTGTGTTCCTGGTTTCTGGGCCTCCAGGCCTCGGAGCCGTTGGACCGGAGCTCGGCTCCATGGCTCGGCGCCGTGGTCGGCACCGTGCTCTGTGCTGCAGTCGGCGCAGTGCCTTGCTGCTCGGCGCTGTGCTCTGTGCCGTGGCTTCGGCCCGTGGCTCACGCTGTGCTCGGCGCGTCCTTGGCATGGTCCTTCCTTTATCGGCGCCGCTAAGCGGTACTGTGGGTGTCTCCTGTGCCTCCTGATGCCTCGCGGGCACCCGTGGGTGCAGCGGGCGGTGCCGAGCACCCGCGGGTGCCGTGGGCGGCACCGTGCACCTGCGGGTGCCATGGATGCCATGGTGCCATGGGCATCGGGGGTGCCATTGCTACCGTTGGTACCAAGGATACCTGCAGGTTCTGCCGTGGGTGCCCTCTGGTGTCTCTCAGGTTGGCATGGTTACTGCTTGGTGTCTTCCTGTGCCAGGAGTGATGCTAGTGCCGCAGGGGTGCCAGTTGGTGCTGTCTGACAGAACTAGGGAAAGATCTGTGTTTGCAGACCTCTCTTCCGCAGGACTTGTGTTGGGATGTTTCCATGGAATGAATTCCTATTCTGCAGATTATTTCCACACATTTTAGCGGGTGGCGGTCTGCATCGGATCTCCTCATCCAGTGATTTTCCGCTGATGGGACTCTTCTGTTTCTGTCAGCGGAATCTCTCATTCCGCTCAGCACTTTCTCAGCTCCCTACGTGTGCCAAGCTCCTCGACACCCTTCCTGGTGGTGGAGTCTCTAGTGGCTCTAACAGAGACCTCTTTTTGGGGTCCTTCTGTGGTAGAAAGGCATCTGGATGAGTCTTTCCCTGTCCTTCTGGTCAGTGATACAGCGGATGACTCATTTTATATACTGAACGCCCTCTCTATCATCAGAGTCTGTGGCTAGCTCTTTTAGTAGTTCCTCATTTATGGGTCCACCATAGTGTTCAGACTGGATCTGTGGACTATATACCTCTGCGTCTAGACTTTTCAGTGGTCAAGACTATTACACTCTTTGGATCATTTTAATTCTATGGTCGGGAGCTGCACAGACTGTCCCGCTCCTTTGATAGGGGTATACAGCCTGTTTTTGATGCTGCCCCTCTGGTGGCTGCTTCCCCACAGGTAGTTAACATCTGTCTAGCTATTATTAGTCCAGTCAGGGGTTCAGTTATGGATCTTCAGGTTCCTCAGAGGGATGACATCCTTGTAGTTTCTGTATCAGGCAATACTTGCCAAATAGCAGCCAGCAACCTTGTCGGGTTCGGACTAATGATATTTAAAAAAAAAAAAAAAGGGAGGGGGGGTCAGAATTATCACTGCACAGGGCCTAGTTGGAATTTCCTGATACCACGCTTGGATCTAATCAGGTTCTGCCTCAACCCTGAGGCGGTCGTCTCTAAACCTCAGTAAAGGGTACCTGTTTTCTTCTACCCCTAGGGGGCAGTCGGATCCAGCGGTGGTATAGCTCACCTCTTTTCTCTAGAGAATTTCTCTTATTCCGAGATATTTCCAAAACCTAGGCATCTAACCAGTCTGTTAGTCCCCTTTTTGTTTTTTAATCAGGCTTTCTTCTCCTGATCAGAGCCTTGCAGCAACAGAAGTGACTCTTCAGCAAGTCGGAACTTAGATTCCTACTTCCATGTTTGCTCCAGCTTAACAGATGACATGCTTCTTTCTTGACCATTGGTCAAGGAGGTTCTTTCTAAGGTAGCTTCGCAAATATTCACATACAGTCATACTACCCTGAACCTGTACACTTTACCTCCGGCTCTTGCAGTTTCTGAGGTCCTTTACATTAGATTAGTGCATGTCTTTGACACTATTAATTTTGGTCCTAGATCAAATTGTGAGGCCAGATTCTTGCCGCTCTCCTAGAATAGTTGCGGCTGCCTGGCAGACTTTAATTTTTTGCCCATTGTAGTTGTCGGCAAGGTGACGAGTTACAACTCGAGCGTTTATCTTGTAGGCACTATGTTATAGATGCTCTTACAAGACAGCTCTTTTTATTAACAGGACAATCCTTGGCTGTCCTTTCCGAGTGAACCCTATCTCCTACCACCCTACTCAGGGTTGTTGATTTTAGCTTGGTACTCTCCCACTAGTGTGAATGAGTGATGGAGACTTAGTCCAGGAAGATATGGAAGTACGTACTTACGTAATTATTGATCTTCTTGGACAGTCTCCATCACTCATTCCCTACCTCCCTCATCCCTGGGTTCACTCGTTTTCTTTCCTGGTCTTCATGGCCTATGGTTGGGACTGTGAAGACATTGTTCTTTGACCTTTCTTACAAAGGCCATCTGGGCCTCTCAGGCCCAGACACTCAGAATGAGTTATTCTCATTAATTCGCTGCACCTCCTTGGTCGAAAAGGTACTGGGGCGGGTTGGAGGTCGGCCGAATAGCCTATACAGGCGAGTCAGTCTCTCGCGGTGCCGGCGTCGTGGTCCTACTTGACGCCGGCCCTTCAGAAAGTTTTTGGCTCCTGCTTGGTCCTGGCGCTATCCCACTAGTGTGAATGAGTGATGGAGACTGTCCAAGAAGATCAATAATTACGGTAAGTACGTCATTTCCATTTCTCGCAGACAGTCTCAGCCCCACCAGAGTAAGAGCCCATGAGTGGGAGCTAAAACAAGAAGTGTTAGACCATATCTTCGACCTTTGGGGTCATCCGGAGGTGGATCTATTCTCAGCCCCATCAAACACAAAACTTCCCAAGTTTTGCTCGCTCAATCCGGGGCATGGTGCTTTTTGGCAAGATGCGCTGTTGCTTTCTTGGACAAGGAGCTATCTGTATGCATTCTCTCCCTTTCCAGCATTACAGAGAGTGCTGATCAAGCTACAGACAAAAGGAGCACAAATGATATTGGTAGCTCCATTTTGGCTCGACAAATTTGGTTCCCACTACTCCAGCAGTTGGCAGTAGAACCCCCTTTTTCCTCTACCACTTTCCTACGATCTCCTGACCCAGGAGGGGGGGCACGCTAGTACATCGGGGGCTGAAATCCCTTCATGTTCATGTGTGGCTCCTCAAGACATAGTCTCTTCAAGGTATGGGGTCTCCCCTCGGGTAGCTCAGATTTTGGTAGAGGCAAGAAAGCCCTCTACCAGAACTACCTATGCCATGAAGTGGAAACACTTTTCCATCTGGGCCACCTCGAAGACTTGGGATCCTTTCTTGTGCCCTGCTCCCCAGGTCATGGAGTATCTTCTGCATTTATCGGACCTGAGCTTGAGCTATTCGTCACTGAAGATGCAACAAGCAGCCATCTCTACCTACCATGATTTAGTAGGGGGCAGGACTCTGGCTCAGTTAGAGGTATAAAAAACCTTCTTAAAAGGTATACTGCATCTGAAGCTCTGCTCCATCGTGGGGATAATAATTTTCTTTTGGAAAAATTGACATTGCCTGACATGTGACATGCGCTTTCTGTCCTGGGAAAGCCCTCTTTTTAGTTGCAGTCACTTCTGCTCAAAGAATTTCCGAGCTTCAGGCCCTGATGTGTAAGGTGCCTTATTTGATTTTTCACAGAGACCGGGTGGCTTTGTGCACAAATCGTAAGTTTTTTCCAAAAGTTATTTCAGAGTCTACCTTGAATCGGTACTTCAGTTGCCGGTGTATTACCCCGAACATTCTAATTGAGGGAGGCCATTCTGCATATGTTAGATGTCCACAGAATTTTATATTATTGCACAAACAGGACGAAAGCTGTCCGCAAAATGGATCAGCTTTTTGTTTCTTTCGCACCAAAGAGAGAAGGTGCAGCAGTTTCCAAATAGTGCCTTTCCAAATGGTTGGCCAATTGCATTACTTTTTGTTACCATAAGTATGGTAAAGTCCTTCCTGGGCAGGTGAAAGGACATTCTGCCAGGGGAATGGCTGCCTCTGCAGCCTGTTTCAGAAACTTATCTGCCGCAGAAATCTGCGTGACTGCTACTTGGAGTTCCGTCCACACTTTCACGAAACACTACAGTTTGGACATTGCCTCTAGGCGCAGGACTGGTTTAGGACTGGCAGTCCTCCAGGGGCTCCTGTCCTAAGTATTCGGCTACCTATTAGCTTCCTGTTCTAGCCTCCCATGTTTTTCTGTCCCTTAGATTCTGATTGCTTGGGACTCAGTCCTATAAGTAATTACCTACTGCAAGAGCCTTCTCGAAGCAGGATGGTGTAGATACGTAAGAACTTACCGTAACCGTAAATCTTCGAGAGAGGCTCTTGCAGTAGGTAACCTTTTTCCCACCCACCTTCCCCCTATTTAGTTTGTAGCTCTCTTTCCAGGAGCCTTTTCCTATTCTCCTGTCATGACTCTTGGAGGTCTCTGTCAGGAGAACTGGAGGGCTGACATGGGGACCTCCCACTATATAGTGTCATGCTGACATCAGTCCTGTGACGCTGGGTGGGCGGTTCCCCGTCAGACACTGCTAGCAAAAGTTTCTCTATGGTCCTGACTGCGCAGTCCTATAAGTAATTACCTACTGCAAGAACCTCTTTTGAAGATCTACTGTTATGGTAAGTTCTTGCGTAACTGTACTGTCTTGCCACACCATGCCATGACTCTGTTAGCAAAACAATTAGGTCTTTTGTTTGCCTTTTGTTTACCTATGATTTTGTTAATTGGTTGATATGTTTGCTGTGATTGGCATTGTTAGCAACTCCCCTTAACAATGCTAGGGAACATACTGCATGCCAAATCAGTTTCTCTTGATTCCCTGTCCTTGGAGTGCCTAGGGTTTCATAACCTAGTGGCCAAAAATCCTTTTCCTGTCTAGCACTCTAGACTTTGAATAAGCTACCATTGACAATTCAAGCAGTCTCAAGTCATTCAACATTGACTACAAAGCTAAAACCCATCTATAGTAAAATATCCCCCCCCTCAGGTTATTGGGACAGGGGCTACAGGAGGTTCACCGTCTGTGTAGTGATAGTGTGGTGACTACTGAGGTGGCTACGCCATTCGGATGAGTCACTATGTAATATGCTGTGATCCAGGTCCCCCCCTGCTCCACTGGCATTTCTGTCTTCTCTGTCTCCTAACCAGCAGCCCAGTGAACTCCTCTGTTGACAACCATGAGAGCCTTCAGTACTGAAATGTTATGATTATGGTTATTTTATTTATTAATGCTGTATCGTGTTGGTTTTATGTACGGCGCCAAGAGCCTCCGGGATTGGGCGTCTGTTAAATAAAATTTGCCTTGCCTTACTTCCCCTCCTGTTCTCTGCAGACTTCAGGATAATGGTAGGTGAGCACACTTGATCCAGTGGCTGGGGCAGGAAGCTTACAGTATATGGCCCTGTTTTAACATTGTGTCAGAAGCTGCATCAAAAATTGACTCCCTCCCCCACTTTTTTCCCCAGCTCCTCCTCCTTGGCCTCCCCCACCTCAGGGATCTGTAGCATGCACAAAGGGCCATTATGATTCCAGCTATGTCACTACAGTGTGGTCACCAGCTCCCTGCTTGTAACATAATTCATTCCTTGTAGCTCCAGGGGAAATCTGGGAGTGGTGCAGGTCTCTTTCTTTAACCTGGAGGTAGAGAGCATCCTATAGAACGCTCCTGCAGTTGGAGTGATCCTGACATGGCAAGTGTCTCCTCTGCTGCCGTACTGATATGCCCGCCCCATACCCAATTACTGTGTAGTGTACTACTTTTTTTTCTTTCAAATCAAAGTTGTATGCCCCTTTCTCCAACTAGTCCCCTTCTGCTATGGTCCACCACATTCCATCACCCACCTTCTCCAGAGCTCATCTTTTCTCTGGGGAGTCCCCTACATATTATTTCCGTGGCAGTGCTGTTGGGGCTGGTCAGTCCCCTTTGTAGCACAATCCAAATACCCACAGGAGAAGCCTTGTCGGTGGTATGGGGCCTCAGTAGACTGGCGTGCCATCCTGGGCAGTTGGGGCTTTTTCCATCCATTGGAATGACTGGATTTCTTGGGGACATGGCTCTCCACTGTACTCATTTATTGCCTGCAGAGCAACACAGCTTGGCCCTCTGTCCGTGAACCGCTTCTCCAAGTCATACCTCTTCAGTCATTCCTTAAAAGAGAATCTCTTATTTGGTGTGGAACCTGAGCAGGCAGTTAAGCAAGTCAAACTCACTCAGCCACAAAGTCCAGGTAACAGGTTCAAAGCCATAAGATATACCAGTGGTTTTACATTGACAGTTGCCACTACTGTTACAGGGTGCTCCAGTTTGGATTGGCAGCAGCCCTAGGATTGTTCACCTTGCTGATGGCAGTCCTTGCAGCAGCCCTCAGAAAGGAGGGCTGGTATTTGCATCCTTCTGTAACTGACTGTCTGATTTAGGCAACTGTTCTGGCAAAGACTTGAGCATCAGTTGGCAGCATGAAGATCTTTACAGACCATGGCTGGATAATAAACAAAATGAAAAGTTGCCCCAAGCCTTCTGAAACATTGGAATACCTTGGTGTAGCATTCAGCACTATCTTAGGATGAGTATCCCTATCTCCTCAGAGGGTAATAATGGGGTTTCTACATGACCAACCCTGAGATGGAGACAAGCCATGGCACACACCACCATACAGACTCTAGAACTCTTGGTAACCTGCCTGGACCTGGCATGGTGGGCAGGCCTGCAGTCAGACAGTATCCAGCTGTTTCTTCTGTGGAACTGCACTCCACAGATACTACAGCAGTCACTTTTCCTCTCTGCAAGCCTTTCTCAACATAGTATCTATGAGGGTTGCTCACCTCGGCAGTGGTGCTTGCAAGACCTATGAGTTATTAGTGAAAACAGGACTCTGCACTCAGTGCAGTGGCAAAGATTCATAGGACGTTGTGGCTTCAGTGCTACCAGTCTTTATTCAGAATACAATACATAGGAGTAATACAGCAAGCCGGTGTAGCCCAAGGAGGCTCACCCACAAAGGCGCAACGTTTCTTACTCAGTTCCTGAGTGCTTTGTCAAGCTGAAGTGCATCCTCTACAGTGAACTCTTATACACAACAAATGGTGAAAAAAAAACTTTAAAAATGTGAGAATGCTCCAAGAAGCCCATATTAATTGATCCACCAAAGTTTATTAGCAATGCACTCTTGAGAGTTCAGTTGACCCATCTATCTCGTACTGGGCATAAATGACATGATTGGAGTTATGATTTATTATCCAAATCATTACAGCCCACTATTATATCATGATTAATTTTCATTTAATAGGTTCCTGATTTAACTTCAAAATATGTAGCTGTATTTTCTCATTGCCAATGTGGTATTACCACCAGGTGGAAGTATCTCTTTATTGGAACCATGAACTGTCAGAGAGCCTACAAAGTTTAATACAATACACTAGCATACTAAATTTTCTCTCATTTAAACACATCAATTTGAAATCAGTAAAAAATATATATATATATATACACACACAGTGTGTGTGTGTGTGTGTATGTGTATATAAATATATTTTTATACAACGGGGGTGAGACATATTCCAGTGAAATAAACCATATTATTTTAATTGCAGTGAAATAAATCCTGATGACGTCAGCAGAGTTAAAATAAATACCATTTATTACACCCCGAAACCCCCACTAACCCCGAGCAAGCCGCGCAAATTATACATTTTGCAACAGTGAGGCCCCATTGTATAAATAGGACACGATGGGCAAATTGTGGAATATGAAAAATATGCCTTCGGCACTCATGAAATATCCAGGCTCACTCTGCAGGAGTGAAAATATTTTCCATATTCCACTCGTGCCCATCATATATCCCATACATATATATAACATGTATATATATGCGAGGATGCAAGCAATGGCAGTGAAACTACTATAAATACTTCAGATGCTGTTCTAGTGTGTCCATTCAGTTTGCAGGGTGGGGGGAACAGGGTCTAATGCAATTGCCCTCTACTTGTACATATTCTGAACACTATTCAAAAGAGCCCATTCAATTTTAAAATCTTTTATCAAAAACATTTAATTTTAGCAACCTTCGCAATTTGGTTTCACACTGTTCTAAATGTAAACACTAAATTTATAATCTTACAACAGTTTTGCCAATTCAATTGGGTCATTAAGCCCTGGCCATTCTAAAGCCCCCAACTTGTATATCCTGTATGCTTCTCTTTTTGCTAATAGTTCTTCAATATCTCCTCCGGGTCCTAAAACTATTCATTCTATACCAGTAAAAATAGATTTCTGTGATCTTTGTTGAGGGTATCTTTTGCAGCAGGTCACACATTTGGGATCTTGCCGCCGGAGGGTGCTCCGACAGCAACTTCTTGTAAGCAGAGTACCTGGGGCTGCCCACAACTACATCACCTTGTTGGTTGTGTGTGTGTGTGTGTGTGTGTGTGTGTGTATATAGTAGTGGCACCGTAGTGCCACTATAGCTGGGGTTGAGTAAGCACTTTAATGTTAAATCTCAAATTTTGCACCTTAATAACTTTGCTACCGTACTATGAATTTTGCATGCACTGTCTGGTACCATAGATCTCTGGATCTGGCAAGTTGCGTTACAGTCGGATGTATGGTTGTGCGTTTCTTTGTTCGCGCCCACAGCCTGCATGGTTTGTCCATTCGGCCCGAAATCTTCAAGGAAGATGCAGTCTGGGTCACCGATGTGCCTTTTGAAGATTTGGTGTAAAAAATATTAAACCGTTCAAAAGTTATTCAAAAAACAAATTTCCCATTAAAGTCAATGGGGAAAAATATAAGTGCATCACCAAAGTTTCGCAAATGCACTTTTGACTTTCGTAAATGGCCCTTTTACTTTAGTGATTCGGCCATCTTGTTTTCAGTTAGTGAGAGAAAAATGCCTGGCTTTTAAAATTGAGACCCTCTAGGAAACACCGACTGTTAGGTTTTACCTAGTGAGTCCTAGAGATACTAACGCTACCTTTTGAGAAGTTAACCCCGAAATCTGCTTTTTCAGCTTAGGAAAAAATGCTGTGCAAAATACTTTGCATGATTTTAAAGTTTCCTGCCTTTTTGGCGAAACTTTTGTGATTTGCAAAAGTATTTTTAAAAATAACTGCAAATTTTTGCCATCCTCCTGCAACAAAATGGTTGGGTCTTCTGGGCTGAAATTTGCAGGGTAACATGCCTGGTACCACAGATGTGCCTTTTGGTGGTTTGGTGCCAAAACATTCAAGGGGCCCAAAGTTACAGCATTCTGAAGTTGAGAAATTTCCCGCAGGATAACATTGTCCATCACGCCTTTTGGTGCTGTATCTTGAAAACGAAGCGAGATACGGAGTTTTCGCTACTGGCAGCTTAGTTCTCAGGTGAACTAATCTGCAGAAACAAATTTGGAAATTGTAGATGACACCTGCAGTGGAATTTTTTTCGTACTTGCTACGGTTACAGAGATATTGGCAAAACATATTCCAAGGGTTTGAAGGGTGCCTTCTCAGTGCTTTTCGATGCCCATATCTCAGAAACGATGCGAGATACGGATTTGGCAGACATGATTACACCAGTACTGGAATTTTTCCTAGCTGCTACAGTTGCTGAGATATTTGCAAATTCCTGTTACAAGGCTTCCTTGCCCTATAGGGCTGCTGTATGGCTCTGTACTTATGTGTAAGTGGGAGCGGAGTTTCCGCTCTCCCACATACGCATACTATTATGCAAAAAAATGGACAATGTAAAGGGAGTGCAGGGCCTGGAGGGCCCCCACTAACACACACCACTTACATTACACTTTCTCATAAAGAAAGGAAATTCATTGCAAAAAACTCCATTAATGCATCAGTTAGGGTTGTTTCCACAGCGACAAAAGTGTGGAAATTCAACGTTAGGGTTACCACCCCACCCCCATGCCCCATCCTCAAAACCCTAACTCCGCATTCCCTCCACCCCACACCCACACAAGACTGTAAGACACTATACAAGTCAGTCACATCTGTAAGCACAATAATCACTACACTGTACTCATTTCACATAACACTATGTAATGAAAAAACAAATACAGTATGATCAACTCTATACTGCCTGCACAGTATGATGACACATTATAGCTGGCGTATCTTTTTCATACAGTGAAACTCGGTCTGTACAAATTTTCTAAATATTGATTTTTATGCATAATAATTAAACAATTGGCTTGCTGCTGGTGGTGTTGCTACCACATAGGCATGCGGTAGCAGGAAAAATAGAGCTGATACATACATAGTACTTTTCAGATACTGCTCAGGTATGAAACCAGCACCATCACATGTTGTTATACTGCTGCCTTACCTGGAAATACTCATTAGCAGCATGTTATGGTTAGCTTTGGATGTTACAACTGTTGCTGTCGCATGTTGCTTCTAAACTATACTACACAACGTTACTTTTATTATTACTACCATTTGTTATTAGGACTGACTCACTGTATCAGGAAAAAATATGCAAACCTGTTGCTAGGGTTATCCAAACTCTTATTTCCAGTATAGCTATCTATAGATAACATACTGTGTGTTTCATCATTTGTTAACAATTGAAATATAGGCATCTGCTTAAATCTTGTTATTGATGTTTGCAACAGAAAAATGCTTAATGTGACCCATCTCCCATGATTGCCCAGCATGCATGTGCACCCCCCAAGGCTCTCTGATGGCAGCAGAACTCATACAGTTGCTGGACCATGATGATGGATGTGTCTTGTACTAAGTTTAGAGAGTTCTGTGTTACTTCTGTTACCTGATGCTGGTTGTCGCTGATTGGTTGTGTTGCCTTGGCCCTTCCCCTGCTTGCATATATGTGTGTGTGTGTGTGTGTGTGTGTGTGTGTGGTGGGGGCATCCAAGGGGTCATCTTCTTGCCATCCGCTCACTGGAACAGACGTCCCAGTCCCCCATGGAGCTTCGGTTTCCCCTCCTGAGCTGGGACGAGGTGGGGTACAACCCCCGTAATCCTTCATTTCGTCGGGCCTTGTTGGCCAGTGAGCAGGGGCAAATTGGAGGCATGCCTCAGGAAGCCCATCATCCCGGAGCCAGCAGGTGTGTTTTCTGTTTTCTCCCCGACACAGTGACCGCCCCCTGACGTCAAGGCACAACGCGCCGACGTCCACTCTGCTTCTGGCCGCCCGTCCTCTCCAAATGGGGCCTGTGGTCCCCCCGAGCTTCCGCCCGAGGTCACACACAAGTGGCATGGGCATCGGTCCCCCCTCCGCCCGCTCCCCGGAGACGGCGAGCTGTCGTGGGACGCTCAAGCCATTCTCCCCTGACTGGCTCTCCAGCGACCCGAGTCCACTCCCGAACTCGGGTCGTTGGCATCGTAAGCGGAAATCCACCCGCTGCGCTGACGGGCCGGCACGGAGTTAGGGTTTTGAGGATGGGGATGGGGTGGTAATCCTAACGTTGAATTTCCACACTTTTGTCACTGTGGAAACAATCCTGACTGATGCATTAATGGAGTTTTTTGCAGTGTGTGTGTGTGTGTGTGTGTGTGTGTGTGTGTGTGTGTGTGTGTGTGTATATATACTGTATGTGTGTGTGTGTGTGTGTGTGTGTGTGTATATATATATATAGTTAATTAGGTGGCCCCCTTGACTTCTCTGATCTTTTCCAGCTGTCGACCGCTTCGCTCCTAACACGTGCAACTCATCACAGCAGTGACTACTTCATGTCATTTCCTTTCTCACCCTAGTTAATCGGCATCTTTTTGCAATTTTGTGTCCATCGTATGCGCATGTATACAACGGAATCCTTATTCTACAAGTGTCAGTGTGGACAAAGATTTTCCATTACGACCAGCACACCTGCTGCATCCGGTGCCTAGGTGCCGCTCATGACGTTGCGTCATTTGAGTACTGTCAGGAATTTAATAACTCTACCCGTCGATGTCTCAGGGACTTAGAAAACTTTCTCATGGAACAGAAGGTTGCTCTATTAGAACAGAATCTTAAAGTTAAACGATCATCTGCTTCACCCTCTCTCTCATCCCGGTAAACATAAGCATGCAGACCAAGAGAAGACCGTTGGTGATCGAAACAAGTGGCCCTGTTTTTCGACAACTTTGTATCAAAGCCGCCATTGAAGATGGTGCCTCTTCAGCTACCATGGAGAAGACAAAACCGGTCTTGTCAGCTCTTACCAAGAGCTTGGCGCAGACACAACACCACGCCTCGAACCAGCTGTAGATGAGCTCCTTGCCAGTTCTGACTTTCTTTGCTCTTTTGACAGCCTTGGCGCTGGATTCAGACCAACTTCTCTCATCGACGACCATGCCTTTGCGGCCATCGGTTGTGGCGCCCACCATTGTCCAAACTCCTCACATGGACACGGTGTCTTCCATGCCTGCTGCCTCTTAAAACATGGCGCTGGGTTTCTCCTTGATGGAATTTCTGCCGATACCGCCTCTGACAATGTCACCAATGTACGATGTGCCTCCATTGATGCAGGCTTCATTGATGTTTTATCCATTGACAACATGGACATCTGTTGCTTTGGCTAAGCCTATACCCTCAGCCGAAGCCAATCTCTTTGGTGTTGCCACCTGCATATATGGCGACAGCCATCATTCCAACTATTCTGTCTCTGTCAATGATGACTCCTGTCGATGTTCCAGCTTGACTGAAAACAGTCCCACAGTTAATTTGTACTGGGACTTTTTCTTTGTCGACTGTTCCTAACTCTTCATTGACAGTAAGCCTATACCCTCAGCTGAATCCTGTTTCTTCGGTGTTGCCATCTCTATACATGTCGACGGCCACCACTCCATCTGTGCTGCCTCCGTTGACAACTTCTCCTGTCGACATTCTGGCTCTGCTCAACCCAGTCCTAGAGTTTCTTCAGACTGGGACTTCCTCTTCAGTGGTTCCTAATTCTTTGTTGATGACCGCCTTTGCAGAACAGAGTCGTCCTCTGTCATTGCCAGCTCTGGAACATCCAGTTGACGAGGACGACTGTGACATGTACCGGAAGACTACCAGGAAGATGATGATGATGACAAGAAACGCACTTCGTCTAGCATCTCCATGGTGTCATCAGCAGGTGAGGATACCGTGACCTATACACTTTACTGCCCACCTGATGATCCCAGTTTCTTGGAGATCATGCAGCAACTGCAACAAGTTACGGGGTTCTCATCCACAGAGCAGAACCAACAATGCCGTAATTTGACAGACTGCCTGGAACTTCCTGAGGCTCCAGCTATGGTTGTTCCACCCATGATCCAGTCACAAAGCGTTGCCATTTTGGCTGCCTGGCATCGTCCTTCTACCCTATCGCCAATCTCACATAAGCTGCATAGATTGTATCAACAATCAAAGGGGCAGCCTTATTTCGCCACACCACCACAGGCTGACTCCATATTTATCAGTGCAGCACATGACAGAACCTGACACCCAAAACACTTAAGTTCTAGGGACATGGATATGTTGTTCATCCACACTGTCTGGCAGGTTCCTTGCCGCTTTAAATCTTGCCGGAAGGTCTTCAAGCTGGCTCCTCCCACCCACCCGGGTGGTAAAACTCTCGGCTCCGCCCCATGACGCCAGATCTTCCTTACCGCTTGGAAGCTCAGGTTCCCTCCTTAACGTTCTGCGTTTAAGACTGGTTCCTAATTCTTCGAAAGTTCGAATTCGAAAAGTTTTTGCTAAAAAGACTTCGGTCTTCTTCTCGCGGCTGCTATGGACAGATCGACTCCTGGTTCCGGAGGTGCCCTTGCGGGCAGAAGATGTCTCGGACGGATCCGTACTCCATGTGCGTCTACTGCTTGGGCCTTGAGCACGACCCGCAGGCCTGCAACTTGTGCTCTTCTTTTTCGGCCTACGTCCTTGAAGACCGTGCTGCCCGATTACAACTGGGGCGCCCCGAGAAAAGAATTCCACCGGTGAAATCTAAAGAGGCCGGTTGGCGGTGTCCTTGGGCCGGGCTCGGCGGATCAGCTCGAGCAGAAGATAAGCCCTCGAAGAGGAGATTGGCCGTGGGCCGCTTCTACCTCGGTTGCGGCATTTGTCCGCTCTCTCTCGGTGCCTCGTATCGGCTTCTTTTAAGGAGCTTTTGTCTGACCCTCTCGCAAAGGTGAGGGTCCAATCTTCGGACCTTTTCCAGGTCCAAAGAGCAAAGAAGTCTCTCCGTTGGCGCTCTTGGGGCGGAAAGATCCCCTCCTTCTTGTCGACAGTTGACTGGTCGACCCTGCTGGCCACTGGCTTCACGGTGTCCCGTCAGGCCAGTTGAACCGAGACTCCCGTCGCCAGCGGTCGAGATTTTTCTCGACCCGTTAGATGGTTGTCGGCTGGAGAAGCTGAGAATCCCTCTCCCGGTTCCCTCGGTGGGAGTTGAGGATCCGTTGGCTCGTCTGTGCCTCCGGTTCCGGAGCCGGTGGAATCGTCCGAGGCGAGGGTACCGATTTCCCGACACTTCTCCTCGCCTTCCCTCGGCTAATCGAGACTCGAGGTCTCGGTCTCGGACGCCTGCACAGTCCAGCGATCCCCCACCATGGCGGTCTCGGGCCTCTGCCCGTACTGACAAAATGGCTGGCCACCCACTGAGGCACCCGACGAGGGTGGAGGTGGCTCGGCCAGGCAGCTCTTTGAGGACTCTTCCAGACCAGAGGCAATTCCTCCTCCACGAATGGACTTGGAGTCCTCGGGAGGAGCAGACAGTGGATGATAGCCCTTAAGTCCTTCCTAGGGTTGCTTCAGCTCATCTCAAGTCACGGGATGGCTTCCGAACCCGTTTCCTAGCAGGCCAGGTATCCCCTCACGGAGATTCTGGACTGAGGGGATTCTCTCACGGAGGCCTTTCCGGTGGCGAAGCCATAGTGGAGTCCGGCCTTGGAACTTTGGCAGCGTCCTGCTTCCGCCCTGCGCCATTGGCCAGAATGGCCAGGAGTATCACGGTCCGGTTCCCTGTCCGGTTTTTGAACACCCTCGGCCGAGGTTGGTTACCGACGGCGTTTTCCGTGATGCGAGAACACCAGGGATTGGACAAACCTCCCGACAAGGAATCAAGAAATTGGATTATGCTGGGCGAAAAGTCTATGCTGCGTCCTCTCTCGGCCTTCGTCAGGCCAGTTCGGCCGTCCTCATGGCACATTTTTCTCACGCCCTGTTGGGCTTCCTGGATGAGGTTGTCCCTCATCTTCCTGCGGATCTGCAGACTACGGTCAGGCAGGTGCGGGACCAGGGCAGGGCAGTGGCCAAACAGCAGCTCCAGACTGCTTTAGACATCGGGGACTCGTGCCAGGTCTGTGGCGGCCGCAGTGGCCATGGTCGTCGGGCTTGGCTGAGGATATCCACCTTTACCTCGGATACCCAGCACAAGTTGGCGGATGTTCCCTTTTGGGGACTGACCTCTTGACCCTGGGGTGGAAGGTCACCTGCAGAGGATCGAGGAGTCCAATGCTACGCCTGGACTCGGTCTCTTCTGCTCAGAAGGACAAAGGCCGCAAGCCACAGCCTAAGCCCTTTCGTCCTTCTGTGCCCGCGTCGCGTCCAGCCCAGCAACGTCAGGGCCAGCAGGCTCGAGCTTGGCATCCCAAACCCAAGCCATCGGCTTTCTCCAACAGGATGCAGGGAGGTAAAGGCCCAGGAGGTCCCTCGGCCGGTCCCTCCTCCAAGCCTGCCCAGTGATGGGCTGAGGGGTGTCGCCCCCATCCCTGTCACCTCACCACTGGTTCCCCCTGTGGGGGGACGGCTCAGACACTTCCTTTCCGCCTGGTCCGCTGTTACCACGGACAGGGTGGGTACTGGAGGTGGTGGGAAGAGCCTACCTCTAGAATTCGAGCAGGCCCGCCCTTCAGGCCTGCCGCACCTCGGGGGCCTTGAGAGTCCACAGCCTCACTGGCGGCTCGTCGAGCCGACATCGCTCTCCTCCTCCAAAGGAGGTGATCACGGAGTAGAGGACCCCCTTGCCCGAGGTTCGTGTCCAGGTATTTCCTGGTTCCGAAACGGACGGGGGGCTGGCGCCCCATTCTCGACCTACACGACCTGAACAAGTTCCTAAGGTCTCGGACCTTCAGGATGGTCACTCTGGCGCAGATAATGCCATCTCTGGAACACGGCGTGTGGTTCTGCTCTCTGGACCTACAGGACGCGTTCTTTCACGTCCCTATCCGTCCGTCACATCGGAGATTCCTCCGCTTTCGAGCGGAGGGATCCCTCTTCAAGTTCCAAGCCATGCCCTTCGGCTTATCTCCAGCTCCCAGGGTCTTCACCAAATGCATGGCAGTGGTGACAGCATTCCTCAGCGGCACCGAGGGGTCCGGGTGTACCCTTACCTGGACGATTGGCTGATAGCAGCCCCCTCTAGACAGGGAGGTGGAGCGGTCCAGAGATCTGGCCCTCCAGGTTTGCTCTCAAGTCGGCCTTCTTATCAACGAGGCCAAGTCGGAACTCGAGCCGAAGCAGGTGATCCTGTTCATCGGGGCAGAGCTCGACTCTCTTCAAGCCAAAGCACGGCTCCCGGTGGACAGGGCCGAGGTTCTTACCTCCTTTGCCCAGTCATTTCTGGTTGGGCAATCGCGCCCTGCCCGGGACTTCCTGCGCCTCCTGGGTCTCATGGCGGCCTGTACCAGCGTGGTGCGTTGGGCACGCTGGCACATGCGCCCCCTTCAGTGGGGACTGGCCAGCCAGTGGTCACAACGCTGCGATCCATTGGACCAGCTAGTGATAGTGACCCAGGAGATGTGGAACGCTCTCCAGTGGTGGACTGTTCCATCCCATCTGCAGGAGGGCATCCCGTTTGTCCGCCCCGAGCCGACGGTCTCTCTATCGACCGATGCCTCTCTGATGGGTTGGGGTGCCCATCTGGGGGAACACCGAGTGCACGGCCTCTGGTCCCCGTGGGAGTCCCAATGCCACATCAACCTGCTGGAGCTCCGAGCGGTCCGCCTAGCTCTCACCGCCTTTGCTCCGTTTCTCCGGGGTCAAGTGGTCCGAGTCCAGACGGACAATACCACGACCATGTACTACCTGAACCGCCAGGGCGGGACGCGCTCCATGCTTCTATGCAAGGAAGCTCTCCGCATTTGGTCTCGTGCGCAGCCTGAAGGCGGATCTCCTAGCCATTCATGTGGCAGGAGCCTCCAACACCTTGGCCGATGCCCTGAGCTGGATAGGGGCTGCATCTCACGAGTGGTGTCTCCTGCCGGAGGTAGTACAAGATCTGTTCTCCCACTGGGGCTCACCTCAGGTGGACCTGTTTGCCTCCAGGGAGAACGCGAAGCTGAGGCTGTTTCATGCCCGCCCCCCTCAGCAGGGCTCGCTGCAGGGGGATGCCTTCTCGAGGCTGTGGACCCCGGGCCTCTTTTACGCCTTTCCCCCATTTCCCTTGATTCACAAGGTGCTTCTCAAGGCGAGGAGAGACAAGGTGCAGGTGATTCTGATAGCCCCAGACTGGCCCCGCCAGTTCTGGTACCCAGATCTCCTCAGCCTCAGCTCCAGGTTCCCGAGGCAGCTTCCAGCTCGCCCGGACCTGCTCTCAGTCAATCAGGGGAAGGTGTTCCATCCGGACCTTCAATCCCTGCACCTGACGGCCTGGTTCCTGAGCGGCTAGAGTTCCAGGCCTTGGGTCTTTCCAACGAGGTCCTCAATGTTATTGAAGTCCTGAGGAGTCGCCCAGAAATGCTCGCCTTCAAATGGAAGAGATTCTCCATTTGGTGTCAGGGCAAGGGCTTGGACCCTTCCTCCTGTTCTGTGGCAAGCATTTTGGACTATTTATGGTCCCTTTCTATTCAAGGGCTTAGGTCGACGACCCTAAAGGTGCACCTGGCAGCCATCTCTGCTTACCGGGCGCGGGCTGGGGAGCAGTCGGCGCAGGAGAAGGTGGTCGGGCGCTTTTTCAAAGGCCTTGATCACATTTCCCCTCCGGTGCGAGAACCTCCACCTCCGTGGGATTTACTGCTGGTACTGGCAAAGCTCATGGGCAAGCCATTCAGACCAATGCCCAGGTGTGATCTCTCTCACCTGTGTGGAAGACCGCCTTCTTGGTGGCTATCCGTCAGCCAGAAGGATGGGAGAGCTCCAGGCGCTCTGCATCGAGTCTCCTTACCTGGTCTTCCACAGGGACAAGGTTGTCCTGCGCCCCCACCCGAAATTCCTTCCGAAGGTGGTGTCGGAGTTTCACCTTAACCAGGTGCTGACTCTGCTGATGTTCTACCCCATTCACACCTCGGAGGCCGAATACAGGCTCCATACACTGGACCCTAGAACGCTCGCTTATTATAAGGGCGACGGCTGAAATTCGGAGAGGTTAGCCAGCTGTTTGTCACCTACGCTGAAGCCGCACCTGGCAGACCTGCAGCCAAGCGGACGATAGGCAGGTGGGTCACTCCTGCATAGATCTCTGCTATAAGTTGGCGGGCATGGAGCCTCCCAGAGGATAAGAGCTCATTCTACCCGTCATACTGCTGCATCGGTGGCTGCTTCCAGGGACGTCCCTATCCAGGAAATCTGCAGGCTGCTACCTGGAAGTCAGCACACCTTTATTACCCATTACCACATCGACCTTGAGTCACGCCGGGATGCTGGTTTTGGGGCCTCGGTTCTCAGTCTTTATTCCTAAGTAGTGGGTGTCGCTTGCCTCCCTCCTCCCAGAGAACTGCTAGAGTCTGCCAGACAGTGTGGATGAACAACATATCCATGTCCCTAGAAATACAGGTTACTCACCTGTAACAGGAGTTCTAGGAATGGTATATATTGTTCATCCTACGACTCTCCGACTTCCCGGCCTGACGCACAACCTGAGCTTCCAGCGGGCCAGATCTGGCGTCATGGGGCGGAGCCGAGAGTTTTACCACCCGGGTGGGTGGGGGGAGCCAGCTTGAAGACCTTCCGGCAAGATTTAAAGCGCCAAGGAACCTGCCAATAAGTGTGGATGAACAACGTATACCATTCCTAGAACTCCTGTTACAGGTGAGTAATCTGTATTTCCCTACCACTGGATAAGAAGTAGAGAAAACTTGACTTAATGGGTAAAAGAGTCTACGCTTCCTCAGCATTAGCCATACATATTTTAAATTACCTGGGCCACATGTTGAAATATCAAAAGACTCTTTGGACTTTGGCCATTGAAATGGCTAGAGAAGGATCTGCTCCTGTCAACCCTACAAGCAGGTGCTAGCATGAGTCATCATCTGCTAAGGGCCACTTATGATGCCATAGACGCCTCAGCAAGATCTTCGGCTGTAGGGCTCTGGCTGAGACGACACTCATGGCTGAGAGTGTCGGGATTTGCGGCAGACTTACAGCAGTCTTGCCTTAATGCTCCCTTCAGGGGACATAAACTTTTCGGGGGTGAGGCACAGGATATACTGAGCAACTTGCAAGCCTCTGGCAGACCACTACCTTCACATCACACCAAATACCCCTCCCAACCCCATGGTTCTCAGCAACACCCCTTTTGACAAGCCACAAATACACATAAGCCAGATATGAAATAATCCTTTAAAAGGTAAGCTACCCCACGACTGTCAGATTCCTTTTCCTCCTCTAAGCTGGCAAGACCTGCCGCAGCTGGCCCTCCGGCCACCCACCCTACATCCTGACTTCTCAAGGTTCTTCCCGCAGCCAGTGCCATCTTAGACAGTTGGAGGCCATATCTCCTTACATCTGCAGGCATGGAAAACAGTAACCACAGAAGACTGGATGTTACAGCTTGAACACCGATCATACCTGGGAGCTTAACTGCGTATCCTCCAGGCATACAGAAGAGGGCCATTCAACCCATATCTACCGAGGCCAGAGGCACAGGATTATACTCGCCTTCATATCCTTTCAAGACTTGCTGTGCTCACCACAAGCACTTGAGATTCCAACTATTCCATCACCATTTTCCCTTCAGAGCTCTTCTAGTCCAACTTTGGTTGACATCTCAGGTGTGCATCCCTGCCTAACCATAGTAGCAGCAGCAGCACTGCGCAAGGGAGAATTCCGGGTCTTTCCTCCCCTGCACGATTGGCTCCTCATGGCCCCGTCCAGAGAACTCCTTGTTCATACCCTTCAGTGAACTTGTCACCTGTTTCTCTCCTAAAGCTGGTGTCCGGGCTCATGACTGATGGGAAGTCCTTCCTGGTACCACGTGACAGGCAGGATACAAATTTCTGCAGGGTGAGTACATTCTCCCTTTCTCTTCCTGTAGCCACGAGTTCACTTCCTGTCTTCCGAGAGGCAGGTTCTCTCACTGGAGACTTCAGACTGTGAGTGTGGAATTTGTTTTTATGTAGAAGGAGTTTCTGGATCAGATAAGTGTAACTGCCTAGGGATTGCAACCTCAACCTTGCACGCTGAACAGACTGGCTCCCCCCAAACCATGTCCTCTTGCGCTCTGAGGAGCGGTAGCCGTGCTGCCGTTTCAGCCACCTCCCCCAAACTGGAGACCACTATACCGGGGGATACTTGTGGCTAAAGACAGCAGGAGGGCTTTTTGGGACCAGATTTAATTTCAACAGCTGAAGAGCCGCGCATTTCTCCAGATGCCGATGGCCAGTCCAGATCAGGCCATCAACGTTGCTTCTAGTCGACCAGCTTCTCCATCTGTCTGCTTGTTGACGAACATGGGAAAGAACACACAGGCCCCAAGAAGAAGTGGGCGGAGAGGCAGCAAGGAGTGGTAGAGCTCCACAAGTGTTGTGCCTTGTCGAACCAGCTCGTTGACTGAGATCAGATGGCAGCTAGTCCTGCCTCGAGGATGACTGGGGGCGCTTTGATAGTCAACAGGCATCACCGAGGCCCTGCTCGTCGATGAAGGACTCCATCGGGCTGCATTAGCGCTCCTCATTCCGCTTCCACAGGCCTATAGTGGGACACCCACATAGCTGACTTTTTCTTTTCAAGAAGATTTATAGAGGGAGCTCTGGAACAGCTGCAGTTTTTCATACCGAGTGTTAGGGGAATCTCCAGTCTTCAGAATGTCCTCCGACAGACCTGACAAGCCCTCCAGGGGCAGAAAATGCCACAAATGCAAACCCCCTTACTGGCTACCTTTGCAGACTCACTCTGCTTAAAGTGCGAAAACGCAGCGACCGCAAGGTTAGAGGAGGCCACGGAAACATCCGGTCCAGGGTCCCAGGAACAGCAGCTCCAGGCTTCGGGGTCGGTGGAGACCTCTACCTCAGGTGGACGTCATTCATCGCCCTGACATCTTGCACCAGACCTTATAGAGAAGCTAAACAGGGCCTTTGCCCTCAACCCATCATACTTCGATATCCGGCCACAGTCCCCGGACTGAAGGGCTCACAAGAAAGCCACCCAAAAGTGAACCCCCTCTTCTTCCTCCGATGAGGAGGAACAACATTACGCTCGACACCGCAGGACGAGAAAGAGGTCCAGGAGCAGGTCTAGGGACACCCACAAGGGGAAACGCCGGCGAGACAGGTTTCCAGACCCCTCAGTCCAGTTACTCCTTCCCAGAAGAGGGGGAACTTCCGGATGACGACTCTGATTCAGACACCTCGCCATCCAGAAACTTTGACTTGGATGACCTAGATTTTTTCAGCAAACAGGTAATGGAGGAGATTCACCTTGGCCCCTCCTCCCCAGGTCCTAAACACTCAAAGCCAGCCTCCAGAGTTGCAGCTGCCTACAAACCAGCAACGACATTCCCCGTTCCTCTGGCCATAGAGGATCTCCTAAAAGAAGAGTGGCAGGGGCCAGAATGCACTTTTCAAACACCATGAAGTCTTGCTATATTATAACAATAGCAGTCAGCCACTGCAGCTGAACTGCCCCGGAGAGGAAGGAGTTAACTCCAGAAGATCTGGAGTTCTACAGCGCGATGGCGCTGTGCCCAAAGCTCTATCTGGCAGTTTCAAATGAAACTGTCAGATTCTTACTCCGCTTCACTGAACAGTCGCTCCGGAGATCAGGTCCTTCAGCTCGGTTCATTCTCGGTTCAAGAGAGTAGTTTCGGTTCATTTGAACCGCAAAGTCATTATTTTACCGCATTTCGGTTCTAAAGCTCTATCTGGTAACCGTAAGTACAAAATTCAAGTCTGTGTGGAAAATTAATTATCGGTTCGGTTTGAACCGATCGCTTGGTTTTTCTGCCTTTTAAAACTGTACTGTGGGTTTTAGAGTGCGGTTCTGGTTCTTATCGGTTCTAAAAACCGAAATTATTACGGTTTTCAAATACCGTGACACGGTTAGGACCGATAAAGGGTGTCTTGCCTGGCACTGCCATCAAAGGGCAAGTTTTGGTTAGGCTGGCATTATGTCTGAGAACCCAAAGAAAAACCGGGCCACTGGGTTTCAACACTGTGATGTCTGTGGGGACGCCTTTGCCAGACTGGACCCACACACCACTTGTGTCTATTGTCTGGGGCTGCCACCTCCTGTCAGACTGCCAGGTGTGTAAAATTCCCTGCAGCCACCCTGGAGAAGAGATTGGGCGGCTCAGGGAAGAGAGGCCAAAAAGTCCGCTGACCCGGATGGCCAGCCCGGTTCAGTACCCACTGGACCAGAGGGAGTGCCCTCTGACCAGGGCGAGACTTCCTCGGGCAAAAGGAAGACTGGTTCAGAGGAACCAGTCCCAAGTAAAAAGACAAAGAAATCAGGAGGTTTGGAGTCCAGAATTGTGTCTCCAACTGCTGCAGAGATAGCTAAAGCCATTCAGATTGTCCAGTCACTGTCTCAGGGATCTGTAGAACCACCAACAGTTGGTAAAAGGTTGGTTCGTTCAGTCCCAGTGGTTCAGGATTTTGAAGTTGAGGATTTTTATGAACCACAGGAGGGGGAGGAGGAATTTGATCAATATATGTGTGGCTGGGAGGGTCTGGACGTGCCCATTGAACCGGGCATTTCTCCAGACAGACCTTTAGAATCTCCCCTATTCTGTCTGAGTCCCTTCTTTCTTTATTTTTACAAAAGGTTGCAGAAACCCTCCAGCTTCCTTTAGAGGAGGCTGTGGATGACAAGAGGAGCCTGATTATGTGGAAATGATGGATATTCCAGAGTCTAGGAGGTTGTCTATTCCTTTGCATAAGTCATTTAGGAAGCAAACAACAAAGATTTTAAAAATCCTCATTCTGTCCCTCCTGTAGATAAAAATGGACAGAAGGTATACTTTGTCAGGCTCGGATACAGATTTCCTTATTGAGCAGTGTAGTCATGTAGGTGTGGTACAAGCTGCAGCCTGTGACAAGGCTAATATTCCTCTGGCCTCACATCCTCCTGACAAGGATTCTAGGAAGATTGATGCCATGGCGAAGAAACAGTATATGGCAGCTTCTTTGGGACTCAGGCAGGCAAATTATAAAGCTTATGTGGCTAGATATCAGAAATCTAGGTGGGACACAGTATTGCAGTTAGCCAAGCAGGCCCATGGCCAGCTGGCTAGTGAGTTGGAACAGGTGGCTGCTGATGGCATTGAAGCCTCTAAAGTTCAATTTCATACTGCTGTTGATGTTAATGATGTTTCCTCCAGGGTCATGGCCACTTCTGTAGCTTTCCGTAGGTTGGCATGGCTCAGATGCACTAATCTGTCCCAAGATACTCAGTCAAAGGCTATGGATTTTCCTGTAGTGGGAAATTCTCTGTTTGGGAGCAAACAGAAAATTATATGAAAAGAGTGGATGAATACAGAACTACCTACAAAAGTGCCAGGCTAAGGGAGAAGCATGCCATGCCACAAAGGCATGCTCCAGAGGTAGGGCAGACCCTTTTCCAGGCCTTTTACCAATTTCAAGCCTTCTCTGCTGTCTCGCAGAGGGTTTCTTCAGAGCAGGGGTGAGGCGTGGGCGCCAGTGAGACCGTCTCCCTCCCCTCAGCCAAGGCTGCTTAAGCAGGCACCCTGATGGGGTGCCCAGGGCCGATTCTCCTGTACCAGTGGGGGCAGGTTGGCCTATTTCAGCCAGAGCTGGCTGTCCCTAACCGGACAGATGGGTTCTGGAGGTAATAGGCCAGGGTCTGAGTCCTCAGCTTCAAATATTTTCAAAGATGAGAGCCAGGCATTTCCACCTGCAAATCCTTAGAAGCCCTTGCTTTGGAAGCAGAGGTTTCTTCTCTTCTGGTCTGCAAAGCAGTGGAAAGGGTTCCTCCTTGCCATCAGGGCAAGGGCTTTATTCAAGATACTTCTTACCCCAAAAGACAGGAGAATGGCGGCCCATTCTGGATTTAAGATACTTGAACAAGCATCTGTTGAAACCAAAGTTCAAAATGTTAACTCTGGCAATGATATTGCCTTCCTAAAACCAGGGACTGACTAGCTTCCCTGGACCTCAAGGATGCCTATTTTCATGTTCTGATCAGGCCTTCCACAGAAAGTACCTCAGGTTTGAACTGCCTCAGGCCACTACCAGTTCAGGGCAATGCCCTTCGGCCTTACCTCTGCGCCAAGGGTATTCACAAAATGTCTGCTGTAGTAGTGGCTCATTTAAGAAAACAGGGTTGCTGTGTTTCCCTACCTGGACGACTGGCTCATTGTGGGTCAGTCTCCAGGTCAGGTGAAATCCCACTTGCAAGTCACCCAGCAGCTTCTCACTTCTCTGGGATTCCTGCTAAACTTACCAAAGTCAGTTCTGGAACCAGTTCAGGCCCTAACTTTCATAGGCGCAGAATTGAACACGAGGTTAGCCAGGGCCTTTCTTCCCTCGGAAAGGGTGGACAGACTCATCGCCCTGGCATCCTCCTTTACCCTGCAGGTCTCTCGACCAGCAAGGCATTTTCTGCAACTCCTCGGGCACATGGCTGCTTCCACAGCTGTTGTGCAGGGAGCAAGATTCCAGATGAGGGACATTCAGTTCCATTTGAGGGCCTATTGGTCTCAGAGGAAGGACCCCCTTACCAAATTGGTCCCAGTTACTCAAACCCTGATCCTGGCCTTACACTGGTGGCAGGATCAAAGCAATCTGAAACAAGGGGTTCCCTTCATTCCCATTTCTCCCTCCCTCACCCTCACCACGGATGCCTCCCTGTTAGGGTGGGGGGCTCACCTGGGCGACCTTACCACTCAGGGAGTGTGGTCTCCTCAGGAATCTCTGCTCCACATCAATCTTCTGGAACTCAGAGCTGTCTTTTTAGCTCTTCGGGTCTTTTCAGATTCTGTCCAGAACAAAGTGGTTCAAGTCAGGACAGACAATACCACCACAATGTGGTACATCAACAAGCAAGGGCACTCGGTCTTCAGCCTTGTGCACGAAGCAATGAAGTTGTGGTCTCTGGCTTATTCCTGAACACCTCCCTGATAGCGGTTCATCTCCCAGGGAAGGACAATGTGCTGGCGGACGCCCTCAGCAGAATTTCTCAGGGCCATCACGAATGGGCTCTGAATCCCACAAGTACTAGGGTCTGTCTTTGCCAGTTGGGGCCTCCTCAGATAGATCTTTTCACGCCCCAGACAACCACCAACTTCCTCTTTTTTGCTGCAGGCCTCAGTACTGGCTCAGTCCCTCTGGATGCCTTTCTGTTGGATTGGAAGGGAAGTTCCTGTATACCTTCCCCCCTTTCCTCTCCTTTTCAGGGTACTAGTGAAAATCAGATCTCAACCTTGCAGAGTGATTCTGATTGCCCCAGATTAGCCAGACAGCCCTGGTACCCTCTGCTCCTGTCCCTGGCAGTCCACCCTGCCCTGAGCCTGCCCAGAGTTCACGACTTACTGGCCTGTGCACAGGGAGAGTGTGGTATCCGGACCTCAAGTCCCTCCACCTCAAGGCTTGGCTCTTGAGGAGCTAGATTGCTGACTTACACCTTTCTCAAGGTGTCATGGATATTTTAAAGGCTTCTGGAAGCCTTCCACTAGAACCACTTATAATTCTAAGTGGAAGAGGTTTTCCATCTGGTGCTCTGAGAGGCAGATTATCCCAGAATCTGCTGATCTTCCCATTCTGGAATATTTGGTCCATCTGAATTCCCTAGGCCTTAGACCAGCTACCCTGAAGGTTCATCTGGCAGCTGTCTCTGCTTTTGTGTCAGCAGGGAAGCCTGCCTCCCTTTCTTCTCACCCTGTGTTCTCCAAGTTTTTTAAAGGGTTACTTCATACTAACCCTCCTTTTCGGGAACCAGCTCCCGCCTGGGACCTGAATATTTGCATTGCTCAGTTAATGCAACCCCCCTTTGAGCCTCTGTCTTCAGCAGAACTCAAGTATTTAACTTGGAAAACCGTTTTTCTAGTAGCTATCACCTCTGCCAGACGCATAAGTGAGTTACAGGCCCTGTCTGTGGAAGAAATTTTATCTCTTTCCACAGAGATAAGGTGATCCTTAGGACTAATAGAAAGTTTTGCCTAAGGTGGTTTCTGATTTCCACCTGAATCAGTCTATCTCCTCCCAGTATTTTTCACTGAGCATTCTTCCTCAGTTGAGAGGAGACTGCACAGCTTGGATGTCAAAAGGGCATTAAGTTACTATCTAGAGCGCTCCAGAGGTCATAGGTTGAATCCTCCCAACTGTTTCTTACCTATGGCGAGGTTGGCAAGAAACCTGCCACTAAGAGAACAATTGCAAGGTGGATTGTCTCTTGTATCCAATTTGTTATCAGAAACTGGGTGAGTATGCCCCTCAGGATTGAGGCCCACTCCTGGGGGTACAGCTCGTCTCTAGCGGCTGCTAGAGACATTCCTATTCTGGAGATTTGTCAAGTTGCTACCTGGAAGACAGTTCACACCTTTACCAAGCATTATTCCCTGGATGTCCAGTCAGGAGAGATGCTCGGTTTGGCACAGCTGTGCTTCAGAGCCTATTTCCTAAGTAGGTTCTGACCCTCCTCCATGGAGGTACTGCTGTGTAATCTGCTATTGTTATAATATAGCAAGACTTCATGGTGTTTGAAGAAAAAATTACTCACCTTAGTAATTGCCTTTCTTCTCATGGAGTCTTGCTATTATAACCACCCTCCTTCCTCCTCTCAGAACTCCTACTTGGGTAGAGGTGGCAAATTGGTTGCAAGCACTGTGTCATGCCATTTAGTTTTCCCTAACCCTGTTTTCCTTTGGGTTAGGGATCTAGATGTTTCATTTAGGTTATTTATATTGCCCCTTCCTGGACTTGAGTCTTGGGGAAGGGGTTCATATGTGCTTGTCAAGGGTGGTAAAGCGAACCATAATACCATCAATCTTTGTTATTATGGTTCTGGTGTTCTTTGTTGTTTATATTGTTATTATACTACTAGTAGGTAGCCATAGGCTAGTGTAGTTTTCCACACAGACTTTTTCCGTCCTTTGATGTTGGCTTCGTAAAGATCTGACAGTTTCATTTGAAACTGCCAGATAGAGCTTTGGGCATAGCGCCCTCGCGCTGTAGAACTCCAGATCTTCTGGAGTTAACTCCTTCCTCTCCGGGGCAGTTCAGCTGCAGTGGCTGACTGCTATTGTTATAATATAGCAAGACTCCATGAGAAGAAAAGCAATTACTAAGGTGAGTAATTTTTTCATTCAGTCCCCCGCCGCCTCACCAAGCTACTAAAATTCAATAAGAAGCACTTGGAGAAATGGCTAGACTGACCTAGGATTGACCCATTAATTGCCAACCTTACCAAAAAGACAGTTATCCCAGCAAAGGGGGTGGGGCCTCCCTGCTGGACCCGGTGGATAGGAAGGTGGATGCATCTCTCAAGAAGGCATTCCAGTCTGCTGCAATCTCTCTCAAGGCAGCTACAGCCAACCTGTTCTTGACACGAGCCGCATTATCAAGGGCCACTGACCTGGCATTCCAGCTTGTTGACAAGCCAGAGAAGAGCAAACTCACCCTGCAGCAACTTCAACTCATGGGGCTAGGTTCTGCCTACTCAGACGTGTCTGAGGAGGCAGTCAGGTATGCAGCATGAGCCATGTTTTACCAGACCTCAGCTCAATGCAACCTATGGCTGCGGGCATGGCAGGCAGACACCTCCTCAAAGGTGCACTTGGTGAATGCTCCCTACGAAGGAGGCCTTCTTTTTGGATGAACTCTAAAAGAGGCAGACAAGGAATCCGGAGAAACAACAAAAGTTCACATGTCACAAACCAGGGGCAGTAACAAGTCCTGGTCGTCTGGATCCAGGCAAAAATTTCAGACCCAAAATTATTCAAAGGGACAAAAGAAAACATTTTGAGGCAAACATGGTTCTCCTCCCGCAACCAGTGTGGCTTCAGGGGAGGCAGAGGTGGCTTCTGGG
The DNA here is from genome assembly GCA_016271365.2 of Neoceratodus forsteri. NCBI lineage: Eukaryota > Metazoa > Chordata > Ceratodontiformes > Ceratodontidae > Neoceratodus > Neoceratodus forsteri. The sequence continues at coordinate 744,177,492 of CM028132.1, forward strand.
ATGCCGGAGGTGACACCAGAAAGTCACAATGAAGGTCTCCGGACCCATCCTCGAGTGGGAGGCAGACTTTCCAGTTTTTTTGAGGAATGGGTCCGCACCACCACGGACAATTGGGTGCTAGATATAGTACATGAGGGTTACTTCATAGAGTTCAACTCAAAGCCCTCGCTACCCCATGTGATGCCCTCGCCCATATCCAACAATCAGGTGAAGAAAGTGGCGATATTCCAAGCAATTACAGACCTTCTTCAGGCATGAGTGATCGAACAAGTTCCCATCACAGAACGGAACAGGGACGTTTACTCACTGTGTTTCATAGTTCCAAAATGCTCAGGGGGATTCAGGAACATCCTAGACCTAAACTTTCTGAACAGCTTTGTGCGCAACTGAACATTCAAGATAGAAACCCTTTCGTCTGTTATCAACGAAATCCATCGGGATGTTTTGGCCTCAGTAGATTTGCAAGATGCCTATCTGCATATCCCCATCCGAAGGGCACACAGGCAATACCTCGGGTTGAAGGCGTGGGAACGCCAATTTCAGTTCACAACTCTCCCCCTCGAGCTGTCCTTGGCCCCCAGGGTCTTCTCTGAGGTCCTAGTGACGGTGATCGCTCACCGCAGACAAGGGATCCAGCTCTTCCCCTATCTGGATGATATTCTAATCCAGGGGTTCTCAAATGGTGAGGCCAGCCTCCCTGGGGAGGCCCCAACCTGTTCCAGAGGAGGCTCAAGCAAGTCTGAAAAAGTACTGTATTTAAATTTTGAGTTTTATGTATTTGTGTGAAGAGATGAAGCAAACTGAAAGAGGATAATAGTAGGTGAATTTTATGTATTTATTTACTAATAGGTGACGAGGGAAGGTGAATAAGCCAAGGTTCATTTCAGGTGTAGCCGGGGAAGGGTAGGGAGTGAATACATTTCAAAAGGTAACTGCAAAACAATCAAGAAATACACAATGAACAATAGTGCAAACAAATATGAACAATAATGCAAACAAATATGAACAATAAATTAATAATGAGTTGTGGTTATTGGTCAGTTTGTAGACTGATGGCAGAACAGCCCAAATACAAGGGTTGAGCATAGAAGTGCCAAGAGCAATAGTAGGAAGGAGCAAAGTAATCCCAGAGAAGTTGCTTAGGAGCAGGGAAGGATGGGGAGAGGCAAAGTATGTAGGAAGGTTATTTCATGTAGAGAGGAAACAGAGAAAGTAGTCTGACCCATGAAGGTACTGCAACAAGGGGTAACAATGGTTCAAGAATGAAAATAGTGGAGCAAGTAGGCTGGCTGGGGGGGGGGGGGGGCACAATAAGCTGAACAATAATATTTGTTTATTTTATTTATTTATTATTCAGATAACACCTTTGAACACAGGAGCTCTTTTTCAAAGGTTCTATATCAGTATAAGACAAAGAACTGAAAGTGAGCCAAGTACTCAAAGGGGTTTCAATTTATTCATAGTGTACTGTGCAAAGTACAGTATGTTATTTTTCTTTGGGGAGGCCCACGATTATTTCAGTTTTTGGGGGAGGCTCAAAATCTTTGCCACGGATTTGGGGAGGCTCACTGTGACAAAGTCTAAGAACTACTGTTCTAATCAAAGCCCCACAGTATGATCAGGCAACTCAAGCAGTGGCAGAGGTCGTCCAATGCCTCTCCTCACTCTGTTTCATCGTCAACCAGAAAGAGAGCTCTCTAATCCTGTCCCAGCCCTTGAATCATCTAGTAGTGGATTTTCAAAGCACAAGGTCTTTCCCACGGAATCGAAGTTCAGGGACCTCAGGACTCTCATCAGCAGATTCCAATCGGCACAATACTTGCCAGCTCACTCCTTCATGCAGCTCAAAGGGACGATGGTCTCCCTGGCAGACTCTGTTCCCTGGGCGCTGATTCACATGAGTCCTTTCCAGGCGAGCCTCCTCAAACAGTGGTCCCAGTCAAGGAACAGTCTGGGGCAGCAGATAAAAATCTCTCGCCAGGTAAAAGCATCCCAACATTGGTGATCTCGGCGATCCAGCATCATGAGGGGTCTCAAGCTGGGGCATCCTCACCAGGTGAGAATCATGACCAGTGCCAACGTTAGGGCTGGGGAGCTCACATGGATCAGCTCTTGACACAGGGAAGGTAGTCGCTGGCAGAAACTCATTGCAGCATCAACGTTCTGGAAATGAGAGCAGTCCGCCTGGCACTTCAATGATTCAGAGTACAGATCTCCAACTGGGATGTTCTCATCCTAACTATCGAATAACGATGGCTTACATGAATCACCAGGGAGATACAAGGAGCTGTCGGATGCTAAAAGAAACCGTGTTCTTTCAATGGGCTGAGTAACACCTGGAAAGCCTGATGGCCATGTACATCCCAGGCCAGGAAAACATCACGACAAATTGGCTAAGTCGAAAAGACGTACTAACTGGAAAATAGGAATTGAAGGACAGCGCTTTCCATCTCCTCACTGCTCAGTGGGGCCTTCCGCAGGTAGATCTTTTTGCCTGCCGACAAAACTCCAAAGTTCCGCAGTCCTGCTCTCTAATCAAGGACGAGCTAGTGATAATGCAAGACACCTTCTCCATAAAGTGGGGTCAGTACAATCTCCTGTATGCCTTTCCACCAATCCCATTAATCTCAAGGGTTCTACATAAGGTCTCCCTGGACCATGCAGAACTGATTCTAATCTGTCCACACTGGCCTCACTGACCATGGTTCCCACGATTGGTTCAAATATCCCTACAACCTCTTCTGTTTTTTCCAGACCAAGCCTGGACCTGCTGCATCAGGGTCCGGTACTGCACCCCAATCTGCGCAATCTATCCCTGTCAGTATGGAGATTGAGCAGGAGACCCTCAAGGAGCTAGGTGATACTTCACCTGCCATTGAAATGATGATCCACTCAAGATGGCCATCTTCCTTCAAGGTCTATTACACAGTATGACAGAGGTTTCTCTTCTGGCTACAATCAGTCCATACTAAGGTAGGATGAAGGAGCTAGTAGGCCGAAGGCCCATAATGCTCCTATACTAGGCCATAGAATAGAATGATAGGTCATACCCTGGTATAATTAAATTGTCGAGACGATGTTTGAAAATCTCTTTAGTATTACTAGTAGCTACATCGGATGGAAGTCGATTCCAAGGCCCAATAATTCTTACAGTGAAAAAAATACTTATGATTGTTATGTTTAAAAGATTTTCCAGTTAACTGAAGAATATGACCTCTAGTATTATGTACTGATTTTTTTGAAAGAAAAACCTAATTCAGGCATGATATATGGGTCCTGAATGATGTCATATAAAAGATCATCTCCTCGAATACGCATAGTAGCAAGTGGCATTAATTTCAATGTATCCAACCTAGACTCATAAGATAAAAGTTCCAGTCCAGAGATTTTTTTTAGTGTATTTACGTTGGACTCTTTCAAGAGAATAGTTTTCTGATTTTTTTGAAAGGACACCACAATTGTGAGGCATATTCAAGATGGGGTCGAACATAGGATCTAAATAAAGGTAGCAACACTTCCTGATCTCGAGATCTAATGTTGCGCAAGATAGACCACATAATTTTGTTAGATGTATTAATAACAGAAAGTATATGCTTAGAATAGGTTAAGTTATCTGATATTGTTATGCCTAAATCCTTTTCATCAACAGTGGTACACAATGGGAACTCATCCAAAATATACTGGAAATTTAAATTATTGGTTCCCAAATGCATAACCATGCATTTTGCAGTGTTTAACTTCATGCCCCATTTATTAACCCAAGTACTAATAACATCAAGATCATGCTGAATACAGGATATTTCATCAATGTTGGAACTAGGACCACCGATCTTAACATCATCCGCATATTTAATAGTGTAGGGAAAGGCAAGAATTAGTTAAGTCAAAAATGAAAGCCTGAAAAAGACAGGGGCCGAGAACTGATCCCTGAGGCACACCGCTAAGTACTCTACCTGTATCAGAAAATGATCCTTTAATCACCACTCTCTGAGTCCTATCTGAAAGCCAGTTATGAATCCATTTAATTATATAACTATTAATACCGAGACTAGAAAGCTTTTGAATAAGAGCCCAGTGTGGTATGGAATCAAAAGTTTTACTAAAATCAATAAAGATAATATCACATGCTAAACGATTATCCAAAAAAGAGCTAAAGTACTCATAAAAACAGAGCAAGTTAGTGAGACAACTTCTGCCCTTCTTAAAGCCGTGCTGTTCCCGGTCAGATTCGTCAATTATTAGGGACACACTATCCTTGAGTAGACTTTCTAGTACTTTGCAAATGGCTGAAGTCAAACTAATTGGCCGATAATTTTCCCATAAATGTTTGGGACCCTTCTTATGAATGGGTACTACAAATGCCTCTTTCCATTCACAAGGGATAAAATTATGTAGTAAAAAAAGATCGAATAAGATTTTTAATGGAAAGGCAATATGTTCAGACAGTAAATAAAGTAAGTTCCCTGCAATATGATCCGGACCAGGACAAAATATGCCTTTTAATAATAATAATTTAAGAATAGACTCGACTGAGAAAATAATAGAAAGGTCTGTAGGTAATATCTTAAAAAAGAACTGTTGAGCCTCAGGTACAGAAAAAAACTTTACAAAATTCATTATTAAAGACGTCTGCCATAGCTTTTGGCTCATGAATAAGTATGTTGTCAGATGTTGGAGGCCCCACCATACTTGGACTTTTCCTAAGGGAATTAATATAGGAGTAGAATTGTTTGGAGTTAGACTTATTCACTGAGGATGCCAAAGAGAGTTCCCATTTAGACTTTGCCTTCCTGATGGCTGATTTACATTGCCTACTTGTTATCAAGTAGGATTCCCAATTTGAAACAGTCCTTTTTTTTAAATAATTACGTTTTTTAATTTTTAAATTTATCAAACATTTAATGTTTTTATTTAACCATCTAGGAGACTGTTTTCCATTAGAATTTTTGTTGTCCATATAGCAGACAACACGGTGTCTCTGCCCACTATCCTGCAGTTTCTGCAAGAAGGATTCGACAAGGGTCTCCAGCTGGCAACCTTGCTGGTCCAAGTTTCAGCATTGGGCACACTTCTGCTAGCAGATTCAGGGAAGTCCCTGGGCACTCTCCCCCATGTGAAGACATTCCTGCAAGCCGCAACGCTATAACTTCTCCAATCAAGCCCATTGTCCCACCTCGGGGACTCAACCTGGTCCTCAAGGCCCTAACCAAGGCTCCCTTTGAGCCTCTCAAAGAGACATCCCTCATCCATCTAACAATGAAGGTTGCTTTTCTGATAGCAATCACATCAGCCTGACACATCAGCAAGCTAGGAGCCCTTTCGACCAAGGAACCTTACACTGTGTTTCATCAGGACTTGGTGGTCCTGTGAACCGATCCATGCTTTTTTTTTTTTGTACTTTGTTTATTAGTTTCATTTGTTATAAAGCAAATCCATATCTGAGACAGACCATGTACATATTGATAACCATCAGGGAGACAAAAAAGACTCCTTAATACAAGGATATGTGCATCTCAAATATTTTGATACCTCATATGGAGGGAACTCTACAGTATAGTACTAAAGGAAGAAGACATATTATTAGGCTGTTTATAGAGTCCATGAGCAGAGTGACTAATTAGAGTACCAAAGTCCATGTAGAAAATCTATCTTTTTGCATCCCCTATGGGACTAATGGCGTTGCTCTATGTCCCTAAAGGCAAAACTACTTTTAATATCAGTGCAAGGCAGCAATCTACAAGTGTGCAAAAACATACTAACATACTAAAGCCAGCAGAATAGGCCTGACGGTCTGTTGTGTCTGTTGATAGCCAGCCCCTATTGGCGCGTGCTCTCCACCCCCAGCCCCAGAGAGGGTCATCTTTGGCTTCAGTTTACCCATGCACCTGTCCCATCTCCTCTGGAAGCCTTCCACTGTGCCCTCCTTCACCAGACTCCCAGGCAGTGTATTCCATTGCCCCACCACCCTCTCAGTGAAGTAATGTCTTCTATGTTCTCCCCTATAATTTCCCCCCTCCAGCGTCCACTCATGCCCCCTGGTTGTGCCCCCTTTCTTTAGCCTGAACATTTCTTTGGCTCTGCCCATGTTTATCCCTTTCACATATTTGAAGACCCCTATCATGTCCCCCTGTCTCGCCTCTCTCCTCTAGTGAGTACAACCCAAGTTCTTCCAGCCTTTCCTCATAGGTCCTCTTTCTCATGCCCTGAATCATCCTGGTTGTCCTCCTCTGGACCCTCTCCAGCAGTGCTATGTCCTTGAGGTGAGGTCTCAAAAACTGCATGCAGTACTCGAGATGCGGCCTGACCAAGGCATCATACAGAGGGAGGATCACTTCCCTTTTCCTGGACATAATTCCCCTGGCTATGCAGCACAGAATCCTGTTTGCTTTTGCTGCAGATCTTCTGCAGTTTTCAGTGTTATTCATTTTGGTGTCTACCACAACCCCCAGATCCCTTTCACTCGTTGTGGTTTGCAGCGAGATCCCCCCTCCAGGTTTATACATGACCTTGGTTTCTGACCCCCAGATGCAGCACCCTACACTTCCCTGGATTAAACCTCAGTCCCCACCTCCTTGACCACTCCTCCAGGGTATCCAGGTCCCTCTGGACTGTCTCTCTTGCTTCGTCCCCATCTGTCAATGCTCCCAGTTTTGAGTCATCTGCAAAAAGACTCATCCTGCTCCTAACCCCCCCTCCCCATATCGGAGACATAGGCATTGAACAAGAGTGGCCCCAGTACCGAACCTTGGGGAACCCCACTGAAGACGTTCCTAGGGGAGGAGACTATCCCACCAACCACTACCCTCTGTGTTCGCCCTGTTAGCCAATTTTCTACCCATCTAAGCAACTGTCCTCCCACCCCCATCCCTCCCAGCTTTAACAACCCGATGTGGGGTACTGAATCAAACGCCTTACTGAAATGCAGGTATAGGACGTCCACCGGTCTTTGTCGGTCCAGGGTCCCTGTCACCCAGTCTTAAAAATCTGTGAGGTTGGTCTGACTCTTATCTCCCTGGGACAAAACCATACTATTTGTCATCCAGGTGCCCCAACCTTTCCAGTTGATTCCCCAGCTTCTCCTTGATGATGCCCTCCATTAGTTTGCCTACCACAGATGTTAGGCTGATAGGCCTATAATTTCCCATCTCCTCCCTAGACCTCTCTTTGTGGATAGGCACCACATGAGCCACCCTCCAGTCTTGAGGCACCCATCCTTTCTGCAGAGCGGCGCTGAAGAGTGCAGCTAGTGGAGCTGCTAGTTCGTCCACCAGTTCCTTCATAATCCTCGGATGCAGCCCATCCGGCGGTTCCAGTGCCTTATCAGGTTTTCACGCCCAAAGGGCCTCCCTCACCCTGTCCTCCATGATTTCTCCCTCCCAGTCCACCCCCTCATTTAAGCACCCATCCCCTTCTAGGCTTGGCCCGCCCGGTACCCGAGCCTCTTCCGGTTCTCTAGACTCCATCTGACCTCTCCACTCAGCTGTCTCCCCTACCCTCCTGTCAGGCTGAATGGATCCCCTATCTCCCTCCATAAATATCGAGGCAAAGTACTCATTTAGCACCTCTGCCTGATTCTCCCCCCCCCCGCCTCCTGAGCCCATCCTTCCCCAGTCTTAATCCTGGAGATCTGTGCTCTCCCTTTTCTCTTCTCCCCTATGTATCTATAGAATCCCTTGCCACCCCTCCGGATATCCCTAGCCAGGTTTTGCTCCATCCTCACCTTGGCTCCCCACGGTGACCCTCCTTGCTGTCAACTCATAGTTGCCTCTCTCCCTATCCCCCCTGGAGTGCTTAAAACATGCATAGGCTGCCTTTTTATCCCTCACCGCCTCTTGCGCCTCCCTGGTCCACCAGCACGGCTTGTTGGCTCTACCATTCTTACGCCTTACCCTTGTACACAAGCTAGTAGCCTCCTGCACCCCTTTCTTAATGGTCTCCCACAAGCTACCAGCATCCATGTCTGGCCTAATCTTGTCCAAACTCCCCCGTCTAAAGTCATGAAACCTAATCCGGTCTGAAATACCACAGATAACAAATTGAGTGTAAAAAATAAACTCTTCTTTCCCCAGCCTTGGAACAAGCTAAACATAAATGGTGAGACTGCTTAGAAAGCAATGTTCAGGCAACCAATTTTATAGTGATTAATACATTACTATATTTCAAACTTTAACTTGTAGAAGATCTGTTATAAAAACTTTCCCCTGACAGATTAGTCCACAATCAGTAAAGTCCCAGCATTATCTATGCAGCTAGAATATAGAAAGTAAATTATTTTAACCATTTGATTTAAGTTAATCAGTCCCCTTCAGTCTCATCAAGTACCTCCCTTTACGGGATGTGACTCCCGATTGTCTAACTGCGGTGCTTGATCTATCAGAATTTCCTGTGATGAGCCTGGATCCAGAGGTTCTGGTTCTGGCCTATAACAAGGCCATTACCTCTGCAATGGATTCCATTGCTCCCATCTCTGTGCGCCCTCTCTCTCGCCCTCGGTTGCGAAGGTTTGATGGGGACTTGAGGGAGATCGTGACTAGGGCCTTGGGTTAGAGAGGCGCTAGCGGAAATCTGGCTTAGATGCCGACCATCTTAGATTCCTAGAGCATTATCAACTCTATCGGTCAGCAATTACTCATAAGAAGGCAGTATTTCTGTCCGGAGAAATTGCTGCTGCACAGAACCGACCGGACCAGCTCTTTCAAACTGTAGACAGGCTGTGCAACCCAGCCTGTCTACAGGTTCGTAGAGCCTTTTCACAATTGCAGTGTGAGGAGCTTGCTTGGTTCTTTGCAGATAAGATGGAGAAGACATCAGGGCGGAGACCCGTGCAGCACTCTCTATGGAATTGCGTGGGACCAGCCCAGGTCGCAATCCCTCGGTCTTCCTGGGTTCCTTGAAGGCAGAGTGAAGATGTTATGAGGATTGTCCGGGTATCTTTACATGCTGTAGTTTGGACCGGGTCCTACAGCCCTGATCATGGGCTGTGGGAGGTTATCATCCTGGTTCTGGCGAGGATAGTCTGGTGCTCCTTAGACTCTGGTGAATATCTCTGCTCCCTGAAGGAGGCATTGGTGACACCAGTGTTGAAGAAGGCTTCTTTGGACCCAGACTCCCTAGCGAACGATAGGCCTATCTCGAACCTTCCCTTTGTGGGGAAGGTAATTGAGAAAGTAGTGGCTGCCCAGTTGGACAGTCATTTGACCATCCATAACATCTACGACCCTCTTCAGTCGGGTTTTCGAAAGAGGCATAGCACCGAGACTGCGCTGGTTCGGGTGCTCAATGATCTCTTGATGGCGAGAGACCAGAAAAAACGGTCCATTTTGGTCCTGTTGGATCTGTCAGCAGCATTTGACACCGTAGACCATGGGGTGTTGCTTGAGCGCCTGAGAGGCATCTGTGGGCTGTCAGGTCTGGTTCACAGATGGTTTACCTCTTTCTTCACAGGTAGAACTCAGAGGGTGGTGTCGGGGGTATTTTCCTCTGATCCTACTTCTCTGTCCTGTGGGGTGCCTCAGGGCTCTGTGCTGTCCCCCATATTGTTTGCGGTGTACATGCTTCCCCTCGGAGACATTGTAAGATGATATGGGCTGGAGTTTCATTGTTATGCCGATGATACCCAGCTTTATCTGTCTTTTGCACCTGATCAGAATGGAGCACTCTCTGTGTTTAACAACTGTCTCGGCAAAATCCAAGGTTGGATGAGGTCCAGCTGGCGAAAGTTGAGTTCTGGGAAGATGGAGGTGATGGTGGTGGATCCTGGTCACCGGATAGGGAGCAAATCATCCCTCTGGTTTATTCTTGGGGAATGTTGAGCTCCCTATCTCTGAACAGGTGCGTGACCTAGGGGTGATTCTTGATGATCGGCTGACATTACGTGCTCAGGTGTCGACTGTCGTTAAGGTATCCTTTTACCATCTGAGGAACATCGCTAGGATCCAGCACCTTGTTCCGTCTGGCGACTTGCCTACACTGATCCATGCCTTTGTGACCTCGCGCTTGGATTACTGCAACTCCCTCTACTTTGGGCTTCCAGGGATTGATATCTGCCACTCGCAGCTGGTGCAGAACTCAGCAGCCCTGTTGTTAATGGGGATTCCTTGTTCTTCCTGCATTACACTGGTGCTGCGGGATCTGCACTGGCTGCCTGTTCAGTGGCGGATCACCTTTAAAGTCGGTTTACTGACATATAAAGCCCTACACGGTTTGGGCCCTGACTACCTGAAAGAGCTGCTGGTTCCTTACCTTCCGGAGCCATCGCTCCGCTCAGCCAACGAGGGGTTGCTAGAGATTCCAAGGGTAGTTTTAAAATCTTCCAGCGGCCGAGCTTTTATGTTCGTGGCGCCGACCCTTTGGAATTCTCTACCCCGTTGGATTAGAGAGTGCATGACTGTGGGGGGTTTTAAACAAGCATTGAAGTCATTCCTGTGGAAGAAGGCATTTGGGGATGGTACTGACATGGACTGATATTATTGATTTTAGTGTTTTTGTGACGTTTTATTATGATATTTAAATGTAATGCGCCTTGATTTCTGAAAGGCGCACAATAAATAAAGATTATTATAATTATTATTATCAGGTTCACTGTGCTCTGTGCCATCATCTCAGGAAGAATTCTGACGTTTGTCAGCAAAACGAGAAGCCCACTTGCCTACCTCAGATGGGTCCAAGAATACCCAAACTTTGCCATCATGTGTACCACTCTTAGTCGGGCTGGAAATATCACTGCATGAGTGATTGCGGCCTCCTGAAGTTTCCCTTCGCACACCATCAAATTGTTTGCGTCTCATATGGGTGCATTAACTAATGTCCGGGAACAAGAAAACGGAGCGGTCATCCTGTATGATAGGGCCAGCTTGTCTCGCCAGGCGAAGGATTTTGTCCCATGTACCGATACCATCTGTAACCACCAACAAGGTACGTGGGGGTATCAGAGTCCTCCCGATAACCCTGTTGAGTGATTCTGTAAATGTTTTGTAGGCCAAAGTGAATTGTTTGCCCTTCTGGCACCAGCTTCTCTCCCAACCAATCCTGCAGAAACATGAGGAGGTGATCCCCCTCAATCCCATCGGGCAGACTGAGGATCTGCACATGAGACGATCGGGTCTGGTTTTCCAGTGTCTGTAATCTGGCTTTAAGATGGATGTTGTCTTTAATCATCAGTGTGGTGGCCGCTGAAGTTGAGTTGGAATTCCTTTTAACATCGCACATGTCCGATTGTAGTGTCTCCACGGTTTTCTCCACTGCGTTTACTCTGGTGCTGAAAGAGTCTGTCTTCGCGTTCAAATCAGCAACTAAAGAAATAATTCTTTGTAATTTTAGCCCAGTTGATGCCATGGTTTCTTTGGCATTGGGCTGAGAGGCGGCATGCGTCTCTAGGCCTGTCCACATGGGCTGAGTAGAGCTTGATGTTTTTCCTCTTGTTGTACCAGTGCAATCCTTACGAGGATTCCCCATTATAGGTTTCAGACCTTCCTCCTTTAACTGATGTAAACGGTTTTTGCACCAATATGCTCCAAAGTGGTAAATATTTAGAATTTGTAGCGTTCGGTAGGGGAGCTAAGAGATTTTGCTGCCAGCAAGCTCGGGCTCCACAGGCCACCCCACACCCGATCCATGCTTTTTACGAAAGGTGAAGTCTCCTTTTCACTGTAACCAGGTATTGCATCTTCCTTCCTTATGTCCTCACCCAAAGAACGAGAAAGAGAGGGAGTTTCACACGCCGGACTCTAGGAGAGCACTCAAGCTGTACATAAAAAGAACTGATTCAATACGCAAGACATCAAGCTAGTTGGTCCTCACTTCGGGACAGAACATGGGCAAAAAAGCCTCAAAAGACTTGGTTGCAAAATGGATTCATTCCACCATTTCCATCCCCTATCAAAAGGTGGGTGTGGCCCTACCAGGCCCAGTGAGGGCCCATTCAAGTAGAGCTATGGTGGCATCCTGGGCGGACTTCAGAGAAGCCTCTCCAGTGGACTTATGCAGAGCGGCCACTTGGTCATCTATCCATACCTTTGTAAAGTTCTACAGATTGGACGTGATCGCCTCCATGGAGGCATCGTTTGGGCACTGGGTCCTCCAGGCGGTGGTGGACCCTTAAAGGAACCTTTACATTCTTCCCACCCAGGGAGCAAGGGGATGTACTGCTTCGGTATATCCCATCAGTCATGAGCCCAGAGACTAGCTTTAGGAGACAGAAATGGAAATTTAAATACCTGTAAATTTTCTTTTCCCCGACTGCTGGTCTCCGGGATCCTTCCTCCCAGAATGTTTAATGTCGGCCTGTTGGCCGGATGTTCAGATTAACGTTTTTTCTTTGTTTCCAAGTCATGTAGTACTACCAGGAGACGACTGCTTTAGGAAGAACTGGTGGCTACAGGCAGTGAAGGGGAGAATGTAGTAACCCTGCAGAGATTTGTATCCTGCCTGTCACGTGGTACATGCAAGGACTTCCTATCAGTCATGAGCCCGGAGACCAGCAGTTGGAGAAAGAAAATTTACAGGTATATAAATTTTCTATTTTTCCCAACCGAGAATTATGCTGAACACCCGCAAGTCCCATTCAGCTCCTTCATGGTGCCTCCAATATACCAGTGCAGTCTTGGATACAGCATTAGGAATGGCTTTTCTGCCCCAGAACAGAGCTAGGCATCGGATAGACGTAATGATATGGCAGCCACCATCATATTGGGGCCCTGTACCAGACTCCGAATTTAAGTCATCCAGTGGGTCATGAGACCCCAGTGAGACCATAAGAATGACAACTTGTAGGCCCAGGTACAGATCACCCCTTTCTTATGGAAGGCTTTCACCTGTTGGCTGCAATGCCACCATGTTTTAGCGGGACTTCCCTTTCATGTTACAGCTCTGTGTCAGTCTCACAACAGATGCCTCAGCCTTCCATTGGGGGCCCACTTGGGAGACTATCAAACTCAAGGCTGCTGGATACTTTGGTAGACTCTTCTACCAATTAACATCTTGAATATGCGGGCGATTTATTACGCCCTTTACACCTTTCAACCATTTCTCTTACCGAGTTCACATTGATTTCATCAGACAATACTTCAGTTGCCTACTACTGCAACAATCAAGTGGGAACACGTTCCCTCTCTCTTTGTTCCACAGCTGGCCTTGCATTTGATTCCTCACCTGCAAGTCTCTTGAGATCATCTTTAAACCTTCAGTCCATTGTGGGACAAAAGGCTACTTCAACCTTACATACATAGATACATAGACAGTGTCGGCAGATAAGGACCTATGGCCCACCTAGTCTGCCCATTTGAGCTTGTAAGTTCAGTTTGTTTTCCTAAAAGTCTATTTCCCCCTTACCCCTGACCTCTAGAATTCCTTTATGTCTATCCCATGCATTCTTAAATCCCGTGATTGTTTCAGCCCCCACCACTTCCTCTGGCAGGGTGTTCCACTTGTCCACCACCCGTTCTGTGAAGAAATTCTTTCTTATGTTTCCTCTGAATCGTCCTCCCTCCAACTTCATCCCATGCCCTCTAGTCCTGAAACATCTTTTAAGCTTAAAAATAGTGTTTTCCTGCACCCTATTCCTCCCTGTAAGATACTTGTATGTCTCTATCATATCCCTCTCTCCTCCTCTCCTCCAGGGAGTACATGTTCAGTTCCTTCAACCTGTCTTCATAGGATTTGTGATGCAACCCATGCACCATCTTTGTTGCCATCCTCTGAACCTTCTCTACCTGTCTATGTCCTTACGTAGGTATGGTCTCCAGAACTGTACACTGTACTCCAGGTGGGGCCTCACTAGTGTCTTGTATGAGCAGATTATAACCTCCCTTTTCCTGCTGGTGATGCCCCTGCCTATACATCCCAGCATCCTATTTGCTTTACCTGATGCCTTGTCACACTGTTTCCTACCTTGAGGTCATCAGAGATGACAACCCCAAGATCCCTTTCCTGCTTGGTGCATGCTATATCCTCACCCCCAACTGATATATTGTGCCAGGGTTTTGTGCCCCATATGCATTATCTTGCACTTCTTTGCATTGAATTTCAACTGCCAAACCCTTGACCATTCTTCAAGTTTCTGCAGGTCCCTTCTCATTCTGTCTACACCCTCTGGTGTGTCTACTCTGTTACAGAGCTTTGTGGTCATCAGCGAACAGTGAAATTCTGCCTTCTATATCCTGTGCAATGTCACTGATGAAGATGTTGAATAGGACCGGTCCCAGCACTGATCCTGTGGTACCCACTGTTCACTCTTCCCTCTGTGGGTGACGGCCATTTACCACCACCCTCTGTGTCCTGCCACCCAGCCAGTTACCTACCACCACACTACTGTCCTGCCCACACCCATATTCCCTAGTTTGTGTAATGGTCTTCTATGTGGCACAGTGTCAAAGGCCTTGCTGAAGTCCAGATGAGCCATGTCCACTGCCCTCCCCTGATCCACCTCTAGTCACCCAGTCAAAAATTCAATGAGGTTGGTCTGACATGACCTTCCCTGGTGAAACCATGCTGCCTTGGGTCCTGTGGTCCATTGACAGCCAGATGTTCCACCAATCTCTCCTTCAGTAGTGCTTCCATGATCTTTCCCACTACCGAGGTGAGGCTGACTGGTCTGTAGTTCCCTGCTTCTCTTTGTTCCCACTTTTGTATAAGGGGACTGCATCTGCTTCCTCCAGTCTTTGGGTACCTCCCTGTTTCCAGTGATTGGCTGAACAGGATAGCCAGAGGTTCAGCCACCACCTCTCTTAGTTCTTTAAGGACCTGGGTGTTCCCCATCTGGCCCCATTAGCTTTGTCAACTCTTATTGCTTCTAGTTCCTTCAGGACCCTTTCGTGTAAAGGGACTTGTGTCCATTTCTGCACCATTCTCACCCTTGTACTCTTCAGACCCATTACCCCCTCTTCCTTAGTAAAGACTGAGCAGAAATACCTGTTCAATATGTCAGCTTTACTGTTGTCATCCTCCACGCTGCTCCATCCTCCCCTTCAGTCTAACTATCCCTCCCTTTGTCCTTCTTTTTCACTTATGTACCTGTAAAGGTTTTGTCTCCTTTAACCACTGATTTTGCAATGTGTTCTTCTGTCTGAGCTTTGGCTTCCTTACTGACTTCCCTGCCTCCTTTGTTTCTCCTGGTACTTCTCCTATCCCTTCTGCCTGTGTCTTTTGTATTGCCTAAATGCAGTCTTTTGGCTTTCACTTTCTTTGCTACCTCTTTGGAAAACCATAATGGTCTCCTCTTTCTTTTCCTCTTGCTAACCTGCTTAATGCATAATTCTGTTGTTCTTATAATCCCCATTTTAAATACTGCCCACTGTTCCTCAATCCCTGATTCCTGTCCCATTCCCTTAATGCCTCTTTCAAGCATCTTCCCATTTTCCCAAAGTCTGCCCCTAAAATCCAGGATACGTGTTTTTGTGTGGTTTGGTTCTGCTCTTTCTGTGATTTCAAACCACAATGACTGGTGGTCACTGTTACCCAGGTGCTCCCCACTGTTACCCCATCACACTGTCCCTGTTTGTGAGCACAGGTCCAGTATTGCCTTCTGCCGAGTTGGTTCCATGACCAGTTGCTTGAGGAAGGCACCCTGAAGGGAGTCAGGATAAATCTGCTCCTAGTTGATGCTGCTGCTGGGGTGCTCCAGTCCACATCTGGTATATTGAAGTCTCCAACCAGTACTACCTCACCCTTGTCAGCCATCCTTTAGATGGCTAGCATCAGCTCCCTATCCGTTTCTTCCTCCTGGGCTGGTGGTCTATAGACCACACCTGTGCGGATGGCTGGCCCCATTTCCTTTCCAGCTTAACCCACAGTATCTCTCCCCCATTTGTTCCTCCTGGATCTGTGTGGCCCTTATGTCATTTTTTTCACATACAGTGCCCTCCTCCTCCCTTCCTGCCTGCTCTGTCTCTTCTGAATATGTTGTAGCCAGGTATGGCCATCTCCCAGTCATGGTTATCATTACACCAGGTTTCAGTGATGGCCACAATGTCCAGGTCTGACTGTACCATGACAGCCTCCAGATCTTCCATCTTGTTGCTAAGGCTCCTGGCATTTGCACACATGGCTTTCCATGATTTGACCTCCCTAGACTGCTTCACTGTTCTACCAGCCCCTTCCTTGGTTGTCATTTATCCCTGGTTCTCCTTGCTGTCTGCCCTTCTGCTGAATTTTCCCCTTTCTGCTTATCCACCTTTTGGACACTAATCTCCAACTTTTGCACACTGCTTTGCAGAGATAGCCACTCCTCTGGTTCACTGGTTCCATTACTAGCTGTGGGGGTGAGCAAGTAGGTACCATCCTTGCTGGCCTGCCACCCCTTTGCTAGTTTAAATGCTTGTCAATGTAGCATTTAAACTTATCATTGAGTGCTTGGTTCCCCTCCGGATGGATGCAGGCCGTCAGGCTTGAACAAACCTCCATCCCTCCAGATGGGTTCCCCAGTCATCCAATGATCCAAACCCTTCCTCACAGCACCAGTTCTTCAACCATGAGTTAAAGTTCCTGGTGCATGCACTCCTATGCTCTCCCTTGCCTCTCACAGGTAGTACTTCTAGAAAGTGACAGAAGTAGCTACTTGCTTGAGACCCTCCCAGTTTCCTAAACTCTTCCTGAACTTCCTTTGGCTCCCCATTTGCCAAGTCATTAGTACCTAGGTGGATAATGACATCCAGCTCACCCTCCTGTCTTGCCTTCCCAGTGATCCCCAGTATCTTCCTTCCATCCTCCATGCCGTGGCACCTGAGTGGCACCTCACCTCCCTGTCCTCCCCCTCCTGTGTTTCCTAGCTGGATCCCTCTTATGATGGAGTCCCCCACCAGGATTCGCTTCCTCCTCCTCTGTGGTCCACTGCTTTCCCACTGAGGTCACCTCCTTGCCCTAACCTCCACATCCTTTCCTTCCACTTCCTGGGTACCTCTATTTGGTTGTCCTCATTTGCCAGTGTGGCATATGAGTTCTTGAGAGGAATAGGATCTGGGATGTGCCTCTGCCTGACTGCTCTAACCCTCCCTGAGCCCACTGTCATCCAAGTGCTCCTCGCTTTCTCGGCATCCTTTGAGGCAGCTGCATTGGACTGGGTGGTTCCTGGACAGGGTGATGGTACTCCTGACCCAGTTTACTTCGCTCTGAGTCTGGCTACCTCATCCCTCAGTCCCGAGAGATGCATGCAGATAGGGCAGCACCTCAGTGTCAGAAGGTCTGTCTGAATATGGCTGCCCCACGCCACTACATTGCACCACTCCCACATTATACTGCAATTCCACTACTTATCTGCTACTGAAGCTCTCTTTAGTTCTCTTTTTATTTATTTACAGTATTAAAATCCTGTAACTGATCCTCAGATATATATTTTTTAAGGAAAAGAAACCAATAAATAAATAAATGAGTCAAAACACTTGTCGTGCTGAGGTCTTCTTCCCCTTATGCCCTCCTACTTCACACCTCTTACTATACCTGTGTTTAGCTCCTGTCAATCAGATTTATCAGGGCATATAATTAAGAGTTGGGGGAAGGGGTGGGAGGGACAAATTACACCACCACTATTTTTAAATTTTCAACAGCCCAAAAACAATTATAAGTAAAGACAACACAGAAAGAAAGTATAGTGTCACTACAAGCCTACAATCTAAGTTTAAAAGAAAAATACCAGTTACCAGTTACTCTGAAGCACTGAATTGAATATGTTTCCTTCCTTCACCTTCTGGCTTCTTCTGAGAAGATGAACTTCTGTTTGCTGCTTTAACTGTGACTAAGCCCCACCTTCAGTTATCACGTAGCTGAGGTCAGAGGCCAGACAATTAACACCCTTCACCCAGCTACAGGATAGTCAGACAAGCCAAGATAAAATTTGCAGCAATTAAAGACAGCACAGAATTACACCACCACTATTTTTTAAATTTTCAACAGCCCAAAAACAATTATAAGTAAAGACAACACAGAAAGAAAGTATAGTGTCACTACAAGTCTACAATCTAAGTTTAAAAGAAAAATACCAGTTACTCTGAAGCACTGAATTGAATGTTTCCTTCCTTCACCTTCTGGCTTCTTCTGAGAAGATGAACTTCTGTTTTTCTCCTTCAATCCAATATCCTTGAAAGAAGTAGAAGACCTCCTATCTAATTTAGATACTTCTAAGAGTGCAGGTACAGACTTCCTGGATCCCTACTTTCTGAAAATAGCATCACACGCCTTCTCTGCCCCCCTCACTCATCTCTTCAATCTTTCCCTAGCTACTGGATCCATTCCCTCCACTTGGAAAACAGCTCAAGTAGTTCCACTACTTAAATCAGGTGATCCTATGGACCTTAACAATTACAGGCCCATTTCCATCCTACCGGTACTATCCAAGATGCTTGAAAAATTAGTAAATTCACAATTAAGGGCCTATCTGGATAAAACAACCTCCTAAATCCAGCACAATCGGGATTTAGATCAAGGCATAGCACCATTTCTGCCCTAGCCAAAGTAACTAATGATTGGCAGATTGCCTTGGATAAGAAGAATAGTACCTGTGCTGTGTTCCTGGATTTGAGTAAAGCATTTGATACAGTGGATCATGAATCATTAATCACCTCCCTTAGCTCTCTAGGCCTGGTTCTCTCTCCTCCAGTTGGTTTAAGTGCTATCTAACTGATAGGTCACAATTAGTTAAAAATGAAAATTACCTATCCACCTCTAAACCACTGCTAAGAGGTGTACCTTAAGCTCTATTCTTGGCCCCATCCTCTTTGCCATTTATATTAATAATATTGATGCCAATCTCTCCCTTTAGCATTCATCTATTTGCTGATGATACTGTATTATATGTCAGCAACCCCATATTATCAAAAGCCTGTGAACTGTTGCAGTCAGAATTCTCCATCCTACAACACAATCTATTGGAAAAAAACTACTTCTAAATGCCAAAAAAACAAAAGCTATGTTCTTTGCCACAAGAGTTGCTCTGCCATTACCCATCACCCACCACCCCACAATTATTCACCTTACTTGAAGAAGCTGGAATTTGTGGACAAATTCAAATATCTTGGAGTCTGGATTGATAATAAGCTTGACTACTCTGTCCATATTGAAGAGCTACTAAAAAAGAAGTTGAGACAAAGGCTTGGCCAATTTTACAGAATAAAACACTACCTTACCAGAGACTCCAAACAAAGATTAATCCAGGCATCATTTCTATCCCTCATTGATTATGCTGACTTTCTCTATGGTCATTGCTCACTCTCACTCTTAAATAAGCTGGACACCCTGTATCATAGATCCATCAGATTTATTACTCTAAAAATTCTTTAAATAAAATTATTTATTCACTAAAAATACCATCAACAGCTTAATCTGGTTCAAGGTCAGTTGGCATTCATCTGTATTCCCCCTCCCCCGGGTCGTGCCTGAAAATAGGCAGGATTTGTCTAGTGCACTTACCCGGTCAACAAAAGCTAAATAAAATAAATAAATAAATAAATTACTGACCTTCCGTCCAGCACCCATCATTGCTCTCTTTACATGGCAGTTAATTGGACATCCCTACAACACAGAAGAAATAGGAATGCTGCAGTCTGGATCTTCAAAGCTTTATCAGGCAAACTCCCCTCCTATATCACAGACTGTTTTACCCGAATTACTTCTAGGCCATACACCTTAAGGATCAGTAAACTCATCATGTTCAAGGTTCCTAATGCCTGCACCGGTTTGGGAGGCTGCTATCAGCTACTTCCTAGCAGTTACTTGGAACTCACTCCAAAAATCTATGAATCTAAATACCCTCTTACCCTTATCATCCTTCAAAGATTATTCTCCACCTATTCCCAGAGTTCTGCAACTGCTTCCATAAGGCTAATCTCCCATCCAACCTACATTTCCCCTTCCCTATTCCATTCTGTTTAGTTCTCCTTCTATTATCATCAGTCAGCTGCTATATTCTTATAAAAGCCATAAAGGCCCTATTATTTGTATACTATCCCTGCTATATTACTTTTTACAGGTTAAGTGATTTTTACTGTGCCTTGTATATATGTAAATTTTTGTTTACTATCATTTTATGTCATTGTACTATTGTTTATTTTCTTGTCCATGTAAAAAAAAAAAAAAAAAAAAAAATACTTGTACTCTTGATTTGTATGACCACTCAGGTCCATCTTGTAAATGAGCTACGCTCAATGATGTTCGCCTGACTAAATAAAGATTTTGATTGATTGATTGTTGGGAAACTGAGTGTGCCACAGGGCACTGCAGTACCATCTACACTTAGTGGCAGTCCGTGTTCCCAGGATCCACAACATGATGTATGACCATGTTGGTCTCGGTCATCATTCCCAGGGAGTTGATGCCCCTCATGCTTACAGACCTCTTCAGTCACTGGAGGACTACAGAGATCAATCTCTGTGCCTTGGAGAGGAAAAAAAAAAAAGCCAAGATTTTAATCCATTAAACTGGGCACAACACTCTGCCTTCCAGACACCTTATCCCTGCCATGGAAAAGGCGCTGTTCATACATTTCCCTCTTCTACAGCAACTTGCGGTGGAAGAGCCACTTCCCCTCTCAACTCGCCCAGACTTTCACACCCAACAGTTACACCCCTGCCTTGCATACCTTCATGCCTAGCTCCTCAGGACACAGCGGCAACCACCTACCACGTCCCGTCACTGTGGCTAAGTTTTCCTTTCCTCCAGGAAACGTTCCACAAGGACA
This sequence comes from Neoceratodus forsteri, assembly GCA_016271365.2. Classification (NCBI taxonomy): domain Eukaryota; kingdom Metazoa; phylum Chordata; order Ceratodontiformes; family Ceratodontidae; genus Neoceratodus; species Neoceratodus forsteri. Next base: position 744,198,154 of record CM028132.1, read on the forward strand.
GCATATGCTATGAAGGGCAAACTGGTGTGTACTGTGTTTGGATCCCTTCTCCTGGCCTGTTGAAGATCATGCACACTATGGTAGACCGTTGTCGACCAAGGGCCGAGGATATTCCTTGTTAATTCCTTGATAAAGACCCAGGTATCGGCCATATCAATTTAACTAGCACAATCGGATGCCACCAAATTATTTTTGAGAGGCAGTTGCACTTCAGTCCTCTAATAACGTAACCCTGTCCTACCTTAGGACCACAATTTTACTCCAGAAAAGTGTACTCTGTCACCCTTTGAACCGGTCGCAATGAGTGGGCAGTGCTTTCTGTAACGGAAAGCGTGATTTTTGGTTGCTTTTACTTCAGGTTGAAGATCTACGGAGCTCCAAGTGGTTGTGTGAGCAACCTTATTTAATTTTTCCCAATGACATGATCCCACTTCAAACAAACCCAAAGTTTCACCCGAAGCTAGTTTCTTCCTTTACTGCAAACCAATCAATTAACCATCTAATACGATATGTGAAGCACGCCAATCCAGGGGAACCATTGCTCCATACTTTAGCTGCTCATGGCACACTTCGATATTAAATTGGTCGCATGAAGCACTGTTGCCCGATGTCACAGCTCTACATATCCATTGCATCCAGTACAGAAGAATTACTGGTTGCGAAGTAGTGCCTATACAGACTGTGGACCAACTGCATAACTTTTTGTCATAGGAGATATATAACAAGCCATAACAAGCCATTCCCAGCAACTGTTTAATAACATTCCACACAGCCCATTCCCACCTCCACTGCATGTTTCAGAAGCATTTCAACCACAGAAATCTGTGAAGCTGCCACCTGGTCTAAAGTGCACACTATTACGAAACGGTACACTTTGGACATTGCTTCCAACAGTAGAGCAAATTTTGGCTGTGCACTTCCTCTAGGCCTCCTCTCCTAGTCTGTCACCCTCACCATCGCTGTCCAGCAGCTGCTTGGTAATCCATCCCAAATGTGTCACCTGCTCAAGAGATACCCTCAGCGAAGATAGTACAGTTGTGTAGGAACTTACTGTAACAGTAGATCTTCGAGAGGATCTCTTACAGCAGGCCATGCTGACCCTCCCTCCATCCCCCTCCTTCTCTAAACCACTTACCTCTCTGTTTCATGCATTATTTTGGGGTGAGCCTAACTCCTACCCTCCTCGATCCCCGCAGAGGTTGGTGTTGCGACTAGTCTCCTGTGAGGAACTGAGAGGTCAAGGGGGCCCCAGGTACACTGCTTGCAAGAAGTTGCCATTGATGGAGTACCCTCTGGCGGTAAGATACCAAATGTGTGATCTGCTGCAACAGAACCTCTTGAAGATTTACTGTTGCGGTAAGTTTCTACGTAACTGTACTTTCCTTCCCCACCCAATTCCAGAACATGTGCTGCTAATGCATATTTGTCACTTTTGTTTGCAATTGCACATATATATTCTCCAATCCATTCCTGTAACTTTCTTTTCATTTTCCAACATAAAAATACTCTGCAGGTGCAAATCACTAAATATATATAACATTACAGGCGTCACAAGTTATCAAACTTAATATTTTGTACTCCTTGCCATCTTTTGGACCAAAAAACGTTTTCAGTACTTACACTTATTACAGGGTTTGCAGCTCAGATTGGGGAAGGAAGGGGACTACTGGTTACTGCCCGTGGTTGTACACCATGAACCACAGTGTCTTTAATATTCCTGGCTCTCCTTTAAGTGGTATGGGGCAAAGCTGTAGCTATCGCTTTTAATTTGGGATCCACCCTAATAATCTTCAAATAAATTATAAGAAAATTGATAGAATTACTGGTACCCATATCACCCTCCCCAGTATTGCATCTTGTTTATAATAGGGTCTCTCTTTGCATTCCATTAACCTCACATATGGCCTTATCAAGGATCGTGGTACCATACCCCATATTTATAGTAGTTTCACTGCCATTGTTTGTATCCTCACTTTTTAAAATATATATACATTTTTTACTGATTTCAAAGTAATGTGTTTAAAGGACAGAAAATTTAGTGTGCTAGTGTATTGTATTAAAACTTTTTAGACTTTCTGACAGTTCTTATCTCCAATAAAGAGAATACTTCTAATAGTTGGGAATGGTGGAAAGTCTACTTCCACCTTGTAATACTGTACCACACTGGCTATAAGAAAATGCAGCTGCATATTTTGAAGTTAAATCAGGAACCTATTAAATGAAAATTGATCGTGATATAATAGCGGGCTGTAATGATTTGGATAATAGACATTAACTCCAATCATGTCATTTATGCCCAATACAAGATAGATGGGTCAATTGAACTGTCAGGGTGCACTGCTAATAAACTTTGGTGGATCAATTCATATGGGACTTGTTGGGGCATTCTCACATTTTTATTTATTATTTTTTCAACATTTGTTGTGTATGAGAGTTCACTTAAGAGTGTGCACTTCAGCTTGACAAGGCATTTGGGAATTAAGTGTGAAATGTGCCTTTGTGGGCAACCTCCTTGGGCTACACCTGGCTTTGCTGTATTACTCCTGTGTATTATGATTAAAAATTGGAAGCACTGAAGTCAGTGTCCTGCAAATTTTTGCTATTGCTCTGAGTGCTGAGTCCTTCTGTTCTCACTTTCTCAACAAGGTATTTTCACTTAACTTGTAGTATTGCTGCTATCTGTAGAATAATCTCTGACCCCACTCCTTCCCTACCATTAATCTAAATCTTAAAATCACTGGGCATCTGCAGCCACTTGGTCTCTTTACTTGATACTGCCGTGAGGCCTCAGATAATTCCATTTGCCTATCCCTATATTATATATATATATATATTATATTGATTGTGCCTCCCCTTGACTGCTTTCCCCCACTTTATCTTCCAAAAGCACTTAACGTCTCCTATATATTTTTAGCCATAGTCTTCAATGTCTATGATGTTACCTTTTTTTGCTGCACTTGTCAGTTTGATGTTATTGTAACTTCTTGTTTCTGCAATTTTGTTTTACATCAAAATGATGGTTCTGGGGGGCACTGTGGAGCCCGAGCTGTGCGGCAGCAATACTTACTAGCTCTCTAACTCGGTAACAAAATTGCCGAAAATCACCCTCTTAGAGCAGCAATCCATAAGAAGTTGGGCTACCATTGAAAAGAGGACCCTTCAGAACATAGGATGGAGAAACCCTTGAAAGGATTGAGGCGGTGGCTCAAGTAATAAATCGTCAGGGACATTACAGCATGCAAGGACTGACCCAGACGTAAAAGCCACGTCTCACCCAGTGTTGGAGGAGACCATATCTTCGATTGGTGTTAAGCTTCAGAGGTTATTGTCCTCTGTTTCTGATTTAAATGAGAAAAAGGACTCTTTCGGCACCAGAATATCAGTTGTGGAAAAAACGGTAGAAGGCATGCAAACAGACATGGGAGATGTAAAGCGGCAGGTGGAATCTGCATTGGGGGCGACCTCACTGCTGGTAAAAGAAAACACTCACCTACAAGCCCTTCTAGAGATGCTGGAGAACCAGGCCTGAGAATCCCACATTTTAATTCTTGGACTCCCTGAGGGGATCATCCCCTTATGTTCCTCCAAGAATGGCTAACAGATAAATTAATACCTGAGGGGCAGAATACTTTATTTGGGCTACAAAAAGCGTATTGGATTACTCCTAGAGGCTACCGGGAGGACTCCGACACACCAAGGACATTGCTGCTGATCCCAGATGGAGTGGGAACACTGGATACAATCTTGTCTAGCAAGATGAGCAGGACACATTACCCAGAATGAGCGTTCTGGACACCTGTTCCCGGATCTCAGCTACGCAACACAAATGCGTCGAAAGAAATCTGACAGAATAAGGAAGCAGCTGAAGGAGGCATCTGTTATACATGCAGTGGTATTCCCGGCCAGACTGAAGATCGTCCACAACGGGGAGGTCTGGGTCTTTTCCGGCCCTATAGGTGGGCAAATGGGTTTCCTGTTTTACTGCTGATCATCAGAGCCGACACAGGATCTCTGGAGAGGATGGAAGTGACTTAGAAATACAAGAAGAAGAGGGCTGAACTTATAAAGTACTGTGACTTGATATATCCTTGCTAATAATTAGCTACGTGGTTGTGCCTTTCTACTTTCTGTTTTGGCCATGCATCTGATTTAAACTAAAAAAGCATTTCCATGTTAAAGTGTAAGTTTTATGGGGAGGCATGATCTACTTCTTAATGTTTATTGTCTGAGGTATTGCCGCACTCCTCTAATGTTTAAATTAGTTTCTTGTGTGAATCTGCTCTAATGCTCATTTTGCAAGTTTGGAGACTAAAATTTGGGGCATGTTTATAATCTAGCCCTTCAATTACTCCTAATGGGGGCATTTTGTTTTATTACCACTAAAGGGTATTTATTGCCTTAAATATTTTAAAAGGGTATTCTAATCTCTTCCAGATAGATAGTATGACACCACTAGCCTCATTAAGGGGCATGCTATGTTGGACTTGGACACTACGAACTTTAGTTCCCAAATTTAGTCATACTGCTCATGGGCTCTTTTTCCACAGCTATAAAAAGCTGGTTATTTTGGATGGTATCTATTATGGTTGCCCCTCATATGTGGTGCCTCAATATCTGGGATATACCTATCCTAGGATTAATAGAGGGTTTTACCCTCCTTATCTGTTTTGTAATGTTCAATGAGGCTTGTCCTGGATAAAGAAATGTAATTGAAATGATTATATTTGAATATTATAAAAATAAAGTACAAAAAAAAAAGAAAATTGTTTCTAGGGACGTGGATATGTTTTGTCGACACATTCTGGCAGTGTCCTTTCCCCTTTAAGAAATGCTGAAAGGCTTCAAGCTGGCTCCACCCACCAACCCGGGTGGTAAAGCTACCATAACACCACCCTGTGATGCCAGTTCTTCCTTTCCACTTGGAAGAATAGGTTCCCTTTTTGCTGCTCTGCGTTTTTGAGGCCCTAAAACCTTCTAAAAAAACCTTCATTTGGCGAAATTTCTTTGAATTCTCTTACTTCTTGCCGTTCTTATGGATGACATGAAGTCTGCTCCAGGGTTCTGGTCTTGTGGTTGCGGGCAGAAGATGTTGCAGTCTGACCTGCACGCCTCGTGCATCTACAGCCTAGGCCATGAGCACGTTGTGCAGGTCTGTGATTACTGTTGCACCTTTTTACTTTCGACTTTGGAGGGCTGCTTAGCCTGCTTGCTCCTTGGAAGATCGCGTGATCGGGACCCTCCTGTCCATTCTAAGGACGCTCAGAAGGCAGTTTCCATGGCTACGGGTTCCACCGAGCAGTTGGCTATGGAAGAAGGGGCAGTCCACACTATGGCCCACGCTTGTTCGACTTCAGCCTTTTTGGCGCTGCGCTTGGGGAGTGTCGTTTTCTGGTGCCTTCCAAGAACTTTTTTTAAATCTCTCCCTACTCTCGGGGGAGGGTCCTGTAGGCTCATAGAATTTGACGGCAGATAAGGACCGCTTGGCCCACCTAGTCTGCCCATTTTTCTACCTAACAGATAAGCTGCAGATCCTAGTTAACCAACAGCTTACTTCCTCCTACCCCCCACTAGGACTGCCTTATGCGTGTCCCATGCTCTAAAAAGCCTAAGAAAGCAAAGGAGAAAGAGACCAAAAAACTGTCTCGTCATCAGTCGTGGGATTGGGAGTGCTTTCGGGCCTCCGAATCCCATGCCACTATGGAGCACAACGCTTTGCTAATGGCCGCAGGCTCCATGGTTCCCTCAATGAGCCAGTTGGCCGAGGAGAGGGCCGACTTTCCGGCTGAGATCTTTCTCGAGCTGGTCGAGCTGATGCCATCTTCAGAGGAGGTGGACACCTCTCTCTCGAGGACTCCGGTCCTCTCGGGGGGAAGGGGCAGTCCGCTGTCCCATTCCCTCCCATTCCAGAACTTCTGGACTAAGGGATCGGTTGGTAGTCGTTGACCCTCCCTGATAGACCTTGCTGGACCCCCAAGTGTCAGTCGAAGTCTGGTTCTGTCAGCCTAGACTCGGGTAGCCTGCGCCGTAGTTGGCATTCGCGCTCCAGGTGCTCAGGCAAGCGGCGTTGCTGCTACTCTTCCTCTTACTCCTTGTCCTTAGGCGAATAGAGGCATCGGCGTAAACTGCATCAGTGCTATGAGGAATTTATGTGGCAGCAGCTGCTCTTTATCCAGGTGAAGCCACCCCTGGCACCCAACCCGGCGATTACTATGCTGCGGTCACTGGAGCCGAAGCAGACCCTGCTCCGGCAGGTGCTGGTACAAGTGGCCGAGACGCGACCCCTTCCGGCCTCTACACTGATTGTGGTGGAGCTGCCGCCCCCTCTGCTCGAGGACGGCATCCCTACCAAGGATGCTGTGCCTGCCAAAGGGCTACCCCATCGGCTTAAAGTCATCCTTACCCCCGACCGCCCCTGGAGGGTGAGTGGTGACTAGGGCGGTAGGCCCTTCTTTCAAGAGTCCTCGGATTCCAAAGATTTCTTCGCTCCACTCCCATCCAGTAGATTTGGAGTTGGCTAAGGATCTTTCCACGGAGCAAGACCCTACTTCTTTTATGGGCTTGCTTCTGCTCATTTCCTGACCCTTCGTCATCAGGTGTCGGCAGTCGTCAAGCTAGCCTTTAACCATCTTACGAACATTGCTAGGATCAAGCATCTCGTTCTGTCCAGTGACCTGCCTGTTTTGGTCCACGCTTTTGTGACCTCGCGCCTTGACTACTGTAACTCTCTTTACTTAGGGCATCCTGGGGTTGATATAAACCGCCTGCAGCTAGTGCAGAATGCTGCAGCACGTTTGTTGACTGGGGTATCCAGGAGATCGCACATTACCCCTGTGCTGTGCGATCTGCATTGGCTGCCACTTCAGTGATGGATCACCTTCAAAGTAGGTTTATTAACCTACAAAGTCCTACATGGACTTGATCTTGACTACTTGAAAGAGCTTCTCGTTCCTTATACCCCTCTGTGACAGCTCCGCTCAGCTGACGAGGGGTTGCTGGAGATTTGAGGGTTAGTCTAAAGTCATCTGGGGCATGTGCTTTTGGGTTTGTTGCCCCTACCCTCTGGAATTCTCTACCCCGTCAGCTACAGGAGTGCAGGACAGTGGGGAACTTTAAGCGGGCACTGAAAACTTTTTTATGGGATAAAGCTTATCCTGAATTTCTCTTTTATCTGTATTTATTGATTTTCTTTTTTGAGTTTGTTTGTGAAGTGCCTTGATATTGGAAAGGCGCTCTATTAAATAAAGTTCATTATTATTATTTCAGAATCTACGGGTGTCCAGCTGGAGCCCATTCAGAAAAGGGAGAGGTGTTCCTTGACCGAGATTCTAGACCGGGGTGATTCCCCTGTAGAGACCTTTCCAGTTCAGGAGGCTGTTCTCGGTCCTGCTCTGAACCTTTGGCAGCACCTGTCCTCTTGCCCGGCTGGCCCGCAAGTATGCAGTCCCTAGTGGTTCCCTTTCAGGTTTCACCAAACACCCCTCGGCTGAGGGGTTAGTGGCTGATTCCGTCTTATGACGCTTGGGCAACATGGGGGACGTGGACAAAACCACCTGACAAAGAGTCCAAGAAACTGGACCGCTCTGCCAAAAGGGTGTATGCCATTTCTTTGCTCTGCCTCAGGCAGGCTAGTTCAGCCCTTCTGATGGCACATTTTATGCACGCCCTCCTGGGGTCTTAGGATGAGGTGCTCCATCACCTCCCTGCTGATGTACAAACCACAGTCAAGGAAGTCCATGACCAGGGCTGTGCCATGGTGAAGCAGCAGTTCCAAATGGCCATGGACATTGGAGATTCCTGAGTCCGGTCTGTGGCAGCAGCAGTTGCCATGTGCTGCAGGACTTGGCTGCGTATCTCCACCTTCACTGCTGATACGCAGCACAAATTGGCAAACATGCCCTTCTTAGGGACTGACTTGTTCAGTCCTGGTGTGGAAGGGCATCTCACCAGAACAGAGAAATTCAATACCACCCTGAATTCAGTGACGTCTGCCCAGAAGGGCTTCAAGTCCACCAAGAAGAAGCCCTTTCGGCCCTCCTCTGCCCCTGTGGCCAAACCTGTCCTGTCCCAGACTGGTCAGCAGCAGACCTGGTGCCCGAGACCCAAGCCTGGGACTTCGAACACCTAGAAGCCGGGGGGTTGTTCTGGGGATCCCTCCCTCGGAACCCCCTCTGCATCCAAGCCTGCCCAGTGACAGGATGGGGGTGCCCTCCCCTTCCCGTCCTGAATTCCCTGGGTCCTCCCATGGGGGGCTGGCTCTGCAACTTCGTTTCCAACTGGTCCACTTACCATGGACCGGTGGGTCCTCGATGTGGTTGGTCAGGGTCTGCCTCTGGGTTCGAGCAGGAAGAGTATCCACCCAGCTGGGCCCATGCCCCCACAGGAGCGCATGTTGTCAGTCGACATACATTCGGCTCTTTGGGACAGTATCAACCAGCTGTTGCGCAAGAAAGTGGTGACTCCTCTCTGATCCTCCACAGCATCCAAGGTTTGTGTCCATGGGCTCTGGTCCCCTGAGGAGTCCCGATATCGCATCAACTTGCTAGAGCTTAGGGCGGTTTGGCTGGCGCTGACCACTTTTACTCCACATCTCAGGGGTGCAGGTCCAGATGGACAACACCATGACCATGTACTATTTCAACAAACAGGGTGGTACACACACTCTTCCGATGTGCAGGGAAGCTCTCCGTATCTGGACACGTGCAGTTTGGAGGTGGATGTTCTGGCCGTCTGTGCGGCCGGTGCCTTCAGCCAGCTTGCGGACAGCATCTCACGAGTGGTCTCTTCATCCCGAGGTAGTGCAGAACCTGTTCTCCCACTGGGGCAAGCCTCTGGTGGACCTGTCTGCCTCCGGGGAGAAGCGCCAAGCTGAGGCTGTTTTGTGCCCCAGCAGGGAGCGGCTGGGGGGGATGCCTTCTCAAGGCCCTGGACCCCGGACCTTCTCTATGCCTTCCCTCCATTTTCCTGATCAAAGTTCTGCTCAAGGTCAGGAGGGAAAAGGCACGGGTGATCCTAGTGGCTCCGGACTGGCCTCGCCATTTCTGGTACCCAGATCTCCTCAGCCTCAGCCTCGGCAACAGGCTCCCATTGCGTCTTCCACTACACCCAGACCTGCTCTCGGTCAATTAGGGGGAGGCACTCCACCCGAACTTTCAGTCCCTGCATCTGACAGCCTGGTATCTGAGCGGCTAGAGTTCCAGGCTGTGGGTCTCTCTGAAGATGTAGTCAACGTTGTTGAGGCATCTTGAAAGGAGTCGACCCGAAAATGTTATGCCTTCAAATGGAAGAAAGTCTCCATTTGGTGTCAGGGCAAAGGGCTGGACCCTTTGACTTGTCCAGTGGCTGACATTCTCTACTACCTTTGGTCCCTCTCCACAAGGGGCCTTCGGTTGATGACCCTCAGGGTGCACCTGGCAGCCATTTCCGCTTACTGGGGTGGGCCGATCAGCAGTCGGTGGTGCAGGAGAAGGTGGTCTGGTACTTTTTCAAGGGCTTGGCCCACATTTCCCCTCAGGTGTGTGAACCACCACCACCACCACCACCACCTTGGGATCTACTGCTGGTTTTGGCAAAGCTCATGGGCAAACCATTTGAACTGATGCACAGGTGTGAAATGCCTCAACTGTTGTAGAAGACCACCTCCCTAGTGGCTATCGTGCCAGCCAGAAGGATCAGTGAGCTCCAGGTGCTATTGGTGGAGTCTCCTTACTTGATCTTCCACAGGGACAAGTTTGTCTTGCGCCCCAACCCAAAGTTCCTCCTGAAGGTTGTTGTATTTCCACCTTAACCAGGTGATTTCACCAATCGCACCTCGGAGGCAGAGCACAGGCTCCATACTCTGGACCTGAGGCGAGCGCTCACTTATTATAAACAGTGCATGGCTGGGGTTCAGGGAGAGGTTCGCCGGCTGTTTGTTACCTACGCCGAAGCTGCACCTGGCAGACCTGCAGCCAAGCAGACGATTGGCAGGTGGATTATATCCTGCATTGATCTCTGCTATAGGTTGGTGTGTAGGGAGTCTCCTGGAGGGCTAAGGGCTTATACCATCTGTCATACCACTGCATCAGTGGCTGCTTCCAGGACGTTCCTATCCAGGAAATCTGCAGGGCTGCTACCTGGAGGTCAGCATACGCCTTCATTTCCCATTACCACATCAACCTCGAGTCACACCGGGATGCTTTTTTGGGGGCCCTCAGTTTTTTTTAATCTCTGTTCCCTAAATATAGGGTGTGTGCACCTTGCCTCCCTCCTCCCAGAGAACTGCTAGGAGTCTGCCAGAATGTGTGGATAGAACAACATATCCACGTCCCTAGAAAAACGAGTTACTTACCTATAACATTAGATCTTCCACGGGGATAATCTCTTGCTGCAGGTAATACTTAGGTCATCGCCAGAGGGTGCTCTTGTGCATGGCAGCTCTTTTTTAGCAGTCTTTCCTGGGGGCCACCGACACATGACATCGTCATGCTGCACCTGTATAAGAGTGGGCAGCCCCAGGTATCCTCGGTTCATTTTCCCGCCATCTTCGGCTCGCACACAGCAACTAGCACTTGTGAATAATAATAATAGTAATAATAATATTAAATTTATTTCATATAGTGCCTTTCAAAAAATCAAGGCGCTTCACAATAAAATCAGACCACAATAATAAAATCAGTACAAAATAAAATTAAGTAAATACAAACTAACAGGTCCCACTATACTGCACCAAGAAAAGCCTGACACCACAGAAAGGTCTTTACAGAAGGTCTTTAACACTTGTTTAAACACTTAACGCTTGTGAAGCAGTCATTGACGAGAACTTGAGCTGGGAACGGATTTTTCCTCCATTTCCAACCTTTATCAACGAATATCCAAAGAATCTACAAGCAAGTCGTCACTTTTTCGGTCATGTCGTTGTGGTAGTAAGATCTACCGCTGTGACAACCATACTGTTTGTGTTAGGTGTCTGGGTCCCACACATGACACCATCTCCTGCAGACACTGTCTGGAATTCAATCAGGCAAAACCTCGTTGATGATGACAGCAGGAAATTGAATCACACCTAATGGAGCAGAAATTGTCTCTCTTAGAGAAGGGGGCCCGTCTCAATGAGCCCTCCACTGCAGCTTCACACAAGAAGCATAAATTGGATAATAACAAATCATCCTCATCGGGCAGACATTCGTCGACGGCTACCGTTACTGGTGCTCCACCGTTGACGATGCCCTCTAGAACTACTACCTTGTTGATGGGAGTTTAAACCCTCTCGGCGACGGCTTTTAGCCCCTTTCAGCAGTTCCACGGAACCTTATGTAAGTTCCGTGACTCCTGTAGATTTGTGGTCTGCCATCACGATTTACTTGCTATTTTAAGATTCTGCTACCTCCCCATTTACTGCCCCATCGACTGGTCAGATTTTTATGGGAAGGATTACTGGATTTTCTGTGACCACAGCCCCTCCTCTTTCACAGCCATTCTCTCACAGGTACCAACCAGATAAGGACCGAGACCCTGGTATTTATTATCCAGGGGCCAGACCTGTTTATTCCTCATGTCCAGTTACCTCCATGATTCCTCTGGTCTCCCAGAGACCACCTGACCCACCTACTACTACTACTTCATTGGACGTGGCAGCCATAGTGCAACAGGTTTTGGAAGTGATGAGGTGTTCTCAACCTTCCACTCCCTTCCCGTTCTTCCACCCCTCCACCTAAGCGTTTAAGGTGAAAGGGGACCTTCTCTGGCTTGCGCCCCAAATCCTTTGAGGCAGCATATTTCTCAGAAGAGGCAGAATTTCCTGAAGGTTTTCCAGGAGATCTTCAAGATGTGGCGCTCCAGGTCCTGGACTCTCGTCCTCCATTTTCTGTTTCGACTATATCCTCTCTGCATGAAGATGCCTCCCATCAAACTGCTGCATCTTCTCCTGGTGACCCATCCTTCCATGGGAGGATGGCCCATATTAGAAAAATCATGGGGTGTTCTACTTCGAAACATGATAAACAGAGAAGATATGGCAGACTGTCTTGAACTGCCTTAGGAGCCTGTTGTGGTACCCCCACTTATACAAACTTATCAAAATGCCATGCTGGCTGCTTGGAATCAGCCTTCAGCTGTCCCGGCAATTCCTAGAAAGGTGGATCCCTGTACCAGGCTCCCCTCGACCACCTTTCCTTTTCGCTACCCGTGAAGCGGATTTGGTAGTGATCACAGTGGCTCATGATCATACCAGCTGTCCAAAGCACATGAACTCATTACCCCCGATAAGGAATCCCACTGTCTTGATTACCACGGGAAGAAGGTATTCCAGGTGGGTAGCATGAATCTCAGAATTCTAAACTATATGGGACACGTGGTTAAATACCAATGTACCCTCTGGTCCTCTGCTATAGAGCTAGTCAATAAACTCCCTCCTTCTCAGGAGAAAGACCAATTATTGGCAACAGTTTTAACTGGCAACTCCATTTCTCGACATCTGCTCCGTTCGGGGTATGATGCAGTGGATATCTCTGCTCGGATGTCAGCCACAGGTGTTGCCCTCAGATGACATGCCTGGTTGCGTGTCTTAGGATTTACACCAGATGTGCAGCATAAAGTGGTGAATGCCTCCTTCAATGGATCCAGAATTTTTGTTCATAGCACCCAGATGCTTTTGGATGATCTCCAAGCTTCTGGTCATACTTTACGTGCAGTACATGGCATGTATCATTCCTCACAGCCATCTTACCAGTATCGCTCACAGTCCTCTCTTTAATCAAAGAGAAGCGGCGAACACAGAGGTACCTATAAAGGTGGAGTCCGTGGTTGTTCCCAGCCATCCTCCAGGACCACCACTCTAACCTCCAAAGGCTCCAGCTCCCACCCCTCAGATGGAGCCGGTCAGCCCACTTCCCAGTGACCAACTAGGGCATTGCCCAGGCTTCCTTGGCAGGCCTCAGAAGTCATGGGCGGTCACTTTGCCCTCCATTTGGAGGCCGGGCAAGCGATATCAGACGAGTGGGTTCTTCAGATCATACGGATGGGGCATACACTGGAACTCACCTCATTGCTTCCCCCTCATCCTCCCCACTCTTTGTCTCTTATCCACCTGCTCATATCCCCATTCTTCAAGAGGAACATCAGACACTTCCTCGCAAGAATGCCAGCTATCCCATTCCTCCTTCGGAGTGCCATCAGGGATTTTACTCCAATTTTTTTCTAGTACCCAAATGCACCCGGGATCTCAGACCTATACTTGACCTCAGACAACTGAACCTACACATTCAGTACAAGAGGTTCCGGATGGTCACTTTAACATCCACATCCACAAGGATCACAGATCTCCAGGTAGAAGGTCAGCTGGGGACCAGTGACCATGACATGGTATGGTTCAGTTTGGCCACTAGAACTAAATTATTCCAGTCCAAGGCAAAAATATGGGACTTCAGAGGAGCTGACTTTGATAAGATGGCCAAAAGAGTTAAGCTAGCCCTGGCAAGAAGAAATATAAGTGAGGGGGTACGGGCAAAGTGGGCAAGCATTAAGGGTGCAATACTTGAAGCAACATCCCACTGTGTTAGAGAAAAAAGCAAGAGCAAAAGAAGAAGGAAACCACTTTGGTTCTCAAGAACAGTAGCAGAAATGGTCAGAGCCAAAAGGCTGGCCTTCAGGAAATGTAAGGAAACGCAGTGGGACGAAGATAAGGAGGCATACCAAACTTCCCTAAGGGAAGCAGGGAAGGCAGTAAGGCAGGCAAAGGCCCAAACCGAGGAAGCACTAGCACGAACAGTAAAATAAGGGGACACGACTTTCTGTAGCTACATTAGTGAAAGGAGAAAGTCCAGAGGGGGTATTGCTAAGATCAGAAGGGATAAGGGGGAGTGTGAGGAGGAGGAGGACCAAGGAAAAGCATTTATCCTAAATAGATACTTCTTAGTATATACTGAGGAAAAGGTAGGGCAGGGTGCATAGCTCAGCATCATGGACACAGGGGAGAGGGAGGTGTGCACTAGTCCCTTCACAAAAGAAAGGGTCCTACAAGAGCTCGCTAAGCTTAGGGTGGACAAGGCAACAGGACCAGATGGCATACATCCTGGAGTGCTAAAGGAGTTAAGGGTGGAACTAGCAGAGCCATTATCAGATCACAGATCTCCAGGTAGAAGGTCACTTGGGGGCCAGTGACCATCACATGATATAGTTCAATTTGGCCACTAGAACTAAATCATCCCATTCCAAGGCACAAATTTGGGACTTCAGAGGAGCTGACTTTGGTAAGATGGCCAACAGAATTAAGCTAGCCCTGGCAAGAAAAAATACAGTTGAGGGGATACAGGCAAAGTGGGCAAGCATTAAGGATGCAATACTTGAAGCAACACCCCATTGTGTTAGGGAGCAAAGCAAGAGCAAAAGAAGGAGGAAACCACTTTGGTTCTCAGAAACAACAGAACAGGTCAGAGCCGAAAGGTTGGCATTCAGGAAATATAAGGGAATGCAGCGGGATGAAGATAGGAAGGCATACCAAACTTCCCTAAGGGAAGCAGGGAAGGCAGTAAGGCAGGCAAAGGCCCAAACCGAGGAAACACTAGCACAAACAGTAAAAGAAGTGGACAAGACTTTCTGTAGGTACATTAGTGAAAGGAGAAAGTCCAGAGGGGGTTTTGCTAAGATCAGAGGGGATAAGGGGGAGTGTGTGGAGGAGGACCAAGAAAAAGCATCTATCCTAAATAGATACTTCTGCTCAGTATTTACTGAGGAGAAGGTAGGGCAGGGCCCAGAGCTCAGCTCTGTGGACACAGGGCTTAGGGAGGTGTGCATAAGCCCCTTCACAAATGAAAGGGTCCTACAAGAGCTCGCTAAGCTCAGGGTGGACAAGGCAATGGGACCGGAAGGCATACATCCCAGGGTGCTAAAGGAGCTAAGGGTGGAACTAGCAGAGCCATTATCAGAACTGTTTAGTGAGTCTCTGAGCACAGGAGAGGTCCCAGTAGACTGAAGAAGGGCTCATGTGATCCCGCTCCACAAGAGTGGTAGCAGGGAGGAGGCAGGGAACTACAGACCAGTCAGTCTTACCTCAATAGTGGGCAAGATTATGGAGGCACTCCTTAAGAAAAGAATAGTGCAACACCCGGAATCCATAGGAACACAGGATCCAAGACAGCATGGGTTTACAACGGGAAGGTCCTGTCAAACTAATCTTATAGATTTCTGTGACTGGGGAACCAGAGTGGTGGACCAAGGGGGAGCAGTTGATATTACCTGTCTTGACTGCAGCAAAGCTTTCGATACTGCTCCACATAGAAGATTGATTAATAAGCTGGGTAGGCTTGGGGTGGGTCAGAAGTTGGTCAACTGGGTGGCAAACTGGTTGGGCAGAAAACAGAGTGTGGCGGTAAACGGTATACATTCAGAAGAGATGCAAGTCATAAGTGAGGGTACCTCAGGGATCAGTCCTGGGGCTCATCCTTTTCCAAAATCTTCATCAGTGACATTGCAGATGGACTGGAGGGTAAGGTTTATCTGTTTGCAGATAACACCAAGATCTGCAACAGAGTAGATGATCCAGATAGGGTGGGCAGAATGAGAACTGGATAAACTGATAAAATGGTCGAAGAGTGGCACCTGGGGTTTAACACAAAGAAGTGTATGATCATTCACACAGGGAAGTGAAACCCTGAAACCACCTACAGGTTGAGAGGGAAGTTGCTGGCAGTCACAAGGGAAGAAAGAGCCTTAGGCATCGTCATCACAGATGACCTGAAATCCTCCAAGCAGACCACTAAAGCAGTAGGTAAGGCTAGGGGGATGTTGGGGTGTGTTAGTAGGGGTATCACAAGTCGTAGGAGGGAGGTAATAATCCCACTTTACAAGACACTGGTTAGGCCCCAACTGGAGTACTGCAGGCCACACCTGCACAAGGACATTAACAAAATGGAGGCAGTCCAGAGAAGGGCATCCAAAATGGTGCAGGAACTGCATCAGAAAACGTATGAGGACAGATTAATGGAGCTCAATATGTATACCCTAGACTAGAGCAAAGGAGAGAGAGAGGTGATATGATCGAAACATTCAAACTTCTTAAGGGCATTAACAAGTTGGAAGATTATAGCATGTTTCAATATAAAAAAAAATAGCAGGACAAGAGGACACAGCATGAGATTAGAGGTTGGCCGATTATGGGATAATGTGAGGAAGTTATTTTTCAGAGAAAGGGTGGTGGATGCATGGAACGGCCTACCTCAGGAAGTGGTGGATATGAATACAGTGCAGGGCTTCAAACAGGTATGGGATAGGCATAAGGGAGCAATACAGATTAATATGAATAGATAGGCCATTGAGAGAGTAAAAGCCTATGGCACATTCATAAGTTAGAAAAAATGGGAGGCCTGGATGGGCCTTGCAGTCCTTATCTAACGTCAACTTCTAAGTTTCTGTTCCAGTCCCTAGGAATTATGATCAATTGGCCCAAATCCAATCGCTCCAGTATATAGGAGCTGTTCTGGACACCCCTTCCACCAGGGCTTACCTCCCTGCCGACGGACAAGACAGACTGCTGTCTCTGGCTTCCCAGATACAAACTCAAGTTTCACAGCCAGACGCCTGTTATGCCTTTTGGGACATATGGCCACAGCCATCCCCTCGGTGCCTTGGTCTGTCTACACAAGCCCAATCTAATGGACTCTTCAGTGTCAGTGGAGGCAAAAAACAGGGGATTTCGAAGACGGAATCCGTGACTGCCATTCTACGCTCGACCCTAGACTGGTGGACCCATCATGCCAACCTATCTCAAAACATGCCCTTCCAGTCCCCTTCTCCCCAGCAGACGTTGACCACGGATGCTTCCTCTGCCGGCTAGGGGGGGGGGCACCTGGGTCCCTACAGTATGCAAGGCAGGGTGGCCCCAGTACTCTATACCTACTCATATAAATCTAGTGGAAATGAGTGGTCTGCCTCACCCTTCTGGCTTTTCATCCCCACCTTGTTTGGGGGCCTCTACTGATCCAGTCAGACAACACTTCAGTGGTGTATTACCTGAACAAACAAGGAGGTACCAAATCATTCACTCTGTGCAGGAAGGCGATGGCAGTTTGGCAGGAAGCCACACTTCAGTGTCTGTTGTTGATTGTCGTCCATCTCCCAGGATGCCACAGTGCCTTGGCCAACATTCTCAGTCATGAAGTTCTTCAGCTGATCTTTCGGCTCTGGGGACCCTGCACCTCAACCTCTTTGCCTCCCTGATAGTCACCAACTCACGAGATAATGTTCCATTATCTCGAACAGAAAGGAACTGTCTATCGATGCCTTGTCCCAACTATGGGCAGGACTCTTGTTATATGCTTCCCTTCCCCTTTGTCCCAACCCTGCAACGTACTTTACTGAAACTACAGCTTGAACCTGCCACCATGATCCTCATAGCCCCTCTGTGGCATCGGCAGGTGTGGTTTCCCCTACTTTAGTAGTTCTCAGTAGCAGACCCAATACCATTGCCTATCAGGCGAGACCTGTTGACACAGGATCGGGGAACCCTTCTTCATCCAAACCTGACGTCACTACACCTTCATGGTTGGGTCCTGAGGACGCTTTCATAAACCGCTTTCAAGTCTCCTCACCTGTGGCCAGCATTCTGTTGGCCTCTCGTAAACCTATAATGTCAAATGGAAACTCTTCTCCATATGGGCTGCATCCCGGTCTTTGGACCCTTATTCATGTCCATTGACTAAGGTATTGGACTACTTGGCTTCGCTCGCCTTGAAGGGCTTAAGCTACTCCTCTATTAAAATTCATCTGTCCTCCATCTCGGCCTTTCATGAACCTTTAGAAGGGAGATTACTTTATCAGCATCACTTTGCCAAGATGTTTCTAAGAGGTATGTTGCACCTAAAACCTCCTATTAGATGGCCCACCTCTCCATGGGACTTAAATTTCATGCTGGAAAAGCTGACCCTCGAACCCTTCGAGCCTGCGACTACCTGCGATCTCTGCTTCCTAGCTTGGAAGACCTTATTCCTAGTAGCTGTCACTTAAGCTCGACGTATTTCCGAGCTTCATGCCTTAATGTGTAGGGGACCCTACTTAATCTTCCATAAAGACAGTGTCCCTTCGTACCGATCCCTCCTTTTCACCCAAGGTGGTCTTGGATCACACCTTAAATCAGTCTATAGAACTACCAGTCTCCTTTCCTGAGCATTCTAATTCAGGAGAATATCTCCTACACACTTTAGATGTACATCGCATTTTGAGATATTGTATAAATCGTACCAAAACTTTCAGGCAGACTCCTCAACTGTTTGTTACCTTTGCCTCAACCAGGGAAGGCTTTGTGGTCGCTAAGCAGACCCTCTCCAACTGGTTGGCACATTGTATAACCTTTTGTTATAAGAAGTATAACAAACCATTACCAGGACCTGTACAAGCCCATTCTACCCGAGCTATGGCCACTATCGCGGCCTGCTTCAAAGGGGCATCTATCACAGATATCTGCAGTGGAGCCACATGGTCCACAATACATACCTTCACGAAGCATCTTAATTTAAATGTTGCTTGTCGCTGTAGGACGGCCTTTGTCTGGCCTCTCCTACAAGGGATTCTGTCATAACTTTTCCGCCTTTCCCGGGTTTACTGCTTGGGAGTCATCCCAAGTGTATTCCCTGCTGCAAGAGATAGTACAGTTGTATACTTACAGTAACGGAAGATCTTCAAGGGCTATCTCATGCAGCAGGTATGACCCCTTCCTCCATCCCCTTCCTTCTCTAAGAGAACAACTTCTGATCCAAATATATTTATATACAGACACACACATACACACACGGATACCTAAGGTACCTCGGCTCTCCCTCAGTCCTCGCTTAGTGAGCTGAATCTGGTGGGGAACTGAGGATACTTTGGTCCGCCCACTCTTTTATATAGGTGCAGAATGATGTCATATGTGGGCGGCCCACCAGGAAAGACTACTCTTTCACCTACAGATCGTATGCAAAAAAGAAGTCCTCACCCTCCTGCAATCCGTCAAACTGACTGGCTCTGCGAATCCAGATAGCCTGGACCTGCGGTTGCTTAAGGCAGCTGCCCCTGCCATTGCCCTGCCCTTCACTTGGCTCATAAACAGGTCCTTGTTGGATGGAGCGGTTCCCAAAATCTGGAAGCAGGCTCATGTGGTGCCAGTCCACAAGGGAGGACCTAGGGATACTATAGGCAACTACAGACCTGTCTCCCTACTCTGCACCCTGTCAAGAATCCAAGAGAGGCTGGTCTACTGTCAGCTCAGAGACTACCTGGAAGCAAACCAGCTACTGGCGTCCACCCAGCATGGTTTCTGGCAAAAGCATGGGACAGACACTGCATCAGATTCACCTCTGATGTCCTCTCTGCATTGGATAAAGGCTCCCCAACAGGGGCTGTCTTCATTTACCTGACAAAGGTCTTTGATCTTATAGATCACAGCCTGCTGGTAACTAAACTGGGTAAACTTGGTCTTGACCAACACTTCCTGAGCTGGTTCAGCAACTACCTGTCTGACCACTTCCAACAGGTCAAATGGAGGGATGCCAGCTCTGGATTACTCCTTATAAATGAAGGGGTACCGCAAGGATCTATACTGAGTCCCCTCTTGTTTTCACTATTCGTCAGTGACATTAGCTACCACTGCGGTAGCTGCTCTGTGGTTCAGTACGCTGATGACGTGGTCCTATACAGATCTATCTATGAATAGCACGGACGGATTAGGTCCACAACTCCAGTTAGACTTTGCTATGATTGAAACTTAGCTACTAAAAAATCGCCTAGATCTAAACTCCAAGAAAACTAAATTCCTCATGTTTGGGCCAAGATCCCTTGTCCCTGAGCACAGCCTCTTACTCCCACTTGTCACAGCATCTGGCTCAACAATAGAAGTGGTGCAGTCCTTCAAGTATCTTTGCCTGGTTCTGGATCAAGGACTCGCCCTAAAACCTCACGTGGACACAGTAACCAAAAAACTCCACCAAAAGCTCGGCTTACTCCACCGCCTGAGTACTCAAATGATGCATGAGACCAGGCTAGCAATCGCAAAGTGCATTGTCCTCCTGACGTTAACCTACACGGCTCCTATCCTACATGGAATAGCCAAACAGGACCACATTAGGCTACAAACCCTGTATCACGGAATAGCTCGCTTCACCACAAAATCCCACCTAAGGAGCCACCATTGTGATGTACTTGCCTCACTCCACTGGCCATCTTTCAACCATAGACTTCAATACCCCCTTCTGTGAAGCAGTTATAAGCTCCTTGGTGACCAACCGCCAGCTGGGCTAGCTAGGCTGCTAGCCCCAAAGCGCTCCTGCACACTGCTCCGCACTGCAGGAAAAAAGCTGCTAGAAGTACCCTGGGTCAGCACTGCAGTAGGCAACAAATCGTATGCCTACTCCGCCCCTATACACTGGAATAAGCTTCCTGGCCACCTACAGGAAACAGCCTCCCTAGTGAATTTCCGCAAGGGATTATGCGAGCATCTGCTGGCCCACAGTCACTGCTCCTGCCCAAGAGAATAACCTCTCCTAAGCAGTATCATCCTATCTCTCCCTATCACTTTCCGGCTGCTATCTACTGTACCTCCTACGGCTCCGAGAGAGTTTCCTTGGCTGTAAACCATCAACCCCTTACTTCAAGATTGTGACAGCTATGAAATATTGTTGCTTTAACTGTATAATCCTGCTGTATATAATCCTAGCTGTATCATGTAACTGTTTTCTCTGTCTTAACTGTAACTCCTGAATGTTCCTGTACATGTACTATTCTACTCCAGAAGTTTCACTATATGTTACTAATCCTGGGTCGCCCCTGAAAAAGGACCTTCAGGGCTCAGTGGGGCTACCCGGTTATCAAAATTTAATAAATAAATAAGAAAAGGGCTACCGTGCACAAGAGTGCTCTCTGGCGACGACCCTGGTGTATTACCTACTATAAGAGATACCCCTCGAAGATCTACCATTACGGTAAATACGCAACTGTACTTTCTAGGAGTGGTATATGTTCATCTAAACAGACCCACCCAACCTCCCCTGACAGTGGCGCACAGGAGTGCTTCCAGCGGGCAAGAACTGACATCGTGGGGCTGTGCTAGGGGACTTACCACCCGTGTTGGTGGGAGGAGCTAGCTTGAAGACTTTCCAGCACTTCAAGGGAAAAAGACATTGCCAGAATGTGTGGATGAACAACATATACCACTCCTAGAAGTACTGTTACAGGTGAGTAACCTGTTTTTGCTGTACTCATATTTTGTCTTGAACTTCCTGTTGTTTGCTTGCAATTTTGTTATTCTCCTTCCCGATCGTTCCTCCGGAAAGCACCTGGAAACGAGCCTTGGCTCCATGTGCCTTTCCTGATTATTAAATTTTAAATAAAGAAAGAAAATAATTCTAGGGACATGGATATGGTTCACTCATCCACACTTCTGGTGGTCTTCCTTTAAGAGGCTGGTTTGCTGGACTGTCTTTAAAAGAAGCTCCTCCACCACCCAGGTGGTGTATTCCTTGGCTCTGCCCTGTGACACCAAGTCTTCCTTTCTGCTGGAAGAGTTGGTTCTCCTCTTTTGTAGCACCATGCATGGTGTAAGCCTAATTCTAAGTGTGTCATTTGGCAAACTTGCTCTTCATTCTTAAAATTCAGTTTCTGTTTCAGTATTAGCATTTCCTTAGTTCCGCTCTCGTTGACCTCCAACTTCGATGGAACGTGAGGATTCCAAGCCAGCTCCTGGCTTCAAATGGGGTGTCCAGTGCCACCAAAAGATGTCCTGGACATATCCGTACATGTTGTGCCTCTACTGCCTTGGGGGCATCTCATGATGTTGCAGCTTGCAGCCTGTGCCAGACTGTGCTGTCCTCATCCCTGGAAGACTCCCAGGCTTGTCTTCTCCTTGGTTGACTGGGCGATCAGGACCCAAAGCTTAAGACTAAAGCAGCCTGTAAGGCAACCCTCATGGCTGCAGGCCCTGCTGTCCAGCTTGCATTGATGGAAGAGGTGGCGGCCATGGCGGGAAACTTGACAATCTAGGGGCTGCTCCCATTTGGGGTCAGCATCTGAGCACCCTTCACACTGTAATAAAATTTAGTGATGAACAAACATATGAAACTGCCAGCAGATACAGGTCATATGGTCTATCAAGTCTACTCAAGAGTGCAGCTAGCACTGCAGCTGCCCCTCCCTCCCCGCATAACTGTGACCTTCCCCCTTCACGTTGTCCCATCCCTCTTAAAACTGTGCACTGACTTACAGGATATCACCTCTTCGGGCAGCGCATTCCACTTTGTCACCATTCTTTCTGTGAAATAGTACCTTCTAATTTTTCTCGTGAAACTTCCACCCTCCACTCTGACCATGCCCCGTTGTGTCCCTCCCTTTAACTTAAAAATTTCCTCTTTACCAGTCTTATTTAGTCCTTTCATACATTTAATGGTCTCTATCATATCCTCTCTATCTCTCCTGTCCTCCATGAAATACATGTTAAGCTCCATTAGCCTCTCCTCATAGGGTTTGTCTTGTAATACCAGGATCGTCTTGGTTGCTCTGCACTGGACCCCCTCCAGCAATTTAATATCTCTCCTTGAGTATGGGCGCCAGAACTGCATGCAGTACGCCAGATGAAAAAATTACTCACCTTAGTAATTATGTTTCTTCTATTGGAGTCTTGCTGTATTCTGACTAATGCAGTTAGCCCCAGCCTTTAAACTGCCCTGGAGAACAAAGGGTTAAACTTTCTATGCAGAGCATAGAATGCTGAGCTCGAGCTCAGTTGATGTCTCTTTCCCTTTGAAATCTAACCATCAGATTCTTACGAGCAAAAACTCACTAGCTATCCTATGTGGAAATTGTAAAATTTTTACTAGCCAACTGGCAACAAAAAGTTTTGGATTCCCAAAGGAAGACTTAAGTCAGGAAACCCAAAACCCAGAAAACCAATTCAAATAAGATTAAGAACAAAATAAACACCCAAACAAAAAGCAGAGGGTGTAAAGGAGCACCCCTGAAGTAACAACACTGCGCCTGCCCACCCACTTTCCAAAAACCAGGTTCTGAGAGGGGAAGTGGGGGGGAAGTCAGAATACAGCAAGACTCCAATAGAAGAAACATAATTACTAAGGTGAGTAATTTTTTCTTCAAACAACATGAAGTCTTGCTGTATTCTGACTAATGCAGACTACCAAACAGTACCTCCATGGAGGAGGGACAGAACCTACTTTGGGAATAGGCTCTGAAGTACTGCTGTGCCAAACCGAGCATCACTCCTAGCCTGGATATCCAGAGAGTAATGCTTGGTAAAGGCATGGACTGTTTTCCAGGTGGCTACTTAACAAATTCTAAGAGAGGGATATCCCTGGCAGCAGCCAGGGAAGCAGCTGTACCTCTTGTAGAGTGAGCCCTCAGGGCTGAGGGTGGAATCTTTCCCAGTTTCTTACAGCAGAATTGTATACAAGACGCAATCCACCTGGCAATAGTTCTCTTGGTGGCAGGTTTGCCCTTTCTCACTTCTCCATACGTGAGGAACAACTGGAGGGAATCAAACCTATGACCCTTGGTATGCTCTATGTAGTAGCTAAGGGCTCTTTTAACATCTAAACTGTGTAGCCTCCTCTCTCCTGAGGAAGAATAATTAGTGAAGAAAACAGGAAGAGACACAGACTGATTCAAGTGGAAATCTGAAACCACTTTGGGCAAGAACCTTCTATTGGTTCTAAGGACCACTTTATCCCTGTGAAAGAAGATAAAATCAGGTTCCACTGACAGGGCTTGCAATTCACTGATATGTCTGGCAGAGGTAATGGCTACCAAAAAAAACACAGTTTTCCAAGTCAAGTACTTAAGCTCTGCTGAGGACATAGGCTCAAAAGGAGGTTGCATAAGTTGAGCAATGCAAACATTTAAATCCCAGGCAGGGGTAGGGTCTCTAAAGGGAGGATTGGTATGAAGCAGTCCTTTTAAAAAATTTACAGAATACATGATGAGGTGATAGTGAGGAAGACTTCCCCACTGACAGAAAAGCAGAAACAGCTGACAAGTGTACCTTGAGAGTAGCTGGTCTGAGGCCTAGGCCATTAAGATGGACCATATAAGCCAGAACTGTAGGCAATTCAGCAGTATCTGGAGAAATATGCTTCTTGGAACACCAAATGCTGAATCTCTTCCATTTGGAGTTATAAGTCTTTCTGGTGGAGGGCTTTCGAGAGGCTTTGAGAATGTCCAGAACCCCCTGAGACAGATGCAAATCTGCAAACTCTAACTCTTCAAGAGCCATGCCTTGAGATTGAGAGACTGAAGATTGGGGTACCAAATCCTCCCCTGAGAGGAGGTTAACAGGTTGTAATTCCTGGGAAGAGACAGGAAGATGGACTGCTAGGGACAGCAACAAGGGGTACCAGGGCTGTCTGGCCCAGTCTGGAGCAATCAGAATCACTTTGCAAGGTTGTGACCTTATCGTGACTAAAACTTTGAACAGAAGAGGGAAGCCATACAGAAATTTCCCTTCCCAGTTCAGAATCAGAGCATCCAGGGGGACTGAGCCCAAGACTGGGGGTCTGCAACAAAAGAGAGGAAGTTGGTGATTGTCTGGGGCTGCAGAAAGATCTATCTCTGGAGTGCCCCACCTTGAAAAAATCACCTTCAATACCAGAGGGTCCAGGGACCATTCGTGATGGCCCTGTAAGATCCTGCTCAGTGCATCTGCTAGCACATTTTCCTTCCCTGGAAGGTGAACTGCTATCAGAGAGGTTTGCAGGGAATAAGCCAGGGACCACAACTTCATGGCTTCTGTGCACAAGGCTGTAGACTGAATGCCTCCCTGCTTGTTGATGTACCACATGGTGATGGTGTTGTCTGTTCTGACCTGAACCACCTTGTTCTGTACTGACTGAGTGAAAGCTTGCAGGGCCAGAAAAACTGCCCTGAGTTCTAGGAGATTGATATGGAGAAGGGATTCCTGAGGGGACCACAGTCCCTGGGCAGTGAGGGCCCCCAGATGGGCTCCCCAGCCCAGAAGGGAAGCATCCTTGATAAGGACCACTGAATGAGACTGCGTGGCAAATGGGACCCCTTGCCTTAAATTGTCCTGATACTGCCACCATTGAAGTGCTTGGATCAAGGTCAGAGTCACTGGGATCAGTTTAGTAAGGGAATCCTTCCTCTGGGACCAAAAAGCCCTCAGATGGAACTGAATGTCCCTCATCTAGAATCTTGCCCCTTGGACCACTGCCGTAGAAGCTGCCATGTGGCCCAAGAGCTGGAGGAAATGCCTTGCTGGTCGAGATACCCGAAGGCTGAAGGAAGAAGCTAGTTCTATAAGAACCCTTGCCCTTTTCAGGGGAAGAAAGGCTCTTGCTTTGACCATATGTAGCTCTGCCCGTATAAAGGTAAGAAGCTGGACTGGCTCGAGAACTGACTTGGGAAGGTTGAAAAGAAATCCTAGAGAAGTGAGCACTTGCAGGTCTGACTTGACTTGGTCTGGAGACTGGCCCACTATTAGCCAATCGTCCAGATATGGACAAATGGAAATCTTTTGCCTCCCTAGAAAGGCAACTACTACTGCCAGGCACTTTGTGAAGACCCTTGGGGCTGAAGTTAGGCCAAAGGGCATTGCTCTGAACTGATAATGGCCTGAGGGCAACTCGAACCTGAGGTACTTTCTGTGGGAACACCTGATGGAAATGTGAAAATAGGCATCTTTGAGGTCCAGGGAGGCTAACCAGTCCCCTGGCCTTAGAGAGGGAAGGATTATTCCCAGAGTTACCATCTTGAACTTTGGTTTTAAAAGATGTTTGTTTAGGTATCTTAGGTCTAGGATGGGTCGCCACTCCTCTGTCTGTTTTGGGGTAAGGAAGTACCTGGAGTGCAGACCTTTGCCCCAGTGTAGGGTAGGTACTCTCTCTATGGCTCTTAAAGCCAGCAGAGATGAAACCTGCCTCTAGGGCAAGGGTTTCTGAGAGACCTGCAGGTGGAAAAGATCTGGCTGTCATCTTCGGAAATTTTTTGAAGCTGAGAACCAGTTCCTGGCTTACTACTTCCAGGACCCACTTGTCTGATGTAATAGCCATCCAGTCCTGGACGAAGTAAGTCAGCCTGCCCCCTACTGGAATAAGAGAGTCGACCCGGGCAGGCCCATCAGGGTGTCTGCTTGGCAGGGGCCTTAGGCTGAGGAGTGGATTCAGCCCTGCTCATCCCCCTTCTTCCTCTCCCTCTGAAGAACCCCTTCTGTGAAAAGGGAGAAGAGGCCTGTGCTTGGTAAAAAGGCCTATGAAAAGGCCTGCCCCTGCCCCTAGACTGCTGCCTTTGAGGAGTTGCCTGCCTCTCTTTGGCCTGAGCACGCCTGTAAGTGGTCCTGTACTCATCCATTTTCTTCATGTAATTCTCTGTCTGCTCCCCAAACAGAGAATTACCCACTACAGGAAAATCCATGGCCTTAGCCTGGGTATCTTGCGAGAGGCTAGTACATCTGAGCCAAGCCATTCTCCGAAGAGCCACAGATGTAGCCATGACTCTTGATGACACATCACCGGAGTCCACAGCAGCATGAAACTGAACTTTTGATGCCTCAATCCCATCTGCAGCCACCTCCTCCAGCTCCTTGGCTAGCTGGGGGGAGGCCTGTTTAGCCAGTGCCAGTACAGTGTCCCACCTGGACTTCTGGTACCTGGCTGTATAGGCCATATAATTTGCCTTCCTGAGTCCCAAGGAAGATGCCATGTACTGCTTTTTTGCCATGGCATCAATTTTCCTGGAGTCTTTGTCTGGGGGGTGTGAAGCCAAGGGAATGTTTGCCTTATCACAGGCAGCAGCCTGCACAACCCTAACATGGCTGCATTGCTGATATAAAAACTCCGTATCTGAGCCTGAAAGTGTATACCTCTTGTCTATTCTTCTATCAACAGGAGGTATAGAATTGGGAGTCTTCAGGATTTTTTATGTCTGCTTCCCAAAAGATTTGTGAAGGGTAATACAGTCTTCTGGACTCTGGGATGTTCATCATTTCCACAAAATCAGGCTCCTCTTGATCCTCCATTGCCCCCTCCATAGGAAGCTGGAGGGTCTCAAGCCACCTTTCTGTAGAACATAAAGTGGGAAGGGGACTCAGAAAGCCTAGAAGGGGATACACCTGAAGGTCTGTCTGGGGAGATGTCCGGTTCCACAGGCACATCCAGATTTTCACCACGCCATCATCATCATCTTCAAACTCTCCCTCCTCCTCAAACTCCGGTTCATAAAATTCTTCAGGGGTATAATCGTGAACCGGGGGAACCAACTGAACCCAGCCCCTGCCAGAAGGTGCCGGATCGGTCGGAACCAGGCGAAGCGATTCCACAATCCGAATCGCTCTGGCTATTTCCTCGGCGGTCGGAACATCGGCTTCTGGATCCGAACCGGATGATTTCTCTTTGCGTTTTCTTTTTGTCGGAACCGAACCCTCGGGATCGGCTCTCCTTTTGCCCGAAGAAGTATCACCCTGGTCAGAGGGCACTGCTTCTGGTTCGGTCAGAACCGAACTGGGCTGGCCAATCCGGGTCAGCAGACTTCTCGTCCTCCTTTTCCCTCAATCTACCTAATCTCTTTTCAAGGGTAGATTTGGGAAAGTTTTTACAAATTTGACAGTCTGAATCGAGGTGTTCAAACCCCGGACAATAAACACAGGTGGTGTGGGGATCGGCCTTAGCAAAGACCTCCCCACACTCACTGCAGTGTTGAAACCCAGTGGGCCCGTTTTTTTTCTTGGGTTTCTCAGACATGGCCAACCTAACCAAACTTACCCTTTTTTCAGCAACTGCCAGGCAAGACTCCCTTATCGGTTCCTAACCGTGTCACGGGTCTTGGAAAAAACTGTACCAAACACGTTGGTTTTTTTTTTTTTTAAGAACTGATAAGGACCGGTAACCACACACTAAAGTTAGATACAAGTATCCACAAATGATCGGTTCAGCCGAACCGATCCACACTTTTACAAGTTCCACACAGAAAAACAGTACAAAACCTATCTAGTACTCATGGTACCACAGACAGAGACTGAACCGACTATGCGTAAATAAATTTCGGTTAAAAACCGACAGTAAACTGACACTTCAACCGACTTTCGAACCGAGTTGCAGGAGAAATCTCCGGAGCGACTGTTCAGTGAGGCGGAGTAAAGAATCTGACGGTTAGATTTCAAAGGGAACCAGACTAGAGACATCAACCGAGCTCGAGCTCAGCATTCTGTGCTCTGCATAGAAAGTTTAACCCTTTGTTCTCTGGGGCAGTTTAAAGGCTGGGGCCAACTGCATTAGTCAGAATACAGCAAGACTTCATGTTGTTTGAAGCGGCCTCACCAAAGACCTGTACAGTGGCAAGATTACCTCCCTTCTCCTTTATGTGATTCCTCTGGCAATACAGCCCAGCATCTTATTAGCTTTAGCTGCTGCTTTTCTGCACTGTGCTAAGTGGTTCATTTGTCCTCTTATCACCCAGAGATCCTCCTCCTCCTCTGTAGTGGCTAGCTGTACCCCCCAAGCTGATAAGTTTCTTGGGTTCCTTGCCCCCAAGTGCATGACTTTGCACTTCTTTGCGTTGAACCCCAGCTGCTATGTGTCTGACCAGTACTCAAGTTTAGCTAGATCATCCTGTAGCCCCTGCCACTCTTCTGTCATCCACTAATGCACTGATCTTTGTGTCATCTGCCAAAAGGTGTAAAGGTAGGGGTGAAAAATGACAGCAGCAAACTAGAGTACAGAGAGCTTTATTTTATTTAGTTTTTCATAACCAGGAAAGGAAGGCTAGGAAATACTTGCTGTTTTCATCCTGGTACCGCAGGAGGGTGATACAGATGCAAAATGACTTGATATGAAACCAAGTAAAGCTTTTGGTGTTTTTTACAGAGTGGGGGAAATTCGGCCGGGGGGGGGGGGGGCATTACCTTACTCTTTTCGAGAAGTGCTATGAGATCTTTAGCGTCCTGCTGAACAACCACCAGCTACAAGCAATGTTTGACTCCAGAGGCTCTTAACCTGGCCATTCAGTGCTCTCTTGTCTCGCTTATTGATTACGGCTTACCAATCTATGGATCAGCTACTGAAACAGCTCTTCGCCGCATCGTGGTTGGCACTCAATAAAGCATACTGGCTCCTTACCGGCTCAGCCCGTCTGTCCCATACCTGCGACATGTACACTCAGGCTAATTGGTTTCAATTCAAAGGTAGACTCATGTACCAAACATGTTTACTGTCCAAAAAAGTAAACTTGGGCAAAATGCCCCCAGGAGTGCAAAAGCTTATTTTCTAGGGACATGGATATGTTCTTAAATCCACACTTATTGGCAGGTTCCTTGCCGCTTTAATTGTTGCCGGAAGGTCTTCAAGCTGGCTCCTCCAACCCACCCGGGTGGTAAAACTCTCGGCTCCGCCCCATGACGCCAGATCTTCCTTACCGCTTGGAAGCTCAGGTTCCCTCCTTAGCGCTCTGAGTTTTAGACTGGATCCTAACTCTTCGGTTCGTCCGAAACTGGTTTTGAAATTTTCTAAACTTCGGTCTTCATCTTCCCTCGCGGCTGCGATGGACAAATCTATTCCCGGTTTTCGGAGGTGCCCTTGCGGGCTGAAAATGTCCAGGACGGATCCGCACTCCACGTGCATCTACTGCCTAGGCCTAGATCATGATCTGCAGGCCTGCGAGTTGTGCCGGTCTTTCTCAGCCAACATCCTGGATGATTGCACTGCCCGATTGCAGCTCGGGCACCCCGAGAAATGTTTCCCGCCGGTAAAATCAAAAGAGGCTCGTTGGGCGGTGTCGCGGCGGCTGGCTCGGCTGAGCAGCTCGAGCAGATGATGCATCCCCTCGAGGAGGAAGCGGCCAGGCGCATCTTCCTCCTCCTCGACATGACATTTATTATACTCTCTTTTGAGTTCCTCGTTACTCGGCTTGTTCAAGGACTTTGTCAGCCCACTTTCCACGAAGGGAGAGGGGCCATCGGGACATTCTTCTCGGCCCAAGAAGAAGAAGGAGTTGAAGGGTAAGTCCCACCGTCGGCGTTCTTGAGAGCGGGAGAGGTCTCCTTCCCCGGACAGCCGACCGTCGACTTCGGTCGAAGGTGCGGCTCAGGCCACTGGCTTCACGGTGTCCCCGTCAGGCCAGCCTGCTGAGACTGCCGTCGACGCAGTCGAGATTTTTCTCGACCCGTCGGACGGGCTGTCGACTGGTGAAGCCAACAACCCATCTTCACGGTTCCCCTGGTGGAGACCGAGATCTGCCTGCGCCTTGGGGCGCGGTCCCGGATAAAGTGCCTGAGCCGGGGAAGAGCTGGTGTCCCCACCCCTTCCCAGACCCGCCCTCCCGGTCTCCCCGAGGGTCTCGGTCTTGGACTTCATCTCGGTCAAGCCGTTCCCGCCGACATCAGTGGTCTCAGTACCGAAGTAAGCGGCGACACCGTTCCTCCTCGTCCTCTTCCTCGGATGAGGGGAGGCTTCGACGTAAATTACGTCGGCGTTCGAGCTTATGTGGCAGCAGTTACTGTTGTCCGGGACTAAACCGACTCGGTTCAGCCTCCGGCCATCAAATGGCGCTGTCGCCCGAGCGGACCGAAGCAACCACTTGCCCCAGCGAGATGCCGTTCAGGGCCGGTTATTCGGCGAAACTGGCTGCTCCACGATTGTGGTGGGACCTCCGCCTCCAAGCGAAGTCTGAGGCACCGATCAAAGGATTCTCGGTCAGGTCAGGCCTGCCCCACAGGTTGTCGGTTACCCTCACTCCTGACTGTCCTCGGCAGGTAGAGGTGGCTCACGGCGAGGCAGCTCTTTGCAGACTCTTCCGGAATCAGGCGACAACTCCTCCTGTTCTCCAGGCAGGTCGAGCCTGGAGTCCTCCGAGACCAGTCATTGGGCGATAGCCCATCGTCCTTCTTGGGTCTCTCGACTCATCTCGAGTCCACGGGATGCAGCTCGAGCCCATGTCCAAGCAGGGCCAAGTATCCCTAGCGGAATACTGGACCGAGGGATTCCCAGGAGGCCTTTCTGGTGGCTGAGGCCATTGTCAGCCCAGCCTTGGAGCTCTAACAGCGGTGTGCTTCTGTCCTGTGCCCTCGGCCAGGATGGCCAGGAAGTATGCAATCCCTACCGGTTCTTTGCCCAGTTTCTCGGAGCACCCCTCTGCTGAGGGGTTAGTCACCGACAGCGTCTTCTGGCATTCCGGTAACGCTCGGGAGGTGGATAAGCCCCCCAACAGAGAGTCCATAAAGCTGGACTTTGCCGGGCGCAAGGTGTACGCTGCGTCCTTCCTCGGCCTCCGACAGGCCAGCTCGGCCGTGCTGATGGCACACTTCTCCCATGCCCTCTTGGGCTCCCTGGATGAGGTTGTCCCTTATCTCCCGGCCGACCTGCAGACCACGGTCAGTCAGGTGCGGGATCAGGGTAGGGCGGTGGCGAAGCAGCAGCTTCAGACTGCTCTGCACATAGGTGATTCCTGTGCCAGGTCAGTAGCGGCCGCGGTGGTCGTGCGCCGCAGGGCGTGGCTGAGGATATCCACCTTCACGGCGGATACCCTGCACAAGTTGGCGGACGTCCCCTTTTTGGGGACTGACCTCTTCGGCCCTGGAGTGGAGGGACACCTCCTGCGGATTGAAAAGTCCAATGCCACTCTGGACTCCGTCATTTCCGCCCAGAGGGACAAAGGCCGCCGTCAGCAACAGCATAAGTGCTTTCGTCCTTCGGCCCCTGCAGCTCGACCGGCCCAACAGCACCAGCAACAGGACCAGCAGGCTCGCGCGTGGCGTCCCAAGCCCAAGCCGGCGGCTTCCTCCAACAGGAAGCAAGGAGGTAAAGGCCCAGGAGGTCCCTCGGCCAGTTTCTCCTCCAAGCCTAGCCAGTGACGGTTTGAAGGGTGCCGCCCCCAACCTCGTCACTCCCCCCAGGGTTCCTTGGGGGGACGGTTCCGCCACTTCCTTTCCGCCTGGTCCGCTATCACCACGGACCGCTGGGTGTTGGAGGTGGTAGGAAAAGGCCTGCCTCTGGAGTTCGAGCAGGCTTCTCCCTTTCGAGCCGTCGCCCCTCGGGGGGGCACGGGGTCATAGCCTCGCTGTCGGCCCGCCCGACCGATATTGCCTGCTCCTCGAAAAGAGGTGATCAGGAAGGTGGCTGATCCTCCTCCAGACCGGGGTTTGTGTCCAGGTATTTCCTGGTCCCCAAATGGATGGGGGCTGGCGCCCCATCCTCGACCTGAACAGGTTCCAAGGTCTCGGACCTTCAGGATGGTCCTCTGGCTCAGATAATACCATCCTTGGAGCGAGGCATGTGGTTCTGTTCCCTGGACCTCCAGACGCGTTCTTTCACATCGATCCGTCCATCTCATCAGAGATTCCTCCGCTTCAGGCGGAGGGTCCACTAAGTTCCGGGCCATGCCCTTGACTCTCTCTAGCTCCAGGGTCTTCACAAATGCATGGCAGTGGTGACAGCATTCCTCTCGGTCGCCCGAAGGGTCAGGTGTACCCTAGCTGGATGACTGACTGATTGCAGCCCCTTCCAGAAGCGGAGGTGGAGGCGGTCGAGAGATCTGGCCTCCAGGTTTGCTCTCAGATTGGCCTCCTCATCAACGAGGCCAGAGTCGGGAACTCGTGCGAAGCAGGTGATACTCTTCATGCGGGGCAGAGCTCGGCTCACGGTGGACAGGGCAGAGTTCTTTCCTCCTTTGCCCAGTCATTTCTGGTTGGGCAATCGCGCCCTACCTGGGACTTCCTGGGCCTCATGGCAGCCTGCACCAGCGTGGTCCGTTGGGCCCGTTGGTACATCACGTCCCTTCAATGGGGACTGGCCAGCCAGTGGTCATAGCGCTGTGATCCGTTGGACCAGCCTGTGACAGTGACCCAGGAGATGTGGAGCGCTCTCCAGTGGTGGACCGTTCTGGCACATCTGCAGGAGGCATCCCGTTAAATCCGCCCGAGCTGGCGGTCTCTCTATCGACCGATGCATCTCTCTGATGGGTTGGGGTGCCCATCTGGGAAGCACAGGGCGCATGGTCTCTGGTCCCCTCGGGGTCCGATGCCATATCAACCTGCTGGAGCTCCGGCGGTCCGCCTAGCTCTCACTGCCTTCGCTCCCGTTTCTCTGAGGTCAAGTGGTTCCCAGGTCCAGGCGGACAATACCATGACCACGTACTATCTGGGTCGCCAGGGGCGGGCCGCGCTCCATGCTGTTATGCAAGGAAGCTCTCTGCATATGGTCCCTCATGTGCAGCCTGGAGGCGGATCTCCCTAGCCATTCACGTGGCAGGGCCTCCAGCACCCTGGCCGATGCCCTAAGCTGGATAGGGGCTGCGTCTCACAGTGGTCTCTCCTGCAGGTAGTGCAAGATCTGTTCTCCCACTGGGGCCGCCTCAGGTGGACCTGTTGCCTCCAGGGAGATATTAACTGCAGTCTGTTCCATGCCGCCCCCTCAGCAGGGCTCGCTGCAGGAGATGCCTTCTCGAGGCCGTGGACCCCTTCTCACTTTTCCCCATTTCCCTTGATCCACAAGGTGCTTCTCAAGGCGAGGAGGGACAAGGCGCGGTGATTCTGATAGCTCCAGACTGGCCCGCCAGGTCTGAGTATCCAGATCTCCTCAGCCTCAGCTCTAGGCTCCGAGGCGGCTTCCAGCCGCCTGGACCTGATCTCAGTCAACCAGGGAAGGTATTCCATCCGGACCTTGATCCCTGCACCTGGCGGCCCTGGTTCCTGGGGCTAGAGTTCCAGGCCTTGGGTCTTTCCGGCCGAGGTCCTCAGCGTCGTTGAGGCATCCCGTGAGTCGACCAGGAAATGCTTGCCTTCAGATGGAAGAGATTCTCCATTTGGTGTGGGGAAGGGCTTGGACCCTTCCGCCTGTCCTCAGCAAGCATTCTGGACTATCTGGTCCCTTTCTCAGCAAGGGCTTCAGTCGGTCGGCCCTTAAGGTGCACCTGGCAGCCATCTCTGCTTACCGGGCGCGGGCCGGGAAGCAGTCGGTGGCGCAGGAGAAGGTGGTCGGGTGCTTTTTCAAAGGCCTTGACCACATTTCCCCTTCGGTGCGAGAACCTCCACCTCCGTGGGATCTACTGCTGGTATTGGCCAAGCCATTCGAACCGATGCACAGGTGCGATATTTCCCACCTGTCGTGGAAGACCACCTTCTTGGAGGCTATCACATCAGCCAGAAGGATGGGGAGAGCTCCAGGTGCTTTCCATCGAGTCTCCTTATCTGGTCTTCCACAGGGACAAGGTTGTCAGGCGCCCCCACCTGAAATTCCTTCCGAAGGTGGTGTCGGAGTTTCACCTTAACCAGGTGTTGACTCTGCCGGTGTTCTACCCCAATCACACCTCGGAGGCCGAATATACTAACGTACTAACATACTATTTGCCAGCAGATTAGGCCTTATTTGGGTGCCG
Organism: Neoceratodus forsteri; assembly: GCA_016271365.2. NCBI lineage: Eukaryota > Metazoa > Chordata > Ceratodontiformes > Ceratodontidae > Neoceratodus > Neoceratodus forsteri. The sequence continues at coordinate 744,232,477 of CM028132.1, forward strand.
AGGCCCTCCCTTCCCTTGTGTTCCAGAAACCCTGTCATCCATCCCCACCCCCCTGGGACAGGCCATCATCTGAGACATCCACTTTCTGTGTCTGTCCCACCCTCTCTTGAAGCCCTCCACTGTGGATCTCTGAACCAGCTCGCCAGGCAGTGCATTCCAAGTGTCCACCACCCTCTCAGTGAAAAACCTCCTCCTCTTTCCCCCCTCACCCTTCCACCTTCCAACTTCAAACCATGCCCTCTGGTGATACCTCCCTGCTTTAGTCTAAAGATCCCCTCCATGTTCCCTATTTATTCCTTAAGTGCTTGAAGACCTCAATCATGTCCCCGTCTCTCCTCTCCTCCAATGAAAACAGGCAGAGCTCCTCAAGTCTGTCCTCATCACGTCAAATCCCTAGCCCTCTTATCATCTTAGTTGCCCTCCTCTGTACCCTCTCCAGGAGCTGTATGTCCCTCTTCAAGTGTGGTCTCCAGTACTGTACACAGTACTCGAGGTGTGGTCTAACCAGTGCATTGTACAGCGGCAGAATCACTTCCTTGCTCCTAGAGGTGATCCCCCTTACAATGCATCCCAACATCCTGTTTGCCTTGCTAGCCGCTCTGCTGCACTGCTCAGAGTTATTCATACATGCATCAACCATGACCCTTAGGTGTTTTTCCCCTATTGAGACCTCCAGCGCCTCCCCTCCCAGGGTGTACCTGTCTTAGGTTTCCCGACCAAGATGCAACACCTTGCACTTGGGTGATATTAATTTAATTTCCACATGTGAGCCAACTTTCCAGGGTGTCAGGTCCTTTGCAGGGCCAGCCTGCCCTCTTCTCCCTCAACTACTGCTCCCATCTTGGAGTCATCCATGAGACTCATTTCACACCTATACCCTCCCTGATGTCCAATATTTGTCATTAAACAGGATTGGACCCAGGACTGAGCCCTGTGGTGCCCACTACCAACCTCTCTGGGGTGTGAGCTCTTCACAGACCACTACTCTCTGGAGTGCGTCCAGCTAGCCAGTTTTCAATCCATCTGACCATCAAGGGCCTACTAACCCCATCAGTTTCTCCACCAGACCATTGTGGGGGACAGAGTCAAGCATTGCTGAAGTCCAAGAATAATACATTCTGGGCTTTCCCTGTCCAGTTCTGTTGTTACCCATTAAGTAGAACTCCACAAGATTGGTTTGACATGATCTACCTGGCACAAACCCATGTTGCCGACTATCCAGACCTCCACCTCCTCCAAGTACACCCCAATGGTTTCCTTTAGTATACTCTCCATTAATTTTCCCACCAGGAGGTCAAACTGATGGGTCTATAGTTCCCTGGTACTTCCTTGACCCCCCTTTATGGATTGGCACATGTGCCTCTTGCCAATCCCTAGGTAGCCTCCCTGTCTTAAGTGACCTGTTGAAGAGCTCCGCCAGGGGTGCAGCCAGTATGTCCGCCAATTCCCATAGTACTCTCGGATGAATGCCATCCAGCCCAGGAGATTTGTCTTTCTTTAGGGCCTTGAGGGCTAACCACACATTTTTGGCGGAGGTAGCATCATCCATTCCCTCCACCTTACTGGCCTTTTTATCCTTATCCAGATGTGACACCCCTGGGGTACCTCTCCCTTCCTCTTGCTCCATTTCTGTTGCTCCCCTGATCCCACTCACTCGCTTCTATCCCCCCATCGTGCCTTGCTTTGTAGATGTCCTCCCCCTCCTAGTGAACACAGAGGTAAAGTACTCGTTAAATACCTCTGCCTGGTCCTGCCTCTTCCACCACCCTCCTTCTGATCTCAATCTGCTGAGATGGCCCTTAGTTTTCTCCGCTCCCCAATGTACCGGAAGAACCCCTTTTCCCCTCCATGTATCCCCTGTGCCAGCAGCTGCTCTTTACTGGACTTTGCTCCCCTCACCATCTGGGTGACTTTTCTAGATGCAAGATGGTACATTTCCGTATCCCTATCCCCTCTTGTTGTTTTATATTTTTTGTAGGCCGCCGCCTTTTCTCTGACCACTACCTGTACCTCACTAGACCACCAGCATGGTTTATATGACCTTGCTCCCTTACGTTTCAACTTAGCGCAGATCCTGACTGCCTCATGAAGTCCCCGTTTTATGACCTCCCATCTCCTTTCCACACTTGTCATTGATGTAATCCCCTTCAAGTAATCCTTGAGAATATTTCCCATGCCCACAAAGTCTGCCCCCCTGAAGTCCACTGCCGGTGTCCTAGATCTCTCCCCCCCATGCTTATTTGAAATCAGAGCGGTATTGTAGGTCGCTCCCAGTCAGGGGTCTTCTACAACAGTCCCTTACCAGATCCCCATTTGCCAGAACCACGTCCAGGACATGCCCTCCTTGTGGGCTCCATCACATGCTGTGTTAGAACACATCCTGGAAGCAGATCCAGCAGCCTCTGCTCCTTGGCCACCTTAGAGGACATGGTTCCCAGTTTGTACCTGGCATATTAAGGTCCCCATCAACACCACTCCTTCCTTCAAACAACATGAAGTCTTGCTATATTATGACATATACAGTTTGTCCCCTTAGAACTGCTCGGAGGTAAAGAGTTCACTCCATGCCAGGCATGGAATCTTGTATGACTCGGTTGAAAAAACTCTGTCTGTTGATCTTCAAACTGAAACTGTCAGATTCTTTACTCCGCCTCACTGAACAGTCGCTCTGGAAGTTACCTCCTACTGCTCGGTTCATTTATGATTAAAAAGTGTTATTTCTCGGTTTTCTAAACCACATTTGTATATTTTAACAGCAACCCGTCGGTTCAAGCTCTGTCTGTGGTATAAGTAAGTAATAGATAGGTTTACATTTCTCTGTGGAACTTTGGCGTTATCGGTTCGGTTTGAACCGATCAGGTTGTGTTAAAACTTATGAAATTACATTTAGAGTGCGGTTCGATTGTCAGTTCTAAAAACTGATTTCATTCGTTTTTTCCGACCCGTGACACGGTTGGGAACGATAAGGGTGTCTTGTGCCGATTTGCGGAAAGGAGCAATTTTGGTTAGGCTGGCATTATGTCTGAGAAACCCAAAAGAAAACCGGGCCCACTGGGTTTCAGCACTGTAGTGTCTGTGGGGAAGCCTTTGCCAGGCTGACCACACACCATGTGTTTATTGTCTGGGGTTTGACCACCTCAATGCAGACTGCCAGATTTGCAGAAATTTCCCTGCAGCTACCCTGGATAAGAGAGTTGGTAGGCTCAGAGGCAAGAGGCCAAAAAGTCCGCTGACCCGGGATGGCCCAGCCCGGTTCGGTGCCAACCCGAACGAGAGGCTCCCTCTGACCAGGGCGTACTTCCTCGGGCAACGAAGAGCTGACTCGGAGGAGCCAGTTCCAGCAAAGAGGACTAGAAAATCAGCAGGTGTGGAGCCAAAATTTCCTTCTCCAGCCGCTGCAGAGATAGCCAAAGCGATCCAAATTGTCCAGTCGCTTTCCCCGGTTCGGTCGGTTCCACCGGTTCAAGAATATGATATAGAAGAATTTTATGAGCCGGGGGAGGGGGAGGAGGATTATGAAGAGAGTGAATGTGATTTTGAAAGTCTGGATGTGCCCATTGAACGGACATCTCAGACAGACCTTCAGGTGTCTCCTCCTAGGCTTTCTGAGTCCCCTTCTCATTTTCTGTTTTATAAAAAGTTGCTGAAACCCTCCAGCTCCCTTTGGAAGAAGCTGTGGATGAACAGGAGGAGCCTGACTATGTGGAAATGATGGATATCCCAGAGTCCAGGAGATTGTCTATTCCTTTACATAAATCTTTTAGGAAACAGACAATAAAGATTTTTAAAAAGCTCTAATTCTTTACCTCCTGTGGATAAAAAGATGGACAGGAGGCACACATTGTCAGGCTCTGATACGGGTTCCTTTCTACAACAATGCAGCCATGTTGAGGTAGTGCAGGCTGCAGCCTGTGATAAAGGCAAATATTCCTGGCTTCACCCCCTGACAAGGACTCCAGGAGGATTGATGCCATGGCAAAGAAACAATACATGGCAGCATCCTTGGGACTCAGACAGGCAAATTATATAGCCTATGTTTGAGATGCCAGAAATCCAGATGGTATACTGTTATGGCTTTAGCGAAACAGGTCCCTGGCCAGCTTGCCAAGGAGCTGGAACAGGTGGCTGCTGATGGTATTGAGGCATCCAAGGTGCAGTTTCATGCTGCAGTGGACTCTAATGATGTATCTTCAAGAGTCATGGCTACATCTGTGCTTTTCGTAGAATGGCTTGGCTCAGGTGTACTAGCCTGTCACAGGATACCCAGGCTGAGCCATGGATTTTCCTGTTGTGGGTAATTCTCTGTTTGGGGAGCAGACAGAGATTACATGAAAAAATGGATGAGTATAGGACCACTTATGGGAGTGCACGGCCAAGGAGAGCAAGCCACTCCTCAGAGGCAGCTTTCCAGGGCAGGGGCAGGCCTTTTCACAGGCCTTTTACCAAGCCCAGGCCTCCTCTTCAGCTTATGCCCAGAGGGGGTTCTTCAGAGGGAGAGGCAGACGGGGTACGAGCAGGCCTGCTCCCACCCCTCAGCCTAAAGCCCCTGCCAAACAGGCACCCTGATGGGATGCCCAGGGTTGATTCTCCATTACCTGTAGGGGGCAGTCTGGCTTACTTCGTCCAGGACTGGGAGTCTTTAACATCAGACAAGTGGGTCCTGGAAGTAGTAAGCCAGGGACTGGTTCTCAGCTTCAAAAAATTTCCAAAGACGAGAATCAGATCCTTTCTACCTGCAAATCCATCAGAGGGTCTTGCTTTGGAAACAGAAGTCTCAACCCTCCTGGCTCTCAGAGCTGTAGAAAGGGTTCCTCCCGTACACCAGGGCAAAGGACTGTACTCCAGGTACTTCCTTACCCCAAAAAAGACAGGAGAATGGCTGCCCATCCTGGATCTAAGATACCTAAACAAGCACCTTTAAAACCAAAATTCAAAATGGTGACTCCTGGGAATTATTTTACCCTCCCTAAGGCCAGGGGACTGGCTAAGTCCCTGGGCCTCAAGGATGCCTACTTCCATGTTCTCATCAGAAGCTCCCACAGTACCTCAGATTCGAACTGCCCTCAGGCCATTACCAGTTCAGAGCAATGCCCTTGGCCTCACCTCTGCCCCAAGGGTATTCACCAAATGCCTGGCAGTAGCAGTTGCTCACTTAAGAAGGCAAAGATTGCCATCTTTCCTTACCTGGATGACTTGCTCATAGTGGTGGTCTCCAGACCAAGTCAAATCACACCTTCAGGTTACCCAGCAGCTGCTTACATCCCAGGTTTTCTTCTCAATCTTCCAAAGTCAGTTCTAGAGCCTGTTCAGCTACTCACCTTCATAGGCGCAGAACTGGACCTATGAGGCCAGAGCTTTCCTTCCTCTAGAAAGTAAAGACCCTTGTGGCTCTGGCCTCCTCCTTCACTCTGCGAGGTCTCGAAGGCCAGCAAGCACTCTACAGCTCTTTGGCCACATGTCTGCTTCCACAGCTGTAGTGCAGGAGCAAGATTTCAGATGAGGACATCCAGTTCCATTTGAGAGCCTTCTGGTCTCAAAGGAGAGATCCTCTAACCAAATTGATCCCAGTAACTCGAACCCTGATCCAGGCCCTGCAGTGGTGGTAGGATCAGAGCAATCTGAGACAGGGGTTCCTTTCATCCCTCAATCTCACTCCTTGACCCTTACTACAGATGCGTCCCTCTTGGGATGGGGAGCTCACATGGGCGACCTCACCACCCAGGGATTGTGGTCCCCTCAGGAATCTCTGCTCCACATCAATCTGTTGGAACTCAGAGCTGTTTTCTAGCACTTCAGGTTTTTCTGCATCTGTTCAGAACAAAGTGGTACAGGTCAGAACAGACACCACCACTACAATGTGGTACATCAACAACAAGGGGCACTCGGTCTTGACCTTGTGCACGAGGCAATAAGTTGTGGTCTCTGGCTTATTCCCTGAACACCTCCCTCATGGCAGTTCACCTCCCAGGCAAGGACAATGTCCTGGCAGATGCTCTCAGCAGGATTTCCCAGGGCCATCACGAATGGTCACTGGATCCCCTAGTACTAGGGTTAGTATTTGCCAGGTGGGGGCACCCCTCAGATAGATCTTTTTGCAGCCCCAGACAATCACCAACTTCCGCTTTTTTGTTGCAGGCCCCCAGTGTTGGGCTCAGTCCCTCTGGATGCCTTCCTTCTCGATTGGGAAGGGAAGTTTCTCTATGCCTTTCCCCCCTTTCCTCTCTTGTTCAAGGTGCTAGTCAAAATCAGATCTCAACCTTGCAAGATGATTCTGATTGCTCCAGATTGGGCCAGACAGCCCTGGTATCCACTCCTTCTGTCCTTAGCAGTCCACCTTCCCCTGTGTCTCTCCAGGAATCACAATCTGTTAATCTGTGCCCAGGGGAGAGTTTGGTATCCGAATCTCAAATCCCTCAACCTCAAGGCCTGGCTCTTGAGGAGTTAGAGTTTGCTGACCTACACCTTTCTCAGGGTGTACTCGATATCTTGAAAGCTTCTAGGAAGCCTTCCACCAGGGCTACTTATAATTCTAAATGGAAAGGTTTTCCATATGGTGCTCTGTAAACATATTTCCCAGAATCTGCTGATTTGCCCACAGTCCTGGACTATGGTCCATCTAAATACTTTGGGGCTGAGGCCAGCTAGCCTGAAAGTGCTTTGCATCTGTCTCTGCTTTTATTTCAGCAGGAAAGCCCTCTTCTCTTTCTGCTCACCCTGTATTCTCCAGGTTTTTCAAGGGATTGCTTCACACCAACCCTCCATTCAGGGACCCTGCTCCTGCCTGGGATCTTAATGTTTGCATTGCTCAGCTAATGCAAACCCCCTTTGAGCCTTTGTCCTTAGCAGAGCTTAAGTACTTGACTTGGAAAACTGTGTTTCTAGTAGCCATCACTTCTGCTAGGCGCATAAGTGAATTACAAGCTTTGTCAGTGGAGCCTGATTTTATCTCCTTTCACAGAGATAAGGTAGTCCTCAGGACTAACAGGAAGTTCTTGCCTAAGGTGGTTTCAGATTTCCACCTTAATCAATCTATATCTCTTCCAGTGTACTTCACTGACCATTCCTCCTCTGGCAGAGGAGGCTGCACAGTTTAGATGTAAGAGAGCCCTTAGTTACTACATAGAGGCGTACCAAGGGTCACAGGTTTGACTCCCTCCAACTGTTCCTCCCTTATGGTGAGGTTGGTAAAGGGAAACCTGCCTCTAAAAGATCCATTGCCAGGTGGATTGTCTCTTGTATCCAATTTTGCTATCAAAAACTGGGTAAGGGTCCCCCTTCAGGCCTGAGGGTCACTCTACCAGAGGTACAGCTGCGTCCTTAGCTGCGGCCAGGGACATCCCTATCTTAGAGATGTCAAGCAGCTACCTGGAAAACAGTACACACTTTCACCAAGCATTACTCCCTGGACATCCAGGCTAGAAGTGATGCTCGGTTTGGCACAGCTGTGCTTCAGAGCCTATTTCCTAAGTAGGTTCTGTCCCTCCTCCATGGAGGTACTGCTGTGTGGTCTGCATATGTCATAATATAGCAAGAGTTCATGTTGTTTGAAGAAAAATTACTCACCTTAGTAATGTTGTTTCTTCTAATGGAGTCTTGCTATATTATCCTCCCCGCCTGCCCTCTCAGAACTCGGCTCTTGGGATGTGGGTGGGCAGTGCAGTGTTGGCACTTAATGATGCCCACCTTGTGTTTTTCACCCCTCTTTTGGGGTGTTTGGGTGTTGTATTTTATTTTATTTTATTTTTGGATCCCCTGACTTGAGTCTTGGTTTTGGGACCAGAAAATGTTAATATTTTAGTAGCCAGTTGGCTAGTATAGGTTTACAGCTACCACACAGAACCTAGTGAGTTTTGCTCGTAAAGATCTGACAGTTTCAGTTTGAAGATCAACAGACAGAGTTTTTTCAACCGAGCTCACGCTCAAGATTCCATGCCTGGCATGGAAGTTAACTCTTTCACCTCTGGAGCAGTTCTAAGGCTGGGTCAAACTGCATATGTCATAATATAGCAGGACTCCATTAGAAGAAACAACATTACCAAGGTGAGTAATTTTTTCTTTTGGTTCACACTGGGCAATGATGTTGTCCAGCAAACCATCCTGTAGAACATCACTCATCCCTGGGGGCCTATATACTACACCCAGCTTGACCTTATCTCCTGCTTGGGATCGTAGGGTGACCCATAAGGCCTCACGTTTCCTCTGCCTCTTCTACCCTAGCAATTTCTATGTCATCTCTAATGAACATGGCCACTCCTCCCCCTGCCCTCCTTTCTATCCTTCCCTAAGCATAGTGTACCCCATGCGTTTAGGTCCCAGTCATGGTTTTTGTTGGCCCCGTCTCCGTGAACCGCCACATCCACACGAACAGCATGGCCTGGAACTCTGGCAACTTTTTCCCAAGCTCCTGGCATTTACTAACACCAACCCCACCCTTATCCTGATCCCTTTGCCGAACCCCACCCAGGTTCCTTATACTTCCATCCTCCCTCTGCTCCTCCTGAAACCTCCACCCCCAGTCTGTTTCCCCCCTCCCCCTTGGGTTTGAAGGCTACTCCCCTCATCTGGAGGAGAGGGCTTCTGGTCAGCCCCTCCCTTATCCTTTCCTCCCCTCACAAGTTTAAACCCCACCTTCCTTGAATGTAGTCAGCCATCCCGTTTAAGGACTTCCTTCCCTAAATGGGAAAGATGAAGCCTGTCCTTGGCATACAGTCCCTTATCCTCCCAAACTCCTATCCAGTTCCCTAACACCCCAACCCACTCTCTTCACCCCACTTCCTGAGCCAGTCATTAACCTCTGTGAACTTCATTTTTTCTCCACTGAGGCCTTTGGTACTGGCAATATCCCGAGAAATGTTGCATCCATTATCCCGACAGACTCTGGCAAGTTCTTGGAACCTTGCTTGGATTTCCAAATGTATTCCATCTAGTCGTTAGTTCCCAAATGCACCAGGAATCCGTTTCCTCCACAATCCCTAACCAGTTCATACACCATGAACTTTGCTCTGTGCACTGTCAGCCCAGAGATACTCACTACCTTCACCTGGCTATGGCATCCACCCCCCTGTCCCTCCCACTGGATACCCCTAATCATCGAGTCTCCCAATAACAGAACCTTAACACCGCCATCATCCTTATGGTTACCTCCACTATGCCCTCTCAGCCCCCCCCCCCCTTTATTCATGATCTCAATTCCATGGGAGTCTTCCTGCCTTATTAGAGACCCCCTTTCTGCCTCCCTCGTTATTTTGCCCACTTAACTCAGACTCCCTCTGAATAGGTGTCCCTTTAACCTCTCTTATCGAACCATTTATCCTGGCCCTGATGGTTCCCTTCCCCACACATATCCTCACCCCTTGTAATAGTACCCCTGCCTCCAGAGGCTCTCTGTGGGTCCCCTTTAGCTAGGGCCCCATCCTTGGTACTGACTCCCCTGCTGAAGGGGGGCTCCTCTCCCACCTCCTTGTCTCCCAGTTTCTCTCCAGTCATGCTCTCCTCCCTCATGTCTGCAATATGTTGCATCTCCCCCATCTGCTTAACATTTATGTTTCCCCTTCTCCCTCTGGGAGAATTTCTATCCTTTCCATTGCCGGTCTGTGATGCCCTATGGGTATTCGACTCCCTCCCCCCGGCCTCTGTATCAGTTTCCTCATTTCCACCAACCCCTTCCTCCCCCTCTGGTTTGCTTAGTAGCTCAAATTTATTGTGACACTCTGTCAGCCTCCATCAAGTAACCCGAGTTTCCCCTGACTGCACCTCTAAACGGCCCCTCTTCTTCCTCTCTTGCTCTGTTCACCTTAGGAGCTCCCTTCCCACAGTCTGCTTTTTTAGGCTTCCCCACAACAGCCCCTCCCTTCTCAATGTCTGCTCTACTAGGCTTCCCCACAACAGCCCCTCCTGACTCTTCCCCTTCCACTCTCTTTGTATTCGGAATGTTCACCCCGTACGCTTCCCCCTTAGCGTCAGCATCCCTATCTAAGGGTCCTCTGTCGTAATATCCGCCCTCCTGCTTGCTGTAACACAACGTCCTGTAATTTCAGAGCGTTGCCCCAGCCTCTTCTCAGCCCCACCCTTCTGCCCATATCCACACCCCTTATCCTTGGACACCCCCAGCTCCCCAGCTTACTCCTTAACCAATATACCTCACTCCTGATACAAGGTAGCTGTCTACAGAGTGCAGCCTCCCTCTCCAGGCCCAATTGAGGATGATTGCCATCCCACAGCCTGTGCAGCCTACCCTTCGAAGATGCCTGCCATGGTGGAATATGGCCACCCCGTTTATCCCCCTCTGTTTATAATGGCATACCCCCTTTTCTCAGTCCCTTCCCTCTGGAATATAGTTTCTCTCTATATTGACTGCAGTTATTTACAAGCCCAATTTCAACCCCACCAATAAAGTTCCCAAGTCTCACAAACACATACAGTCCAGTGTGTGTCCAGTCCCACTAACAGTGTGTGTATGCAGACATCAGGTACCGTATGATGTCAAAGGCCCACCAGTTCCTGTTGCTTCGAATTTCAGTCCCAAACAGAAATACACAGCCCTTCAATCCCAACCCCCAGTGGCTTTTCAGTATTTAAGAATATAAACCCAGACCTCTGTCCTTACCAGCCTCCTGCTTATGTTCCCAAGTGAACAATGAAAGACAAGGTGATTCTTGTTAATTTCCCCTTCCCCTAACACCAGGCAAACATCACATTTAAATTTCACTCTTAATTATCACTGCCAAACAAGTGTTCCAAAGCCTCAAAAGTTACAATATCACTGCCCAAGTAACAGTTCTAACTCAGGGTAGTAATTTTTAACACACAGAACTAATTTCACGTACAAAACTATTCAAATATTTCAGTTAAAACAGAATATAACCCCAGACCTCTGTCCTTACCAGCCTCCTGCTTATGTTCCCAAGTGAACAATGAAAGACAAGGTAATTCCTATTAATTCCCCCTTCCCCTAACACCAGGCAAACATCACATTTAAATTTCACTCTTAATTATCACTGCCAAACAAGTGTTCCAAAGCCTCAAAAGTTACAATATCACTGCCCAAGTAACAGTTCTAACTCAGGGTAGTAATTTTTAACACACAGAACTAATTTCACGTACAAAACTATTCAAATATTTCAGTTAAAACAGAATATAACCCCAGACCTCTGTCCTTACCAGCCTCCTGCTTATGTTCCCAAGTGAACAATGAAAGACAAGGTAATTCCTATTAATTCCCCTCCCCTAACACCAGGCAAACATCACATTTAAATTTCACTCTTAATTATCACTGCCAAACAAGTGTTCCAAAGCCTCAAAAGTTACAATATCACAGCCCAAGTAACAGTTCTAACTCAGAGTAGTAATTTTTAACACACAGAACTAATTTCACGTACAAAAGTATTCAAATATTTCAGTTAAAACAGAATATAACCCCAGACCTCTGTCCTTACCAGCCTCCTGCTTATGTATAGGCTCCATACTTTGGACCCTAGACGAGCGCTCGCTTATTATAAGGAGCGGATGGCTGAAGTTCGGGGAGGGGTTCGCCAGCTGTTTGTCACCTACGCTGAATCCGCACCTGGCAGACCTGCAGCCAAGCGGACGATAAGCAGGTGGGTAACCTCCTGCATAGAGCTCTGCTATAGGTTGGCGGGCATGGGTGCTCCCAGAGGGATAAGAGCTCATTCTACCCGCCATACTGCTGCATCGGTAGCTGCTTCCAGGGACGTCCCTATCCAGGATGTCTGCAGGGCTGCTACCTGGAAGTCGGCACATACCTTTATTACCCACTACCACATCGACCTTGAGTCACGCCGGGATACTGGTTTTGGGGCCTCGGTTCTCAATTCCTTATTTCCCAAGTAAGTATCGGGGGTGTGCGCCTTGCCTCCCTCCTCCCGGAGAACTGCTAGGAGTCTGCCAATAAGTGTGGATTGAACAACATATCCATGTCCCTAGAAATACAGGTTACTCACCTGTAACAGGAGTTCTAGGAATGGTATATGTTGTTCATCCCACCTGACTCTCCAACCCTCCCGGCTAGAGGCGCACAACCCACAGCTTCCAGACCTAGATCTAGCGTCATGGGGCGGAGCCGAGAGTTTTACCACCTGGGTGGGTGGGAGGAGCCAGTTTGAAGACCTTCCGGCAACAATTAAAGCGGCAAGGAACCTGCCAATAAGTGTGGATGAACAACATGTACCATTCCTAGAACTCCTGTTACAGGTGAGTAACCTGTATATCCCCTCTATCAATCATCGTTGCACCAGAAGCTCTACTAGCCAGATTTTTAATATACCACGCTGTCACACTTCTCTGGGACAAAGGTCCTTTGCCTACCGTTCCCTGCTATGGATGAACTCACTGCACCATGACATCACTTCAGCATCCACCTTGGGCTCCTTCAAGGTTAAACTTAAGCAATAGCTAGTTGTTGATGCCAGTTGTGACTGCTTCCAATAACCTTCCTTCTTGTGACCAGCACTATTCTAACCCTATGATATCCTGACCTTATGCATAACTGTCCTCAGCATGTAAATAACTGTAATGTATGGTAAGTGCCTATTAACCACCATAATCAGCAGTTACACAGCTTTGTTATGCACTGTTTAGAATTTTAAAAGTTGTTAACCACACTTCAGAACTTCCAAACAGTGGCACAACAAAAAAGAATGCACCAGAGTTCCATAATTCTCGCACATAGAATGCAAACAGTGTTTTTTTGACCATACACTATAAAAGATGATGGCTGGTGATCGGGTGACAACCACACTGAAATCACCTCTCATGGTTGCTAGGGCTGCAGTAAACCTCTCGAGCTGCGCTCTCGAGGTTTACCATGTTGCCCTAGCAACCACTCGAGGTGATTACAGCGTGGTTATCACCTGATCCCCAGCCATTATCCTCCATGTTCTAAGTTGCTAATCAGTCTCCTTTCACATTTCCTCTTGATCCCTTCCACTCTTTCCCCTCACCCCTCTATGGCTTTCCCCTATCCTCCTCCCCCCTGTTATATCTCCTGAGCTCCCATGCTCACTTTAAAATGCTTTGTCCCATACCTTCCCACCTCTGATGAGGCCCCTGGGCTGATGCCATCCCTTACCTTGATGATTATTAGATTTTAGGCTGAGTCTGTTCTCATTTTCCTGTAAAGGGTCATTTCATAAGACCCCACCCCCTCTAATACGACCCTTTGAATTCCAGGTTTTAATCAAATACGCACCTTGGCATACATTGTACAGTGCCAACATATTGGAACATTTCTAGTTATATACTCTTGTAATGTTTTGTATAATTCTTTGTTTTGTTTGTTGTCCGTCTTATACTTTTCTAATATGTATTGTTCGACTGACGTGTAACCTACGAAATGAGCTTGTTCTCAAAGGTGTTATCCGAAATTTCAATAAATAAAATAAAAACAAAATAAACAAGCAGATAGGACCTCAGTTTAACATTTCATCTGAGAGACAGCAGCCCACAACAGCACTGTCTCCCCAAAACCATTTTGGGGCATCAGTATGGTTACTTTTTTAATTACGGGGAGAGTGCCCCTTGTAGAGCTATCAACTCACTTCCTGCAGCACTAGGTGTTTATTGGAGGTCTGCTGTCCAGCCCTGACCCTTCTTAGCTTCTGAGATCTAATGGGATCAGGCTTCAGGATAGTAAGGTTGGCGGCTTTAGCCAAGTACCAAATACATGACATATAATGCAATACAGTACTGTTCGTGAGGTGTGAAAAACGTGGGTTAAAGCAGCATAAGGGTGAACTGTAGTTCACTGGGAATTGTAACAGACTGCAGAAGGGAAAGAAGGAATCAAAAATAAATGGGGAAGGGTCAAGTGCAAGAGTAAATATGGGATATATGAGCCTGGAGATGTACTGTCCAGGAAAAGGGGAGAAAGCAGTGTGTGTGTGTGTGTGTGTGTGTGTGTGTGTAGGGGGACGTGGAGGGGTTAGATCAGAAGCGAGGCAGTCGGTGCAGTGGTTGGATTTCCACTTGTGATGTTGGCGACCTGGGTTCAGGAACGGACCCGGGGCTTCGGAGGGCCGGCTTGGGGGAGAAGGATGGAGCGTCCTGGGCACTGCTGTCCGGTGGCAGGAAGGGGAGTGTGTCCGGCGCTTGACGGACCCCTAGTGGAGGCCAGGAGTACTGCAGGCAGGGGGGCAGGGTGGATGCTGGATGTCATTGCACGTCCCCACCCCCAGGAAAAACTTAAAAAAAAAAAAAAATGGCTCATCCTGTGCCACTGCCCACTACCACCAATGCCCACTGGGGGGGGGATTAATTTGGGGCTTGCCCACAATGTACGTTCAGTAGTGGGAGGCCCCCTTAGCGGCCCCACCTGGGCATGTGGGCCGCGAGCGGATGAGACCTGAGGGGAAAAATGGGAAGCCGGACCAATAAAAAAGGCGAGCCAGTGTATATAAGAAGTCAGGCTAAATGTAGTGGTTTGGGGAACATTTTGATGGGTCTGCACTAGTTGAGACCAAGATTGAGGCGTGCCTAAAGAGCATCCAGGCCTGCATTATCACTTTGAATTTCACCCAGTCGGTTATAGGTACTAACCCCCGATGTTCTGCTTTACATGCCTGATCTTGGTCAAAGAAAAGGATGATGAATCCCTGATGAGCTGAAAACTTAGCCTCTGTAGCCCAGGCTCTGCCAGTAGTTTACTGTAACGCTCTGTACTTTGGTGTCAATGGAGGGATACGCTACTTGGTCGATTTGCAGCTAGTGCAGAATGTGGCAGCCAGGCTACCTCCGTCCTGCGGGGATCTGCACTGGCTAAGTGGAAGATCATCTTCAGGGTGGGCTTGCTTACCTATTAGGCCCTGTAAGGCCTGGGCCACCGGTTACCTGTCTGACCTACTTACTCTAGCCATCCCGGTACGTTCCCTATGCTCCTGCACCAAGGGCCTCCTGGCGGTTCTGAGGGCCAGGCTGAAAACCTTTAGGGATCACTCCTTCGAGGTGGCCGGCTCGACCCTCTGGAACCTGCTACCAGAATCTTTCAAGGAGGCCCCAATGGTGGAGGCATTTAAAGAGGGCCTGAAGACCTGTCTTTTTAACAAAACATTTTCATATAGTTTTTAAATTCACTTTATATAAGTTATTGTTTTAGTAATTATAACTGTATTGCTAATGCTGCCTTGAACCCTGCTTTTATCTGTAATGGCATCCAGAGCCTCCGAGATTGGGTGCCAAAATATAAATGAAGACTTATTTACTTACTTACAGTAATGTGACTAGATGAAAATAATCAATCCAGATAGTTATAAATAGGGGTGTACTTTTGTCATGGAAAATGTTGGAGAAAATTGTGGCATTGTTGTCAAAATGGCAGAAAGTAATGGAAATCATAGTAAAAGTCACAAAATGACATGGGCCCATTTTGTGTTAAACAGGTTTCCTACATCCCAGCCTGGTGGCGCTGAGGTGCTGGACGCCACACCTCGCACCACACCGTCGACCCTGGTTCAGTAACGGATTTGCGATGTCGGGGGTTGGCAGGGGAAGGAGAGGATTGAGCATCCGGAGGACTGCTCTCCTCCTGGGATGGGTTGGGGAACTCTCCTCACTCTCCAGAGGCTCCTGGTGGGGACCGGAAAGCACTATGGAGAGGAGCCACACTTGGGCCAAGAAAAAGAGAGGAAAATGGCATCTCGAGTGACCAGATGATGGCTGCCTGGACCCTCACCGCCACGGAGCCCCGGACAGCTGGGACCAACCTCAGTAGCATCCAAGGCCAAGAAGGTAAGCTGTTAGGCACTTTCTCTCTGGAAGGAGAGAACCCGTCTGACGAAGGGATATGTTGGGTTACCTTGAGGCGGCTGGCTGTGATATGAGGTGGGAGCTGGCGATGGGGGTTCCCGGAGGAGGTGAACTCAGTCCTTGGCCTGAAGGAGAGGCCGCCCGAGACATAGAGGGGAGTAAATAGATAATGCAAAAAAAAAAAAAAAACAGGTTTCCTCTGCTTTGACAAATCTTTATACAAGCATGTCAGAAATCATTTAAATGCTTTGAGGAAGTCGTCATAGCCCTGTCCACACTGGGGATCATAAAACGTTACAGACGCCCTGTAATGTTTTAAAATCGGGGAACACAGTTCGCGTCCACACTGGTAACGTTACCAAACTGAGTTTTAAAACTGTGTTTAAACCCTGATACAATCAGGGTTTTAGCACAGTTTTGAAAATGGTTTAAGTGAGAAACGTTCTTACTTACCAGTGTGTAAGGATGTCCGATCCATGTTCCCTGCGGTGATCCTACGAGCGACCACGATGCAGCATTTCTTCTGCACTGGCAAGCGACCGGACAGCGTGTTAAAACACGCTTTCATTTTGGGAGGTGTGGATGGGCACAGAACCATGGCTACTGTGGATGCGGCAGCAAGTTAATTCCCGTAACGGTTTAAAAACCGTTGACAGATTTTAATTATAAGTGTGGACAGGGCCCATAAGACTGGTTCAGTAGCAGGAGGCAGCATGCCAGCATTTTTGCTGCCATCTTGGTGACCTGGGCTCATGTACAAGCCTCAAAATCCTATACTGGGGGCTAAGAACATTGTAGCAGAGAGGGCAGAAAGCTAGAGCTTTCATTTGCAAACACAAAAAACTAAGGAGTTTTCATGAAGAATGTAAAAAAAAGTATGGGTTGTCATGGGACGTGCACAAAATCATTTAGTTTTCATGGTAAAAATCATGGAATCCATGACTTCTAGGGATATGGATAATGGTGCAGTATCTGCAGTTTTCCTTCCCCCTTTAAATTCCATTGAACGTCTTCAAGCTAAGTTCCTCCCACCCACCCACCCGGCTGTTATCCTCCTCCTCGGTCAGCTGGACGTATGGAACCCCCTGGTCCACTCTAAAGATGCCTGTAAAGCAGTATCCACAGCTGCTGTTCAGCTTCTCAGCTCATGACTTTAGAAGAGGTGGAGGCCCAGGCTGTGGCGGTTTCATCGCCAGCATCCATGCTGCTTCTGGTTGGTGCCAGCATTGGGACATCCTTCACCAGCACTTTTTCGTGAGATGTGCCAGTCTCTGCAGACCTTCAGGGAGGGTTCTTCCCAGGATAAGAAGATGAAGAGATCCGGCCGTTGGTCGTGGGACTGGGAACGAGCACTCTTTTCACGCTCCCATGATTCCCTTGACTGCTCGATGACTGTCGAGCTTTCATCTCGGCTGAGCTTTCCCTGGTCAAGGGTCAGGCCGTTAACTCCACAGTACCCCTGTCAGACTTGTTGGCCATGACACAGGTCAACCAGCTGGTTGAGATTTTTCTTGACCAGGTCGACCTGTTGTTGGAATAGATCAGGGATGACTTGATCCGGAGGACTCCAGTCCTTTCAACCCTCTGTCAGGAGGGGCAGATGAAGTCAGTTGAGCAGACTGTCTCCTCCCAAGAGATGCTCCCTTTGGGGGTCCAGTGGAAGAACCTTGTGCATGTATTGTACATGTCCCTTTCTCCCGCATTTCCTTGCCGTTGACTCTCTAGTCGAGGGTCTGATCTCAGTCGAGATCGCAGTCCCATGAATCTTTGTGTTCCCCTGCTCGGCCTTCGGCCAAGAAGCACCATCAACGCTTCTCTTCATCATTGGACAACGAGAGGCTCCGTCGCAAGTTACGTTGGTGCTATGAGGAGCTGATGTGGCAGCAGTGGGGCCTCTGCCGTGAGTTCCCAAACGCTGGAACCATGAATCCTCTGTATTTGCTGATGCAGGGAAGGGGCCCATTGATGAAGAGTTCCAGCTCAAAGCACTGGGGCAGTTCTGTGGTGTGTGGTTAATGTCTGTGTGCACTGTCCACTATGAATGGTATTAAAAGCACTTTGAATTTGAACTGGAGAGTATTTTTTTTGTTTGTTTTTCTTGGGCTCATGAGTGCAGATTTCTGGTTCCTTTGGTACTCTGCCATGGTAGGCCCCATTCTTAGACTCCAGTACTTCCCATGTCTCCTCTGGTCCAGTCCCAGTCCTACCGAGTCCAGTTGCGCCTATTCTGGCTTCTCCACCAGTTCTGGTAGAGCCACCAACCAGCCCTTTAAGGGGGCTTCCACCAAGGCTGCTCATTCGCTACTGGCCTTCCTGGATGGCTGTCTGTTCAGATCACCCACTCGGACAAATCTAGGATGGTTCATGGAGAAACACAGTCGAGGGCAGTATTTGAAGTCTTCGGACTCTGAAGGGTCCTTTATGCAGTTCTCCAGGACCCCAGTCTTTTATCATGAGTTGGCCAAACAGTCCTCTGCTGAGCATGGACCTTTGGGGCGCTGCTTCAGCTGAACTTCGAATCAATGGAGATACGCTTAGAGCCAGTCTAGAAGCGGGCCAGGTACCTCCTTACGGAGATCCTAGATTGGGATAATTCTCCGGGGGTTGTTTCCCTGTGGCAGAGGCTATTTTAGGTCCCACGCTAGAGCTGTGGCAGCATCCGGCTTCATGCGCAGTGCCATTTGCCCATGTGGTCTGCAAGTACGCAGTCCCAACTAGTTCTCATCCTGTTTTTTTTTTTTACCATCCCTTGGCTGAGGGATTGGTGATGGATTACGTCTTCCATAAGACGGGGTACATCAGGGACATGGACAGGCCCCCCAGTAAGGACTCCAAGAAGATGGACCATGCAGCTAAGAATGTCTGTGATGTGTCCTCTCTGGGTTCCCATTAGGCGAGCTCTGCCTTAATGATGACCAACTTTGGACACACCTCATGGGTGTCCCGGACATGTCCTTCCCCACCTTCCTGCAGATCTGCAGTCGACAGTCACAGTGGTCAGAGACCAGGGTCGTTCCCTAGCCAAGCACCCGCTTCAGGTGGCCTTGGACATCAGCAACTCCTGAGCCTGGTCTGTGACTGCGACAGTTGCTATGCGCCATAGAGCCTTGCTGTGGATTTCTGACTTTACAGCGGATACCCAGCACAACAGACTGATGTCCCATTCTTGGGCACTGACCTTTTTGTCCCCGGGGTAGATGATCACCTCACTATTATTGAGAAGGCTAGTGCTATCCTTGATTCGGTGACATCCTCACGGAAGGACCCAAAGGGACTGAAGCCAGAGGAGAAGTCCTTTCAGTTTGGGTAATTTCTGTTTCAGCAGCCCCAGTTGGGGCAATCCCAGGTCTGGCAACCTAAGTCCAAGTTTGCCAGTCAAGGTTCCAGGAAACCCAGAGGCTGGGATGGCGGAGCCCCTCCAGTGGGCAGTTCTAGGGCCTCCTTGAAGGCTGCTCAGTGATAGGTCAGAGGGTGTGTGCTTCCCATCCCTCAGATACCTCCCTCAGCTTTGGGGGGGGGGGTTACTTCTCCATTTCTGGCACGGCTGGTCTGCCATCATATCTGACAAATATGTTCTAGAAGTGATGGGACGCGGATTGCTTTGTGACTCTCCCGCCCTACTGAACCCATGCTCCACAGGAGTCTGTGGTGTCACAAGACACGCTGTCTGCCCTCAGGGAGGACATCATTCAGCTTCTAGAGAAAGGAGCTTTGGTCTGTGTCCCGGACAGCATTGCTGGCCAGGGCTTTGTGTCCAGGTATTTCCTTGTCACAAACGGATGGGGCATTGCAGACCCATACTGGAGCTTCACAATCTGAACCAGTTCCTGAGGAAATGCACATTCTGGATGGTCACGCTGAACCAGATAATCCCACCTCTGGAGCAGGGCATGTGGTTCTTCTCTCTGGACCTGCAGGATGCATTCTTCCACATTCCAATCTGTCCGTCTCAGTGGCAGTTCCTTCTGTTCCTTGCAGAAGGGGTTCTTTATGAATTCCAGGTCATGCTTTTCTGCCTCCTCTTGGGCCCCTTGGGTCCTCACCAAGTGCATTGCAGTGGTAGCAGTCTTCTGAAGCACTGAGGGGTTCAGCTCTATCCATACCTAGACAACTGGCTGTTGGATTGTCCCAGGAGACAGTGGAGTGATCCAGGGACTTGGTCCCCCAGACCTGCTCAGCCTTGGGTCTTCTGAGCAACCCAGCCAAGTTGGAACTCAGCCTCTCGGTGATCATTCACTTTATCGGGCAGAGCTCGACTCACTCCGGGCCTGACTCCCAATGGACCGGAAGGTGGATCTTGCCTGTTTTTCTCGATCATTTCAGGCTGGGTGACTGTGCCCTGCTCGGGACTTAAGTGTCTGCTGAGGTACATGGCATCCTGCAGCACTATGGTCTGGTGGGCCCGCTGGTGGATGCATCCCTTGCAGTGGGAGCTGGCCAACCAGTGGTCTCTGTGCCTAGGTCACCTGGACCCAGCCAACCATGGTGACTCAGCCAGTGTGGGATGCTGTCCAGTAGTGGCTCATCCCGGAACATCTAGAGGAAGGAGTCCCGCTTGTCTGCCCAGAGCAGATTGTCACTCTGACGACCGATGTGTCTCTGGTGGGATGGGGCGCGCACCTGGGGAACCACAGGGACCACGGGCTCTGGAAACCCAGGGAGTCCTGTTACCACATCATTCTGCTGGAGCTCCATGTAGTGTTTCTTTCTGTGACAGAATTCGCTCCATTTTTCTGGTGTCGGGTCGTGCAGGTCCAGATGGACAGTACCATGACCATGCACTACCTCAGCAACCATGTACTACCTCAACTGGCAGAGCGGAATGCACTCTCTTTGGTTGTGTCGAGAGACCCTCTGCACCTGGACCCTTGTGTGCAGATTGTTTGCCGATCTCCTGATGATTCATCTGGCCGGAGCCTCCGACAAGCTAGTGGATGCCCTCAACTAGATGGGTGCGGCGTCTTACGAGTGGTCTCTGAACCAGGAGATGGTGGACCACCTGTTCTATCAGTGGAGCACTCCCCTGGTTGACCTGTTCACCTCCTTGGAGGATTTGAAGCTGAGGCTGTTCTGTACCTGCCCCCCTCCCCCCCAGTGCGGGACACTGTTGGGGGATGCCTTTGCGAGGCTTTGGACCTCAGACCTTGTTTATGCCTTCCCTGCTTTTCCCCTGATCCACAAAGTTCTGGTCAAGGTGTAGAGGGACAAGACGTGGATTATCGTGGTAGCCCGAGACTGGCCACGCCAGTTCTAGTACCCAGATCTCCTCAGTCTCAGCAATAGGCCTCCGTGGTGCTTGCCCCTATGCCTGGATCAGCTTTCCAGTCACAAGGGGAAGGTCTTGCAACTGGACCTTCAGTCCCTGCACCAGATGGCCTGGTTCCCAAGTGGCTAGAGTTCCAGGTTTAGGATCTCTCAGAAGAGATTCTCCATGTTGTGGAAGCCTCCCAGAAAGAGTCGACCCACCAGTGTTATGCCTTCAAATGGAAGTGCTTTTCCATTTGGTGCCAGGGCAGGGAGCTAGAGACCCTTTTCCTGCCCCTTGGCTAGCATTCTGGACTACCTGTGGTCCCTCTACCAATGGGGCCTAAGGTCGACGACCCTCTGGGTGCACCTGGCAGCCATCTCTGCTTACTGGGCTCGGGCTGGTGTGCCAATGGTGGCAGAGGAGAAGGTGTTAGGATGCTTCATTAAGGGCCTTGACCACCTGTCCCCGCCAGTGCGTCAGCTACCACCACCTTGGGACTTGTTGCTGATATTAGCATTGCTCATTGGCGAGCCATTTGAACCGATACACAGGTGTGATATCTCTCACCTGTCATGGAAGACCACCTTCTTGGTGGCAGTCACCTCTGCCAGAAGGATCACTGAGCTCCAGGCGCTCTCGGTAGGGTCTCTGTATTTGTTCCACAGGAACAGGGTTGTCCTCCTCCCCAACCCGAAGTTCCTTCCGAATGTTGTTTTGGAGTTTCACCTTAAATGGGTGATTAACTTCCTAGTGTACTTCACCACTTCAGCCTCTGAGGCCGAGCACAGGCTCCATACCTTGGACCTTAGGCGAGCATGCGCATATTATAAGGAGCGCATGGCTGGAGTTTGGGGAGAGTTTTGACAGCTCTTTGTAACATATGCTGAAACTGCACCTGGCAGACCGGCAACTAAGCGGACGAATGGCAGGTGGATTGTATCCTTCATTGGACCTGTGCTGCAGGTTGGCTGGTAGGGAGCCTCCTGTAAGGCCTAGGGCTCATTCCACCAGGCATACTGCTGCCTTGGTGGCTGCTTTCAGGGATGTTCCTGTCAAGGAGATTTGCAGGGCTGCTGCTTGGAAGTCAGCACACACCTTCATTTCCCATTACCACATTTACCTTGAGTCCCTCTGGGATGCTGGTTTTGGAACCTCAGTTCTGCATTCCTTGTTTGCTAAGTAGGGGTGTGTGCCTTGTCGCCTCCTCCCGGAGAACTGCTAGGAGTCTGACAAAGTGTGGATAGTGCATCATATCCACAATCCTAGAAATGAGTTACTCACTTGTAACCATTGTTCTAGGAGTGGTGTATGGTGCACATCCAAACACAGCTGACCTCCCCAGGCAAGTGACACACGGTTCCCTGCTTCAGGCATGCAAGATTTGATGTTACCGGGCGGAGCCGAGGAGTAGAACACTAAGGTGGGTGGGAGGAGCTTAGCTTGAAGACATTCCGGTGCAATTTAAAGGGGAAAGGAAAGCTGCCAAAGTGTGGATGTGCACCATGTACAGCTTCTAAAATTACGGTTACAGGTGAGTAACCCTCATTTCCATGACAAAGGTATATCCCTAGTTATAAAACTGTTACTCTCTGGTTACTAGCTCTACTACCAGTACATTTTCCAGAGTCACAGCCCAGCCCATCTTACATCTTTGGCCACTAGCCTTCAGAATTTTTGTGCTAATGGACTGGGTCCTCACTTTTCCTGTGGTTCAGTCAAACATCTGGAGCGTTGAAGACAAGAAAAAGGAAGAGCAGGAGGAGGCAAAGCTCTGTTCAGTGTGCTTTCCGAGGACGTTGCGCATGCTCAGTGGGACTGCACTATAGTGACTATGGATGGAATACAATAGTAAAACTTCAGTTACAAGTAACTAATTTTAGCATTATTGGCTCTTTAAATCTTGCTTACTTTCTGATCCTTTGTTCTGTAGGAGACAGTGGCTTAGGAATCAGCATTATTGGAATGGGTGTCGGTGCAGACCAGGGGCTGGAAAAGCTGGGGATTTTCGTAAAAACAATTACTGAAGGTGGTGCTGCTCACAAGGATGGATGGTAAATGTCATGATGTTTTTTTTCTTTTGAGTTTTTATAGGCAATATATGAAAAATGATAAATCTTTTTAGAAATATTTCCAATAAATATTGTAAATTAATTGGGTATCTACTGCTGCTAGACTGTATATTTCCTTCCAGAAGAAAACATAACAGGTTGCAATAGGATATGATGTACAGTATATCACAACTAGCAATGAAAAGACCAATCAACTCTTGAGAGATTGAGGGAATTAGTTTATAGTTTAAATCTGTGCATGAGAATGAGAAACAGTTTAGAAGTTGATACCAGCCCATTTACAGAAGAAAGGGTTCTGAAAGAACTCTTAAAACTGAAGGTGGACAAAGCAATGGGGCCTGATGGGATTCATCCCAGAATTCTAAAAGAACTAAGGGTAGAACTAGTGACACCACTGACTACCCTCTTTAACAAATCATGGGAGGATGGGGTGGTACCCGAGGACTGGAGGAGGGCAGATGCGATTCCCCTTCACAAAAGTGGGAGCAAGGCAGAAGCAGGAAACTACAGACCTGTTAGTTTAACCTCAGTGATAGGAAAATGATGGAATCACTTCTGAAGGAAAGAATTGTCAGTATCTAGAGGCCAGAGGGCACAGGACCAAAGGCAGCATGGATTCCAGCAGGAAGGTCATGCCAGACAGATCTGATAGATTTCTTTGACTGGGTGACCAAAGTAGTAGATCAGGGAGGGGCTGTGGACATGGCCTGCCTAGACTTTAGCAAGGCATTTGACACAGTCTGACACAAAGATTAATATACAATTAGCCAGCCTCGGAGTGGGTCCCAAGATGACAGCCTGGGTAAAGAATTGGCTGGAGAATAGGACACAGAGAGTAATAGTAAATGGAGTCCACTCTGAAGAAGGGGTTACTAGTGAGGTACACGAGGGTTCAGTATTAGGACCGGTCCTCTTCAATGTCTCTATAAGTGACATTGCAGAGGGACTGGAAGAAAAGTATGTCTCTTTGCAGATGACACAAAGATCTGCAACAGAGTTGATGCACAAGGTGGGTGAAAGGATGAGAAGGGACTTGGCAAGGTTAGAGGAATGGTCAGATGTATGGCAGCTTAGATTCAGTGCTAAGAAGTGCAAGGTAATGCACCTGGGAAACAAAACCCAGGGAAGAGTACACAATGGGGGTGAGATGCTAACAACAATAAAATGGAAGGGACCTGGGGTAGTCATATCAGATGACCTAAAGGTGGGCAAGCAATGTGAGAGGGCAGCAAGGAGGGCTGGGGGATACTGGGATGCATAGGGAGAGGCATTACCAGTAGAAAACAGGAAGTTATTGTCCTCTATACAGACAGCTGGTCAGACCCCATCTGGAGTACTCGTGCAGTTCTGGAGACCCAGTCTCCAAAGACATAGACAGGATGGAAGCTGTCCAGAGGAGGGCAACTAAAATGGTGCAGGGTCTGCACGGAAGACATATGAAGAGAGACTAAAGGAGCTTAATATGTATAGCCTCGAGGAAAGGAGGGAGAGGGGACATGATGGAAACTTTCAAGTATCTCAAGGAATCAACAAAGTCCAGGAGGTAGCATCTTTCAAAAAGAGATGTGCAAGAACAAGGGGACAATTTGAAGATTGGGGGTGGCTCAGAGGCAATTTAAGGAAGTATTTTTTCACGAGAGGGTTGTGGATGCATGGGCGGCCTTCGGAGGAAGGTTGTGGAGTCAAAACAGCGGTGGAATTCAAGCATGCATGGGACAGTCATAAGGCCATTCTAGGGGGTTGGGGTAGGAAGAAGTAGGCTGCTGGTTAACTAGGATCTGTAGCTTATCCAGTAGGTAGGGAAATGGGCAGACTGGGTGGGCCAAGCGGTCCTAATCTGCCGTCAAATTCTATGTTTCTATGTATGTTTCTGTGTTTCTATAATGGAAGCTGGCCCGCCGACACAGAGGTTAGATTTCTGCTTGCGACGCCAGTGACATGGGTTCCGGAATGGACCTGGGGAGTCTGAGGGCCGGCCAGGGGAGAAGGATTGAGTGTCCCATGGACTGCTTTCCTTCTCCGGGGGCAGGTAGGTGTAGAGTTATGCAGTGCCTGAGGAACCCCTGGGGAACCACAGGCAACCGGTGCCAGCACGCAATGGGGGCAGGGCGGACGCTGGATGTCATTGCACGTCCCTGCCCGTGGGGCAGTCTAGAAAAGCGCTGCCGGCTGCCCTTGATGAAGCCCGCCCTCAGCTTCAATCAGCTGTCAAGCCGACTCCCTGACCTGTCCTGTCGGATGCACCACTTGGAGCTGGGGGCGCAACCCCATCCTGGGGGGCAAGCCAGGGGGGTATCGGGGAGTTGCAGCCAGTGTGAGAGTGCAAGTCTCAGGGTCCATGACCGGGCTGAGGTACCCGGTGGTCAGTAGCAGGGAAAAAGTTTTAGTAAAATAAAAAAAAAAAAAAGTTTGTGATAATGAAAACATGTTCGTGTATGACTGAAAAAGAGAGCACATATGATAGCAATTCAGATGCACATCTACGAGGTGAAATATTTTCAGAGTAAATATAAATAACTCATTATTTCAAGCTCCTGGAAACTCCTACATCTACCCCTGGTATCAATAAAAAGATAAGAGAAAAAATACCAGCTGAACAAGCAGGGTGCTGAGCACCTATATTCTCACCCTGACCATGAGAGAGTGGTCCAGGCGCAGCATGTAACAAGGCTAGAGCTACCCTCTCTTCCCAGCCTCCAGACAAGGACTCCAGGAAACTGGATAGCATGGGGAAGAAGGATTATACTTCAGATTCCCTGCTTTTAAGGCAAGCAGCTTACATGGCATACACAGCTCAGTACCAGAAGGCTCAGTGGTGTTCCATTCTGGCTGTGAGTGAGAAAGCAGCTGGTGACTTGGCACAGGATCTAGCAGACAGGGCCAAAACTGCAATAGATGCCACCAAGTACCAGTTTCACGTGGCAGTGGAAATGAATCTCTCTGCCTCAAGAGTTATGGCTCATGTGGTATCCCTGAGGAAGTTTGCCTGGCTCAGAATTACCAACCTCTCCCAGGACACTCGGATGAAAGCAATAGAATTTACTTGTGAGGGGAATTCCTTGTTTGGTGACAAGACAGGTGGTGGAGCAGTGCAAAGCCACCTACAAGAGCAATTCAGTACTGAGAAGGAAAAGGCCTCCACTTCCAGCAGGCTTTAAGGAAGGGGTAGAGTCAGGGGATATTTTCCTTGTGGTTTCCTTGCCTATGATTTCTCCCAGATAAGTTTTTTTTTTTTTTTTGTTTATGCACTCTTTTGGCCCTCGGTCAATTGGTGGTGGGATGGGGGACCCCATATCGGCTTGGTCCTGGCACTCACTCACCAGGATCTGGGTTTCTTGGGGCTTGCGCCAACATTTTTTAATTTTTTTATGACCCCCCTCTCCCGTGATTTGCCACAATGGAGGCGATCGTGCAATGACCTCGGCGCATGGTTGGATGCATTCCCACCCTCGATGTGCATAGGTCTGCTGGCCCTGCTGGACAAGGCCAGGCAACATGTTCCCAAATTTCCATACCTGCCCCCCCATTAACCACTGCTGGGGGTTGGTGGGTGTCTGGTTCCAGGTCCCCTCCTTCCCCGGAGAAGGTGAGCAGTCCCCTTGATGCTCAGCCTCCCCTCCCCGGGTCGACTCTCCAACATCCAAGGTCTGCTTCTGAACCCCAGTTGTCTGCGCCATGGGAGGGAGCACTACTGCTGCACCGGCGTGCCGGCCAGCTAAGGGGTTTCTGTAGAGGTAGAAGAGGCTCTAAGTGTGCTAATGCAACCACAACACCCAAGGACCAGCCTAAGCAGAACCCCTTACAAGTTGGTCCAGGTCGCCCATCCACTGCCAGTGGGGGGATGGCTGGCAGGATCACCATTTCCAGGAGTAGAAAAATATTACCACAGACAGGTGGGTCCTAGAAATTGTGAATCGGGGATTAACCCTCCAGCTCAAAAGATTTCCAGGGCTACAGGTTCACAAATACCTTGCACCTCCCACCTCAACATAGAAAATTCTGTTGGAGGCAAGACATTTACTGCAAGCAAATGTAGCAGAAAAGGTCCCTTACTCAAGGTACTTCTGATCTGCAAGAAAAATGGGGAGTTGTGACCCATTTTAGATCTGGGTTACCGGAGCAAGCACCTGAAAAAGGAAAAGTTCAAGACTCTAACGCTGGCATCAGTAATGCCATTCCTTCAGCAGTGGAACTGGCTAAGATCTTTGGACATGAAAGGTGCCTTTTTCCATATTCCAGTCAGGCCCTGTCACAGAGAATATCTAAGGTTCATGGTTGGGACCGGTCACTACCAGCTTACAGCCCTCCCTTTCGGACTGTTTTCAGCTCCCAGAGTATTCACAAAGTGCTTGATGATGGTGGCAGTACATCACAGAAGGCAAGGTGTGGTGGTCTTTCCTCATCTGAACGACTGGCTAGTCTCGGGGGGTCACACCGGGGACAAGATCTTTCTCTTTCTCACTCAGCACACCCTGGAGGGGGCTAGGCATCATAATAAACACTCAGATGTCCCAGACAAAGCCAGTGTCAGTATTGGACTTTATATATTTATTTGATAACCGGGTGGGTGCACTGATCCAAATGGACCGTTTTCAGGCACAACCCAGGCCAGTAGCATGGCACAATGAGCAAAGCAAATACAGGTAACATGACAATATTTGACAGGCATCAACGATTCAATAAAAGAAGCATAGTACATAATGGCTATACATAAAATGGATTGCAGTAGGGTACCCAGTGCATAGTACATAATGCCCATACATGAAATGGATTACAGTAAGGTAGACAGTGCAGTAGGATAGTCAGTACACAGTTACGATACACAAAAAATCAGGAGGAATAGTCAAGCAATCAGTGTAAAATAAGTGCTGTGGCATAAGCAGGAAAGGGGAGAGCACAGAGCCAAGTGGGGTGACGGTGCCTCCTGAAGGGGTAGGAGAGTACATCAGAGGAGGGGGATATAGAGGTAGGGGTTGGCACACATTAGTCGGATTGGCAAGAGCATTTGGCTTCTGACAGCAGCCGGGCTTTGAGGTGGGATTTGAAGGTGGAGTGAGAGATGGTTGAGTGGAGCGACATAGGGAGCTTGTTCCACAAGGAGGCTGCAGAGAAGGAGATAGCTTTGCTACCCCTGGCAGAGGAGCTTCTAGGGACTTCTAGTGGGGGGACAGATGATTCTTGGAGGCACCTTAGCGCCACTCTGCCCTTGAGGGATGAGTACAGGGACAAGTGGCCACCTCTGAGAGTGTTATCTGTAATGCAGCCCGAGGGCATGGTCAAACCGTCCTTGGAGTGGGAGCCACCCTAGCGACTGGTACAAGTCACAGTGATGGTTAGAGTAAGGTGACAGGAACAGGAAACAGATGCTATTATATACTGAGTTAAGCCTGGAGCGCAGGGCAGAGGACACTTGGGTATAGATGGGGGAGTAGTAATCTATTTAGGGGGAGAAGGTTGCCTTGGGCAATTGCAAGGCGGCCTCAGAGGTCAGGAATTGTTTTTTGCAGTAGGCAGCCCAAGTTTGTGGTTGACCCTACGCACTATGTTGTTCATGTGTTCCTGAACACAAGGGAGGGATCAAGAGTAACGTCTAAGTATTTGAAGCCGAGAACATTTTTTTTTGAGGGGGGGGGGGCCTTCAGGTGTGAGCACTAATTGGGAGGAGTTGGATTTGAGTATGTTGGAAATGTACGGTTTTTGACCCGAGGAGCATAGCTTTCATTTTCTTCTCATTTACCAAGAGCCTGTTAGAAACCAGTTGTAAGCAGCACCGTATTTAAGGGTTAGTATGGAGGATATATTTGTAAGGGACTTGTCGCTGTGGAATAGAACAAGGTCTGCATATAGAAGTGCCTCACAGAAGAGGCTGTCAGTGGGAAGGGAGTTTCTAAAGGATGGAAAATAGCACGGGATCCAGGATGGAGCCTTGAGGGACACCCGTGGAGACAGGCAGGGCAGACGAGGTTGTACTAATGTTCACTGATTGGGACCTGCCCATGAGATCACTCCATAACCAAGCGGAGGTCTCGGTTGAGTAGCCAAGGGGGAGGAGAATAGTGTGGGGGAGAGAGTGGTCAATGAAGTCAAAGGCCTTAGATCCACAAATACAGCACCTGTGGCCTTACCTGAGTCCACGTTTCTGAGGACGTGGTTTGTGAAGTGGGCTAAGGCTGATGTGGTGCTGTGGTGGTTACAGAACCCGTGTTGTTGGGGACACAGCAGGTTATATTTCCCGATATTATGGGCCTGTCGGTGCAGTGGTTGGATTTCCGCTTGCGACACCGCGACCTGGGTTTGGGAGGCGGACTCGGTCGCTGGAGTGCCGACTGGGGGCTTGAGCGCCCCACGACTGCTCGCCTCTCCAGGGGGGAGGGGGCCAAAGCCTGCAGTTTGCCTGACCCAGAGCGGAGGCTCGGGGTACAGCAAATCATGCTTGCGGGAAAGGGCCGGCCAAAGATGTGTGGTGGATGTCGGCGCACAGCGCCTAGACATCAAGGCACACACCACATATGGGGCAGGAAGAGAGGAAAATGCCTCGCATCGCCTGGAAGATGGATCATGGTGAGCATGCTCTCTGTGTGTCACCACCTGTCTTGACCGACACCACTAGAAGTACGCGGTGTCCGGGCCCCACCTTTTTCTTGGCGGGGGTGGGGGGGTTAAAACCCGCAGCTCCATGGGAATCGAGGATGTACCAAGGTAAGGTGGCTGACAGAGGGATGACTCCCAGGTAACCCTGAAGGGTCAGAGACACGGGGATGCAGGAGGGGATAAACAGAAAGTTAAAAAAAATATGTAATTTCCCATTATGCCCTGTGAGCTGGTTGTGCACAGTTTTCTCCAGAAGTTTGCTCAGGTGGGGCAGAACAGAGATGGGCCTATAGTTGTCTGGGGAAAGGGGTCCCCAGCCTTGAATTTCAGCACTACTTTGGCATGCTTCCAGGAGTCAAGCATGGTAGATGTTGTAAGGGCCAGGTTGAAAATGAAAGTGAGGGGTTCAGGGATAGCGGGAGAGAAGAGCCTAAGAAAAGAGGGGAAAAGTCCATCGCTGCCAGGGCTGCCTCTGTTGGGAAGGTTCTTCATGAGCTTGATAGTTTCTCTAAGGAGGATGTCTGTAAAGTGGAAGGGGGTGGGGAGTGCCAGCTGGAGATGGGGACTTCATGTGGCCGCCAGGGCTAGGAGGCGGATGGGTGGGAAGTTTATTGAGGTAGGCAGTAAGGTCAGTAAATTTTTTGTTAAATGCCTGTGCAGCCTCTGAGGGATCAGTCAGAGGGCCTGAGGGGGAGCTGAGTTGAATGACTGGGCTATGGGTCTGTGGATTGAGCAAGGAACCGATGGAGGCCCAGAAGCGGGATCACCAAAGTTGTCTCTTTGCTGGTTGCAGTAGAACTTGTTTTCAGTGATTTGGCAGTATGCTTACAGGTGTTATATAAGTGCCTGTATTCGTTCCAGAGGTGGGGGGAGGGGGACACTTTATAAGTAGCCCACTTTTTGTCCCTCTCTTTTATTAGAGCCAGTAACTCTTTGGAGATCCTGCCAGTACAGCCCCTCTCACTTTGCGGGTAGTGAGCAGGAAGTGGCAGTCTTGGATCTGAAGGAGGGCATCTGTGAAAAAGCAGACTACAGTTGACACCTCCGTGAGGGAGTAGAGAGTTGAGCGTTTGCCGCCTTGAGACATCCTTAAGGAGACTGCTGTGTTTCGCAGTTAAAGTTCTGGGGTTGGTCTGGTGACCACATAACGCATGTAGGGAGTGGTCACTGATTGAATCTGACATGGTCCTGGCCTAAAGAACCATGTCCTCACGATTATTGGCCACCCAGTCTAACAAGGAGTGGTTTAGCTAATGGGCGTTGTTTGGTGGGGATGGTAATGGTTTGCACTAGGTTGTGCAGCTTCAGAAGGTTGGAGTAATCGGGTTCTTGGGCACTTAGCCAATTAAGGTTGAAGTTGCCGAGGAGTATAGTGTCCCTGGTAAGAGTGAGTTGACCCAGACCTTCCAGGAGGTTTGATAAGCCAGTGATGCCCCCAGTTGGAGGGTTGTAGCAGCAACCCAGATAGAATGTTTTTTGAAGAACCCAGGGTGAATTCGGCAAAGAGCCATTCGCTGGGATATAAGGGGTCAGAGCAGCGGACAGTGGTGGCTGAGGTGGGTTCCTTGACATACAGAGCCACTCCACCACCCTTCCTTTTACCAGGTCTATCTAGGGGAAGCAGGGTGTAACCTGGCAGGTGGTAAATGTAATCAGAGATATGAGGTTTCAGCCAGGTTTCTGTGAGCCCAAGGAAATGAGGCTTATAGAGGGACACCTAGGCTGCAAGGTCGGGGAATTTAGAAGGGAGGCTACATTTGTATAAATGTACTACTCTTAGCTCACTGAAGGTAGCTCAGGTAGTGTTGCAGTGGTCGATGGGGGTATTTATGGGGCCAGGGTTTCTTTCGACATCACCAGCAAGAAGTAGAAGGGAAAAGAGAGGACAATAAAGGGGAGTGCCAGTGGGAGGTGAGTAGGCGAGGGAGTACAGGAAAAGGCCAAGTAGGTGACGTTCTGGGTTGGAGAGGAGAGCAAAGAGTTAGGGTCCAAGGGGAGTTCGTTCGCATCTAACCACGACTGGGGGACGCACAGCAGGCCCTCAGTGGTGGGTGAAGGAGGATAAGTGTTGTTGATCAAACACAAGCACAGACGCACAAAAATCAGGCACTATCAGCAGGCCAAGAAGAGAGGCTGCCAGAAGGGGGAGCAGGAACGACTTCATTTGTTTTCACGCTATATCAGTTACTCGCCATTAGCATGTAATGGCAGTATTGGCCCAGTGGTTAGGGCTTCAGACTGCAGTACCGAAAGAGATACAGTGCAGGTTCAAATCCCACAGCCCCACTACTGTGAAAATGCCACTACCAAGTACCTGGGGTGTGTGGGGGGATGGGATAAATAAAAGGAGGAGGAGTATGGAGATGGGGGAGTATGAGTAGGGAGGGAAGGGTGCAGCAGTTGTTTAGGGGGAGTCTCTAAAGGGGGTGACTTCAATGTTGTTCCAGTGGCTGGGTGGACTGGTCTATGTGGAGGTGAGGATAGGGGTGCAAAAGTGGGCTGAAGGGTTCTGGCAGAGATAAAAGCACGACCACCCCTGAGTTGGAGGTTGGTTGGGGCGGGTTGAGTGGGAAGAACCAAATGGCGTCACGGTTCCTCAGTTAGGCCAAAGGAGCAGCAGAACAGGCTGCCCGTGGGGAGAGCTCTGGGACAAGCTGGCCGCAATCAGAAGCCCGAATGGCATTGACCAGCTGTCCTGGGGCTGGGTGGAAGGAGCTGGGGAAGAAAGCACAGAGAGGGAAGATTAAACACATCAGGCAAGGGACGTGAGAGGAAACCTGAGCCTAGGGGGAGGGAGGGAGCCAGACCTCAGCTCGAGGCAGGTATTTGACCCAAGCACTTCCCTCAGGCTGCAGGGGGATGGGGGAGAAAATAGGTGTAGAATTTATAGGTGCAGAATCGCATGCCTTCCAAAGGAGGGCCTTCCTCCCTCAGGAGAGAGTACAAAACCTGGTATAGCTGCTGAAGTCATTCACATTAGGCCAACCCAGGCCTGCAACAGACTTCCTTCAGCTGTTAGGCTACATGGTCTCGTCTACAGCATTTTTGACCGGTGTCCGGTTCCAAATGAGACCTCCAGTACCACTTAAGGGCCCATTGGTCCCAAAGGCGAGACCTTCTATCAAGGATGTGTGTCAAAGTCCCTCTTAAGGACACTGGACTGGTGGAAGGAAGAAGGCAACCTCAAAGAGGGTGTGCCCTTCCTCCAGCAGTTACCCACAGTGGTGCTAACTAGAGATGCCTCCCTCTTGGGCTTGGATGGCCATCTGGACAGCTTGGCGGTAGGTGGGTGTGGATCTCTCGGGAATCCCCAGGAGCATCTAAACCTTTGGGAGCTCAGAGCAGTCTGTCTGGCTCTACAGGCTTTCACCTACCATGTTAAAGGTCAGTCAGTCCAGGTCAAGACAGACAACACAACTACCATGTATTACATCAGAAGCAGGGAGGAACAAGATCTTCAAAGCTATGCACAGAAGCAATGAAGATTTGGAATCTAGCCTATTCCATAGGGTGCAGCTGTCAGCAGTTCACCTGCCAGGGAAAGACAATGTGTTGGCAGATTCCCCGAGCAGGATCAGCCAGGGATATTGTGAATGAACCCTGAACAAGCAGATATTGGCCGCAGTGTTCAGAAGGTGGGGTACACCTGCTTCCCATGTTTTGTTGCAGGCTCCCTTCGGTGGGCTCGGTCCTGTTGGACACCCTGAATCTGGACTGGCCAAGAAGGTTCCTCTATGCCTTCCTTTCCTTCCCACTCTTGCTGAGAGTGTTGAAACTGAAGGATCAGCCTGCAACCATGATTCTAATAGCTCCAGATTGGGCCAGGCAGGTTTGATACTCTCTGCTCCTGTGCCTCTCCATCAAACATCCCATCAGCCTTCCCCTGAGAATACAGTCTGCTGACTTTATCTCAGGGCAGGATGGATTTTCCAGACCTCAGAACTCTGCGTCTCAAGACATGGTTCTTGAAGAGCTAGAGATCTTACTTCGAGAGGGCTCATGTAGCAGGTCTTCACAGATAGGACTGCGCCCCCTGGCATCAGGACCTCACAGCAAACTTCTAGCTAGTGATCTATAGTGGGGGTCTGGCCCCCCCCTCCGGCGTCGCATGACGGGACATCGGCATGACTGTATAGAAGGGGCGGTTCCCACGCCAGCCCTCCAGTTCTTTCCTGCCGTCGACCTGAATTCGTTAGACTTAGCAGTGAACTTGGCTTCAGTCAACCGCCATTTTCATAAGTATTTTTACGATTCTTTTTTCCATCTTTGTCTTAAATAATTTTGTTGTATGTCTTCGTGCAGAATTAAAAAGAAATGCTCACAGTGCGGTGCTCGAATCCCGCAAGGGGACGATCACTCATGCTGCGTCCTTTGCCTGGACCCCAAACACTGGGTGGCTGATTGTGAAATCTGCCAATCTTTCAATCCGGTAATGCGCTCCCGACGCCAGAAAGCCCTCGATGCCCATCTCCTAAAACAACGCTTTGCATCGATGGAAAAGGAGCTTCAGGAGCTAAGGGAATGTTCCTCTTCATCTACCCCAGAGAAAAAGTAGTGCCAGGAACGGGACCAGTCTCCCTGTACACAGCATCGCCAGCCAGCTGACGCCACTTCTGCTGGGGCCTCCACATTGGTGAGTACTCCTCCACCTAGGTCTCCATCTGCTCTGGTGGCTTGAATGCCTCCCCCACCTCCTACCTTGGTCAGTGGGCAGGAAGGGGATTCCTCTCCAGAGGACTTAATTTCGGAATCTGTGGACCGCTCGGCTGATAAGCCTCCGTCCGACTCTGTCGCTGGTTGCATGGCCTCAGTTGACAAGCCGGGCTCCAGCTCCTGTGACGTCAGCTTGACTACGACTGATAAGTCAGACATCGGCTCCTCTGATGCCCGTCCGCTCCTAGCTCATCAGTCAGTCGCCAGCACCCAGACGACAGCCTGGCTGAAGCTCTCCCATTTGACACCTCCTTGGCCCCCGATGTTGTGCAGGGCCAGCTTCCAGGTTCCCCTTCGTCCCGCGGGGGTTCTCCCTTCTAGGCCTCACTGACCCAGCCTGACCTCTCGTTGTCCTCGGATCTCCAGGACTCGAGTTCTGTTGTCAAGGAGACCTCTCCTGCGTCGGGCCTCTCTACTGTGTTCTCTGCTTCTCTAGCAGACCTGACAGGGGTATCTATTCCCTTACTCCCCTTGCCTTTTTCAGTATCACGTCACAGTAGCGACAAGAATACAGTGAAAATAATCATAGTGACATTTTCGGCAGTTTGCTGTGATGGGCTGCTGGGTTCCTGGCACTGTTGCCTCCAGGGTGTTCACCCCTTCCCGAACCAACTCTGACTCGGAGTTGGTTATTTAAAGTCCAGAGGCTGCGGGGAACACCAGTTCCCCCAGCAGTGGCACAATACCAATTGGCGGTGTTGTGCTGTCGGTCTGCAAATTCCATGTCACCGCAGCACGATGGAACCATCTTTTTTAGACCAGACATCAGGCATCCTTCGACCCCCGATGCCAGGCCAGTTCTCCGGTACAGATCCCACTGATTTAGGGATGGACCTGGGATTTCAGGTTCCGACGCTGGAACCCCCTTCTGGTCCGTCAGGGATCCCTACAGGCCGACGGACCCACAGGCTCTCAGTGGTCCCCTGGCTCTGCCATCCTTGGGGCCTTCAGCCCCCCTGTGCCTTCAGTTCCTCTGCCGTTGGGCCCCTCTGGTAACTGCCCCGGCTACCCGCCACCACAGTTCCCATACTACCAGATGCCTGGTGGGCCATTGCCGGGTTACCCGTCGCAGGGGCAGTCTCCCAGGTACCCGACGCCGGGTCACATGTACCAAGGGTACAGCCCGTATCCCTACTGGTACTAGGCTCCTGGCTACCCCAATTACCCTGCAGGGTACCCAGGCTACCAGCCTCCTCTGCCTCAGCGAAAACCGCAAGGGACTATCCCAGCCTGGTGGAGGATGCCAAGTCCCAACTCCTGCAGGAGCTGGGTCAACTCCTTTTAGTCGTGGCTCCCACCCCAACCCACAGGACAAGGCCCATCCCCTTCGACCGCCCGGTTGTCTGACAGGGGAACCAGGGCAGGCGCCTAGGGGTTATTACACAGCTAAGGCTGCTGAGGCGGTATTGACATCGCCTCCCTGCCCAGCATACCGAGTTTTCCGAATCAGACTCTGTGGTCCATTCAGAGCCTCATTCACCCATCTCACCATAACCCAAAGAGTCTCCCAAGTCCCTGCCAGAGGACCCATCCTTTGCGGAGCTCCTCAGGTCCATCCAGTAAGCCTGTAGTTGGGCGTCGCAAGAGATGGACCCCAAATGAAAGAGGCTCGCAGAACATCTCAACTTCACCAATGTGGACCCCCTCCCTATCCCACCTTGGACGGGACCGCATGAGGACTTCATGTCAGCTATTTGGCAGCAGCCGTCATCCATACCTGCGGTTTCCGAGAAAGCTGACAGGACCCCCGCCCGGCCCTGAAGAGTGGGCCATTTGACTAAGGCCAACTGTCATCATTACTGCGGCCCATGACAGGTCAGCTCAGCCGAACCACCTGAGTGCTTCCCTGCTGGATAAAAAGTCCAAACAGATGGACAAGTATGGACACAATGTATATGCTTCCTCTGCCTGCGCCATCAGGTCTCTAAACTATGTGGCCCACATGGTGTCCTTCCAAAAGTCGGCCTTATCCGACTTGGAAAAGGACATACAGGCTATTCTGGATGAGGATCTCAGGAACAAGGTTCTGGAGAAAGTAAGACTCGATAGGTCTTCTTGCTGCCATGCCCTGTGGGCCACCTACGATTCTGTCGATTTGGTGGCCTGTTGCACTGCTACAGGCGTTTGTTTGAGGCGTCTGGCTTTTCTCAGGCTTGTAGGACTGGTGCAAGACATCCAAAACACTCTTCTGGACGCCCCCTTCAGGGTTCTGTCCTTTCTGGAGATGACGCTAATTACATTATTACAGAGCTCCAAGAGAGTGGAAGGTTGCTTAAGGACATCCACTCCTTGTATCGCTTGGGCCAAAAACCCAAGCAGTCCTTTTGTCGCCCCCGAAAGAGGTGGAATAGGCAGAACCAGGGCAGATGACTGGCTATGCGCCGTGTTGCTGGTTCCTGTGCCCAGACTCCACAGACAAAAGGCAGGTGGCGGCAAAGCAGCTCTCCCCTCCGTGTCCTGACTTGAGGAGACCCCCTTCACCTCCTCCTGCTCTTTTGGAGGAACTTGTGTGGGGAAGGTTTGCCCTCCACCTGGAAGGGTGGAAGGCAATAACCGCAGATGCTTGGGTACTCCAGCTTGTCGCAAGAGGGCACTCAATAGAGTTCCTGGAAAGACCCCTGGACAATCCGCCAGGGGTTAGGTATGTAATCCCGACTAATATAATCCTGTCACCAAAATCCCAAATAGACATGTTCCCGACTGCATTTTTTCCCGTTTGATAAAATCCCGACAGTAGTTGTGATACAAAGCAGAATGCAAAAGGCAAGAAGTAAACGATGCAAATGTATCTTTATGTTTACCATTCACTGGCCCGATTTTGTACAGTTATTAATGGAGACATGGAGACACTAACTAATAGAAGGCAAAACTTGTAAAAATGTATACCATTTACATTTTAAAACCATGCCTGCAGATGTAACATTATTGAGCATCAAAGGATTGAATATTGCCACTTACCAATGTGAGCATTAGACAGTGCTGCTGGTGTCTTCATTTAAAAGCGAACTGGTAAAATCCAATAAATACTTTCTTAAAATGTTCCAACAGTTAAAATCCAAAAACCGAAGTGTTAAAATCCACTGTTCACAGTGCCATATTGTGGGCGATACCTCACAGGAAATCCACATCTGACATCTGAGACATCTTGCTGACCACAATATTTATTTTCTCCTCCCATAACGCATACCGTTTTTTAATTGGTGATTTCGGTAGTCCACTATTTAATTTCTCGATTGTTGTCTCTGTCGCCATCTGTTCCTTGCTAAGCTCCGAAATAAATCTGTTGAAACCAACATGTGATGAACTGATCAGCAACCCAGGCGCTTGTGCCAGCCTTCTACATTATTTTGAGTCCTCGGTATTCCAAGTTCAGGTTGATCATGCACAGACCAAAATGTTGGAGGGAATAGAGGTGGACAACATATGGTCGCCTTATTTCGCGTCTGCCTTCTAATGCACCCCAAGACGTAATTCTCCCCAAACCACTCAA
This sequence comes from Neoceratodus forsteri, assembly GCA_016271365.2. NCBI lineage: Eukaryota > Metazoa > Chordata > Ceratodontiformes > Ceratodontidae > Neoceratodus > Neoceratodus forsteri. The sequence continues at coordinate 744,270,347 of CM028132.1, forward strand.
GCACTGCACAACTTTCAGGAGGCAAGTTTGCCTTTAACTCCAAAAAAGCTGATTTAATTTCATCGGGCAGCAGGAAGGCAAGAGCAACCAAGTGTCTCATTTTCAGGCTGAACTCAGGGTCACTGCCATATACTCCAGCTAGCCCCATGTTGGATTTTATGCCAGACAATCTGGCCGAAATGAAACAAACAGCCCTTGTTGTTTGTTTCTGGAAATTCAAGTTATACAAGCATTAATTGCCGTCTGTTCGAAATCGGTTTCAATGAGAGAGGGGGACAGGCTTAAATTCGCCTCATCGGCAATGTCTTGAAAGACACGCTGGTAACATTCCTGGGACTTTGCTGACATAATCTCATATACCAATGGTAGAATCCTCGAGTTTTCATTGCTGCCAACAGGTGCATGGCTTGTGTATAGCTGACGGAACATACTTGGCACTGTTTGAAATGTGCCATCCATCAACCAGTACTGTGCGCGCTGTAGATGACGGATGTTTTCTTTACTAGAAAAAATCATAATTTTCTCTTCGCCACAGGTGGGGTCCCTGGCAAACCAAGGATGGCCATTTACATTTTTTATCTCCTCTGGCACAATTATTTCATCTGTATTTGCCGCATCTGGAGGTGGGTTAAGGTGTCTGGCGTGCTTCACAACTTGTTGTAGTGACTGCTTTTCCGGAAGGCTGTGTCTCACTTCCTCAGGCAGACTGGCAGTCACTGTCTGAATTAGTTGAGCAAGAGTATCGTGTGTGTCCACTGCTCACTGCTTTAATGATGCCATGGCACACATAATGGGAGCATTTGTGGCATAAGGCGAGTGATTGTGCTCAGCGTGACTTCTCAATAATTGTTGTCCACTGACGAGCACCGTTGTAGCTCTGCCAAGGCACCTTGCTGATTTTCTGCTTTGGCAGCACCAATAAAATACATCACCGTGGTTCCTTTCCTTTACTGAAAGGTAACCGCTGATACAAATCTTATCTTTGCCCTTCTGCGAAGGTACTAGTGTGCAAATTTCGGCCATTGCAACTGCTGTAGGGGTCTGCAGACCAACAAACTTGTATCCTGGCTACCCGGGGAACTGGCCGCCGTGGTGTATCTAACTAATCAATTAATTAAATTCATAGCTAGTAAAGGTAACTATAGCAGTAAATGGTAAACGTTTTAAAACATTTTCAGGCACAAAAACTGTACATGATGTGGCCAGTGAATGGAAAACATGCAGATAAATTTTTTTCTAAAGTTCGGTTAACTTTTAAGGTAGTTTTTGTCCAGTTTTTTAGGATTAATGAAATGGATCGTATTAGCGAGCTTAGTTACAGCACCCAGCCCTGCAATGGTATTCGTGGCACCTGTTTTTAAGAGTGTTTACTGCTTGCCTTTTGGCTTGAATTAATCAACTTGCCCATGTCTTCACAGCTACTAAAGCAATAGGGTAAAGCACTTTCAGGCACAATACCTGTACATGATTTTTTTCCAAAGTTCGGTTTACTTTTAAAGTAGTTTTTGTCCAGCTTTTAGGATTAATTAGAATAATTACAACTCTGCACCAGTATTCATGGCACCTGTTTTACTTTCGGTTTACTTTACTTAAATCGTACAAGCGAGCTTCGCATCTTTTGCCTCCATGTCACAGTTTTAACACCTTTCACAACTCATGTTGGGATTTTCTCATACGAGAAAAAATGCAGTCAGAAACAAGTCTATTTGGGATTTTGGTGATAAGATTTTAGATTTTGGGATTCTGTATGTTGGGATTTCGTACGGATCCCTCCGCCGGGCAGGTCTCACTTCCCGTCAGGCCACCAAGGCCTCATCCAACAGGAAATCCAAGCTCTATTAGAAAAGTCAGCTATAGAGCGGGTTCCACCAGAGCAAATAGGAAGGGGATACCACTCCCATTTCTTCCTGGCGCCAAAAAAGACGGGAGATCTGAGACCCATTCTAGATCTCAGTTTGCTAAACCTCTTTGTAGAATACAAAAGGTTTCGCAATGCTAACCCTCCAGGGACTCCTACCCCTGCTCCAACAGAACCAATGGCTGTGCTCGCTGGACTTGCAGGATGCTTACCTGCATATCCCTGTCCTTCAGGCCCACCGCTGTTTCCTGAGGTTCTCCTTTCAGGAGAACCATTATCAGTTCAAGGCCCTCCCACCTGCCCAGTTCTTTCCCGCTGTTGACCTGAATCATCGGACCTCGTGGTGAAACAGCTTCGGTCACCCGCCATTTTTTGTATAGTTACAGTTTGTTCTTTTTCCTCATCCTCCTAACATTGCATGTTGTCTTGTCGGCCCAAGAAAAAGTGCTCCAAATGTGGCACGCAGATCCCGCACGGGGACAACCACTCTCACTGTGTCTTCTGCCTGGGGCCTAATCACCAGACCGCAGATTGTTCGATCTGCCAGGCCTTCAACCAGGCTATGTGCACCAGTTGCCAGAGGACCTTCGATGCCCATTTATTAAAACGACTACTGGCATTGATGGAAAGTGAGCTTCGGGAGCTGAGAGAGCGATCGTCACCTGCCCCGGAAAAGAAAAAGGAGAAACGCCGGGAGCGGAGCTGTTCTCCTCAGAGTAAAAGCAACCAGACAGTCGATGCCATCTCTGGTGGGGCCTCCACCCCCGTGAGTACCCCACCTCCTGGGCCTTCATCCCCTCCGGCGGATCGAATGGCTCCCCCCTCCCCGCTGAGGTCAGTGGGCAGTCGGGGTTTCCTCTTCTGAGGAAGTAGTTGCGGTTCCTGCTCTTAGCTTGGCAAATAAGCCATCCTTCGGCTCCGCCGCACGGCCCAGGCCAATCAGCCTGACTCTAGCCTCCCGGCTTCTGTCAGCCTGGCCGTGGTCTGTAAGTCGACCGTCTGCTCTTCTGACACCCGCTGGACTGTCACCTCTAAGTCGGTCGTCAGCTTGCCCAATGATCGCATGGTGACTGCTTTCCTGTTGGACTCCCTTGGGGTCCCTGAGGTCCGGCAGAGCGTGCTTGCAGGTGCCCCACTTTCCGGCGAGGGTTCTCCCTCTAGGGAATCACTGACCCTACCTGACCTTTTTGGGCATGATCTCCAGGAGCCCATAACGTCTGACATCTACAAGACTCCTGCCTCTCCGACAGGCCTGTCAACGGGGACCCTTCTGGACCCACCCTCCTCACCAGTCTCGGTCTCGCCGTTGGATAGGCACCCGACGCCAGATCCTTCACCGGACCCTCCTGGGGGCGGGATGGACCAGAATTTTTCTGGACCTTTGGAGGTTCCATGTCCAACCCCGGACCCACTGACAGACCCAAATCCTAGTGGTCCCTTGGCACCACCACCCTCTGGACCTTGCGCTCCTCCTCCGGGCCCAACTGATTACTACCCTGGCCACACACTGCAGTTTCCCCAGTACCCGACGTGGCGTTGGGGGCTGACGCTAGGCTACCTGCCTCCGACGCCAGGTTGCCAGATGCCAGGTCAGGCTCTTCAGTACCAAGGTTACCAGTACCCCTACTGGTACCAACCACCCAGCTTATCCCTCTTATTCTGTGGGGTACCCAGGATACCCTCCACCACCTCCTCCTCCACCACGTCAGACGGAACACCATCCCGGCTTGGTAGAAGGACGCCAAGTCCCAACTCCTACAAAAGTTGGGTCAGCCCCAGCTGGTAGTCAGGGCTACCCCTTCCCATAGGGTGCCACCAGGAAGCACTACCCCTTCCAGCAGGGTTTTTGACAGGCATACTGGCGCATTGTCGTCGGGAATCGCTCTGGGGAACAGAGTCACAGAGGCAGGTTTGAGGTGCCACTTCTTGCCTAGTAGGCCAGAATCCTCTGACTCGGATGAGGATTCGGACCTGGGGGACCAGTCGGAACCCCACTCTCCCGTAGTGCCTCAGCCAAAGGAGTTACCAAAATCTCTGGAGGATCCATCTTTCATAGAACTCCTCTGGTCCATTCAAAGGTCTTGTGGGTGGGCGTCCCAGGAATTGAACCCTAAACGTAGAAGACTTGCGGAGCATCTGGACCTAGTTAATGCGGACCTTATTCCCTGTTCCACCTTGGACGGGGGCCACATGAAGATCTGACATCTACAGTTGGCAACAGCCGTTGTCTACTCCTGCGGTTTCAAAGAAAGTCGACAGGACTTGCCACCCATCGGAAGGGGTCTCCCACCTTACAGCTCAACCGAAGGTGGACTCTATCGTCATCACTGCAGTGCATGATAGGTCAGCCCAACCTAAACATCTCAGTGCCTTTCCTCCTGACAAGGAGTCTAAACAAATGGACCAATATGGATGCAAGGTCTAAACCTCTTCTACCTGCACCACACGTTCATTCAACTACTTAGCCCACAGGGTGGCTGTCCAGAAGTCAGCCCTGTCTGACCTGGAAAAGGACGGCCAAGAAGTACCTGACAAACAACTCGGGAACAAACTTCTGGACAAAATCAGGCTGAGTAAATTGTCCTGCCGCCATGCTCTACGAGCCACCTACGACTGTCGATTTGGTGATGCATTGCATGGCTATGGGCATCTGCCTAGGGCGCCTTGCATGGCTACGTCTCGCAGGGTTGGCAGAAGATGTACAGAGCACACTTCTGGACGCTCCATTCAGGGGTCCAGTTCTGTTTGGCGGTGATGCTAAAGACATAATCATGGAACTGCAAGAAAGCGGCAAATCCCTCAATATCTGCTCTATGTACCACTCGGGTCAGAAACCCAAGCAGAATTTTCATTGCCACCAGAAGTGCACAAACAGAACCAGGGCAGACACCAAAACAAGAGTTGGACCCCTGACTCTGTTGCTAAAACCCCTAGGCTAAGTTCCCAAAGACAGCCAATGGGGGCAAGACGCTCCTCCCCTCAGCATCCTGACTTACGGCCCCCACACTTTTACCTCCCCTTCATGCAGAGGAACCAGTGGGGGGAAGATTTGCCTCCACCTAGAAGGGTGGAAAGCTGTAACCGCAGACGCATGGGTCCTACAACTAGTTGCAGGAGGTTACTCGTTAGAGTTTCTGGAGAGAGACCACACACCAACCCTCCGGGCAGGTTTCATTACCTGTCAGGTCAATAAAGTTTGGTCCTACATGAAATCCAAACTCTGCTGCAAAAATCGGCCATAGGTGGGTTCCAACAGAGCAGATAGGAAGGGGGTTTTGTTCCCACTTTTTCTTAGTACCCAAAAAGACTGGAGAACTCGATTCAATCCTAGATCTCAGCATGCTCAACCTCTTCATGGAATACAAGAGGTTCCGCATGTTGACACTCCAGGGACTCTTGCCCCTGCTCCAACCAAACAGTTGGCTGTGTTCCCTGGATATGCAGGATGCCTACCTACATATCTCCATTCTTCCGGCCCATTGCCGCTTTCTGAGATTCTCCTTCCAGGAGGAGCATTTTAAGTTCAGAGCCCTCCCCTTCAGCCTTTCCTTGGCACCTCAGGTTTTCACCAGGTGCCTAGCGGTGGTAGCAGTGATCCTGCTTCGCAAGGGCATCTATATGTTCCCGTACCTGGACGATTGGCTGTTTTCAGCCCCATCCTAGGACAGTCTGAAGGATTCCCTTTCCTTCACCCTGGACCTTTTCTCCAGATTTGGCATCACTGTCAATTACCCTGAGTCTCAACTGTCACCCTCCCAGCACCTCCAATTCATAGGAGCAGTACTGGACACTGTCAAGGGCAGGGCCTTCCTTCCCGCCATCAGGGTGGAGACCCTTATCCTACAAGCCGCACTGGTGGCCTCCTCCTCGTTGGACCACGGTGCACTGTGCCTTACGACTACTGGGCCTGATGGCGACAGCCATATCCACAGTCCCATTGGCCAGACTGCACATGAGGGTGACCCAATGGGATCAACGCTTGGACGACATGGACCAGATGGTGCTAGTCCCCAGCAGCCTGCAGAGGGATCTGCTTTGGTGGCGGGACCTTTCCAACCTCTCGGTGGGGGTCCCATTTCACTCCCCGTCCCCCGCCATGACTCTCACATCAGATGCATTGAACATTGGATGGGGGGCCCACTTGGGAGACCATCGAACACAAGGGACTTGGTCCCCCATGGAGGAGAATCTTCACATCAGTATCCTGGAGGCAAGAGCAGTGCTCTATGCTCTCCCAAGCATTTCAGTCCCTCTTAGTTCAGGGAACACTTCTCATCCAGACAGACAACGTGGCAACAGCCTGGTACATCAACAAACAGGGAGGCACCCGTTCATACCCCCTTTGCAGGGAAGCGATGTGGGTGTGGTACTGGCTGTTCAGCGCGGCCTATCCAGGGCTCATGAGTGGGAATTAAAGCAGGAAGTAGTGCAAGTTCTCTTCCTTCAGTGGGGTCGGACAGAAATGGACCTTTTCGCCTCCCTATCCAATGCAAAACTACCCAGCTTTTGCTCACTTGTTCCCGGGTATGTTTTTTTGACGAGACGCACTGCCTCTATCTTGGACAGGGATATTTCTGTACACTTTCCCTCCCTTTCCTATTCTGTAGAAGGTTCTGCTGAAGCTACAGGCAGAGGGGGCACAAATGATCCTCATTGCCCTCCCCCCCCATGGCCTCAGCAGATATGGTTTCCACAGCTAGTGCTGGAACCCCCAGTACCTCCTCTCTCTCTCTCATGAGTCCCAGGAGCAGGGCACCCTGGCACACCGAGCCTCAAATCGCTCCACCTTCTTGCGTGGCACCTTTGGTCATAGTGGTTTCCTGCTATGGCGTCTCCTCCAGAGTCGCTCAGGTCATAGTGGAGGCCAGGAAACCCTCCACTAGATCCACGTATGCTATGAAATGGAAATGATTTTCTATCTGGGCCACAGCCAAAGGCCTGGACCCGTTTTCCTGCTCGGCTTCCCAGGTCCTAGAGTACCTCTTGCACCTGGCAGTATATCCTAGAGGGTAGAGGAACGAGGTGTGAACGAGCTTGGTACATCCAGCAGACCAGACCTGAGTTTGATTCTCACAGTCTCCACTTGCATACTATGTGACTCTGAGCAAGTTACTTAACCGCCCAGTGCTCCCAGGTCGCCCCTGAAAACAGGCATTTGTGCCTAGTGGGCCTTACCCGATTACCAAAGACTAAAAAAGGAAAAAGAGTTGGGCCTCAGTTATTCCTCCCTGAAGGTCCATCTCTCTGCGGTTTCGGACTACTACCTTCCGGTGGAGGGCAAAACCCTAGCTTAGCTAGATGTTTCCAGAACCTTTCTGAAGGGGATGCTTCACCTCAAACCTCCAGTCCGGAATTCTGTCTCCCACCCCCCGGATCTTAATTATATTTTAGAAAAATTTATTCTAGGGACATGGATATGTTGTTCATCCACACTTATTGGCAGGTCCCTTGCCGCTTTAAATCTTGCTGGAAGGTCTTCAGGCTGGCTCCTCCCACCCACCCGGGTGGTAAAACTCTCGGCTCCGCCCCATGATGCCAGATCTTCCTTACCGCTTGGAAGCTCAGGTTCCCTCCTTAGCGCTCTACGTTGGACTGGTTCCTGGAAATTTCGGTCTTCGAAATCTTTTAAGAGAAATTTTGATATCTTCTTCCTCGCTGCGGCGATGGCTCAATCCTTTCCCGACCCTGGGACGCGCCTGTTTTTTCCTCCAGGAGAGACCCACACTCCATGTGCGTTTACTGCATTGATCTGGATCATGATCCTCCAGCTGCAATTTTGTTGTGCTCTTCGGCCAGCTCTCAGGAATGCCCGGCGCAGCGTTCCGGAGCTCGGACATCCGGTAGTTTTTCCCGCTCCGGAGAATCCCTCGGATCGTCGGGTGTCTGCTTTGACTGTTTCTGAGCAGCTCGAATCCGCCGGGCGGGGGGTGGCTCCACCTCCCTCTTCCTCGGTTGCGGCGTTTTTCCCGCTGTCCTTGGGTTCTACTCATTCAGCTTCGTTCAAGGAGCTTCGTCAGTCTCTCTCCTTGAAAGAGGGACCCCTGGGACCTTCCCTCTGCCCAATTCAAGGGGCCGCGGGCGGGGTCCCTGCCGGCGCCCCAGCGGGACGGAAATCCCTCCCCGAGGCCAACGCTCGCTTTGGTCGAGCATGCAGCTTCGGCCTCTGGCCTCACGGTGTCCCTTGCTCAGGTCAGCCGGCCAGGACCCCCGCCGACGTGGCCAAGCGCCTCGGCACATCATCTGGGCAGTCTCCCGCTAGTGCCGCATTTCCTTCGCCGGTTTCCCCGGTGGAGGCTGAGGTTCTGCCGGTACCCTTGGGTTGACAGTCCTCGCCCAAATTCTCCGAACCGAATGAGGAGCGGGCTCACTCCGCTCCCTCTCCAGCCCGCCCTCAGTTTCCCCAAGGATTCGGGTCTCGGTCTCTGTCCTCCTCTCGGTCTAGCCGCTCACGCCGACCTCGGCATTCTCGGTTGGGGCACCGAGTCAAGTGGCTTTGCCGTTCTTACTCGTCCCCTCCTCGGATGAGGAGTGGCTTCGATGCCGTTGGCGTCGACGTTACGAGGAACTTATGTGGTGGCAGATGCTGTTGTCCGGGAGGCAGTCGACCACGATTTATTCTCCGGCTGGTAAGCAGCCGCCCGTGATCGACCAGCGCAGTCTTTCGAGGAATCGAGGACCCCTTCAGGGCCGGTTGCTCACCCGATCTCACTGCCCCGCCATCCGAGGCGGACAGGCGGACCATGACCTGTTTCGCGGGTCACTCGGTCCCCTCCTCCCGCCCGCCCTCGGCGGATGAAGAGTGACTCTGGCCTGCAGCTTTTGCAGACTTGGAGCCTGACGTCTGCTCCGTTATGTTTCCTTGCAGGGAAGACCCATGGTCTTCCCCGGAACAGTCTGTGGACGACAGCCGATCATCCTCTGTGGGTCTGCTCCCGCTCATCTCGGAATTCACTGGAATGCAGCTCGAGCCCATTTCCAGACGGGCATCTTACCCCCTTACGGAGATTCTGGACCAAAGGGGCTCTCCCTCGGAGGCCTTCCCGGTGGGCCCAGCCTTGGAGCTCTGGCGGCGGCCTGCTTCCTGCCCTGCACCTTCGGCCAGGGTGGCCAGAAAGTACCCTGTCCCTGTCTGTTCTCTGCCCGGTTTCTTGGAGCACCCCTCAGCTGAAGGGGTAGTTACCGACAATGTTTTCCAACGTTTTGGAAACACTAGGGATGTGGATAGGCCCCCTGACAAAGAGTCCAGAAGGATGGACTACGTCGGGCGCAAGGTTTACAGCGTCCTCCTAGGCCTCCAAGTCAGGCCAACTTTCGGCGGCACTGATGATGCTGTTCCCCGCCGCTTTTGGGCTCCCTGGGCCGAGGTCCTTCCTCATCTTCTAACCGACCTGCGGACCACGGTCCGGCGGGTTCGGGACCAGGAGTAAGGCGATGGCGAAACAGCTTTAGTTGGCCCTGGATCTGGGCGACTCCTGTGCAAGATCGGTGGCGGCCGCAGTGACCATGCCCCGCAGGGCGTGGCTGAGGTTATCCTCTTTTTCTTTGGAAACCCAGCATGAGTTGGTGGACACCCCTTTCTTGGGGGCTGACCTCTTCGGCCCTGGCGTGGAGGGACATATCAAAGGGCCCGATAAGTCCGATGCCACTCCGGACTCGGTCAGTCCCGCCTGGAGGGACAAGGGCAGCCCTCAGCCTTTGCGTAAGCCCCTTGGCCTCCCTACCCCTGCGGCTCGACCGGCCCAGCTCAAGGGCCAGCAGGCATGCGCTGGTCGGCCTGTTGCTAGACCAGCGTCTTCCTCCAAAAAGAAGCAAGGAAGTAGGGGTCCGAGAGCCCCCTCGGCCTCTTCCTCCGTCGAGCCTGCTCAATGACGGGCTGAAGGGGAGCTGTCCCAGCACTGTCGACCCTGCCCGGGCATTCCCTGTGGGGGGACGGCTCCGCACCTCTTCCTCTTGGGTGGTGCTAAGGATAGCCCTGTCGTGGGTTGCGAACAGGTTTCCTCTTGAGCCGTTACCCCATGGGGACCTTAGGTCCCCGGACTCCTCGTCGGACCACTGAGCCGACTTGCCTGGCCCCCTAGTTAGGGGTGGTCAGGAAGGTGGTGGGCCTCCTTCCGACCCGGGGTTCAAGTCCAGGTGTTCCTGGCCTCAAACGGATGAGGGGCTTGCGCCCACCCTTCGGCACGACGGATGGTCCCTCTGCCGATCTCCCATCCTCAGTTCGAGGCGTACCTCCTGGGCCTCCAGGACGTACTTTCTCCTCGTTCCATCCGTTCTTGAGAGACCCCTTCCTTTCTCAGGCGAGAGGTCTCCTTACGAGTTCCTGGCCAGGCCCTTCGTTCTCTGCTCCGCAGTTTCTGCGGCTTTGAAGGTCGGGCATAACCCCACCTGGATGGCGGCCTGATTAATACCTTCCAGGCTTACATTGGTCTCCCTTACCGGAACCATGTTGGAACTCGTGCCTTAGCAGGTGAGGTTTTCTCCGGGACTAGGCTCGACTCTTGAGTCCGAGCTCGGCTCCGGGCGGACAGGGCTGAGGTTCTTCCTCCCTTACCCAGTCAGGTTGGCCAGGTAATTGTACCCTCCGGGACCTCCTGCACCTCCCGGGCTCTTGGCTGCTGAGTTCCCGTAGTGGGACGGGCCTGCCAGTGGTCACAGTGCTGCGTTCCTCGAACCAGTTCGTGACTACAGTCCAGGAGTTAGTGGAACGCTCCCCTCCGGACCGTTCCAGCTCCTGCAGGAGAACATCCTGTTCGTTCCCCCTGGGTCGACGGTCTTCTCAGACCGATGCTTCTCAGATGGATGGGGGTGTCCATCTAGGGAAATACAGAGTGCTTCGCCTCTGGTCCTTCGGGAGTCCCGATGTCCTTTCTACCCGCTGGAGTTCCAGGCGGTCCATTTAGCTTGCACCGCTCGCTCCGGTTTGTGCGGGGTCTAGTGGTTTTAGTCCATCCGGACAGCACCACAACCTTGTGCTACCTGCCCCACCAGGTTCAGTTGAACCCCTTGCCTCGGCGTAAGGAGGTTCTCCGCATTGGGTTTTTTGCGCAGTCGGAGGCGGGTTCCCAGTCTTCTGATGGCGGGAGCCTCCAATTCTCCAGCTTATGCCCTAAGCCGGACATAGGCTGTGCCTCATGAGTGTTTTTTTTTTTACTGCCGGAGGTAGCACAGGATCTTCTCCCTTCTCCCTCCTCCCTCCAGGGAGAATACGAGGCCAAGGCTGCTTATGCCCGCCCCCTCAGCAAGGTCTGCTGTAGGGGATGCAGTCAGGGCCACGGACCCCGGGCCCTTCCGTGCCACTCCCCCATTTCCCTTGACCTACGGGCAAGGCAAGGAGGGACTGGGCGCAGGTGATGCTGGTAGCCCCAGACTGGATTGCCAGCTCTGGTATCCAGCTGTCCTCAGCCTCGGCCGCAGGCTCCCGTGGCGGCTTCTAGGCTGCCCGGTCCTGATTTTCCTTTTAGGGGAAGGTTTTCCTTTGGGACCTTCAATCTCCTCCTGTAGGCCCGGTCCCTGTGCGGCTAGGGGCCAGGCCTAGGGTCCTTCGGCAGGGTCCTCGTCTTTCGAGGCGTCCTGCTAGGAGTCGGCCAGAAATAATGCTCGTCCTCTTGGAAAAGTTCTCCATTTGTTGATGGGATAGGGCCTGGCCCTCTCCCGTCCCTGGGCGAGCGTTTCGGACCATCTGCATCTGTTCTTTGAATTAGGGCTTGGGCTGACGACCCTCTAGGTGCTTCTGTGGTCACCCCTGTCTTCCGGGCGCGGGCCGGAAGGCAGTCGGCAGCGCAGAATAGGTGGTCTGGCACTTCTAGGCCTCGATCACGCCTCCCCTTTTGGGGAGAGTATCCTCATTCTGGGGATCCTTGCTGGTATGGGCTTAGCTCACAGCAAGCCATCCAACCTTGCACAGGTGCAGAGTTCCCCCACCTATGGTGGAAGAATACCTTCTTGGGGCTACTCGGCCATCCAGGAGGTGGGGAGAGTTTCAGGCGCTCCTTTGAATCTCCCTATCTGGTCTTCCACAGGGACTAGGTTGTCCTGCGCCCCACCCGAAGTCCTTCCGAAGGCGATGGCGGAGTCTTCCCTTCGGGGGTATTGCCTCTGCCGGGGTTCATCCCCATTCACACCTCGGAGGTCGTATATAGGTTCCATAGGAACCTGTTTAATGCTCTCCTACCCAGGGAGCGTAAAGCTGAAGTTCGGGAGAGGTTCGCCAGCTGTTTGTCATCTACGCTGTAGCCGCATCTGGCAGACCTGCGGCCAAGTGGACGACGAGCGGGTGGGTCACCCCTGCATAGGTCTCCACTATAGGCGGGCGGGCATGGAGCCTCCCAGAGGGATAAGTGCTCATTTTTACCCGTCCTCTGCTGCATCGGTGGCTGTTTCCGAGGATACTCCGGTCCGGATATCCGCAGGGCTTCTGCCCGGAAGCAGGATTTGCAGCTCCCCTTCCACATCGACCTTGGGTCATGCCGGGTGCTGGTTGGGGCCTCGGTTCTCCAGTCTTTCTACCTAAGAAGGGTGCCCTTGCCTCCTCCTCCCGGAGAACTGCTAGAGTCTGCCAATATGTGGATGAACAACATATCCATGTCCTTAGAAATACAGGTTACTCACCTGTAACTAGGAGTTTTAGAGAATGGTATATTTGTTCATCCACACGACCCACCAGCCTCCCGGCTGGACGCACAACCTGGCTTCCAGCGAGCTAGATCTGGCGTCATGGGCGGAGCTGAGAGTTTTACCACCCAGGTGGGTGGGAGGAGCCAGCTTGAAGACCTTCCGGCAGATTTAAAGCGACAAGGGACCTGCCAATAAGTGTGGATGACAACACATGCCATTCCTAGACTCACAACCGGGTGGTAACCTGTTTCTGAGACATGGATGTGATGCATCCCACACTCGTGGCATACTTAAAGCTGCGGAGCGTTTTCAACCCACCAGTGTACTCTCGCTCCCCTAAGATCTCCCGCTTAGGCTCAGGTTCCCTCATAAGCATGCGTTTTACGACTGTTCCTATTTCTCCGTTTGCAGTTTAAAATAATATTTTGCAAAAAGACTTGAGTCTTGAGATCCACCACATGGCTGAAATGGATGTCGACTCCCGGTTTGGAGATGCCCATGCGGGTGCAGAAGATGTCTGTGACGGATCCACACTCCACGTGTGTACTACTATAGGCCTTGAGCAGCGACCCGCGGGCTTATGACCTGTGCTCTCATCTTTCTCGGCCCTCGTCCTCAAGACCGTGCTGCCCGATTGCAACTGGGCCGTCCGAGAAGCGTTCCCTCGGTGAAGTCCAAGGAGGCCGGTTGGCGGTGTCAGCGCGGCGGCTGCGGATCAGCCGAGCGGATGGTCGCCTCGAAGAGGAGGCGGTGCGGTTTATCTTCCTCGGGCCGCGGCATTTATCCCGCCTCTCTGGGTTCTTCCTACACGGCTTCCTTTAGGAGCTTTGTCTGTCCCTCTCCACTAAAGGAGAAGGGCCTGCGTCTGCTGGACCTTTTCTCGGTCCAAAAAGAGGGACAAAGGGTAAGTCCTCCGTCGGCGCTCTGGGAGCAGGGAAGGTCCCTCTCCCGGGCCGTCCGACCGTCGGCGTGTCGACGCTCGGCCGGCCACTGGCCTCACGGTGTCCCGTCAGGTCAGTTGACCAGGAACTCCCCACTGATGAAGTCGAGATTTTTCGACCCATTGGACGGGCTGTCGCCTTTAGCAGCCGAGATTCCCCTCTCCCCGGTTCCCCCGGGAGGAGTTGAGGATCCCGTGGGCTCGCCTGTGCCTCTGGTTCCGGAGCCCTCGGATGGACCTTCCGAGCCGAAGGGAGTGCCGGTTCCGGCCGACACCTCCCCGCACCGACCCCGGAAATTCCGGGACTCTCGGTCTCGGTCTCGGACCTCTTCGCGGTCCAGCCGTTCCCACCGTCATAGGCGGTCTCGGTCTCGGCACCGCGGTAAGCGGCGTCGCCGCTCGTCCTCGTCCTCCTCCTCGGATGAGGGGAGGCTTCGGCGTAAATTAAAGCCGCCAGTACGAGACCTTATGTTGCAACAACTCCTCCTGGCCGGAATAAGCCGACTCCGGCGCCTTCCCAGCCATTAAGTAACTGTCACGGGCGCCCGACCCCCTACGACTTGTCCGAGGCCTATACCAGGCAGTTGTTGGCCCAAAACCACTGCTCCACCGATTCCGGTGGAACCTCCGCCTCCACAGCCACCAATTGGGGCTCCGACCAAGGATTCTCGGTCGGCTAAGGGTTTACCCCATCGGCTGTCAGTTACCCTCACTCCCGACCGACCTCGGCAGGTGAAGGGTGGCTCAGGCCAGAGGCAGCTCTTCGAGGACTCTTCCGAGTCCGAAGATGATTCCTCCTTCTTCTCCAGCGACTGGACTTGGAGTCTTCAGGAGGTCAGCCAATGGGCGATAGCCCGTCGTCCTTCCTAGGACTGCTTCGGCTCATCTCGGAGTCTACGGGATGGAGCTGAACCCGTTTGAAAGCGGGCAGGTATCCCCTCAGGAGATTCTTGGACCGAGGGATTCTCGGCGGAGGCCTTTCGGTGGCGAGGCCATAGTGGGTCCAGCACTGGAACTTTGGCAGCGCCCTGCTTCCTGCCCTGTCGCCGGCGCAGGATGGCCAGGAAGTATCACGGTCCCCTACGGTTCCTTGTCGGTTTTGAACACCCTCTGCTGAGGGGTTGGTTACCGACAGCGTTTTCCGGCGCGGCGCGCCAGGGATGGACAAACCTCCTGACAAGAGTCCAAGAATTGGACTATGTCGGGCGAAAAGTCTACGCTCGTCCTCTCTCGGCTCTCGTCAGGCCAGTTCGGCCGTCCTCATGGCACATTTTTCTCATGCCCTGTTGGGCTCCTGGATGAGGTCATCCTCATCTTCCCGCCCGATCTGCAGACTACGGTTAGCCAGGTGCGGGACCAGGGCAGGGCAGTGGCCAAACAGCACTCCAGACTGCTTTGGATGTGGGGACTCATGTGCCAGATCGGTGGCGGCCGGGTGGCTGTCGTCGACGGGCTTGGCTGAGGATATCCACCTTTGCCCGGATACCCAGCACAAGTTGGCGGATGTTCCCTTTTTGGGGACTGACCTCTGACCCTGGGGTGGAAGGTCACCTGCAGAGGATCGAGAGGTCAATGCCACCTTGGACTCGGTCTCTTCATCCAGAAGGACAAAGGCAGAAACACAGCCTAAGCCCTTTCGTCCTTCTGTGCCTCGGCGCCCGCCCAGCAACGTCAGGGCCAGCAGGCTCGGCCTTGGCATCCCAAACCCAAGCGCCGGCTTCCTCTAACAGGAGGCAGGAGAAAGGGCCAGGAGGTCCCTCGGCGGTCCCTCCTCCAAGCCTGCCCAGTGACTGGCTGAGGGTGTCGCCCCATCCCGTCTGCCACCCTGGGTCCCCGTGGGGCGGCTCCAGCACCTCCGTTCCGCCTGGTCCGCTGTTACCACGGACAGGTGGGTCTTGAGAGTGGTGGGAAGAGCCTGCCTCTGGAATTCGAGCAGGCACCACCCTTCCAGGCGTGCCCCTCGGGGGCTCGGGATCCCCAGCCTCACTGGCGGCTCCGTCGAGCCGACATCACTCTCCTCCAGAAGGAGTGTGGTAAGAGAGGTGGTGGACCCTCCTTCAGACCCAGGGTTTGTGTCCAGGTACTTCCTGGTTCCAGAGCGGACGGGGGCTGGCGCCCATTCTCGACCTACCGACCTAAACAAGTTCCTAAGGTCTCGAACCTTCAGGATGGTCACTCTGGCTCAGATAATACCATCCTTGGAGCAGCAGTATTAGTTCTGCTCTCTGGACTTGCAGGGCCAGCGTTTTCCGTCCCTATCCGTCCGTCTCACCAGAGATTCCTTAAGCTGACAGCGAAGGATCTCTTGAATTCAAGCCATGCCCTTCGGCTTGTCTCCAGCTCCCAGGGTCTTCACCAAATGCATGGCAGTGGTGACAGCATTCCTCTGGTGCCGAGGGGTCGGGTGTACCCTTACCTGGGCGACTGGCTGATACAGCTCCTCAGGAAGGAGGCGGAGTGGTCCAGAGATCTGGCCTCAGGTCTGCTCTCAACTGGGCCTCCTTATCAACGAGGCCAAGTCGAACTCGGTCAAGCAGGTGATTTTATTCATCGGGCGCAGCTCGACTCTTCGAGCCAGAGCGGCTCCCGCGGACAGGGCCGAGGTTCTTTCCTCCTTTGCCCGATCATTTCTGGTTGGGCAATTTTACCCTGCCGGGACTTCCTCGCCTCCTGGGTCTCATGGCGGCCTGTACCAGCGTGGTCCGTTGGGCCGCTGGAACATCGTCCCCTTCAGTGGGACTGGCCAGCCAGTGGTCTGGCGCTGCGACCCTTGGACCAGCTTGTAGCCGGTGACACAGGATGGAGGAATGCTCTCCAGTGGTGGACCGTTCCAGATCATTTGCAGGAGGGCATCCCGTTCGTCCGCCCAGGCGATGGTCTCTCTGTCGACCGATGCCTCTCTGATGGGTTGGGGTGCCCATCTGGGGAACACGGGTTCATGGCCTCTGGTCCCCGGGAGTCCCGATGCCACATCAACCTGCTGGAGCTCAGGCGGTCCGCCTAGCTCTCACCCTTTGCTCCGTTCCTCCGGGGTCAAGTGGTCCGAGTCCAGGCGGACAATACCACGACCATGTACTATCTAAACCGCCAGGGCGGGCGCCGCTCCATGCTTCTATGCAAGGAAGCTCTCCGCATTTGGTCACTCGTGCGCAGCCTGGAGGCGGATCTCCTAGCCATTCACGTGGCAGGGCCTCCAACACCCTGGCCGATGCCCTGAGCCGGATGGGGCTGCATCCCAGTGGTCTCTCCTGCGGAGGTAGTACAGCATCTGTTCTCCTTTGGGGCACACCTCAGGTGGACCTGTTTGCCTCCATGGAGAGCAGCGAAGCTGAGTCTGTTCCATGCCGCCCCCTCAGCAGGGCTCGCTGCAGGGATGCCTTCTCGAGGCAATGGACCCCGGGCCTCTTTACGCCTTTCCCCATTTCCCTTGATCCACAAGGTGCTTCTCAAGGCGAGGAGGGACAAGGCGAGGTGATTCTGATAGCCCCAGACTGGCCTCGCCAGTTCTGGTACCCAGATCTCCTCAGTCTCAGCTCCAGGACTCCATGGCAGCTTCCAGCTCGCCGGACCTGCTCTCAGTCAATCAGGGAAGGTGTTCCATCCGGACCTTCAATCCCTGCACCTGACGGCCTGGTTCCTGGCGGCTAGAGTTCCAGGCTTTGGGTCTTTCCGAGAGGTCCTCAATGTAGTTGAGGCGTCCCGTAGAAGTCGACCAGAAAATGCTATGCCTTCAAATGGAAAGGTTTTCCATTTGGTGTCAGAACAGAGGCTTGGACCCTTCCTCCTGTTCCTTGGCAAGCATCTTGGACTATTTATGGTCCCTTTCTAGTCAGGGCTTAGGTCGGCGACCCTAAGGGTGCACCTGGCAGCCATCTCTGCTTGCGAGGCGGGCGGGAAGCAGTCCGATTAGCGCAGGAGAAAGGTGGTCTTGCTTTTAAAGGCCTTGATCACATTTCCCCTCCAGTGCGGGAACCCCACCTCCGTGGGATCTACTGCTGGTACTGGCAAAGCTCATGGGCAAGCCATTCGAACCTATGCACAGGTGTGCTCTCTCTCACCTGTAGTGGAAGACCGCCTTCTTGGTGGCTATCCGTCAGCCAGAAGGATGGGAGAGCTCCAGGCGCTTTCCATCAGGTCTCCTTACCTGGTCTTCCACAGGGACAAGGTTGTCCTCTGCCCACCGAAATTCCTTCGAAGGTGGTGTCGGAGTTTCACCTTAACCAGGTGTTGACTCTGCCGGTGTTCTACCCCAATCACACCTCGGAGGCCGGATATAGGCTCCATACTCTGGATCCTAGAAGGGCGCTCGCTTATTATAAGGAGCGCACGGCTGAAATTCGGGGAGAGGTTCGCCAGCTGTTTGTCACCTACGCTGAAGCCGCATCTGGCAGACCTGCAGCCAAGCGGATGATAGGCAGGTGGGTCACCTCCTGCATAGATCTCTGCTATAAGTTAGCGGGCATGGAGCCTCCCAGAGGGATAAGAGCTCATTCTACCCGCCATACTGCTGCAACGGTGGCTGCTTCCAGGGACGTCCCTATCCAGGAAATCTGCAGGGCTGCTACCTGGAAGTCAGCAAACACCTTCATTACCCACTACCACATCGACCTTGAGTCACGCCGGGATGCTGGTTTTGGGGCCTCGGTTCTCCAGTCTCTCTTTCCCAAGTAAGTATATGGGGGTGTGCGTCTTGCCTCCCTCCTCCCGGAGAACTGCTAGGAGTCTGCCAATGGTGTGGATGAACAACATATCCATGTCCCTAGAAATACAGGTTACTCACCTGTAACAGGAGTTCTAGAATGGTATATGTTGTTCATCCACCCGACCACCCGACCTCGACGGCCTTAGCCTGAGCTTCAGCCGGGCCAGATCTCGGCGTCATGGGGCGGAGCCGAGAGTTATACCACCCGGGTGGGTGGGAGGAGCAAGCTTGAAGACCTTCCGGCAAGATTTAAAGCGGCAAGGATACTGCCAATGAGTGTGGATGAACAACATATACCATTCCTAGAACTCCTGTTACAGGTGAGTAACCTGTATCTTTGCCCCCTTTTGAGCCGGCAGCAAGTAGTGATATGCGTTACCTGGCATGGAAAACTCTCTCTTTAGTTGCTATCACTTTAGCTTGAAGAGTTTCAGAGCTTCAGGCTCTAGTTTGTAGAGGGCCTTCCTTAATTTTCCACAGAGACTGAGTGGCTCTGTGGACTAATCCTTCTTTTCTTCCGAAGGTAGTTTCAGAATTCACCCTATATCAAAATGTTGAACTGCCGGTGTTTTACCCAGAACACTCCAGTGGCGGGGCGGGATCTCCTGCACACCCTTGATGTGCACAGGAATTTGAGATATTTATGTCTCAAGGACTAGGGAGGTTCGCAAGCCAGATCAACTCTTCGTAGCCTTTGCTTCCAAGTGCCAGGGCAAGGCTATTTCTAAACAGACTTTGTCTACGTGGCTGGCAAATTGTATTCATTACATTTACCAGAAGTACGAGAAGCCCCTTCCAGGGACCGTCAAGGGCCACTGTACTAGGGGAGTGGCCACTTCAGCTGCCTTTTTCAGAAACGTGTCTACTGCGGACATATGCGCAGTGGCCACTTGGTCCTCCGTCCACACCTTCACGAAACATTACAGTCTGGATTCCAGGTGCATGGCTGGATTTGGTCTAGCTCTGTCATGAGCAGACTGTTTGGCAGACATTTTCCCCCTTCCGGAACCTAGTGTCTTCTATTTAGTTGACTGCTTGATATTCAGTCCTGCTTGTGAAGACCTACTGCAGGAACCCTCTTTAAGTAAGATATAGCAGTTATGTAAGAACTTACCGTAACAATAGATATTTGAGAGAGGTTCATGCAGTAGGTCTAGGTTTCCCACCCACCTTCTCCCAACTCCTGAGTTTTTTCCTCTCTAGTCCCTTCCCAGGACTTTGTTTTATCCAGAGCTCAGGGTTCCAGGAGTTTCCACTCCTTTCTTTCCTGCTTCCTCTTCAGAGGTCTCCAGCGAGAGAACTGGAGGGCGAGCAGGGGACCGCCCCGATTTATAGTCACGCTGATGTCCGTCACCTGACGCTGGGAGTGATCCCCCGCTAATGATTGCTAGCTACAAGTTTGCCATGCAGTCGTGATGCCAGGGGGCGCAGTCCTACTTGTGAAGACCTACTGCAGGAATCTCTCTCGAAGATCTGCTGTTATAGTAAGTTCTTCACGTAACTCTGATCTAACCGAGGGAGGGCTCTTGCAATAGGTATTCACATGTAGAACTGACCATCAAGCGTCTGGACCCCCACAGAAAATTTCTAGCTAGCAGTGTCTGTGAGGACCGCCCCTTTATACTGACGTCAGTCACCTGACGTGGCGGCGGTCCCCTGCCAGAGACTGCTAGGTAGAAATTTTTCCATGGGGTCCTGATGCCTGGCGGGTCAGTCCTACATGTGAATACCTATTGCAAGAGCCTTCTCGAAGTAAGATCAGGAGTTATGCCAGCCTTCCAGTTCTTTCCTGCCGTCGGCTTGTGAAAGTTCCTCGTGGTAGAGTTCAACCTTGGTCAGTCGTTCATCGGTCTAGTTTGCGGTCTTTTCGACCTCGTTTTTTCTCTTGTTTGACTATTTGTTCGATTCGCTGTGTATGTCGTCCCCGATGCCCTCCAAATCGCATAAACATAAGTGCGACTCATGTGGCTCTCAACTGCCACACAAGGACGGCCATTCCTTGTGCCTCTTCTGTCTGGGCTCAGACCACTCTGTGGAGAAGTGCCAGCACTGCCAGCAATTTAACTCCGCTACCTAGAAAAGAAGGCAGCAGTCCCTGGAAGCCCATATTCTGGAGAAAAAAATGGAATCCATGGAGAAGGTGCTAAAGAAGTTGAGACAGGCGTCCACTTCCCCTGACGGTCATAAGAAGAAACGGGATAAGGAGAAGCATTGGGAGCGGGAATCTGCTTCCGCAGCTCCATCTGGAGTAGCGGCATTGAAGGTAACGTCCCCTTCGGGGATCGCTCCATGACAACAGTCTTGGTGGTGTCCAAGAAGGTGTCGCCCTTCCCACCTGGCTCGCGCCCTTTGGGAGCCTCTGGGGAAAAGGAGGCCACCATGCGGTCCTCGGGTTTAAGCGGATCTGCTAAGTTGGACGTCGGTGCCTCTGACATCCACCCGGGCAAGACTGCTAAGACTCCTGCTCTTTCGGGAGGGCGCACAGTCCAACTTTTGCCCGACAAGGCCGCATCTCCAGCGCGACCTTCCTCTGACAAGGGATCCGATAAGTCTGACGTCGACTCCCCCGACACCCGCCTGGATCTGGCAGATAAGCCTAATGTCGGCCCTACCGATGCCCGGCCAACCAAGGATCCTGCGCTGAACCCTCTCGATCAGTCTGACGCTCCAGGTTCCCTGCAGCACATTGCATTGCCCTCTGAGGTCCCTGCGTCTCCTCTGCTGACCCCTGGGGACTCTAATTCTCCTTCCCTGGTCGTCACAGTGGATCTGGATACACTGCCGTCGGGCCCCCTCCTTCGGGACCAGACACCCTGACGCTGGACCCTCAGACACTGGCCCTGACGCCGGCTTACCTGACACCTGCCGACGTCCCCTTACCGGACGTCGTTCCTACGCTGAGCTCGATGCCCACTGGGAAAGCTTTTCCATTGCCTGGCCCGCCAGCTGGGCCTCTGCCAGATCCCTCTGTTCCTCCAGAGCCCCTGGCTCCCAGGTATCCGACACCTCAATACCTGGTGCCACCATACTCTGCTCCGCAGTATCCAGCGCCGCAGTACCCGATGCCGCAATATCCGATGCTGCAGTACCCAGCGCCTCAATACCAGATGATGGGCTTCCCGCCGTCGGGTTATGGATACTTTTTCTACGGATATCCTCAGTATCCGTACCCCCCTCCTTCGCCGCCCATGCCCCAGCTAACGGCGGATTTGAAGGAGTCTCTGGCCTCCTGGTGGGCTGTGGCCAAGGCTCAACTCACCAGGGAGGTAGTGTCATCTACTGACGCCGGACCCTTTGCAGTATCCCCTACATCGGAGATGGGAGACTCCCTTCCCCTTACCTGATACCAGAGGAGAGCCCTCTGGCACCAGGGGCGGGGAGGACACATGCACCAGGGAACTCCCCAAAGGGGCCGTCCCTCCTCCGCATAGGGAGGAGTCTTCCTCAGAGATGTCCGACTCCGACTCAGGATGCTGTGATCTGGATGACGAGCCACGTACTCCAGACTGCCCCAGGCCAAGGACCCCTCCAGAGCATCCCTCTTTTCTGGAGTTACTTAGGAAAATCCAGGAAGTCCATCAGTGGCAATCACTGGAGACAGATCCACAGTGTAAAAAGCTCGCTGCCCACTTGGATCTGCCCGAGACTGCTTCTACATTGATTCCTCCCTGGACAGAGCCTCAAGCGGACCTTGTTTCCACTATTTGGAAACAACCTTCCGCATTAGCCTCCCTTCTGAGGAAGGCAGACCGGCTATATCAGGCTCCCGAGGGAGTAGATTTCTTGAACCTACACCCCAAGGCAGATTCGGTCGTCATTAGCGCTGCTCACGGCCGCTCCACAAATCCAAAACACCTCAGCTCATCTCCGCCTGATAAGGAATCCCGGCTTCTGGACCAACACGGGAAGAAGATCTATTCTTCTTCTACCTTGGGTATTAGGACACTGAATTATGTGGCACATATGGGGGATTACCAGAAGACCATCCTTAGTCAGGTGGAATCCAAATTAGATTCCCTTCCTGAGTCCCAGACTAAGCAGGAAGTGGTGGATCTTGTCCGTTTTGCTCGTTCAGCCAGTTGGCACATGCTTCGTGCTACTTATGACGCAGTGGACACAGCTGGTAAGAGCTCAGCTTTCACCATAGGCCTTCGGCGTCATGCCTGGCTCTGTGTGTCAGGTTTGGTCCCTGACGTGCAATCCGCTATCCAGGATGCTCCCTTCAGGGGTTCGGTGCGGTTCGGGGGTGATGTAAAAGACATCATTACCGACCTGCAGGAGAAAGGCACTGCACTTACGTCTGTCAACTCTATGTACAGACCCACTCAGGGGCAGCGATGTCCCTTTCGTAGACGGAACTGAAAAAAAAAAAAACACAGGGGAAATGGGCCAACAAACGTCGGGGGAGCCCCTCCAGCAACAAAGACCCCCCCCATCAAAAAAGCCGTGGGAGCCTCGGCTGCTGTGCTGCTCCATACCTCCTGACTCCTTGCCTCTCCCACTGCCTCTGGAAGCTCCAGAGTAACCGGTAGGGGGGAGATTCTCCTCCCATCTGCCGGGCTGGGAGAGGATAACGTCAGATGCTTGGGTGCTCCAGTTGATATCAGCAGGACACTCAATAGAATTTCTACAGAAACCACCCCGAAGACCATCCCCCCAGTCGTCTTACTCCCCGCAACATCTTCCTCTGGTCCTAGAGGAAATCACCTCCCTTCTCTCGAAGGCGGCAATAGAACCAGTCCCCAACAACGTTTGGTGAACGGTTTACTATTCCCATTTCTTCCTAGTTCCAAAGACGACGGGAGATGTGAGGCCTGTTTTAGACCTCAGTTCCCTGAACATGTTCGTGGAGTACAAACGCTTCAGAATGCTCTCTTTGCAGAGCCTGCTGCCGCTTCTTCGGCAGGGACAGTGGCTGTGCGCTTTGGACATGCAGGATGCCTACCTGCATATCCCCATATACCCTTCCTACTGCAAATTCCTCCATTTTTGCTTTCAGGGGGACCACTGCCAATTCAGTGCCCTCCCATTTGGTCTTTCCTTGGCCCCCCCCCCCCCCGAGTATTTACCAAATGCCTGTCTGTGGTAGCGGCCCACCTGCGTACCCAGGGAGTTCAGGTATTCCCATACCTGGATGTTTGGATCCTGCCGGCCCTGTCCAGTGAGGAACTCCTGCACTCTCTGTCCCTTACCCTGCAGGTCTTCACCAACCAGGGTATCAACGTCAACCAGGCAAAGTCCCATTTGGTCCCTTGCCAATGCCTCCAGTTTATAGGGGTGATTCTAGACACGACCATCAGCAAGGCCTTTTGCCTCCGGACAGGGTGGACACCTTACAGACTCAAGCCAGTCTCTTGTCCAGTCGCAGAAGAGTTGGAGCCAGGTCAGTCCTCTGCCTCCTCGGGCTAATGGCAGCTGCCATTCCGACAGTCCCACGCGTTCGGCTCCGTATGAGGATCTCTAAGTGGATACTTCGGTGTCAGTGGGACAAAACCTTGGATGATCTAGACCAAGAGGTACTAGTTTCCGATCCCATGATCAGGGACTTACACTAGTGAATGGTGCAAGAGAGCCTATGCCAGTGAGTTCACGTCAACATCGAACCCCACTCCCAGATGTTGACGACACATGCGTCAGGCGAAGGCTGGGGAGCCCATCTCGGGTCTCACAGGACTTGGGGTAGCTGGTCTTGGTTCAAACAAAATCTGCACAGAAATGTGCTCGAACTGAGTGCAGTCCTTTATGCCCATCAGGCTCTGCGCTCCTTCATCCTTCCCGGTCATATCCTCATACAGACAGACAACATGCGCGTAGTCTGGTATTTCAACAAGCAGGGAGGAATGCGTTCCTACCCTCTGTGCCGGGAAACGATGAGGGTATGGATATGGGCAACTCGGCATCATCTTCACTTGACTGCCATTCACGTTCTGGGAGTGGAAAATATGCTGGCAGACCACCTCAGTCGGTCCTCAGCCAGGGCCCATGAATGGGAACTGGATCAAGAAGTTGTAGACGAAATCTTTCTACGTTGGGGAATGCCTCAGATAGATCTCTTTATGTCTTCTCCAAAACGGAAAACTTCCCGCCTTCTGCTCGCTCGCTGCAGGGCGAGACATTTTTTGGCAGGTGCTGTGTCTCTCGCTTGGAGGGACAGATTCGTCTATGCCTTCCCTCCTATTCCCTTAATTCTGAGGTTTGTGAACAAACTCAGATCAGAGGGGGCACGAATGATTCTCATCGCTCCCTTCTGGCCCAGGCAAGTTAGGTTCTCTGTTCTGCAACAGTTTTCAGAGGAACCTCCACTTCCTCTTCCTCTCTCGCAACAGTTATTGACCCAGGATCAAGGGACCCTTGTTCATCCTGGTCTCAGATCCCTTCATTTGCATGCTTGGCTCCTGCAGAAGTAGCAAAAGCCTGCTTTGGAGTTTGTCCGCTCGTAGAGGACATCATGGTAGAGGCCAGAAAGCCTTCCACCAGGTCCACCTACGCCACAAATTGGAAACTGTTTTCAATTTGGGCCACGTCAAAGGACTTCGAACCTTTCTCCTGCCCAGCCAATAGAGTCCTGGACTACATGTGCCATCTCTTCAATCTGGGTCTCATCTATTCCTCATTAAAGGTCCACATGTCCGCTATTTCAGCCTACCATATTCCCTTTGGGGACAGGACTTTTGCTCAATTGGACATCTCCAAGACCATCCTCAGAGGGATTCTCCATTTGAGACCCCTCCATACGCATTCCTGCACCCCCCCCCTTGGGACTTGAATTTCATGCTGGAGAAACTTACCCTGCCTCCCTTTAAGCCGGCAGCTACAGCAGATTTTAAGTTCCTTTCTTGGAAGGCACTCTTTCTCGTGGCCATTACTTCTGCTCGATGCATTTCCGAGCTTCAGGCCCTGATGTGCAAAATCCCTTACTTGATTTTCCACAAGGAACGTGTGGTTCTATGCACCAACCCTAAGTTTCTCCCTAAGGTGGTGGCCGAATCCATGCTGAATCAATCCATTGAGCTGTCCGCTTTCTTTACACAACACTCCAATCAAGGGGAGCACCTCTTGCATACTTTGGATGTTCACAGAATACTGAGATACTACACCACTAGAACTAAGGATCTCAGGAAAACCAATCAGCTTTTTGTCTCTTTTGCTCACAAAAGAGAAGGCAGTGCTGTTTCTAGGCAATGCCTATCAAAATGGTTGGCTCACTGTATCACTTTCTGTTACGACAAGTACAACAAGACCCTGCCGGGTCAAGTCAGAGGTCACTCCACCAGAGGAGTAGCAGCCTCTGTGGCTTGTTTCAAGAATGTGTCAGCGACAGACATTGCGCAGCCGCAACTTGGACTTCTTTCCATACCTTTACGAAACACCACAGTTTGGACATTGCCTCTCGCTGTAGAGCAGGCTTCGGGCTGGCTGTGCTTCAAGGTCTTCTTTCATAAGACCTGTTCACCGGAGGTTCCATGCTATGGATAGTTTTCCTCCTCCCGAGTGCTTTTCCTTGTTTTAGACTGCTTGGGACTCAGTCCTATATGTGAATACCTACTGTAGGAGCCCTCTCGAAGTAAGATAGTACAGTTACGTAGGAACTTACCGTAACAGTAGATCTTCGAGAGAGGATCTTGCAGTAGGTATTGCCTTCCAGCCCTCCATCCCACTAAGCTTCTTTGGTTCCATTTCCATGGGGGGAAATATCCTCTTCTCTCTTGTCTTGCCTCTTTTGGCCCTTGGCGGGAAAGAACTGGAAGGTGGGTGTGGGGAACCGCCCCTTTATACTGACATCGCATGACATTAGTCACCTGACGTGGGGGCGGTCCCCTGCCAGAGACTGCTAGCTAGAAATTTTTCCATGGGGTCCTGATGCCTGGCGGTTCAGTTCTATATGTGAATACCTACTGTATGAGCCTCTCTTGAAGATCTACTGTTACGGTAAGTTCTTGCGTAACGGTACTTTTCCCTTATCTGGACGACTGGCTGTTGTCGGCTCCGTCTCAGGACAGTCTGATGGACTCGCTTTCCACCACCCTGGATCTGTTTTCCAGACTTGGCATCACTGTGAATTATCCCAGGTGTCAACTTTTACCCTCCCAGCACCTCCAATTCATTGGAGCGGTGCTAGATATGGTTCAGGGCAGGGCCTTTCTATCTATGGACAGGGCGGAAACACTGATTTAACAGGCTGTGTTAGTGTCCAACTCTCACTGGACCACAGCGCGATTCATCCTCAATCAATCAATCAGTCAATCAAAATCTTTATTTAGTCAGGCGAACATCATTGAGCGTAGCTCATTTACAAGATGGACCTGAGTGGTCATACAAATAAGAGTACAAGTATTTTTACATAGACAAGAATAACATAAACAGTAGTACAATGACATAAAGTGATAATATACAACAATTTACATATATACAAGGCACAGTAAAACCATTTAACCTGTAAGAAAAAGGAGACAATGGGTATAGCAGGCATAATATATAAATTATAGGGCCTAACTGGCTTTTATGAGAGTATATCAGGTGACTGGAAAATAGAAGTAGAACTAACATAATGTAACACGGAAAGAGGGGTGGAGGGTAGGTAGGGTAGGGATTAAGCCTTATAAAAGCAATTGCAGAGCTCTGGAAATAGGGTGGAGAATAATCTTTGAAGGATGTTAAAGGTAAGAGGCTATTTAGCTTCATGGATTTTTGGAGTGAGTTCCATGCAACTGCTAGTGAGTGGCTGATAGCGCCCTCCCAAACCGGTGCAGGCATTGGGGACCTTTAGTATGATGAGTTTACTGATCCTTAAGGTGTATGGCCTAAAGTAATTCGGGTAAAACAGTCTGTGATATAGGTGGGTAGTTTGCCTGATAAAGCTTTGAATATCCAGATTGCAGCATTCCTATTTCTTCTGTGTTGTAGTGATGTCCAGTTGACTGCCATATAAAGAGAGCAATGATGGGTGCTGGAGGGAAGGTCAGTAATAAATCTGATTGATCTATGATACAGAGTGTCCAGCTTGTTTAAGAGGAGTGAACAATGGCCATAGAAAGTCAGCATAATCAATGAGGATAGGAATGGTGCCTGGATTAATCTTTTTGGAGTCTCTGTTAAGGTAGTGTTTTATTCTAAAAATAGACCAAGCCTTTGTCTCAGTTTTTAGTAGCTCTTCAATATGGACAGAATAGTCAAGCCTATTATCAATCCAGACTCCAAGGTATTTGAAGTTATCAACAAATTCCAGCTTCTCTCCAAGTAGGGTGGATAATTGTAGGGTGGTGGGTGATGGGGTAGTGGCAGAGCAACTCTTTGTGGCAAAGAACATAGCTTTTGTTTTTTCAGCATTTAGAAGTAGTTTTTTTTTTCCAGTAGATTGTGTTGCAGGATGGAGAATTCAGATTGTAACAGCTCACAGGCTTTAGGTAATGAGGGATTGCTGACATATAATACAGTATCATCAGCAAACAGATGAATGTTAGATTAAGTGAGGTTGGCATCGATATTATTAACATAAATGGCAGAGGATGGGGCCAAGAATAGAGCCTTGCGGTACACCTCTTAGCAGTGGTTTTAAGGTGGATAGGTAATTTCCATTTTTTACCAGTTGTGACCTATCTGATAGGTAGCACTTAAACCAGTTGAGTGAGAGAGAATCCAGTCCTAGTGAGCTAAGGGAGGTGATTAATGATCCACTGTGTCAGATGCTTTACTCAAATCCAGGAACACAGCACAGGTACTGTTCTTCTTATCCAAGGCAATCTGCCAATCGTTGGTTACTTTGGCTAGGGCAGAAATGGTGCTATGCCTTGATCTAAATCCCGGTGTGCTGAATTTAGGAGGTTATTGTCATCCAGATAGTCCTTAATTGTGAGTTTACTAATTTTTGAGCATCTTGGATAGTACTGATAGGATGGAAATGGGCCTGTAATTGTTGAGGTCCATGGGATCACCAGATTTAAGTAGTGGAACTACTTGAGCTGTTTTCCAAGTGGAGGAATGGATCCAGTAGTTGGGGAAAGATTGAAGAGATGAGTGAGGGGCAGATAAGGCGTGTGATGCAATTTTAAGAAGTTGGGATCCAGGAGTCTGTACCTGCACTCTTAGAAGTATCTAAATTAGAGAGGAGGTCTTCTACTTCTTTCAAGGATATTGGGTTGAAGGAAAAGTTGAAGTAGCCTTTTGTCCCACAGTGGATTGAAGGTTCAAGGAAGATCTCAGGAGATTTGCAGGTGATGAGTCAAATGCTAGGCCAGCTGTGGTGAAGTAGTCATTGAAGGTATTTAGGATTTCTTGTTTGCTCGTAATTTCTGTATCATTTAGTAGCAGTTTGGAGGTTAAGGCAGGAGTAGAGTTTTGGCCCAGAATTCCTTTTATAGTACCCCAGAGTCTGGTTGGGTTATTGTAGGAGGCATCCAGTTCAGCTCTATAGTAGGCAGCTTTGGCAGTTCTTATTTGTTTTGTACATGAATTCCTTGCTTTTCTGAAATTTAGCCAGTCTCTGGTATCCTTTGTTTTCTTGCCTTTTCCACAGTTTGTCTCTGGTTAACAAGGC
Organism: Neoceratodus forsteri; assembly: GCA_016271365.2. Taxonomy (NCBI): domain Eukaryota; kingdom Metazoa; phylum Chordata; order Ceratodontiformes; family Ceratodontidae; genus Neoceratodus; species Neoceratodus forsteri. The sequence goes on from CM028132.1 coordinate 744,298,995, forward strand.
TGCTTTAAGATCAGTAGTGAACCAAGGGCAGGATCTTGCTTTAGTTCTGATACTGGTGATTGGTGCATGAATATTGAGAGCATTAGTGATAATGTCCTTAAGGTCTGGAGAGCTGTTTCAACTGAGGTTGTAAGGTAGAAATCTTGCCAATATATTGTATTACTCAAGTCATGGAGGTATCCTGAGATGTTGAATTTCTTTTTTGACCTTTTGAGGACAAATTCTGCAGGATTGGGTGGTTTGAGTGTAGATCTTATGCCAGCTATAGGACAATGATCACTTACATCACTCGGTAATACTCCTGCATGTGAATATAAGTGAGGCTTGTTTACCTCAGACTGTTGGTTCTCATGGCGGCTGCCATCCCCACAGTTCCTCTGGCCAGACTACATGTGAGGGTGACCCAGTGGACCCTCTGAGTCCAATGGGATCAACATCTGGACGACATGGAACACAGGGTCCTAGTCTCCAGCAATTTGAAGAGGGACCTCCTGTGGTGGTAAGATTTATCCAACCTCTCACTGAAGATTCCTTTTCATCCGCCCCCTTCCTTGCATGACCCGCATGACGGATGCCTCGGGTCACGATTAGGGAGCCCACCTGGGAGACCATCAAAGTCAGGGGAGATGGTCTCCACCAGAGGAGCATCTGCATATCAATATTCTGGAGATGAGAGCTTTGCTGTACAACTCTTCAAGCCTTCCAGACCCTCTTAATTCTGAGAACACTCCTAGTCCAGACAGACAACACTGCCACGATCTGGTACATCAACAAACAGGGAGTCACCCAAACTTACCCCCTCTGCAGGAAGGCGATGCAGGTGTGGTACTGGGCAGTCCAGCACAGCCTGTCTCTGATAGCATTCCATGTTTTCAAAACATCCTGGCGGACAGTCTCAGCCGTGTTTTTTTAGCAAGATGCGCTGTCTCTGTCCTGGACAGGGAGATTTCTGTACACTTTCCCTCCCTTTCCAATTCTTCAGAAGGTTCTGATGAAGCTTCAGGCTGAGGGTGCCCACGTGATTCTTGTAGCCCTTCTTTGGCCTTGACAGATTTGGTTCCCTTTGCTGCAGCAGCTGACATTGGAACCCCGGTACCACTTCCTCTCTCTCACAACCTGTCTCAGGAGCAGGACAGTCTGGTGCATCCGAGCCTCAGGTCTCTTCACCTACATGCGTGGCACCTTTGGACATAGCTGTTTCTCGCTTTGGTGTCTCTTCCAGAGTCGCCCAGGTTCTAGTGGAAGCGAGAAAACCCTCTACTAGATCCACATATGCTATGAAGTGGAAGAGATTCTCTATATGGGCCATGGCCAAGGGCCTGGATCCATTCTCTTGCTCGGCCTCCCAGGTTCTTGAGTACCTCTTGCACCTGTCTGATTTGGGCCTCAGTTATTCCTCTCTGAAGGTCCACCTTTCTGCGGTTTCTGCCTACCACTTTCTGGTGGGGGGGGGGCCAAAACCCTTACTCAGTTGGAGGTCTCCAGAACCTTCCTTAAGGGAATCATCCACCCGAAGCCTCCGGTCCGTAATCCGTTCCTCCTGGGATTTAAATTTTATTTTAGAGAAACTTACTTTGCCTCCTTTTGAGCCGGGAGCAAGTTGCAACATGTGCTATTTGTCTTGGAAAGCGCTATTTTTAGTCGCTATCACCTCAGCTCAAAGGATTTCAGAGCTTCAGGCCCTCGTTTGTAAGGAGTCGTATTTGATTTTCCACAGAGATCGGGTAGCTCTGTGGGCTAACCTTTTCTTTCTTCCGAAGGTAGCCTTGGAATTTACTTTGAACCAAGATGTTCAATTGCTAGTATATTACCCCGAGTATTCCGGGGGATAACCTCTTGCACACATTAGATGTGCACAGGGTTCTGAGGTATTATATCTCTAGCACCAAGGAGGCGCATAAATCCGACCAGTTGTTTCTAGGTTTCACACCCAAACGTCAGGGAACAGCCATTTCGAAACAGAGTTTGTCTAGATGGTTGGCTAACTGTATCTCATACATCTACCAGAAGTATGAGAAGTCCCTTCTGGGAGAAGTGAAGTGCCACTCGATCCGCGGTATGGCTGCTTTGACGGCCTTCTTGCGGAATGTGTCCATGGCCAATATTTGTGCAGCGGCCACTTGGTCTTCTGTCCATACTTTCACCAAACATTACAGTCTGGACATTGCGTCTAGTCATATGAACATTGCGTCTAGGCGTAGATCTGGTTTTGGCCTTGCTGTCCAGCAAGGCCTCCTGTCATAGGCAGCTTTCTAATTGGCAGACTTTTCCTCCTCCCGGAACCTAGTCTGACTTCTTTTTCTTAACTGTTTGGTATTCAGTCCTATCTGTGAAGACCTACTGCAGGAACCCTCTTGAATTAAGATAGAACAGTTACGTATGACCTTACCGTAACAGTAGATCTTCAAGAGGCGTTCCTGCAGTAGTTCTCATTTTCCCACCCACCTTCCTCCAGCTCCTGAGTTTTTCTCTCCTTTCCTTTCCATGGACTTTGCTTTTCAGTAGCTCCGGGCTCCAGGAGTTTTACTCTGTTCTCCCATTTTTCACCTTTCTGGGGTCTTCCGGCGGGAGAACTGGAGAGCGGGCGTGAGGACTGCCCCCTATATTCGGTCACGTCGATGTCCTGACATGTGACGCCGGGGTGGGGGGGCAGTCCCCTGCTATAGATTGCTAGCTAGAAGTTTGCTGTGCGATCCTGATGCCAGGGGGCACGGTCCTGTCTGTGAAGACCTACTGCAGGAACCTCTCTCGAAGATGTACTGTTACAGTACGTTCTTACGTAACTGTTATTTCTCGAACTTTAGTCTTTCTGAAAAGGTTTTGAAAGTGCTTGAAGTTTTCAGGAGACGAGCAACAAGAAAAACCTATGCTTTCAAGTGGAAAAGTTTTTCCCTGTGGTGCTCTCCTAGGCAGCTCAGTCCATTACAAGCAGACCTGCACACAATCCTGGATTACCTGGGCCACTTTCAGTCCCTGGATCTTAGGCCTTCAACCCTAAAGGTGCATTTGGCAGCTGTGTCAGTTTATGTTTCAGCGGGTAGGGGGAAAACTCTGGTTTCACATGCCATTTTCAAAAAATTATTTAAAAGGCTTCTCCACTTGTCTCCCTGGTCTGGGACCCAGTCCCACCATGGGATCTGAGCCTGTGGGTTGCCAAGCTCATGGAGCCTCCCTCTGAGTCCATGGCAACTGCTGATTTAAAATGTCACTTGGGGAAAACAGCTTTCCTAGTGGCCATGACTTCTGCCAGAAGGGTGTGCAAGCTACAAGCCCTCTTCACAGGTCCCAGCTGCATCATTTTCCACAGGGACAAGCTAGTCCTAAGGACAAATAAAAAATTCATCCTTAAAATAGTGTCCGAATTTCACCTGAACCAGTCTGTTACTCTACCAGTGTTCTTTACAGCAAAATCCAGCTCTTGAGAGCAAAAGCTTCATAATCTGGATGTTAAGAGAGCACTCTGCTACTACCTGGACCGCACGGAGGAGGTCAGGTCCTCTAATACCCAGTTGTTGTAACATATGGAAAAGTGGGCAAGGATAGGGCAGCATCCAAGAGAATGATTGCTCGCTGGTTAGTCTCTTGCATACATTTCTGTTACAGCAAGACTGGCAAGCTGCCACCTCAGTGCCTTAGGGCACACTCCACATGTGACTCGTGTGCCTCTGTGGCAGCAGCAAGGGCATTTCTTTGCAAGAACTTTGTAAAGCAGCTACATGGAAAAGAGTACACACCTTCGCAAAGCACTATTATCTGGATGTGCAGTCCAGAAGGAATGCCAGCGTTGGCACTGCTGTCTTGCATAACGTTTTCCCAAAATAGGTTTCTGTACCCAGCCTCCCAAGGTAATGCTTTGTAGTCTGCAGTTGTTCAGCATAGTGAGGGATTCCTGGGGTTTGAAGAAAAAAATTGCTCACCATAGTAAAGTTGTTTCTTCCAAGGGATCCCTCGCTATTCTTAACAAACCCATCCCTACCTCCCCTTCCAGAACCTGGAAAAGGGTCTCCGAAGAATCAGTTCTTTTCATTTTTGATTGAGCATTACTTGTTGCATTGTCTTACAGTTGATACTCCGTGATGTAGTTTTAAAATTTGTTCTGCCACACTTGGGTCCACAGGGGCTCAAAAATGTTATATAACTTTTTTTGATAGGGTTAGCTAGTTTAGTGGTAAAAGCTCCGCTAGCTCCAGAAATATATATGACGTTCGAGGGCAGAGTGGGGCGTGACTACACAGCAGAGGTTTGAATTTCATTCAAAGATTTGATAATTGGCATAAAATTCTACTCTCCGGGGCAGCTTATTCCGGCAGACTGTTTGCAGTTGTTAAACAGGAAATCCAGTTAAAAGTACTACGTTACAGAATTAGAATCAGCCAACCCCCAATAAATTTCATTCCAAAAATGAGGTTTCTACATTTTCATTTTAAAGTTATAAGCTATTTTGTAACCCTGATTTTACTTCCTGTTCAAAAAAAGCCAATTTCAGTGAAGAGCCACTGATGTTACAACCAAACCTTAGACTAGTCCTTCCTGTCAGCAACCATTTCTTCAAAGTTATAGAAACTGTAGCCGTCGTAATCATTAAAAAAACCAAAACTGACAGGATTGCCTGCAGCGCTTGCATTTTCATGGTTCTGTAGAACAAATCAGAAGGTAGTTTTGAGTGCAGAGCTGAACAAAATTATATAATGTCAAAGTGGTCCACAATTTTAAAATGTTTTTTTTGGGGGGGGGGGGGGATGCAGTCTTGGAATGTGGCAGGGATGCGTCATCTCGCAATGTGGTGGGACACTCAGTTTCAGAATGTGACAGGGACACACATCGAGGAATTTAGCAGGGACTGGCAGTTCTGGAATATAGTAAGGATGTATACTGTCTGAATGTGACAGGACATGCCATTTTATTTTGAAACTGCTGGTCCTTGCCACATTCCAGAATTGTACACCCACATTTCAAAATTGTGCATCACATCCCCACCACAATATTATTATACGTCCCAGCCATATTTCAAAATTGTGCATCTGCACCACATTCCAAACTGTACATCCACACCACGTTCCAAAGTTGTGTTTCAATGCCACATTCTGAAACTGTCACCATCACGTTCCAGAATTGTCATTGCCACATTCCAAAATTGTCATTGCGACATTCTGACTCTGCGCCTCACCACCACATTCTGAAACTGCACATCACTGCTAGATACCAAAACTGTTCGTCACAGCCACATTCTGAAATTGCATGTCACTGTCACATTCTGAAACTGTGCGTCACTGTCACATTACGAAACTGTGCGTCACCACCACATTCTGAAATTGTACATCACCGCCTCATTTCGAAACTACATGTCCCCTCTACATTTTAAAATTGTACCGGACTACCACATTCTGAAATTGTGTGTACACTTCCACATTCCAATATTGCTTGTGATTGTTACATTCTGAAAATGTGCATTCTAACCCCAGGAATCCACTAATACTATTACTCTTGCAGCGCACCCTTAAGCCAGCACTGCCCCAGAGAGAGAATATAATGCTATGCTAATCATGGAATGTTTAGCTTGTGCATCTATTTTCAAACTGCCCAGTGTCAACTGCCTACATTCTGCATCAGATTTCTTCTCTCTGCTGCAAAGTTCAGATGCCCTGGAGAGCTCTCTCAATCAGTACAGATTCCTGTAGTGCATAGAGCAAAAAACGTAAGTATTTTTGTTTTATTTTTCATTACTGCCTAGTGTCATTGTTCTTTAGTGTTTTATACCTCATTAGTTTTAAATTTAAACTGTTTATCGGTTCCTCGCGGTTCCTTTGAACCGAGGGGCAACCGACCACCTTTTTTTTTATTTCAACGGAACCTTTTTAGAGGGTTCCAGTTACTTTATTCTTTAATTTTAACTGCTTTTGAACTGAGGTTTATCGGTTTTCCTCAGCGGTGTCTCGGTTCCAGATCCGATCGGAACAGATAGTTTTTTCACTTTATCGGTTCCTGAACCGACCGTTATTCTACTGAAACCGACCGCAAATATTTAAATTTAGTCTATTTTTTGGTCGGTTATTGGTTCCTATGTTCTATAGTGTCAGACAAACCTAAAAAGAAAACGGGACCCCTTGGGTTCAAGAATTGCTTGAAGTGTGCAGAGGTGTTTGCCAAGGCAGATGAACATGATCTTTGCTTGGTCTGCCTTGGGCAACAGCACTTCAGTGAAAAGTGTGATATTTGTAAGTCTTTCCCTGTTAAGACAGTGGACAAATGTAAGGAGAGGCTTAAAAGGAAACTAGAGGAGGGGTCCATGGGCTCTAACCAGTCCACCCCTTCAAACAACATGAAGTCTTGCTGTATTCTGACATATGCAGTTAGTCCCAGCCCTTGAACTGCTCCGGAGAGGAAAGAGTAAAATCTATGCAGAGAGCATAGGGCTCGAGCTCAGTTTCAAACCTCTTGTCTGCAGCACTTCAAAGCGTAACCGTCAGATTCTTAACTCCGCCTAACTGAACAGTCGCTCCGGAGTTTTCTCCTTCGTTCAGTTGGTTCGGCCCAAAGAATTCGTCGTTTTTTCAACTGGTTCTGTCTTTTTGGTTTCAGATCCTTGTCTGTGGTACAGTAAGTGTTGTAGGTAGTGGACCTTAGTTTTGTTTGATTTGAGTTACTGTGTGGAAATTATAAAAAAAACAGTGGATCGGTCCGGTTTGGATCCGATCGGTTAGGGTTTTGTTTTGTTTTCTGTAGGGTGAGGTTTCGGTTCTTATCAGTTAAAAAAAAAAAAAACACGTATTTTTAACGTTTTTTTCCCAAGACCCGTAACATGGTCAGTAACCGATAGGAAGGTCTTACCTGGCGTAATAAAAAGCTGTAAAGGGTAAGTTTTGTAGTCTGGTCATGTCTAGGGTTACCACCTTTTAAGAAGCCCAAAGTGGGACATTTCTTACTGAAACACGATTTTCGCAGGGCAGTGTGTAACCTCAACCGACGTAACCGACTTGTTTTCTCTCTATAATCAGAATTAAGGCTAAGTGCAGTAGTTTATTAGTTGCTTCTATTGTTATTTATCTTTTTAAGGTGTTTTAGTTAAGGTATTGTAGTTTTCTGCAACATTCAGTGGAAAGTTAGAAAATACTTTTTCTACTATAAAATAAGGACATTTAGTATTTTTCATGTTTTTTTGCAGGACACAGCTGCCCAAATCAAGACTGTCCTGCAAAATGCAGGACAGGTGGTAACCCTAGTCATGTCTGAGAAACCCAAGAAAAAAAAATGGGCCCACTGGGTTTCAACACCGTGGTGAGTGTGGGGATGCCTTTGCTAAGGCAGACCGTCACACCACTCGTGTTTATTGTCTGGGGTTTGACCACCTCGATTCAGACTGCCAGATATGTAAGAATTTCCTTAAAGCCACCCTGGAAAAAAGGTTGGGTAGGCTCAGGGAAAGGGAGGCTGAGAAGTCCGCTAATCCGGATGGCCAGCCTGGTTTGGTTCCTGCCGAACCCGAGGGGGCGCCCGCTGACCAGAGCGATACACCCTCTGGCAAGAGGAGATCTGACTCCGAGGAGTCGGTTCTATCAAAACGGAAAAGAAAGTCGTCTGGTTCGGATCCAGAACCGCATACTCCAACTGCCGATGAGATTGCCAGGGCGATTAGTATAGTGGAATCGCTCCGTCCGGTTCCGGCTGATCCGGCGCCTCTTGGTAGACGCTCTGTTCAGTCGGATCGTCCGCTTCCGGAATATGTTCTGGATGAGTATTATGAACCGGAATGGGAAGGGGAAGAAGAAGAAGATGATGATGATGAATTTGGCAACAAAGGTCTGGATGAGCCCATCGAACCGGACATCTCCCCAGACAGGCCTTCTAATGTTTCCCCTCCTAGGCTTTCTGAGTCCCCTTCCCACTACTTGTTCTACAAGAAGGTGGCTTATACTCTTCAGCTTCCATTGGTGTAGGCTGTCGAGGAACAAGAAGAGCCTGACTTTGTGGAAATGATGGATGTCCCAGAGACCAAGAGGTTGTCTATTCCCATCAATAAATCCTTAGGGAAACAGACACTAAAAATATTACATACTCCAAATTCATTGCAGTACCTCCTGTTTATAAAAAGATGGATAGGAGGTATATGCTTTCAGGCTCTGGCATAGAGTTTTTGTACCACCAATGCAGCCATGTTGGGGTAGTGCAGGCAGCAGCCTGTGATAAGGCTAACATACCCTTGGCTTCAGCCCCCCCACTCCCCGGATAAAGACTCTAGGAAGCTTGTTGCCATGGCCAAGAAACAATACTTGACATCATCCTTGGGACTCAGGCAGGCTAATTATTTGGCCTACACAGCCAGATACCAGAAGTCTAGATGGGATACTATTCTGGCACTGGCTAAACGGGCCTCCCCCCAGCTAGCCAGTGAGCTGGAGGAGGTGGCTTCTGATGGGACTGAGGCGTCCAAAATGCAGTTCCATGCTGCTGTGGACTCAAATGATATGGTATCAAGAGTCATGGCTACATCTGTGTCTCTTCAGAGACTGGCTTGACTCAGATGTACTAGCCTTTCACAGGACACTCACGCTAAGGCAATGGATTTCCCTGTGGTGGATAATTAACTGTTTGGGGAGCAGACAGAGAATTCTGTGAAAAAGATGGATGAGTACCGGACCACATACAGGAGGACTCAGGCTAAGGAAAAGCAGGCAACTCCTCAGAAGCAGCAGGCTAGGTGCAGGGGCAGGCCCTTTCACAGGCCTTTCTTCCAAGCACAGGCCTCCTCTTCCTTTTCTCAGAGGGGGTTCTTCAGAGGGAGAGGCAGGGGGGGATGAGCAGGGCTGCATCCTCTTCCCAGCCTAAGGCTCCTGCCAAGCAGACACCCTGAGGTGTCAGCCCGGGTCGACTCCCCATTGCCAGTAGGAGGCAGGCTGGCTTACTTTCTCCAGGCCTGGAAGTCTGTTACCTCAGACAGGTGGGTCCTGGAGGTGGTAAGCCAGGGGCTGGCTCTCAGCTTTACAAAATTCCCAAAGCTGAGGGTCAAATCCTTTCCACCTGCAAATCCATCCGATACCACTGCTTTGGAAGCAGAGGTTTCTTCTCTTATAGCCCTCAGGGCTGTAGAGAGAGTTCCTACTCAACACAGGGGTGAAGGTCTGTATTCCAGATACTTTCTTATCCCAAGAAAGATGGGGGGGGGGTGGCGGCCCATCCAAGACCTCAGATACCTAAACAAGCACATCCTCAAACCAAAGTTCAAGATGGTGACTCTGGGAGTAATTCTTCCCTCTTTAAGGCCAGGAGATTGGTTAGCTTCCCTGGACCTCAGGGACTCTTACTTTCACATCCCTATCAGGTGCTCCCACAGAAAGTACCTCGGGTTCGAATTGCCTTCAGGCCATTATCAGTTTAGGGCAGTGCCCTTCGGCTTAACATTGGCTCCAAGAGTATTCACAAAGTGCCTAGCAGTAGTAGTTGCTTTCCTCAGGAGACAAGGGGTCTCTATTTTTCCATACTTTGACAACTGGCTCATTGTGGAGCAGTCTCCAGAACAGGTCAGCTCACATCTACAGGTTACCCAACAGCTGCTCACTTCTCTGAGTTTCCTTCTCAACCTACCAAAGTCTGTTCTCAAACCAGTACAACTTCTCACCTTCATAGGAGTGGAGTTGGATACTGTGCAAGCAAAGGCCTTTCTTCCCTTAGTAAGGGTAAAGGCGCTTACAGATCTTGCCTCCTACTTCTGCCTTCTTGTCTTTCGTCCAGCAAGACATTTTCTTCGGCTCCTGGGCCACATGGCAGCTTCCACTGCGGTGGTACAGGGAGCCAGATTTCAAGTGAGGGACATCCAGTTCCACCTGAGGTCCTTTTGGTCTCGGAAAAAAGATCCTCTAACCAAATTGATTCCAATGACTCAGACTCTGGTCCAAGCTCTCCAATGGTGGTTGGATCGGGACAATCTCAGTCAAGGAGTCCCATTCATCAGACAGACTCATTCAGTGGTACTAACCACAGATGCCTCTCTCCTGGGCTGGGGAGCCCACCTGGGAGCCCTTACGGCACAAGCTGTCTGGTCCCCTCAGGAGTCTCTACTTCATATCAGTCTTCTGGAACTCTGGGCAGTATTCCTGGCTGTCCAAGGTTTCTCGGACTCAGTGAGGAACAAAGTGGTTCAGGTCAGGACAGACACCACCACCATGTGGTACATCAACAAGCAGGGAGGCACTCGGTCTACGGCCTTGTGCACAGGAGCCATGAAAATATGGTCTCTGGCTTATGCCCTGCAAGCATTCCTAGTAGCAGTCCATCTACCAGGGAAGGACAATGTGCTAGCAGATGCCCTGAGCAGAATATCTCAGGGCCACCACGAATGGGCCCTGAACGCCTTCATTCTGAAAGTAGGCTTCTCCAGGTGGGGCACTTCAAAGCTAGATTTCTTTGCAGCCCCAGACAATCAACTTCCTCTTTTCTGCTGCAGGCCTCCAGTCATGGGCACAGTTCCCCTGGATGCTCTGGTTCCTTTATGCCTTTCCTCCCTTTCCCGTGTTATTCAATGTCCTGGTCAAGATCAGGTCACAACCAAGCAGGGTGATCCTGATTACACCAGATTGGGCCAGACAGCCTTGGTATCCTCTGTTGTCGTCCCTAGCAGTCAGTCTTCCCCTATCTCTTCCCAAGAGGCACAGTCTGCTAACCTCCTCTTGGGAGAATCTGGTACCCCCACCTTCAGTCTCTCAACCTCAAGGCTTGGCTCTTGAACAGGTCTTCTCCTGTTTCGGGGTGCTGGATATTCTCAAAGCTTCTCGAAAGCCTGCTACCAAAAAACCTTATAATTCCAAATGGAAGAGATTCAGTATTTGGTGTTCCAATAAGGATGTTTTACCAGATACTGCTGATCTGGCTACATTTTTAAATTATATGGTTCATCTTAATGGCCTAGGTCTTGGGCCAGCCACTTTAAAAGTTAATTTAGCAGCTGTATCTGCATTCTTGTCAGCAGGGAAGGCTCCCTCTCTGGCATCTCATCCTGTCTTCTGTAAATTCTTTAAAGGTTTGGTTCATACCAACCCTCCCTTTAGGGACCCTACCCCTGCTTGGGATCTTAATGTTTGCATTGCTCAGCTCATGCAACCCCCTTTTGAGCCTTTGGCTTCAGCCGAACTCAAATTTCTGACTTGGAAAACTGTGTTCCTGGTAGCTATCACTTCTGCCAGGTGTATTAGTGGATTACAAGCTGTGTCAGTGGAGCCAGATTTGATCTCATTCCATAGAGATAAGGTGGTCCTTAGAAACATAGAATTTGATGGCAGATAAGGACCGCTTGGCCCACCTAGTCTGCCCATTTTCCTACCTAACAGATAAGCTGCAGATCCTAGTTAACCAACAGCTTACTTCCTCCTACCCCCCTACTAGGACTGCCTTATGTCTGTCCCATGCATTCTTGAATTCCCCCACTCTTCTTGACTCCACGACCTCCTCAGGGAGGCTGTTCCATGCATCCACAACCCTCTCTGTGAAAAAATACTTCCTCACATTACCTCTGAGCCGTCCCCCCCCTCTATCTTCAAATTGTGCCCCCTTGTTCTTGCACATCTCTTTTTCTGAAAGGAGGTTCTTACCCAAAGTGGTCTCCGATTTTCATCTGAACCAGTTCATGTCTCTTTCTGTGTTTTTCACCGATCATTCTTCTTCAGGAGAAGGATTACATAGTTTGGATGTTGAGGGCACTTAGCTACTACATTGAGCATACTAAGGCACTCGGGTATGAATGTCCCCAATTGTTTCTCACTTATGGTGAAGTGGGGAAAGGTAATCCTGCTACTGAGAGAACTATTGCCAGGTGGATTGTCTCTTGTATACAGTTCTGCTATGAAAAACTAGGTAAAATACCCCCTCGGGCCTGAGGGCTCATTCGACTAGAGCTACAGCTGCTGCCAGGGATATACCTTTACTGGAGATATGCAAAACAGCCACCTGGAAAACTGTCCATACTTTCACCAAGCATTACTCTCTGGATATCCAGGCTAGGAGTGATGCTCGGTTTGGAACAGCAATACTGCAGAGCCTATTCCCAAAATAGGTTCGGTACCCCCCCTCCATGGCGATACTGCTTGGTAGTCTGCATATGTCAGAATACAGCAAGGCTTCATGTTGTTTGAAGAAAAAATTACTCACCTTAGTAATTGTGTTTCTTTTTAATGGAGTCTTGCTGTATTCTGACCTTCCTCCCTGCCTGCCCTCTCAGAACCTTTGTTTTGGGAAGTGGGCTGGCAGATGCAATGTTGCACTTCAGGGGTGTACTTGGCACTTCTCCTTTCTAGAGAGGGGGGAGTGGGTTATGATTATGCTGTTTTCTGGTAGCTTTATGTTGTTTCACTACCTGGTTTTTATTTTTGGTTTCTTGACTTGTGTCTTTGGGGGGAACCAAATTCGTTGTTGCCTGTTGGCCTATTTTTTTTACAGTTTCCACTTTGAGTAAGTGTTGTTAGTTAGTAATAGCGCGTAAGAATTTGACTGTTACACTTTGAAGTGCTGCAGACAGAGGTTTGAAACCGAGCTCAAACCCAACCTTCTATGCATTCAGCATAGAGTTAACTCTTTCCTCTCCAGAGCAGTTCAAGTGCCGGGGCTAACTGCATATGTCATAATACAGCAAGACTCCATTAGAAGAAACACAATTACTAAGGTGAGTCATTTTTTCTTTTAAGACTGTGGCAGTTCCTTCCAGAGCCTCTAAATCCACCCCTGATACGGGTGAGGGCTCTGGCAAGAGAGGCAATCAACCGGCTGACTCCCCTGTGCCTGCCTAAAAATTAAAGAAAACCAAATACACTGACACCCCGGCTGATATGCCTCAAGGGGTCCCTCAGGTGCCTATTAATGCTCCTTCTCCTGCTGAGTTGACACAGGCTTTAGCCTTACTCCAGGTGCTGCAGGGTTTATTACCCTCTCAGCAGCCTGTGATTACTACTGCTGAAAAAGCAACTGTTGCTGCTCCTCTTTTGCCTACTGCTACAGTGGTATATGAGGAGGATGACCAAGATAAAGAAGGAATTGAACCTGAGGTGTCACCAGAACAGGATTTTGGCTCCCCTCCCAGACCCTCAGGATTTCTCTTTCGATTTTTCTTTTGTTGAGAAAATGGTAGTGACCCTAGATCTGCAAACAGCTGAAGAGATCCAGGAGGAAGAGGAGGCAAATACATGGAGCTTATGGGTCCGACACCCTCAAAAAGGCTCCTTCTGCCTATCTACAAGTTCTTTAAGAAGGTTGTTTTAGAAATCCTAAAGGCTCCCAATACAGTCACACCCACAGACAAAAAGTGTTACAAGTAGTATCAGTTAGAAAGATTTGGTGCTGAGCTTCTTTTTAGTCACCCAGACCACCAGGGTATTGTACAGCAGGCTGACTGTGAGAAAGCCAAAACTTCCTTATCCTCTCACCCTCCTGAGAAGGATTCGAGAAAGGTAGACAGTATGGCAAAAAAGGGGGTACCTTTCAGCATCCCTGGCAATTCGTCAAGCCAGCTGCCAGGCTTATGCAGAAAACTCTGTGGCAGTCAGTAGTGGACAATGCTGAGACTAACCCCTCTTTAACAGTGTCAGAGCTGCTAGACACAGCAAAATTGGGCTTGGAGGCTTTCAGATGGCATTTGACACCAGTGATACAGCTGCAAGGTAGATGGGTGGTAACATTGTTCCAAGAAGATTTGCCTGGCTGAGGGCTACTAGCCTTGCCAAGGACACCCAAACTAAGGCAATGGACTTTCCTGTCGAAGGCCACTCTCTCTTTGGTGCCCAGACTGAGGCATATATGAAAAAAGTAGACAAATATTAAACTACTTTCAGGAGCAACTTGACCAGAGACAGGCTCTCTGCTTCAGCTTTCTTATCCTAGGGGAGACAGGGGCAGGTCTCTTTTAGGAGGCCTTTCTTTCAGGTACAGGCTGTTTCCCAGCAGCAGTGCCAACCACAGCTGACTGGATTTTACAGAGTTAGAGGTAGAAGGGGTCCTTAGAGAGGATCCCAATCTGCTCAACCTCAGCAGCAAGCAAAACAGAACCCCTGACTTTTCCCTTCAGGCTGCCTCTCCACATCCTGTAGGGGGCAGACTCAACCACTGTTTCCAGGAATGGTTAAAAAATAATCACAGACAAGTGGGTCCTGGAAATAGTGAGTCAAGGTCTCATCCTTTGCTTCAAGTCCCTTCCTCCTCCAAGGTTAAAACATTTTGCACCAGCTCCCTTCTCAGAAAGAAAACTACTGGAGCAGGAGGTACAGGCACTACTGCTGGCAAAAGCAGTGGAGCCTGTCCCCCACAACCAAAGAGGGCAAGGATTCTATTCCAGATATTTCCTAACAACAAAAAAGAATGGAGAGTGGTGGCCTATACTAGATCTCCGACTGCTAAACAGGTATCTGGTAAAGCCCAGGTTCAAAATGGTCACAATGGCCATGATTTTGCCAACTCTGCAAAAAGGGGACTGGCTAGCCTCCTTGGATCTAAAGGACGCATATTTCCATATTCCCATGAGGGAGTCACACAGAAAGCATCTCAGATTCAGACTCCCCTCAGGCCTCTACCAGTTCTCAACACTTCCCTTCGGCCTTGCCTCTGCACCAAGGGTCTGTACCATGTGCATAGCAGTAGTAGTGGCACATCTCAGAAGACTGGGTGTCACAATTTTTCCTTATCTGGACGATTGTCTAATCATAGGGAAATCCCACCAACAGGTGTCAGACCACCTTCAGGTAACCCAGGATATGCTGCTTTTCCTGGGATTCCTTCTCAATACCAAAAAGTCGGTCCTGACCCCTGTGCAGGTTCTGCAGTTCATAGGTGCAGAACTAAATACAGTGGTGGGAAGAGCTTTTCTCCCTCAGGAGAGGGCAGAAAGCATTCAGCTTCTGGCAGGCTCATTTGCCATGGGCAGGCCAACGCCAGCAAAACAGTTTCTTCCACTGTTAGGGTACATGACTGCAGCAACAAGCACAGTTATCGGTGCCAGGTTTCAGATAAGAAATATTCAGTTCCGCCTCAGAGCACACTGATGCCAAATGCAGGACCTCTTCTCAAAGCCAGTACCAGTCACACAAATGTTACTACAGGTCCTCCCAATGGCGGAGGCAACTAGAAAATTTAAGGGAAGGGGTTCCATTTCTCCAGGAGCCTCCCTCCCTGGTTCTCACAAGCGATGCGTCCCTGCTTGGCTGGGGTGCTCACTTAGGGGATCACACCATCCACAGTACTTGGGAGAGTGCAGACCAACTCCTGCACATAAACCTGCTGGAGTTAAGAGCTGTTTATCTGGCCCTTCAGGGTTTCTCTCATCTCATACAGGGAAAGGTGGTGCAAGTCAGAACAGACAATACCACAACAATGTATTACATCAACAAACAAAGAGGGACAAGGTCCATTCCTCTGTGTACAGAGGCAATGAAGATATGGAGCCTCGTTTACTCTCTAAATGCCTCTCTACAGTCAATTCATCTGCCAGGCAAGGACACCACCTTGGCAGATGCCTTGAGCAGGATAAACCAGGCCCATCACGAATGGGCATTGAACAAGCAAGTGGTGAATGCTCTATTCAGGAGGTGGGGGCCCCCAGAAATAGACCTTTTTGCTTCCCACCAAAATCACCACTTAATTTTTATTGCTGCAGGGCCTCAGTGAAGGGGACAGTTCCAATGGATGCCCTGATTCTGGATTGGACAGGCAGGCACCTCTGTGCCTTTCCTCCTTTTCTTCTGATGCTTAAGGTGCTCATCAAGCTCAGGTCACAACCAGCTTCGATAATTCTGGTAGCCCCGGATTGGGCAAGACAGCTTTGGTACTCCCTGCTGCTCTCAGTGTCTGTGAGCAAACCAATTCACCTCCCTCATAGGTACAATCTACTGACTTCCTTTTGGGGAGGGTAGTGTACCCCATTCTCAGATCTCTCAAGCTTAAGTCTTGACTCTTGAGGACTTAGAATATGCAGACTGCCAATTCTCTGAAGCAGTTTTAGAAGTCCTTAAGGGTTACAGGAAGCCTTCCACCAAGAAAACCTATGCCTCAAAATGGAAAAGATTTTCCATTTGGTGCAGTGACAAGGGTATAGTCCCAGCCCAGGCTGGGATCTGAACCCTTGATTATTTGTCTCACCTGCACTCCCTGGCATTGCAGCACTCAATTCTGAAGGTGCACCTGGCTTCAGTTTTAGCATACCTTTCAGTTAGAAAGGATACCTCCCTGGCATCAAACCCTATGTTCAAAAGATTCTTTAAAGGGTTCTCTCATTTGTTTCCCTCTCACAGGGAACCAGTGCAGCATGGGACCTTAATATTTGCATTACCCAGCTTATGCTTCTGCCCTTTGAGCCTATGACATCTGCAGAGCTTGAATTTCTTACCTGGAAGGTAGTTTCTCTGGTAGCAGTCATTTCTGCCAGAAGGATAAGCGAGCTATAGGCCCTCTGTGTGGAAAAGTACTATGTTTCTTTCCACAGGGACAAGGTAGTGTTGAGAACTAATAGGAAGTTCCTCCCCAAGGTGGTTTCCGACTTCCGTTTGAACCAGTCTATAACACTGCCAGTTTTCTTTACTGAACACTCTAGCTCAGGTGAGTGTAGATTGTACAGCCTGGATGTAAAAGGAGCACAGAGTTATTACATGACTTATACCAAAGATCATAGGCAGGACAGACAACAACTGTTCCTTACCTATGGGGAAGTAGGTAAAGGTACTCCTGCTTCAAAGAGGACTATATCTCGATGGATAGTCCAGTGTATTCAGTTTTTTTGCTACTCAAAGGCAGGCAAGGGTTCTCCCTCTGGTCTTAGGGCCAACTCTACAATGGGCACAGCTGCCACTATTGCAGCTTCCCGAGAGATACCTCTAAAGGAAATATGTAAAGCAGCTACCTGGAGGTCAGTCCACACCTTCACTAAGCGTTATAACCTGGACACCCAGTCCAGGAGTGATGCCAGATTTGGCACAGCAGTCTTGCAGTGTCTTTTTCCTAAATAGATTCTGGCCCACCTCCTTGAGATACTGCTGCATAGTCTGCAAGAGTAATAATATTAGTGGATTCCTTGGGTTAGAAGAAAAAAATACTCACCTGTAGTAATCTTTCTTCCAAAGGGATCCACTAATATTATTAATCTCTCCCCATTCAGAATCAGTAACAAAAAAAAAATCCTCTCCATGGCTGATAAAATGTATAGTTGGAGTGGCATGCCACCTTCTAGTAATGTCTTAACTTTAGGTTCTTTTCTAAGGCATATCTGACTTCAGGGGGAAAAAAGAGGGACATTTGTTTATACTAGTCCTTTGGTTAATGTTATTTGCCCAGTTAGGCATTATATTTCTATAATTATTTAAATAGTGATTTGCATGTTGTTATGGCCTCTTTGCAGGCTTCTAAGAAATCTGAGGTAGAATGTAGGCAGGTGACACTGGGCAGTTTGAAAATAGATGCACGAGCTAAACATTCCATTATTAGCATAGCATTCTGTTCTCTCTGGGGCAGTGCTGGTTTAAGGGGAGCACTGCAAGAGTAATAATATTAGTGGATCCCTTTGAAAGAAACAAGATTACTGCAGGTGAGTAATTTTTTCTTCCCACCATATTCCAAAACTGCACATCCCTGTCACATTCTGAAAATGAGTGTCATTGCTAAATTCAAAAATTGCATGTCCAAGTTACATTCTAAAATATGCATCCCTGCCTCATTCTGAAATTGCATCTGACTACTACAGTCTCTGAAACTGCACCACTGCCACATTCTGAGATTCCGTGTCCACACCGCATTCTGAAATTGAATATTGCCACCACAGTCTGAAATCATCAAGCATACCAACCCCATTTTGAAATTGTGCATCACCACCACATGCCGAATTAATGCATCCAGTACACCATTACTTAATTATATCCCTGCCACCTTCCACAGCTATCTCCTGCATTTCAAAATTGTGCATCTCTGCAACATTCGAAAACTATATCACACCGCCACATTATGAATTTTAGCATCCCTGTTACTTTCCAAAATTGTGTCCCAGCTGCTTTCTGAGATTGTGCCATTGCTGCATTCCACAGTTGCAGTCCGGTGGCATTTCAAAATCTCATCCCTGCAGTATTTTATAAATTCCACACATTTTGTCCTTCAAACCCCAAGGAGTCTTACTGTATTCTGACTTACGCAGTTAGCCCTTCAAACACCATGAAGTCTTGCTATATTATAACATTAGCAGTCAGCCCTGGAGATGAGTTAAGCTTATATGCTAATTGTGTAACGTTCAGTAGGCTCGAACTCTGTTTCAAACCACTGTCCCTGGTACATTTAATGTAACTACCAGATTCTTTACTCCGCCGGCCTGTGAAGTCGCCTCCGAGATTTCTCCCCAGCTCCTTCGGTTTAAGTACAGTTCGTCAGTTTTTCTAACCACCATTTATAATATTTATATTTTTTATTTCCAAACTGCTGTCCTCTGTTACAGGTTAGACTGGACTAGGTTTCATTCAATTTGGTAAGTTTTTTGGTTTCTGATCAGTTCTTCAGAACTGGGAGGAAACTGAGGACATTTATTTATTTTTCTTGCAGTAAAGTTTGCTTTCTATTAAATACTGTATTTTGGGACCGGTAAGGTTTTTGGTTAAAAAAACAGGTATTCTCTCGGTTTTTCCCTTGGTTGCTAACCCAATCGTTAAGCAAAAAACATTTACTATTCTTATCCAGGCTTAACCTCCAACAGTGGGCAAGTGCTAACATTTTTACTATTTGAAGGTATGTCACAGAAACCCAAGAAAAGAACCTGTCCTACTGGGTTTCAGCATTGTACAGAATGCATTGAGCTGTTTGCTATGGCTGACCCACATCTGATTTGTGTGTTCTGCCTAGGGCTTGACCACCTGAAGGCAGATTGTGAAATTTGTAAAAACTTCCCTCAGTCTGTGCTTGATAGGCGACTTAACAGATTGCAGGAAAGAATGGCTGAAAAACGAATGGACTCTGAAGGTCAGTCCGTTTCCACAACTAAAGATAAAACGGTGGAACGGGAGGGGGGTTGCCCGCTGACCAGGGCGAGACCTCCACTAACAAGAGCTGCAGAGACAGACCTTGAAACGCTTTCTGCAAAAAAGAAAAGAAAAGAAAAACGGTCAGTTCAGAACCACAGAAGCTTGCAGTTCCAACCGCTGAGGAAATTGTGAAAGACCATTCGCATTATTCAGTCTTTTCAGACCGGTTCAGGTGAACCGGGCCAGCATGCCATGGCTCACACTTCGCTTCAAATGCCTGGTACTTCTCTCCCCTCCGGTTCATATGACTGAGGCATATTATGATCAGGAGTGGGATGATGAGGAAGAGGAGGAAGACGTTGGTGAACCTATAGAGCCTGAAGTCTCTCCTGAGTGCTTGGAAGCTGAGTCCCCACCCCGTCCCTCTTCTGACCCCTCCTCCCATTATGCCTTCATGAAAAAAGTTGCAGAGGCTCTGGAGCTGCCTGCCCAAGAGATTTCTGAGGAGGAGGAAGAGCCTGATTATGTTAAAATGATGGATGTGACTGCTACCAAGAGGCTTATGATTCCGATGCATAAGTCCCTTAAGAGGCAAACCATGACCATTTTACAGGCTCCCACTTCTGTACCCCCTGGGAATAAGAAGTTGAACAGGAGGTATTTGTTGGTTGGTAATAGCACTGAGTTTCTAATTAGCCATTGTAGTCATGAGGGACTGGTTCAGGCTGCGGCCAGTGAAAAAGCAGGCATCCCTCTAGCTTCTCACCCTCCTGAGAAGGATTCCAGAAAGACTCACTCCATGGCAAAGAAAGAATACCTTGATGCCACCCTGAGCATTAGGCAGGCTTCATACATGGCCTATATCTCCAGGCACCAGAAATCACTCTGGGAGTCCGTCCTGGAGTTGACTGGCAAGACGACTTCTCAGCTGGCAGTAGACTTGGGGGAGATTGCCAAAAATGGTATAGAGGCATCCAAGTACCAATTTCACATGGCTGTCGATGCCAGTGATGGTGCCTCTAGGGTGATGGCCACTGCTGTCACTCACAGAAGGTTTGCCTTGCTAAGATGCACAAACCTTTCTCAGGACACCCAGGCAAAGGCCCTGGACTTTCCCCTGGTGCAGAATCCACTCTTTGGGGAACAGACAGAGGCCTGTATGAAAAAGATGGATGAGTACAGGGTGGCATACATGAGTGCTGCAGCCAAAGAGAAGGCTGCCACTCCACAAAGACAACAGAGTAGGGGAGGCAGGGGCAGACCTAATTTATTTAGTGATATCAGAGGCCTTTTTACCAGGCCTAGGCCTTCCCTGCCTACCAGCAGCAAATAGGCTCCTTTAGGGGTAGGGGCAGAAGAGGTGCAGGTCATGCTGGACCTAGCCCTCAGCCCAAGACCCCTGCCAAGCAGACTCCCTGAGGTGATTATCTGTGCCGCCTCCCCTATCCCAGTAGTGGACAGGCTGGCTTATTACTTCCAGGCATGGCAATCTATTACTACAGACGAGTGGGTCCTGAAAGTAATAAGCCAGGGTCTTGCTCTCAGCTTCAGATCATTCCCCAAAACAAGAGCAAGATCATTCAAGCCTGTCACCAACTCAGAAACTAGAGACAGAGGTGTCCACTTTACTGTAAGACGGAGCAGTGGAACCTGTTCATTCCCCTACAAGGGAAAAGGGTTGTATTCAAGGTACTTTATAACCTTGAAGAAAAATAGGGAGTGACGCCCCATCCTGGATCTGAGATACTTCAACAAGCATCTGACAACAACAAAGTTCAAAATGGTCACTCTGGCTATTATTCTTCCCACTCTAAGACAAAGGGACTGGTTGGCATCTTTGGGTCTAAGGGATGCCTATTTTCACATACCCATCAGGCAGTTTTACAGAAGGTATCTCCGGTTCGAACTGCCATCAGGTCACTATCAGTTCAGTGCCCAGCCCTTTGATCTCTCTTCAGCACCAAGGAACTTTACAAAGTGCCTGACAGTGGTCGTGGCACATCTGAGAAGGCAAGGAATCAGTTTTCCCCTTACCTGGACGACTGACTAATGGTGGGACACTCTCCCCAACAGGTAGAGGAATCTCTAGCCATTACACAGGATACCCTGCAGTCCCTGGGATTCCTGGTAAATCTCAAAAAGTTGGTCCTAAAACCAGTTCAGCTCCTGGATTTCATTGGAGCAGAGCTGGACACAGTTCAGGCAAAGGCTATCCTTCTCAGCCTTGTTCAGCTGGCAGGCTCTTTCCGCCTGCACGTCCCTCAACCAGCAAGGTATTTCCTACAAGTCCTGGGTCACATGGCTGCTGCCACAGCAGTGGTCCCAGGGGCCAGGTTTTAGATGAGGGACATTCATTTCCACCTCGGGTCCTTTTGGTCTCAGAGAAGAGATTCCCTGTCCAAAGTGGTGCCAGTGACTTCACCCTGCTGCAAGCCCTTGAGTGGAGGCAGGACAGGGACAGCCTCAGGGCGGGGGGCCCCTTTCCTACAGCAGTTTCCTGTGTGTTACTGACCACGGATGCTTCCCTCCTAGGGTGGGAAGCCCACCTAGTGGACCACACTGCTCATGGCACTTGGACCAAACAAGAGTCTGCTGCACATAAACCTGCTGGAACTCAGGGCAGTGCTGCTGGCACTGCAGTCATTTGCCATAAAGGTGCAGGGGAAGGTGGTTCAGGTCAGGACAGACAACACCACCACCACCATGTACTACATAAACAGGGAGGGACCAGATCCTCTGCTCTGTGCACAGAGGCCATGAAGGTTTGGAGTCTGGCCTGCTCCCTCAGGGTCTTCCTGACAGCAACCTGCCAGGGAAGGACAATGTCTTAGCAGATGCACTCAGCAGAATCAATTGGAGCCATCACGAATGGACTCTGAATGGGCAGATCCTGTTAGCAGTTTTCCGGAGATGGGGCACTCCAGAGATGGACCTCTTTGCAGCCCTGGATAAACATCAGCTGCCCCGGTTCTGTTGCAGGCCACCAGCTCTGGACTCAGTACCTCTGGACGCACTACTTTTTTACTGGACAGGCAAGTTTCTACATGCCTTCCCTCCATTTCCTCTGATCTTCAGAGTTCTAACCAAACTCAGGTGTCAGCTACAATGATATTGATAGCTCCAGACTGGGCCAAACAGCCATGGCACTCAGTGTTGCTGACCCTGTTGGTGACCAGTCCAGTATGCCCTTCCCAGGAGGCACAACCTCGTGACCACCTCCCAGAGGAGGATCCTGTACCCCATCCTCAAGTCTGTCAGGCTCAGTGCCTGGCTCTTGAGGACCTAGAGTTTGTAGGTTTGCATCTCTCTGAAGGGGTGATGGACATCCTAAGGGTCTCCAGGAAGCCTTCCACCAGGAAGTCGTGCACATCAAAATGGAAAAGATTCTCTATCTGGTGTTCCCAAAGGGATACAGATCCACAGGAAGCCGGCTTGGCAGTCCTGTTGGATTGATTGGTTCACCTTCATTCTCTAGGTCTACAGCCTTCTGCTCTTAAGGTACATTTGGCAGCAGTTTCTGCCTATCTCTCAGCAGGGAAGGACTGTTCCCTGTCTTCTAATCCCATTTTCAAAAAATTCTTTAAGGGGTTGCTTCACCTGCACCCCCCATAGAGAACCTACTCCTTCTTGGGACCTGAACATCTGCATAGCACAGCTCATGCAGCCCCCTTTTTAACCCATGTCTTCAGCAGAGCTTAAATATTTGACATGGAAGATTGTCTTTTTGGTAGCTGTCACTTCAGCAAGAAGGATCAGTGAGCTACAAGCCTTGTCTGTGGAGCCCAACTGCATTGTACTCTGCAGGGACAAAGTTCTCAGAACAAATAGGAAATTCCTCCCCAAGGTAGTCTCAGACTTCCACGTAAACCAGTCAGTCATGTTGCCTGTTTTCTTTACTGACCACTCTAGTTCAGGAGAACGCAGGCTGCATAGCTTGGATGTCAAAAGGTCTATCTGCTACTGTATGGATCAGGCAAAGGGCCATAGGAATGAGTGTACCCAGCTGTTTCTCACCTATGGAGAAGTGGGAAAGGGCAAGCCAGCCACAGAAAGGACCACTGCGAGATGGATTGTGACCTGCATTCAGTTCTGCTAGGGCAAACTGGGTAAGGCGCCACCAGTGGGCTTGAGGGCTCACTCTATTAGGGGGACGGCTGCTTCTATAGCTGCTGCTAGAAATGTCCCTCTGCTTGAAATCTGTAAAGCAGCTACCTGGAAAACTGTTCATACATTCACCAAGCACTGTTGTCTGGACACTCGGGCCAGAAGTGATGCCAGGTTTGGCACAGCAGTATTGCAGAGCCTATTTCCTAAGTAGGTTCTGTGCCCACCTCCAAGGGACACTGCTTGGTAGTCTGCATAAGTCCGAATACAGTAAGACTTCCTGGAGTTTGAAGAAAAAAATGACTTACCATATTAATCTTGTTTTTTCCAAGGGAGTCTTCCTGTGTTTCTTCCAAGGGAGTCTTCCTGTGGGGAACTGCACTCCAGCTGTTATTTGTAGAGAATACTGGGCCACTTATTCTCAGAATGTCCACTTCCATACATCCCCCCCCCCCCTTCAGGCTTCCCTCTCATTTTCCCTCACTTTCCTTATTTCCTCCCTCCTTCTTCGTGTTCCCCTCTTTCTGCCCCCTTAACTTTTGCAATTACCCTCCTCCACCTATCAAACCTCACCAGTTCCTTTTACCTTTCCAATTTGTTGTCCCCTCGCCCTCCCTCTCTTATGTCCCTCTCCTCTAGATGAAGCCTCATGGGCTGACACTTATTTTTATTGCAGTCCTACACTGATTTGTGTTTGTACTCCAAAGTCTTTGACTCTCAATTTGTAACTTGCACTAGCCCATTTCATCCGCTCTCAATTGTCACATATGTACCCCCAAATTGTTGTTGCTACCCAACTGATCTCCAAATTTTGTAACCCTGCTGTTAGCAATACTATTTCCTGATTGTTAACCAATTTGTACCTGACTGTCTATCAATCTGAATGTCTACCAATTTTGTACACTTATGTTGTTGTAAATCTCGACATGGAACCTACGTAAAGAGACACTTGCTCAATGGTTTTCCGAACTGTTCAATAAATAAAACTGGGGTGGTCATTCTTGGGCATCTGTGACTTGAGTCTTTTATATGCCCCATATTTGGGTTCCATAGTCAGTGGACTATTTTAGTTACATATAGATATTGTTGATTAGCATAGCTTAGCTATTATTGTTATTTTAGTTGCTCGTAAGAATCTGGCAGTTACATAGAATTTACCAAGGACAGTGGTGTGAAAACCAAGCTCGAGTCTATTGAACGTTTCACTATTAGCATATAGGCTTTTAACTCTCATCTCCGGGGCAGTTCAACTGTTAGGGCTAACTGCATAAGTCAGAATATAGTAGGGCCCAGGAAAGGGGACCTACTTGTCTGGTGCCCATACCCAAGGGTTCTGACTATAGTCAGCAGGTAGTACGGTCATCCTCGGAGGCTCATCCTACTCGGACGGTGTTATGTAACGCCAGGTCTATTAAAAACAAGACTGCTATTATAGCTGGTTTTGTTGAGTCATCTGACCTGGCGTGCATCACCGAGACCTGACTTGATGAAAATGCTGGACCAGTTTTGGCGGCAGCAATTCGGCCGGGTACTCGGTGATACACCACCCGAGGATGGATCATAGAGGCGGGGTGTTGCTATTTGTTTTAAAACAGAACTGGGCCTAGTGGAGGTGCCAGTGGGAGTTGCCAAATCCTTTGAATGCATTTTAGGCGGTGTGGGGGCGCAGGATACTTCTCGTATACCGTCCACCAGGTGATGGGAATGTTTTCCTGCGGGAAGTCGCAGACTTCATTGTCGACCTAACACTGGGTTCCCCCAGATGGTTGGTTCTGGGGGACTTCAGTGCTTGGGTCGATGATGAACTCTCGTACTTTGGTCAAGACTTCCTCCAGTTAATGATTTTGCTGGGCTTCACACAGGTAATTTCCTCCTCGACCCATGTTGGTGGTCATTCATTGGATTTGGTGTTCCTCCTGGGGATGGAGATATCTGACCTGGTGGTGGAACTGGTCGGACCATCACTCATTGGGTTCAGTTTTGAGGCCACCTCTAGTAGGTCAGCCCCTATGGAAATGGTCCGGTACCACCCATTAAGGGGTGTTTCCCCAGATGACCTGATGGTGGTGCTGGATCTATCGGGCTTTCCGAGAGATTGCATGGATCCAGGAGAACTGGTATGTGCCTATAATGAGGCGGTGGCAGGGGCCCTGGATTCCATTGCTCCTTTTCATGTTCGTCCTCTCACTCTTCGCCCCAGGTCTCCTTGGTTTGATGAGACCCTGAGGGAGTTGAGAAGAGTTGGACGAAGGTTGGAGAGGTGTTGGTGGAGGTCTGGAGGTCGAGTCTAGATGGTGACAGACTTATTTTGATGGACCATTATTCGGTCTGTCAATCCGCAATCTCTCGTAAGAAGGCAGAATTCCTTTCCAGAGAGATTGGGGCTGCACAGAATAGACCAGCTCAGCTCTTCTGGACTGTGGACAGACTGTGCAATCCAGTCTGTCTTCAGCCTGGAAGAGCTTTTTCTCAAGAACGATGTGAGGAGTTTGCTCTGTTCTTTGCAGATAAGATTGCCAAAATCAGATCCGAGATCCGTTTGACCCTCTCAAATGGGAGTTGCGATGGTCGACAGGAGATGTTGGACACCCAGTTTGTGTGGTCTGACTTCAGCCTCCCCACAATCAGTGACATTGTGATGGTTATCCAATCACTGCGTCCGACCAACTGTGATTTGGCCCCGGGCCCCACACGTCTCTTAGTGGATTGTGTGGATAAAATCGGCCCGGCCCTAGCTGAGATAGTCTGGAGGTCCTTTGAGAGGGGGACTTTTCCTGCTCCTCTTAAGGAGGCTGTGGTTAAGCTCCTTCTTAAGAAGTCCTCCTTGGACCCGGACTGTCTGGCTAATTACAGGCCTGTCTCTAACTTACCCTTTGTGGGTAAAGTTATTGAGAAGGTGGTCGCTTCACAGTTGGATGATCATCTGACCAACAACAATGTCTATGATTCTCTCCAGTCTGGATTTAGGAAAAGGCATAGTACCGAGACAGCACTTGTACCGGTACTAAATGACCTCCTGATAGCGAGAGATCGAAAGACCTGCTCCATCTTGGTCCTTCTTGATCTCTCTTCAGCATTTGACACTGTGGACCATGGTGTGCTGTTGGAGCGTTTGCGATCTATTTGTGGACTGTCTGGTACAATCCTAGGGTGGTTTCGATCGTACCTTGAGGGTTGGACTCAGAGGGTGGTGCCAGGAATTTTTTTCCTCGGCATCAGTCTCCCTACCCTGCCGGGTACCGCAGGGTTCCATTTTGGCACCCATGTTGTTTGCAGTGTACATGCTGCCGTTAGGGGTGATTATTAGGCGGTATGGCTTGGGTTTTCATTGCTGTGCAGATGATACCCAGCTGTACATGTCCTTTGTGCCCGGCCAGGATGCTGCCTTTTCGGTCTTTAACAGCTGCCTTGCCGAAATCCAAGACTGGATGAATGTGAGCTGGCTGCGGTTGAACCCCGAAAAAACTGAGGTGTTGATAGTGGACCAGGGTCGCTGTGAGGCGGGCTTGTTAGCTGGATCATCCTCGGGCTTATGGCTTGGGGATGTCCAGCTGACTGTCTCAGACCAGGTGCGGAACCTGGGCGTTGTATTTGATGACTGTCTAACCTTTAAGTCTCAGGTGTCAGAGGTTATCAAAACCTCTTTTTATCATCTGAGGAACATCGCCAGGGTGAAGCACCTGGTTCCTCCAGAGGATCTTCCAACTTTGGTCCATGCCTTAGTTACCTCCCGCCTGGACTATTGCAATGCCCTATACCTAGGGCTTACAGGGGCTGAACTTCGCCGCCTGCAGCTAGTGCAGAATGCGGCAGCCAGGCTTTTGACTGGTTCTTCTAGGTCGAGTCATATAACGCCTGTGCTCTGCGGACTGCACTGGCTGCCAGTTTGTTGGCGAATCACCTTCAAGGTCGGCTTGCTGACCTTTAAGGCCTTACATGATCAGGGACCTGCTTACCTGAAAGATCTCCTGTGTCCCTACTGTCCCTCCTGCCCACTCCGATCCACTGACGAGGGATTGCTAGAGATTCCCAGGGTCTGCTTAAAAACTTCGGGGGCAAGATCTGTTAGTTTTATGGCCCTGACCCTGTGGAATTCTCTACCTCGTCAGGTACGAAATTGCCCGACTGTCCAGAGCTTTAAAGTAGCTCTGAAAACCTACCTTTTTAACAAAGCTTTTAATGGTTGTTAATTATTTAATTTTAATCTTGTTAAATATTGTTTTAGATATTTACTGTCTTATGTCATTTGTAAAGGCGCCTTGGTTTTAGAAAGGTGTCTCAAATAAATAAAAATTGATTGAAGACTCCCTTGGAAGAAACAAGATTACTATGGTAAATAATGTTTTCTTAAAGTCATGTTTGCTGCTGTATTCTAACTCCCCCCCACCCACATTCTTAAGTACTGTACCTTGCATCTGCACATTATGGAAATGCATGCCCTGACTCACCCAGTGCCAGCTTTCCTTTTTCAGATGTTTTCTACAACTGCAGTTTTATGTAATAAGGTAGAAATAAGTCTTATAAGGTAGTTTGCAAGAAGGACTAGGCTGTGAGTTCTGGTTGTGACATCATCAGTAGCTCTACTGAAACTCTTTTTTTTTGAAGAGGCAGTAAATGTAGGGTTAGAAAATGACTTGTAACATTTAAAGGAGTAGTACACCCAGAATTTGCAAAAACATGTTTTGTGCAGAGTGTTTTCATTTGTGTGTGAAGTCCTAGTATGCCCTTCCCTCTTTCTGCTATTAGTTTTTTCCTAAATTTGCCTGCTAGCTTTATGGCAGTTTTATGATCCCCTGGGGATCTCCCATCTCCGCAAAGTTTATTGCTTTCCTTGTTCCTACAATGCATCCTGTCTCATGTTACAGTGATGTAGCCATGACCATAGATTCAGTGGCCAGCACTGCTTTACAGTTCATTCACAGCAGTAGAGATAGTTCAGATAGGTGACTGCCCTCATTGTAAAGGTCTGTGTTGTGAACAATTGACACACTGGTTGTGTATGTGTAACTTGAATGGTTTTCAGGATGTTTACATTTGTTTGGCATGTCTACTAGAGTGTATGCTCAGAGAGAAAAAAGGCATCTGCTGTTTGCAAGGGCATCTGCACACATGCCAAACAAATCTGAATATCTTGAAAACTATACAAGCTACACAAAAACAACAAGGAGCAAAGTTGTTCAGGACAAAAAGAATTTTATAATGAGGGTAGTCATTAAGATGAACTCCTTACAGTTTTTAAAATATTTGCCATCCCAAGTGGAAAATTTGGTTAAAAAACATGGACATTTGGTTAATTAGATGGCTGTATTTTAAAAACTATAGAGAGTTCAACTTGGTGACTACAAGGAAAGCAGTAAACTTAGCTGAGATGGAGATCCCCAAGGGTTGTAAAACTACCATAAAGCTAGCAAGCTAATTTAGGAAAGATTCCTAATAGCAGACAGAGGGAAGGACACACTAGGACTTCACACACAAATCAAAGCACTCTGCATAACATATGTTCTAGGGACATGGATATGTTGTTCATCCACACTTATTGGCAGGTTCCGTGCCGCTTTAAATCTTGTTGGAAGTTCTTCAAGCTGGCTCTTCCAACCCACCCGGGTGGTAAAACTCTCGGCTCCGTCCCATGACGCCAGATCTTCCTTACCGCTTGGAAGCTAAGGTTCCCTTCTTTACGCTCCGCGTATAAGACTGGTTCCTAACTCTTCGGTTTTCCGAAATTAATCTTTAAGGTTTTCTAGACTTTGGTCAACTATTTCCCTCGCGGCTGCGATGGACAAATCGACTTCCGGGTTTTGGAGATGCCCATGCGGGCTGAAGATGTCTTGGACAGATCCGCACTCCACGTGCGTCTATTGCTTGGGCCTTGAGCATGACCCGCAGGCTTGCGACCTGTGCTCTTCTTTCTCGACCTACGTCCTGGAAGACCGTGCTGCCCGTCTGCAACTTGGGCGACCCGAAAAGCGTTACCCTCCGGTAAAGTCGAAAGAGGCCCGGTTGGCGGTTTCCGCGGCGGTGGGCTCGGCGGATCAGCTAGAGCAGATGATCGCCCTCGAAGAGGAGGTGGCGCAGACCGCATCTTCCTCGGCCGCGGCATTTATCCCGCTGTCCCTGGGATCCTCATATTCTGCTTCCTTTAAGGAGCTTTGTCTGTCTCTCTCCACCAAGGGAGAGGGACCTTCATCTTCGGGACCTTCCTCTCGGTCCAAAAAGAAGAAGGACAAGGGTAAGTCCGTCCGTTGATGCTCTTGGGAGCGGGAGAAGTCCCCCTCCCTGAGCGGTCGACCATCGACTTCGGTCGATCCTTCGGCTTCAGCCACTGGCTTCACGGTGTCCCCGTCAGGTCAGTTGACCGAGACTCCCGTCAACGCAGTCGAGATTTTTCTCGACCCGTTGGATGGGTTGTCGACCAGCGGCAAATCCTCTCTCCGGTTCCCCGGTGGTTGAGGATCACCGGCTTGCCAGTACCTCGGTTCCGGAGCCTTGGAGTGTTCCTTCTGAGCGAAGGGAGGCGGGTTTCCCCGCTCCTTCCTGCACCCTCCTCGGAAAAGCCGAGGTTCGCGGTCTCGGTCTCCGGACTTCTTGGCGGTCCAGCCGATCCGCCACCAGAGGCGGTCTCGGTCTCGCACTGCGGCAAGCGGCGCCGCCGCTCGTCTTTGTCCTCTTCCTCGGACGAGGGGAAGGCTTCGACGCAAGTTGCGTCGATGATACGAGGACCTCATGTGGCAACAGCTTCTGCTGGCCAGGAATAAGCCGACGACGTCGCCTTCTCCGGCCATTAAGTGGCTGTCACCGGAGCGGCCGAAGCAACCCCTCGCTTTAGCCGGGGCGCCTGTTTCCAGGCCTGTTGCTCAGCCGAAACCAGCTGCTCCACCGATTAGGGTGGAACCTCCGCCTCCACAGCCGTTGTTTGGGGCTCCAACCAAGAACTCTCGGTCGGCTCAGGGTTTACCCCATAGGCTGTTGGTCACCCTTACTCCCGATCGCCCTCGGCAGGTAGAGGGTGGCTCAGGCCCGAGGCAGCTCTTTGCGGACTCTTCGAGTCCGACGACGATTCCTCCCTCTTCTCCAGGCGAGTGGACTTGGAGTCCTCTGGAGGTCAGTCGCTGGACGATAGCCCTTCGTCCTTTCTGGGTTTGCTTAGGCTCATCTCGGAGTCCACCGGGATGCAGCTCGAGCCCGTATCCAAGCGGGCCAAGTATCCCCTCACGGAGATATTGGACCGAGGGGATTCTCCTACGGAGGCCTTTCCTGTGGCGAGGCCATTGTGAGCCCGGCCTTGGAGCTCTGCGCGCCCTGCTTCCTGCCCTCGCCCGGCCAGGATGGCCAGGAAGTATCTGGTCTACGGTTCCCTGTCGGTTTCTCAGAACACCCTCAGCCGAGGGGTTAGTTACGACAGCGTTTTCGGCGTGCCGAAATGCTGAGGCGTGGACAAACCTCCCGACAAGGAGTCCAAGAAATTGGACTATGCCGGGCGAAAAGTCTACGCTGCTTCCTCCCTTGGCCTTCGCCAGGCCAGCTCGGCCGTGCTTATGGCACATTTCTCCCATGCCCTGTTGGGCTCCCTGGACGAAGTAGTCCCTCATCTCCCAGCTGACCTGCAAACTACGGTTAGGCAGGTGCAGGACCAGGGCAGGGTAGTGGCAAAGCAGCAACTTCAGACTGCTTTGGACATTGGAGACTCCTGCGCCAGGTCAGTCGCGGCCGCAGTGGCTATGCGCCATCAGGCATGGCTGAGGATATCCACCTTCACAGCGGATACCCAGCACAAATTGGTGGATGTCCCCTTCCTGGGGACCGACCTCTTCAGCCCTGGAGTGGAAGGCCACCTCGAGGATCAGAAAGTCCAATGCCACCTTGGACTCTGTCTCATCCGCTCAGAGGGACAAGGGCCGCAGACTGCAACCCAAGCCCTTTCGTCCGTCTGCGGCCCCGGCACGTCCGGCCCAGCAACATCAGGGCCAGCAGGCTCGCGCTTGGCGTCCCAAACCCAAGCCCACGGCTTCCTCCTCCAGGAAGCAGGGAGGTAAAGGCTCAGGTGGTCCCTCGGCTGGTCCCTCCTCCAAGCCTGCACAGTGACGGGTTGAGGGGTGTCGGCCCCAACCTCGTCACCTCACCCCAGGTTCCCCCCGTGGGGGGACGGCTCCGGTACTTCCTTTCTGCCTGGGCTATTACCACAGACCGGTGGGTGTTGGAAGTGGTAGGAAAAGGCCTGCCCCTGGAGTTTGAGCAGGCCCCGCCCTTCAGAGCCGTCGCCCCCAAGGGGGCCTCGAGGTCCGCAGGCTCGCTGTCGGCTCGTCGAGCTGACATCGCTCTGCTCCTCGAAAAAGAGGTGATCAGAGAGGTGGCGGACCCTCCCTCAGACCCGGGGTTTGTGTGCAGGTACTTCCTAGTCCCAAAACGGAGGGGGGGCTGGCGCCCCATTCTCGACCTACACGACCTAAACAAGTTTCTAAGGTCTCGAACCTTCAGGATGGTTACTCTGGCTCAAATAATACCATCCTTGGAACGCGGCGTGTGGTTCTGCTCTCTGGACCTGCAGGACGCGTTTTTCACGTCTCTATCCGTCCGTCTCTCACGAGGTTCCCTCGCTTTCGGCGGAGGATCCCTTCTAGTTCTAGCCATGCCCTTCGGCCTTTCTCTTGCTCCAGGGTCTTCACCAAATGCATGGCAGTGGTGACAGCATTCCTGAGGCGCGAGGGGTCTGGGTGTACCTTACCTGGACGACTGGCTGATAGCAGCCCCTCCAGACAGGAGGTAGGCGGTCCAGAGATCTGGCCCTCCAGGTCTGCTCTCAAATCGGCCTCCTCATCAACGAGGCCAAGTCGGAACTCAAACCGAAGCAGGTGATTCTCTTCATCGGGGCAGAGCTCGACTCTCTTCGAGCCAGAGCACGGCTCCCGGCGGACAGGGCCGAGGTTCTTTCCTCCTTTGCCCGATCATTTCTGGTTGGGCAGTTGCGCCCTGCCCGGGACTTCCTGCGCCTCCTGGGTCTCATGGCGGCCTGCACCAGCGCGGTCCTTTGGGCCCGCTGGAACATGCGCCCCCTTCAATGGGGGCTGGCCAGCCAGTGGTCTCAACGCTGCGATCCATTGGACCAGCGGTGGCGGTGCCCAGGGGATGTGGAGCGCTCTCCAGTGGTGGATCGTTCCAGCTCATCTGCAGGAGGGCATCCCGTTTGTCCCCGGCGAGCGAGGTATCTCTATCGACTGATGCCTCTCTGATGGGTTGGGGTGCCCATCTGGGGAACACAGGCGCATGGCCTCTGGCCCCGCGGTGAGTCCTGATGCCATATCAGCCTGCTGGAGCTCCGAGCGGTCTGCCTAGCTCTCACGCCTTCGCTCCGTTTCTCTGAGGGTCAAGTGGTTTGGGTCCAGGCGGACAATCGACCATGTACTACCTAAACTGCCAGGGCGGGGCGCGCTCCATGCCCTTGTGCAAGGAAGCTCTCGCATTTGGTCCCTCATGCGCAGCCTGGAGGCGGATCTCCTAGCCATTCATGTGGCAGGGAGCCTCCAACACCCTGGCCGATGCCCTAAGCCAGATAGGGCTGTATCCCAGAGTGGTCTCTCCTGCGGAGGTAGTACAAGATCTGTTCTCCCATTGGGGCACACAGGTGGATCTGTTGCCTCCAGGCAGACGTGAAGCTGAGGCTGTTCCATGCCCGCCCCCTCAGCAGGGCTCGCTGCAGGGATGCCTTCTCGAGGCCGTGGGCCTGGGCCTCTTCTACACCTTCCCCATTTCCTTGATCTACAAGGTGCTTCTCAAGGCGAGGAGGACAAGGCGCAGGTGATTCTGGTAGCCCCAGACTGGCCCGCCAATGCTGGTATCCAGATCTCCTCAGCCTCAGCTCCAGGCTCCTGAGGCAGCTTCCAGCTCGCCCGGACCTGCTTTCAGTCAATCAGGGAAGGTGTTCCATCTGGACCTTCAATCCCTGCACCTGGCGGCCTGGTTCCTGGCGCTAGAGTTCCAGGCCTTGGGTCTTTCCGGCGAGGTCCTCAATGTAGTTGAGGTGTCCCGTAAGGAGTCGACCAGGAAATGCTATGCCTTCAAATGGAAAGGTTTTCCATTTGGTGTCAGAAGCAAGGCCTGGACCCTTCCTCCTGTTCCTTGGCAAGCATTTTGGACTATTTATGGTCCCTTTCTCAGCAAGGGCTCAGGTCGGCGACCCTAAGGGTGCACCTGGCAGCCATATCTGCTTACGGAGCGCGGCAGGAAGCAGTCGATGGCGCAGGAGAAGGTGGTCTGGCGCTTTTCAAAGGCCTTGATCACATTTCCTCCGTGCGAGAACCTCCACCACCGTGGATCTACTGCTGGTATTGGCAAAGCTCATGGGCAAGCTATTCGAACCAATGCACAGGTGTGATCTCTCTCACCTGTCGTGGAAGACTGCCTTCTTGGTGGCTATTACGTCAGCCAGAAGGATGGGAGTGCTCCAGGCGCTTTCCATTGAGTCTCTTTATCTGGTCTTCCACAGGGACAAGGTTGTCCTGCGTCCCCACCCGAAATTCCTTCCGAAGGTGGTGTCGGAGTTTCACCTTAACCAGGTGTTGACTCTGCGGTGTTCTACCCCAATCACACCTCGGAGGGCGAATATGGGCTCCATGCGCTGGACCCTAGAGGCGCTCGCTTACTATAAGGAGTGCAGGCTGGAAGTCGGGAGAGGTTAAGCCAGCTGTTTGTCACCTACGCTGAAGCCGCACCTGGTGACCTGCAGCCAAGCAGGCGATAAGCAGGTGGGTCACCTCCTGCATAGATCTCTGCTATAAGTTGGTGGGCATGGAGGCCTCCCAGAGGATAAGAGCTCATTCTACCCACCATACTGCTGCATCAGTGGCTGCTTCAGGGACGTCCCTATCCAGGAAATCTGCAGGGCTGCTACCTGGAAGTCAGCACACACCTTCATCACCATTACATCGACCTTGAGTCACGCGGGATGCTGGTTTTGGGGCCTCGGTTCTCCAGTCTCTATTCCTAAGTAGGGGTGTGCCTTGCCTCCCTCCTCCCGGAGAACTGCTAGGAGTCTGCCAATAAGTGTGGATGAACAACATATCCATGTCCCTAAAATACAGGTTACTCACCTGTAACAGGAGTTCTGAGATGGTATATATTGTTCATCCACACGATCACCCGACCTCCCGGCTCGACGCACAACCTGAGCTTCCAGAGGGCCAGATCTGGCGTCATGGGGTGGAGCCGAGAGTTTTACCACCCGGGTGGGTGGGAGGAGCCAGCTTGAAGACCTTCCGGCAAGATTTAAAGCGGCAAGGAACCTGCCAATAAGTGTGGATGAACAACATATACCATTCCTAGAACTCCTGTTACAGGTGAGTAACCTGTATTTTTTTAAAAATTCTGGATATACTGCTTCTTTAAAATAAGTAACTTTGAGATCTAATTTTTGGCGTGAGGATGACTGGGGATATGCTGATCCAAATTCTGAATTTATTGATGCTAGACATTTTGGCCAGCCTCCCTTTTTAAGCATAGTGTGGGATCCCTTGGAGGAAACAACATTACTATGTTGAGTAATTTTTTCTTTTATATCAGGCAACTATTCATTTTGTATAGTCAATAAGACAAAAATATTCAACATGGATTTGGTTTATAAGCAAAAGCAGAATTAGTAATTAGGCATTGTACATTTTAACACAGAGGATTGTTTTTCTTTCTAACTGAAGAAATTTCTTAATTTTCATCCTTCAGCATTCAAGTCAATGATCAAATCGTTGAGGTTGATGGTATTAGTTTAGTTGGAGTTACCCAGAATTTCGCAGCCACAGTTCTG
The DNA here is from genome assembly GCA_016271365.2 of Neoceratodus forsteri. NCBI lineage: Eukaryota > Metazoa > Chordata > Ceratodontiformes > Ceratodontidae > Neoceratodus > Neoceratodus forsteri. The sequence continues at coordinate 744,333,846 of CM028132.1, forward strand.
AAGAACACTAAAGGTGCAGTCAGGTGAGCAAATGTTTTGAAACACTAAAAGTTGAGGACTTTTCTTAATGCCTCTGTGTTTAATTTTTGTGAACTGTCACTCGTATTGTGTTGAACCCTTTTACAGTGAGATGTTAAACTACTCTATGATTGGCCTTTCTGGTCTCTTCTGCCTGTCCGAGAATTCTGCCTATATGTAGATGGTGAACTGGATCTAATTGTTTAGTAGAGGAGGTTACTAATTTATTAAATCTGCTGTTAGTATTCAGTTCACATTGATATGACCTACTCATCCTCCTCCTCTGGTGAGGCTTGCTCATCTGTTTTTCCATCATCCAGATCTGAGAGCAGTGGGGTCAGAACCAGGAGGACCTATGACTGGGTGGTAGGAGTCCAGCCTGAAGATTATTCAGGTTATTGAGCATGCTTAGTGGATACTGCCTAAATGTTGATGTAAACTGAATACTAGTAGTAGAACTGCTGATCTTCTTCAGGGGTATCTCAAGTCATCAGGTAACACCGTAAGAACTTAGCCGTCGAAGACGGGGGAATCCACACGGAAGAATTTTCAGTGTGCCTGCCAACACTGTATAGGCGCAGGCAGGCCTGCACCCACCTCAGTTCTTTCCCGCCATCAACTTGCAAGCACAGTCTCTGCAGAAGAATTCATTGTAGTGTTCGTGCCATTTTGTGGCCCAAGTCCTTTTTTTTTTTTTTTTTCCAGCCTTCCAAAAAGCTCTTTTAGGGATTCTTCTAGTTTTTTCCTTTCATGTCGAGAGTTATTCTATCTACCTCTCTGTGGAAAGAAGATTGCCTCCAGCAGTGAGCACTCAGTCTGTGTTTGCTATCTTGGACCTGACCACGATGCCTCAGATAGTGAACTCTGCCAGCAGTTTAACCAGACCACCCTCAGGCATTGCAGAAAGGCTCTCCACACCTTCATGGAACAGCAGGTAGCCATCTCCGAGTTGGGGTCCTCCGGGACTTCCACTATCAAACAGTCCTCTGGGCCCAAGGGCTCTAGGAACTTGCAGGCCAAAGAGATCCTCGGGGAAGAGTCACAGGAAAGACCGGGACTGCGACCGCTCCCCCCGGAGCTCCCCCCGGCAACCGGCCCATTCCTCGTTGGCTTCTCCACCTTCAGGGGGCTCTTTATAGTTTGCTGCGGCTACAACGAAGAGACTGCCTGTCCAGATCCTGGTTCACTATAGACCCATACTGACAGCTCCGTCGCCCTATTCTCAGGGTGACCAGTCAGTGGCCTCCGGGTCGTTGGCTCCTCCTCCTCCGATGGGCTTGTTGTCGATGACGGCTTCTTCGGGTCCCGACCCCTCTCAGCCAAGCAATCTGTGCCCGTCGGATGCACAGCCAGGCTCATTGGCTTCAGTGCCGTCGACCGCTCCGTTGAAAATCAGCCTCGAGGTTCTGGTGCATTTCACCAGTGTTATGATGCAGCAGTTTGCTGCTATCAATAGGCCATTGTCGCCGGCTCTTTCGTCTGCACACTTGACTTCAACTCCCATCCTCCCTCCTAGGGAGCCCCCAGCGGGTCGTTCATCGGCAGTGCCTTCACCAGAACCAGATGAGGTTGTCGACATTGAGGAGGCATATCACCCCGCCCTTATCCTGCTGGACGAGGCAGTGGGAGAAGGTGAGGAAGAGCAGTACTACACCTCTGATAGGTCTACTGCTTCCTCTGTCAGTGAGGAATCTGTTAAACATACCCCTAGGTCTCCACCAGTGGATGCTTTCTTTTTCAACATTATGAAACTGCTGTCTGCTACCATGTGGTTCCAGACAGAGGAGGATGCCACAAGAAAAAATGTGGCTGACTACCTGGGGATTCCAGTATCTCCCCCAAAGATTATTCCTCCAATGCTTCCAGTTTTACGAAATGCCACTATAGCAGCTTGGCACAAACCAGATACAGTGCCAGCCATGCCTCGGAGAACAGATGAGCTCTACAGTGCTCCCCAGGGTAACCCTTCCTTGTCCACTCAGGTGGAAACCGATTTTGCTGTCATTAAGGCAGCCCATGACAGGTCCAAGGTGCCCAAGCACCTTGGTTGTTTACCCCCAGCCAAGGAATCCTGGAGGATTCACGCGACCCTAGGCCTGAGGATTGCTAACTACCTGTCTCATATGGTCAAGTTTCAAAATGCCAGTGCCAGAAAGAGTAAGGCAGCCGCCCATGCCCTTCCTGACAGTTCCCAGAAGCAGGAGCTTCTCCAGTGCCTCCAAACCTCAAAGGATGTGGGGAAACATTTACTTCAAACCATTTATGACCTTTTGGATAATGTGGCCAGAGCTGCAGCCACTGGAATATGCCTTCATAGGTGTTCATGGTTTAGAGTCTTAGGCTTTGCAGTGGATATGCAAAACAAAGTGCTGAACACCTCCTTCAGTGAAGCCAAGATCTTTGGTCCTGATGTCCAAGACATCGCTAATGAGCTACAGGCCTCATGCACAGCTATTAAGTCAGTTCTTTCCCACTATCACTCCCAACAGTGTGGTAGAGGGCGTCCTACTTTTCGTAGGCAACCTAATGGACAGAGCCCAATCTTTTGCCCCCAAGGCAAACGCCAAGCCCAGCAACCTTGCCTGCCTCCGCCTACCCAGGCCTGGCAGCCAAGCATCTTTAGAACAGAGGGCCCAGCCTCCTCCGCTGGTCCCACCTCAGCGTGACTCCTTGCTCGACCCCCCCCCCCCAAAATCTCTGTCTCTGACCAAGGAGGTGGTTGTCGGAGGTCTGTTCTCCCTCCACTTGAATCAATAGAGAATCATAACTTCAGATGACTGGATCCTTCAGATTGAGTGTGGTCACACACTGGAGCTCATCAAGCAACCTCCAGATTGCCCCCCGCCACCTGCGAGCCACCCTCCAGACAACATTCCTGCTCTCGGGGAGAAGTTCAGACTCTCCTGTGGAAAGGGGCAATAAAAAGAGTGCCCACCAGACAAAGAAATCAGGGGTTCTACTCCAGGTTCTTCCTGGTCCCCAAGAATACTGGAGATTTCAGGCCAGTTCTGGATCTAAAGGACCTCAACCTCTACGTCCAGTACAAAATGTTCCGGGTGGTAACTCTGCCAGGCCTCTTTTCCTCTTCTCAAACAGGAGATTGGCTTTGCTCACTGGACATGCAGGATGCCTAGCTGCACATAGCGTTTTTTCCTCCCCTCAGGAGGTTCCTCCGCTTTACATTCCAAGGGGACCACTACCAATTCAAGGTGTTGCCCTTTGGTTCATCCTCTGCACCGCAAGTCTTTACCAAATACTTAGCAGTGGTCATAGCGGCCCTCAGGAGGGAAGGGCTGTATGTCTTCCCCCTACCTAGACAACTGGCTACCCAAGGCCTTGTCCAGGGAACGGCTTCTGGTCACTTTGGATCGCACCCTCCACTTGTTCCAGTCTCTCGGCATAACTGTCAACCTGCCCAAGTCTGTCCTAATTCCATCCCAAAGGCTTCAGTACATTGGGGCGGTCCTCGATTCAGTGCAGAGCAAGGCTTTTCTTCCCCAAAACAGGGCAGAGTGCCTTGTATTTCTAGCACAGGAAGTGGCTAAGAGGCATTACATCCCTGCCAGGCTGTTCCCGAGGCTCCTGGGGCTTATGGCTGCGGCCATTCCGACCGTTCCGCTGGCCAGGCTCCACATATGTACCCTGCAATGGACCCTCAGAGTGCAGTGGGACCAGCCGTTGGACGAGCTGGACCAGCTGGTCCTAATCTCCTCTCCGGTAGTCAAGGTACTCCAGTGGTGGATGGGTTCCATTCCAGATTTCATCTCTGACTCTGATCCTAACCACAGATGCGTCGGGTCTGGGCTGGGGAGCCCGCCTGTGTTCCTTCCAGACTCAGGGATCCTGGTCCCAGTGGGAAGCCACCCTCAATATCAGTGCCCTGGAAATGAGGGCAGTGCTCTGTCCCATGCAGGCTTTCCAGGACCACTTGGTCCCAGGCCAGCTGTAGGTGCAGACAACTTGAGTGTTGTCTGTTATGTCAGCAAGCAGGGTGCACTCACTCCGACCCCCTTTGCAGGGAAGCAATGAGAGTGTGGTATTGGACACTAGACCGTGATCTGACACTCTCGGCAGTCCACGTCCCAGGTGTCCTAAACATTCTGGCGGACAGTCTCAGCAGGACTCAGTCCAGCATTCACGATTGGGAACTTCTCTCATCCGTCGTAGAAGATCTGTTCAACAGATGGGGTCATCCAGAGTTGGACCTTTTTGCGTCCACACACAACGCAAAACTGCCCAGTTTCTGCTTGCTAGATCCAGGGCCTGGAGTTTTCTGGCGAGACACATTGTCCCTCTCTTGGAAGGGGAGATTCCTATACACATTTCCTCAGTTTCTTCTGATACAGAGGGTGCTGGTCAAGCTGGAAATGGAGGGAGCCAGCAAGATAATCATAGCCCAATTCTGGCCTCGACAAATTTAGTTCCCTTTTCTTCAACAGCTGGCAGAGGAACCTCCAGTCCCTCTGCCCCTTTGCAGGAATCTTCTGACCCAGGATCAAGATACTCTGGTCCATCCCAATCTCAGATTCCTCCATCTGCATGTGTAGCTCTTCAAAACGTAGCCGTCGCCAGATCTGGAGTCTCGGACAGGGTGGCAGACAGTTTGGTTGCTGCTTGCAAGCCTTCTACTCCTGCCACCTAAGCTATGAAGTGGAAGTGGTCTGCCATTTGGGCCGCCAAACGCTCCCTGGACCCTTTTACCTGCCCAGTAAGGCACATCCTGGACTACCTGATTTCTTTGTCTGACTCAGGCCTCCAGTTTTCTACCGATAATTCTACCACTTTGTATAATCAGGCATACTTTGTACAATGCCTGAAGAGTTTATTTTTTTATATTTTCTTTATTGTGCATAAAGTTATTTGTGCATAACATTCAGTGAAAAATATTGTTCATTTGCACAACAGTTTTTTACATCATTTGCATCCTTTGTTTTACATAGCATCTTAGTCTTAAAAAAAAAAAAAAAAAAAAAAAAAAACTATTAACAGTAAAACTAATCAGAGGTATCTATACCTATCTTAGTCTCTCCAGAATCCTTTGCACCATAGGATAAGTCCTTTCTTTTTTTGCAATCTCTCATTAGTCCTATCCCTTTAATTTACTCTTGGCCCATTTGCTTTGGGGCCTTTGTATTTCCCTATATGTATACCAAGTATCTAATGTCTTTCTACTTTTCGTGTTCTGTTTCCTGTGTATTCAGGATTCTAATTCTATCTGTATTACCCATTTAGTCCATCTCTCTGTCCCATCTCTTATTGAATTAGGTTAACCTCTCCCATCTCTTGAATATCCCCAACAATTTTCCTCCATCCTTGTGATACAGGGTGATTCAGGCGGGGATGGGTTCAGCCATTATTTGGTTATGGCCTTACAATCACCACCACACATATTGCCCATAAGTATTTGGCACTTCCCCGCCCCGGATTTCTCTAGGTGGCAGCCCTAATATCAGGTGTTATATGTTCAGTGGTGTAGTAATCTAAAAGATTCTGAATTGTGCCCTCCACTTCTCTTAAGAATGTCTGTATCTTTGGGCAGAAGTAAAATATATGGGAATGTGTCACCTTCTGCTCCCCACCCCTCCAGCAGCCTCCTGCCCCTCTTTCCCCCCATTGGGCTTGAATGTGTGGGGTTGTGAAATATCTCGTCCTGACTCTCTATGCGAATTCTCTCCCAACTTGGAGAGGAGGTGGTCTGGGTTGAAATTTGCCATATTTTCTCCCATTCCTTTTGGGTCAGGTGAAAATCTGCTTCGTCCTCCCATTTCTTAACTGTATGTCCCGCAGCGTCTTCTCTATTGGATGTGAGGTTTCCATATATTCAGGAAATGGCTCCCTTGGATGCTATATTTAGTAATAATTGTTTAGTACTTATTTCACCCTCCCCGGTTACCTATATAGTTTGGGATTTCCTGATCTGCATTTGTGTATAATTTTGTATCTGTAAATATCTGACTCTGTCTCTTGCCAGTTGTACCTCCCCTTGCATTCATCAAATATGAGTAGGGTTTCCCCTTGCTTTTATTTGTTTTACATACTGTAAGTCCTTTTGTGTCTGGCGTTTGTACCATGCATCTAGTTTTCCAGGTTGGAATTCTGGACTGTGTGTCAGCCACCTGTGTTGCCACCTGTCCCTCTCTATTCTAGGGTGCTCTTGTAATCTCTCAATGGCCTTTAGTGTCACTTTCATAGAAACATAGAAACAAAGAATTTGACAGCAGATAAGGACCGCTTGGCCCACCTAGTCTGCCCATTTTCCTACCTAACAGATAAGCTGCAGATCCTAGTTAACCAACAGCTTACTTCCTCCTACCCCCCACTAGGACTGCCTTATGTCTGTCCCATGCATTCTTGAATTCCCCCACTGTTCTTGACTCCACGACCTCCTCAGGGAGGCTGTTCCATGCATCCACAACCCTCTCCATGAAAAAATACTTCCTCACATTACCTCTGAGCCATCCCCCCTCTATCCTCAAATTGTGCCCCCTTGTTCTTGCACGTCTCTTTTTCTGAAAGATGCTACCCTCTGGACTTTGTTGATTCCCTTGAGGTGCTGAAAGTTTCTATCATGTCCCTCTCTCCTTCTTTCCTCAAGGGTATACATATTAAGCTCCTTTAGTCTTTCTTAGTATGTCTTCTGGTGCAGACCCTGTACCATTTTGTTTGCCCTCCTCTAGACAGCCTCCACTCTGTCTATGTCTTTGCGGAGATGGGGTCTCCAGAACTGCACATAGTACTCCAGATGGGGTTTCACCAACTGTCTGTACAGAGGGATAACAACTTCCTGTTTTCTACTATTGATGCCTCTTCCTATGCATCCCAGTATCCCCCCAGCCTTCCTTACTGCCTTCTCACATTGCTTGCCCACCTTTAGGTCATCTGATATAATTACTCCCAGGTCCCTTTCCGTTTTTACTGTTGTCAGTATCTCACCCCCCACTGTGTACTCTTCCCCTGGATTTTTGTTTCCCATGTGCATTACCTTGCACTTCTTTGCATTGAATCTGAGCTGCCATACATTTGACCATTCCTCCAACCTTGCCAAGTCCCTTCTCATCCTTTCCGCTCCATCTTGTGTATCAACCCTGTTGCAGATCTTTGTGTCGTCTGCAAAGAGACATACTTTTCCTTCCAGTTCCTCTGCAATGTCACTTATAAAGACATTAAAAAGGACCGGTCCCAGTACTGAACCCTGCGGTACCCCCGCTAGTAACCCTCCTTTCTTCACTGTGTACTCCATTTACTACTACCCTTTGCGTCCTGTTGTCTAGCCAATTTTTTATCCAGGCTACCACCTTGGGGCCCACTCCAAGGCTGGCTAACTTGTGTATTAATCTTTTATGTGGGACTGTATCAGATGCCTTGCTAAAATCTAGGTAGGCCATGTCCACAGCCCCTCCCTGGTCTACTACTTTGGTCACCCAGTCAAAGAAACCTATTAGATTCGTCTGACATGACCTTCCCATCGTAAATCCATGCTGCCTTGGGTCCTGTGCCCCACTGGCCTCTAGGTACTCAACAGTTCTTTCCTTCAGAAGTGATTCCATCATTTTCCCTACCACTGAGGTCAAACTAACTGGTCTGTAGTTTCCTGCCTCTGTCCTGCTCCCACTTTTGTGAAGAGGAATCACATCTGCCCTCCTCCAGTCCTCAGGTACCACCCCATCCTCCCATGATTTGTTAAAGAGAGTAGTCAGCGGTGTTACTAGTTCTGCCCTTAGTTCTTTTAGAATTCTTGGGTGAATCCCATCAGGGCCCCATTGCTTTGTCCACCTTCAATTTTATTAGTTCTTTCAGAACCCTTTCTTCTGTAAATGGACTGGTATCGACCCCTGTCTTCAGAGTGTTTCTCTTGTTTGGTTTAGGTACCTCCCCCTCCTCTTCCTTTGTGAATACTGAGCAGAAATATTCGTTCAGTATCCCTGCTTTTTCACTGTCCCCCTCTACCCACATTCCCTCCACTTTATTTAGCCTCAGTATCCCTCCTTTGGTCTTTCTTCGCTTCCTAATGTACCTATAAAAGGTCTTATCCCCCTTCTTAACAGAATTGGCTATCCTTTCCTCAGTTTGGGCCTTTGCTATTCTGACTGCCTTCCCAGCCTCTTTCTGCTTTAACTGATAAAATTCTCTGTCCTGCTCCTTCTGTGTTTCTTTATTTCCTGAATGCTATCCTTTTCTCCTTAACCTTCCCTGCCACCTCTTTTGAGAACCATAGCGTTTTTTTCCTTTGTTGTGTTTTATTGATTTGCTTTCCACAAAAGCTTGTTGCCTCTGTGATGGCTGTTTTGATTACTCCCCATTGTTCCTCCACCCCTCCTTCTTGCCTGTTTGCTAGTGCTTTTCTAAGGCACTCTCTCATTTTCCCCAAGTCAGCCCTCCTAAAGTCCAATACTCTTGCTTTTGTATGGCTTGATTGTATGGCTGTGTTTATCGTAAACCACACTGTTTGGTGGTCACTTGTTCCCCAGACGGCTACCCACCTCTAAATCTGAGATTCTTTCTCCATCCCCATTTGAGAGTACCAGGTCTAAGATTGCTCCCTCCAGTGGGTTCCAGTACTAGCTGTCTGAGGCATGCCCCCTGTAGGGCATCAAGAATGACCCTGCTCTTGGATGTGCCTGCAGCAGAGGTGCTCCAGTTAACATCTGGCATATTCAGTTCCCCCATCAACAATATCTCCCCTTTTTCTGCCATTCTAGGAAGCCTTCTATCATTTCCTTGTCCATTCAGTCCCCCTGAGATGGGGTCTGATACAACCCCCGTGTGGATTGTGGTGCCATTTCCTGTCTCCAGGGTGACCCAGAGTGCCTCATCTGCTCCCTGTTTACTCTTTAGTTCTGTTGCTTTGATCCCTTCCTTTACATAGAGAGCTACTCCTCCTCCTCTTTTACCCTCCCTGTCCCTCCTGTAGATTGTGTATCCTGGTATGTTGACATCCCAGTCATGGTTCTCTGTGTACCATGTTTCTGTGACTGCCACAATATCCAGGCAACCCTCTTCCATCAAGGCCACTAGTTCAGGGAGCTTGTTACACAGACTACGGGCATTGGTACTTATCACCCTCCACTTTTTGATAGCCTTACCCCTTTTAGCCCCATTTCTGTCTTACTGCCTTTACCTTTTTTTACATTTACCTCTGTCCTGCTCCCTAATAACTTCTCTACCTTGGGGTTTACCTCACTAATTACCATGTTTTGTGGGGGGAGGCTGGGATTTCCCTGCTCCTTTTCAGTGGCCCCCCCTTGGCTGGTTAAATGCTGCCAATGAAGCATTTAAACCCTCACCTAGGATCCTGGTCCCCCGGACAGATGCAGACCATCGCACCAGTATAGGTCTGCATCCCTCCAGATGGCTCCCCAGTCCCCAATGAAGCCAAAACCCTGAGCTCCACAGCAGTTTTTCAACCACTCATTGAATTCCCTGGTGAGAAGTTCCCTAGCATCACCCTTGCCATAGACAGGCAGCACCTCCGAGAAGGTTACCGTATGTGCTACTTGTCTAAGGCCCCTCCCCAACTCTGCAAACTCCTCTTGCACTGCTCTGATCCCATTCCTAACCAGGTCATTTGTCCCTAGGTACAGCCATGAACCATTGTTCCTGTTCTGTCGGTGTTACCTTGGTCCCTAGAATTGTATCTGGGTTTTTGCCAATGATCTACAGTTCTTCCAGCGGGCTGGTATCTGGGCCTTCCCCCACTGTAATGCCCATCTTAGCTGAGAGGCCAACCATTACACCTCCAAATCTGGGACTGCCCTTCCACCCCATCTCCTCCCTGTCTGTAACACCCTACCTCTTATTTTCGGTCTTTTATTAGCCCAAATAAACTTATACATAAGATTTTGTGTTTCCCTAAACCATTGTTTTGATAAAGCCACCGGGGCACATTGAAATAGGTATAGCAAGCAAGGAAGGATGTTCATTTTAGTTGCTGTATTCTGGCATGTTGCGGTAAGGGCAGAGCCTTCCACCTTTTTATGTCGTCCTTTATTTATTTCAGAAGGGGTAAGTAATTATCTTGATACAGGAATTGGTTAGTTACGTAGGTTTATTCCCAAATATTCTAAGCTGGTTGAGGCCCATCTCCTGTGATATTGTTGTTTAAGTCTGTTTGTGGGGGTATAATCAAAGGTTAAAACTTCTGTTTTCTCTTGATTTAAGGTATATCCTGATATCTCGTTAAGCTCTGTTATTCGAGACATCAATTTTAGGGATGGATTCCTCCAGGTTGGTGAGGAACAGAAGGACGTCATCTGCATATAGGGCTATATTCTGCTCTCCTTGTCCTGTTTTTACCCTCTTCACTTCCGCATCCTGTCTAATACTCTGTGTAAGCGGTTCTGTATAAAGTGCGAAGAGCAGAGGGGAGAGAGGGCACTCCTGCCTGGTACTTCTGCCCAATTTTATTCCTGAGGATATATGTTCATTTGCCCTTATGTACGCAGACGGCTTTTCGTACAACCTTTGAATGATCTTATGGAACTGATCTCCCAGGCCAAAACCAGATAAAACTCCCTGGAGATAGAGCTATTCTACTTTATCAAAAGCCTTTTCAGCATCTAGGCTCATGAAGACTGCTTATGTTTTGAAGGTTTCTATGTGGTCTGTTACATTCATGGCCCTTTGTACATTATCTGCAGCGTGTCTGCCCATAACAAAGCCTGTTTGATCTATGTTAACTATTCAAGGGATGATGGATTCCAATCTTTTGACTAATATTGAATCGATTAGCTTATAGTCTGCATTTAATATCGATACGGGCCTATAAGATATGCATTTTGTTGGATCCTTCCCGGGCTTGGGTATTACAGAAATCTCTGCTTGGGTCCAAGAGGGTGGAACCCTTCCATCCTCCCCCATTACCTCCTGGTAAACCTTTTGCAGTTGTGGCACTATGGGTTTCTGAAATGTTTTTGTAGAATTCTGTGGGGAACCCATCTGTGCCTGGGCATTTTCCCATCTTGCCTTTTCCTATAGCCCTAAGTATCTCCTAAGTTGTTATGGGATTTGTTAAAGCTTGTGCCTGTTTCTCTGTTAGTTTGGGTAGGGTTAACTGTATTAGGTAATTTTATATTTCTAGGGACATAGATATGTTGTTGAATCCACACTGTGTGGCAGGTTCCTTGCCGCTTTAAATCTTGCCGGAAGGTCTTCAAGCTGGCTCCTCGCACGCACCCGGGTGGTAAAACCAATGGCTCCGCCCCATGATGCCAGATCTTCCTTACCGCTTGGAAGCTCAGGTTCCCTCCTTAGCAGTCTGCGTTTTAGGCCTGGATCCTAACTCTTTGGAATTTCCAAAAATAATTTTAAAGTTTTATAGACTACAGTCTTCATCTTCCCTCGTGGCTGCGATGGACAAATCTACTCCCGGTTTCCATCGGTGCCCTTGTGGGCAGAAAATGTCCCGGACCAATCCACACTCCACGTGCGTTTACTGCCTGGGTCTTGACCATGATCTGCAGGCCTGCGATCTGTGCAAGTCCTTCACGGCTTCGGTTTTAGAAGACCGTGCTGCCGGACTACAACTTGGGCGCCCTGAGAAACGGTACCCGCTGGTGAAGTCGAAGGAAGCTGCAGGCTCCGCAGAGCAGCTGGAGCAGTTGATCACCCTCGAGGAGGAGGCGGCTCAGGCTGCTTAATCTTCCTCCTCGGCTGCGGCATTTATCCTGTCCTCCTTGTGCTCCTCCTACTCTGCTTCTTTTAAGGAGCTTTGCCAGTCCCTCTCCACCAAGGGAGAAGGGCCATCGGGACATACCAGTAGGTTGAAGAAAAAAGAAACGAAAGGTAAGTCCCACCGTTGACGTTCGTGGGAGAGAGGGGGAGATCCCTTCACGGACTGTCGGCTCGACTTGATCCGAGGTTGCGGCCTTCACGGTGTCCCGTCTCGGGTCAGTTAGCCCAGGCGCCCACCGACCGCAGTTGAGATTTTTCTCGACCCGTTGGACGGGTTGTCGACTGGAGAAGCCGACAACCCTTCTTCACTAGTTTCCTCGGTGGTAACCGAGGACTTTCCCATGCCTCCTGTGCCGAAGTCCCTGGTCAAGGACCCTGAACCAAGGGGTGAGCGGGTTTCCCCTGCCCCCTCTCTGACCCACCCTCGGCGACCCCGAAGGTCTCGGTCCTCTATCTTCCTGGACTAAGTCTCCATCACTCATTCACACTTGTGGGATAGCGCCGGAGGTGCTAGGACCAAGCGGGAGCCTAAAGTTTTCAGAAGGGTCGGCGCCGAGAGAGGGCAGCACCACGAGACTGGCTACGCGCTGTGTGGGCTATCTCGGCGTCGACCTCCAACACGCCTCAGTTCCTTTTCTCCCGCCGTCGAGTGCGCTTGGATGTCGAAGTCGCTTGTCTGCCGGAGTCGAAGTTTTCGTCTATAAGACAACAGCTTAATGTTTTTTTTAATATTTTAAAGTAATAATTTATTATTTTATGAAGAAGAAGAAAAATAAATTCTTTCCTGCCATCAACGGAGTCATCCTTAGATGGTAGTGGTGACGGTAGGAGGACTTCGTTTGAAAGTTTTTATGGCAAAGGGGCTGTGTCCGGTCTGCCACCCTTAATTAGCGGGGGGATCTGACTACGGACAGTCCTGTGCTCGGGGGGAGGACAGCCCTCCGAAGCACAAATCTAACGGTTCCGGTGATCCGGCTCCGCTTGTCCTTGAGCTCCTCTTCCTCGTTCGGGGAAGAAGAATCGGTGCCGCTCGAGGTTGCCCATTGGTATGTCTGCACGAGGAATGTTCATCTGGAGGGGCATTGGGCCCGAACCGACTTTGGTGGGTTCTCCTTGGCCCCGCTCCTAGCGGCTGCTTTCTCGACTCCGAGCTCCATCTCTGTCCTCGCTGGAGCTCCGGTGAGCAGTTTCACCTTTGGGTCGCTCCTATGGAGCAGGGGGTTCGACTTTCCAGTTTTCCTGGCTCTGTTCCTGATTTCGGGACCTCTGGGCCTCGGGCCGTTGGACTGGGCCGGGTTGATTGGATCACCGTATGGTGAGTGCCCTCTGGGTGCCTTTGCCATCGTGTTGACCCTAATGCCTACCCCTCTCCCTTTTTCCATGCAGGGGCGCGCAGGCACCACCTTTCCTTCTCCCTTTCAGGATTTCCATTGGCATTTTCCTTGGTAGCGTGGTTGGCGCCGCGCTCGTGCCTTGGTCGGTGCTGCTTGCCCTGGCCGTGGCTCGGTGCCTTGGTCGGAGCCGTGGCTCGGTGCCTTGGTCGGCGCCATGGCTTGGAGCCATGGTCGGAGCTGTGGCTCGGTGCCTTGGTCGGCGCCATGTCTTGGAGCCATGGTCGGCGCCGTGCCTCGGAGCCATGGCTCGGCACCTTGATCGGCGCTGTGCCTCGGAGCCATGGTTGGCGCCGTACCTCGGAGCCATGGTCGACGCCGTGCCTTGGAGCCATGGCTCGGCGCCTTGATCGGAGCCTTGGCACCTTGCTCGGCACCGTGGGTCGGCACCGTCACTCTGTGCGGCGCCATGGGTGCTCTCTTTGCTGCCACTGGTTGTCGGCACCGTCGGTAGTGCCGTGCACCTCTGCGCCTGGCGCCTGCGGGTGCCATGGGTGCCAGGGATGCCAGGGGTGGCGCTGGGAGCACCCGTGGGTGATGCTGTGGGCACCCATGGGTTCCTTGGATACTTCAGGTGCCATGGGTGCCACTGGTGTCTTGGGTACTGGGTTGACACCCGTGGGTGCCGCGGGCTGGTGCACTCGGGTGCCATTGGTGCCCTCGGGTGCCATTCTTGCTATGGGTGTCATTGGTGCCATGGGCGTCGGAGGTGCCCTCAGTGCCATTGCTACATGGGTGCCGGGAGTACCTACGGATACTGCCGTGGCTGCCCTTGGGTATCGCCTAGGTTGGCATAGGCATTGCTTGGTGCCCTCCTGTGCCACGAGTGCTGCTGATGCCACACGGGTGCTAGTGGGTGCTGTATGGCAGAATTAATGACACATTTTTCCTTTCAGACTCATTTCCACAGAACTTGTGGAGGGATGTTTACCGCAGAATGAACTCCTGTTCTGCGAATTATTTTTTTCCACACATTTAGTGAGTGGTGGTCTATGTGGGATCTTGTCATCCAGCGGTTTTCTGCTATGGAACTCTGCTGTACCAGTTCTGCCAGCGGAATCTCATTCTGCTCAGCACTTTCTCTGCTCCCTACGTGGTACCAAGCTCCTCGACATCCTCCTGATGGCGGAGTCTCTAGTGGCTCTGACCTAGACCTCTATTGGAGGTCCTTCTGGGGTAGAAGTGCATCTAAATGAGTCTTTCCATGTCCTTCTGGTCAATGCATGGCGGACAGCTCATTTTATATACTGGGCGCGTCATCTCTATCTTCAGAGTCCATGTTGGAAAATCCTTCCAGTGGTTACTCAGTAACAGGGTCCACTATAGTATTTCACTGCATCCGTGGACCATACTCTTCTGCGTCTAGACTTTTTCAATTGTCAAGACAGTTATACTCTGTGTAACATTTTAATTTAATGGTCAGGGGCCACTCTGACTCTTCCGCTCCTTGATAGCGGTATATAGCCCCCTTGTGATATTGCCTCTTCGGTGGCTTCTTTGGCACAGGTGGTTAACTTCTCTACAGCTGTGATTGTTAGTCCGGTCATGATTTCAGTATGGACACTCAGGCTCTTTCCACACTCAGATGGAGAACATCTTAGTCTTTTTGTATCAAGACAATCCTCAAAATAGCAGCCTGAAGGCCTTCTTAGGCTCATAGCACATGGCCTAGCGAAATTACCGCCCCCTTTTTGGGGGATCTGATCAATTCCTCCTCAGCCCCTGAGGCGCTCGTCTCCGGGATACGGTAAAGAGTACCTGATTTTTTCTTCCCCTACGGGGAGTCCGATCCAGCGACGATATGGGTCATCTCTTTCTCTGAGAGATTTCTCTCATTCAGAGACATTTTCTAGACCTAGGCGACTGCCCAGTCTGTTAATTCCTATTCTTTTTATCAGGCTTTCTTCTCTCGAACAGAGCCTTACAGCAGCAGAAGTGACTCTTCACAGAGTGGGAAATCAGTTTCCTGCTTCCTTGCTTGCTTAATTTAACAGGCGATTTTCTCCTTCTTGACGGATGGTTACATAGGTCCCTTTTTTCTGAGGAAGCTTCTCAAATATTCACACCTTCGGTTCCTGCGCTCTGGTCCATGCCAGTCGCTCACGAAGCTATCCTCTTCAAGTGTGAGAGGGAGTGGTGATGTTTCTTTTTCAACAAATGAACTAGAATCCTTTCCTACTCCTTTCAGGAAAGTCAGAGTGGCTAGTGCCTCACCGCATTGAGTCACTGCCTCTTTCAGTCACTGCAACAAATGGGTTAGCCCTAACTTGGTCCTGCTGTGTCCTTCCTTGACGCACATCTGCCTCTATTGGCCTTAGAAATCCAGCGCCTGGGTTTTTTGTTGGAATGTTTTTTTCTGCAGTGGACACATCCTCCTGTACACCTTTTTCCTTTCTTCCCTGAGTTCAGAGACTGCTGCTACAGTTGTACACACAGGGGCAGAATTATTCCTCTTGGAATATACAGTGGGTAGGATCTGATTTTACTAGACCACCACAAGAGGCTTCTAAGTCGTGCTTGGCCTTCCATCAGGAAGATCCTGTGACTAAGTGGAGACCATTCTCCTTGATGGGCTAACCCCACCTGGACCATCTTGCTCACCAAGTAAGGGGTTCAAGTGCTTCTGGACCTGTTGTTTACAGGTCAACCATACTGGATAGTCGGGGTTCCCATCTGCACTTTCCGGTCTGCCCTGAACCAGTAGACTTTACCTACAACTCTTTCAGTTCCTGAGATTCCTTTACATTACGTCAGTACATATCTTTGACACTATTACTTTTGGTCCTAGACTAAATTGTGAGGCTAGGTTCTTACCACTCTCCTAAAGTGGTTGTGTTTTCCTGGCAGACTTTCATTTTGTGCCCATTGCAGTCGTCTGTAAAGTGGTGAGTTACAACTCGAGCGCTTATCTTGTAAACACTATGTTCTAGATGCTCTTTACAAGACAGCTCTCTTTATTAACAGGACAGTCCTTGGCAGTCCTTTCTGAGTGAACCCTATCTCCTACCACCCTACTCAGGGTTTGTTGGTTTTAACATGTACTCTCCATGAAGTGTGAATGAGTGATGGAGACTTGGTCAGCAAGATATGAGTACATGCCTACGTGGTTGATCTTCTTGGACAGTCTCCATCACATTCCATGCCCTCCCTCCATCCCTGGGTTCCTTGATCTTACTTCGAGACACAGCTCTTGCAGCAGGTAACACCATTTGGACTGAAGCCGGCAGGCGTCAGGACCCTGAGACTTCTAGCTAGCTATCTTCAGCGGGGACCACCCCCGTCGGTCCCGCCTCCGGCGTCAGGCGTGGTACATAAGGGGTGGTCCCGCCAGATTCCTCAGTTCTTTCCGCCGTCGGCTTGCAGAGTCTTGACCTCGGTTCCAATTCTAGCGCCGTGGCGTGGTAAAGTTTTTCCTTCAGAAAATTCATTGTTTCTTGGTCAGTTTATTGTCTGATGTCCTCTCCAACCTCGGTCATTCTTGATGCGCCTGTGGGAAGCGAGATCCCTTTAAGGATCCGCATTCAGCCTGCATCCGGTGCCCTAGGCAGACCATGACACCGGTCCTGCTCCTTTTGCCAAGGTTTCAGCAGCAGACCCGGATCCATCGCCCAGAAGGCCTACAGGCGTTCCTGCTGGGAACAACTCAAGACCATAGCCTCTAAGGGGATTCTTGGAGAAGGCCATAAACATTCAGAGAAGCATAGGGAGAAGGCGGGAGAAGGCCCCTTCCAGGCCCCCGTCTAGGGCCTCTGATTCTCGTAGCTCCAGCTCCAGGTCCGACCGCTCGCTTTCCGGGCCAGTTATCAGCCTCCCCCCGCTGCGGTGAGAAAATCTTCGGGCTCCTCTTCTCAGGCCAAGACTTCCAGGCCTCCTTCGTCTTCCAAGGCCCTGGTCAAGTTGGGGTACCGCCACCATCACCACAAGTTGGGTTTCCGCCATTCTAAACCCGACGTCAGGTCTGCCTCCTTGCCTCCTCCTCCCCAGCGGAAGACCAAGGAGCTCACCTCTCTTAAGAGACCGTCTGACCCGACCGACGTCTGCCTCTCGCCACAGGTCCCCAGAGCCGTCGACCGCCAGACGACCGTCGCCAGCCAAGCCTACGCACCCCCGGACGCCGGTAGGGGCCAGCGTCGATGCCTGTCCGGATTGAAGAGGACCCGGCGCCTCCGACCGGCGTCGGTCAGGAGACCATTACAGAGGAGGAGTTGACACAGCCGAGGACCAGGCAGGCGACCCGGTCCTGTCGAGCCTCCCAAGGAACCCTCCCCGCAACCCGAGGCCCCTGCGGAGCCGACGCCGGAACCCCACGACTGACCACCGACGCCCGGTCCGTCGTCTGGTCTTTCTGTCTCAGAAGTTAAGGAGCTTTTCACTTACTGGTGGGATACCATCAAAAAGGACATGGTCCCCACCCCACCTCCTCTCCCACCTCCTCCTCCTCCTAGACTGGTTACCCCTCCGGTTCCTGCACCCCCTTCTCCATCCGGGTCTGCAGGCCAGCTACCTCCTCCCCAGGATCCCTCCAAGGGGGAGACCAGATAAAAGGAGACCTCCGTCCAGATCCTCTTCTGGGTCTCCCAGCCCTAAGAGACCCAGAAGATGCCGCCGTTCGCCCATCGCCTTCGACGGAGGACATGGGATCAGAGTTTTCATCAGGATCTAGATCCTCATCTCCCTTCCACATCCCCTCTCCGGACCCACGTGAGCTTCCAAGGTCTCCTCCGGATGACCCTTCGTTCTCGGACATCATGAGACACATCCAAGAGAACATGGGATGGGATGCGGAAGAATTAGACCCGAGGCTCGCCTTGCGAAATATCTTGAGCAGAAGGACCCCAAGCCTGTGGTGGTGCCACCCTTGGTAGACACTTTCGTGGACGTCACCAAGGCAGCGTGGAAGCGTCCACATTCACTCCTGGCGATGCCGAAGAAGGCTGACCGCCTGTACAAGGCTCCAAAGGAAGACCAGTACTTGGCTCAGCATCCTTAGGCCGACTCTCTGGTCATAACAGCCTCTCATGACCGGTCCCAGAGACCGCAACAATTGAGCACTCTGCCACCGGACCCGGAGTCCAAACAGCTGGACGCTATGGGTAGGCGCACGTATGCTTCCGCTACTTGCGCCATCAGATCCCTGAATTACTTGACCCACGTGGTGCAGTTCCAAAATGCCCTGTGGGAGCAGGGTCTGGATCTGGCTGAGAAGCTGCCAGAAGGTGAGCAGAAGGAGGAGATGTTGCAGCTCCTCCGGACGGGTTCGGACGTGGGGACCCAAGTGCTACGAGCCGCGTACGACTCCGCAGACTCCTCGGCCCGAGCAGCAGCTTCAGGTGTATGCCTCCGGAGGCACTCTTGGCTCCGTGTCTCCGGCTTTACCCTGGACATCCAGAAAAACATCATGGACGCCTCATTCGAGGGAGAAGTTCTCTTTGGTGAGCCCTCTGAGAAGGTCATCACCAAGCTTCAAGAGGCCGGGAAGGCAGTGAGGTCAGTCCAGGCGATGTACCGACCAAGGCTTAGTTCCTTTCATAGGAACCAAAGCTGTTTTCGTGGATGGGCACAGAGACAACAGTCCCGCACCGGTCCACAACAGAGGGGCTCTGGTTCCCGCAGAGCCCAGGGTAGACAGCCCACGGGCCGAGGCCAACGCGCAGCTAAACCGGCCCAGCCCGCAGGCCCCTCCGCCGCCACAGCCTGACTCCTTTCCGGCCCCCTCTCAGGATCAATGGGACATCAAGGTCGGGGTCGCATGCTGAGTACCTGCCAGGATGGCAGTCCATAACTCACCGACCGGTGGGTTCTTCAGTTGATCCGAAAGAGGCCACTTTATAGAATTTGCAGAAAAGCCACCCTCGAGGCCTCCTCTGCTCTCCCGTTACTCTGGTCAGCACAAGCTACTGATCAGACAAGAAATACTCGCGCTCCTGCAAAAGGGGGCGACAGAGTATGTCCCAGAGAACCAGAGAGGATACGGATATTACTCCCACTTCTTCCTGGTCCCAAAGAAAACAGGGGACCTCCGTCCTATTCTGGACCTCAGCGACCTCAATATGTCGGTCGCCTACAAAAGATTCCGCATGGTGACTCTTCCGGCTTTTATTCCCATGCTAAAGAGGGGCGCATTTTTAGCATCCCTAGACATGGAGGATGCATACCTGCACATCCCTGTAGCTCAAGCGCACAGGAGGTTCCTGCGCTTCCGGTTTCGGCCACCATTTTCAGTTCGAGCACTTCCATTCGGACTGTCATTGATTTAGGTCTTTACCAAATGCATGGCAGTCGTGGCGGCGTCTAAGGAGACAGGGCCATTTGTGTTCCCCTACTTGGGCGATTGGCTTCTCATGGCGCCTCAGAGGCGTTGTTAATAGCTATCCAGAGCACCCAGGATCTGTTTGGTCTCTGGGCATCTTAATCAGTCGAGAAGTCTCTCCTGGTGCCGTCGCGAAACTGCAGTTCATAGGCGCAGTCCTGGACACTGTTCAGGGAAGAGCCTTTCTTCCGAGCGACAAGGCGGAGCACATCAGATCCCTTATCAGGGATCTTTAAGTAGAACCGTCCCAGCCAGGTCGGTCCTTCGCTTGCCGGACACATGACTGCGTATTTCAGCCATCCCTTTCGCAAAGGCTCCACATGCGGGTAACTCAGTGGATGCTCAAGGTGCAATGGGATCAAAGGCAAGACCATATGCAGCATCCGGTCAGAATCACGAACGCCGTGATTCGAGACTGGCAATGGTGGCTAGACCCAGGGACACTCTCTACGGGTGTCCCGTTTTATAGTACCGTCCCTGGAGGTAATCCTCACCACAGACGCCTCAGGACCAGGGTGGGGAGCACACCTGGATGGGGTGAAGTCCCAGGGAACGTGGACCCCTCAGGAGGCTCACCTTCATATCAACGTTCTAGAGATGAGGGCGGTCCTTTATGCCCTGCAGGCATTTCAGTCAGAGATCCCACCGGGTACTCCCCTGCTCCAGACAGACAACACGGCGGTGATGTATTACCTCAACAGACAAGGAGGCGCACACTCTTACCCCCTTTGCAGGGAGGCTATGGGAGTGTGGGAATGGGTAATACGACACGGCACGAACCTGATCACAGTACATGTTCCCGGGCTGGACAACACAATTGCAGACGGCCTGAGTCGTTCCCAGGCCAGAGTCCACGAGTGGGAACTTCTTCATGAGGTAGCAGATCATCTGTTTCTTCGATGGGGAACTCCAGAATTGGACTTGTTCGCTTCCCCATCAACATAAAACTACCCAATTTTGCTCGCTAGATCCAGGGCCTGGTGTTTTCTGGCGAGATCGTTGTTCCCTCTCCTGGGCGGACAGATTCCTCTCGCTTTCCTCCCTTCCCGTTGATCCAGAGAGTTGTTCTCAAACTGCGCGAGGAGCATGCAACAATGATCCTGGTGGCCCCTTTCTGGCCCAGACAGATCTGGTTCCTTTGCTAATACAGCTATCCCGGGAACCCCGCTCCGTTGCCATTTAGCTCCCATCTCTTGTCTCAGGAGGAGGGTTCACTGGTCCACCCGGACTTACGCTCACTGAACCTGCATGCATGGCTCCTAGAGACATAGCCATTTTGCGACACGGGGTCTCGCAAAGGTTGCGGAAGTTCTTTCTGCTGCCAGAAAGCCGGCAACGCATGCGACGTACGCCATGAAATGGCGCCGTTTTTGTCTATGGTCGCAAGCACGCGGCCTTTCCCCTTTAGGTTGTCCGGTGAAAGCGGCGTTAGAGTACCTGCTGTCCCTTTTCCGTTCGGGTCTCGCCCACTCCTCTATTAAGGTGCACCTCTGTGCCATTTCAGCTTATCACCTTCCGGTGGGACAGCGCACAGTGGCACAATTAGATGCCTATCGAGAATTCCTGAGAGGGGTGTTGCATCTTAGGCCGCCCATTAAAGACCCAGTGCCACCATGGGACTTACTCTTTGTCCTGGAGCAACTCATGCTCTCCCCTTTGAACCTGCCGCGGATTGCGAGCTGCGTTTTCTGTCGTGGAAAACATTGTTTTTATTTGCTGTTACATCAGCGAGAAGAGTTTCGGAGCTTCATGCTCTCATGTGTAAGGAGCCTTATTTGGTTTTTCACCAGGACAGAGTATCCCTGAGGACGAATCCTAAATTCTTGCCTAAGGTGGTCTCCACACTCACTCTCAATCAGGACATTGACCTGCCAGTCTACTTCCCTAATTATTCTAATAGAGGAGAGGCGCTGCTCCACACCCTGGATGTTCACTGCAGCTTAAGGTACTACCTGAGCAGAACTAAGCAGCTTCGTAAGTCGGAGCAACTTTTCATTTCCTTTACTGAAAGGATGATGGGCCAGCCAGTATTGAAACAGTCCCTCTCTCGCTGGCTTGTCCAGTGCATATCATACTGCTGTGATATCAAACAAAAGCCCCTCCCGGGATCAGTCCGGGGCCATTCCACTAGGGGAGTGGCCACCTCCTTTGCAGCACTTCATAACGTCTCCACCTCTGCCATTTGTGCTGCAGCCACTTGGAGCTCTGTACATACCTTTATCAGGCATTATAGCCTGGACAGTGCTTCACGGCGAAGAGCCGGCTTCGGCTTGGCTGTGCTACAGGGTCTCCTGTCCTAGAGTCAGGACTTGGAATAAACTTTCTAATTTCCTCCTCCCAGAGTGTTTGCAAGCGCTACTGCTTGGAAATCAGTCCTAATGGTGTTACCTGCTGCAAAAGCTGTGTCTCGAAGTAAGATAGTACAGTTACGTAAGAACTTACCGTAACAGTAGATCTTCGAGAACAGCTCTTGCAGCAGGTACCTTCCCGCCCACCTTCCCCCTTGGAGGAGGCATGGCTTCTTGAGCCCTTTAACAGGGATTTATACCCCTTTGTCTTCTGACGGTGGATCCTCGGTCTCCCATTTTGATGTCATCCTGCGGCCGGAAGTCTCCGGGGGGAGAACTGGGGAATCTGGCGGGACCGCCCCCTTATGTACTACGCCTGACGTCGGAGGCGGGACCGACGTCGGGGGTGGTCCCCGCTGAAGATAGCTAGCTAGAAGTTTTCTGTGGGGTCCTGCCGGCTTCAGTCCAAATGTAGTTACCTGCTTCAAGAGCTGTTCTGGAAGATCTACTGTTACGGTAAGTTCTTACATAACTGTACTTTTTCTTTCCTGGTCTTCACGGTCCTATGATTCAGACCGGTGAGGACATTATTCTTTAACCTTTCTTGCAAAGGCCATCTGGGCCCTCTCAGGCCCAGAAACTCAAAATGAGTTATTCTCATTAGTTACGCTGCACCTCCTCGATCGAAAAGGTACTGAGGCGGTTGGAGGGTCGACGCCGAGATAGCCTACACAGGCGCAAGCTAGTCTTGCGGTGCCGCGCATGCGTGGCCCTCTCTCGGCGCCGACCCTTCTGAAAACTTTAGGCTCCCGCTTGGTCTTAGCGCCTCCAGCGCTATCCCACAAGTGTGAATGAATGACGGAGACTGTCCAAGAAGATCAATAATTACGGTAAGTACGTAATTTCCATTTCATGTCGGGTAGATCCTGCCGACATCGGCGGTCTTGGTCTCGGCATCATGGAAAGCGGCATCACCCGCTTGTTCTCTTCATCCTCTTCAGAGGATAGGTTCTGACGTAAGTTACGCCGGCTCTATGAGGACATGATGTGGCAGCAACTTTTGTTGGCCGGTAACAAGCCAACTCCATCGCCTTCTCCGGCCATTAAGTGGCTGTCACCCGAGCGACCGAAGCAACCCCTCGTAGTTGTTGAGGAGCTGACCCCGGTACCAGTTGTTCCGCCAAAACCGGCTGCTCTGCGCATTGTGGTGGAACCACCGCCTCCTCAACCGAAGACTGTGGCCCTGACCAAGGATTCTCGGTCGGGTCTGGGCTTGCCCCACAGGTTGTTGGTCACCCTCACTCCCGATCGGCCTCGGCAGGCGGAGGGTGGCTTAGGCACTCGGCAGCTGTTCGCAGACTCCTCGGAGTCTGAAGACTCCTCCCTGTACTTCAGGTCCATTGACTTGGAATCTGCAGGGGGTCGGTTGGTGGACGAGAGCCCATCCTCGTGCTTAGGAATACTTCAACTCATCTCAGAGTCCACTGGGATGCAGCTTGGACCCGTTCAGAAACAGGCTAGGTATCCCATCATGGAGATACTGGACCGAGGAGATTCCCCTACGGAGGCCTTCCCTGTGGCCGAAGCCGTTGTTGGCCTGGCCCTGGAGTTGTGGCAGCGGCCTGCATCTTGTCCCACGCCTTCGGCCAGGATGACTCGCACGTACGAGGTCCCCACAGGTTCACTCTTCACTTTCTTGGAGCACCCGTCTGCGGAGGGGCTGGTGACCGGCAGTGTTTTCTGGCGTTCCGGCAACGCTAGGGACGTGGACAAACTGCCTGATGAATCCAAAAAGCTGGATTATTCGGGATGGAAGGTTTACGCTGCTTCCTCTCTAGGCCTTTGACAGGCTAGCTCGACTGTACTGATGGCACATTTTTCACACGCCCTTATGGATTCCCTGGATGAGGTGATTCCTCATCTCCTGGCTGAGCTTCAGACGACGGTCAAGCTTGTGAGGGATCAGGGAAGGGCGGTGGCTAAACAAACTTCTATGGACATCGGTGAGACTTGTGCCTGGTCAGTAGTGGCCGCAGTAGCCATGCACCGCAGAGCTTGGCTGCGGATCTCCACCTTCACGGCAGACACCCAGCACAAGCTGGCAGACGTTCCCTTCCTGGGCGTCGACTTGTTCGGGCCAGGGGTGGAAGGCCATCTCCGAAGGATCGAGAAGTCTAGTGCCACCTTGGACTCTGTCACGTCTGCCTAGAAGGACAAAGGCCTTTCGCCCTTCCGCCCCGCGGCACGTCCGGCCCACCAGCAACAGGGCCAGTAGGCTCACGCTTGGCGCCCCAAGGCCAAGTCTGCCATTTCCTCAAGTAGGAAGCCTGGAGGGAAGGGTCCAGGAGGCCCCTCGGCCGGCCCTTCCTCCAAGCCTGCCCAGTGACGGGTTGAGGGGTGTCTCCCCCAGCCTCGTCACTCCTCCCCAAGTTCCTCCCATGGAGGGATGGCTCCGCCACTTCCTTTCCGCCTGGTCTGCTATCACCACGGACCGCTGGGTGCTAGAAGTGGTCGGCAGGGGTCTGCCACTGGAGTTCGCGCTGTCTCCTCCCTATCGAGCCGTACCGCCCGCGGAAGCAGCGTGCTCCGCCCAGCCTCTCAGTCGGCTCTTGAGGCATTGTCCCTACTCCTCCAGAAGGAGGTGATCAGCGGTGGTGGATCCTCCTCCAGACCCGGGTTTGTGTCCAGGTACTTCCTGGTCCCAAAGCGGATGGGGGGGCTGACACCTCATTCTCTAACTACACAACTTGAACAAGTTCCTAAGGCCGCGTAACTTTAGGATGGTCACTCTGGCTCAGATTATTCCATCCTTGGAACTAGGTGCATGGTTCTGTTCTGTAGACCTCCAGGACGCATTCTTTCACGTCCCAATCCGTCCGTCTCATCAGCGATTCCTCCGCTTCAGAGCAGATGGATCTCTTTACGAGTTCCAGGCCAAGCCCTTCGGCCTTTCTCCAGCTCCAAGGGTCTTCACCAAATGCATGCTAGTGGTGACAGCATTTCTGCGGTGCCGAGGGGTTCGGGTATACCTTTACCTGGACAATTGGCTGAATGCAGCCCCCTCCAGGTTGGAGGTGGAGCAGTACGGGGATCTGGCCTTCCAGGTCTGCTCTCGGATTGGCCTCCTCATCAGCGAGGCCAAATCGGAACCCGTGCCATCGCAGGTGATTCAGTTCATCGGGGCAGAGCTCGACTCTCTTCGAGCCAGAGCCCGGCTCCTGGCGGACAGGGCCGAGGTTCTTTCCTCCTTTGCCCAATAATTTCTGGTTGGGCAATTGCGCCCTGACCAGGACTTCCTGCGCCTTCTGGGCCTCATGGCGGCCTGCACCAGCGTGGTCCGTTGGGCCCGCTGGCATATGCGCCCCCTGCAGTGGGGGCTGGCCAGCCACTGGTCACAGTGCTCTGGTCCTCTGGACTAGTCGGTGACAGTGACCTAGGAGATGTGGGATGGCCTGCAGTGGTGGCTCGTCCCAGCTCATCTGCAGGAGGGTATCCCATTTGTCTGCCCTGAGCCGATGGTCACTCGCGACCGACGCGTCTTGATGGGTTGGGGTGCCCATCTGGGGGATCTCCGGGCCCACAGCCTGTGGTC
The DNA here is from genome assembly GCA_016271365.2 of Neoceratodus forsteri. NCBI lineage: Eukaryota > Metazoa > Chordata > Ceratodontiformes > Ceratodontidae > Neoceratodus > Neoceratodus forsteri. The sequence goes on from CM028132.1 coordinate 744,359,115, forward strand.
CCCTCAGGAGTCTTGATGCCACATTAACCTGCTGGAGCTTCGGGCGGTTCAACTAGCCCTCACCGCCTTCACTCCGTTTGTACGGGGTCAGGTGGTTCAGGTCCAGATGGACAACACCACGACCATGTACTACCTCAACTGTCCGGGTGGGACGCACTCTTTGCCTCTGTGCAAGGAAACTCTTCGCATCTGGTCTCTCATGATCAGCCTGGAGGCAGATCTCCTAGCCATCCATGTGGCAGGAGCCTCCAACAGTCTGGCCAACGCCCTCAGCTGGATAGGCGCTGCATCTCACAAGTGGTCTCTCCTGCTGGAGGTAGTGCAAGACCTTTTCTCCCATTTGGGCACCCCTCAGGTGGACCTGTTCGCCTCCAGGGAGAACGTGAAGCTGAGGCTGTTTCATGCCCGGCCCCCTCAGCAGGGCTCGCTGCAGGGGGATGCCTTCTTGAGGCTTTGGACCCCGGGCCTCTTCTGCGCTTTCCCTCCATTTCCCTTGATCCACAAGGTGCTTCTCAAGGCGAAGAGGGACAAGGCGCAGGTGATTCTGGTAGCCTCAGACTGGCCTCGCTAGTTCTGGTAACCAGATCTCCTCAACCACAGCTCCAGGACCTGATCTCAGTCGACAAGGGGAAGGTTCTCCATCTGGACCTTCAATCCCTGCACCTGACGGCTTGGTTCCTGAGCCGCTAGAGTTCCAGGCCTTGGGTCTTTCTGACGTGGTCCTCAACGTTGTTGAGGTGCCCCGTAAGGAGTCGACCAGAAAATGCTACGCCTTCAAATGGAAGAGATTCTCCATTTGGTGTCAGGACAAGGGGTTGGACCCCTCTTCCGGTCCTTTGGCTAGTATTTTGGACTACCTGTGCCCTTTCTCAGCTAGTGCTTGATCGGCGACCCTAATGTACCAGGCAGCCATCTCTGCTTACCGGCCGTGGGCCAGTAAGCAGTCGGTGGCGCAGGAGAAGGTGGTCGGGCGTTTTTTCCAAGGCCTAGACCACATATCCCCTCCGGTGCGAGAACCTCCACCTCTGTGGGATCTACTGCTGGTATTGGCTAAACTCATGGGCAAGCCATTCGAACCGATGCACAGGTGTGACATCTCTCACCTTTCATGGAAGACCGCCTTCTTGGTGGCTATTACGTCAGCCAGAAGGATGGGAGAGCTTCAGGCGCTTTCCGTCGAGCCTCCCTACCTGGTCTTCTACTTGGACAAGGTTGTCCTTCGCCCCCACCCGAAGTTCCGAAGGTGGTGTCAGAGTTTCACCTTAACCAGGTGTTGATTCTGCCAGTGTTCTACCCCAGTCGCACCTCGGAGGCCTAATATAGGCTCCATTCCTTGGACCCTAGAAGGGCGCTTGCTTATTCTAAGGAGTGGACGGCTGAAGTTCGGGGAGAGGTTCGCCCTGTGTGTCACCTACGCTGAAGCCGCACCTGGCAGACCTGCAGCCAAGCAGACGATAAACAGGTGGGTCACCTCCTGCATAGATCTCTGCTATACGTTGGCGGGCATGGAGCCTCCCAAAGGGGTAAAAGCGCATTCTACCTGCCATACCACTGCTTCGGTGGCTGCTTCTAGGGACGTCCCTATTCAAGAAAAGTGCAGGGCTGCTACCTGGAAGTCAGCACACACCTTTATTTCCCATTACTACATTGACCTAGAGTCACGCCGGGATGTTGGTTTTGGGACCTCGGTTCTCCAGTCCTTATTTCCTAAGTAGGGGGTGCGCGTCTTGCTTCCCTCCTCCCGGAGAACTGCTAGGAGTCTGCCACAAAGTGTGGATTGAACAACATATCCACATCCCTATAAATACAGGTCACTCACCTGTAACAGGAGTTCTAGGAGTGGTATATGTTGTTCATCTACATGAGCCACCCGACCTCCCCAGCTTTGACACGCAACCTGGCTTCCAGTGGGCTAGATCTGGCGTCATGGGGCAGAGCCAAGAGTTTTACCACCCGGGTGGGTGGGAGGAGCCAGCTTGAAGACCTTCTGGCAAGATTTAAAGCAGCAAGGAACCTGCCACAAAGTGTGGATGAACAACATATACCAGTCCTAGAACTCCTGTTACAGGTCAGTAACCTGTATTTTTTCCCTTTGGATGTCTGGTGCTGGGGTATATAGTTCTGTGTAGTGTTTTGTGAAAGCCTCCAGTATTTCTTTTGTTTCTGTTACTGGTCTGCCCTTTCCTGAGTGGTGTATCTTTATGATCTGTGCCTTGGCCCTTCTTGCCTGCTAACAATTTAATAGCCCTAGGGGCCCCCCCCTTCATAATAACGCTGTTTTAGAAACTGCAAATTTCTTTCAACCGTGAGGTCCAGGAACGCATTGAGTTCCTTTGAAAGTTCAAGTTCTCTTCCCCTCTGTCTGTCTTTATCTGTTGTTGTAGTTCTAATTTCCTAATCTGTTCCTCCAAGTCCCTTTTTTCTCCCTCCTCTGCTTCGCCATAGCTGCCACTATTGTTATCAGTTCCCCCGAATCACTGCCTTTATTGTGTCCCATGAAATACTTGTGTTGACCTCTGACCCCCTGTTATCTTGCAGTGTTTGGTCTGGTAAACATGGGATTTCTTCCAGTACCACCCTGTCTTTCAGTAAGGCTAGGTTTAGTCTCCAGAAGGTTGTTTTACTAGTCTTTTGTAGATTTATTTCTAAATACATGACAGTTTTATTAACAGTGTTAACTTTGTTCTAATCTGACAAGGCCACCTTGGCTGGTCTTCCTTTTGCTGTGCAGTATTGTTCTTGGTTGCTGTATTCTCGTATGCTATACATCGTTAGAATTGCTTTAGTCTTATGTCTGTCTGTACCTTGACATGGAACCTATTTAAAAGAGCTTTTGCTCACAGGTGTTGGTCCGAAATATAAATAAATAAATACTAAGGTCCACCTTGCAGCCATATCTGCATTTCATGAGCCTTTGGGTGACCGTACCGTTGCTCATTTGGCTGTTTTCCCGTACCTTCCTCAGGGTATCCTTCATCTGAAAACCCCAATCCGTCCCCCCATCACGGCTTGGGACTTAAATTTTATTTGGGACAAGGTGACCCTGTCTCCTTTTGAACCTATCGCAACTTGTGATTTACGTTCTCTGTCTTGGAAAACACTCTTTTTAGTTGCAATTACACTGCTCAAAGAATTTCGGCACTTCAGACCCTCTGGTGTGAGGAGCCCTATTTGATTTTTCACAAAGACAGGGTGTCTTTGCACACACATTCCATGTTTTTGCCTAAGGTGGTTTGAGTTTACGCTCTGTCTATACACCTTCCTGTCTATCTTTCAGGGCGTGCCAATTCAGGGGAAGCACTGCTCAATACGCTAGATTTGTGCAGATCCTTGAAGTATCCTACTGTCGCCCCAGCATTTACTCTTTGACCATTATTGAACTTATTGACTTTATAGTCTCACATACCTCCTCAGGCGAGGTTTATATTATAGGCGATTTTAACTCAACCTGGCTATCCCCCCTCAGTCAGCAAACTGTGAAATGACATGGCTGCCCACAACATGACCCAACTCATTTCTGAACCCACTAGGTTAAATGACAAAACAATCACTCCTTGATCGACTAGAAACATAGAAACATAGAATTTGATGGCAGATAAGGACCGCTTGGCCCACCCAGTCTGCCCATTTCCCTACCTGATGGATAAGCTGCAGATTCTGGTTAATCAGCAGCTTACTTCCTCCTGACCCCCACTAGAATTACCTTATGCCTGTCCCATGCGTTCTTGAATTCTCCCACTGTTTGTGACTCCACAACCTCCTCAGGAAGGCTGTTCCATGCATCCACAACTCTCTCTGTGAAAAAATACTTTCTAACATTACCTCTGAGCTTTCTCCCTTCTGTCTTCAAATTGTGCCTCCCTTGTTCTTGCACATCTCTTCTTCTGAAAGATACTACCCTCTTGTACCTTGTTAATTCCCTTGAGATACTTGAAAGTTTCTATCATGTCTCCCCCCCCCCCTCCTTTCCTCAAGGGTATACATATTAAGCTACTTTAGTCTCTATTCGTATGTCTTCTGGTGCAGACCTTGCACCATTTTGGTTGCCCTCCTCTGAACAGCCTCCACTCTGTCTATGTCTTTGCGGAGATGGGATCTCCAGAATTGCACGCAGTACTCCAGATGGGGTCTCACTAACTGTCTGTAGAGAGGGATAACAACTTCCTGTTTTCTACTGTTGATGCCTCTCCCTGTGCATCCCAGTATTCCCCCTGCCCTCCTTACTGCCTTCTCACATTGCTTGCCCACCTTTAGGTCATCTGATAAAATTACTCCTAGGTCTCTTTCGATTTTTGTCGTTGTTATTAACTCACCCCCTATTGTGTACTCTTCCCCTGGGTTTTTGTTTCCCAGATGCATTACCTTGCACTTCTTTGCATTGAATCTGAGCTGTCACGTATTTGACCATTCTTCCAACCTTGCCAAGTCCATTTTCATTCTTTCCACCCCACCTTGTGTATCAACCCTGTTGCAGATCTTTGTGTCATCTGCAAAGAGGCATACCTTTCCTTCCAGGTGCTCTCCAATGTCACTTATAAAGATATTAAAGAGGACCGGTCCCAGTACTGAACCCTGTGGTACCCTGCTAGTTAGCCTCCTTTCTTCACTGTGGACTCCGTTTACTATTACCCTTTGCGTCCTGTTGTCCAGCCAGTTTTTTATACAGGCTACCACCTTGGGACCCACTCCAAGGCTGGCTAACTTGTATATTAATCTTTTGTGTGAGACTGTGTCGAATGCCTTGCTAAAATCTAGGAAGGCCATATCCACAGCCCCTTCCTGGTCAACTACTTTGGTCACCCAGTCAAAGAGATCTATTAGGTTCGTCTGACATGACCTTGCTGCTGTGAAACCATGCTGCCTTGGGTCCTGTGCCCCACTGGCCTCTAGGTACTCAACAATTCTTTCCTTCAGAAGTGATTCCATCATTTTCCCTACCACTGAAGTCAAACTAACTGGTCTGTAGTTTCCTGCCTCTGCCCTGCTCCCACTTTTGTGAAGGGGAATCACATTTGCCCTCCTCCAGTCCTCAGGTACCACTCCATCCTCCCATGATTTGTTAAACAGAGTAGTAAGTGGTGTTACTAGTTCTACCTTTAGTTCTTTTAGTATTCTTGGGTGAATCCCATCAGGCCCCACTGCTTTGTCCACCCTCAGTTTCAAGAGTTCTTTCAAAACCTTTTCTTCTGTGAATGGACTGGTACTGACCCCCCTATTCAGAGTCTCTCTCTTGTTTGGTTTAGGCACCTCCCCCTCCTCATCTGTTGTGAATACTGAGCAGAAATATTTTTTCAGTATCCCTGCTTTTTCACTGGGCCATCACTTCCCACCTGCACAGAGTTGTTAAATCAGGGGTACTCCCTGATGCATTAAGTGACCACCGCATGACTTTTCTGGTGCGTGAAGTTCACCATGTAAAGGCCCCTCCTAAAACCCTACTAACCCGGTCATACAACTCACTAAACCTCGCCCCTCTTCTCCTAGACCTTGTCCACGCAAATTGGGCTCCTATTGCTTTGGCGTCCAATATAGACACTGCCGCAGATTTCTTCAAAGCCAAATTCCTTGACATTTGGAACCGGTATGCCCCAATTTGCCATGCCCGTGTCAGAGGAAATCACCTCCCCTGGATCTCCTCTGAGTTATTGCTTGCCAAAGAGCAAGGTATCGGGCCTGGAAGCAACACAAAGCCTCTAGGCTACAAAAAGATTACGATGCATATCATTTTCTTCGTAACATGCACCATGGCCACTCATTTTGCAAAAGCTGAATACTTTAGCTCTACTTTTTTTTTTTTACCTCTACCTTTATGCTCCTACCTTCCCGCAGTTGCCCCTCTCTTCGGGGACCCCTGTGCATCTCCTGTGTCAGAGCTCCCCCGAGGATCGACTGTGCATATGGGTGTCCCGTTGCTGGACCTGAGCACACCGGATAACCCTCCCTGGCTTGGGTGGAGGAGTCCCCAGAACAGTAGCAGAGCGTGCACCTTGTGCTGTCTTTTTTTCCCCTGGGTTCCTCCGATCGCCAGTGCTGGGACCCGTCTGCTAGTGCTACTGTGGGGTGTTTTTCCTATTTTTCTCCTGCCCCCTGCAGACGTCCGCACACACTGGGAGGACCAGTGAGACAAAGGCACGGTGAGATGTGCCCTTTGCTCCGGCCCTCGGCTGATGTCCGCTTCTCCCAACATGTCTGCTTTAGCTCTACTTTTCAAGCTGATATTAACTCCCCCTTTAAATTTGGTAAGGTCATCCACTCTCTCTTCTCCCCTCCCCCTTCCTCCCTTCCCCCATTCTTAAAATAAATAACTCCGTAGTAACAGATCACCTAAGTGTGGCACATGAATTCAACAACTGTTTCACCTCTTGCACTTCCTCCCTCTTATCCTCAACCCCTGCAACTAATACTGCCTTCACCCTCAATGATTCCCACACTCCCTCCTGGACAGACTGCTTCTCCTTCTCTAAAATTGCCCCTCCTGATACCCTTGAAGCCTTACTAGCACTGAACCCTTCTAAAGGTAACTCTCCTGATGCACTTGACCCCAAATTGTTATACCTCTCTGCGTAGGCCATTGCTGCCCCCCTTACGGAGCTCCTCAACCTTTCATTTGACTTGGCCGCCCTCCCTGCTAGCTGGAAACATCCGGTTATTCTTCCCTTACCCAAGAGAGGTGATCCTTCTACCCCTGGTAATTACCGTCCTATTTCCCTTCTTCCCACCCTAGCAAAATTGCAAGAGCATCTGGTCCTCAACCAACTCTCTGCTTATCTCTCTGATACTAATTTCTTTACGTCCTTCCAATCTGACTTTCGGAAAAAACACACCACTACCACCTCCCTGATCAGGCTTACTAATTTCATCCTCTCAGGAATGGACAGTGGGCATATCACCTCCGCCATCTTTGTTGATTTAGCCAAAGCTTTCGATATTGTCTCCCACTCATTACTAGTAAGTACCCTCTCCTCAGCTGGCTTATCTGATCTGGCAACTAGCTGGTTGAAATCCTACCTCAAAGGTCACACCCATTCAGAATAGCAGATTCCATATCCCCTGTCCTCCCTGTTAACACTGGTGTACCCCAAGACTCGGTGTTTGGTCCAGTACTCTTCTCCATATTCCTAAATGACCCATCTGTTTGTACATCTGCCTCCATCCACATGTGTGCAGATAATACGGTCATTTTCACCTCAAGCCACTCCCCTACCGATGTTGCTGACAGACTCTAGCATGACTTCAACAAGGTCTAGCTCTGGTTTAGTTCAAACATCAAGTCTACCTCAATGCCAAAAAGACAGTCTCCATGACTTTTGGCACCAGGCAGAGACTCTCTAGGCTTCCCTCCACTCCCTCCTTTCACACACTCGATGGGACTATTCTTGAGCACACCTCCTCATTTAGATATTTGGGTGTTTGGTTAGACCAACACCTAAACTTATCTGGACACATCGGCGCCATCCTGAAAAAGTTGTGCCCCAAGCTAGGTGCTTTATACAGGAACTGGAACTGCCTCCCTCGCCCGGCAAGGTGTGAACTTGTCCAAAAAATGATCCTCCCAGTCTCTGAGTACTGTGATGTAGTCTACAGTGCCACCCCCAAGACGTCCCTGGCCACATTGGATACCCTTTTCAACTCCTCCTGTCGTTTCGCCCTAGACTCTCCTCCTCTCACTCATCACTGCTCTCTCTATCACTCTCTGGCTCTCCCGTCTCTTGCAAATAAGCGCCTTCAGCAGTATGCCAAATTTGACTCCAAATTCTGGTTTGGTTCACTTCCCTCCCACCTCTCTGCTCTCCTTTCCTCCCCTCCACCCCCATCAAGTCTCCACTCTTTTCAGATCTGTCAACTCCCAGTCTTTGGCTATCTCTCACCGATCAAACTGCCTTCTCTTATCACTTCCCAAAACTCTGGAATGCACTCCCCCTACTCCTTATCCTGTGTGTGATACTCTGCTTCCTCTCTGTAAATTGCTCATGCACTTAATAGTACCCCCCCACCCTGCAATCCACATCTACTACTTCATACCCTCCTTACTCCCCTGCCTTATCACAACTTTCTCTCAGTAATTGCATTTGCACAAACTAGCCCCCTACTCCAGAACTTATAAACTTTGTTCCCTCACTCTCCCCACCCTCACTAAAGTCCTTGCTGCCATATGTCCCCCTTTTCTCACTCTAGCCCCCTCAGTCCTCTTGCAGGGTTCTCCACATCCTGAAGGGGTCCCTAGGGTCAAGGCTTCACCCTTCCTCCACAACCCACTCTTTCCACCTCGAATTCTGTGCTTGATACTTACTCCTCTTCCCCAAATTAACATCTTGCTTTGCCTCCTCACACCCATATCCATCAGCCCCTCTTGCATTTACTGTATCCTTTACTTGTCCTTGTATGACTTCAATTTGTTGCCTCCCTCTGCCCTGTCTGTCCTTCCTTATTCATAGTAGCTAATCACCCCCTTTGTTTCCCCCTTCACTGTCCATGTCTGCATAGCAGCCCCCCCATGCACTTATGATTATCTCTCTCATAATTAATCCTTTTATACGTAACTGTGTGTATCTACGGTCTTACACAAATGTCTGCTCTAGCAGTGCACCTTATTGTACGGTGCGATGTATATGAATCTAAGTGTTGACCTATGTAACTTGATTGTTTATATTACTGCTCCATCCTCATTGTCCCCAGGTTACACAGGAGATGAGCAACTTTTTGCTCAGTGTGCCTTCCTGGTGAAACATTTTCAGTAAATAAATATTACGTGCTTAAGACTAAGGAATCTAGAAAGTTCAAGCAGTTATTCATTTCTTTCGCCCCAGGTAGAGAGGGTGTTGCAGTTTCTAAGCAATGTTTATCTAAGCAATGTTTATCTAAATGGTTAGCAGATTGCATCGTGTTCTGTTGTAATAAGTGCAGCAAAGAGTTGCCTGGTTCTGTCAAAGATCATTCCACCAGAGGCATGGCTACCTCTGTGGCTTGTTTCAAAGGGATCTCAGTAGCTGACATCCGTGCTGCTGCCACCTGAAATACAGTCCACACTTTCACCAAGCATTACAGTCTGGACATTGCCTCTAGAGCCTGTGCAGGATTCGACAGGGCTGTTCTGCAAGAACTTCTGTCTTAAGTTTATGGGGTTCCATGACAGATTCAGTTTTCAAGGCCTTCTGTCTTAAATTTAAGAACCAGTTATTACTGAACCAGCCTACCCTTTGACTGGGTAGGTTGATTCAGTCTCCTGTCTTAAATTTATGGAGATCCAGCCACTCAGATTGTCTGACACTAGCTGATGACTGAGATACCCCTGAAGAAGATAGAACAGTTACGTAAGAACTTACTGTAACAGTAGATCTTTACTTGGATCTCAGTTATCAGGTCTTTTCCCACCCATCATTCCCCTCTTTGGGATTACCAATCAGGACCTGGCTGTCTGCTGTTTCCATCTTTCATCTGAGAGCTGGGTCCCTTGCTCTTCTTGTTTTTTTTACAAGCCATGAATGCTTGCGTGAGCCATTAGATAAGCACTGGGAAGCTAAAAGAGGGAGTTGGAGAGAGAGTTGGATGTTATGGAATGCTCTGGAAGAATGAGCGAGAATGAGAATTCTGCAGTGAGGATGTAAGTTGAGCACAGAGAGGTTAATGGAGAACTACATTTATTTGGCAAGCCATGTACATACAGTACTAACATACTAAAATGCCAGCAGAATAGGCCTAACGGTCTTTCGTGTCTGCTCGTTTGGTCAGCCCCCACCCTGGGTGCTGACCTTGCTGTCCCCCTCGCCTTCTCTGGCTTCTCCCTTCCCAGTTCCGGATATTCTTGCTGCATTGGATTTTGCTTCCAGAACCTTCCCTGTGCCTGTCCACCCCTCTTGAACCCCTCCCACTGTCTCTGCCTCCACCAGCCCCCTAGGTAGTGCATTCCATGGCTCCACCACCTCTCAGTGAAGTAGCACCTCCTCCTTTCTCCCTGAATCTTCCCCTCCAGCTTCCACCCATGCCCTCTAGTGGCCCTTCCTCCTTCCTTGAAGCACCCTGACTGTTCCTCCCCTATTTACCCTCTTCATGTACCTGAGACCTCTATCATGTCCCCGGTCCTTCTCTCTTCCAATGTGTACATTTTAGCTCTTGAGCCTCTCTTCATAGGTCCTGTCCCCCAAGCCCAAATCATTTTGGTTGCCCTCCTCTGGACCCTCTCCAGGAGGTTAATGTCCCTCTTTAAGTGTGGCCTCCAAAACTGCACACAGTACTTCAGGTGCGGCCTCACCAAGCAGTTATACAGAGGGAGGTCACTTCCTCCTTCTGAGGTGATCCCCCAGCGATGCATCCCAGCATCCTGTTGGCCTTGGCTGCTGCCCTCCTACAAGTCTGAGTTGTTCATCTTGACATCCACCACCACCCCAGGTCCCTCTCAGCCATTGAGACTGTAGTATTACCCCAGGGTGTACACTTGGCCTGGGTTTCTTTAGGTGGAGTACCTTGCATTTCCCCTGCATTGAACCTCCTTCCGCTTTCTAGACCATCTTTCCAGAGCCTCCAGGTCCTCCTGCAGGGCCACCTCCCCTCCTCCCCATCCACCACGCTTCAGTTTTGAGTCATCTGCAAAGAGACTCATCTCTCCTGATTCCTGTCCTTATGTCAGATCGTGGCGTTGAACAGAAGGGGCCCAGGACTGATCCCTGTGGGACCCACTAATGACCTCATGGGGATGAGACTATCCCACCACCTCGACCCTCTGGGTCGGTCCTGGAGCCAATTGCCTATCCATCTGATCATCTGGTTTCGCCCCCATTTCTCCTAGCTTATCCAACAGGCCCACGTGAGGAACAGAGTCAAATGCCTTGCTGAAGTCTAGAAAGAGGGCATCCACTGGTCTACCCAGGTCCAAGGCACTTGTCACCCAGTCATAGAACTCCACCAGGTTTGTCTGACACGATTTCCCCGGGATGAATCCATGCTGTCTATCATCCAGGCACCCTGACTTATCCAGGTCCCCCCACTAGCCTCTCCTTGACAATGCCCTCCATCACCTTGCCCACCACCGATGTCAGGCTGACAGGCCTGTAGTTCCCTGCCACCTTCCTTGATCCCCCCTTGTGGATAGGCACTACATGCGCCATCTTCCAGTCTTGGGGCACCCACCCTGTCCTCAGAGAGATGGTGAAAAGCTTTGCCAGGGGTTTCGCCAGGACATCTGCAAGTTCCTTCAGCACTCTGGGATGTACTTTATCCGGCCCAGTGCTTTCTCCGTCTTAAGGAGCTGAGGCTTCCCTCACTCTGCTGTGATTTCCACTTCTGGTACCTCTTCTCCTGTAGCCCTCCCCACCTGCCAGTGATGCCTCCCCTCTCCCCAGACCTGCCGGATCGGTGGCGTCCTCTCATTATCTCTGCCCTACCCATGCGATGTAGCACCCCATTTTCCTGGTGAAATCTGAGGTGAAGTACTCATTTAGTACCTCAGCCTGCTCCCCGGTCTTGTGCCCATCTCTCCCTGATTTAATCCTGCTAATCTGCCCTTCACCTTTGTCTTTCCCCAATGTATCTAAAGAACCCCTTTTCCCTCTCCTAATTTCCCTGGCCAGGTTCTGCTCCTTCCTTGCCTTAGCACGTCCTCACCACTCTAGTGGCCCTTCAACCATCAGCTAAGTACTCCCCTCGATCCTTTCACTCCTTGAGCACTTGAATTTCTTATGGCTGCTTTCTTTTCCGCACCACCTCCTGGACCTCCCTGGTCCACCAACAGGGTTTTGGGCTCACCGCATTTGCCTTACTCTTGCACAGGTGCTGGTAGCATCCTGCACCCTCTCCTGATGATTTCCCACCTGCTATCAGCATCCATGTCTGACCAATCCCATCCAAATGCTCCTAAGGATCCTTCCCATTTCCTTAAATCCACCCCCTGAAGTAGTTACTTCGTCTTTGTAGCAGCCTTCTACCCCTCCTATGTCCAGGCAGAACCAGACCGTGCATGGTCACTCCCGCCAATGGGTCCCTTACCTCCAGGCCCCCAATCTGGTCACTGTCTGCCAGGACCACATCCAGTACCCGTGCCTCCCTGGTCGGTTCCCTCACCTGCTGAGTTAGGAACGCGTCTTGAAAGACATCTAACAACCTCTGTTCCCTGGTCACAGAGTATGTCATAGTCTCCCAGTCTGTTCCTGGCATGTTTAAGTCCCCCAACACCACCACCGTTCCTCTGCCCAGTCTGCAGTGTCTCCTAACATCTGCCACCAGACTGTCCTCCAGCTCCTCCGCCAGGGCAGGGGGTCTAGGGGGTCTATACACCCAGTACATACAGTATTTTCTGTAGAAGCGTTTTTCAAGTCCTGGTTTGCTTTGGGTTATTGTTGCATCTTTAGTAGCCTTTATATAAACTCAGTAGGTGCTTCTGATCTACACAGTGGTGGAAAGGCCATTTTTAGGATTATATTTGAATATACTCTGTCTGAACTTCTGCAAGCTTTTGACATTGCACTGCATGAAAAGCACATGGAGAATGTACAGCAATATGGAGTCCACAAGGAGTGCAGAATGTGAGTAACAAATCAGCTGATCATTTGAAAGCAGGAGTGGTGGTGTATGGTCACCATTCAGAGTGGAGGGATGTGCAGAGTGGAGTACCTCAGAGGTTGGTCCTGAGTCAGCTGCATCTTACAGTGTTTAGAGCTGGAAATCTAAAACCTCATAGCATTTTGGCAGGTTGCATCCTGAACTTTTTCACCAAATGATCAAACATTTAGCTGAACCTTAAAAAAACAAACAAACCAAAAAAAAAAGTAACATTGAATCTGGATCTCGATTACGTGGATTTGTAGAAGCAATTTGGCTACTTTAACCATGCTATTTGTAGCTAAATATAAACATGATTAGCAAAATGCTGTTTGGTTAGTGGTAGCATCTTAAACCCTGCCTTTACCATAATTATTAATGACCTGGAAGGCGGGATCAGCAGCAGGCTGCTGAAGTTTGCTGAGGACACTATATTGGCAAGAAGCGTGAACACAGCAGAGGAAGTGGATGCACTGTGGGTGACCTGTCCACATTAGGGGTGTGGGCTACAAAATGAGGGCTTAGATTTAATGTGGGAAAGTACTAGGTACTGCACCTATCAGGTGAAGAATCTGGGTTACACGTGTATACCCTGTGTAATGTACAGACTGACTGTGTGCTGCCAGGCAAGTAAATAAACAAAGTGCTGAGATATATTGGGAGGGGTTTAAGAAGGAGGTTGTGGTAGGAGGTCCTCCCCCCTGTTCAGAGCCTTGGTTCACCCACACCTTGTGTATGGTATCCCTTTCTGGTTAGCACAGAACATCTCTGACAGTGAAGAGATTGAGATGTTCAGCATAGGGCCACCAAGTGGATTAATGGTTTAGGAGGCAAAAGCTATGAGGAGAGATTGGACATATTGAATTATTTAGCCTAGAAAGAAGAAGCCTGCATGGTGATAGGATCCTGGCTTTCTGAATACTAAAGGTGGTTAGGTGAAGTAGACACAGAAGTGTGAGCTGGTTGAGTGCAAGCAGAACTAGAGGGCATGCCAGCAAACTGAAGGGGGAAGGTGACAGAATAATGGGGAAAGTTGGCATTATTTCTCACACACAGTTTTTAACATGTGAAATAGACTAGCCAGTGAGGTTATGGAAGCCGTCACTCCTCAGTCATTCTAAGCAGGACTAGACAGATTGCTGAGTGAGAAAGGCACTGAGTGTTACACAGCATGAGTCACATAAAATGTGTGCTTGGTGTTTGTCATACTCATATTGGGTATAGTCACTTCCATGCTGTAGGAGTGGTGAGCAAGATGGACCATGCGTCCCTTTCACCATCACAGTAGTGTTACTATGTATGATGTAGCTTCTATCCTTTAGTTAGTGCTTGCATTGTTCTCTCAATGCGTCCGTGTTACACTGCAGAACTTTGTAGTTGAAAGGGACATTATTAACAACATCATACAATTGTAACATGGTACTGACCACACATGAGTGTGCAAGCCAGAAACATTGTTAGAGTTACTGAAAGGACCATAAAGATGCAACAGTAAAACTAATGAAACCAATATGAATTTACTCAAGGCGTAGTTCTATAGCATATTTCTTGTGTTTGGTGACAACTTGTTAGTTCCTGTTACTATATGTATTCCTTGTTATGTCACCAATATAAATGACCAACTCGATTGTACCACTCTCTGCTTGATACTGTGTAACCTCTAGCACAATCCTTAAAGGTGATCTGCAAAGCATCTATGCAGCCCGCTCCTGTCCCACATGACTTATAATGCTGCATCGGCGTTGGGGCTCATAAATGATCTTTAATCAGCCATGAATTTTTATAAACTGCTGAAACTTTCATCCGAACATGGAAGTGGCACGCGAGTCCCGACTGAGCGGGCGCAATTGTACATGGATATTCCGCCCATTTAGTGATGTCACTACCACCACTGCTCTTATCATAGTAGCAGTGGCGATACTTTATTATACTTATTTTATGGCTTCCATGGAGGTATTGATACATGTAATGTTACCTACCGCACTAGCCTGTCCCGGGAGAACCGGGTTAATTTCTGTTAAAATCGGGGTTCTCTGATTAGAGAACCGCCTTAGTTTTACATTTAAGACTTATTGTATTTAATTTGCTGTAACCAATAATTTTCGGTTACCTGAACCGCTGACCCGGTTCCATGCCGCTACATTGGTTCGGTTCCTTCGGTTCCTTTTCGGTTCCGGAACTGATCATTTAAAAAAAAACCAAAAACTTTTTGTTTAGCAGTTGGGGTTTTCTCTTTTCAAAACATCATGTCTGAGAAACCCAAAAAGCGAACCGGTGAACCCGGTTTTAAGAATTGTTCCCAGTGTGGGGAAGTGTTTGCTAAAGCAGATAAGCACACTTTATGTGTGATATGTTTGGGTTTTGACCACCTTAAGGAAGAATGTGAAGTATGCAAAACATTTCCAGACAAAACTCTGGAAAAACGCCTTGAAAGGCCCAAGAAAAAGTCTGCAAGGAGTCCCTCTGGCTCTGATCAGCCGATACCCCAAGAATCTGTGGCTGAACCCACATCTGCTTCTGTGCCTGCCCCTGAGATTCCCCGGTTCCTTCTAAGAAAAGCAAAAAGGTTAAGCACACAGAACCCCCAACTGTCAAACCGGGGACTTCTGTGCCTGTTATACCCGTACCAACGGCCCAAGAAATTGCTCAGGCCTTTAAAATTTAATTTTTACAGGCAGTAGTTCCTCCTCAGCAGCCTCCTGCTCCTTCCCTGGGTCCCCAGGCTGGCAGCAATGTGCATCCACCCCCTGAAGATAGAGGGGACCAATTTGGTGAAGGAGAAGAAGAATGAATGAATAATAATAATATAGTGAGGAGGAGTGACCAATCGAAACAGAAGTGTCCCCTGAACAGGACTTTGGTTCGCCTCCAAGGGTGACTGAGGATTTTCCATCCCATTTTACTTTTATAAGGAGGATGGCAGATGCACTAGACATCTCCACCACCGAACAAGCTGAGGATGAAGAGGAGGTACAGTATTTGGAGATGATGGGGCTGACACCCACCAAGGCTCTACTCCTACCGGTGTACAAATTGTTTAAGAAGGATGCCTTAAAGATTCTCCAAACACCAAACTCTGCTCCTCCCATAGATAGAAGAATGGACAGAAAATATCAATTGGAGAGGGAAGGAGCTGATTTTCTCTTCTCCCATCCAGATTACCAGGGGGTAATTCAGCAAGCTGCTCGTGACAAGGCCAGGGTCCCTCTGCTCTCACATTCTCTGGACAAGGATTCCGGAAAAATTTACAGCATGGCCAAAAAAGGGTATCTGTCAGCATTTCTGGCTGTGTGTCAGGCTACCTTCCAGGCAAATGCTGCCCAGTACCAGAAGTCACTGTGGCAGTCAGTCCTATGTCTCAGAAAGCTCCCTCGCCCTTGTCAGATGACCTGGCTGAAACTGCCAGGTTTGGGTTAGAGGCAACTAAGTACCAATTCCAAATGGCTGCTGACACCAGTGACACTGCAGCCAGATGGATGGCAAATACGGTGGCACAGAGGAGGTTTGCATGGCTCAGGGCCACAAACCTTACTCACGTTATTCAGTCTAAGGCCTTAGATTTTCCTCTAGAGGGAAATTCCCTCTTTGGGGAGTCCACCGTGGCATATGTGAAGAAGGTAGATGAGTGTAAGGCCACTTACAGAAGCAACTCTGCTAAGGAGAGAGCTTCACCATCCACCAGGCCTTATGGAAGGGGAGGCCAGGGCAGGTTCTTTTATACCAGGCTTTTCTTCCAGCCAGTGGCCTTACCCCTGTACCAGCAATATCCACAACAGGGGATACTCCAGGGGCAGGGGAAGGAGAGGCTCGAGGCGAGGGTCATAAGCTCAGCCTCAGCCACAATCAAAACAGACATAGGCCACTTCCTCCCTACCTGTAGAAGGCAGACTCTCTCACTTCTTCCATGCCTGGCTGAGAATCACCACAGACAAATGGCTTCTGGAGGTAGTGGGTCAGGGTGAATCTCTGGAATTCAAATCCCCTCCTTCTCACAAAATCAGAGTATTCAGCTCTCCCTCACTAGCAGAAAAAACACTGCTAGAGTCAGAGGTTCAAAACCTGCTACAGCTGAAAGCAGTAGAAGCAGTTCCAAAGTCCCTGAGGGGAAGGGGTTTTTATTCCAGATACTCCCTAACCACAAAGAAAAGTGGGGAGTGGCGGCCTAGTCTCGATCTCAGAGCTTTAAACAAGCATCTAAAGAAACGAAAATTCAGAATGGTAACACTAGCTGTGATTTTGCCAACGCTCCAGAAGGGAGACTGGCTGGCATCACTGGACTTAAAGGATGCCTATTTCCACATCCCCATAAGGGATTCTTACCGGAGATATCGCAGATTCAGACTCCCTTCAGGTCACTACCAGTTTTCAACCCTGCCTTTTGGCCTTTCTTCTGCCCCAAGGGTATTCACAAAGTGTCTAGCTGCTGTAGTAGCACATCTTCGGAGATGAGGTATCACTGTTTTCCCTTATCTGGAAGACTGGTTAGTGGTGGGAAAATCCCCACTGAAGGTACAGCAGGATTTAAAAGCCACCCAGGACCTCCTAGTATCCCTGGGATTTCTAATCAATCACAAAAAGTCTGCTTTCACCCCCACACAGATGTTGCAGTTCATAGGAGCAGAAATAAATACCTTACAGGCTAGAGCTTATTTGCCTCTGTAGTGAGTGCAGAGACTTCAGTCAGTGGCAAATTCCTTCAGCTTACACACAGCAAAAACTGCAAGACAGTTTCTTCGGCTACTGGGCCACATGGCTGTTGCCATAGGCACAGTGCAGGGTTCCAGATTTCACATGAGGGAAATCCAGTTCCATCTCAGGGCTCACTGGTGCCAGAAAAAAGACCCTTTTTCAAAACTCATTCCAGTAACAAGGGCACTGTTACAGGCTCTCTTGTGGTGGAAAGAGGAATTCAACTTAAGAAAGGGAATCCCCTTTCAAAAGGACTGTCTTTCAGTGGTACTCACAACACATGCATCCCTATTGGGTTGGGGTGCCCATCTAGGGCAGTACACCACCCAGGGTACCTGGTCAGCTGCAGAGTCCCTTCAGCACATAAACTTACTGGAACTCGGAGCAGTTTTGCTAGCTCTGCGAGCTTTCTCTCCCCCTAGTTGAAGGCAAGGTGGTACAGATCAGAACAGACAATACCACCACAATGTATTACATAAACAAGCAGGGAGGCAGCAGGTCAGGCCTCCTTTGTACAGAAGCCATTCATATCTGGACTCTAGCTTACTCTCTGGGAATGTCCCTACAGGCAATTAATTTGCCAGGGAAAGACAACATCCTGGCGGATGCCTTGAGTCGAATTAATCAGGCCCATCACGAATGGACCCTAAACAGACAGGTGGTACAGGTTATCTTCAGAACGTGGGGCATTCTACAGGTAGACTTGTTTGCATCCCACCAGAATCATCTGCCCCAGTATTGTTGCAGACCACACTCCCTCTGGATGCCCTAAACCTGGATTGGTCAGGGAGGTTCCTGAATGCTTTTCCTCCTTTCCCTCTAGTTCACAGGGTACTGCTCAAGCTCAGGTCCCATGCAGCATCACTGATCTTGATGGCTCCAGTTTGGCCAAGGCAGCCATGGTACTCTCTTCTGCTCTCCATGTCTGTCAAAAAGCCGATAGCCCTCCCTCTGAGGCACAATCTACAGACTTCCAACCAGGGAACTCTGTATCCGAATCTCAAGTCCCTCAACCTCAAGGCCTGGCTCTTGAGGACATCGAAAATGCAAAATTTAACCTTTCCTCAATCTGTCTTAAGCACTAGGAAAATCTGTTTTTCTAAATGGAAGAGGTTTTCGCTTTGGTGCTCTAGCAGATCACTTATACCAGGACAAGCTGAAATTCCAGTTGTCCTGGATTATCTCTCACTTGCATTCCTCTGGTTTGCAGCCCAGCTCTCTGAATGTTCATTTGGCAGCTGTCTCTGCTTACCTCTGTGCTGGTGCAAAGGTAACCTTAGCCTCAGATCCTATCTTTAAAAGATTCTTTAAGGGTCTAAACCATTTATATCCACCCCCAGTGCATCATTGCCAGCTTGGGATTTGAATGTGTGTATAGCTAAACTCATGGGCTCTCCTTTTGAACCCATGGCTATAGCTCATTTAAACAGGTCACTTGGAAAAGAGTTTTTTCTCGTGGCAATGACTTCTGCAAGAAGGATCAGTGAGCTTCAGGCTGTCTGTATAGATCATTACTGTATCTCCTCTCATAGGGATAAGGTAGTTCTTGGAACAAACAGAAAATTTCTCCCCAAGGTAGTTTTGGACTTTAACTTAAACCAGTCCATCACTCTTCCTGTCTTTTTCACTGACCACTCTACCTCTGGTGAAAGAAGACTCCACAGTTTAGATGTGAAAAGGGCTCTCAGTTACTACATGACAGCCACAAAAGGCCATAGACAGGACAGAAAGCAGCTATTCCTGACCTATGGGGATGTGGGAAAAGGTAATGCAGCCTCTAAAAGGTCCATTTCTCGATGGATAGTCCAGTGTATCCAGTTCTGCTACACAAAGGCTGGTAAGGAAGCCCCCATCAGGATTGAGGGCCCATTCCACAAGAGGAACGGCTGCTACCTTAGCAGCTGCCAGAGATGTTCCATTACTGGGTATTTGTAAAGCAGCTACCTGAAAGACAGTACACACCTTTACAAAGCATCACAATCTAGATTTCAAACACCATGAAGTCTTGCTATATTATAACATTAGCAGTCAGCCACTGCAGCTGAACTGCCCCGGAGAGGAAGGAGTTAACTCCAGAGGATCTGGAGTTCTACAGCGCGAGAGTGCTGTGCCCAAAGCTCTATCTGGCAGTTTCAAATGAAACTGTCAGATTCTTTACTCCGCTTCACTGAACAGTCGCTCCGGAGATCAGCTCCTTCAGCTCGGTTCATTCTCGGTTCAAGCGAGTATTTTTCGGTTCATTTGAACCGGCAAAAGTCATTATTTTACCGCATTTCGGTTTTAAAGCTCTATCTGGTAACCGTAAGTACTAAATTTTAAGTCTGTGTGGAAAATTAATTATCGGTTCGGTTTTGAACCGATAACTTATTATTTCTACATTTTAAAGTGTACAGTGGGTTTAGAGTGCGGTTCCAGTTCTTATCGGTTCTAAAAAACAGAATTATAACGGTTTTCAAATACCGTGACACGGTTAGGAACCGATAAGGGTGTCTTCCTAGCACTGCCATCAAAAGGGCAAGTTTTGGTTAGGCTGGCATTATGTCTGAGAAACCCAAAAGAAAACCGGGCCCACTGGGTTTCAACACTGTGATGTCTGTGGGAGGCCTTTGCCAAGGCCGACACACACACCTGTGTTTATTGTCTGGGGCTGACCACCTCCTGTCAGACTGCCAGGTGTGTAAAATTCCCTGCAGCCACCCTGGAAAAGAGATTGGGCCGGCTCAGGGGCAGAGGCCAAAAGTCCGCTGACCCGGATGGCCAGCCTGGTCCAGTACCCACTGGACCAGAGAAGTGCCCTCTGACCAGGGCGAGACTTCCTCGGGCAAAGGAAGGCTGGTTCAGAGGAACCAGTCGAGTAAAAGACAAGAAATCAGTAGGTTTGGGGTCCAACATTGTGTCTCCAACTGCTGCAGAGATAGCTAAAGCCATTCAGATTGTCCAGTCACTGTCTCAGGATCTGTAGAACCACCAACAGTTGGTAAAAGGTTGGTTCGTTCAGTCCCAGTGGTTCAGGATTTTGAAGTTGAGGATTTTTATGAACCACAGGAGGGAGAGGAATTTGATCAATATATGTGTGGCTGGGGGGTCTGGGCGTGCCCATTAGACGGACATTTCTCCAGACAGACCTTTAGAATCTCCTCCTATTCTGTCTGAGTCCCTTCTTTCTTTATTTTTTACAAAAGGTTGCAGAAACCCTCCAGCTTCCTTTAGAGGGCTGTGGATGAGCAAGAGGAGCCTGATTATGTGGAAATGATGGCTATTCCAGAGTCTAGGAGGTTGTCTATTCCTTTGCATAAGTCATTTGGAAGCAAACAACAAAGATTTTAAAAAATCCTCATTCTGTCCCTCCTGTAGATAAAAAAATGGACAGAAGGTATACTTTGTCAGGCTCGGATACAGACTTCCTTACTGAACAGTGTAGTCATGTAGGTGTGGTACAAGCTGCAGCCTGTGACAAGGCTAATATTCCTCTGGCCTCACATCCTCCTGATAAGGATTCCAGGAAGATTGATGCCATGGCGAAGAAACAGTATATGGCAGCTTCTTTGGGACTCAGGCAGGCAAATTATATGGCTTATGTGGCTAGATATCAGAAATCTAGGTGGGACACAGTATTGCAGTTAGCCAAGCAGGCCCATGGCCAGCTGGCTGAGTGAGTTGGAACAGGTGGCTGCTGATGGCATTGAAGCCTCTAAAGTTCAATTTCATACTGCTGTTGATGTTAATGATGTTTCCTCTAGGGTCATGGCCACTTCTGTAGCTTTCCGTGGGTTGGCATGGCTCAGATGCACTAATCTGTCCCAAGATACCCAGTCAAAGGCTATGGATTTTCCTGTAGTAGAAATTCTCTGTTTGGGAACAAACAGAAAACTATATGAAAAGATGGATGAATACAGAACTACCTACAAAAGTGCCCAGGCTAAGGAGAAGCATGCCATGCCACAAAGGCATGCTCCCAGAGGTAAAGGGCAGGCCTTTTCCAGGCCTTTTACCAATTTCAAGCCTCCTCTGCTTGTCTCGCAGAGGTTTCTTCAGAGGCAGGGGTGAGCGAGGCACAAGCAGACCGTCCCCTCCCCTCAACCTAAGGCTGCTGCTAAGCAGGCACCTGATGGGGTGCCAGGGCCGGTCTCCTGTACCAGTGGGGGCAGGTTGGCCTATTTCAGCGGAACTGGCTGTCCCTAACTATGGACAGATGGGTTCTGGAGGTAATAAGCCAGGGTCTGATTCTCAACTTCAAACACTTTCCAAAGATGAGAGTCAGACATTTTCCACCTGCAAATCCTTCAGAAGCCCTTGCTTTGGAAGCAGAGGTTTCTTCTCTTCTGGACTGCAAAGCAGTGGAAAGGTTCCTCCTTGCCATCAGGGCAAGGGCTTTATTCAAGATACTTTCTTACCCCAAAAAGACAGGAGAATGGAGGCCCATTCTAGATTTAAGGTACCTGAACAAGCATCTTTTGAAACCAAGTTCAAAATGTTGACTCTGGCAATGATATTGCCTTCCCTAAGACCAGGGACTGGCTAGCTTCCCTGGACCTCAAGGATGCCTATTTTCATGTTCTGATCAGGCCTTCTCACGAAAGTACCTCAGGTTGAACTGCCCTCAGGCCACTACCAGTTCAGGGCAATGCCTTGACCTGACCTCTCGCAAGGGTATTCACAAAATGTCTCGCTGTAGTAGTGGCTCACTTAAGAAGGCAAGGGGTTGCTGTGTTTCCCTACCTGGGCGACTGGCTGTCATTGGGTCAGTCTCAGGTCAGGTGGCTCCATTTGCAGAATCACCCAGCAACTTCTCACTTCCCTGGGATTCCTGCTAAACTTACCAAAGTCAGTTCTGGAACGGTTCAGGTCCTAACTTTCATAAGCGCAGAATTGAACACAAGGTTAGCCAGGGCTTTTCTTCCCTCGGAAAGGGTGGACAGACTCATCGCCTGGCATCCTCCTTTACCCTGCGGGTCTCTCGACCAGCAAGGCATTTCTGCAGCTCCTTGGGCACATGGCTGCTTCCACAGCTGTCGTGCAGGAGCAAGATTCCAGATGAGGACATTCAGTTCCATTTGAGGGCCTATTGGTCTCAAGGAAGGACCCCTACCAAGTTGGTTCCAGTTACTCAAACTCTGATCCTAGCCCTCCACTGGTAGCAGGTCCAGAGCAATTTAAGACAGGGGTTCCCTTCATTCCCATTTCTCCTCCCTCACCCTCACACGGATGCCTCCCTGTTAGGGTGGGGGCTCACCTAGGCGATCTTGCCACCCAGGGGTGTGGTCTCCTCAGGAATCTCTGCTCCACATCAATCTGTTGGAACTCAGAGCTGTCTTTTTAGCTCTTGGTGTTTTCAGATTCTGTCCAGAACAAAGTGGTTCAAGTCAGGACAGACAATACCACCACAATGGTAACATCAACAAGCAAGGGGCACTCGGTCTTCAGCCTTGTGCACCGAAGCAATGAGTTTGGTCTCTGGCCTACTCCTGAACACCTCCCTGATAGCGGTTCACCTCCCAGGGAAGGACAATGTCCTAGCAGGCGCCCTCAGCAGAATTTCTCAGGGCCATCACGATGGACTCTGAATCCACAAGTGCTGGGGTCCGTCTTTGCCAGATGGGGCACTCCTCAGATAGATCTTTTCAAGCCCCAGACAACCATCAACTTCCTCTTTTCTGTTGCAGGCCTCCAGTACTGGGCTCAGTCCCTCTGGACGCCTTTCTGTTGGACTGGAAAGGGAAGTTTCTGTATGCCTTTCCTCCCTTTCCTCTTCTTTTCAGGGTACTAGTAAAAATCAGATCTCAACCTTGCAGAGTGATTCTGATTGCCCCAGATTGGGCCAGACAGCCCTGGTACCCTTTGCTTCTGTCCTTGGCAGTCCACCCTGCCCTGAGCCTACCCAGAGTCCACGACTTACTGGCCTGTGCACAGGGGAGAGTGTGGTATCCGGACCTCAAATCCCTCCACCTCAAGGCTTGGCTCTTGAGGAGCTAGAATTTGACTTACACCTTTCTCAAGGTGTCATGGATATTTAAAGGCTTCTAGGAAGCCTTCCACTAAGAGCCACTTATAATTCTAAGTGGAAGAGGTTTTCCATCTGGTGCTCTGAGAGGCAGATTATCCCAGAATCTGCTGATCTTCCCATTCTTCTGGAATATTTGGTCCATCTGAATTCCCTAGGCCTTAGACCAGCTACCCTGAAGGTTCATCTGGCAGCTGTCTCTGCTTTTGTGTCAGCAGGAAGCCTGCCTCCCTTTCTTCTCACCCTGTGTTCTCCAAGTTTTTAAAGGGTTACTTATACTAACCCTCCTTTTGAGAACCAGCTCCGCCTGGGACCTGAATATTTGCATTGCTCAGTTAATGCAACCCCCCTTTGAGCCTCTGTCTTCAGCAGAGCTCAAGTATTAAGTTGGAAACCGTTTTCCTAGTAGCTATCACCTCTGCCAGGCGCATAAGTGAGTTACAGGCCTGTCAGTGGAAGAAGATTTTATCTCTTTCCACAGAGATAAGGTAGTCCTTAGGACTAATAGAAAGTTTTGCCTAAGGTGGTTTCTGATTTCCACCTGAATCAATCTATCTCTCTCCAGTATTTTTCACTGAGCATTCTTCCTCAGGTGAGAGGAGACTGCACAGCTTGGATGTCAAAAGAGCCTTAAGCTACTATTTAGAGCGCACCAGAGGTCATAGGTTGAATCCTCCAACTGTTTCTTACCTATGGCGAGGTTGGCAAGAAAACCTGCCACTAAGAGAACAATTGCAAGGTGGATTGTTTCTTGTATCAATTCTGTTATCAGAAACTAGGTAGAGTACCCCCCCTCAGGATTGAGGCCCCTCCACCAGGGGGCACAGCTGCGTCTCTAGCGGCTGCTAGGGACATTCCCATTCTGGAGATTTGTCAAGCTGCTACCTGGAAGACAGTTCACACCTTTACCAAGCATTATTCCCTGGATGTCCAGTCCAGGAGAGATGCTCGGTTTGGCACAGCTGTGCTTCAGAGCCTATTTCCTAAGTAGGTTCTGACCCTCCTCCATGGAGTACTGCTGTGTAATCTGCTAATGTTATAATATAGCAAGACTTCATGGTGTTTGAAGAAAAAATTACTCACCTTAGTAATTGCTTTTCTTCTCATGGAGTCTTGCTATGTCTTCACCCTCCCTCCTGCCCCTCAGAACCTCTACTTGGGTAGGGTGGCGATTAGTGCAAGCACTGTGTCATGCCATTGTAGTTATCCCTTTACCCTCTTTCCTTTGGGTTAGGGATCTGGTTGCTTTCATTTAGGTTATTTATATTGCCCCCTTCCTGGACTTGAGTCTTGGGGAAGGGGTTCATAATGTGCTTGTCAAAGGGTGGTAAAGCGAACCATAATACCATCAATTTTTGTTATTATGGTTCTGGGTGTTTTCTTTGTTGTTTATATTGTTGTTACTACTACTAGTAGATAGCCATGGGCTAGTGTCGTTTTACACAGACTTTCTGTTCTTTGATGTTAGCTTCGTAAAGATCTGACAGTTTCATTTGAAACTGCCAGATGAAACTTTGAGCACAGCGCCTCGCGCTGTAGAACTCAGATCCTCTGGAGTTAACTCCTTCTTCTCGGGCAGTTCAGCTGCAGTGGCTGACTGCTAATGTTATAATATAGCAAGACTCCATGAGAAGAAAAGCAATTACTAAGGTGAGTAATTTTTTCATTTTGTCTAGGAGTGATGCTAGGTTTGGCACAGCAGTCCTGCAAAGTCTGTTTCCAAAATAAGTTCTGTGCCCACCTCCAGTGATACTGCTTGGTAGTCTGCATAAAGTTAGGAATATTCTGAGCATTATTGGGGTTAGAAGAAAAAAAACATTTACTATAGTAATCTTCTTTCTTCCCAGTGATGCTCAGATTTTCATAACTTCCCTTCCTACCTCCCCTTCAAAAACGTCAGCCTCTGCACTCCGCATGCTGGTGTCACTCTTATCATTATACACCCTTGGAGTGTTTTTACCCTGCACCTGTCAATAGTTTGGGTAAATCAGGTTTCATTGTGTTCTCCTTTTTTGGGTGTTTTTTTCCTCTGGCATTTTGTTCTAACCATTATTTAATAGTTCTCCAGTTGGAATGTTATTTAAAAAACATATATATTTTTGGGAAAACACCAATTTTAATAATAAAATTATAGTATTATATAACTTTGGGCCTACTTTCCAGACTCCATTTATAAAATCCGAAGAGGTTTAGAACACAGGCAGTTAGAGGCAGTGTTTGAAAGATGTTCACATGCAAAGTGTTCCATCATTTGCATGTGTTCTGTCTCTCCGGGCAGTCCAACCCTCCAGGCTTACTACATAAAGTTATGAATATCTGAACCACTGGGAAAAAAGATGATTACTATGGTAATTTTTTCTTTACTGCCTAGTGCACCCTACCTGGTAAGCAAAAACTAAATTAAAAAAAAAAAAGCTTCTGTTGGTAAAAATGGCTTATTGGTTTAACAGTTTTTTTTGAAGGGTACCTAAACAACCTAATTTAGTTTTTAAAATGTCTGCTTATCAAGGGAATAATTGGATACCCTGAGTAGTAGACAGAAAACACCTTTAAGTTAGTACATATTTACACAACGTTCATACCAGCTTATTGAGTGGGGTGGGTGGTGAGAGGATGTGATGGATGTAGAGTCCCTTCTGACCTTAAATTACTATGCTACTATGTAAATTTAAAAATGGTTTTATAGATCTTTCAGGTAACGGTGTCTGTTTAATGCTGAAATAACATTTATTTATGAAGATAAGTGTGTCAGCAGAGCGACTCCTCAGGAGCCAGGATATTGTTTTCTGTAGTGCTCCACGTTGTCAGTGGGGTTCATTACAAATGGATGACATGCACCCCATTAGGGGAAATGGCACAGCCCAAGGCAGTAATCTGTATAAAATCCTGAGCACCTGAACATTCCAGACAGCAGCAACTTTGCAATGCCATCAAAGGGAAAACCGCTTTGAAATTTCCCTGAAGAAGGAAAAGACTTTCTTTGCTCTCTAGTTTTTGGGGCTGCAGTTCTGCATAGCAGGTTGGGGCTACCTGGTGACAGGGAGCACCCCTAATAGACCAGTTGTAGATGGAGGTGGGGTTTCACCTGAGAGCTAAATAAATGCTGATGGTTGTTTTTGTTTTTTTCCCCTCCCTATGGGCCCCAGCCCTACCATTCCTTCAGGCTCGCTTAGCTCACTTTTGCCCACCATCTCTCCTCCATTGCCTCTCCTCCGTCGGTAATAGTCCCGTGTGCCCTGCACCCCAAGGGTCTGGAACTAACCATACTGGAAGGGCCCCTCCCTGGGAGGAAGGGAGGAGAATACGGGATACAGTGCCCCCGAGGCAGGCACACACAGGAGACGGAGGAGCAGGTGTGCTCCGGGGACTAGTGTGGTGGGAGTAGGAGTGGTCATCATCCAGCAAGGCTGGAGCCATTGTCTATTTTTCTTGGGGGGGCGTGATGTGCCACATGACATCAAGGCCGAAGCCGATGTCCACCATGCTCCCTCCTACAGTGAAGCTCGACATGTTGCCAAGCCTCTTACCCCTCCTTCCCTCCCTGGAGAAGGTGAGCAGTCCTTGGACGCTCAAGCCTCCTCCCCGCGGAGCTTTAAAATGCATAACCATTTGTTACCGCAAAAGGGTAATGCTAAAACTTATAGGGTTAAATACCAACTGCCACCCCTTAATTTCTTGTGAAATTTAAAAATATTCTTATGTTTAATCTTTTCAGACAGGATTTATTGCACTTTATAATATAATTTTATGTTGTCTAAAAGGGTAATGATTCTGCTTTGAAATAGTTCAAGTTTATTGCAGGAAAGACTCCATTGAGCAAGCTCATTCACAAGGAGGTCCTGAGGCACATACACAAGTGGTTTTGAAGCCTTAAGATAATATTAAGGGGATAAATTGATAAAACAAAAGGGAAGACACCGTTACAGATGAAACAGTTTTTTTTTTTAAAGGAAATTGATCTAAAAGGAAAAAACAAGCACCTTTGTTTACACAAAACACTTTATTTAAAAAAATGTAAAATTTAAAATGGGACTGTTGGTAAAGTAGTAGAACTTAGTCTTGTCCATCTAGGAAAAATCTTCATCGTCAGATACACCAATATTCATCTTGGTAATCACATACATCTTGGTCCTCATCATTTGCATTATAGAGCATAGACATAACATCATCTGCAAATGGTGTGTCCGTCCACTTTACATTGAGATCATCAATCCAACCGTGCAGAGCTGCATTTGGGGTATTGATAACTGCAACAGAAGAAAGCCTCCACAATCGGCAGACGTAGTTGATTCATAGAATATGTAACTTCAAGGTTTCCTGGCAGGGTGGTAGCAGAGATAGATCAGTTATTCTGTTGCCTTTTTGTTATATTTCTCCCAGATTATCTGCTGCCTCGCTATATTTACACTAGTAACTTGCTTCCTTCCATACAGTTTACAGACATACTCCTTCAACAGAGCTACGACCCCCTTATCCACTTGCCAATCACTCCCATGTTCCTGAAAGGCATCCATGAGTTTGGGGTACTTTTGAAGGACATTCCAGCAAATCTTCTTAACCTTTTTGAAGAATGCAGTAACAGTCATTTCCTGTGAATGCATGGAAATCGACTAAGGCTTTCTTTGTTGCAGTGGTCATTTCACACTAGCAAATGTCAACAGTTTTCTTACTGTTACCATGGCCATTGTCCATGAATAAGCTTTGCTCACATTCTGAATATAGTGACAGTAAAATTACTGGTATAACTGTATCCCCAGGTGGTGAATGGATGATGACAGGGCCTGGACGTACATGAAGAGCAATTTTTGTGTCCGTTTCTTCCTGGTCAGAACAGAGATCATCCACAATTACAGTCCCTTCTTTAGTGATCGTGTAGCATTTTTCTCTCTTCAAAAAATAGATCACTCGGCCCTCTGGCAAACTTATGAAATTTTCTCCCCAGACCTGCATGATCAAATCAATCAGGCACTCCTTGTTAAATCCATTAGAAAGGAAGTAACTGAATTTCTTTGGCACTTTGGTGTTGGGACCTTTGATAATATGCTTTTCACAAAATCCTCATTGAAATCTCTCAGCCTCTTTGATTGACTGCTCTCTATATGTATCTACAACAATATCCACGCTTGCAAATCCCTTTGGAAGACTATTCAGGAGTTTCATTGCCAGATCACTGAAGGTTTGGTACCTGGGTAGAATAGCACTCTCAACAGCATATGTTCAATACAGTGCTGTAAGGAGAGCAAGACAAGGACAGCGACAGGGGTAGGATAGTGAACGCCAGCTACCACTGCCCCTGTAACTGTCACATCACAGGGAGTTGACTGTAAGAAGGAGAGAACAGGTGGAAAAAATTGGTGGCTGACTGAGCTGCTCCTGTGGTGGAGAGGG
The DNA here is from genome assembly GCA_016271365.2 of Neoceratodus forsteri. Lineage (NCBI taxonomy): Eukaryota > Metazoa > Chordata > Ceratodontiformes > Ceratodontidae > Neoceratodus > Neoceratodus forsteri. The sequence goes on from CM028132.1 coordinate 744,387,724, forward strand.
CCATGGCATGAGTAGCTCGGTCTGCGTGGATCTGGAGACCAGGGTTCTGTTCCTGGTCTCCGAAATTTTGTCTGAGAGACAGGTGTGCATTATTTTACCAAGTTCTGTCTCACAGATTCCCCCTCCCCCGAGCTTAAATTTGATTGGGGGTCTTGAGACAGAGCCCCTACAAAAACAAGATGATGTATTGTGCTCTGTGGCAAAGTCGCAGTCCGCTCTGTTTTTTGGGTGCCGTTGTGCTGTTCTGGCCAGCACGTTTTTTGTCTTTGCTGATGTAACCTAGTGCCTGAAGGTTTCAGAGATTTCTGTCATAACCTGCACTGTTGCCATTCGATCAACTATGTATGCCGACACACTTTTCTTGGGGGGAAGCTCCAAAGTGTCTAACACTGGACAGTATTCTGCTAGCACTTCAAGTAACTTGCTCTTTGGTGTTGTCTGTCTACTTGTATCTGCATTGGCTAGACTCAGCAGGAGTGGGCCCAGGCAATATGTTCATAACTTGTTTAGATCTACAGGGATGTTGTGCTTGTTTGAAAGGGCCAAAAGTTTTCCCAATATATCTCCTTCAAATTTAAGTTCTGTAACTTTTCCTTTGGTAGTTACTTGCGCAATTTTGTTTGCATTATTGAAGGTTTTCACTGGGGCTTTTGAAATTGTATCAAAATATTTTTTACCAATTTCCAGTCTTTCTTTGACAAACTGTTCATACATTCTATACCTTGTTCAATGATACCGGTGAGGTTCTCTTCAATATCAGGTGAAACAGGTGCTCGTGAGGACAAATTGTAGATCTTTCAGCATCTAAAGTAGTACTGAATGGTTTGATAAACTCCTGATTGAGAAGAGGCAATAAGGCTTTGACGCGTTGTTCTGACTTGATGAATTTAGATGGCCTGAATGCTTTTTTTTTTTTGGGATTACTGGCTGATTTGTGAAGGCCAATCATCTCCAAAGGTGACCCTCCAAATTTGCTAGATGTGGCTGATTTAGCACCCATTTAACATAGGCCATTTGATTTGCAGCAAAGTGTTTGATTCTACCTGGAATTTGGCACTTCGATTGTATGTCTGCTCACCAGCTTGGTCAACTGATTCCCTAGAAGCTTTGTGATGGCTCCTTTGAACTGAAAGCCCTTGCTTTTCAATTAATGTCCTGGACTATGGATGAGAAGCTTCAAGAGTTTAAAGTGCGTGCACATAGCAAGCCTCATATCGAGCATAATTTTGCTTGTGAAAGCAAATAACCAGGGGCAGTGAATATTTCCAACACGGTAGTTTAAGATCAAAGTTGTTTTCTTTTATTTCTGTGTGGAACAAATGCAGCTGATCCACTATATTCAGATATGTCATCCAGAGCTGTGGGGTTTTCCCCAGCTCACCGTGACGCATCCACTGCCTGAAGGCCTCATACTTAGTCTGGAAAGTGACAATCTCATCTTCCTGAAGCAGTTTATGGAAGTCTGTGTGTTACAGTGATGATCTGATCAGGTCAAGCAATACTGCAGGGGCGGCATTCAAATCTATTGAATACTCTAGAAATCTGACCTGAAGCAATCGCTCTAAGGCATCTGCAAAATGCTCATGTACAATCCATGCCCAATTGTAATGCTTTCCACGTAAAACTCCCTTTATGCTGCCAGAGGCACAAAAACCAGCCTGAAATACTATGTCCTCAAATCCGCTGCCACCAACTAATTGTTCTTTAATGCCAACGTTTTCCAGGAATAGGTGGAATCTCCCAAATGAATTATGACATTGTGGAACTGATCAGGGAAATTTCCACACAACATGATATGCCTTTGCTGCTGCTCCAACATCAAGCGTCGGGTGAACATAGGGCATATATACTTGCTGAGCTATTTCTTGTGTTTGTGTGAGGTATTCAACTACAGTGGCATAATCAGTGATGTATTTGTGGATGGGTGGAAGATATGTGATAAGTTTTCTTTAGTGAACTTGAATAATTGTTACAAACTAGCATCGGCCAACCAGTAAACCTTGGGACAAGCTGATCCTCCTTGTGTGCTTCCCAACTGAATTTCCATAGCATTAGCTTTGTCTTGCTAATATTTACCACTGATGTTGGCACAGTAGACTTGTGCATATTAACAAATGTGGTTGGCTTTTTTTTTTTAAATTCACCTGTCAATGATCTTATTCCTCTTCATTATATACAATTGTCCTTATTTAGTGGGCAGTTTCAGTAGAATCTTCTTGGAGAATGGAGCCTTCAGATTCTTCTTGATATGCAAAACCATGTGTATTATTCCATGCCCAGTTACTGTTTCAATGTTCCGGTCAAAGTTATCCATCCAGAAAACTTGAGAAAACAGAAGACTCTGAATTTGGTTGAAGTGGCAGTAACAGACCTTGCTCTTGAAAATGCTGAGGAAGTTCCGCTAAGCCAGTTTTAATTTCACACCCTTGGTCATAACTGCAACTGTTTCTTAAATGAAACAGGATAGAAACATAGACTTTGATGGCAGATAAGGACTGCTTGGCCCACCCAGTCTGCCCATTCCCTACCTATTGGATAAGCTGCAGATCCTAATTGACAAGCAGCCTACTTCTTCCTAACCCCCACCAGAATTGCCTTATGTCTGTCCCATGCATTCTTGAATTCCCCCACTGTTTATGACCCCACGACCTCCTCTAGAAGGCCGTTCCATGTGTCCACCATCCTCTCCATAAAAAAAAAAAATACTCCCTCACGTTGCCCCTGAGCCGTCCTCCTCTATCTTCAGATTGTGCCTCCTTGTTCTTGAATATCTTTTTCTGAAAGATGCTACCCTCTTGGACTTTGTTGATTCCCTTGAGGTACTTGAAAGTTTCTATCATGTCCCCCCTCTCCCTCCTTTTCTTGAGGCTATACATATTAAGCTCCTTTAGTCTCTCTTCATATGGCTTCTGGTGAAGACCCTGTTCCATTTTAGTTGCCCTCCTCTGGACTGCCTTCATCCTGTCTATGTCCTTGCAGAGATGGGGCTGCATGCAGTACTCCAGATGGGGTCTCGTCAACTGTCTGTACAGAGGGATAACAACTTCCTGTTTTTCTACTGGTGATGCGTCTCCCTATATATCTCAGTATCCCCCAGCCCTCCTTACTGTCTTCTCAAATTGCTTGCTTGCCTTAAGGTCATCTGATATGACTACCCCAGGTCCCTTTCCATTTTGTTGTTAGTAGCCCCCACCCATAGTGTACTGCTCCTCTGAGTTTTGTTTCCCAGGTGCATTACTTTACATGTCTTTGCATTGAATGTAAGCTGCCATACTTTTGACCATTCCTCCAGCCTTGCCAAGTCCCTTCTCATCCTTTCCGTCCCCCTTGTGTATCAATACTGTTGCAGATCTTTGTGTCATCTGCAGAGAGGCATACTTTTCCTTCCAATCCGTCTGCAGTGTCACTTATAAAGACATTAAAAAAGACCATTGCCAGTACTGAACCCTGCGGTAGCCAGCTAGTAACCCCCCTTCTTCGGAGCGGACTCAGTTTACTATTACCCTCTGTGTCCTGTTGTCCAGCCAATTTTTTTACCCAGGCTAACACCCTGGGACCCACTCCCAGGCTGGCTAACTTGTTTATTAATCTTTTGTGTGGGACTGTCAAATGCCTTGCTAAAGTCTAAGTAGGTGATATCCACAGTCCCTCCATGGTCTACTATTTTGGTCACCTAGTCAAAGAAATCTATTAGACACGTCTGACATGACCTTCCCACTGTGAATCCATGCTGCCTTGAGTCCTGTGCCCTGCTGGCCTCTAGGTACACAATAATTCTTTCTTTCAGAAGTGATGCTATCATTTTTTCCTACCAATGAGATCAAACTAACAGGTCTGTAGTTTCCTGCCTCTGTTTTATGGGCATTTCAAACACCATGAAGTCTTGCTATATTATAACAATAGCAGTCAGCCACTGCAGCTGAACTGCCCCGGAGAGGAAGGAGTTAACTCCAGAAGATCTGGAGTTCTACAGCGCGAGGGCGCTGTGCCCAAAGCTCTATCTGGCAGTTTCAAATGAAACTGTCAGATTCTTCTCCGCTTCACTGAACAGTCGCTCCGGAGATCAGCTCCTTCAGCTCGGTTCATTCTCGGTTCAAGCGAGTATTTTCGGTTCATTTGAACCGCAAAGTTATTATTTTACCGCATTTGGTTTTAAAGCTCTATCTGGTAACCGTAAGTACTAAAATTTAAGTCTGTGTGGAAAATTAATTATCGGTTCGGTTTGAACCGATCGGTTGAATTTTGTCTGCATTTTAAAAGTGTACAGTGGGTTTTAGAGTGCGGTTCCGGTTCTTATCGGTTCTAAAAAACGAATTATTCACGGTTTTTCAAATACCCGTGACACGGTTAGGAACCGATAAGGGTGTCTTGCCTGGCACTGCCATCAAAGGGCAAGTTTTGGTTAGGCTGGCATTATGTCTGAGAAACCCAAAAGAAAAACCGGGCCCACTGGGTTTCAACACTGTGATGTCTGTGGGGACGCCTTTGCCAAGGCTGACCCACACACCACTTGTGTTTATTGTCCGGGGGCTGACCACCTCCTGTCAGACTGCCAGGTGTGTAAAAATTTCCTGCAGCCACCCTGGAGAAGAGATTGGGCGGCTCAGGGGCGAGAGGCAAAAAGTCCGTTGACGGATGGCCAGCCGGTCCAGTACCCACTGGACCAGAGGTCTCCCTCTGACCAGTGAGACTTCCTCGGGCAAAAGGAAGGCTAGTTCAGAGGAACCAGTCCCAAGTAAAAGACAAGGAAATCAGTAGGTCTGGAGTCCAAAATTGTGTCTCCAACTGCTGCAGAGATAGCTAAAGCCATTCAGATTGTCCAGTCACTGTCTCAGGGATCTGTAGAACCACCAACAGCTGGTAAAGGTTGGTTCGTTCAGTCCCAGTGGTTCAGGATTTTGAAGTTGAGGATTTTTATGAACCACAGGAGGGAGGAGGAATTTGATCAATATATGTGTGGCTGGGGGTCTGACGTGCCCATTGAACGGACATTTCTCCAGACAGACCTTTAGAATCTCCTCCTATTCTGTCTGAGTCCCTTTCTTTATTTTTACAAAAGGTTGCAGAAACCCTCCAGCTTCCTTTAGAGGAGGCTGTGGATGAGCAAGAGGAGCCTGATTATGTGGAAATGATGGCTATTCCAGAGTCTAGGAGGTTGTCTATTCCTTTGCATAAGTCATTTAGGAAGCAAACAACAAAGATTTTAAAAAATCCTCATTCTGTCCCTCCTATAGATAAAAAAATGGACAGAAGGTATACTTTGTCAGGCTCGGATACAGACTTCCTTACTGAGCAGTGTAGTCATGTAGGTGTGGTACAAGCTGCAGCCTGTGACAAGGCTAATATTCCTCTGGCCTCATCCTCCTGATAAGGATTCCAGGAAGATTGATGCCATGGCAGAAGAAACAGTATATGGCAGCTTCTTTGGGACTCAGGCAGGCAAATTATGTGGCTTATGTGGCTAGATATCAGAAATCTAGGTGGGACACAGTATTGCAGTTAGCCAAGCAGGCCCATGGCCAGCTGGCTAGTGAGTTGGAACAGGTGGCTGCTGATGGCATTGAAGCCTCTAAAGTTCAATTTCATACTGCTGTCGATGTTAATGATGTTTCTTCTAGGGTCATGGCCACTTCTGTAGCTTCCGTAGGTTGGCATGGCTCAGATGCACTAATCTGTCCCAAGATACCCAGTCAAAGGCTATGGATTTTCCTGTAGTGGGAAATTCTCTTTTGGGAGCAAACAGAAAACTATATGAAAAAGATGGATGAATACAGAACTACCTACAAAAGTGCCCAGGCTAAGGAGAAGCATGCCATGCCCACAAGGCATGCTCCCAGAGGTAGGGGCAGGCCCTTTTCAGGCCTTTTACCAATTTCAAGCCTCCTCTGCTGTCTGCAGAAGGTTTCTTCAGAGGCAGGGGTAGGCGTGGCACAAGTAGACCGTCCCCTCCCCTCAGCCTAAGGCTGCTGCTAAGCAGGCACCCTGATGGGGTGTCCAGGGCGATTCTCCTGTACCAGTGGGGCAGGTTGGCCCTATTTCAGCGGAACTGGCTGTCCCTAACTACGGACAGATGGGTTCTGGAGGTAATAGGCCAGGGTCTGGTTCTCAGCTTCAAACACTTTCCAAAGATGAGAGCCAGGCATTTTCCACTGCAAATCCTTCAGAAGCCCTTGCTTTGGAAGCAGAGGTTTCTGCTCTGCTGGACTGCAAAGCAGTGGAAAGGGTTCCTCCTTGCCATCAGGGCAAGGGGCTTTATTCAAGATACTTTCTTACCCCAAAAAAGACAGGAGAATGGCGGCCCATTCTAGATTTAAGATACTTGAACAAGCATCTGTTGAAACCAAAGTTCAAAATGTTGACTCTGGCAATGATATTGCCTTCCCTAAGGCCAGGGGACTGGCTAGCTTCCCTGGACCTCAAGGATGCTTATTTTCATGTTCTGATCAGGCCTTCTCACGAAAGTACCTCAGGTTCGAACTGCCCTCAGGCCACTACCAGTTCAGGCAGTGCCCTTCGACCTTACCTCTGTGCCAAGGGTATTCACAAAATGTCTCGCTGTAGTAGTGGCTCACTTAAGAAGGCAAGGGTTGCTGTGTTTCCCTACCTGGACTGACTGGCTCATTGTGGGTCAGTCTCCAGGTCCGGTGAAATCCACTTGCAAGTCACCCAGCAGCTTCTCACTTCCTGGGATTCCTGCTAAACTTACCAAAGTCAGTTCTGGAACCAGTTCAGGTCCTAACTTTCATAAGGCAGAGAATTGAACACAAGGTTAGCCAGGCTTTTCTTCCCTCGGAAAGGGTGGACAGACTCATCGCCCTGGCATCCTCCTTTACCCTGCGGGTCTCTCGACCAGCAAGGCATTTTCTGCAACTCCTCGGGCACATGGCTGCTTCCACAGCTGTCGTGCAGGGAGCAAGATTCCAGATGAGGGACATTCAGTTCCATTTGAGGGCCTATTGGTCTCAAAGGAAGGACCCCCTTACCAAGTTGGTCCCAGTTACTCAAACTCTGATCCTAGCCCTCCACTGGTGGCAGGTCCAGAGCAATTTAAGACAGGGGGTTCCCTTCATTCCCATTTCTCACTCCCTCACCCTCACCACGGATGCCTCCCTGTTAGGGTGGGGGGCTCACCTGGGCGACCTTGCCACTCAGGGGTATGGTCTCCTCAGGAGTCTCTGCTCCACATCAATCTTTTGGAACTCAGAGCTGTCTTTTAGCTCTTCGGTGTTTTCAGATTCTGCCAGAACAAAGTGGTTCAAGTCAGGACAGACAATACCACCACAATGTGGTACATCAACAAGCAAGGGGCACTGGGTCTTCAGCCTTGTGCACAAGAAGCAATGAAGTTGTGGTCTCTGGCTTACTCCTAGACACCTCCCTGATAGCGGTTCATCTCCCAGGGAAGGACAATGTCCTAGGCGGACGCCCTCAGCAGAATTTCTCAGGGCCATCACTAATGGGCTCTGAATCCACAAGTGCTGGGGTCTGTTCTTTGCCAGATGGGGCACTCCTCAGATAGATCTTTTCAGGCCCCAGGCAACCACCAACTTCCTCTTTTCTGTTGCAGGCCTCCAGTTCTGGGCTCAGTCCCTCTGGGCCTTTCTGTTGGACTGGAAGGGAAGTTCCTGTATGCCTTCCCCTTCCTCTCCTTTTCAGGGTACTAGTAAAAATCAGATCTCAACCTTGCAGGTGATTCTGATTGCCCAGATTGGGCCAGACAGCCCTGGTACCCTCTGCTCCTGTCCTTGGCAGTCCACCTGCCCTGAGCCTGCCCAGGTCCACGACTTTACTGGCCTGTGCACAGGAGAGTGTGGTATCCGGACCTCCGTACCTCCACCTCAAGGCTTGGCTTGAGGAGCTAGAATTTGCTGACTTACACCTTTCTCAAGGTGTCATGGATATTTTAAAGGCTTCAAGGAAGCCTTCCACTAGGCCACTTGTAATCTAAGTGGAAGGTTTTCCATCTGGTGCTCTGAGAGGCAGATTATCCCAGAATCTGCTGATCTTCCCATTCTACTGGACTATTTGGTCCATCTGAATTCCCTAGGCCTTAGACCAGCTACCCTGAAGGTTCATCTGGCAGCTGTCTCTGCTTTTGTGTCAGCAGGAAGCCTGCCTCCCTTTCTTCTCACCCGGTGTTCTCCAAGTTTTTAAAGGGTACTTCATACTAACCCTCCTTTTGAGAACCAGCTCCGCCTGGGACCTGAATATTTGCATTGCTCAGTTAATGCAACCCCTTTGAACCTCTGTCTTCTGCAGAGCTCAAGTATTTAACTTGGAAAACCGTTTTCCTAGTAGCTATCACCTCTGCCAGACGCATAAGTGAGCTACAGGCCCTGTCAGTGGAAGAAGATTTTATCTCTTTCCACAGAGATAGGTAGTCCTTAGGACTAATAGAAAGTTTTGCCTAAGGTGGTTTCTGATTTCCACCTGAATCAATCTATCTCTCTCCCAGTATTTTTCACTGAGCATTCTTCCTCAGGTGAGAGGAGACTGCACAGCTTGGATGTCAAAAGAGCCTTAAGCTACTATTTAGGCGCACCAGAGGTCATAGGTTGAATCCTCCAACTCTTTCTTACCTATGGCGAAGGTTGGCAAAGGAAACCTGCCACTAAGAGAACAATTGCAAGGTGGATTGTTTCTTGTATCAATTCTGTTATCAGAAACTGGGTAGAGTACCCCCTCAGGATTGAGGGCCCACCCACCTGGGGTACAGCTGTCTCTAGCGGCTGCTAGGGGACATCCCATTCTGGAGATTTGTCAAGCTGCTACCTGGAAGACAGTTCACACCTTTACCAAGCATTATTCCCTGGATGTCCAGTCCAGGAGAGATGCTCGGTTTAGCACAGCTGTAGCTTCAGAGCCTATTTCCTAAGTAGGTTCTGACCCTCCTCCATGGAGGTACTGCTGTGTAATCTGCTATGTTATAATATAGCAAGACTTCATGGTGTTTGAAGAAAAAATCTCACCTTAGTAATTGCTTTTCTTCTCAGGAGTCTTGCTATATTATATCCACCTCCCTCCTACCCCTCTCAGAACTTCTACTTGGGTAGGGTGGCGAATTGGTGCAAGCACTGTGTCATGCCATTGTAGTTTTTCCCTTACCCTCTTTTCCTTTGGGTTAGGGATCTAGATTGTTTCATTTAGGTTATTTATATTGCCCCCTTCCTGGACTTGAGTCTTTGGGGGAAGGGGGGTTCATATGTATTGTCACAGGAAACTAACCATACTACCATCAATTTTGTTATTATGGCTCTGAGTGTTTCTTTTGTTCTTTATATTGTTGTTATTACTACTAGTAGGTAGCCATGGGCTAGTGTAGTTTTCACACAGACTTTCCGTCTTTTGATGTTAGCTTCGTGAATCTGACAGTTTCATTTGAAACTGCCAGATAAAGCTTTGGGCACAGCGCCCTCGAGCTGTAGAACTCCAGATCTTCTGGAGTTAACTCCTTCCTCTCCAGGGCAGTTCAGCTGCAGTGGCTGACTGCTATTGTTATAATATAGCAAGACTCCATGAGAAGAAAAGCAATTACTAAGGTGAGTAATTTTTTCTTTCTGTCCTACCATATTGTGCAGCATAACTCCAACAAGTATTTGTTTTGTAGTGAGAAACTTGCAGCGTATTGCACCATGAATTAGGTCTTCTGAGTAGGACTTTGACAACTGGGAGACTTGTTCACTCTGCGTATGTTTGGGGGAATTTAGTACATGCGAGAAAAATGATTGAACGGTCTCTGGGGGCTGTCATTCTTTACTCAGGAGAGCATCCACTGTTGGTGGCCATGGTAGTGAAGGTGCTGTCTCTACAAATCTCAAGATATGTTCATGCAATAAGGAAGCAACATGCTTGATGACTTGATTGTCATCTGTTTTAAAAACTCTGTGACTGATGCACCACCAGTTAATGATTCAGCACCGATTATAACTAGTGGTTTTTGAGGATCAACTGTTAAAAATTAAAGTGAATCCCCATATTTCTTTTTCAGCTGGTTTCTAAGTTTATAATGGTATCGTCGATCTCCTATTCAGACGCCCGAGATTTCATTCAGTGCCTTCATTGAAACGGCTTGGTGTCTTTGAAACCCATTGCCTTCAATTATACGACAAATGGCCTCAAACCCAGTTCCATCTGACTGCTCATTGTCATCCTCATTATCACTTCTATTCTGATCATCTGGGGTCCTGTCCGTTGTGATTACTGTATAATTTAGGTAGCATTTGTCATGTTTACGAAACCCTTGCAGTGAGGTCCTCTGTCTTAATATTTGTGAGCATATCTTAGTCATCACGTAGCTCTGCCGCCCTTTTCATTGTGGCTTCAGCAGTTTTTGTAACAATATCAGTTGGATATTGCTTCTTCACCTTCACTTTGATTACATATTTGTTACAGATTCCACATGTATCAGGAAATAACACTCTAGGTGATGAGGCACAAGGAACACCACCCCTGAGATGATAATGTGAGCTACATTCAGCTGCATGTTCTCCAGGTTTTCTGATGCTCTTGGCTTTTGTGAACTTTTGATAGCATTGTCTATGGTAGCCATACTTGGCAGAGTCATAGGCATTGGAGTTGATGCACACTGCTTATCATGATTTTCACCACCTAACTGGTTCGAATATCTTTGCTTTCCGTAAGTGTGCAGTACCTTTTGTCTCTCAAAGATGCTGCTTCAGAGTCTCCTGTTGTCAGGGAAGGGTAATGCACTATACACTGCAGGGTCCTGTGATTTTCCTCTCTACGTTTCTGCTTGACAGAAAAGTTTAGAGACATTCTTGAAGAGTATAAAATAGAAAGATATGTTGTGTTAGTATCTATATCTATCTATTATACAGGCGCAGTCACACCTATGTATTAGGGTTGCATAAGTGCTTCTGTGTTAAGCCCAAATGTTTGCACCATAATAACTTGGCCCCCGTTCAGCCGATTTACATGAAATTTGAAAAGCGAAGTCACTCTACCAGTATCTCTTGATCCTGTAAATTTCATGTAGCTCGGTTCAGTGGAAGCAAAGTTACAGAGGTGCAAATAACTGCAAAAGTCTCCGTTTTTGAAAATTTTAACTTTTTTTTTTGGGGCCACCTGATAAAAAAAAATAGGAGTCTTTGAAACCTGAAACTTTCAGGTTTGATGGAGGATGGACCAAGATGTGTGCTTTCGTAGTTTTTAGGTCCCGCTGTTAAGTAGTTTTTAAATTATTTAATAAGTGTTCCGTTTCTGTGCATGCGCAGTTCAAAAAATCAGTGTTCTATTCCTAACTGAATTTTTGTGAAAGCAACAGTTTGCACTGTACGACACAGCTGTCTTTATTAAACAGCTGTCATATAGTGAAACCCCTGCTGCTGTCGCCACTCATAGGTCAGGGATGGGGCTACTGTCATTGTAGCCCGCCATGCTGACACTGCTGTGACCTTCAACTGTATCTGCAAACTGGGGGCCCCAATCCCCGGTGGCAGTGTATTTTTTTCTTTAATGTATGTGTTTGTTTATTTTCTGGCTGCTCCCTGCAGCTTGTTTCATGTAATCCCCCCCCCCCTTCCCCCCAGCAGAGTGGGACACTGGGGAGCCCACCCCCAGTGTCCCGAGATAGATGAATTAATATCTTTGTATCTGCAAAAAAAGAAAACCGTCACTTGGCATCTTTTTAATTTTCTAGTAACTTTCAGAAACAGAAAACTGTCCCTCGTTGTCCCCTCCCCACCCTCCCAATGAGCAGCCACCACCCCTTCCCTATACTTACCACGGAGGTCAGGTACTGTCATCTTCTGTGGATTGGGACACGACTACACTCAATGCTGAACCATGAACTGAGGAATAAAGGTAAGTGACGTATAATGTATTTCAGTGGTGTTTTGAACTTATGTTGATATCTTCGCCATTTTTTGATATTTTTTCACCAAATTTTCAACGTGGGCTTTTTGGGACCACTCCTCATGAACACTGTCACTGCCATTTCATTAATCGGGCCCAGAAGGTGATTTTGCGGTTGCTGCACGAAATCACCTTTCGGGATCGATTAATGAAATGACAGTGCCAGTGTTTATGAGATGGGGTCCCAAAAAGGCCATGCTGAAAATGTGGTGAAAAAATTCCAAAACATTGCCAAGTTATGAGCGTGTGTTGAAAACTGTCTACACAGGTGTGTAACCTTGGTAATTTACAATATTTTGACTCCAGATTTTTAACATACCCATTTTTTCACACATCCCCATGAACAGTACAGCTGCCATTTTTCACATCTTGTCCGAAACGTGTTTTCAACCTGTGGCGTGGAATGGTGTCTCAGCACGGATTTGAACATTTTCACCTATTATGGGGTTTATGAGGTGGGGTCATAAGAAGGCGATGTTAAAAGTTTGGGGTCAAAATATTAAAAAAACAAAATTTATTAAGTAACATTGTTTGCAGGTATATCTGTCTGCACCTCTGAGGAACACGCTGCCTTACCCGTGCGCAGAGTTCAGGCATGCAGCACCAGTCACTGCCTGGGTAGAGACGGAGCAGTGTTTTGGCATGGATGCCACACCCTGTGGTGGGTCAGGGAACCTCACGCACAAGGTATTGACATGTGTTGGGGTCTGCTGGGCCTATGCACTGCATCAGGATTGTCTCCAATATCGTATTTTGCTCATTTTGTGCAGGTCCCAAAGGGTCTTGCGCAAATGAGGATACAATTCCAGGACTGTCTCCAATGTTGTATTTCTCTCATTTCAGGACCTGCACAAATGAGGATACAGTTCCACAACTTCCACTATCGCAAAAAGAAAAGAAATTAGTTGCAAAAAACTATGTTAATACAGAGATTAGGTTTATAAAAACACAAAGTGTACAAAGATGGGGAAATGAAAAAACATTAGGGATTTGGGTCTCCAGAGTATTGGCGAATCAGTGGTGGGGTCTTATTAGGGTTGTCAACCCTAATGCCCACCCCTACCCTGGATCAGATGAGATCAAATGTGCTGTCTCGGGCCCTGTGTGAAGAAAGCTCTGACAGATTATGTTGCCCATGCTGTATCACTATGAGTCACTAGGTTGGAGCTGTATCTTGAGCTTGGGAAAGGAGGCTACGGGCTGGGTAAGTGGGCATTTGGTTTGATAACCCCAAGTAAGACCCCACCATTGATTCTCTAATACTCTGGAGACCCAAATCCCTAATATTTTTTTCATTTCCCAATTTTGTACACTTCGTGTTTTTACAACCCTAACGTCTGCATTAACGTAGTTTTTTGCAATTAACATGTATATCTATATCTATATATATAGGCACAATTGTGTCCCTATAGTTAGGATTGAGTAGTATGTTTAATCTCAAATTATGCACTTTAATAACTTTGCAGCTGATCAATGGATTTGCTCAAAATTTGGTATGCGCTGTCCCATTGGGTAGATCTAACATACTAACATACTAAAAAGCCAGCAGAATAGGCCAAATGGTCTGTCTTGTCTGCTCTAAAGCCAGCAACCTAGTGGCTACTCGCCTTATCACTCCCCCAGCCCCCAAGAGGGTCTTCTTTAGTTTGTTTCCCCTTGTACCTGTCCCACCTCTTCTTGAATCCCTCCACTGTGCCCTCCTCCACCAGCCTCCCAGGCAGCGCATTCCACGGCTCCACCACCCTCTCAGTGAAAAAATGCTTCCTATGCTACCCCCTGTAGATTCCCCTCCAGCTTCCACTCATTGCCCCTGGTTGTCCCTCACCCCCCTTCTTTAGCCTAAAAAGCTGCTTGGTTCCACTCCTGGTTATTTCTTTTACATACTTGAAAACCTCAACCTCAACCTGAAGATCTCTTGATGTGGCAAGTTTTTTGCCGGTTGGCTGTGCAGATTCTGAGATCCGGACAGTGCAAAAAGTCAGTCATCTTTTTGTAGTTTTTTCCTCATCGTCCTGTGTCCAGACAGTGTGGAATTTGGTGTGATTTTTTTTTTTTTTTTTCATGGTAGAACCAGCTTGGGTAAACGGAACAAGCATGCCAAATTTTGTGTAAAAAATTTTGATCTGTTGCAAAATTATAACAATTTTTAATTTCCCATTGTTTTCAATGGGAAGAGCACTTTTCAGGATAGAGAAAAATCGACAAAGGAATTTGCTCTCTCAAAAAAGGATTTATTTTGCGACAGCGTTTTCTTTCTCACGAGAAAAAATTCCTTGTTTGCGAGCCACCATCTTGTTTTCAGTTTTTGTTGTTGTTTTTTTTAAGTTAAAAAGCACCCAAAATGAAGGTATCTAGAGACACCAACATTATGTATCTTGTCCATCAGGACTCCGTCAGGTGGACTGTAAAGTTATTTGGTGAAAGAACAACCTTACAGTGCCTTTTTTAACATTTTTTTTTTTTGTATATTCTTTTTTCGCCCTCCTCATGTTCATAGACCCCCACTCCTTCAGGCTCTGCACGTCTCCCGATAGCCCCTCCTGTCCTAACCCGGGCCTCCTCTTACTCCTCGTATCGCAGCCGATCCCCGGGATATCCTGGTGTATCCCTTTGCTGGGCAGGCCCCCCTCCTCTGAGGGGGAAGGCACTGGGGGGAGAGGGATGACCCCAGCACACTCTTCTTAGGACCTGGGGATGCTGCTGTGGAGAAGGAGGCCCCGGGAAGGCACTGGAGGCAACTGGGGACAGAGAGCCATCATCCGGCGGTCAGCGAGCAGTATTTCCATTTTTCTGGTGTTCCCCTTCATGCGATCCCTCTGTTGTGCCCCTGGTCTCCACCGGGTGCCGCTGCAGAGCAATCATACGGGCCTAACCCTCCCCAGGGGAGGAGAGCAGTCCTATGGACGCTCAATCCTACCCCTTCCCCTGCCGACCCCCGGCTTTTTTAACATTTTTATGATTTTTTTGTGAGCTGATTCTTTTTTGTGAGCTCACGAAAAGGATTTTACAGGCTATTTTGATGCATAACTGAGCCATGTTTTTAGATTTTGGCCCCAAATTTTCATGATGTCCTTTTGGGGACCCCACCTCTTCCCACCTCATGAACCAATATGACAGTCATTAGGCAGCTCTCGTCAGAAAAGTGATTTTTTTTGCAGTTGGTTGATGAAATTAACTTTCTGGTGGGATTTGTGTAGCAACAGTCATTGTTCCTGAGGTGGGGTCATAAGAAGGCTATGTTGAAAATTTGGGTTAAAAATTTCAAAAAATGGCTGTTATGACCATTCCTTGAAATGTTGCTACACACACTCGTAACGTTGAACATGTTTAATATTTTCACCCCATATTTTCAACATAGCCTTCTTATTACCCACCTGTGCTGCAGAATTGCTCCTCAGTTGCGCAGAATTACATTTTGGCAGGGATTTGAAAATTTTCTGTACTAGGTACATGTGGTGAGGTTATAAGAAGGCTATGTTGAATATTTGAGGTCAGAATGATTAAAAATGGCACAGTTATGACTCTTGGTTGCAATTTCACTATGCATGCTTGTAACTTTGTGAATTTTGAATATTGTGAGCCTAAATTTTCAACATAGTCTTCTTATTTGGTGACTGTTGTCCTATTACTGGAAGCGCAGGGGCCGGAGGGTCCACATGTCACAGCTTCATATACCTGTAGTCCCTCAGTAAAATAAGGGTACTATTATACAATCTGAAAAAATGAGGGAATAAATTTCAAAACACTTTGTTAATGCATCAGTTCGGGTTAAACCAGCAAACGTAGGGAAATGTGGTATTAGGGTTTCCAACCCTAACACCCCATTCCCACCCTGCACAGACCCACAGGCGGAGAGGTCTGTCTTGGGGCCATCAGCCGTAACACTCACCCGATTTCATTACAAAATTAGGAGACATGGCTACAGCATAGGAGAATGGGGTGAGCGTTGGGGTTGAAGGCCAAAAGACAGAACCCCGACCTGTGCGTCTGTGCAGGGGTAGAAATGAAATATTGGGGTTGAAAACCTAACACACTATTCCCTACTTTGTTGAGTTAACTAACTGATGCATTAATGGAGTTTTTTGCAATTCTGTATCACACGCACACACACACCTACATACATATGCCGCACATATATAAACACAGAAGATGGGGCGTGAAGAACTCACGGTATAAACTTGCTAGATTTTAGTCTATTAATGGTGTCTTAATATTTATCAATTTGTCCTTTTATAGTACCTTAAAACTTCACAAGCACAAAGGCATTTCAAAGCAGAATCCTTACCCATTTAGACAACATAAAATTATATTATAAAGCTCAATAAATCCTGACAAGATTAAATGTGAGTATTTTGAAATTAAGGCGTGGGGATTGGTATTTAACTCTGTAACTTTTAGCATTAATCTTTTGAGGTAACGCATGGGTATGCATTTTAAAGCTCTAACTCCCGCCTATCCATTGAGACTAAACTTGAATGTATATTTCCCTTACTCTCGAAGTAATGTCCCAAGAATCTGCATTAACTATGTGGCGCTGAAAATCACAAAATATGTCTAGGTGTCTGTACAAAATTGATGCAAACTACATTCTGCTTCAGCGTTCATGCAGTTAACACACACAGCATACATTTTGTGTATATCTGCTACATTAAACAACCGTCGGCATTTATTGAGCTCTCAGGTGGCACCCCACCTCTATCTAGACCTGCTCTGTAAATCTGAAACCGTGCCTGTTAAGCGGTGGCTTTCAGATTGTCTAGCTTACCCTTTTTTCCCCATTTCCACGGTCTGTGCTTGGATTGGGGGCCACGTCTGCCACAATAATTCTGGGATTTTTTTGAGCAGGTCTGCGATTTTCCTCCTGGAAATAAAATAGTGCCCCTGGTAAGTACCTGTTTTCGGGTTTTGGTTTAGAGTCGTTCCTGTGTCTCCTTCAATCCCCGGCTCATAGGAGACTTCTACTCATTTACCTTTATTTTTATCAAGTGCTTTTAGTGCTTATAGTGTGAGGGAATAGTTCCTCTTTAAATTTTTCCTAAGCATGGTCTTGCTGTTTGAGAAAGGGGAAAAAAAAGGGAGTGAGAGGAAACACAGACTCTGAGAGGGATCAGAGTCTATCAGGCAGTCTTTTGCGGGGATCTGTTGCTGCAGATTGTGTGGTGGTTTTCAATGACTCTATTGAGCTGCGCACCTTTCCCACCATTTTTCGGAGCGCCATCCATTGGGCTTGTGCTGTGTTGTCATTGAGAGGCTTCCTCCAGCCTCAGTGTATCTTTTGCGCCCCACCCCCCCAACATGCTGACTGCATGCACAGCGTCGTGACATCACCCATGTGCAGTTTCACAGGAGCATCCACTCGTCTGCACTTTCTCTATCACTAGATATGGTGGCTCTGTTTCCTTACACTTGGGACATGGCTGGCTGGCGTATGTATAGCTTAAGATGTATAACCTCGAGGAAAGGAGGGAGTTGGGGGGACATGATAGAAACTTTCAAATACCTCAAGGGAATCAAAGTCCAAGAGGGTAACATCTTTCAGAAAAAGAGATGTGCAAGAACAAGGGGGCACAATTTGAAGATAGTAGGGGGACGGCTCAGAGGTAATGTGAGGAAGTATTTCTTCACAGAGAGGGTTGTAGATGCATGGAATGGTCTTCCTGAGGAGGTCGTAGAGTCAAAAACGGTGGGGAAATTCAAGAGTGCATGGGACAGATATAAGGCAATTCTAGTGGGGAGTAGGTGGAAGTAGGCTGTTGGTTAACTAGGATCTGCAGCTTATCTGTTGGGTAGGGAAATGGGCAGACTAGGTTGGCCAAGCGGTCCTTCTCTGCCATCAAATTCTATGTTTCTGTGTTCCTTCTTCAGTAGTTTAAGCTTCTGGGCTGGTAGGAACGCTCTTCTACTTCTTTTTTCCCCCCTACTGTTAAAGTGGGGATCGTGGAAGTATTCTTCCATTCCAGCATTATATTGAGTCTCTTCAGATAGTTTTTGTCAACTTTATTCTACCTTTTGGACATGTATGACTAGTGCTTTGGCACCATGTCTCATCGGAGACCTCTAGTGTTCAAACGATGTAAGACTTGCAAAAGAGTAATACAAGCCTCTCCACTGGGTTCCTATTGCCCCTATTGTGTTACTCCAGAGAATGTCTTTTATAGTCCCCCCCCCCAGTTGGGGCTCCAAGCTGGGGGAAGGGTGCTCCTGGTGTTCAGCTGGTAGTGGCAAAGCAGAATTGCGTAAATCTTTGTTGTTGCCCTTAGGAGAGCTTTTGGGCCCCAGTGTTTGGCAGGACATCCCATTAGTCACACCTGACCCCAAACTGGGTCTCTTAGGTGGCATACTCGCCTCTGAGGCCAGGAGATCAGATGGCTGTGGGTTCAGTTCCCACATCTGGCACTTGGGTTAAATATCTCAGTTCTGACACTGTAGTGCAGCATGAGAGGGGTGCTGCACTTCTGAGGTTCCGTCTTTCGGATGAGACGTTAAACCGAGGTCCCATCTGCCTGGCTTGGTGGTAGTTCAGGTGGATGTTAAAGATCCCATGGCACTTATCGAAAAGAGTAGGGGAATTTCCCTGGTGTCCTGGCCAAATTTCCCTCATTCACTAAAAATACCACCAACAGCTTAATCTGATTAAAGGTCAGTTGGCATTCATCTGTATCCCCCTCCCCCGGGTTGTGCCTGAAAATAGGCAGGATTTGTCTAGTGCACTTACCCGATCAACAAAAACTAAATAAATAAATAAATAGGTCAGGGGGACTCACACAGGCACGTCCAGGTGTGCCGGAGCAGGATAAGTCTGTTAATATGGATCTGCAGGCAGACCCCGACCCTGACCATACAGAGGGTCAGGATAAGGATAAGTGGGACCTTGGGGAAAATCCTGACCCAAAAAAGTTAGATGATGATGACGACGATGACGAACAACCTTCTGAGGAGGAAGGGGAGTTGACAGAGCTAAAGAGGAAGATTCTTATCCCTCCCCTGTTTGATACCAGATCTTTGTCCTATCTGATAACTGAGGCTTGTAGGACATTACAGCTGAAGGAGGTGCAATCCACGGAGGCACTAGATGTAAATCCTATCCTGTCCGCGTCCTCTTCCACTGCAAAGTGTCTTCCAAACTTTATTCACTGTGAACAGATTATTGAACAAGAATGGACAGGTGTGGACCAAAGAAAATATCTGCCAAAACTGCCAAAATAAGCAAGGTCTACATCTGAGCTACAGTACATGGAAACATTTAATTTTATTTATTTATGTAGTTTTTGTTGACCGGGTACATGCACTAGACAAATTCTACCTATTTTCAGGCACGACCTGGGGGAGGGGAATACAGATGAATGCCAACAGACCTTGAACCAGATTAAGCTGTTGATGATATTTTTTTTTTAGTGAACGGGGGGAAATTTGGCCAGGGCACCGGGGAAATTCCCCATCTCTTGTGGTGGGGGCGCTGCTGAATTTCGGTCGAGCGAGTGTTCGCTGGAGACGACAGCATGGACGAGCGGGTGGAGGAGACTGCCTTTCTCCCCACCCAAACAACCCTTGAGGCAATGGCAAAATAAAATATCCCTGAAAGTTCTGACACGGCCACTGGAGATTTATATGCATCGACGCATAATGTTGTTGTCGACGCAGTTTTGGGTGGTAAGACGCCGGACTGGATGGTAGGATGGCAGGAGTAAAACCCATGGGTGAAAAGGATTTTCCCTCCAGGAAAGAATATTTGATGTACCTGTTGGAAATAAGAGAAAAAAAGGCGTGCTGACAGAATATCTGAAATGTCTACACCAGAACAGAAAAGCTCTGGTGAGCTGGGACACTCTGGACCACAGTGTGAAACAGTCAGCAACGGTTGTTAATCAAAGGGAGAAAAAAAAAACAAGGTACTGTGACACAAAAAAAGAAACGTCTGCTACTATGAATGAGGGAGCTAAGGTTTGGAATAGGGTACAGGAGAGGGAGCTGCAAAACCAGGGCACAAAAGCAATGCAAAACCAACAAGGTTTTCAAAGTGAAGTTTTTTCAGCAGAAAAGAGTGGTGATAACGGGGAAATCCTAGAACAAATGGAGGTGGTGGAAGAGGAAAATGGTGACATTATTAATGGAGCAGGAGGGGTGCACAGGGGAGGTTCAAGCACAAGATAATCTAATTATCAGATGGGGAATTCTAGTCCCTCACAGCCAGATTATGACAATGACATTTCTGCCACAGGCCTAAAAATTTCAGAGGTGCTCAAAAATGCAGGTTGGGTTAGGCCAGGCAAAAATCTAATTGGAAATCCCCAGAAAGAGAAGGAATGAGGGCAGGGGCAGCAGAAAATATTGAAGACATGGAACTCCCTGTAACTTTAAACTTAACACAAAATCCTCTACTGTGGTTTAACATAAATTAAAATAATACTGCAGACATCCACACGCCTATAGAAGATGAGGGCTGGAATGGAGATCCATCAGTTTCAGAGGAACAAGTTCAAGACAGGGAGGCATGCCCCCCCCCCCCCGGACTCTCGCTCAACCACTAGAAACAATGAATGATAAAAATGCTGAGATGGGGGCTGAGAGCAACACCCAGCAGAGGCCACGACACCCTCCCCATACGTATGCAGGCCTGTTTCATGCTCCACCTGAGCAGGCAAAGAGGAGAAATGCAGTTCGTACTAGATATCGGGGAGGTCTTGAAACTTTCCCTGATCGCATCTACGTGGGGTGTAAGCTGGTGAAGGAAAGCCTTCAATTTTTACCAACAGAAATCTGTGCCTTAATTCATATATCAGGAGACTCGAATTTTGACCAGAGTTTTAAGACAGCAACAAGTTTAGAAGCTTTTTGGCACAGATGCCAACAGGTACGATACACCCCATTATGGTCACCATTCATCGCCATCCCTTTATCTAAACCAGCTGTAAGAACTGTAATGGTCCTATTTAAAAGTTAAGGAGTAGCAATAACGGATATATTACATTGGATAAAAACAAAATGTACAGGGTTGACACCTCCAGATCCTGTCATTGACGCCGAGCAGCTGGGGGGGGGGTTGGCATATAAAAATAAGACTGCCACAAGTAAATGGAGATATACAACACCTTCCTAGTTGCTTCCATCTTGGGGGAGAGAGAGAGGATTTATATTTTATCCAGGACAGCCCAAATCATGTTTTAGATGTGGGGCCTACACACATCTAAACCATGTATGTGACAAAATGAAATATTCCTTCTGTGCCAGGATTGGATACCTAAGTATCAACTGTTGTAGCCCAGTACATTGTAACCTGTGCAACAAAAATACCCATGAGTTCAGAAATTGCCAATGGGCCTGTCATAACAATCCAACACAAAACCATGAAGACCAAAAAGAAACAGTTTCAAAGGCTCAGCAACAGTCCGCTGCTAGACGCTCTACAGCCCCACGACCAGAGAGGCTCACAGATATGATTGAGCAAAGTTCAGAGAATAATTTACAATGGGAAGATGAAACCCTAGCCCAAAGTATGGCATCCTCAGAAACTTAAACAAGATCACCCACTGCAGACAGTCTTCTTTTGGCCAATATTCTGAGTGAAGCTTCGACCTCAGAACACCAGATTGGGACCACCACTATTGGACCGGACACTGTCTCTGGCCCTCAATCCAGTGCTGTAACACAGGGGATGCCTCCCCCTGAGGACACTCTGTGGAAACTAAAATCTGCTAAAAGAGTGACTAGAAGCAGAACAAACAGAAATACATTGGGGGGTTAAATTACGGGCTGAAGAGACTCTACAAACAAGGAACAGATATGCCCCACTAACAAAAAAGAAACAGTGGGCTGAATCTGAAGATGATTCGGATGCTTCATCCCAACCTGGGGCGATGACAGACATTAATTTTGTTTCAAGTGACTCTAAATCAAGTGAAAAAAAAAAACATCTAAGTTAAAATCTCCAGGGAAATCAGGTCAAAAATGAATTGGTACTTACTCCCCTACTTAAATCATGTCTAAACAATTTACCCGTGGATCTCTGAATACTAATAGCACAAAAAATGGGAGGAAAAGGCGCACAACCTTTTCAATACTTAGCGACTTAGGGCAAGATGTATATTTTTTACAAGATACACGCCTACGTTCTTTAACTGAAACCAATCAAGCTTCCCGAGATTGGATTAACGGCCCATCTTCTTGGTCCCTAGCAGAAGAAACTTGCGCAGGGGTTGGGATAGTATTTAGTACCCAAGGTGTACAAGTTACAAGATTATTAGATCTTGTACATGGGAGGGTTCTCTTGTGTGATATTATCTTTAAGCATCATGCATGGAGATTAATAAATATATACAACCCTCAAATAAAAACTCAGAAAGTTGAAATATTTAAAATAATTCAACCATACCTTCACACGTCCAGATCAGTGATTTTTTTTTGGGGGGGGGGGGACTTAAAACTGTATTTGGTCTCTATCTCATGAAACAGGTGCCACCCCCAAGCTATATAATGATGCAAATGTTTTACGTTCCGTGTGTTCTACAGCTAGGTTGGTGGATAGTGCATCCTATGGAGTAAGGCCTCCTAAAAACACCTTCCATAAAGGTCGATGCTCTTCAAGAATTGATTTTTTTTTTTTTTTTTTTTTATCAGAATGGATACCTTGTGATAGCTGCACAGTTATTCCCAGAGAAACATCTGATCATTCACTACTAAATATTCAAATAGGGCTTGCCCAGATCAAACCGTGATCGCATAACTTTTGGAAAATGAATACTTCAGTATTAAGTGAAGAGAATGGGTGGTGGAACTGAAGAAATCATTTCTGCAGAATTAACTTTTTTAGACATATATGATAATCCTGTGTTCTTGTAGCAGGAAACAAAGATGGAAATTAAAAAAACACTGTATAAATGTGGCAAGAACTGTAACAAAGGATAAGTATGTTAAATATTTAGACTGTAGAAGACGGTTACAAACACTAACCTCTCTCGCAGCTGAATTTGGGTTAGACTACTCCACCCAAATTGCTAAAATAAATGTGTGAAATACGGTACAATAGAGCTAACTCACTTTTCCTGGAACAAAAATATGATATGCAAGGCAGAGCACAAACTGTAAATCCATATGACAGCTGCAATCAAAGGGTTGAAAAGAAATACATGACACAATTAAAAGATACCGCAGGGATAATAGTAAAAGAGAATGAAAAGATTTTAAATATGGTAAATTCTCATACAAAAACACCAATTTGGGCAAACCATGCCAGTGACAGAAGACTTGGATACTTTTCTATCCAATATAGCACTCCCTGGACTATCTTCAGATATTAAAGATGTGACTAACCCTATTACTGTGGGTGAAGTCAAGTCTGTGGTGTCCCATTTAAAAAAATGGCACATCTCCAGGCCCAGATGGGATTCAAAATGAACTGTACAAGAAGTCCATAGATCTTTTGGCCCCATATCTAGTACTTGTATATAACGGAGTAATAGAGGGCCAATATCTATTACCTCCTGTATTGGCTGACAGCCTTCTAATTTATCTATATAAAAAAGGTCCCAAAGATGACATAAATAACTGGTGCCCTATCAGTCTTATAAATACAGACTGGAAAATTTTATGCAAAATCTTAAGTAGCTTAGGTGGCTAGTGTGTTAATATTTCCGATGCAGGCATGTGCACTACCACATCACTCCATGTTAGATAACCTAAAATTACTGAGAAAAGTGTATGATTCACCAGTGGCGGGGGTTATCTGCTTAGCTTGGATCTATCCAAAGCATTTGATTTAGTCTCTCACAAATACACTTTTGAGGTACTCCACTATTATGGGATACCTAGGCAATTCATTGAATGGCTAAAACTCATTTATAAAAATGCCTCTGTATGTCCCTTTTGTAAATGGAATTCTAGGATCCCATGTCCCTATAAAAGGGAGTAAGGCAAGGGTGCCCTTTAAGCCCCTTGCTTATACGTGTTTGTAATTGACCCACTCCTGAAAAAGATAAATGCTGACCAAACCATACACGCAGTCCAGCAGATACAGCATTTCCAAGCATCCTGGCATATGCAGATGATATCTACCTTTTGGTGGCAGATCACCATTCTGGGGCACAGGCTCTAATGATAGTGCAAAGCTTTTCCCAGGTTTCAGGCTTGGCTTTGAATAAACAAAGTGTCGGTGTAGCTATTATGGTCCACACGGACTTACAGGTCTCTGAAATTGAGAGAATTAGTATTCAGAAAGAATCCTTAAGAGGTTTGGTTGTACCATTTAGGGGGCAAAACCCTGCTACTAGCAACTGGGTGAAAACAAAAAAATGGATATGGCAGAAGAAAAAATGAATAGTTGGAAATCATACCCTATGACTAGAACAAAAGGATGCTTATGCTTAAAACTTTTATTTTTCCACTTTTTTTAACAGTTATATTTACCCCTTGCCAGCTAAATTGGAAACAAGGTTGTACAATTTTATTTTTTCATCTGCTGTGGGGGAGTAGGTTGAACCCTGCAGAAAGAAATATAACCTACAGGCCTATGGAAAAAAAAAAGGGGAGGGGGGTCTCAACATGCTAAATCCAGTCCTCTTTTTTTTCTTCTCAGTTTTTCCTATATTCAGATATTATCTCTATCATATGCTGGTCCGGTGGTGCTGAGGGCTGAGGTGCTGGATGCCACACCTTGCGCCATGCCGGCGATCCATGTTCGGGAAAGGGCACGGGCCACTGGGGGTCAGCAGAGAGGAGGTGGATTGAGCGGACGGCTCTCCATCTCCGGGGAGGGGGGTGATTGGTGGCAGGTGCGTGACTGACCCCTAGCGGAGTCTGGGACTCAGTGGCACGATGCCGCAAGAACATGGGGCGGGAGCACACGCAACCCCATTGCAGGCATCATTGTACACCACGCTTCTGCAAGGGTAGTAAATTAGGAAAGTCGGATGGTCGCAGTAGCTTGATGGCCGTCCCAGTGCTCCGGCTCCAGAGGGATCGCTCCCAGCGCTGGATCCGATTCAAGGTGGGTGAGATTGGGGGACTCCCCACCACTCCGCCATGGGGGGTAAGCCATGGAAGTAGCTGGGATCGAGGGTCTGTATGTGGAGCACAGGATAGCGGCCAGATGTAGAGCCGACCGTGCCAAGGAGAAAGATGGAGCTAAAATATACATTTATTATCTCTATTATATTAGGAAAGCAGCAAGAATGGGCCACTAGCATGAGGGCACGAAGTAAAAGCTTTATGCAAAAATGGGAAACTGCAAAATGGGGCCTTTTCCGGGATATTCCTGCGGAAATACCTCTATACCTTATAGACTTCTTTAAAAAAATTAAAACACAGAAATTTACTGTGCAGGAATGTATTAACCGTAATAGGAAGGAAATGTATACACATATTTTAAATGTGTGGTTTTCAGCAACTCCAATATTTGTATGTCCCCCGGGAATAGAGGAGAAATGCTTAACAGGACAACTAACAGAAAACAGAACCACACAAAAAATTTGGGACACCTTATGGATGTGTTGCCACAATAAATTGAATGTGCGAGGAAACCATTTTCACAAGGTCAGTGAGAAACGTTTTTGTTTAAGAGAAAACTGTGTAAGACAAATGGAAACAATGCAGCATTTATTTTTTGAATGCCCATATATGAAAAAAAGTTTTGGATATTTGTGGCACAAACTTGGAATGTCCATACATTTTCAGACATAAATTACAATGTCTTAGTGTATGGAAAATATGGTGGAACCTGGAAAAAATTCCACTCAGGCACTCTAAGAGTAGTGTGTGTGCAATAAATGGAGTATTTGGCAAGTAAGATGCCAGCATACCTTGCAGCAGAAATATGTCTGTCTTATGGAAAAAATTAACAAAGAGATTTCCATGGTATATCTTAAAGAAAAAACAAGCCTGCCAGCTCCATTGGTAGCTAATTGGTGGAAAGAAATGTCTGTTCACTTTTTTGAAGGCGTTACTTGACTAGGGGGACAGGAGTACTAATTTAGATAGTTAAAGAAACGAAGGTACTTCTTCAGGTAACTAGGGTGAGCTGTTTGGGGGAGGGGTAAATTGGGGGTATATTTCTTAAATAATGTATGAGGTAGGATGCATTGGAATTAACTGTAATAATGAAGTGTGGACCTCTCTTACGTTATGAATTTACTATACAAGAGGAGTTAGGTAAAAATGGTGGCATTGAAATATTTAAGGCATGTGTACGATTATATTTTGTATGTGTATCATTATGAGAGTGTTCAATATTTTCTGTATGATTTCTCTCTCATATTTGTATTAAAAAAACAAAAAACGAACTCCCCTACTCTTTTCGAGACGTGCCATGGGATCTTTAACATCCACCTGAACTACCATCAGAACAGGCAGGTGGGACCTCGGTTTAACGTCTCATCCGAAAGACTGCACTTCAGGAGTGCAGCACCCCCCTCATACTGCACTGCAATACAATTTAGCAAGGTTGAAGCAGTACATATTACACAAGACAAGGGGGTTGGGGGAAAACATACTGGACTTGCTACTAAGTAACATGGGTGACAAAATACAACAATGTAGGGTTACCACCCCTCTTGGCTCAAGTGACCATGCCATGGTTAGATTTTATTTATTTGAATTTTTATAACTGGGTGAGCCCACTGAGACAAGCTTGTCACTTTTTCAGGGATGACCCGGGGGATAAAACTATTCCACAGCTAGGTACATTATACATTTGGTAAAAACAATACACAGAATAAGTACAATAGTATGATTAGTAAATTAAGCTGCAGGTATGATTAATGGGTTGGCAGATAGAATCCTTGACTGCAGTCCGGTGACTCCAGGGTCCAGCGGTCAGGTTGGTAAGTCTTTGAGGTCCAAGGTTGATAAGCCTTTGATAGGGCTTAGGACCACTGTGATGGAGGCTGGCGATCACTGAGATTATGCAGGGGAATTTTGCACAGACAAAGTATCAAACATTCTGTACATGGTGTACATTAATGCACCAAAAATAGTGAAAGCAGAAGTAGTTCTAACAATTTACATATTTACAAAATAACATAGATGGTTAAAAGGAGGAAGCAAAAAAATCATATAATCAGTACATAGTGTGCATTAATGCACCAAAGATGGTGTATAATGGAATTGGTTCTATAAATTTACATATTTACTAAGTAACATAGGTGATTAAAAGGAGGAAGGAGGGGAGGGGATTAAGTAGAAAGATAGAAAAGCAGGGATGGTTAATGGAGGAAGCAGGGGAGAGGGGGTATTGGTAGAAAGTAGGGATGGGCGGATATCCAACTCGATAAAACAATCTGGTCGGATATCCATGATTTTTGGAAGTTTCGATCTGGGCGGATAGTAGCCCTTTAAGAGGTCGGATCACTTTGTTTACATGAGCACCTGTTAATTATGCACCTGATCACTTTTAAATTCCCTTATAAGTGGTGCTTTACTGTGAAGACAGTTGTGCTGGGGGTTGGACGAGAGACCAACTGAGCAAAGTGTTCAGCGCAATGCAGAGGTGAGCGGGAGCTTTCATCTAGAATGGCAAACAGAAGTTTAGTATGGAATTTTTTTGTAGTTGACAGAGAGTCTGAGGCTAAAACTAAGTGTTGTCTCTGTATCACTCCAAAGTATATAAGTCGAGGCTCGTCTGTAAAAAGTTTTGGCACCTATGGCTTGCTGAATCATTTACGAAACAAACATAGAAAAGAGTATTCCGAATTGCAAACTGAAAAAGCTAAAGTGGAATTGGAGCGACAGGCTGAGTCCTTATGTTAGCCGCCAGCCAAGAAAATAAAGAGGGAGTTTGAAATAATCAAAACTGCATTGCACATTCAAACCATACCCCAGCTAATACCAGAGGGCAGTTGAAATTATCTGTGCTGTTGCTGAGATGATTGCCCTAGATGAGCAGCCGTTTAAAATTGTTGAAAATGCCGGTTTCAAAAGATTGATTGCAGTGCTTGAGCAGAGATATTGCTTACCCTCGCGCAGTCATTTCTCCAAAGTTAAAATCCCTGAAATGTACAATAAACTGAGCTGTAAGATGCAGGTGGAATTAGCTAATGTTACCTCATTTGGCTTTACTACTGACACCTGGATAGCACAGTGTTCTATTATATCCTATCTCCCTATCACAGCCCACTGGATAGATGACAGCTTTAAAATGCATTCAGCCTTGCTTCATCTTAAGCACCTCTCAGATAAGTACACAGGGGAAAATCTCTCTAAAGAGTTTCTGAAAGTTCTTGGCACCTGAGGAATAGTGCCCACGAAACCGCACCTTGTCATTGGAGATGACCCCAACATTGCTAAGGCAATGAAACTCAGTGCTGTGGCGAGTGCTGGTTGTGTTGCTCACACCCTGCAGTTAATTGTTCATGATTCCATATTAAAGCAGCGTTCCATTGAAGAATTACTAGCAACAGGGTGGGCGATGGTATCGCATTTTAAGCATGCTGCATCTGCCACGGCTAAGATGACTGACCTACAAAAAACACTACAGGTGCCACAACATCGTTTAATACGGGACGTTCCAACAAGGTGGAACAGTACTTTTTACATGCTAGAGAGGCTACTCGAACAACGTAGAGTACTGACTGTCTGTGCTGCGGAGTGTGAGACCAGAACCTTCAGCTCTTCTCAGTGGTCATTGGCTGAAAATGTTTGCACACTTCTGAGACCATTTGAAAATGAAACATGCAGACTGAGCTCTGATAGTGCCAGCATTTCTGATGTGATCCCCACAGCTACCGTCCTACATCACAGTATTGAAAGTATTAAGGTCCCTGGGCTACTATCAATGAAAAATGCCTTACTAGCATCTATGGAAAAACGACTGATGCACTACGAGTCAACAAAAGAGGTTGTTGTAGCTACAGTGCTGGATGCTCGATATAGAATTAATTTCTTTTGCACCGAATGTGGCAGAAGTTTTGCAAGGCCATTCTTAAACAACTTGTGGATGAACTCACAGATGATCAGCTACAACAGCCGCCCGGAATTGACCCTGAAGTAGAGGCAGATGATCTGTGGGAGGTGTACTCATAAAATAAAGCTCTACCTGAAGACTGTAAGTTAGCACACTCATTTTGGGATTACTAAAGTTCACAATCTGCTAGATTAATATAATTTTTTTTCTTTTCAGCTTCTACAATTGATGGGATACCGTAGCGCAACACGAGCTGGATGCATATCTGTCAGAAACATTGCTCCAAAAAGCACCTGATGCATTGCAGTTTGGAGAATTCACCGTTTCCCTACTCTGGCTAGGATTGCAAAACGCTATTTGTCTCAACCCCCAACCAGTGTTCCCAGCGAAAGGATATTCCGTGTGGCAGGATATATTTTAACAGACCGTAGGTCCCGTCTGTCACCGGCCACTGCCAACATGCTTTTGTTCATTAAGGAAAACTTGGACAATTTTCGATGAGCTTACTTTGATTTTAAAAATATGTTTTATAATTTCTCTACCGAAAATAAAAAAGAAACATTACAGTGAGTCATGTGTATGTAGTTCATTAATAATCCGAACCGATAAAATCGATTCTGATTGGATATTACTTACATAAAATCCGGATCCGAAATATGGCTCAAAATTGGTATCCGCCCACCCCTAGTAGAAAGATAGGAAAGCAGGGACAGGGGTGTGACAGATTGGGGGGGGAAGGGGTTAGTAAGCAGATTTAACGTGGTGGGGTAAATGACCAAAACTTTAGGTAGTACAGAGATCAGGAAGTACGACAAAGCAGATTTTAACAAACTCAGGACAGATATTAGGAGGTGGAACTGGAGAAGAGACTTTGAAAACAAATCACTACAGGACATGTGGGAGATTCTAGAAGGGAAAATTAAATTTCTAGGGACATGGATATGTTGTTCATCCACACTCATTGGCAGGTATCCTTGCCGCTTTAAATCTTGCCGGAAGGTCTTCAAGCTTGCTCCTCCCACCCACCCGGGTGGTATAACTCTCGGCTCCGCCCCATGACGCTAGATCTTCCTTACCGCTTGGAAGCTCAGGTTCCCTCCTTAACGCTCTGCGTTTGAGACTGGTTCCTATTTCTCCGTTTGCGGATTTAAAAATAAAATTTTGCAAAAAGACTTCAGTCTTCTATCCCTCGCGGCTGCGATGGACAAATCGACTCCCGGATTTCGGAGATGCCCATGCGGGCAGAAGATGTCTTGGACGGATCCACACTCCACGTGTGTCTACTGCTTAGGCCTTGAGCACGACCCGCAGCTTGCGACCTGTGCTCATCTTTCGTATCGTCCTCGAAGGCCGTGCCCGATTACAACTGGGCCGTCCCGAGAAGCGTTTCCCTCCGGTGAAGTCCAAGGAGGCCCGGTTGGCGGTGTCCGCGGCGGCGGGCTCGGCGGATCAGCTCGAGCGGATGGTCGCCCTCGAAGAGGAGGCGGCGCGGGCCATATCTTCCTCGGCCGCGGCATTTATCCCGCTCTCTCTGGGCTCTTCTTACACGGCTTCTTTTAAGGAGCTTTGTCTGTCCCTCTCCACTAAAGGAGAAGGGCCTACGTTTGCGGGACCTTATTCTCGGTCCAAAAAGAGGGACAAGGGTAAGTCCCTCCGTCGACGCTCTTGGGAGCGGGAAAGGTCCCTCTCCCCGGGCCGTCGACCGTCGGCTCCGGTCGACTGCTCGGCTTCGGCCACTGGCCTCACGGTGTCCCCGTCAGGTCAGTTGACCGAGACTCCCACCGATGAAGTCGAGATTTTTCTCGACCCGTTGGACGGGCTGTCGCCTTTAGCAGCCGAGATTCCCCTCTCCCCGGTTCCCCCGGGAGGAGTTGAGGATCCCGTGGGCTCGCCTGTGCCTCCGGTTCCGGAGCCCTCGGATGCACCATCCGAGCCGAAGGGAGTGCCGGTTCCGGCCGACACCTCCCCGCACCGACCTCGGAAATTCCGGGACTCTCGGTCTCGGTCTCGGACCTCTTCGCGGTCCAGCCGATCCCACCGTCATAGGCGGTCTCGGTCTCGGCACCGCGGTAAGCGGCGTCGCCGCTCGTCCTCATCCTCCTCCTCGGATGAGGGGAGGCTCCGGCGTAAATTACGTCGGCAGTGCGAGACCTTATGTTGCAACAGCTCCTCCTGGCCGGGAATAAGCCGACCCCGTCGCCTTCCCCGGCCATTAAGTGGCTGTCACCGGATCGGCCGACACAACCCCTCGACTTATCCGAGGAGCCTATACCCAGGCCGGTTGTTCGGCCAAAACCAGCTGCTCCACCGATTCCGGTGGAACCTCCGCCTCCACAGCCACCAATTGGGGCTCCGACCAAGGATTCTCGGTCGGCTAAGGGTCTACCCCATCGGCTGTCAGTTACCCTCACTCCCGATCGACCTCGGCAGGTGAAGGGTGGCTCAGGCCAGAGGCAGCTCTTCGAGGACTCTTCCGAGTCCGAAGATGATTCCTCCTTTTTCTCCAAGCGACTGGACTTGGAGTCTTCAGGAGGTCAGTCAATGGACGATAGCCCGTCGTCCTTCCTAGGACTACCTGGCTCATCTGAGTCCGCGGGATGGAGCTCGAACCTGTTTCAAAGCGGGCCAGGTACCCTCACGGAGATTCTGGACCGAGGATTCTCCGGCGGAGGCCTTTCCGGTGGCCGAGGCCATAGTGGGTCCGGCACAAGAGCTTTGGCAGCGCCCTGCTTCCTGCCCTGCGCCTTCGGCCAGGATGGCCAGGAAGTATGCGGTCCCTACTGGTTCCTTGTCCAGTTTTTCGGAACACCCCTCTGCTGAGGGGTTGGTTACCGACAGCGTTTTCCGGCGCGGCAACGCCAGGATGTGGACAAACCTCCTGACAAGGAGTCCAAGAAATTGGACTATGTCGGGCGAAAAGTCCACGCTCGTCCTCCTCTCGGCCTTCGTCCAGGCCAGTTCGGCCGGTCCTCATGGCACATTTTTCTCATGCCCTGTTGGGCTCCCTGGATGAGGTCATCCCTCATCTTCCCGCCGATCTGCAGACTACGGTTAAGCAGGTGCGGGACCAGGGCAGGGCAGTGGCCAAACAGCAGCTCCAGACTGCTTTGGATTTAGGGGACTCATGTGCCAGATCGGTGGCGGCCGCAGTGGCTATGCGTCGGCGGGCTTGGCTGAGGATATCCACCTTTACTTCGGATACCCAGCACAAGTTGGCGGATGTCCCCTTTTTGGGGACTGACCTCTTCGGCCCTGGGGTGGAAGGTCACCTGCAGAGGATCGAGAAGTCCAATGCTACCTTGGACTCGGTCTCTTCCGCTCAGAAGGACAAAGGCCGCAAACCACAGCCTAAGCCCTTTCGTCCTTCTGTGCCCCCGGCGCGCCCGGCCCAGCAACGTCAGGGCCAGCAGGCTCGGCCTTGGCATCCCAAACCCAAGCCGCCGGCTTCCTCTAACAGGAGGCAGGGAGGAAAAGGCCCAGGAGGTCCCTCGGCCGGTCCCTCCTCCAAGCCTGCCCAGTGACGGGCTGAGGGGTGTCGCCCCCATTCCCGTCACCTTATCCCTGGGTCCCCCCGTGGGGGGACGGCCCGCACTTCCGTTCCGCCTAGTCCGCTGTTTCCACGGACAGGTGGGTCTTGGAGGTGGTGGGAAGAGGCCTGCCTCTGGAATTCGAGCAGGCACCACCCTTCAGAGCCGTCGCCCCTCGGGGGGGCTTCGGGATCCCCAGCCTCACTGGCGGCTCGTCGAGCCGACATCGCTCTCCTCCTCCAGAAGGAGGTGATAAGATAGGTGGTGGACCCTCCTTCAGACCCAGGGTTTGTGTCCAGGTACTTCCTGGTTCCGAAGCGGACGGGGGGCTGGCGCCCCATTCTCGACCTACACGACCTAAACAAGTTCCTAAGGTCTCGAACCTTCAGGATGGTCACTCTGGCTCAGATAATACCATCCTTGGAACGCGGCGTGTGGTTCTGCTCTCTGGACTTGCAGGCACGTTTTTCACGTCCCTATCCGTCCGTCTCACCAGAGATTCCTTGCTTCGGCGGAAGGATCCCTCTTCGAGTTCCAAGCCATGCCCTTGGCTTGTCTCCAGCTCCAGGGTCTTCACCAAATGCATGGCAGTGGTGACAGCATTCCTGCGCGCCGAGGGTCCGGTGTACCCTTACCTGGACGACTGGCTGATAGCAGCTCCCTCCAGGAAGGAGGCAGAGTGGTCCAGAAATCTGGCCTCCAGGTCTGCTCTCAACTGGGCCTCCTTATCAACGAGGCCAAGTCGAACTCGAGCGAAGCAGGTGATTCTATTCATCGAGCGAGCTCGACTCTCTGAGCAGAAGCGTGACTCCCGGCCAGACAGGGCCGAGGTTCTTTCCTCCTTTGCCCGATCATTTCTGGTTGGGCAGTGCGCCCTGCCGGGACTTCCTCGCCTCCTGGGTCTCATGGCGGCCTGCACCAGCGTGGTCCGTTGGGCCCGCTGGAACATACGTCCCTTCAGTGGGGACTGGCCAGCCAGTGGTCTAGCGCTGCGATCCCTTTGGACCAGCTTGTGTCGGTGACACAGGGATGTGGAGCGCTCTCAGTGGTGGACGTTCCAGATCATTTGCAGGAGGGCATCCCGTTCGTCCGCCCGAGCCGGCCGGTCTCTATCGACCGATGCCTCTCTGATGGGTTGGGGTGCCCATCTGGGGGAACACCGGGCTCATGGCCTCTGGTCCCCGCTGGAGTCCCGATGCCACATCAACCTGCTGGAGCTCCGAGCGGTCCGCCTAGCTCTCACCGCCTTTGCTCCGTTCCTCCGGGGTCAAGTGGTCCGAGTCCAGACGGACAATACCACGACCATGTACTATCTAAACCGCCAGGGCGTGGACGCGCGCCATGCTTTATGCAAGGAAGCTCTCGCATTTGGTCACTCGTGCGCAGCCTGAGGCGGATCTCCTAGCCATTCACGTGGCAGGAGCCTCCAACACCCTGGCCGATGCCCTGAGCCGGATAGGGGCTGCATCCCACGAGTGGTCTCTCCTGCCGGAGGTAGTACAGCATCTGTTCTCCCATTGGGGCGCACCTCAGGTGGACCTCTTTGCCTCCAGGGAGAACGCGAAGCTGAGCCTGTTCCATGCCCGCCCCCCTCAGCAGGGCTCGCTGCAGGGGGATGCCTTCTCGAGGCAGTGGACCCCGGGCCTCTTCTACGCCTTTCCCCCATTTCCCTTGATCCACAAGGTGCTTCTCAAGGCGAGGAGGGACAAGGCGCAGGTGATTCTGATAGCCCCAGACTGGCCTCGCCAGTTCTGGTACCCAGATCTCCTCAGTCTCAGCTCCAGGACTCCGCGGCAGCTTCCAGCTCCCCGGACCTGCTCTCAGTCAATCAGGGGAAGGTGTTCCATCCGGACCTTCAATCCCTGCACCTGACGGCCTGGTTCCTGGCGTAGAGTTCCAGGCCTTGGGTCTTTCCGGCGAGAGTCCTCAATGTAGTTGAGGCGTCCCGTAAGTCGACCAGAAAATGCTATGCCTTCAAATGGAAAAGGTTTTCCATTTGGTGTCAGAGCAAGGGCTTGGACCTTCCTCCTGTTCCTTGGCAAGCATCTTGGACTATTTATGGTCCCTTTCTAGTCAAGGGCTTAGGTCGGCGACCCTAAGGGTGCACCTGGCAGCCATCTCTGCTTACGGGCGGCGGGCCGGAAGCAGTCTGTGGCGAGGAGAAGGTGGTCTGGCTGCTTCAAAGGCCTTGATCACATTTCCTCCAGTGCGGGAACCCCACCTCCGTGGGATCTACTGCTGGTACTGGCAAAGCTCATGGGCAAGCCATTCGAACCTATGCACAGGTGTGCGCTCTCGCACCTGTCGTGGAAGACCACTTCTTGGTGGCTATCACGTCAGCCAGAAGGATGGGAGAGCTCCAGGCGCTTTCCATCGAGTCTCCTTACCTGGTTTTCCACAGGGACAAGGTTGTCCTGCGCCCCCACCCGAAATTCCTTCCGAAGGTGGTGTCGGAGTTTCACCTTAACCAGGTGTTGACTCTGCCGGTGTTCTACCCCAATCACACCTCGGAGGCCGAATATAGGCTCCATACTCTGGACCCTAGAAGGGCGCTCGCTTATTATAAGGAGCGCACGGCTGAAATTCGGGGAGAGGTTCGCCAGCTGTTTGTCACCTACGCTGAAGCCGCATCTGGCAGACCTGCAGCCAAGCGGACGATAAGCAGGTGGGTAACCTCCTGCATAGATCTCTGCTATAAGTTGGCGGGCATGGAGCCTCCCAGAGGGATAAGAGCTCATTCTACCCGCCATACTGCTGCAACGGTGGCTGCTTCCAGAGACGTCCCTATCCAGGAAATCTGCAGGGCTGCTACCTGGAAGTCAGCAAACACCTTTATTACCCATTACCACATCGACCTTGAGTCACGCCGGGATGCTGGTTTTGGGGCCTCGGTTCTCCAGTCTCTCTTTCCCAAGTAAGTATTGGGGGTGTGCGTCTTGCCTCCCTCCTCCCGGAGAACTGCTAGGAGTCTGCCAATGAGTGTGGATGAACAACATATCCATGTCCCTAGAAATACAGGTTACTCACCTGTAACAGGAGTTCTAGGAATGGTATGTGTTGTTCATCCTACATTCCAACCTCCACAGCAGCACAACCTGAGCTTCCAGCGGGCCAGATCTGGCGTCATGGGGCGGAGCCGAGAGTTATACCACCCGGGTGGGTGGGAGGAGCAAGCTTGAAGACCTTCCGGCAAGATTTAAAGCGGCAAGGATACCTGCCAATGAGTGTGGATGAACAACATATACCATTCCTAGAACTCCTGTTACAGGTGAGTAACCTGTATTTTTGGTTAACAGACATATATACCCATAAAAAAGAAATACACCACCACAGGAAAAATCCCCACACGGATGACACCCAGAGTCAGAAAGCTGCTTAATAAAAAAAGGAAGGCATTCGTGAGGCCCAGGAGAAGTGGCCATTCAATGAACTGAGAAGAGTATAGGAAAATATTAAAGTAAATGAAAAAAGCAATTAAGTAGTTCAAGGAGGAGACATGAGCTGAAACTGGCTACCAAAGTTAAGGATAATCATAAATCCTGTTATAGTTATATCAGTAACAAAAAGGGGGAGCAAAAACTATAGGCCCAATAAAAGATCAGGATGGGAACTTAATAAATGACAACACAAAAATGGCAGAACAATATAATTATTTTACATTGGTTTATAATATAAAAATACAGGGGACTAAACAACATCAAGTCAACACCACAGAGAATAGCATTATATTACAAGTGGAGAACATTAAGAAAAGACTACTGAAGCTTAACCCAAACAGATCACAGGGCCCAGATGGGGTTCACCTGCGAGTGCTCAAGGAGTTGGCGGAGATACTGGTGGAACCATTGACAACATTGTTCCAGGCATCACTGGATAGGGATGAGGTTGTAGATGTCTGGTGTAGGGCTTATTTGCATAAAAGGCTCAAGGCAGGATGTGGGAAACTACAAGCCAGTAAGCTTGACCATGGTCTTTGGGAAGGTCCTGGAAGGGGTAATAAAGCAGCATATAGTGGATTTCATGAACCAAGGGGGGATATTGATTACACCCAACATGGCTTTAAGTAGGGCCACTCATGCCAAACAAATCTCATGGAGTTTTATGGAAATGTTAGCAGGGCACTGGATGGGGGTAACTAAGTGGATGTCATATTCCTGGACTTCTCAAAGGCCTTTGATAAGGTACCACATGAGGAACTGGTGGACGCACTAATAGAGCATAACATCCAAGGTAACATAACACGCTGGGTAGCCTCATGGCTAAGCAATAGAAAGCAAAGGGTTTGCATTAAAGGGTCATACTCAGACTGATCTGAGGTAAGGAGTGGCGTTCCCCAAGGATCAGTGTTGGGGCCTTGTCTTTTTAACATCTATATCCACTCAGTGACAGGTTTGGGGGGGGGGGGTATGGGAATCAAAAGTCAGTGATGATACCAGGATAGGCACCATTGTTAATAATAACAGGGATGCACACAAACTACAGATTGCTTTATCCAAAATGGAGGCATGGGCGCAAGAATCGAAACTATTTTTCAACACCAGTAAGTGCACAGTGATGCACTTTGGGAAGAAAAATAACATGACCGACTATGAGCTAAATGGGCCGACATTAAGGAAGGTCACAGATGAAAGGGACCTAGGCATTAGGGTTTCAAATGATCTTCAGTTTAAACACTGTAGTCAGGTGGTCAGGACTGCCAGTTGCATACTAAGCAGTATAAATAGACACATCAAGACTAGGAAAAGAGGGTGATAATTCCTCTGTAGGGATCATTAGTTAGACCACATATGGAATACTGTGCCCAGTTTTGGTCTCCTGGGTACAAAACAGAGATTAAATCATTGGAAGGAGTTCAGAGGAGAGCAACCTGGATGATCACTGAGATACAGGATAAAGAATATCAAGAGAGACTATCCGAACTGGGAATGTACACTCTGGAATTCTGTAGATTAAGGGGAGATGTGTGCATGGTTTATAAGGCACTCACAGATGAAGGGCTATGGGAAAAGCTGGGACTCGTATTTAGGGAACAGAATTATCGTACCACAGCACACCCATTACAGCTGGCTGGAGAGAGAGATCAGAGCAAGAGGAGAAAACATTGGTTTAGTCTGAGAGTAGTGCCCATCTGGAACGACTTGCCGGTCGAGGTAGCGGCAAGTAACAGTATGCGCAAATTTAAACTTAGACTGGACAGGTACTTGATAGCAAATGGAATACAAGGTTTTAATTAGACAGAATGTGGTGAGCAGTATGGACCAGTGTCGGCTTTGCTCTGCTTATGCCTGTGAAACCCAAGGTACAGTGCTTCGCTTTTTTGGAAGAAAATATCAGCAAGTGGGAAACCCCTCTCCTGGTAGCAGGGCTCCAGATAAGAGTTTTTGGGATGAGTAAGTGTAGTCTTTTTTTTTTTTTTTATATATTTTATATTTATTGTATATCTTTAAAAACATACAGCTCCAGTTCCTGATGCAATACATTAGGATATCATTAACTTTCTTTTGAGGGCTCCACCCCTCTTAATACACGCATATAAATGATTCCGTGTTACATGTACAAGATACTTCGTGGGGGTACAGTAATAGACTAAGTAGTCCTATTATTTAAACAAATAATATCCAGATGTAGGCTATGTATCTTGAGCCCATGAGGAGCATGCTTAAAAAGAGAAATATATTTATGTAGATTAGAATTCGAGTTACATGTCTCTTCAAGAGAGACTGATAAAGCAGCATGTATTAATCAAGAAAAATGTACCAAAATGGTACTATACAAAAAGGGATTACAGCTGAAGCTCCTTCATAATATTCTCCTCATAATAAAGACAATATACCCACTCAGACACTGATTGATTTAAACTTCCTAAAGCTCCAAACATAGAAAGGTGGAAGAAAGCTCCCTCTCTCTGTTCCAGTTATTTTTATTGCCTCATGTCAGCGTTAGAAAGTAAATAATGTGTCGTTTGGACCTTTTCTTTGAGTTTTAAAATGTCTGTCTGAAAATGAGGCTGAATATACTGTTCAGGAGTTTTAAATTTTACAGACTTGAATTTTACTAAACACAGTAAAAGGAAATTAACAATTTTAATATGTTATAACCTAAATGTATTGTAAAGTACATTACCCTACGATTCGTTACACTGTATGTATTCTACCCCTGTCTATAATTTTCTCCCAGTTGTTTAAGGTGCAAGCCTTTGTTTCTCATTTTGTACTGTCTATGTATTAATTTCATGCTATGTATTTGGGCCTCGGCCCCCAGGTCACATCTGGAATCGAGCATGTTGCTCAGTATGCTTTCCTGGTAAAACACATAAATAAGTAAGTCCTTTTAAGTGTCCAAATCTTCTTCTTTGTCCTCAGAACCGGACCGAGAGGATTCCTGTCTTCTTCTGGTCGTTGTTGGGCCCATTTTAAGGCAGCAACTGGGTCTGAGAAAACAAATATATTCCCCTTGTGTGTCAGTCTGAGTCGTGCAGGGAAAAGCATGCTGTGAGGGATGTTTGCTTCACGAAGCATCCCCCTCATGCCGTCAGATCTCTTCTGTTTCTGTCGGGTAGCAAAACTTAGATCTGGAAACAGTGAGATTCTTTCTCCATCATGTAGTAAGGAACGTTTCTGGCCACAGAGATAGAATTAAATCGCGAGTCCCCATGCTGTCTAAGACTGGCACGATTGTCCTTGGTGTCTCCACGTTGCTAGGTCTGGCCCGAAAGGCCACTCTATATGCTTTTTGGATCCCCCATGGTTTCTCTTGTAGGGGTTGACCTAGTTGTTGTTCTAGCCAGTCCTTTAAAAATAAACTTAGATGGTCTCCCTCGCTACGTTCCGGAATTCCTGTGACCTCAGGTTCGATGACCGGGCCTGGTTCTCCAGATTTTCAAGTCGAGAACGCAGGTGTGTATTCTGTTTTATTAGGTTCGAAGCTGTGCCCGTTGCCACTTCTGATTGTTTTTTTTTGCATCTCTTGCCTCTGTTTTCATTGCCCCAGAATCTGCCTCCAGGATGGTTACTCTATTCGTGAGGGCATCGAAGCGCTCCGATAGACCCACCATGGACACCAGCATTCTGTTCATTTTCTGGCCTAGCGTTTGGTGCGTCTCCTCTTCAGTTTCCACACCAGAATCCGGTAGCAGTCAGCCATGTGCCGCTTGCGTTGCTGGAGGGCCAGCACTCACTTTGCTTTTAGCGCTCTCCCTGCTTGACTTATCCTTTCTTGGATTTCCCATCTCAGGTCTACTATAGTTCCGATATTGTTATCTGCAAGGTTGAACCGGTTTGCGTTATTTAAAACAAACCCTCTTAGTTACTTTTATTTTAGGATTTTGAGGAGCTTCAGAATCCAACCTCCATATTGCTCGGGCTCCACAGCACCCCCCGAGTAAGTGTACTCTTGATTTTGAAAGTGAGGTGAGTAAAACCTAATTCTGATGTGTACAAATGTCTGGACGGAATGGAGTGAACAGTACATTTTTAAAAACGATGCTGTTTTTTTTTTTTCTAAATAAGAAAGGAGTCTGATCAGGTCCCAACAATTCTGCAGATAATGTTGGCAGGTAGGAGTAATTTACTCACCAGTTTTAAAATATAGTGAGTAAAACAAAATTTGGATGGTTACAAGTGCTGTAAATCTGGGGAAAAAATGCTCCTTCTGAATCACCAGTTTTGTTGTGAAGCACTATTCTTTGGCGTGTGGAGCATTTACAGATGTTGGGTGAGTACTGGTACTCATTAAAAAAACATTTCTGAAGAGTATTTCCTAAAATGAGGTGAGTAAAATAGGTTGGTACTCCCCTTATCTGGAGCCCTGCCTGGCAGATAAAGATGTACATAATTCCATCAGATGGGTACATGACGGCTCGCTCCCTTCAGATTCGCTCCCGACAACACGCTCCCGTTAAATTCGCCCCCATTCAAACCCGCTCCTTTTCAAACTCGCTCCCCCTGTGAAAATTACCTGACCACGCATTATATGCAGCCATCTTTGTCTTTTTACCCCAGGAACAAGTGATACCTAGATTCGAAGAAGTCACTGATTAAGTCCTAAATATTTTCCCCCAAGAGTTTGAGTCTTTAATGGACTACTTTGAAGGCACTTGGGTGGGAAGAAGAAATAGAAGGGGCACTGGCTGTAGGCAACCACTTTACAGTATAGATCTGTGGAACCACTCTGCCAGTGTCAGAAACAGATGTGCCAAAACTAACAACAATGTGGAAGCCTTTCATAGAGGTATGCAGAGCATACTCTCTATGGCACACCCAACGTTGTGAAAGTTCATCGATGGTATCCGTGGAATACAAAAAAAAGGGACTCTGAGATCGAGCAGCTAATAGCTGGTAACCCTCCTGTCTGCTCCCGTAGAGTGTACAAGGACAGCGTAGATCGGCTGGCTTACATTCTAGAAAAATGCGAGGAGCGCACACTGCTTCGACTACTAGCAGCGTGACTTACTTTTAAGTTTGTTTTTTAAATTGATTAAATAAAGATTGTGACTTTTTTTAATGCAAAATGGAATACTCAACATCGTGGCTGCCAGCAGTCTGGGGCAAGGTAAGGCAAGCTGCTATTTTCATATTGCTCTCGTTTGTTATTTTTTTCTGTTTGCTTACTTTCACTGCTCCAGTCACAATTATATTTATGTATACTGCTGCAGCTCGCCTTTCTCAGTCGTTGCGATTTTCATATTAGTTTACTGCTGCTGCTACTACATTTTCATATGCTGCTATTATTTAGTTTACCTCGCTCAGGTTGGTTGGTCAGGGAGCGCATTTGTCAGGAGCGGATTGCTAAAGGAGCAAATTGATGGGGGGGGATGAACTGTCGGGAGCCTAATTTCACGGAGCAAGTTGTCGGGAGCATATTGTCATGCTCCCCCATCAGACACACTACTATCCCAGTTGAAGGGCCTTTGGCCTTGGCAGACTTACATAACAAGTGAGTGGATGCTTTGTGCAGAAGAGCTTTCGCCTCCAGTGGCACAAACCTCCACACCTCCTTTACCTCTTTTATTGTTGCCAGAGTCTTGAACTTGAAAATTATGTCGCTGGGCAACTTCGTTCCCCTGGATTCGGAAGGGGCGAGCATTTTGCAGTTAGTATCCATGGCCTCCACCTTTAGATGTGATGCCACAGTGGAGAACTTAAGCATGTTGGCTTGCTCTTCTTATCACATTGTGTCCGCTATGCATGGCGTGTGGCTTTGGCATTGGGTCACTGATTAGGCATCGAACACCAGGCTGTTTAACTTGGCCTTTGATGGAGGCTTATTGTTTGGTTTAGACTTGGATGATATTTTGAAGGATATCCAGGATTAAAAGGGCCACCTTCAGGTGTCAAAACAGCAGCAAAAGGCCGGTTCAACTCCGAAAAGTCAAGGAGGCAGACAGAGGCAGTATCGAGGGGGTTTTCATCCCTTTTGAAACTTCAGGAACCAGAAGAGTAAAGGATCCTATTCTGGTTTCAAGAGCAATAGTAGCAGAGGAGTCCTTGCCAGAAGACACAACGGAGGCACTGGATGAAAAGGGGGCACCTCACTATGAGGTTGCGTGGGCCAATCTCAGCCTCCCTTCCCTTAGTAGAAGACTGCATGATTTTTACACAAGATGGGCCCGAATAACATCGGATGCTTTGGTTCTGGAGATTGTGGTTTTAGATTATGCAATAGAGATTTCAACTATTCCCTCAAAGGGGCGTTTTCTGCCATCCCCTGTACCAAAGGACCCTGTGAAGAGGCAAATGGTGTCGTCATGCAGGGCTTGACAAATTTTAAAAATAAGTACTTGTCCGTTGACAAGTGGCTTGACAAAAAGTAGTAGTCCTGGTGCTTGAGTTGGTAGTCCAGTTAAAAAAGGGGATATTTTCATGTGAAAGTGTGTCAAGTAATTCTTTCTAGTTAACCTGATGTGCTTATGCTCACACAACTTCAAGAGGGCACTGGGCAGGACTGAGTACTGGCAGTAGTATGACTGTGGACACTCTCAGTGCTGTACTGCTTGGTACTTGCGGGTATAGCTAGCTAGCAGCTGCAGCAGTGAGCAGTCAGCACTGCAGGACAGGTGAAGGAGAGAAATGCAATGTTTTATTACTGTAAGTAAGTTGTTAGGTGTTCTCCAGTCCGATCCCCCTGAGAACTTGACTAAGTTTAGTAGGTGGTAGGTACTTTTATGTAGTCCCCCTTTAATGCC
Organism: Neoceratodus forsteri; assembly: GCA_016271365.2. Classification (NCBI taxonomy): domain Eukaryota; kingdom Metazoa; phylum Chordata; order Ceratodontiformes; family Ceratodontidae; genus Neoceratodus; species Neoceratodus forsteri. Next base: position 744,430,196 of record CM028132.1, read on the forward strand.
TTGCTTTGACTTTTCTTTTTTCCTTGGAGTGAGTTGCTTCTTTGCTATAAATAAGCTGTCACTCCTCCCTTCACCTGTGTGTTCCTTCCAGTCCCCTACAGTATGCTTTTGTACTTTATTTCTTTTGTTTAGTTCTCTGTTCCTAATTTCCTCTGCCCTCCCCCATGCCAATGGGCAGAGAGAACAGTCTCGCAGTCACACACCTTATGGCCTGTAAATGCCTTCTCTTGATCTATTTATGTTTCTTTCTTCAGCTTTCAGTTGGTCCCATTGAGTTCCTCTGCTCTCCCTCCCCAGTACTCACGATCTGTCGCAGGCTGTGGCCTCTGTATACTGTAGTTTTTATATCTCTTATTATCTTTACTTTTATTTTTTCTCTTTTTTGCAGTTTGTCACTGTTTGTCTCAGTCTTGAGACACTGTTGACAGTCCGGTCGTTCCCCTACCGCCTTTCAGTTGTCCTCCATGGTCCACTCACACTCTCCCCATGAGATCTCTCACCCCCCCGACTTCTCCTTCCAAGTTCCCGATGCCTTTAATGCCTCTTTTTTAACTATATTGGAGCATTAAAGTGGGCCCAAAAGCAATGGAAGCCCCAAAATTCTGATGTGCTCATCAACAACTGAAGAATAGTCACACACACTGCTCCACCCGTCCATCCACAGCAGTGAAATGCTGGAAATGGCACCTCCTCCTATGCATGCCGCACCACCAAGATTCAAGCTCTGCCCCACCCCCGCATCAGCCAGTAGTAATGACTGACAGGCAATTTCCACCCAGCTATACGCTGTCTAGCCTGTCAGCCTAGCGGAAACTGGCCAATCGCATCATTTTCTTCTCACTGCACTCATTCCTGCTCCTCGTGGTGCCTGTTGCTTGCTCCTGCTGCCTGAGAGCCCGACTGCCTGTGGCGTCTTGTCTTGTGGCAGGCCGCTGTGCTGCCCGCCGAGCACTCCAGCAAGCCCACTGCTGCCAGGCCACATGGTTGAGACTGTGCCCATCAGGTGACTGCTGCCATACAAGCTCCGGTGGCTCATCGAGGAGGAGCGGCATCTAGTGGTCAGGACTGAAAATGCAGGTACAACATGAATTTAAGGGGGGAAAGAAAACTTCACTTTGGTTGTCCGTGGGACAGGCTGGGGCAGCCAGAATACTTGTCCTTGGTGTGAAACTTTTTGTCTGGGATGTCGGGCTATGGGATTTGTCAAGCCCTAAGTCATTGGACCATCTCACAGAGATCGGGGCAGTTGTTCCGGTGCCTCCTAGTGAACAAGGTCAGGGATTCTGCTCAATTGATTTCGTGGTTCCCAAGATTGGGGGGCTATTCTGGATCTGAAATACCTAAACAAGTTTGTTCGCCACAAATTTCCAAAGGGGAGTCCTTACATTGTCATCTGGGTTGTTCAGCCTGAGTATTATCTAGCATCCACAGACCTGAGGGATGCGTATCTCCACATTCCCATCCAACAGTCTCATCAGAAGTTCCTCAGGTTCACAGTCCTGGGGCAACAGTTCCAGTACAGGGCGCTTCCATTTGGGCTGGCAACAGCCTCCAATGTTTTCTCAAAGGTGCTCATAGTCCTGGTGGCTCAGCTCCAACAGTAGGGACATCCTGTCTATCCCTACCTGGACAAGACTCTTTCGATCACTGTCTGCTCCATTGGCGAAGAAGTCGGTGACCAAGCCTCTGGAGGTTTTTGGAGTCCCATGGCAAGGTAGTAAATTGGGAGAAAAGCTTTCTTGAGCCATCAGAGATCCCTGGAGCACCTGGGAGCAGTGTTCAAGACAGACTAGGGAAAGGTCTTCCTCTCGTCAGCCAGGAAAGGGACCTTGCTGAGAGAAGTGAAGTGGCTACGGAGCCAGTCATTGGCTTCAGCTCAGACTTCTGTGGATTCTGGGCCTCATGACGGTGACAATAGAGCTGGTTCCGTGGGCTCACTTTCACATTCAGCCCCTTCAGATTGAGTTGCTGTCAGCCTGGGATCTGACTTTTGAGGACTGTCAGGTCAGAATTCCAGTTTCCTCACTCCTGCAGCAGTTCCTCAGGTTCACAGTCCTGGGGCAACAGTTCCAGTACAGGGCGCTCCCATTTGGGCTGGCAACAGCCTCCAATGTTTTCTCAAAGGTGCTCATAGTCCTGGTGGCTCAGCTCCAACAGGAGGGACATCCTGTCTATCCCTACCTGGACGACTCTCTTTCGATCACCGTCTGCTCCATTGGCGAAGAAGTCAGTGACCAAGCCTCTGGAGGTTTTTGGAGTCCCATGGCAAGGTAGTAAATTGGGAGAAAAGCTTTCTTGAGCCATCAGAGATCCTTGGAGCACCTGGGAGCAGTGTTCAAGACAGACTAGGGAAAGGTCTTCCTCTCGTCAGCCAGGAAAGGGACCTTGCTGAGAGAAGTGAAGTGGCTACGGAGCCAGTCATTGGCTTCAGCTCAGACTTCTGTGGATTCTGGGCCTCATGACGGTGTCAATAGAGCTGGTTCCGTGGGCTCACCTTCACATTCAGCCCCTTCAGATTGAGTTGCTGTCAGCCTGGGGTCTGACTTTTGAGGACTGTCAGGCCAGAATTCCAGTTTCCTCACTCCTGCAGCAGTCTCTCAGTTGGTGGGTGAGTCTGGGGAATCTGAGCAATGAGTCTCTCTTGGAAGTTCCTCCAGAGTTGATTCTAACAACTGATGCCAGCCTTTTGGGTTGGGGGCAGTGCTTGACCACATTACCATGCAGGGAACTTGGTCAGCGCAGGAACAGCACCTAGACATCCACGTCCTGGAGATGAGGGCTGTGCGGCTCGCTGTCCTTAATTTTCAAAATCAAGTGCAGTCAAAAGCCATGAAAATAAGGTCAGGCAATGCTGTCACGGTGGTGTACTTAAACATTCAAGGGGTCACAAAGAGCAGAGAGATACTAAAAGAAGACACTGATCTCCTGCTGTGGGCAGAGGAGAACCTTCTGTCTCTCTGTCAGCAGTTCATCTGGTGGGGGACTTGAACATTTAGGCTGATTAACTAAGCCGAGAGAATGTCCACCCAAGGGAGTGGATGTTGAACCCGGAGGTGTGTGACCTTCTGTACCAGAGATTCAGTCATCCACAGATCGACCTGTTGGCCTGCAGCCATAATGCTCAAGTGCAGTGGCTCTTCAGCTGCTACCAGTATCCATAGGCAGAGGCAGTGGATGCCCTGTCACAGGCATGGAATTTTGGCGGAATGTATGCCTTCCCTTCACTGCCACTCCTTCCCAAGGTCATAAGATAAGGCTGTTGAGGAAGCTTTCTTCTGATAATTCTGGAGTGGCCAAGAAGGCCGTGGTTTTCGAACTTAGTGAACTAAGCTCAACACGTACCATTTCGACTCAATATATGGAGGGACCTTCTCTCCCAAAGTCCCATTCTACATCTAGATCAGAGAGCGATGCTGCTTGCAACCTGGCTGCTATAAGGAGGAAACTTCAAAACAGGATTTCTTTAAGAAGGTAGTGGACACCCTGACGACTACCAGAAAGAATTCCACATCGGCAGCGTATGCGCATGTATGGACGACCTTTACGATTTGGGCCAGAGTGAAAAATATCTAGCCTTCTAAAGCCATGGTTCCGCAGATTTTGGATTTTCTGCAGGAAGGAGTGGAAAAAAGGTATGGCCTTGAGCACCTTGAGAGGTCAGGTGTTGGACTTCTAAGGCTCCTTGGGCTCATCCTTAGGGACTGACTGGGTGGTTATTCATTTTCTGCAAACTGTCAGCAGGAGTCCACTTCTGTTTCGATCCCCTGTTTCTCCATGGGATCAGAATGTGGTCCTTAATGCTCTTTGTAAAGAGCCCTTCAAGTCGCTTTCAATGGTACTGTTGGACGTGTTGTCTTACAAGGTATGTTTTTTAGTTGCTGTGTGCTCAGCCAGGAGGATTGGGGAACTCCAGGATTTGTCCTACAAAGTACCTTACTTCGTCATGCATAAGGACAAGGTGGTGCTCTGAACATTTCCATCTTTCATTCCGAAGGTCCCTGTGGCCTTCCATGTTAACCAGGAAATCTGTCTCCCATCCTTCTGTTCACAACCAACTCACTCAAAGGAGAAAGAGTTGCATAAGTTAGATTGTGATGGGCAGTTAGGACATACCTTAGAGGGACTGCTGAGTTCTGGAAATTGGATGGGTTGTTCTTTCTTTTCAGAACAGCCCAAAAAGTGCAAAAAAACTCAAAGGCCACCCTGGCAAGGTGGGTAAGGGCATGCATTGCCAAGGCTTGTGTTGTAGAAAAGAGGTGACCTCTGGCTGTCAAGGTCCATTCCACCAGAGCTGTGGCCACCTCCTGGGTGGAGAAAGGCAAGGCATCTGTCTTAGAATTGTGCAGGGCAGCTACGTGATCCTTCACACATTTACCAGCGCTACAGAGTGGAAGTTAAAAGTTCTGCTGATGCAGCCTTTGTTCGCAGAGTTTTAGAGGCGGCAGTTAGCAGGTAAATTCTTTTCCTGTCACAGTTGACATATGGGACAATGTTTTCCCTCACCCAGTATTTTCATGGGTACTGCTTCTTAGAACCCATTCATAATGAATCCCATTGACAATGTGGAGTGCTACAGAAGAAATTTCTTCATACTTAGTGTAATTTCCTTTTCTGTTAGCTTCAACATTGTCAGTGGGACCTGCCTGGGAGCCTTGCCAGTGGATGTTCGTTGTTTTGTATTAAATGTCTGATTGTAAATCTAAGTGGACATCCTTCTATAGTTTATCTGCTGTGCTTGTATACGTAAATATGCCCCAAAAAAAAAAAAAGAGCTGTGCCACATTTAATCGTTAGAACTTAACTTTGAGGGAGGCTCTTGCAGCAGGACTAAGTCGCCAGGCACCAGGACCACATAGAAGACTTTCTAGCTGGCAGTCTACCACGAGGGACCGCCCACCGATGACGTTGGCCTGTCCTATAAAGGCAGGCAGTCCCCCACACCCTCCTTAGTTTTTCTCCCACCATTGACCTGCACACGTCGGACTTTAGCAGATGCCGCAGCTACAGTCGACCACCATTACTCGTGCTTGCCACATTTTTTATTTTCCTTTTTTCTACCAGTATTAACTACTATTTTTTGGTGTTACAGCTGTCTTCTACACCTGCTTTGGCATCCAACTGCTCCACGAAGTGTGTCTGCAGCAAACAGATTCCTAAAAAAGGATGGACACTGTGCTTGTATTCTGTGTCTAGGCCCTAGTCACGACACTGAAGCTTGACAGATTTGCCAGAAATTCAACCAGGCCACTCTGAGATGTCTAAAAATCCTGGAGAGCCATTTTATCAAGCAGAAGCACATTGTGATGGAAAAGAAGCTGCAAGCCCGAAGCTCCTCAGCTTCATCAGCCCGTCTTCCGGTGCTTCCTCCTCCCAGTCCTGGGAAGAATGTGGGGGGGGGAGCATAAGCACTAGCATCGGGACCAGTCTACTTTCTGCTCGCAGTCTCCACACAAGCCTTCAACCGTGACGAGGTCGGCCTCCTGCGGGGGGTCAGCCCCACCGGCCCTTACATCTGCAGGGTTGCCGGTGGCTCCAGCGCCCACCTTTATTTCTGTCACAGGCAGAGGCTTTGTCTCCTGCTCCTCAGCCCCTGACGCTCGGGCCCATTACATCCACAAGTTCTCAGCCAGAAGGCTCAGCCGGCATGGGTACAGCCGGCGTCTGCTCTGCCATCGCAAGGCGCCCCCCCTCACGGGGCCAAGGCGCTGCCCGCGTTGGTCCCCTCTGTTAGGTCTGATGCCAGTCCCTCCAGGCAGTGCTCACAGCAGGCCACCACTGTTTCTTCTAGCCCAGTATTGCCACTGCCTTCTCCAGGGAGGTGTCCTTCTTCTCCTGGCACTGGGGGCTCTCCTCCCAGGCGCCCTCGCCTGTCACCTGCCTGGCCGCCACCTGACCTACCTCTGCCACAGCCCATGGGGCTGTCGCCAGTACTGCCCTTCCTGCAGTCTGTGAGCCTGATGCCAGTCCCACAGCTGGCACCACGCCAGCCTTACGCACTGCTGCCCTTTCCTTATCTGGCGCTGGCCTACCCTTACCGACTGATATACAACTATCATTTTCCAGTGGACTATAACACCCTGTTTGCGGCATGGTGGTCATTCATGCAGAAGCAGACCGCCGTCGCTCAGTGCCCTCCTCTGGCATCCCCTAGATGGCCCGCAGGGAACTTCCCACCCTTGGATTGGGGCTGCTCAGGCGCTGGTGCTTCCCGTACACTGAGGTCCTTGGGCTTCAGACCTGACATTGGCTCTGGTGCTGGCCAGGATGACCGTCCAACAGTCAAAAGTGAGTCGGAGGAGCCAGATGAGGATTCTGATTATTCGGGGTTTCTTCCACCCCAAGGGATTCTTCAGAAGGCGAAGAGCCCACCAAGTTGGTTCCCAAGTCCCCTCCTGATGATACATCTTTCATGGATGTCATGAGGCACATTCAGGCCACTATGGGCTGAGAAATGGAGGAACAGGACCTGGAGTGGCGGCGTCTGGCTGTGTACTTGCGGAAGCCTGACATCCTCCCTGTGGTTGTCTTCCCCCCCCACCCTGACTCTTACAAAGATGTCACTAGGGTGGATTGGAACCATCCCTCTACCACTCCCGCAGTGCCCAAGAATGCGGACTGCCTGTACCATACTTTGGCGGGTAAGCCCTTTTTAGGGATCTAACCCAAGGCTGACTCTGTGGTCATCAACATGGCACATGACCGCACAAAGAACCCCAAGCACCTCAGTGCTCTTCCTTCTGACAGGGAATCCAGGCAGCTGGACCACCTGGGCAAGCATGTTTTTACCTCCACTACCCGGGCCATCAGCTACCTGGCCCACATGGTTCAGTATCAGAATGTCCTCTGGGACCAGGCCAGGGGCCTGGTCCAGGCCTTACCAGATGACCCCTCCAAACTCAGCTAGCCCAGTTCCTTAAGACTGGCTCCAGTGTGGGCAACCATATCCTTCAGGCCACATATGATGCTATGGACACCTCAGGTAGTTTTCCTCCAGCGCTATTCCTGGCTTCGAGTGTCCGGCTTTGCCTCCGATGTGCAGTCCAGCATTTTAGACACCTCCTTTCAGGGAGCTGCCTTGTTCAAAGGGGATTTCCAGAATCTCTTTTTCTTCCCCCAGAGTTGGGCTGTGCCCTCTAGTCCGTGCACTTGTACCATACCCAACCTAAGACGGGTCGCCAGCCTCCTTTTGCCACTGCTCCTGTAAGCAGGCCTGTCAACCCCCAAAGGTCAGGGCAAATGCAAAGTGGCGGCAGCCCCTCTGCAGTTGCCGCCCAGAGCCTCTGGCCCCAGCGTTCCCCGTGCCAGCGCCTGCCGTTACCTCCTGACTCCTTGGCCAACCCCCATCCCCCAGAAAGCGTTTGGGGGGAGGCTGTTGAGGGTCGATTCTCCCTTCACCTCTATGGGTGACGAGGCATTACCACAGTCAACTGGGTCCTGCAGATCATAGAACACGGCCACACGCTAAAGCTTCTTGAGTGGCCCCAGAAAATCCTCAGGGAACTTCTGTCTACCCCCCCAGCTCACGTGCCTCTCATCTGAGAGGAAATTCAGGCACTTCTGCAAAAAAGAGCTATTGAGCCAGTCCCTCCTGCTCAGTGGGGCAGGGGATTCTACTTGCGCTTCTTCCTAGTCCCCCAAAAAGACCGGGGGTGTCTGGCCCATCCTGGATCTGAGTCAGTTGAACTTCTACATAGAGTACAAATGCTTCCAGATAGTCACCCTTCAAGGGTTGTTGCTCCTCCTATGCCTGGGGGACTGGCTCTGTTCTCTGGACATCCAGGACACGTATCTGCACATAAAAAGTTTTCCTTCTCATCGGCGCTTCCTCCATTTCCATTTCCAAGGAACCCATTTCCAATTCAGGGCCCTTCCTTTTGACCTCTCCTCAACCCCCAGGGTCTTTACTAAGTGTCTGGTGACAGTAGTGGCTGCCTTGCAGAGACAGGACAGGGTTTCTATATATTTTCATACCTGGACAATTGGTTGTTGGCAGCCCCCTCCAGGGACCCTCTGGTGCACACTCTTGAGTTCACCTTCCGCCTCTTCCAGGCCTTGGGTATCACCATCAACCAGCTGAAGTCCTGTCTGTCTCCTTATCAGTGCCTCCAGTATATAGGGAAGGTTCTGGATACCGCCCTGGGTATGGCCTTCTTGCCCATGGGCAGGGAGAAGCGCCTGATGGCCCAGGCCCACCTGGTCTTCTCCAGTCGCTAGGTCCCCACCAGGGTCTTCCTGCGACTCTTGGGTCACATGGCCATGGTTCCCCTCCACCACCTTCATATGCGGATACCTCAGTGGACATTGAGAGTTCAGTGGGATCAACACATGGACGACCTGGACCAAAAGGTCCTGGTCTCAGACTCTGTAAAGAGGGTTCTGTCATGGTGGCCAACCTGCTTGGGGGGCTCTTTTGAAATCCTGGCCCTTATTCAGGGTCTTATGACGGATGCCTCGGGTCTAGGTTGGGAAGCTAATTTTGAATGCTCACTAGACTCAAGGCACTTGGACAGAAGTGGAACGTGGTCTCCACATAAATGTCTTGGAGATGTAAGTGGTGCTGTATGCTGTGCAGACCTTCCAGACTCATCTCCTCCCTGGTCCGCTGTTGGTGCAGATTGACAATGCGTGTGGTGTATTACATCAACAAACAGGGGGCACTCAACTCCTGTGTCTGAAGGCGGTGAGGGTTTGCAATTGGGCCATTATCGAGCATGTTCTGGAACTTTCCACCGTACATGTTCCTAGCAGACAGTCTCAGCTGCTCCCGGTCACGGGCTCACAAGTGGGAGCCTCTGACCTCAGTGGTCGAAGATCTATTTGACAGATAGGGTTGGCCAGAGTTCCACCTTTTTGCGTCCCCACTCAACGCAAAACTGCCGCTGTTTTGTTCACTCAATCCCAGGTCTGGAGTTTTCTGGCGAGATGCATTGTCCCTTTCCTTGAAGGGGAGGTTTCTGTACGCCTTCCCTCCCTTCCCGCTCCTTCAGAGGGTACTACTCAAGTTTCAGTTGGGGGGGGGTGGAGATGAGTCTCATTGCCCCCTTCTGGCTGCATCAGATTTGGTTCCTCTTGCTGCAGCAACTGGTGGTGGAACCTCCAGTGCCCTTGCCCTTGTGTGCTCTGGCTTTCTCTCCCAGGACCAGGGCACCCATATCTGAAGTCTCTGCATCTCCATGCGTGGCTGCTGCGGATTTAGCCATCACCTGCTGTGGGGTTTCCCCTAGGGTTGCCAATGTTCTGGTGGCTTCTAGAAAACCCTCCACCAGGGCCACTTACGCCATGAAATGGAAGCGTTTTTCCTTTTGGGCTACTTAATGTCGACTGGACCCCTTCACCTACTTGGTTAATCAGTTACTGGAGTATCTTCTCTCCCTTTCAGATTCGTGCTTGGGGTACTCTTCCCTCAAGGTGCATCTTTCAGCCATCTCTGCATACCATGCACCTGTCGAGGGCAGGGCCGTGGCACGACTTGAGGTATCTCGCACCTTTCTGTGCATATGTGAAGAGGGTATCACATATGCACAGTAAAGGAATTGCCCCAAACCTGCAGTCTAAAGGTTTTAATGCCACACTACACAAGAAACTAGAAATTGTCGGCAGATGAGGACCGCCAGGCCAATCCAGTGTGCCTGAAAGCCCTACGCTAGTTTGTGGTCTCTGACCCTAACTGGTCAATGGCTTTTCACCCCACCTTCCCACCTCTAAGGTACCCTTATGCCTCTCCCATACATATTTAAAACCCTTCACTGTGTTCACCCCACTACCTCCTGTGGTAGTCTATTCCATGTGTCCACCACCCTCTCCGTGAAGAAAAACTTCTTCACATTTCCCTTCAGCCTGCCATCTTCCAGTTTCATATCATGGCCCCTTGTTCTTGTACATTTCTTATATTGGAAGATGTGTTCCCCCTGCACCTTGTTTATGCCCTTAAGGTACTTGAATGTTTCTATCATGTCACCCTGGTCCTCTTCCCCCCCCCCCCCTTTCCATGAGTACATAATGAGGTCCTTTAGTACTCCTCATATGTTTTCTGGTGCAAAGCCGTGTACCATCCTAGTCGCCCTTTTCTGGACCACCTCCACCCTGACAATGTCCTTACGAAAGTGTGGCCTCCAGAATTGCACAGAGAGTACTCTATGTGAGGCCTCACTGGCATTTTATACAATGGTATCACTACCTCCCACCTTCTGCTAGTGATACTTCTGCCTATGCCCCCAAGCATGCCACTGGCCCTCCCTGCAGCCTTTTTACACTCTTTAAACACCTTTAGGTCATCAGAAATGATAACCCCCAGGTCTCTTTCTTCCTTGATGATCATTAGCAACTCCCCCAAAATCCTGTAGCTCTCTCCAGTGTTCCCTCTTCCCAGGTGCATTATTTTGCACTCCTTGGAATTGAACCTCAGTTGCCACACCTTAGAACATTTTTCAAGCTTCCACAGGTCCCTTCTCATTCTCTTCATTCATTCCAGAGTATCCACCCTGTGGCAGATCTTGGTGTCATCTGCAAACAAGAAGAAACCCCTATAGAAATACCATTACCACTCCGGAGCTGTCTCACTCCATTGACGTCATCACATTACCCTGTAGCAGCCATCTTAGGGTACTACTGAGCCGCGGACTTTGAAAACTCTGCCAGTTTGTTCACATTTTTAAGAACATGATAAAACACTATAAAATGGTGATTCTGGATTACAAGGAGCATAGCACATAAAAGGTAGGGGATTATACTGCACCCTTATGAGTTCTGATTTGGGCAGTGTCATTTTGTAAAATTAACAGTTTAGTTGTCCTTTAAGACACATAATAGTAATATTGTACAACTCCTTTTGTTTTAAGAAGGCAAGTGTCACATACAATGTAAAAGGGCTATAGAGGCCATCTTGGGCCTAGAGGTAAATTGGTAGATAAAACGATAAAGCACATGATTAAATTACTGTCCCCCAACACCTGTTTTCTAAGCAGAGATGGCTGCCAGGTGCATCTTAAGGGTCGTTGCTCACAGTGCCAGCTGGGATAGGGACCGGAGGTAGTCCAGGATGCTAGCCACAGGGTAGGCAAGGGGATCAAGCTCCTTGCCTCTGACACCAAATGGAAAATCTTTCATTTAAATGTATAGCACCTACAGGTTGACTATTTCCTGGAGGCCTCCACCACGTGAAAGAAATTCCTCAGAGACACCCAAGGCCAGGAACTCTTAGCTGCTCAGTAACCAGTCTGTGAGGTGCAGGAATTTAAGGTCCAGGTGTAGGACCATCCCCTGAAGTCTGGTCAGCAAGCCTGGGCAGAGAGGCAGTCGCCACGGAGACCTGTTGCTGAGGCTGAGATCAGCCGCGTACCAGAGCTGCCTTGGCCAGTGTAGAGCTGTCAGGATTATTTGTGCCTTGTCCTTCCTGACCTTGCCCAGTACTATGGGGAAAGGCGTTCACAAGGCCTGGGGCCCAGGGCCTCTTGAAGGCATCCCCATCAGTGTCCTGGACTATGGGGAGCAGGCACAAAACTACCTCAGTTTGGTGTTCTCCCAGGAGGTAAACAGGTCCACCAAGGGTGAGCTCCCTAAGGGAGAACAAGTGGTTCACCACCTCCTGATTCAGAGACTGCTCGTACGACGTCTCTCCTACCTGGCTGAGAGCAACTGCCAGCTGATAGTTCTCCCCCATGATGTTAATAACAAGGGAGATTGGTGCCCAGGCTGTGCACAAGGGTCCAGGTGCAGAGTGCCTCCCAAAGCAAAGCAAGAGAGTGTGTGCCAGCCTGTCTGCTCAGGTCTTTGACAAAGGATCTTGGTACATATCAGAAATGCATTAGGTGGCTTTCTGGAGTCTTCTAGCTTTTTTATCCTGCACTTCATCAATAAAATGAAGCACTTTTACTGGATGTGGTGAGTTTTGTTTACTACAGTTACACACTGGTTTTGGGAGCACGGCTGCGCTGTGCGCAGTTTTTCAGTTCTGCTATCCCTGTGCCAATTCAACCATCCCAAGGGACATTCTCTTATGGTATCTCACACCTTCATGTTCTGCAGGTGATGCATCTCATCCCACCCTGAGGCTTTAAATACTGCATATCAGTCATGGCCATAGAACCTCACACGTGACTGACCCCCAGATGCAGAGTCTGCACTCACAGATGCAATGGGTGAAGGTTTTTACATTGAAACATACCTCTGTGTGTGGCCGCACGCGTGCACCAGGCCCATATGGTGTCCTACAATCATTGCTTTTGGTTGTGGCTGCACAACCTACTGACTGCAATGCCACAGAGTGAGGAAGTTCAGCAAGCCATCAGTCTTTTCACCTGGGGTCTGGAGGTAGCATCTTATGTTGTCAGTGAGGTGGACTCCAGACTGGTAGGAACAGCAGTCTGTGTTGGATTGATGGTGTTGCTTCTTCTCCCAACTGGCACCTTTGGCCTGGTGCAGGGTGCTTCACTCACACATCCAAGAGGCTCATTTCTTCTCCCCTAGGGTCAGGCAGGAAGTTTTGGGGAGCCTCTGCTGGCCCTGATCGGTCTTGGGTCTTACTAGACCTGTAAAGGGCCGCAGCCTTCAGCTGTTCTTCCCTACACAGAGGGCTGAGGGTATATCTTTACCCTCAGAGTGAGCTAGCAAATCTCTAAGAAAAGGGAAGCTTGGTGCTTTGACCCATAAGTGTGAATCTGTGGAGAAGACAGAGTCTAAGAAGATATGAAAGTTGTGTACTTAACCATACTTGGTGGTCTTCCATAGTATCTTCTCCATTGATTACCACACCTGCCCACCATCCCCCTCTCTAGCAGAACCAGGGCTTCTTGGCAGGTCACCCCGCAGTGGACACCTGGTGCTATTTTCTGGACCTCTCACCAGTTGTTTTTCCCCTATATGAGTGAGGCCTGTAACAAAACTGGACTGGAACCTATTCTGGGTCCGTCTCTCCCAAAAAAAAAAAAACTGGGACAAGGACCCTATTCCAGGCCCATGTCAACAAAAAAAATAGTTTTTTTGTCTGTCCTCTTTCCATGCCCAGGGTGTATCCTCCCTCTTTTGGGTATGTCCCTGTTCATTCCTAACTGCAGTCTGTACCTTGTGGGTGCCATCCAAATATAACTCCCCTTGACAGTAACCCTGCTGTGGGTATGTGCTGAGCACTGGATTGAATCATCCTGTGTTGGCCTTGGAACAGGGTACATCCTGTTGCGTGCAGGAGGAGGCAGGTTGTTTTCTCTGCTCAGTTTTTCCTCTGGCTCTGCCAGACTTGTTTCCTTCTTGGTTGGCACTTTTTCCCGTATGCCATATCCGAGCTGTTATGTTCAGCAGGTTCAGGAATAACCGGAGAGAGGAATAATGTTCTGCTTCTTAATGCTAAACATCCTTGTAATGCCAGATGCACCAGTGTTTTCCTTTGATCTATCCCCCTGGTGGAAGAGCATAGCCTAATTGTTAATTAACACACACACACACACTCTTACCATTACTACTAGTGCCTTTCTCATTGCCTATTAGGAGTCATTGCAGTTCTGCTGTTTTTTTTGTACACTTGTGCTATCTCAATCGCAAAGGGATCCCATTTACTCAGTATTACTCAGTTGTCTAAGGACTGAAGTAGGCACTAGGCCCAATGAGACTGTCCTCCCCACACTACTGGTAGCTATCCCTAATTAGGTACTTGTCGAGTTCGCTTTTGAATTTTAGTTAATGTCTACCAACTCCAGTGGTAGTGAGTTCCAGAGTCTACATGTTCGGATAGTGAAGTAATGCCTTCTTCCATTTGTTACTGCCATTTGAATTTGCAACTGTTTGATCTTGTCTGTGTTAATCTCCACCATTCATCACTGATGGGTTCTGGACGGAGGATCAGGACCCCGTGGGAACAATTTTTAATTTTTCTCTTCAGCGGCTGGTGCCTCGAGGTAGACAAACGATGTGACACTCGAGGGATGGCCAGTAAACGACAGACTCTTTCCCTCATCTCAGTTCTGCTTCTCCTGCTGTCGAGTGAACAGTGACCTCGTGGGCAAGCAAGATTCTACTGTGACATCGCAGCCTAGTCCATTTTCCGTCAACGCAAAGCCTTAGTTCTGTATGCCATTACCATCATTTGGTGCCAGTTTGACTCCAGAACATCAAAGCCGGTAAGGTTTTTCCTTTATCGGTGCTGAGATCTTTCTGTGTTTTGGTTAATTTTCTGTCCGATCATGTCTCGTCCTGGGGACAAGAAAAAATCTTCAAAAGTGGGCCAGCCCCACCATGCGTTGGTGTCCCTGCTGACGGTTATTTTCCTTATGAACCAACATGATCGTTGCTTGACCTGCCTGGGCCCAGACCAGGACATGGACCGGTGTGACGCCTGCTTCTCCATGGACCGCAGAGTGCTCACAAAGCCACGCATTTAAAGTCTGCCAAACGTCACTGACTTTCGGAGGACAGCCGCACACACAGGATGCCAGACGCCGGTCCCTCGACCCTTCCTCTGGGTTCCCTCCTGGTTCTATTCAGTCTGCAGAGGAGGGGACCTCCACCTTTTCAAGCCTCGATATGGTGGAGGCTCCTTCTACGGTGCTGGAGGCACGGTCCGACCCCCCCCCGGGGCTGGGCTGGGAGCACTGTCTTGGCAGTCACAACCTTGGAGGTGAGGGCTCCCCTGGTGTCGCGACCTGCGCCTGCCAGGCCCAGCCCGGTGGTTTCCTCGGCACTGCCTGTAAGAGCCGCCCCAGATCCCGGAGTCGTTCGCGGCTCCAGTGACTGGGGCGGCAGGCACTGTGGGCAGTGCTGGGCCATCTCACTGTGCCGCCATTGGGATTGGGAGTAGGAGAGCCTTGGGGTCCCCCTTTGGAGGTCCTCTGGATCCACTTCTCCTCTTACAATTCGGAGGCAGATCTGGCTGCCCGACTCCTTAGAGTATCAGGGCTCTCCTCCTCCCAGCACCTCTCTGCCTTCCCAACCTCCTCTCCCTTTGGAGATGGCTGTTCTAACCAGCGCTGGGGGCTTCCTAGGGCTTGGGGCGGCACTGGAGAGCCTTCTGGCATTGGTGGGGACTCCGAACTAGGAGGGATCGAGCCCCCCGGGCACAGATGACCAGGCTATCTCCATTCCCAGAGCTGCTCAGTCATCTGGGGCTGGGGAGGGGGTTCCCTCATCGGCTTCCCCCCCAGGGGCTGGTAAGTGAGGTAGAGCCTCTCCAGTTGGTTTTGAGGAGGAGATCCCTCTCGGAGACTGTAGAGTTAAGGAGGCGAGGGGCAGGGGCAGCACTCTTCCTTGGTAGCCCTCCAGGGCTCGGGAAGGAGCCGCAGTGCTGAGCCCGCTTTCTCCCCTTCGGGTTCTCCAAGGGAGGTCTTATTGCAAGAGGCTAGGGGCCACCCTTCTAGACCCATGTGGCCCTGGTTGCCTCACAGGGTGGATTCCCCTTCAGGGCTCAGTTCTGACCGTTTCAGGATGGTTGAACGGTCAATGACTGCTCCGACTGCCAGATCCTTCCGGGGTGCTGGATCATCTGTGCTGTCTCTTAGCCCTGGCAGAAGGCATCCTCTGTACCAGACACGTTCATCCCCTTTACCACTGCCTCCCCCACCTCCCTTCCTGGGCCACTCTGGTTCTGTGGGACCTATGACCTGGGAGCAGTTCAGGGCCTTGGCTGCTGATTTCCCTCATGATGTTAGAGCCATGGACGAACATGTTTTTCGCCTGTTACCCCTACAGCAGCCGGACTCCTCTGACTTGTCGGCCTCTTCGTCTTCCTCGCCCGAGGAAGAGGATACCTCCGTCCACCTGTCGTTGGATGCTGACCAGACCTCCTACCAGTGTTTCCTTTCGGGGCTGGTTGACGAACTCCATATTTCCAGGGTAGCAAGACGCAGTCTTGAAGGGCGACGTGCGCTTTCTTAAGTGAGTTCAGTGTGGATCACCTGGTGGTGTGCCCGCCTGGCTTACCCTCTTCCAGGAGGCACCATTCCGTACCTGGCAGTGCCCATCAGTCCCCTCTCCAGCCCTGATGGACTGCCGGCGCAGATATTGCACGCTACAAGGATCTCCAGGGGCCCTACCTCACCCCACTTTGGGAGTGACACTCCCTGGATACTCCTACTGGGCATAGAAGCCCAAGGCACCACTGACCTCCAGAGTCTGATTCTGTG
Organism: Neoceratodus forsteri; assembly: GCA_016271365.2. Classification (NCBI taxonomy): domain Eukaryota; kingdom Metazoa; phylum Chordata; order Ceratodontiformes; family Ceratodontidae; genus Neoceratodus; species Neoceratodus forsteri. Next base: position 744,446,302 of record CM028132.1, read on the forward strand.
GAATTCGACTGTTGGGGGAGTAGAGTCTTTTCCTTGGCGTGCCTCTTGCTCTCCATTGCAGCACATCAGGCCCATCATGCTGCCTGCAACAGGTACTTATGATCCATGCTGGGACAAATCCTAGCATCTATGCCTGATACGGAGGCAACCAGGCAAGCCCATTGCCCTCTCCGCACGTGGCCTGGAGCTTGTGAGGCACCAAGCAAGAGCATCATATGATGCCAGTGAGGTTGCGTACAGGTTATCTGGGACAGCGATCTGCATCAGGCGGACGTCATGGCTTCGCCTTTCCTGGTTGTCACCCTTGGCCCGGCGTAGGATGATTGCCTTCTCTTTCCAGGGGATCCACCTTTTTTCCCCGCAGGGTGAGACTGGAGCATCGGGGCGACTTCCATCTCCCAGGCATAAGGAGACCCTGCCTCACCCTAACCAGTCACAGGCCTAACTCGACCTGTGAGGGGTCTCTACCTCATGTGTTTCCTTCACAGGAGGCTAATGGAACTCTCTTCCTCAGGGAGGTACCAGGTCCCGTTTGGGAGGGGCTTGGTGATCACCCACCAGTGATGAATAGTGAAGATTAACACAGATAAGATATGAAATTACATGCCTACCTTAATTCTTGATCTTTCTATGTATCTTCACCATTCATCACTGCTTACCTTCCACATTCCCCTCTTGGGCCTTAGACTCTAGGCAGTGCTTCCCCCTGCTTGTTCCTTTCCCAATTGGTGCTATTGTGGGCCTGTTCTACTGGTACCTCAAGATTTCCTGCTCCTCTTTTTGAGGTGGGGTCCTGTTCTTTTTGGGGGGGGGGCGCGCAAGCAGAGCTGTTTTCCCTTAAGAGCGTGCTTCCTGGGCCCCTCTTCTCGGGACCCTGGTGGAGGTCTCCCTTCAGGAGACCTGGGTCCTCCCAGACCCCAGTTCTCTCTGCCCCCTGGCTACAGGGTGAGGAGGCCATCCTCTTGGTTGTAGGAGCTCTGAGGGCTCTAGGGACTTCTCTCTCTCTCCCGTTTACTTTAGGTATTCTTTTCCACACCGCTACCTTCAGTGGTGTCTGTTTTTGGGCAGCGACCCTCCTGCTTCAGGCCCTTCCTCCCTTCCGGCGTGGGGGGTAGTGAAGAGCGTCCTCTGGGAGTTCTTCTCGAGAGGATAGGTGGGACTCTGCCCCAGGGTGGTTCTGTCCCCACTCTAGAACACTTGGAACGGGAGTGGGAGACTCGCTACTCCTCTGTTGGGGTGTAAAGGGAGAAGGCTTAGCCAGGCTCCTGCCTCTGATTGGCGCAGCACTCTGTCTTCCCTCTCTTTTTAAGTGAAGGTGCACCTCCTCAGGAGGTGCTTAAATTGTCTTGAGGGAGCAGTTCCTTGTTTGAATTGGCTCAACTGAGTGTTTCTTTCCTCCCCTCTTGGCTGCTTGGTACCCATCTTGGAGGAGTTGGAGGTGGTCTCCTATCTCCTTTTCTTTCCTTTCCTTTCCTATCTCCTTTCTCTTATTTATGCTTGCTTGCCCAGAGGATGGGGCCCTCTGTTCCAGACTCCTAGGGTTGTTCTGTCCTCTCCCTCTCGGCATTATCTCTCTTTCTGTTTACATCCTTTCCTTTGGTTATCCCTTGGGCTCCCTTGCCCACTCTCTTCTTTATCTCCATCTCTTTTTCCTTGCACTCCCTGGGATACGCAGAACTGAGGTGAGGGAGGAGTTGGTGTCATTTACTAGCCATCCCTCGAGTGTCCCGTCGGCCTTGAGCATGGCGCCGTTCCAGCGCTGGCTCCTGCCCCTGAAAAAGAATTTGTTCCCGCAGGGTCCTGATCCTCCGGCTGGAACCCACTAGTGATGAATGGTGAAGATGCACAGAAAGATCAAGAATTACGGTAGGTACGTAATTTTCATTTCTCACCCCAGGTATTCTTAACTCTGTGCAGTCTTCTATATTCATAATTCTCCCACTCTACCTCCCCTTCCAGAACCAGTGGCCTCTGCACTCCTACCTGTTCATCCATACACGGAGGGCCATACACTGGCATACCCTGTCTTAAACCCTGATGGGTACAGTTTTTCCCCTTTTTCAGGTGATTCTGTCATTGGAATGCTTGTTAATTCTTGATTATAGTTAGATGTTTATGTTACTGTAGTTTGGTATCATAGGTAGTGTACTTGCCTTGTAGGCTCTCTAGAAATCTGATATGTTAATGGAACGTTGCAGCTAATAAGGGCAGCAGTTTGAATAGTGGATAGATTCTATCATCAGCAGCAGCATAACATTCTCTTTGGGCAGTTCTACTTAAAGGGCAGATTGCATAGAGTTATGAATATAGAAGAATACCCTGGAAGAAACAAGATTACTATGGTAAGTAATTTTTTCTTATGACACCTTAAGTTGCTTGATTTCGGAGCACTGGTAAGATTGCATTCTGTGGCAAGTTTCGTATCTTTCAGTAAGTTAAGAGCATTAGCAGATTTCCTGTCCCTACATAATTCTAAGTCATACAGGTCAAGCGATTTTACCTATCTTGATAAGTTAGCTTATTGACCCTCTGGACTAGTTTGGTTATTCTTCTTTGTATGCTCTCGATGAGTTTTACATTCTTAGACAGGTGTGGGGACCAAAAGGAGACACCATAATCAAAATGAGGTCTGATATGTGATTTATACAGAGGAATTAAACACAATTAGCTTCTAGAATCTCACCATGGGGGAACGGGCGGCTCTTGCCAGTGACTCCCCCTCCCAACTGAAGAACGAAGCACCTTGGGGTTGAGGCGCCGGAAAGGCGGGCGGACCTCCCCTAATGAAAAAAGAGACACTTTTTGGGGAAAAGAATCGTAGGGGCTGGGTAGTAGCAGCAGCAGAAGTAGCAGCTGCAAAAGAACTTGATTTTATAGGGGCTGGGCAGCAGCAGCAGAAGAAGCAGCTGCAAAAGAACTTGATTTTCCTCGCCAGCCAGCCCTTTGTTTGAAACTGGAGCCCCAGCAACCTTTGGCGCCAAACTGCCAGTTTGAAAAAGGCAGCAGCACCAATTGGCTACAGCAGCAGTGACGCTCGGGCAGCCTGGTTTAAAGGCTGGCCCGATATCGGACTTGTGATCAAATCTCGCCAGGGAGGAGCGGGCGGCTCTTGCCAGTGACTCCCCTCCCAACTGAAGAGCAAGCACCTCGGGGTTGAGGCGGCTGGAAAGCAGGCGGACCTCCCTGCGAAAAAGAGACACTTTCTGGGAAAAGAATTGTAGGGGCTGGTAGCAGCAGCAGAAGTAGCAGCTGCAAAAGAACTTGATTTCGTGGGGATGGGCAGTAGCAGCAGAAGCAGCAGCTACAAAGAACTTGATTTTGGTCCACCGCCCACCCCGTTCCCTCCTCCCCTTAAATGCCCGGTAGCCATGCCTTCCTGCTGACCAGGACCAATCAGATCTGGCAATAGGCGGGAACTCAGCTGCCATCCAAATCTATTAGCATGTCTGTTGTACAAATCTAAAGCACTCTGTTATACAGTCTGTTAGTTGCATGATCACATATCTCTCAAGGGCGCACTTTCTATTCTATTGATTGCCAGCGTAATTAATCTTGTCTACTGTACTGTCTTGTAACTTACTTGTTCCGTGTTGCTCGCATAGCATAGCCAATGTCTGCTTGAGTCTGCCCTGGTACCCACACTAGGCCAGCTTTATCCAGCTTTTTCCTTTTGTGGAAGGCTCCACTGGCTGCTACTTGGGGCCGAGTGATTAGCATAGTTTTTTACCATTGCTCCCTGACATCTACCTTGGTGCTGACATGGGGAACCTTGAGCATTTATTTAAGATAGTGTCACCACTTCCACTCATGTGCTCATTCGCCTTTGATCTCCTCACTGTCCTTAGCATCCCCTGGCTTACTGTTGCGGGCACTTGTACCCAACTGGTGGAGACTGACTTCACATTCTCCAACCTGTTAGTTGCAGGCAGACCCCCCGGTTCTCTGCAGTCTTGACCTGAGGTGCATCCTGTGCCCTGCCGTCATGGTCAGACGATATGGCCGCAAGTGGCCTGCCAGGGATGGTTCCCCTCCCTTGAGGCATTTCCTTTGGCTACTACTGGTGATCCTAGTGCTAGCGGGTGACATTGAGCTTAACCCTGGTCCACCTTGCCAAGCCTCCCCCCCTGCGGTGGGCTGGTCAGCTGTCAAAGGGCTGAAAATAGTTCATCTCAATATTCGTAGCCTCCTGCCCAATTTGGCGGAACTTCTTGCTTTGGTCACCCACCACAGCCCTGACATCCTTGGCAAAACACAAACTTGGCTTAAACCCTCTACTCCAAATTCTGTGTGCGCCCTCCCTGGCTATGACCTAGTCAGGCTTGATCGTTCAGGAAAAAAGGGGGAGGTGGCATCCTGATCTAATACAGGAGTCACCTCAACCTGTCTGTTTTACCCTGTCAACAGCCAGTGCAGTCCCCCTGTGAGTTACTGCACATGGTATTGGTGCTTGGAATGACCAAAAAGATACATGTCATATTTACCTACAGTCCTCGCAAGGGGGGGCCTAGAGGGGCTGTCCGTCCTCCTCGACACAGTTAGTGCCGTGACCCGGCATAACAAGCTAATTATCCTAGGTGATCTCAACCTTAACTGGCTCGGTAGTAACACCAAAGTACTTGAGCCACTGCTTGCTGGTCTCTCCTTGTTGTAGCTTATCAAGGATCCTACCAGGTGCTCACCCAGTGGTGGAGTGAGCTCTCTTCTGGACTGGGTCCTGACAAACAGACCGGAGAGGATCAGCTCGTCGGGCATCCTTCCTGACTCTATCTCTGACCACTCCCCCGTGTGCTGTGTGTGGAAGATCCCTTCCCTGAAAATTCCGCATAAGATCATTCGGGTCAGGGACTACTCCGCGTTTGATCTTGGCTCCTTCCATGATGATCTCCAGCACACCGACTGGTCTGCAGTATGGAATGCCCAGGACTCCCCATCTGCTGTCAGTCACTTCCTCAGCACTTTTAGGGCTCTGCAGGAAAGCATGCCCCCCTCATCAGACGGATGGTCAGGGAGTCTGCTACAAAGTGGTTACATGGTAGCCTGCTAGCCCTCATGAAGTATAGAGATAAGTGCTGGGCAAAATTCAAGGCCACGGCGGATCAGGCTGTATTTCAGCAGTACAGGAAACTCAGAAATGAGTGTAAGAAGGCTATAAGGGCTGCTAAAAGTGAGTTTTGCAAAACTATACTGCTGAACTCAGCCAGGGACCCCAGGAGGTTCTGGAGAAATACTAAAAAACATAGTGAGTGGTTCCCAGAGTGGTGAGACCACTGATATGATTATTGATGGTGCTAGCTGCAACAACTCGCTAACCATTGCAAATGCATTTAACCTGTATTTTTCTGACCTGTCTGCTTTCACCTCGTCCTTCCACCCTGGTGAAGGTGATAATGGTGAACGAGTCCCAGCACCGTCACCATCCTGCCCTTTCATTTTAAGGCTGTGATGGTGCAAGAGGTGCAGAGCTTGCTCTCGGGCCTTTCCTCCTTCTCGAGTGCTGACCATGATGGGTTGGAACCAAAGCTCCTCAGTTTTGGTGCTATTAATAGTGCCCATATTTTCAATTTGTCCCTGTCATCTGGTGTTATTCCGGACATATGGAAGGTCGCCAGAGTGGTCCCGATCCTTAAACAAGGGAACCCCAAACTAACAGAAAACTACCGTCCGATATCCATTTTGTCAGCGGTCAGCAAACTTCTTGAGAAAGTTGTGGCAGGGCAACTCTGAGTACTTGCAGTCCCATGACCTACTGTCACCTATGCAGCATGGCTTTAGGAAAGGGCACAGCACATCCTCTGCCCTTGTCACTGTCTCATCCAGGATCAGGGCGGCTATGGACCAGGGCAAAAACTCTGGGGCTATCTTTATAGATCTCTCCAAGGCCTTCGATCTTGTTGATCATGCCATGCTCTCCACTCAGCTTAGATCCTATGGTCTGTCTCTGGATGTGCTCAGTTGGTTCTCCAGCTATCTACACAGTAGAAAGCAACTTGTTAAATATGTCAAGGAGCTCTCGGGCTCTATTTTTATAACCATGGGTGTCCCCCAAGGCTCTGTCCTGGGGCCCCTGCTCTTCTCCATTTTTGTAAACAATCTCCCCGCTGCCTCTGTTCACTGTAAGCCAGTCCTCTATGCAAATGACTTGGTCATCCTGACTCACTCCCCGGACATAGGGGTCATTAATCGCCACCTGAGTGAGGACTTGGGGAACATTCAGTCCTGGATCTCGTCCCACAAGTTGGTTCTTAATTTAAAAAAAACCCAGGCCATGCTCTTTGGGTCCCAGGCCAAGATTAAGGCCTCCCCTGCTCCGTTAGGCGTTGCTGGTACTGACGGTGTTCCGATCCCTGTTACCGACAACTTTAAATACCTTGGGGTGACGCTGGACCCGCAGCTTGACCTTGGCCGCCATATTCAGAATACATGCATGACTGTCAACTGCAAACTGGGTCTGGCCTACAGAGCTAAAAGCAACCTTACTCCTGCTGCCCGTATTGCTCTTGCCAGAGGTGTGCTCCTCCCTTCGTTCTGCTATGGGCTCCTTTTGTTTGCCCGCTCCTCCAAAACTCACCTCTCTAGGTGGTCTACTGCCTACAACAATGTCAGCCGCTTTACTCTGGCTGCCCCCCTGTCTCACCCACCATTGTGACCTTTATAGCAGGCTAAACTGGCTCTCCCCTTCAAATCACCTCAAATCACATAGACTTTGTCCTAGGGTGCTTCACGGGAAAGGTCCTTGGCACTGGCACCCCTCCGGGGCTGGTGAAATTCCTTGTCCCGGCTGCCTCCTCATCCTATTCCTTCAGGTCTCAGGGGCCTGCCGTCCTTAAGATACTTGCTACCTGGACTCTAATGGGAAGTAGAGATTTTGCTCTACGTGCTCCCAGACTGTGGAACGCTTTCCCTGCCCAGGTCCGCTCCTCCCACTCACAGGTGTGCCTTCGTTCCTCCCTATGGAACCACCTCAAACTCTCTTCAGCCTGTGGTTGCCCCAAACCCCTGTGATCTATCCTGACCCCTCATAGCACTCCTCTCTCCTGGATGTATTTCTGGACAAAAGACTCAATTTACTGAGGCCTTTAAGTTGTTAATAGTGTTGTATCTGCTGCATTCTCAACTTGTACCTCTTGTACTGCTCTTAGTTGCTACATGTTATTCTGTTGTGTACATACTGTACAAAACTATGCCTTACAAGACTTGTAAGCTGTTTTAATCTGTATCATGTTGTCCTCACATGACTTGCAAGCTGTTTTTAATCTGTACCATGTCGTCCTATGTATTTAAATCTGTAATTCTTGTACTCTCCCGGGTCGTACCTGAAAATAGGCAATTGTCTTGTCTAGTATACTTACCTGGTCAACAAAAGCTAAATAAATAAAAATAAATGGTGACAAAGGCTCACCTAATTGCTATTATGAGCCTATTTGCTACTAGTGCCACCTTTCTACATTGATCACCTTGTGTTAAGGGTATTATTAATCAAAATTCCAAGATGTGTTTCATTGGTTACAGATTTTATTTTATTACCATTTAAAAAAAATCAACTTCTGTGTTTTTTGTTCCCAAATAGATAACTGAGTATTTGTCTACATTCAGTGCCATCTTGCTATTGCCCATTGCTCTATGGAATCCAAATCATTGGTTAACTGATTTTTGTGAGGGTGTCAACTTCAGAGGCAATTTTGGTATCATCTGCACATTTACTTAAAATATCTTGAACCTCATAGTGTAGATCACTGATGAAGATGCCAAACAGTGACGGGGCCCAATACTAATCCCTGTGGCATGCCACTTTTCACCAGAATTTCATCGGAGCAAATGTCCAATATTTTAACTGTTTGGCTTCTGTTACGCAGCCATTCCTCCACCCATTTGATTGTATAACTGTTTGTTTATTTTTTTTTAAACTTTATTTTTATTATATTTATATGTATACATACATATTATAGTTCCATAACCAGGACAGACCACATACATCATACATTTACCTCTTGGAGAGTACACACTTCTCCTTAATATTAGGATATACAAGCATCCCAGAAATTGATACCACATGGAGGGGTTAGCTTAACATTTGATCTAAACGTAATATATAACATTTTAAACTGTGGGGATATGCCCATAAGCAGTATGACTAATTTCACTTTGCTCAAGTCCCATTAAAATTCCAAGAATATATGGCCTAACAGAGGGCTAATGGCATCATACTATTTAACTTTAAGTATGAAATCCATCATTTGAATATATAGGCAAGCCATTTCTCATTAGAAAAAATTTAACATCAACTCTGGAGGATATTTAATACAGTAGACATTATTAACATCTCCCAGTTAGCTGAAAAGGTGGTGTATTTTAACATAAACCCGGCTGTAAATTGTGTATAGCTGTTTAGATGTAATTTTATCATTTTATCAATTAATAAAGAATGTGATACTAAATCAGAAGCTTTTCTAAAGTCCAGAAAACAACATCCACAGGAATACTCTTGTCTGTGCTCCTACTAACCGTTTTGTAGAAGTGTATTAAATTTGTTGTACAAGAGTGCCCTGCAGCAAATCCATGCTGTTATCTTGTAAACCCAGATGTTTTATTTCCTTATCCAGTCTAGATTTTAATATTTTTTCCATTGTTTTACAGACAACAGTGTGAGGCTAATTGGTCATTTTCTGTGAGTTTACTTCCCTTTTTATGTTTGCGCGCATGCGCAAGAAACATCTTGAGACAGTACGATATTTTAGAGGTGTGTGAGTTTCTGCCCAATGCAGTTGATGCTTTATGGGGCTCGTCCCTCAGGCACCAATGAATCTGCAAGATGTCTATGACAGCAGTTTGAGAGAAGTGGTCTTCACTTGAAAGAAAAATGCCACTCCAATCAGGGATGGTTACGAGTTGACGCTTTATGGGGCTTGTCCTTCAGGCACCAATGAATCAACAAGTTGTCTGACAGCAGTTTGAGAGAGAGGACCACACTTGAAAGAAATCTGCTGCTGCAGTGAGGGACAGTTTCATCACTGCAGCGGGACCTTCCCCCTCCCTCGCAACCAGGCACACAGGCATACCTTCTCTCTGTTGGCAGCAGCTGACAAGACTCTGGCCATGCGCATTACAGTGCACAGTAATGCGCATGGCCGGAGTTGCAGATCTTCTCTTGTCAATCTTCACCATTCATTACTGCTTGGGTTAAGCGGGTAGCGCACCCACTACGGGAGGTGTTTTTTTTTGGAGTCTCTGCTCAAGCGGTGGCAGATCCTCGGCTGACGTGCTGCGTCATGCGGGCGGCCGTTAGATCCGCCAGACTCCTCCCTGTATCTCAGTTCTGTTTCTCCTGCCGTCGAGGCTGCACCTGCCCTGTGGATGGCAAGTAGTGTTCTCGGGTTTCTAATCCTCAAGACTCCTCGTTTTCTCTCAGACAACTCTCTCGACGCCGTATACAGGTAAGACCGTTCCTGTTTTTCTATAATATGGCGCCGAGTGCTTTATTGCTTTTTTTTCTTGTTTAGTTCGCATCATGTCAGGTTCGGGAGCAAGGCGTAAGTCGAAGGCGGGCCGCACCCCTATGCGTCGGTGCTCCTGTGGCCGGCATTTTTCCGTTTCGGACTGGCATGATGTCTGTCTCCGTTGCCTGGGACCCAACCACAACATGGATGCGTGCGATGCCTGTTTCTCCATGGACTGTCGTGTCCTCGAAGTCCGCGCGTTCAAGCTCGGCAAGGTCCCGCCGACCTTCGGGGGATGGCGTTGCTCCAAGGATTCCCAGTTAAGGTCTCTAGGCCCTTCCCCCGGGTCCCCTCCAGACCTATACGGTCCGAGGAGGAGGAGAACCCTCCTCTTCTCTTGCCGAAGGAAAGCTTCTCTCGCCCGGTGTCGAGGAGCGCCGTGGTCCCCTTCTGGGGCCGCGACTGGGACACCGCCTTGGCAGTCACCTCCTGCGAGTGCAGGCTCCCCAGTGTCGAGGCCAGCCTGCTGGGCTGGCACTGTGGACCCGATGCCGCCCTCCGCGCTGTTTCAGATCCCGGCGCGGTGATTGAGATGGCGCCGCTCTGGCGCGGTGGCGCCCGCAGGCGCCAGTTTTGCGCTCGGCGGCGCCGGGTTGGGATTCCGGCGCCGGGCGCGCCATGGGCTAACTGGCGCAGCAGGGGAGCCGGGACCGGGCCTAGCAGTCGCGAGTGGGCTAGGGTCGTCCGGCGCCGTCCCTAGCACCGGCGCCGTTGGCGGCGCTGTTCCTCCGGGGACCCCCGGGGTTGCCAGTGTGGAGGTTCTGCTGGTCTCGTCCTCTTCGGAGGTCGATGACTCGGACGTGGACCCATCCTGGCACCCTGACTCTCTGGGGTCGGGTCCCCAGTAACACGTGCTGCTGGGCGGCATAGCGGGCCCCTTCTGCTGTCTCCGCTCCCGTCCTCCCCTGAGGACCCTCGGGCTAGGGGTGGCCCCGGTCCCGGAGGGGTGATGTGGTGGGGACTGAGGGGGGGGGGCTCTCCCTCCTAGGGGGTCTGTGACAGCTACCCTTCCGGGTGCTGTTGCCACCTCTCGGGGTGTGGGGCGGCTGGAGTCGAGGGAGGGCTCTCCGGGTCGGCGGGGGGCGGTCGTCAGCGGTCTCGGCCGGCCACCCCTCGTGGGGTGGCTAGGAGCCGTAGCGCCGAACCCCGCCTTTCCCTCTTGGGCCCCGGGACTCCCTCCGGTGGTGTTGCTGCGGACTGCCCTTCTGGATCCATGCAGTCCCAGGTTCGTCACAGGGGAGGATCCCCTTCTGGGCTCTTCCAGGCGTCGCATCCCCAGGGTTCCGTTTTGCGACCTGGTTTGTTGTCCGGGATCCCGCCAGCTCGGGCTCCGTTCCCCGGATTTCAGAGCCCTAGCAGAGGTCAGTTGCCTCTTCGCAGGTGCCCTTCTCCAGTACCTCTGCAACCACCCCCCGCTCTTCCAGGCCATGTCGGTCCTACGGGTCCGTTATCCTGGGAGCAGTTCAGAGGTTCTGTGGCGGCCTTCCCCTCATACGTTAGATATATGCATGAGCGGGTCTTTCGACTCTCCCCACCATCGCAGGAATCTTCTGGACATTCGAGCTCCCCATCATCCTCATCTTCCTCCTCTGAGGAGGAACCCCTGCTCATCATTCCTCCGGCGCTGATTTCACTGAATATCAGCGATTCCTTTCGAGGATGGTGAGGGATCTTCGAATCTCTTACGTTAGGCGAGACAATACTGAACAGGAGACGCGTGAATTCCTTGGAGAATTCAGTGCCCAGCACCTGGTGGTACCTTCCTGGCCTATACCCTTCCAGGAGGTGTCTGTCCGTTCCTGGCACTCGCCAGCCGCCCCTTCTCCAGCCCCGGTAGACTGTCGACTAAGGTATTGTGCCCCCTCGGAATCCCTGGGTACCCTTCCCAACCCGTCCTCGGGTTTGGTATACCTAGAGACTCCTTCTGGGCGTCGCCACCTGGCGCACGACCGTCCACCGGATTCCCTACAGATCGACCGGTGGGGGCGAAGAGTGTTCTCTTCCTCTCGTGCGGTGGCCTGCATTGCATCACATCAGGCTCACCACGCTGCCTACAATCGGCATCTGTGGTCGATGCTCTCCCAGCTCTTAGCATCAATGCCTGATATGGAGCACACCAGACAGGCTATTGCCCTCTCCGCTATAGGCCTGGAGCTGGCAAGACACCAAGCAAGGGCATCTTATAGAAACATAGAATTTGACAGCAGATAAGGACCGCTTGGCCCACCTAGTCTGCCCATTTTCCTACCTAACAGATAAGCTGCAGATCCTAGTTAACCAACAGCTTACTTCCTCCTACCCCCCACTAGGACTGCCTTATGTCTGTCCCATGTATTCTTGAAGTCCCCCACTGTTCTTGACCCCACGACCTCTTCAGGGAGGCTGTTCCATGCATCCACAACCCTCTCAGTGAAAAAATGCTTCCTCACATTACCTCTGAGCCGTCCCCCTTCTATCTTCAAATTGTGCCCCCTTGTTCTTGCACATCTCTTTTTCTGGAAGATGCTACCCTCTTGGACTTTGTTAATTCCCTTGAGGTACTTGAAAGTTTCTATCATGTCCCCTCTCTCCCTTCTTTCCTCAAGGGTATACATATTACGCTCCTTTAGTCTTTCTTCGTATGTCTTCTGGTGCAGACCCTGCACCATTTTGGTTGCCCTACTCTGGACAGCCTCCACTCTGTCTATGTCTTTGCAGAGATGGGGTCTCCAGAACTGCACACAGTACTCCAGATGGGGTCTCACCAACTGTCTGTACAGAGGGATAACAACTTCCTGTTTTCTACAATTGATGCCTCTTCCTATACATCCCAGTAGCCCCCCAGCCTTCCTTACTGCCTTCTCACATTGCTTGCCCACCTTTAGGTCATCTGATATAATTACCCCCAGGTCCCTTTCTATTTTTACTGTTGTCAGTATCTCACCCCCCATTGTGTACGCTTCCCCAGGGTTTTTGTTCCCCATGTGCATTACCTTGCACCACTTTGCATTGAATCTGAGCTGCCATACATTTGACCATTCCTCCAACCTTGCCAAGTCCCTTCTCATCCTTTCCACTCCATCTTGTGTATCAACCCTGTTGCAGATCTTTGTGTCATCTACAAAGAGACATACTTTTCCTTCAGTTCCTCTGCAATGTCACTTATAAAGACATTAAAAGGACGGTCCAGTACTGAACCCTACGGTACCCGCTAGTAACCCTCCTTTCGTCACTGTGTACTCCATTTACTACTACCCTTTGAGTCCTGTTGTCTAGCCAATTTTATCCAGGCTACCACCTTGGGACCCACTCCAAGGCTGGCTATCTTGTGTATTAATCTTTTGTGTGGGACTGTATCAAATGCCTTGATAAAATCTAGGTAGGCCATGTCCACAGCCCCTCCCTGGTCTACTACTTTGGTAACCCAGTCAAAGAAATCTATTAGATTTGTCTGACATGACCTTCCCATCGTGAATCCATGCTGCCTTGGGTCCTGTGCCCCACTGGCCTTTAGGTACTCAGCAGTTCTTTCCTTCAGAAGTGATTCCATCATTTTCCCTACCACTGAGGTCAAACTAACTGGTCTGTAGTTTCCTGCCTCTGTCTTGCTCCCACTTTTGTGAAGAGGAATCACATCTGCCCTCCTCCAGTCCTCGGGTACCACCCCATCCTCCCATGATTTGTTAAACAGAGTAGTCAGCGGTGTCAATAGTTCTACCCTTAGTTCTTTTAGAATTCTTGAGTGAACCCCATCAGGCCCCATTGCTTTGTCCACCTTCAATTTTATTAGTTCTTTCAGAACCCTTTCTTCTGTAAACGGACTGTTATCGAGCCCCGTCTTCAGAGTGTTTCTCCTGTTTGGTTTAGGTAACTCCCCCTCCTCTTCCTTTGTGAATACTGAGCAGAAATATTCATTCAGTATCCTTCTTTTCACTGTCACCTCTACCCAATTCCTCCCTTTATTAAGCTTCAGTATCCCTCCTTTGTCTTTCTTAGCTCCTAATGTACCTATAAAAGGTCTTATCCCCTTCTTAACAGAATTGGCTATCCTTTCCTCGGTTTGGGCCTTTGCTATTCTGACTGCCTTCCCAGCCTCTTTCTGCTTTAACTGATAAAGTTCTCTGTCCAGCTCCTTCTGTGTTTCCTTATATTTCCTGAATGCTGTCCTTTTCTCCTTAACCTTCCCTGCCACCTCTTTTGAGAACCATAATGGTTTTTTCCTTCGTTGTGTTTTATTGATTTGTTTTACACAAAGGTTTGTTGCCTCTGTGATGGCTGTTTTGATCACTACCCATTGATCCTCCACCCCTTCTTCTTGCCTGTTTGCTAGTGCTTTTCTGAGGCACTCTCTCATTTTCCCAAAGTCAGCCCTCCTAAAGTCCAGTACTCTTGCTTTTATATGGTTTGATTGCACGGCTGTGTTTATCGTGAACCACACTGTTTGGTGGTCGCTTGTTCCCAGATGACTACCCACTTCTAAATCTGAGATTCTTTCTTCATCCCCATTTGAGAGTACCAGGTCTAAGATTGCTCCCTCCCGAGTGGGTTCCAATACTAGCTGTCTGAGGCATGCCCCCTGTAGGGCATCAAGAATGACCCTGCTCTTGGATGTGCCTGCAGCAAAGGTGCTCCAGTTAACATCTGGCCATATTCAGGTCCCCCATCAACAATATCTCCCCTTTTTCTGCCATTCTAAGAAAGCCTTCTATCATTTCCTTGTCCATTCCCTCCCCTGAGATGGGGGTCTGTATACAACCCCATGCGGTTGTGGTGCCATTTCCTGTCTCCAGGTGACCCAAAGTGCCCTCATCTGCTCCCTGTTTACTCTTTAGTTCTGTTGCTTTGATCCCTTCCTTTACATGAGAGCTACTCCTCCTTCTCTTTTACCCTCCTGTCCCTCCTGTAGATTGTGTATCCTGGTATGATGACATCCAGTCATGGTTCTCTGTGTACCATGTTTCTGTGACTGCCACAATATCCACGTAACCCTCTTCCATCAAGGCCACTGGTTCATGGAACTTGTTACACAGACTATGGGCATTGGTACTCATCACCCTCCACTTTTTGATAGCCTTTCCCCTTTTAGCCCCGTTTCTGTCCTTAATGCCTTTACCTTTTTTTACATTTAAATCTGTTCTACTCCCTAATAACTTCTGTACCTTGGTGTTTACCTTACTAATCACCATGTTTTGTAGGGGGAGGCTCGGATTTCCCTGCTCCTTTCAGTGCTTCCCCTTGGCTAGTTTAAATGACTTGCCAATGAAGCATTTAAACCTCTCACCTAGAATCCTGGTTCCCCTGGACAGATGCAGACCATCACCAGTATGGTCTGCATCCTCCAAGTGGCTCCCCAGTCTCCAATGAAGCCAAACCCTGAACTCCACCCAGTTTTTCAACCACTCATTGAATTCCCTGGTGAGAAGTGCCCTAGCATCTCCCTTGCCATAGACAGGCAACACCTCCGAGAAGGTTACCGTGTCAGGCCACTTGTCTAAGGCCCCTTCCCAACTCTAAGACTCCTCTTGCACTGCTCTGATCCCATTCCTAGCTGAGGTCATTTGTCCCTAGTTGGACAATGACATCCATCCCTCCCTCGTGCAGCTCCTCCCACGATCCTGAGGATTCGCTTCCTGTCCCTCACAGCCGTGGCGCCAGGAAGGCACCTCCTCCCTCTCCCTTCCTTCCCCATTTCTACCCCCTAATGATTGAGTCCCCACCAGGAGTTGTTTCCTTCCCTGTGGGGTCCCATGCCACCCTCCTGTGGGTCTCCCTTGTGAAGGTTCCCAGCATTCTCCTTGGTCTCCACTGCAGTGCCTCCATAGAGGAACCACTATCCACCAGAAGAGCCCAATGGTTGTGGAGAGGTACAGCTGGAGGATGCAACTCTGTTCCACCACCCTCTCCTCCTTGAGCCCACCCTGGTCCAGCCTCTCCTTTTTCTTGGCAACCTCTGGGGTAGTGGCATTGGCCTGGTGGTCCCTGGGTGGGAAGAGGTTTCACCAATCCTAGCCAGGTCAGCCTGGAGGCAGGGCAACCTCCTCTCTCAGACCAGAGAGTGCTGCAAATAGGGCAGCATCGCAGCCTCCAGAATGTCTCCTGGAACACTGCCACCCCACAGCCGTTGCACTGCACCACTCTATCATGTCTTATTTGTGTCCTCTCTACTGTTTCTCTGGATGCTTATTCTCTCCTCTCCTTACAACTCTCACCTTCCTGTTCTGGGACAGCAACTTCCTATCTTCTTCAGCCTCTTTCTTCCTTGCTTAATATTAGACCACCAGCAGCAGGGGGAGAGTGAGCTACTTTTTTCCTTTAGGGTTGACAAAACCAATGTCTCTCTATGATCCTTTCCTTCCTACTGCCAAACAGGAAGTTCCTGTTGACAGTCACTACTAGTGGCTATAAAAGTAGAACTGGCTTTGGGTGGGATGGATGGAGGGCAATTAGTAAGAAAAAAGGCTAGCAACAGGAAGTTGTAATTTGACTCTCCTGCTTTTATAGTGTCTAAACCACACCCCCAGGTAAGCTGTCTTTCCTCCTACTGGTTTAGCAAAGTCAGCAGATACAGTACCCTTCCCTGCACAGAACACACACTGACTTTTTCTTTTTAACCCTAAATAAGACCCCTTCTACTTCTAATAAAGTTATCTGTCTACTTAATCTTAACAGACACTGACTCCTGCTGAGATATAAGGTTTAAAATTAAAACTCTGTGACTTCCTTGTGCTGCTTTCAAAAATCAGACAGTTCCAAACTCTGTGACTTCCTTGTGCTGCTTACAAATCAGACAGTTCCAAACTCTGTGATTTCCATTGTGCCTTACAAAAACAAACAGTTCCAAACTCTGTGATGATTTCCCATGTGCTGCTTTCAAAATCAAACAGTTCCACACTCTGTGACTTCCCTTGTGCTGCTTACAAAATCAGACAGTTCCAAACTCTGTGATGATTTCCCATGTGCTGCTTTCAAAATCACAGTTCCAAACTCTGTGATGATTTCCCATGTGCTGCTTTCAAAATCAAACAGTTCCAAACTCTGTGACTTCCCTTGTGCTGCTTACAAAATCAAACAGTTCCGAACTCTGTGATGATTTCCCATGTGCTGCTTTCAAAATCAAACAGTTCCAAACTCTGTGACTTCCCTTGACGCTAATGAGGTGGCTTCCAGGCTTGCAGGGACAGCGATCTGCATTAGGCGGATGGCGTGGCTTCGTCTATCAAGGTTGTCACCCCTGGCCCAGCGTAGGGTGATTCGCTCCGCTTTCCGGGGGACCCGTCTCTTTTCCTCCAGAGCTAGCAGACTTCTGCAGGGGCTTCCTCCGTCTCCCTGTCCTCGGGGAGCACCGCCTAGCTCTTCTCCCACATAGGCTTCTCTCTGCATTAGCCAGGGTCTTCCCCTTCTGTTTCTCACCAACAGGAGGCTGGGGGTCTTGTTCCCTCAGGGGTTCCACCCCCTTTTTTAAGGGGAGGGCTTGGTACTCACCCAAGCAGTAATGAATGGTGAAGATTGACAAGGGAAGATATGAAAATTACGTACCTACCGTAATTCTTGATCTTCTCTTGTATCTTCACCATTCATTACTGATACCCTCCCACCTTCCCCTCAGTGGCCTCCTTCTGTGGCGTCTCCCCCTCCCATCTCGTTCCTCTTACTTCCCTTGGCCTTTATGCCAAAAAAAAAAAACTTTTCTGTTTTTCCATTCTTAGTGAATGGATCTCCCTTTTTCCTCAGGGTAAGAGGAGCGAGCACGGATTATAATTTTCTCTCACTTCTGAGGGAACTCTTTCTGACCACCCTTAGGTGCGATTCCTTACCTTCTTCAGGTCATGCAGTTTCACGGCCCAAGTGGCCATGCCTGTCCTGGCCCCGGCAAAGTCAAGAATCCTCCTGGCAGGTATTATTTCTAGCTCTTCTAGCTATTGACTGAACTTGTCAGCTCTGAACGTCTGCCTGCCTTGCCCTAGGGAGTCTGATTGAGTTCCACTCTATTTTTCATACAAACCTGCCTTCGGGAAAGCATAGTCTTTTCCATACACTGCTGTGTTAGCACCTAACAAGGTGCGAAGGGACTTAGTCCCCTTCCTGACTGGGCACTCTACCCGGAACAGGTTCTGCCCGGACAGTCTAGGAGCCCTCAACTAGGATGAAGAGACTGGGCATGTTGAGAGTCCAGAGAGTCTGCCCTCATTTGGATCTGTTCAGGTGGTTCGGTTGAACCTCCCCTCAGTCCTAGCAACTGGGATTCTTGCTCCCTTGTTAGTCTCGAGCCTATAAGCCTCTCAACCAATGCTCGATGGGCACTGTTCTCCCTCTCAACATGCCTCTTTTCTTCTTCTCCTTCTACTTCTCTTTCCTTCTCTGTGTTCCTCCCTTAGAGCCGCCCCGGAAAGGAGGCCCTGCGGTCCCTTAGGGTAGGAATTCTCTCTCCTCTGTCTATTCTCTACCGGCTTATCCCTTTTTCAGTTTATATCCTTTCCTTTTTCTATCCCTCTGCTCTCTTGCCTCGCTTTCCTTTTTTCTTACCCTTTATTTACGCCTCTCCGACTAACAGAACTGAAATAGAGGAGGAGTCTGATGCACCTAACGGCTGCCCCTCGCGCATGACGCAGTACGTCGCGCTCGAGGATGGCGTCGTTGGAGCCAACTCCAAAAAAAAAAAACTCCCGTAGCAGGTGCGCGCCTCCGGCTTAACCCAAGCAGTAATGAATGGTGAAGATACAAGAGAAGATCAAGAATTACGGTAGGTACGTAATTTTCATTTCTTGTTGGCTCCTGCCGCCGAGCACTCTGTCCCCCTTGCTCCACGAGCAACTTGTTTGTTCGGTGTGCGTTTCCTGGTGAACCATTTCAATAAATAAGCCGCGGTGTGGCTTTCCACATTGGTGGCTCCTTCCACCTGCCACACATTCCCCGGAAAGCCAACATGGGGGTGCCCAGTCCCCATGTCGACATGTATTCCCCTCCCTCTCATTAATGTGACACACTGGGAGCCCACCCCAATGTGCCAAAATATTCTTTCATGATTCTAAGACTGGGATGCCTACTCTCGGTGTCAGATGGCCCCCCACACCTGCCCGAATATTTCAGGTGCCGACATCGGTGTGCCCAGTACCCATGTCGGCATGCCCACCCCACCACACACACACACACACACACACACACACACACACACACACACAGACACACTATTGTGTGGCTCCCAGTGTGCCTAAATGTATTTAATTTTTGGTAACCTGTAAAATAAAGAAAACTGTCCCCGAAGTTCGTTTTTTCCCCCCCGTAAAAAAGAAAACTGTCCCTCATCGTCTCCTGATTCCCCCTCCACCACTCTCCCTCTGAGAACCCACCACCCCTTACCTCATACTTACCTCTAGAGGTCGGGAGCAACGATCTTCTATGGACCTGGACACGTCTGCACTCTTCAAAGTCAACCGGGAAACTGAAGAAACAACGGTAAGCTGTATAATGGGACTCAGTGGGGGTTTCAACTTAAGTTGATATCTCAACCATTTTTAGGAATTTTGGCCCCAAATTTTCAACATGGGGTTCTTGGGACCCTACCTTGTAAACACTGTCATTTGGTTACTTCAGTCCTGAAAGGTGATTTTGCAGTTGCTGCGCGGAATCACCTTCGGGTTCAGTCGTAAACTGCCACTGTTCATGAGGGTGGGGTCCCAGAAACCCATATTGTAAATTTGGTGAAACTCAAAAATGACACCGCTACTGAGCCGCAGCATTGATAGTTTCTACGCACTCTCATAAACTTTTGCCAATTTTTAATATTTTCGCTTCAGATTTTCAGCATTGCCATTTTTTCACACCTCCTTATGAACAGTACAGCTGTCATTTTTCACATCCTGCATGAAATGTGTTTTCCCACCTGTGGTGCAGAATGATGCGTTCGCTGTGGGAAATCAACTTTCGGGACAGATTAACAAAATCACAGTAGCACTGTTCATGAGGGGAGATATTTTCACTTCAGATTTTCAGCACTTCCATTTTTTCACACCTCATCATGAACAGTATAGCTGTCATTTTTCACATCTTGCCCAAAATGTGTGTTCGCATCTATGGCACCAAGTGGCGCAGTCGCTGTGCGAAATCACCTTTTGGGATTGAGTAATGTAATGATAGTGCCACTGTTCATGAGATAGGTTCCCAAAAAGCCCATGTTGAAAATTTGGAGTGAAAATACTAACAAACGCCCGGGGCGCTAGGGTTTCCAACCAGAACATCGCACTCTGTAGAGACTGACAGGGGTGGGGGTATGACTTGGGGTCGTTGGCAGTAATGCTCACGCCATTCCACCCCACCATGCAACGAGTGACAGGCATTGAGGTGTGCCTTGTGGTTTTAGGCCCGTTCGCCCCATTCTCCTCTACTGCACTCATTTCCTTATGGAATGGGGTGAGCGTAAGGGCTGAAGATCCCAAGGCACACTGCAACACATGTCGATGTCTGCAGGGTAGAGTGAGGTGGAATGGCATAAATGTTATGGCCGACAACCCAAATGCACACCTTCAAACGCCTGTCAGTCTCTGCAGGGTGGGGGTTGGCGTTAGTTTAATACTTCACTGCCATTCCTATTATGCATCTTTCTAACTCCTGTACTACCAATATCAATACCAGCACGTAAACATTTGACACTGACAGATGCTTGTTATAGATTGGGACAACATTTGCCTTTCTCCAATGATCTGGGACAGTTCCTTCCTTATAAGATTGTTAAAGATTATTGTTAATGGTATAGTAATTTCAGCTCTGGTTTCTTTAAAAGAGGTTGAATTTAGATGGTCAGGCCAAGGTGCAGAGTTTTGCTTTAATGTATTTAGTAACCTTGTCATTTGTAATGTTAATGTAATTTGATTCAAAAGAATAGTGTGCTTTTGTTGAATCTTCATCTGTAAATACAGACCCAAAGAATCTGTTAAAAGAATTAGCTACTTCTTCTTTGTTTATTTCAACATCATTGTCTAATATAGAGGTTATGGTGTTATCACTTTTCTTATTTTTATTAATACAAGCATAAAACGCTGTGTGGTTATCTTTGGTGACTGCCAATTTTAATTCTAATTTTCTTTTCTCTTTTCTGATAAGGTCTTTAGTTTTTTTCAGTTCTAGTTTATATTGGGGTTTTGTTATGCTCATAGCAGATTTTTTTGTAGTTTTTGAATGCTCTTTCTTTTTGTTTTATTCGTTATATGATTGTTTGAGTTAACGGGGGGGGGGGATTTTCCCTTTTTTATTCCTAGATTTTTTTTTTTTTTATTGGAATGTATAAACTTTCAAGGTTGTTCAGAATGGATTTGAATATATCTCAGCTATCGTTCGTTGATAAATCAGGTAGTAAGGAATCCCAGTTATATGTTTGTAGAGCTGTCTTTATTTTTATGTAGACTCCTTTTGCATAATTATATCTGCAGCTCGTTTGCACCTGGTGTTGGATGCGTCTGTCAGTTGTGAACATTATCGTGTTGTGATTGCTGGTCGCAATGGGAGCAGTTACATCAATTGTTTTTATATCCGAGGGGATGTTGGATAGGACAATATCCAGGATGTTGTTACCTCTGGTTGGGACCATGACAATCTGTTCATGACCCAACATTAATATTGTATCTAAGTATAAGGATTATGTTGTTTTATTAGTGCTGAGGCAGTTCCTTAATCCCTGTCAGGTTAATGGCCGGATACTCTGGATCTGCCACCAGTTGGTTTCACTCATACCTGGCAGGTAGATCCCAGTCGGAAAAAATTGGACCCCACACTTATAACCCCCTTTCGGTCACTACCGGCATCCCTCAAGGCTCGGTCCTAGGACCGGTATTCTTCTCTGTTTTTCTGAATGACCTACGCTCTGTATGCCCATGCACATCCATTCACATGTACGTGGACGACACCATCCTGTACGCAACAGGCTCCTCCCTTGCTGTAGTGGCCTCTACACTCCAGGAGGACTTCAGTGCTATTCAGCTCTGGTTCCGCTCAAACCAGCTGTTTCTGAATACCAAGAAAAATATCTTCCTAACTTTCAGCTCGCATCAAAGACTCTCCCATCTCTCCTGTCCCCCCAACCTTCCTCACCATCGACGGGACTCCCTTGGAGGCTTGAACCTCCTCCTGGTACTTAGGAATGTTGCTCGACCAGCACCTTGATTTCTCCACACACATCGACTCGATCCACAAGAAACTGCATCCAAAATTAGGAGCCTTGCATCGCAACAAGGATTGTATCCCTCAGTCTACTCGGAAGGCAATTGTTCAGAAGATGATCCTCCCTTTACTTGTGTAACCCCTAGATGGCGCTATCCCAGGGGCTACTACCCCTGCCTGATTTGCCACGAACAGGTTGAGGGGCCTGGATCCAATGGCGGGTGCCTCCACCCAGAGGTCAGGGTTTACAATAGTTAAACTAACTTGGTCACAGCCCTCTGGGACACTGCAACCCCCCTTTCTTCCCACTAGTGGCCCACACAATACATCAGAATTACCTTTACAGTATACACTTACCCCAGGACTGGTTCCGGCACTGGGACCTCCTGTGAAATAAGATACAGTGCAACAATCACAGTACAGTACTTTAACATAGACAACCACTCAGGCAGTATAACTGCTGAAACAAGCAGCTCTGATTTATTTAGGGGATATAACAAGGACAGGGGAAATCAGGTTAATTAGCTTATCACTCTACTCATCTACTATGGCTCTGTGCACAGGCCTATCCCTATCAGTTACTGTCCTGGGTACCCAAGCCCTAGTGGCTAGTCAAACCGTGGCAGCTGGTAGGGGCCCTTTCACACAGAGAAAAGGAGAATTAAACAGTCAGCAGTACAGTAATTCCATTTGGATTTAATGTGGCAATTCAACAGGAACGACCCTGAATTAGTACTCACGACCTCCAAATAAGATAGGTCCTTCAATGTCAGCAGGGCTACTCTTGAGCTCAAGAGACTCCTCACACATTTATATGGTAAACAGTCACAGGCAAAAGTCCTTTAATGGCAGCAGGATTCACTTGAGGTACCAAACCTCTTCACACATTTATGGTAAAAGAAAGCACTATACCAGGCAGGCTGCATCTGTATCCCGATCGCAATTACTGCACAATACCGGGAGAACACAGCAGATTCAGTTCCTGACAGACTGAGTGCAATTTTCAGCAATTCCTCCAGTCTTCTACAGGGTGAGCCTGGTTTCTACTCTTCAGATATCCTTTGATTCTCTTCACAAGATGATTCAGTCCTAACAAGCTGCAGACCGGAACTCTGGACCTTACACATGTTTTTGACTAAAACTGTGCACTGAAGGAACACAGGGTTCCTTTCCCTTCACTGCCAAAGCTCAACTGAAACTCCAACAGACAAACCGGGCACTTCCTTTGAGTTCCTCCCAGTTCTTGGCTGGATTGGCTGTCACTCACAATAGACTGCTGCTGTTGGTCCAAAAAGGCGCGAAGTCTAAACTACATCTCCCAGAGTCACTGCCCATACAATCCTCTTGTGGCTGGCTCAGATTATGAGTCCAAGTTCTGATTCGTCCAAGGCACCATTTTAGAGCTAGCTTACCCCACACTGATTGGTCCAGTTCAGCAGTTCAAAACTAGAATGGGGAACTAGGCAAACACAGTTCTGACTGAAAGCAGGTTAGACAAACTGTATTTTCATTATTACTCTAAATTATTTCTGGCAAACAGTTACATCTTTCAGATAGGTTCCCTTTGCACTCCTAGTGACTGCAAAAATGGAGTGAATTGGCAGCAGTTCAAGTGGTACTCAAACAGAGAAACACACAGTCCCCCCCATACAAACTAATTATGTCTGCAAGCAGACAGCTCTTAAAGAGACAGTACCAGAGGCTCTAAAAACACTCACTGATAAATGGCTTAAACGCCAAACACCATTCAGGCTTGGAGCATTCAAGCAAGCTCCTGGAAGTCTTTTGGGAACCCCCATTTGCAGGGGGGTTACACTTGACTGTGGTGATGTAGTCTACGGCACTGCACCCATATCCTCCTTTGCCAGTCTTGACACACTCTTTCATTCCTTCTGTCGCTTCATTTTGGACTGCCAACCCCACCACACACCACTGCGACCTCTACAGGTCCCTTGACCTGCCCTCACTTCATGATCGCAGGCAAATACATTACACCAGGACCATAGCAAAATACTGGGGACAGTTCCTTCCCCCCTATCTTGAATCTACCCTCTCTACCCAATCACTGCCTGTCTACTCCCTCAGGAGCACTGACACCAGGCTTTTTCATGTCCCATTCATGGGTTCAGCTAAAGGCTGAGCAGCTTTCAGATGCCGCATGCTCAAACTTTAGAATATGTTGCCAGCAGACATCAGACTCATCACAAACTCTCGGCAGCTCAACCGCCTCCTAAAGACACATCTCTCCTTCACATGCGTTTGCACCTAGGACCATCTAGTGGTGGCGCCCTACGCCACACAGCTATAGCCTCTCATTTAGTAGGTCACTTGCACCTTGTACGCTATGCACCGCATCCTTGAACATGGGCTAGTTAGCCCATAAATTCATGTTGGTTCCGCTGCTATCCCCACTCCAGCTCTATAATATCCTGAGCAGTTTTAGGGATTCAGATATCAAATGTGCCTCTGCAGTATCACATTTTTCTATTGAACAGCTTTGCTATTGCTAGTTGCTTGTTAAGTTTACCTCGGTGCTCTCATTCATGGGAGCTCTGTTAATCTATTGATACAAAATCTATGTCCCTTGCATAGTTCTGTATACTTGTATAATATTTATTGTCTGTATTTTGCTCCTCTTCTCCTAGGATGCATCTGGAATCGAGCGGTATCTTCACTCAGAATGCCTTCCTGGTGAAATGCTTAAATAAATAGTCTCATACTATAACTACTTCTGGACTTTTTGCAAGTTCAGATAATTGTTCTATCAGTGTCTTGTCATATTCGGTTCCTGCAGATGTAGGCAGCCAATAAAAAGTTCCCACACTCAGTTGTTTCCCCTTATTATGGTCTATTTCGATGCATATTCCTTCAGTTAGCCCCTTTTGGCTTGTTTAAATTGTATTCAGCTGATTATAATGTTTCTTTAACAAAGATGCATACCCTGCCACCCTTTTTTTTTGTTCTGTTCTTGAAATACAGTGAGTATCTATGGATATTATTATGCCATGTGGATGCATCATCCCACCACGTCTCGGTTATGACTGCAATATCTATTTGTTGTTGTCTTAAGATACATGTTACTTTGCTAATTTTTAAGCTCAAGCTCCTTGCATTTGAGACAAGAATTTTATACCCAAAGGGTGTTATGTTTTGTTTGTTGCTTTACCCAGTTGCCCCCGATCATCTAGTTAAAATGACATTCAATTGTCCTTGCTATTTTCTTATCAAGGATTGCACTCCCTTCTCTTACTCGTGTAAACCATTCCAACTAAAAAGGCTTTGATCATAAGAGAATTGTTTTCAGTGGGTGATGCAGGTTATTTTCTTTTCTAGAGTCCATTTATGTAACCATTTGTTTGTTTTATTTTGTCATGTATTTTCTCGCTTGCTGTAGGGACAGGTAAAATTTCAGACACACAGATTTTGCAACCCTTTTTCTCTAGTGTAGTTACTATAGATATAAAATCTTTCTTAATGCCATCTAAAGTGAATCTATTTGTTGTTCGTGCCGGCATGTAATACAACCAGTGGGTTCACATCTCCGTTTTCTAATATATTTGGAATCACATGCTCAATGTTACGAATCCATGCACCCCTGAAGCTACAACAGCTTCAATTAGCTTTTTCTTGGTTGCAGATATATCTATCTGCGTATTTTAAAATAGAATCTCCTAGAACAATAACTTGTCTAGGCTCTTGAGTTGTCTCGGGTGTATCTGTCCGTGTTTGATTTTGGGTGGTATCCATCTCTTTCTCAGAAACCTTCTTATCAGAGTTATCACAGCCCTGGGGTGTGATCTTTTCTTTGGGTATATTAAGGGCTTTGTTAATTTTGTTTTGCCTCTATGAGGTGGGGGCACTAACATGCACTTGTGCCATTGTATTATTGGTGGTGTTTTTACCCTGTCTTAAGGTACCTTCATGTGCAAACGCCTCTGGAGGTAAGCGTTACTTCCTGGTTGGGTGTCATTCGTATTTGCTGTCTGGTTAACCTGTACTGATTTTTGAGCAGGACTTGTTTCATTAATGTTAATAAGAACGTTGTTATCCTGAGTTAGTGTTATGCCTGGGTTATGCACCTATCGTCCCACATACACCTCACACTGTATTCCTGCTCTATTGTACTGTAATACTGCTATTTTGCACTAACATATAGATATGAGTACACATATAAGCATGAGTACTAAAAATGTGCTTTGCTGCTAAGATATGCTAATATTGATCATGCATGGTTCGTTATACCCACTATAATACATTTATCTAAATTGTTTGTCTTTCATATATATTCCATATATAATCCACCTAATCACTGAGAAGATGACTCTGAGGGATCATCAGTGATTATTGTATACTTATATTCTCATATAATTATATGTAGTGTGTATTTTACACTCTGGCAGATATACCATGTAACCGGGACCCTGTCAGCAGTTCTCTTTGTCTCTAAGCAAGCTGACACAGAGAGAAATCCTTTGTTCAAACAACATGAAGTCTTGCTATATTATGACAATTGCAGTTTGTCCTACCATTAGAACTGCTCCGGAGGTGAAAGAGTTAACTCCATTCCATGAATGGAACTTGGAGCACGAGCTCCAAAGAGAAGCTCTGTCTGTGTAGTTTCAAACCTGAACTGTCAGATTCTTTACTCCGCCTCACTGAACAGTCGCTCCGGAGATTTCTCCTACTGCTCGGTTCATTTCTCGGTTTAAACAGTGTTTTCTCGGTTCGATTCAACCGAGAATAGTTTTATTTAACCATAAAACCGATCGGTTCAAGCTCTGTCTGTGGTATCGTAGTAATTCATATTTTAATTCTGTTGTGGAACTTGTAAGTTTTATCGGTTCGGTTTTGAACCGATCAACTGAGTTAAAACTTAAAGTTTTAAACTTGAGATTTTAAGTCACGGTTCCGGTTCTTATCGGTTCTAAAAAAGCGGATTTCATTACGGTTTTTCCAATACCCGTGACACGTTAGGAACCGATAAGGGTGTCTTGCCTGGCACTGCCGTTAAAGGGCAAGTTTTTCTGGTTAGGCTGGCATTATGCCTGAGAAACCCAAAAGAAAAACCGGCCCACTGGGTTTAACACTGTGATGTCTGTGGGAAGTCTTGCCAAGGCTGACCCACACACCACATGTGTTTATTGTCTGGGTTTGACCATCTCCAGTCAGACTGCCAGATTTGTAAGAATTTCCCTGCAGCCACCCTGGAAAAGAGATTGGGCAGGCTCAGGGAACGAGAGGCCAAAAAATCCACTGACCCGGATGGCCAGCCCGGTTCGGTGCCAACCGAACCAGAGGGAGTGCCCTCTGACCAGGGCGAGACTTCCTCGGGCAAATGAAAAGCTGGCTCAGAGGAACCAGTTCCAGTAAAGAGAACAAGAAAGTCAGCAGGTTTGGAGCCCAAAATTCTTACTCCAACTGCTGCAGAGATAGCAAGAGCTATTCAGATTGTCCAGTCACTTTCTCCGGTTCCGTCCGAACCGCCACTATCTGGTAAAAGGTCGGTTCCATCGGTTCAGGAATATGATGTTGAGGAGTTTTATGAACCAGAGGAGGGGGAGGATGATTATGAACAGTATGAATGTGACTTGGAGGGTCTGGGTGTGCCCATTGAACCGGACATCTCCCCAGACAGACCTTTAGAATCTCCCCCTATGCTTTCTGAGTCCCCCTCTCATTTTATGTTTTACAAAAAAAGTTGCTGAAACCCTCCAGCTTCCTTTGGAGGAAGCTGTGGATGAGCAAGAGGAGCCTGATTTTGTAGAAATGATGGATATACCAGAGTCTAGGAGATTGTCTATTCCTTTGCATAAGTCATTTAGGAAACAAACAATAAAAATCTTAACTCCTAATTCTGTGCCTCCTGTAGATAAAAAGATGGACAGGAGGTACACACTGTCAGGTCCAGATACAGAATTCCTTTCTCAGCAATGCAGTCATGTTGGGGTAGTTCAGGCTGCAGCCTGTGATAAAGCTAATATTCCCTGGCTTACATCCTCCTGACAAGGATTCCAGGAAGATTGATGCCATGGCAAAAACAATGCGTGGCAGCGTCCTTGGGACTCAGGCAAGCAAATTAGTATTATAGCTTGAGCAAGGTATCAGAAATCTAGATGGGATACTGTTATGGATTTATCCAAACAAGCCCCTGGCCAGCTTGCTAGTGAGCTGGAGCAGGTGGCTGCCGATGGCATTGAGGCTTCTAAGGTGCAGCTCCTTGCTGCTGTGGATTTTAATGATGTTTCCTCTAGAGTCATGGCCATATCTGTAGCTTTTCGTAGGTTGGCCTGGCTCAGGTGTACTAGCTTGTCACAGGATACCCAGACTAAGGCTATGGATTTTCCTGTGGTGGGAAATTCTCTGTTTGGGGAGCAGACAGAGAATTATATGAAGAAGATGGATGAATATAGGACTACCTATAAAAGTGCCCAAGCCAAGGAGCGGCAAGCCACTCCTCAGAGGCACACCCCCAGGGGTAGAGGGGTAGGCCTTTCCACAGGCCTTTTTACCAAACCCAGGCCTCCTCTGCTTATGCTCAGAGGGGTTCTTCAGAGGCAGAGGCAGGCAGGCGTGGGCAGGCCTGCCCCCCACCTCAGCCTAAAGCACCTGCCAAGCAGGCACCCTGATGGGGTGCCCAGGGCGATTCTCCTTACCAGTAGGGGCAGGTTGGCTTACTTCAGTCAGAACTGGGTGTCTTTAACTTCAGACAAGTGGGTTCTGGAAGTAGTAAGCCAGGGTCTGGTTCTCAGCTTCAAAAAGTTCCCAAAGATGAGAATCAGATCTTTTCCACCTGCAAGCTCTTTAGAGACCTTTACTCTAAAAGCAGAGGTCTCAACCCTGTTAGCTCTCAGAGCGGTAGAAAGGGTTCCTCCCCTACACCAGGGCAAGGGTCTGTACTCCAGATACTTCCTTACCCCAAAAAAGACAGGAGAATGGTGGCCCATTTTAGACCTCAGATATCTGAACAAGCATCTTTTGAAACCAAAGTTCAGAATGGTAACTCTGGCAATGATTTTACCCTTTCTAAGGCCAGGGGACTGGCTAGCTTCCCTGGACCTCAAGGATGCCTATTTTCACGTCCTAATCAGAAGCTCCCACCGAAAGTACCTCAGATTCGAACTGCCCTCAGGTCACTACCAGTTCAGAGCAATGCCCTTCGGCCTTACCTCTGCCCCAAGGGTATTCACAAAATGTCTGGCAGTAGCAGTGGCTCACTTAAGGAGGCAAAGGATTGCTGTTTTTCCCTATCTGGACGACTGGCTCATTGTAGGCCAGTCCCCAGAACAGGTAAAATCTCACCTGCAAGTCACCCAGCAGCTCTCACTCCTGGGCTTCCTGCTAAATCTACAAAGTCTGTTCTGGAACCAGTTCAGGTACTCACCTTCATAGGCGCGAGAATTGGACACAAATCTGGCCAGAGCTTTCTTCCCTTAGAAAGGGTAAGGAACTTGGTGGCTCTGGCCTCCTCCTTCACTCTGCAGGTCTCTCGACCAGCAAGACACTTTTTGCAGCTCCTGGGGCACATGGCTGCATCCACAGCTGTAGTGCAGGGAGCAAGATTTCAGATGAGAGACATTCAGTTTCACTTGAGAGCCTATTGGTCTCAGAGGAGAGACCCCCTTTCCAGGTTGGTCCCAGTGACCCGAACCTTGATCCAGGCCCTCCAGTGGTGGCAGGATCAGAGCAATTTAAAACTGGGGGTCCCCTTCATTCCCCTTTCTCACACTTTGACCCTCACTACGGATGCTTCCCTCCTGGGGTGGGGAGCCCACATGGGCGACCTCTCCACTCAGGGAGTGTGGTCCCCCCAGGAATCTCTGCTCCACATCAATTTGCTGGAACTCAGAGCTGTCTTTTTAGCACTTCAAGCGTTTTCTGCTTCTGTCCAGAACAAAGTGGTACAAGTCAGAACAGACAATACCACAACAATGTGGTACATCAACAAGCAGGGGGGCACTCGGTCTTCGGCCTTGTGCACCGAGGCAATGAAGTTGTGGTCTCTGGCCTATTCCCTGAACACTTCACTCATAGCAGTTCACCTTCCAGGAAAGGACAATGTCCTAGCAGATGCTCTCAGCAGGATTTCTCAGGGCCATCACGAATGGTCTCTGGATCCTCAAGTACTGGGGATAGTCTTTGCCAGATGGGGCACCCCTCAGATCTTTTTGCAGCCCCAGACAATCACCAACTTCTGCTGTTCTGTTGCAGGCCCCCAGTGTTGGGCTCAGTCCCCCTGGACGCCCTTCTCCTGGATTGGGAAGGGAAGTTTCTGTATGCTTTTCCCCCCTTCCCTCTCCTATTCAAGGTGTTAGTAAAAATCAGATCCCAGCCTTGCAGGGTGATTCTGATTGCCCCAGATTGGTCCAGGCAGCCCTGGTACCCACTCCTTCTGTCCCTGACAGTCCATCTCCCCCTGTGTCTCCCCAGGAATCACAACCTATTAACCTGTGCCCAGGGGAGAGTTTGGTGTCCGAACCTCAAATCCCTCAACCTCAAGGCCTGGCTCTTGAGGAGTTAGAATTTGCTGACCTACACCCTCTCAGGGTGTTCTTGAAATCCTAAAGGCTTCTGGAAGCCTTCCACTAGAGCTACTTATAATTCTAAGTGGAAAAGGTTCTCCATTTGGTGTTCTGGAAACATTTTCCCCAGAATCTGCTGATTTGCCCATTGTGTTAGATTACATGGTCCATCTTAATTCTTTGGGCCTGAGACCAGCTACCCTGAGAGTTCATTTGGCAGCTGTCTCTGCTTTTGTTTCAGCAGGAAAGCCATCCTCTCTTCCGCTCACCCTGTATTTTCCAAGTTTTTAAGGGATTACTTCATACTAATCCACCTTTTGGGATCCAGCCCTGCCTGGGACCTTAATGTTTGCATTGCCCAGTTAATGCAACCCCCTTTTGAACCTCTGTTTTCTGCAGAGCTTAAGTATCTAACTTGGAAAACTGTTTTCCTAGTGGCTATCACTTCTGCTAGACGCATAAGTGAGTTGCAAGCCTTGTCAGTAGAAACTGACTTTATTTCTTTCCACAGGGATAAGGTAGTCCTCAGGACTAACAGGAAGTTTTTGCCTAAGGTGGTTTCAGATTTCCATCTTAACCAATCTTTCTCCTTCCAGTGTTTTCACTGAACATTCCTCTTCTGGTGAGAGGAGGTGCACAGTTTGGATGTTAAGGGCCCTTGATTTACTATATAGAGCGTACCAGGGTCACAGGTTGAATCCTCCAATTTTTCTCACTTATGGTGAGGTTGGGAAAGGAAACCTGCCACTAAGAGATCAATTGCCAGGTGGATTGTCTCTTGTATCCAATTTTGTTATCAGAAACTGGGCAGAGATCCCCCTCTGGCTTGAGGGCTCATTCTACAGAGGTACAGCGCGTCTCTAGCTGCTGCCAGAGACATCCCTATATTGGAGATATGTCAAGCTGCTACTTGGAAAGCGGTGCACACTTTCACCAAGCATTACTCCCTGGATGTCCAGGCTAGGAGAGATGCTCAGTTGGCACAGCTGTGCTTCAGAGCCTATTCCCTAAGTAGGTTCTGTCCCTCCTCCATGGAGGTACTGCTGTGTAGTCTGCAATTGTCATAATATAGCAAGACTTCATGTTGTTTGAAGAAAAAATTACTCACCTTAGTAATGTTGTTTCTTCTAATGGAGTCTTGCTATATTATGACCTCCCCCCCAGCCTGCCCCTCTCAGAACTTCTACTTGGGTATGGGGTGGGCAGCCTAGTGTGGGCACTATTTTATGCCCTTTTTATGTGTTTTCACCCCTTCTTGGGGTTTGGAGGTGTGGTGTTTTTCATTTTTTCCTTATATTTCTCTCATATTGTTAAATTATACTATTAGTTCTGGTCCCCTGACTTGAGTCTTTGGTGTTGGGACCAGCAATAGGTGTTAATATTTAGGTAGCCAGTTGGCTAGTGTAGGTTACAGCTTCCACACAGACCTTAGTGAGTTTTTGCTCGTAAAGATCTGACAGTTTAGGTTTGAAACTACACAGACAGAGCTTCTCTTTAGAGCTCGTGCTCTAAGTTCCATTCATGGAATGGAGTTAACTCTTTCACCTCCGGAGCAGTTCCAATGGTAGGACAAACTGCAATTGTCATAATATAGCAAGACTCCATTAGAAGAAACAACATTACTAAGGTGAGTAATTTTTTCTTATGTCTTATATTATACTGTATGTAAGCAAGAAATGCCACGTCATTTGAACCTGTAAGCATTTATTTTGTCTATGC
This sequence comes from Neoceratodus forsteri, assembly GCA_016271365.2. NCBI lineage: Eukaryota > Metazoa > Chordata > Ceratodontiformes > Ceratodontidae > Neoceratodus > Neoceratodus forsteri. The sequence continues at coordinate 744,478,163 of CM028132.1, forward strand.
TATAATGCTAATAGAAGCATATTCTGTTTCATATGATACTCATTAGTAATTCTGTCTCCTAAGTCATTCTCCAGTGGAGAATGACATAGGACCAATACATATTCCTCATATTTGTAACTATGAGGTAATCTCTGTTGCTATGCTGTTATCTGTAGTATATAGTTGTCTCTAACCAACTATACGTGGCTCTGGGCTATGAACACTACTAGTTCATCTCTCGAAGGTTAGTACTCTCTGGCAGAGAGCTAGAAGAGTGGGGAGAAAAACAAGACCTTAGACAACCTAAGATCTACAATTCTGGAGATTATGTACATTCTTCAGGCTAGTGGTGAGAAACCCATCTCCCTTGTGATTTTCTTTGTCACATGCTTGGCGTAAGTAGTATAATAAACTTTATTAGTACTCCTTGCTTGTTTACAAATGTTTCTTGGCAGACTCCAAAACACTAGATTACAAAAGGGTCATTATGATTGCTACCTTCTGATTGAAGATCACTTAATGGGGCAAAAGTGTTATGCAAGGGGATCTCAAATTCCATGGCTCGTCTACCCTTTTTATTTTTGGTTAGGACAGGACTCCAATGTAATTCATCCCTGCTGTCATCTTCCCTTAGTCTTTTTAATGAATTTTCACTTGGTTTATTAGCTGCTGACCTATTAGGGGCAGTATTCTGACTTTTTTTCTTATTTGTTGGCATGCTGTAATCCTATTTAGTTTTTACTCTAATTCCTTTTCAGATTTAGTAATTCTGTGTTTCAGATCTGTTTCATTGGTTACATTTTAATCCTTCAAATCCAGTACTTGTCCCAAGGCTGAAATTATTGCATGTTATGCAAGTCATGGCCACATTCCCAGTGCTTAGGGTTACAAACCCACCATGACTATCCATGCTTATACGTAATAAACTACACTCTTTTTAGATGAGGAACTCTGCAGTTATTACCTTTCCTGCAAAGTCCCTATTCTTTGGTCTGCCAGAGCCCACATATTACATGCCTACTGCCTTACTCTCACTACCTTTCTCAGACCTCGTGTTAGGCAGTCTGGCTAGTGTTGACATGAGGGTAATGGCTCTTCAAATCCTTACTACCCATCTGTGCCATCTTAATGTGCCCTTTCTTCTCTGTCTAGAAGTTGTGAGTCTGGTGTTTTTTGTTGTTTCTTTACTGTCCTATATCATTTTCCCTATCCCTTGGCCTGGTGAATTCTCAAGTCATCGCTTATATTTTTCTCCACTTTGTTTTCTCTCTTGGTGACCAGAACTGAGGATCTTACTTCGAGAGGGCTCTTGCAGTAGGTAATTACATATAGGACACGCCAGCCGGTGGCAGGACCCCACGGAAAAATTTCTAGCTAGCAGTCCCTGGCGGGGACCGCCATCAGGTGACCGCCATACAACGTCGGGATAAAGGGGCGGTCCCAGACGCCCGCCCAGTTCTTTCCGCCGTCAAGCTCGCTAGCGCCTCGCGGTTAAGTTCTTATCGCTCAGTCCTGTTACTTTGTCGGTTTTTCCGAACAAGTTTTCAGTTTAGAATTTTATTCTTCTTTTGTCAGGTGAACGTCGGTTTGGGTCGTCCCCTTGAAAGAATAAGTGCGACTTGTGCGGCGCCCAACTGCCTCACAAAGACGGTCACTCCCTCTGCCTTTTCTGCTTAGGCCCCGACCACACGGTCGACAAGTGTCTGCACTGCCTTCGATTCAACGCGGCCACCCGCAGACAACGCCAGCAGTCCCTCGAAGCCCATCTCCTCAAAAAGAAGATGTCTGCGATGGAGAAGGAGTTGAAGAAACTTCGGCAGGCGTCGACCTCCCCTGAAGGGCATAAGAAGCGGGACAAGGAAAGGCACCGGGAGAAGGCGGAGTCGCGGGCAAGGTAACATCCCCTCCGTGGGATCGCCTGACGGCAGCCTCCAAGGCTTTGGAGGAGGCGTCGGCCTGCCCGTCGGGTTCGTGTTCGAGCCCGCTGGGTGTCTCCGGGCAAAAGGACTCTAGCCCTTGGCATCGCCACGTGGCCTGGCGGCCTACTGGTGCGGGCACCTCCTTGCCGGACGCCGGCTCCTCTGACGCACGCCGGAGAAGGCTGCTAAGACGCCGACCCTTTGGGGCGGCAAGACGGCAGTGTCCCCTCGGAACGGGCCTCCTCCCATACTCGGCCCACCTCCGACGAGGGACCCCCGAAGTTGGACACGGCTCCTCTGGCATCCGCCGGGATTCGGCCCATAAGCCACATGTTGGCTCCTCCGACGTGCACTGGGCCTCGGAGCCTACGGCAGACCCTGCCGCGTCTGTCGTACCAGGCTCCCCGCAGCCTTCGCTGCCATCAGGGGAGCCCCAGTCCCCCCTGCCCGACCCCGGGATTTTGCCCTCCGTCCCCGGACGAGGCTCGGGACCCTGGGCTACCGTCCGATCCTGTTCCTGAAGAGCCGGATCTGACGCCGGCCCCGGCGCCGGCTTCTCCGATGCCAGCCCTGACGCCGGTTCCGATACCGGCCCCACCGACGCCGGCGGGGAATATTCCTCTTCCATCTGGCCCTCCACCCCATGGGCCTATCCCGACTGATCCGCCCGTGGAGTACCCGGCTGGGTCGTCTGCTCCGGCAGCTCCTCCAGTGCCTGGGCATCCGCCGTGATATCCGACGCCGGTTTTCCCAGGTCTGCAGTATCGCGCGCCGCAGTACCCGTGCCGACCCCTTCGACGCCGGGCAGTACCCGCCCGTATACCCGCGAGCCGGGTTACGGATACTCCCCTACGGTTTCCTCCGTACACCTATCCTCCTCCTCCTCCACCCCCTTGGCCGCCGTGGATCTTTAGGAGACTTGCCTCCTGTTGGCTGAGGCCAAGGCTCAGCTCACCAGGGAAGTCGAGAGCTGCCCACGGCTGACGTGCCACCCGCTCCCCGTCGCCCCAGGCGGCACACTCCTCTCCTCCTCCGGATTCCTGGGCTTTACTCGGATCCAGAGGGGGCAAGACACGCGTTCTGGGGTTCCCCCCTAGGAACCCGTTCCTCCCCCTAGTCGAGTTAGGGAGTCTTTCTCTGCTTCAGATCCTTCCTCTTCTCTCTCAGACTCCTTGGAGGCTTCCGATGGAGGTTCCGAGAAAGACGACGAGCCACGCTCTTCGTCCAAGCCCCTGCCGAGGACTCCTCCGGGTCTCCTCCGAGGATCCTTCCTTCACGAGTTGCTCAGGAAGATCCAGGAGGTCCATCAGTGGCACTCCTTAGAGCTCAGATCCTCAACGGGTTAAACTCACGAACATCTGGACTTACCCTCACGGCTCCTACCCTAGTGCCACCCTGGATCGAGCCTCACGCCCACCTTGTTTCCACGATTTGGAAGCAACCGTCGGCTTCAGCACCACTTCCCAGGAAGTCGAACAGGCTATACCAGGCTCCAGAGGGTGTAAACTTTTTAGACTCTTACCTCCGTGCAGACTCGGTTGTGATTAGCGCCGTTCACGGCCGGTCAGCACACCCAAAACACTTGAGCTCATCTCCCCCAGATAAGGAATCTTGCCTTCTGGATCAGTATGGAAGGAAGATCTACGCTTCTTCCACACTGGGGATTAGGGCCCTGAACTATGTAGCACATATGGGGGATTACCAGAAGGCCGTCCTTACCCAGGCGGAATCTAAGATCGACTTTTTGCCTGACTCCCAAGTCAAGCAGGAGTTGGCCGACCTGGTCTGTTTTGCTCATTCAGCCAGTCGTCATATTTTGAGGACGACCTAGGACGCAGTGGACACCGCAGGACGGAGTTCTGCCTTTGCCGCAGTCTTCGGCGTCATGCATGGCTCCGTGTGTCAGGTCTGGTCCCGAGGTGTAGTCAGCGATCCAAGAAGCACCTTTCTAGGGACATGGATATGTTGTTCATCCACACTGTCTGGCAGGTATTCTTGCCGCTTTAAATCTTGCCTGAAGGTCTTCGTTGGCTCCTCCCACCCACCGGGTGGTAAAACTCGGTTCCGCCCATGACGCCAGATCTTCCTTACCGCTTGAAGCTCAGGTTCCCTCCTTAACGCTCTGTGTATAAGACTGGCTCCTAATTCTTCTAATTTTCTCGAATTTAAAAGTTTTTTTTTTAAAAAGACTTCTTCTCCTCTCCCTCGTGACAAGCTGGTGGACAAATCGACTCGGTTTCCGGAGATGCCCTTGCGGGCAGAAGATGTCTCGGACGGATCCGCACTCCACGCTGCGCCTACTGTCTAGGCCTGGAGCGCACGACCCGCAGGCCTGCGACCTGTGCTCTTCCTTTTTGGCCCCTCGTCCTCGAGACCCGTGCTGCCGTTTACAACTGGGCGTCCCGAGCGTTTTCCTCTGGTGAAGTCAAAGAGGCCCGGTCGGTGTCCGGGCGGGGCTCGGGCGGATCAGCTCGAGCAGATGATCGCCCCTCGAAAGAGTGCGCGGCGCAGGCCGCCTACCGGGTTGCGTATTTGTCCCGCCTCTCGGTGCCTCTTATTCAGCTTCTTTAATGAGCTTATGTCTGACCTTCTACTAAAGGTGAGGGACCAACTTCTGCTGGACCGCTTTCTTGGTCCAAAAAGGAGACAAGGGTAGTCTCACCGTCGGCGCTCTGGGAGTGGGAAAGATCTCTCCCCGAGTTGTCGGCCATCGACTTCGTCGACTGCTTCGGGCGCCACTGGTCTCCACGGTGTCCCGTCCAGGCCAGTTGACCGAGACTCCGTCGGCCGCGGTCGAGATTTTCTCGACGCTGACGGGTTGTCGACGAGGAGAAGCCGAGAATCCCTCTCCCGGTTCCCCGGTGGGAGTTGAGGACCCCATTGGCTTGTCTGTGCCTCCGGTTCCGGGCCGGTTGAACCTCCTCCAACCGGGGGAGTGCTGGTTCCCATGACACCTCCCGCACTGCCTCGGGGAAAGCCGAGGGTCGATCTCGGACTTCTGTCGGTCCAGCCGATCCCGCCGTATAGGCGGTCTCGGTCTTAGCATCGACAGCAGCGCGCCCTGCCGTCCTCTTCCTCCTCCTCGGACAAGGGAGGCTTCACGTAAGTTGTGTCAAGATATGAGGAACTCATGTGGCAACAGCTCCTTCTGACCGGGGAATAAGCCAGCGCCGTAGTCTTCCGGCCATTAAGTGGCTGTCACGGAGCGGCGAAACAACCCCTCGTTTATCCGAGGAGCCTGTTCCCAGGCCGGTTGTTCAGCCAAACCAGCTGCCCCACTGATTCCGTGGAATCTCCGCCTCCACAGCCGCGTAGTTGGGGCTCCGACCAAAATTCTCGGTCGGCTCAGGGACTGCCCCATAGGCTGTCGCCTCCTCCGATCGACCTCGGCAGGTGGAGGTGGCTCAGGCCCAGGCAGCTCTTTTGAGGACTCTCGAGTCTGAAGACGATTCCTCCCTTTTCTCCAAGCGAATGGACTTGGAGTCCTCAGGAGGACAGTCGGTGGACGATAGCCCTTCGTCCTTCCTGGGATTGCTTCAGCTCATCTCGGAGTCCACCGGGATGAAGCTCGAACCTATTTCTAAGCGGGCCAGGTATCCCCTCAAGGAGATTCTGGACTGAGGGGAATCCCCTACGGAGGCCTTTCCAGTGGCCGAGGCCATTGTGGGCCCGGCCTTGGAGCTCTGGCAGCGCCCTGCTTCCTGCCCTCGCCTTGCCAGGATGGCCAGGAAGTATCACGGTCCCACGGTTCCTTATCCGGTTTTTGGAACACCCGGCCGAGGGTTGAAAAGTTACCGACTGGCGTTTTCCGGCGTGCCGAGCGCTGAGGGATGTGGCCAAACCTCCGACAGGAGTCCAGAAATTGGACTATGCCGGCGTAAAAGTCTACGCTGCGTCCTCCCTCAGCGCCGCCCAGGCCAGTTGGCGTCCTCATGGCATTTCTCTCATGCTCTGTTGGGCTCCCTGGACGAGGTCATCCCTAATCTTCCCGCGGATCTGCAGACCACGGTTAGGCAGGTGCGGGACCAGGGCAGGGCAGTGGCCAAACAGCAGCTCCAGATTGCTTTAGACATTGGGGACTCGTGCCAGGTCTGTGGCGGCCGCAGTGGCTATGCGTCGTCGGGCTTGGCTTAGGATATCCACCTTCACTTCGGATACCCAGCACAAGTTGGCGGATGTCCCCTTCTTGGGGACCGACCTCTTCGGCCCTGGGGTGGAAGGTCACCTGCAGAGGATCGAGAAGTCCAATGCTACCTTGGACTCTGTCTCATTCGCTCAGAAGGACAAAGGCCGCAAACCACAGCCTAAGCCCTTTCGTCCTTCTGCGCCCACGGCACGTCCGGCCCAGCAACGTCAGGGCTAGCAGGCTCAGGCTTGGCATCCCAAACCCAAGCCCAGGGCTTCCTCCAACAGGAAGCAGGGAGGTAAAGGCCCAGGAGGTCCCTCGGCCGGTCCCTCCTCCAAGCCTGCCCAGTGACGGGCTGAGGGGTAGCCCCAACCCTGTCACTCACCCCAGGTTCCCCCGTGAGGCGGCTCCGGCACTTCCTTTCCGCCTGGTCCGTTATTACCGGACAGGTGGGTACTGGAGGTGGTGGGAAAAGCCTGCCTCTGGAAATTCGAGCAGGCCCGCCCCTTCAAACGGGTGCACCCGGGGGCCTCGGGGTCGCAGGCCTCACTGTCGGCTCGCCCAGTCGACACATCCTCTCCTCCTCCAAAAGGATGTGATCAGGGAGGTGGCGGACCCTCCCTCAGACCCGGGGTTTGTGTCCAGGTACTTCCTGGTTCCGAAGCGGGGGGGCTGGCACCCTATTCTCGACCTACACGACCTAAACAAGTTCCTAAGGTCTCGAACCTTCAGGATGGTCACTCTGGCTCAGATAATACCATCCCTGGAACCCGCGTGTGGTTCTGCTCTCTGGACCTGCAGGACACGTTCTTTCACGTCCCTATCCGTCAGTCACATCGGAGATTCCTTCGCTTTCGAGTGGAGGGATCCCTTTTCGAGTTCCGAGCCATGCCCTTCGGCCTGTCTCCAGCTCCCAGAGTCTTCACCAAATGCATAGCAGTGGTGACAGCTTTCCTGCAGCACCGAGGGGTCCGGGTGTACCCTTACCTGGACGATTGGCTGATAGCAGCCCCCTCCAGACAGGAGGTGGAGCGGTCCAGAGATCTGGCCTTCTCATCAACGAGGCCAAGTCGGAACTCGAGCCGAAGCAGGTGATTCTTTTCATCGGGGCAGAGCTCGACTCTCTTCGAGCCAGTGCACGGCTCCCGGCGAACAGGGCCGAGGTTCTTACCTCCTTTGCCCAGTCATTTCTGGTTGGGAAATCGCGCCCTGCCCGGGACTTCCTGTGCCTCCTGGGTCTCATGGCGGCCTGTACCAGCATAGTCCGTTGGGCACGCTGGCACATGCGCCCTCTTCAGTGGGGACTGGCCAGCCAGTGGTCACAATGCTGCGATCCATTGGACCAGCTAATGACGGTAACCCAGGGGATGTGGAATGCCTCCGTGGTGGACCTGTTCCAGTTCATCTGCAGGAGGGCATCCTGTTTGTCCGCCTCAGCCGCCGGGTCTCTCTATCGACCGATGCCTCTCTGATGGGTTGGGTGCCCATCTGGGGAACACCTGCGTCACGCCTCTGGTCCCCGCGGAGTCCCGATGCCACATCAACCTGCTGGAGCTCTGAGCGGTCCGCCTAGCTCTCACCGCCTTTGCTCCGTTTCTCCGGGGTCAAGTGGTCCGAGTCCAGACGGACAGCACCACGACCATGTACTATCTAAACCGCCAGGGCGGGACGCGCTCCATGCTTCTATGCAAGGAAGCTCTCCGCATTTGGTCACTCGTGCGCAGCTTGGAGGAGGATCTCTTAGCCATTCATGTGGCAGGAGCCTCCAACACCCTGGCCGATGCCCTGAGCCAGATAGGGGCTGCATCCCACGAGTGGTCTCTCCTGCCGGAGGTAGTACAAGATCTGTTCTCCCATTGGGGCACACTTCAGGTGGACCTGTTTGCCTCCAGGGAGAACGTGAAGCTGAGGCTGTTCCATGCCCGCCCCCCTCAGCAGGGCTCGCTGCAGGGGGATGCCTTCTCGAGCCGTGGACCCGGCCTTTTTCACGCTTCCCCCATTTCCTTGATACACAAGGTGCTTCTCAAAGCAAGGAGGGACAAGGGGCAGGTGATTCTGATAGCCCCAGACTGGCCCCGTCAGTTCTGGTACCCAGATCTCCTCAGCCTCAGCTCCAGGCTCCCGAGGCAGCTTCCAGCTCACCCCGGACCTGCTCTCTGTCAATCAGGGGAAGGTGTTCCATCCGGACCTTCAATCCCTGCACCTGACGGCCTCGTTCCTGAGCGGCTAGAGTTCCAGGCCTTGGGTCTCGAGGTCCTCAGTGTAGTTGAGGCGTCCCGTAAGGAGTTGACCAGGAAATGCTATGCCTTCAAATGGAAGAGATTTTCCATTTGGTGTCAGGGCAAGGGCTTGGACCCTTCCTCCTGTTCCTTGGCAAGCATCTTGGACTATTTATGGTCCCTTTCTCGTCAAGGGCTTAGGTCGACGACCCTAAGGGTGCACCTGGCAGCCATCTCTGCTTACCGGGCGCGGGCCGGGGAGCAGTCGGTGGCGCAGGAGAAGGTGGTCTGGCGCTTTTTTCAAACGCCTTGATCACATTTCTCCTCCGGTGCGAGAACCTCCACCTCCGTGGGATTTACTGCTGGTACTGGCAAAGCTCATGGGCAAGCCATTCGAACCAATGCACAGGTGAGAACTCTCTCACCTGAAGACCGCCTTCTTGGTGGCTATCACGTCAGCCAGAAGGATGGGAGAACTCCAGGCGCTCTGCATCGAGTCTCCTTACCTGGTCTTCCACAGGGACAAGGTTGTCCTGCGCCCCCACCCGAAATTCCTTCCGAAGGTGGTGTCGGAGTTTCACCTTAACCAGGTGTTGACTCTGCCGGTGTTCTACCCCAATCACACCTCGGAGGCGAATATAGGCTCCATACTTGACCCTAGAAGGCGCACGCTATTATAAGGCCAGCGCGGTTGAAATTCAGGGAGAGGTTCGCCAGCTGTTTGTCACCCACGCTGAAGCCGCACCTGGCAGACCTGCAGCCAAGTGGACAATAAGCAGGTGGGTCACCTCCTGCATAGATCTCTACTATAAGTTGGCCGGGCATGGAGCCTCCCAGAGGATAAGGCTCATTCTACCCGCCATACTGCTGCATCAGTGGCTGCTTCCAGGGACGTCCCTATCCAGGATATCTGTAGGGCTGCTACCTGGAAGTCAGCACACACCTTCATCACCCATTACCACATCGACCTTGAGTCACGCCGGGATGCTGGTTTTGGGGCCTCGGTTCTCCAGTCTCTATTCCTAAGTAGGGGTGTGCGCCTTGCCTCCCTCCTCGAAGAACTGCTAGGAGTCTGCCAGACAGTGTGGATGAACAACATATCCATGTCCCTAGAAATACAGGTTACTCACCTGTAACAGGAGTTCTAGAAATGGTATATGTTGTTCATCCACACGACCCTCCCAACCTCCCCGCCTTCGACGCACAACCTGAGCTTCCAGTGGGCCAGATCTGGCGTCATGGGGTGGAGCCGAGAGTTTTACCACCCGGGTGGGTGGGAGGAGCCAGCTTGAAGACCTTCCGGCAAGATTTAAAGCGGCAAGGATACATGCCAGACAGTGTGGATGAACAACATATACCATTCCTAGAACTCCTGTTACAGGTGATTAACCTGTATTTCAGGGGTTCTGTGCTTTTCGGTGGTGATGTCAAGGACATAATCACTGATTTGCAGGAGAAGGGGACGGCCCTTAAATCTGTTGATTCAATGTACCGTCCCCATCCCCCACAGCGCCGTCCCTTTCGCAGACGCAGCCGGCTCAAGCGAAACCTCAGGGAAGGCGGGCCACTAAACATCGGGCCCCCACAGCTGCCAGGCCCCCGCCGCCCAAAAAAGCAGCGGGTGCCCCAGCTGCGGCGCTGCCTCACACCACCTGATTCCTTCCCTCTCCCACCGCCTCTGGCAGCCCCGGAGGAACCGGAAGGAGGGAGGTTCTCCCTCCACCTTCCGGGTTGGGAGAGGATAACATCGGATTCATGGGTGCTTCAGATCATAGCAGAGGGGCACTCCATAGAGTTTCTACAGAAAACTCCGTGTCACTCCCCTCTGAACTCCGCTTACTCAAGTGACCATCTTCCTTTGGTCAGGGAAGAAATCTCGGCGCTCCTTGCGAAACAGGCTATAGAACCTGTCCCTCCTCACCTCTACGGGACGGGTTACTATTCCCACTTCTTCCTTGTACCAAAGAAGACAGGAGATCTCAGACCTATTCTAGATCTCAGCTCTCTGAACCTGTATGTGGAATACAAGAGGTTCAGGATGCTTTCCCTTCAAACCCTTTTGCCCCTGCTTCGGCCGGGCCAGTGGCTTTGTGCACTAGATATGCAGGATGCGTGCCTGCACATCCCCATTTTCGATCGCACGAAAGTACCTCAGGTTTGCGTTCAGGGGTCACTACCACCAATTCAGGCGCTCCGTTTGGTCTTTCCTCGACTCCCCGAGTCTTTACCAAATGCCTGGCGGTGGTAGCGGCCCACCTGCGTTCTTTGGGAGCTCAGGTTTTTACCTACATGGACGACTGGCTCCTGGCGGCCTCGTCCAGGGAGGAACTCCTGTATTTTCTCTCCCTCACCCAGCAGGTTTTCACTGGCCTGGGTATTACCATCAACCATTCCAAGTCTCACCTGGAGCCTTCACAGAGGCTCCAGTTCATCGGGGCAATTCTCGACACATCACTGTGCAAGGCCTTTCTGCCTCCGGACAGGGGGGCCTCCCTCCAGTCACAGATTTCCCTCCTATCGGAACGCAGGAGGGTCCCGCCGAGGTCAGTGCTTCGTCTACTGGGGCTTATGGCGGCAGCCATCCCAACGGTTCTGCGCGCACGCCTCCACATGAAAATCTCTCAGTGGACTCTCCGATCTCAGTGGGATCAAAGGGTAGATGATCTAGATCATCTAGTTCTGATGATCTCGCCGATGGTAAGAGACTTGCAATGGTGGATGATTCGAGAGAACCTGTTCTGGGGGGTCCCCTTTTTTCATCCTCCCCCCGATCAGACTCTGACCACGGACACTTCAGGCGAAGGTTGGGGAGCCCATCTGGGTCCTCACCGAACCCAGGACCTATGATCAAAGATGGAGATAGTTCTCCATATCAGTGTGCTCGAGTTTCGAGCAGTGCTGTATGCTCTCCAGACCCTTCACCAATTCATCCTTCCCGGCCACCTAGCTGTCCAAACGGACAACATGTGCGTGGTGTGGTACATAAACAAGCAGGGAGGGACTCTGTCCTACCCGCTGTACAGGGAAGCGATGAGGGTTTGGGATTGGGCAACGCTTCACAACCTTCACCTCATGGTGATCCATGTTCTGGGAGTAGACAGTGTCCTGGCAGACAAAGTCGCTCGTCGGCTCTACCACACGAGTGGGAATTGGACGAAAAAGTTCTAAAAAGCATCTTCCAGATTTGGGGGACTCCTCAGATAGACCTGTTCGCTTCCTCCCAAAACGCAAAGCTTCCAATCTTTTGCTTGCTCGTTCCAGAGCGAGACACTTTCTGGAACGATGCTCTATCTCTAAGCTGGAAGGACAGATTCATCTATGCTTTTCCGCCAATTCCTCTGGTCCCTCGTGTGTTACAGAAGCTGGCTTTAGAAGGAGCGAGAATGATTCTGATAGCTTCTTTCTGGCCCAGGCAAATCTGGTTCTCTCTTCTACAACAATACTCAGAGGTTCCTCCTGTTCCTTTATCTCCAGGATTGCTGACCCAGGATCAGGGGACCCTGGTCCATCCGGGACTCAAGTCCCTTCAACTTCATGCATGGCTCCTGCAGACCTAGCTCAATCTCGTTTTGGCGTTTCTCCTAAGGTGGCCGAGATTCTGGTGGAGGCTAGAAATCCCTCCACTAGGTCCACCTACGCCATGAAATGGAAAAGATTTTCTATCTGGGCTGCGGCCAGGAACGTGGAACCCTTTTCCTGCCCTGTGACCATTCTGCTTGAGTACATGCATCATCTTTTTGACCTGGGTCTCAGTCTCTCCTCTTTGAAAGTCCATATGGCGGCTATTTCAGCCTACCATGTCCTTTTCACTGACAAGGGATTTGCCCAGCTGGAGGTATCCAGAACTTTCCTCGGAGGGGTCCTTCATCTGAGGCCCCCTGTCCGGATTCCAGCTCCCCTATGGGACTTGAACTTTGTCCTCGAGAAACTTACCCTTCCTCCTTTTGAGCCTGCAGCTTCTGCAGACTTGAAGTTTTTATCGTGGAAGACGCTCTTCTTGGTGGCCATTACTTCTGCTCGCAGAATTTCAGAGCTCCAGGCCCTGATGTGCAAAATCCCTTATCTGATTTTTCACAAAGAACGAGTAGCTCTTCGCACGAATCCTAAGTTTCTCCCGAAGGTGGTAGCGGAATCTACCTTGAATCAGTCTGTTGAATTACCTGCCTTCTTCACGCAGTACTCCAATCAAGGAGAATATCTGCTCCATACCATGGATGTTCACAGGATCCTGAGATACTACACCGATAGGACGAATGATCTCAGAAAGACTGATCAGTTGTTTGTCTCTTTTGCTCACAAAAGAGAAGGCAAAGCTGTCTCTAAGCAATGCCTATCAAAATGGTTGGCCTATTGCATCACTTTCTGTTATGACAAGTACAACAAGACCTTACCGGGTCAAGTCAGAGGTCACTCCACTCGTGGAGTAGCAGTCTCTGCTGCTTGTTTCAAGAATGTGTCTGCGGCAGACATCTGTGCTGCCGCCACTTGGACTTCAGTCCATACCTTTACTAAACATTACAGTTTGGACATTGCCTCTCGCCATAGGTCAGGCTTCGGGTTAGCTGTCTTGCAAGGCCTCCTTTCTTGAGACCTGCTAGATTATTGGCTAGTTTTTGGAGTAGTTCCTCCTCCCGGTGCCTTTCATTTGTTCCAGACTGCTTGGGATTCTGTCCTATATGTAATTACCTACTGCAAGAGCCCTCTCGAAGTAAGATAGTACAGTTACGTAAGAACTTACCGTAACAGTAGATCTTCGAGAGAGGCTCTTGCAGTAGGTAATACCTTCCCGCCCTCCATCCCCCTAGGCTTTTTCAGCTCCTTTTCCATTGAGGGAAATGTGTACTTCTCTCTCATCCGGGCCTGTGGCAGGAAAGAACTGGAAGGCAGGCGTCCGGGACCGCCCCTTTATACCAGCGATCATGTAATGGCGGGTCACCTGACGTGGGGGCGGTCCCCGCCAGGGACTACTAGCTAGAAATTTTTCTGTGGGGTCCTGCCGCCGGCCGGCGTCAGTCCTATATGTAATTACCTACTGCAAGAGCCTCTCTTGAAGATCTACTGTTACTGTAAGTTCTTACGTAACTGTACTTTTTTGAGGGAGATGGCAGCAGTTATGGCTTGCACAAGACACCATGTGGGAGTGCACATGCACTGTGCCCAATAATCACTGTCTCAGCCCCTGGCCAAAGTTTTACTCCTGTGGGGTCCTAGCGCCTCTGGCCCAGACCCATAAGTGTAAGCAGTGGAGAAGATTTTCTATTACAAAAACCCCACAGAAAATAGTATACAATCCTAGAATATTTCAAGAATAACTATTTCTATAGTTATTCTTGAAGCATAATAGGATTGAGTACTATTTTTTTGCTTTTGCCTGCTGGCCAGCTGTCATATTTGGTCCATTACCTCAGTCCATCCCCCCAGTGCACCATGGCTTACCGGGTCCATCTGGAAGCAGAGTGCCTCGGTCTGCTGTGTGGGGCTTGCCGGGGGCGTATGTCCTCTTGCTTGGCCTGGTAAATTTTTCTTTTTGTGTACTGGGTCCCCTTGGGAGGTGAGGCATGCAGTGACGTTATGGCATGAGGCCAAATGTCTGACACACCTCCCAAGTAAGTGAACTCCAGCTGTCTGACCTCTTAGCCCCCGCTAGAGGGCCAGTCGAGCACTGGGTGCTTCAAACAACATGAAGTCTTGCTGTATTCTGACATATTCCGCCTAACTGAACAGTCGCTCCGGAGATTTCTCCTTTGCTTGTCTGTTCCGTCATAGTAAACTGCTGGTTTTATACTGTATTTTGTCTTTATTTTGTTGGTTCAGAGCCCTGTCTGTGGTACAGTAAGTGTTGTAGGTAGTGGACTTTAGTTTAATTTCTGTTTATCATGTGTGGAAATTGTAAATCTTGTCAGTCGGTCCAGTTTGGAACCGATTGCTTTGTTTTTGGTTTATTCTTTCATTTTGTAGTGGGAGGTACTATGTTTCAAAAAATCATAATTTCAGACTTTTTTTACACAGCCCGTAACACGATTGGTAACCGATAGGGGGGGTCTTGCCTGGTTTTTAAGCTGCTAAAGGGTAAGTGGTTAGGATGGCTACGTCTGAGAAACCCAAAAGAAAAACCGGGCCCACTGGGTTTCAGCACCGTAGTGAGTGTGGGGATGCCTTTGCTAAGGCAGACCCTCACACCACCTGTGTATATTGTCTGGAGTTTGACCACCTCGATTCAGACTGCCAAATACGTAAACATTTTCCGAAGGCCACCCCGGACAAGAGTTTGGGTAGGCTTAGGGGAAAAGGAGGCCGAGAAGTCCGTTGATCCGGATGGCCAGCCCAGTTCGGTTCTGACCGAACCTGAAGGAGTGCCCACTGACCTGGACAATACTTCCTCGGGCAAAAGGAGAGCCAATCCTGAGGGGTCGGTTCCGTCAAAGAGAAAGAAGAAATCGGCCGGTTCGGATCCAGAACAGTTGCATCCAACCGCCAAAGAGATAGCTGGGGCGATTAGCATTGTGGAGTCTCTCTGTTCGGTTCCGTCCGATCTGGTGCCTCCTGGTAGGCGCTCGGTTCGGTCGGTTCCTCCAGTTCCTGGAATATTGTCTGGATGATGATTATGAACTGGATTTGGAAGGGGAAGAAGGGTACGACGACGACGAAGATGATGGTGTGGAAGTTCTGGATGAACTCATTGAACCGGACATCTCCCCAGACAAACCTTCTAATGTTTCCCCTCCCAGGCTTTCCGAGTCCCCATCCCACTATTTGTTCTACAAAAAAAGTGGCAGAAACCCTCCAGCTCTCTCTGGTTGAAGCTGCTGAGGAACAAGAGGAGCCTGACTTCGTAGAAATGATGGACATCCCAGAGTCCAAGAGGCTGTCTGTTCCCCTCCATAAATCTTTTGGGAAACGGACACAAACAATTCTCAATGCCAAATTCTTTACCTCCTGTGGGCAAGAGAATGGACTGGAGTTGTATGCTGTCTGGTTCAGGTATAGAGTTCTTACTCCAACAATGCAGCCATGTTTGGGTTGTGCAGGCTGCAGCCTGTGACAAGGCTAACATACCCTTGGCTTCACGCCCCCCAGATAAAGACTCTAGGAAGGTGGATGCTATGGCCAAAAAACAGTACTTGGCATCCTTCTTGGGACTCAGGCAGGTAAATTATATGGCCTACACAGCCAGATACCAGAAGTCCAGATGGGATACTGTTCTGGAACTGGCCAAACAGGCTCCCCCAGCTAGCCAAGGAGCTGGAGGAAGTGGTTGCTGATGGGATTGAGGCATCTAAGATCCAATTTCATGCTGCTGTGGACTCAAATGATGTGTCATCACGAGTCATGGCTACATCTGTCTCTCTTAGGAGATTTGCTTGGCTCAGATGTACTAGCCTCTCACAGGATACTCAGGCTAAGGCCATGGATTACCCAGTGGTGGGTAATTCTCCATTTGGGGAGCAGACAGGATACTGGGCTGCACAGCCAGGGGAATTATGTCCAGGAGGAGGGAGGTGATACTCCCTCTATTTAATGCCTTGGTCAGGCCGCAACTCGAGTACTGTATATAGTTCTGGAGACCTCATCTGAAGAAGGACATAGCGCTACTGGAGAGGGTCCAGAGGAGGGCGACCAGGATGATTCAGGGAATGGAGGGGAGTCCTTTTGAGGAGAGATTGGAGGAACTTGGGATGTACATACTGGAGGAGAGGAGGGACAGGGGAGACATGATAGGAGTCTTCAAGTATGTAAAAGGAATAACCGAGAGTGAAACCAAGGAGCTGTTTAGCCTAAAGAAGGGGGAACAACTAGGGGAGCATGAGTGGAAGCTGGAAGGGGGAAATTATAGGGGGGGAACATAGGAGGCATTATTTCACTGAGATGGTGGTGGAGCCATGGAATGCACTACCCAGGAGGCTGGTGGAGGAGGGCGCAGTGGAGGACTTCAAGAATGGGTGGGACAGATACAAAGGGTAACTAAAGCCAAAAAAGACACACTCGGGGGCTGGGGGGCCGGAAAGCAAGCACCCATTAGGTGGCTGGCTACCGAGCAGACACGAGAGACCATTAGGCCTATTCTGCTGGCTTTTTAGTATGTTAAGATGGACGAATACATGACCACCTACAGGAGTGCACAGGCCAAGGAAAGGCAGACAACTCCTCAAAAGTAGCAGTCTAGGGGCAGGGGCAGGCCTTTTCACAGGCCTCTCTACCAGGCACAGGCCTCCTCTTCTTTTCCTCAGAGGGGGTTCTTCGGAGGGAGAGGCAGAAGGGGGATGAGCAGGGCTGCATCCTCCTCCCAGTCTAAGGCTCCTGCCAAGCAGACACCCTGATGCGTCAGCCCGGGTCAACTCCCCTATTCCAATAGGAGGCAGGCTGGCTTACTACTTCCAGGCCTGGAAGTCCGTTACCTCAGACAAGTGGGTCCTGGAAGTAGTAAGCCAGGGACTGGCTCTCAGCTTCAAAAAATTTCCAAAACTGAGGGTCAGGTCTTTTCCACCTGAAAACTTCTCTGAAACCATTGCACTAGAGGCAGAGGTTTCCTCTCTACTGGCTCTCAGAGCCATAGAGAGAATTCCTACTCCATACAGGGGCAAGGATCTGTACTCCAGATACTTCCTTACCCCAAAAAAGGCAGGGGAGTGGCGGCCCATCCTAGACTTAAGATACCTAAACAAGCACCTAGTCAAGCCAACATTCAAAATGGTGACTCTGGGAGTAATTCTTTTCTCTCTGAGGCCAGAGGATTGGTTAGCCTCCCTGGACCTCAAGGATGCATACTTTCACATTCCCATCAGGTGCTCCCACAGAAAGTACCTCAGGTTCAAATTGCCTTCAGGCCATTATCAGTTCAGAGCAATGCCCTTCGGACTAACATCAGCTCCAAGGGTGTTCACAAAATGCCTAGCAGTAGTAGTGGCCCTTCTAAGGAGACAAAACATCTCCATTTTCCCATACCTGGATGACTGGCTCATTGTGGGGCAATCTCCAGACCAAGTCAAACCTGCAAGTGACACAACAGTTGCTCACTTCTCTGGGATTCCTCCTCAATCTTCCAAAGTCGGTTCTCGAGCCAGTGCAACTCCTGACCTTCATAGGAATAGAGTTGGACACTGTCCGAGCAAAGGCTTTTCTTCCTCTGGCAAGGGCAAAGGCCCTTACAGACCTGGCTTCTTCTTTTCGCCTTCTGGTGTCTCAACCAGCAAGACATTTTCTTCAGCGCCTGGGTCACATGGCAGCTTCCATTGTAGTGGTGCAGGGAGACAGATTTCAGATGAGGGACATTCAGTTCCATCTGAGGTCCTTTTGGTCTTAGAAAAATGATCCTCTAGCCAAGCTGATTCCAGTGACTCAGACTCTGATCCAAGCTCTCCAGTGGTGGTTGGATCAGCACAATCTCAGACAAGGAGTCCCATTCATCAGCCAGACTCATTCAGTGGTGTTAACCCCAGATGCTTCTCTCCTGGGATAGGGAGCTCACTTGGGAGCCCTCACAGCACAAGGAGTGTGGACCCCTCAGGAGTCTTTACTTCATATCAAGCTTCTGGAGCTCAGGGCAGTATACCTGGCTCGTCAAGCTTTCTCGGACTCAGTACAGAACAAGGTTGTTTAGGTCAGGACAGACAACACCACCACCACCATGTGGTATGTCATCAAGCACTGAGGCACTTGGTCTACAGCCTTGTGAACGGAAGCCATGAAATTATGATCTCTGGCTTATTCTCTGCAGACACCTCTGGTAGCAGTCCACCTTCCAGGGAAGGACAATGTGCTAGCAGATGCCCTGAGCAGGATATCTCAGGGCCATCACGAATGGTCCCTGAATCCCTTGGTGTTGAATGTAATTTTCTCAAGATTGGGAACTCCAGAGATGGATCTCTTTGCAGCCCCATACAATCAGCTCCTTCTGTTCTGTTGCTGACCCCCAGTCATGGGTTCAGTTCCCCTGGATGTTCTGGTTCTGGATTGGGAAGGGAAATTCCTGTATGCTGTTCTTCCCTTTCCTCAGTTGTTCAAGGTTCTGGTCAAGATAAGATCACAATCATGCAAAGTGATCCTGATTGCACCAGACTGGGCCAGGCAGCCTTGGTATCCTCTATTGATGTCTCTAGCAGTCCATCTTCCCTTGTCTCTTCCCAAGAAACACAATCTGTTAACCTCCTCTCGGGGAGGATATGGTACCCCAACCTTCGGTCCCTCAACCTCAAGGCTTGGCTCTTGAAGAGTTAGAGTATAAAAGTCTGCATCTGTCTTGGGGGGGGGGGTCTGGATATTTTTAAAGCCTCTCAAAAACCTGCCACCAGAAAAACTTGTAATTCCAAATGGAAAAGATTCAGCATTTGGTGTTCCAATAGGAATGTCTTACCAGATACTGCTGATTTGTATACAGTTCTGGATTATATGGTTCATCTTAATGGCTTAGGCCTCAGGCCAGCCACTCTGAAAGTACACTTAGCAGCTGTCTCTGCATTCCTGTCAGTGGGAAGGCTTCCTCCCTGGCATCTCACCCTGTTTTCTGTAAGTTCTTTAAAGGTTTGCTCCATACCAACCCTCCCTTTAAGGACCCTACACCTGCTTGGGATCTTAATGTTTGCATTGCTCAGCTTATGCAACCCCCTTTCGAGCCTTTGGCTTCAGCAGAACTCAAGTACCTGACTTGGAAAACTGTGTTCCTAGTAGCTATCACTTCTGCCAGACGTATTAGTGAATTACAAGCTCTGTCAGTGGAGCCTGATGTTATCTCATTCCATAGAGATAAGGTGGTCCTTAGAACCAACAGGAGGTTCTTAACCAAGGTGGTTTCAGATTTTCATCTGAACCAGTCCATGTCTCTTCCTGTGTGCTTCACTGATCATTTTTCTTCAGGTGAAAGAAGATTACACAGTCTAGATGTTAAGAGGGCACTTAGCTACTACATTGAACGTACTAAGGCACTTAGGTTTGACTGTCCTCAGTTGTTTCTCACTTATCGTGACGTGGGAAAGGGTAAACCTGCTGCTAAGAGAACTATTGCCAGGTGGATTGTCTTTTGTATACAATTCTGCTATGAAAAACTAGGCAAAATACCCCCCCTCAGGTCTGAGGGCTTATTCGACTAGAGGTACAACTGCTTCTCTGGCTGCTGCCAGAGACATTCCTTTACTAGAAATATGCAAAGCAGCCACCTGGAAAACAATCCATACATTCACCAAGCATTACTCTCTGGATATCCAGGCTAGGAGTGATGCTAGGTTTGGTACAGCAGTGCTGCAGAGCCTATTTCCAAAATAGGTTCAGTACCCTCCTCCTTGGAGGTACTGTTTGGTAGTCTGCATATGTCAGAATACAGCAAGACTTCATGTTGTTTGAAGAAAAAATTACTCACCTTAGTAATTGCATTTCTTCTAATGGAGTCTTGCTGTATTCTGACCTCCCTCCCTGCCTCCCCTCTCAGAACCTGTTTTTTGGGAAGTGGACTGGCAGGTACAGTATTGCACCTCAGGGGTGTACTTGGCACTCCCCCCTTTTAGAAAGGGAAAGTGGGTTATGTTTGTTTCTTTGTAGTTATGTTTGTTCACTACCTGGTTATTATTTTGGGGTTCTCGACTTGAGCCTTTTGGGGACCCACAAAATTAGTTGCCTGTTGGCTAGTTTTTTTACAGTTTCCACCTAGGAGGTGTAGTTAGTATTAGCTCGTAAGAATCTGACGGTTACACTTTGAAGTGCAGCAGACAGAGGTTTGAACCGAGCTCGAGCCCCGTTTTATGCTCTGGCATAGAGTTAACTCTTTCCTCTCTGGAGCAGTTCAAGTGCTGGGGCTAACTGCATATGTCAGAATACAGCAAGACTCCATTAGAAGAAACACAATTACTAAGGTAAGTAATTTTTTCTTCCCCACTCTTCCTCCTGGAGGAGGATAGCAGTCCATAGGACTCTCAATCCTCCTCCCCCAGACCAGCCTACTGACTCCCGAGTTCACTTTTGGACCCGGGTTGCTGACATCGCAAGCAGTAGTGCTACCAGTGGGCCAGCTATGATTGTGTACCCCCCCAAAAAATTCCTCTGTTCCTGGCTATATACTGTGGATTTGCCTTGTGGCCCTTTTGTCCGCCAGGTGGCAGTTAAGTGCAGAAAACAGTTTCGCCCGAGTCTGTTCCCAGATCTGGGTCACCAGTATATTGAGCAGTAACTCTACTGCTGTGCTAGTGGTCTGGCTGAGCAGTGCTTGTACAATCTAAAAAGTAACACTTTTCAAGATGTTAGTAGCGGATACTTTAAAAAAAAAAAAAAAAAATTTGCCGGCTCCGTGGTGCCGAGTGCAGGGGTTCAATTGGCACGCTGGCGCCCCGAGTGTGGGTGTCAGGAGCAAAGACCAACAGGGAGGGATTCCAGAGCGTCCATTGGACTCTTTTCCTGGGGGGGGCTCGGGGGCTCGGCACCTGAGCTGGATTGAGTGACGTGCAAGGAGTCTTTTCCTCGAAACACCACTTACCCCGGGTTGCCGTCCCCATGTTGGCCCAATTAGGGTGAAGTGGGAGGGCCAGAAAATGGAAAATGCCTCCCGACTGGCCATGTGCTGGCAGACTATGGCGCCCCCCCCCCGGTGCCACAGTAGCCCAGGATAGCCCTGAGCTGACCCCCACCGATCCCGAGATAGTCTAGTTGTGCCTAAGGGCACCCACCCAATGAAGGGATACATCTGGTTGCCTGGGTAACCAGCAAGATGGGGGCAGCAGATGGTGGCTGGGGGTAGTGGTGGCGCCCAGAGGGTCCTAGGCAGCCCGAAGGAGTGGCTGGTTGGGAGGAGGGGAGGCACAAAAAAAAAATTGGGATAACCATCAACTACTTGGCCTAATAGTGCAGGTCACTATGCCAGTGACCCAGGTTGGGAAATGGACTCTGGTCACTCGGGGGGGCTAGACAGGAGGGGAGATTGAGCATGCCAAGGGCAGCTGTTTTCCTTAAGGGAGGGGGTCTTGCCTCCTGCTGTTAACCTGCCACCCAGTGAGGCTGGATGATGGCACACTTGGAACGCTTATCCTTAGGGGACCGCCCTTGGTGCTGATACATGTATGCCTTTGCACCTGTGCACAATTGCATGCTTCTCAGTCCTCAAGGGTGACAAAAGCATGGGGCGAATCCCTGACAGCACCTGGATGAAGTCGCAGGTCCCTCATAGGGCCCACATCACTGACTGGGCCTCTCTACATCTGGATTGTGCTCCATAGGGTTTAGCCACCCCTTCAGCTGGGCCATGTAGAGACTGGCAAACCATGGCAGCTCGAGCCTGGCTGTGGCTCAGCTCGACCTCTTTAAACATTTGAGAGCCATGGCCAAGACAGTTATTTTCAAAGCAAGGATTTTGTCAACCTAAAAAGTAATACAGTGCAGTGGTGGGAATTTCAACTTACTGTTATGTAACTCACAAGTGACACTGTCGTTATCATACAGGACAGCCTGTAGTAGCCTTGACTCATCTTTTACATTGTGTCTAGGTGAAAAACTCCTGCCTTGCCTACCTCTGCCGCTGTCCCGTGGGAGACCCTTCTGAGCGCTATGGACTGTGGGTGACTGTGCTGGGGGTCCAATGGCAAAAGGGGAAGGTCAGCGATAAGTGGGCATAAACACACCATAGGGAAAAACAAACCATCAAGTCACTTGTTTGACTACTTTGTTAGAGCAGAGTTGGGAATTGTAGGGATACATTTGAGAAGTCCGAAAAATAATGATTAAAGAGCAACCGACGCCTTGAGAAGAACTTTTAAAAACATTATATTTGGACACAAAGCAGCTTATATTTTTCCTTAGCTCTGTATTTCTTGTACCCATTACTTATTACTGAGGTCATATACATGACAACAGGATAGCTGTTCCTTGAGAGTTAACCAGCTCCTATTGCTTCTTCCCAACTTGATGTCATAATATTCCCATAATGCTTGTGATATCAGTTATTCCCACGGCAACAAACTGCGATGTCACAACAGAGCACTATGACATCAAGTTGGGAATAAGCTATAAAGGCAGACGGACTCTAAGGACTAAAGATCATGTTTTTGTGGGAATTTCTTTAGTAATAATGGAGATGAGAAATCTATAGAAGATGGACAAAATACAAGCTAAATTGTGTCTAAATACTATTTTTTCTGATGTTTTTCCAAAGGTGTCAGCTGCTCGTTAAAGCAGTCAGCTAAAACTACAGAGTTTATGTAAACATTACCTCGGTTCTCCAGAGATGCAACACCTGTGTTTTGACAAAATGTTAATACTGTGCTAAAACTTACAAGAAGTTAAGGTCTCAGATTGACTCCTCTTAAAATAAGCAACTTTTGCTCGTTTTAATTTTTTATCTTACATTGATTTTGTAGCTCCTGATTATTGTTGCAATGTATTAGTCCCAGTTTGCTTATAATTAATCCACGTTTATTTCTTTTGTTGAAGCAACTAATGAGGTTGGGTATTATTCACTATTATGTATCTACACAAATTCATTTTTTTACCAGAGCATATTTCTTATCATTTGTAAAATGTTTTGGTACAAAATTTTCAATAGCCAGATTTAAGTCTGAGAGTCTATAATTGTTAGTTGAAGCCCACTCTTGTTGAAAAGAAATGGTATAGACTGCCCCTAAATTCCTGGAGTGCACAAATTGTGGCCCCTTGTTGGATCTTTTTAGATTCCAGAAACAGTTAACAGGGCTACCTTTTTTTTTTTTTTTTTTAAAACCACAGAAGGCACACTAAGCTGTGAAAGTTTGTTTCCGGGTGTGTCCTGGGGGATTGGTTTCATGGACCTGTTTTTTTTTTTTTGATAGGGGAATGTTGACCATGACACCACAGAAACTCCTGTATTATACCATGGACATAAGTGAACAGCCAATGAAATCATCAGACTGGCAGTCTAACACCGGTGTAAATCCTCTGATTACCAGTGGCTGTTGATGAGACTATAATCCAATGTCTCCAATAAATCTGCAGCACAGGAATAAATAGAATAAAAAAATAAAAACTTTTAATATTTGTATTTCATTATAGTAAAAAAATTAACCTTGGTATAATCGCAGTTATGAGTATTACCCAAAGGACCTGGAGTGGGGCTAGAAACCCATGACCTTCTGATCTGGCCCTAGAGACAGATATGCCACCTACTGAGCCACTGACACTGATATGAACACTTCTACTTTATAACAAGCATTTGTCAATGCCGAATGTTGCTTGCTTGTATGTGCTGTTTAGGTATTTGGAAGCCACTGGAGTGCAAATATTGAAAATTCGCGAACTTCACAGTCGCGTAGGAACAGCATAGCCACTCGTAAAACAGTCATTTTAGAATTTTTCACCAAATTTCAACATAGCCATTTTAAGACCTCTGCTTATGAACAGTGTCACTGTGATTTTCCTAATGTGTCCCATACGCTGATTTCGCATAATCGACTGCGCATTGTGCGCTACATGCGCGGAAACACGTTTTGGGCAGGATGTGAAAAATGACAGCTGTACTGCTCATAAGGAGGTGTGGTAAAATGGCAATGTTGAAAATCTGGAGTGAAAATATTGAAAATTCGCAAACTTACGAGCGTGCGTAGGAACTGCCAATGCACGCTCTAAAAAACAGTCATTTAATTTTACACCAAATTTTCAACATAGGCTTTTGAGAGCCCACCTTAAGAACACTGGCACTTTTGTTTCGTTAATCGGTCCCGAAAGGTGATTTCGTGCAGTGACCGTGAAATCACCCTTCTGGCCCGATTAACGCCATGACAGTGCAAGAATTCATGAGGAAGGGTCCCAAAAACCCCATGTTGAAAATTTGGGCCCAAAATTCCCAAAAATGCCTGAGATATGCAACAAAGTTGAAAACCCCCTATTTATTCCATTATACAGCTTACCGGCATTTCCTCAGTTCGCGGTCGGCTTTGAAGAGTGCAGATGTGTTCCCGGTCCACCGATGATCGTCGCGCCGAGCTCCGGAGGTAAGTATGGGGTGAGGGGGGTGTGGGGAGGCAGGGTGCACAGTGGGTGGAGTGCGGGTGGGAAGGAGACTACGAGGACCGTTTTTTATTTACAGGGTTTTTCTTTTTGTAATGAAGACGACCACGGGACGTTTGCCACGCTTGAGGTGGGCTCCCTGCGTGGCAGCTGGAAAGAGCTGTTTGGGTGCTGAAGCTGGCGGGGACTGGGCACCCCGTCGGCTATAACAAAGATTTGCCATGCTGGGGTGGGCTCCCAGCGTGGCACCTGGAAAGGTTTTGGGGGGAGGGGGCTTGCAGCCATGGAGCCAAGGGGGGATTGGGCACCCCTGTCGGCTATAACCTTTTTAGGTATTTATTTAATGACTGCTTTTGCAATTAAGTCAGTTAAATAACCGTTCAAACCATAAAAAAATAAACACATTTAATGGGCTTGGAGATATCCGATTTGGCTGATTGCAAGAGGTGTGTTTGGGGGTGGGGAGAACTGATGTTTGAATGGGGGCGTGGCTAACTGCTGCCGTTTGGAGGACCAAGTACCGTAATCCGCTGAATTCCAAAGCCGGAGCACTATGTGTCCCCTAATATAAATAATCACCACATTTTTTGCTTTGTTTTGGGGGGCGTGGAGCGATGGGAGATTGGGTACCCCGTCGGCCATACAGTGTGTGCGTGGGGAGGAGTGCTTCACCACGCTATATGCGTGCTTGCGTGTGTGAGGGGGGGAGAGCTCTGCTCACTGAAGCAGAGCTCTCCCTTTCAACTGTATGCCACTGCATTTTGGACTGCTGTCATAGACAGCTGCAGCAGTCATTGGAGAACTGCGGCCGCGTCTGCAAACTGGCTGACTGAATTGGGAGACTGGGTGCGACACCTGTGAAAACTCTGATGATGGCACTATGTTTCTTGCACATTCGTGCAAGCAACATAAAAAGGGTAGGGGATTTCCTGTGTCCTGATTGTCTGAGAAAGTTTTGATGCCTTGTGGTTCAGCAAAAGAAACCCTTGACTTTGTGGGTCTTCTGACAGTCATGATGAAACACCACAAATAATACTCAACAAGTAGAATTTTCAGCATTCAGAAGGTAGTTGTGGGGACTTCCGGGGACGTCACTGACCAGGATGCAAGGGTAAAACTTAGCTCTGCTGATCTTGGGCTAAAAACAGACTCTCTCACAAATAAAACGCAAAAATAATCAAAAAAGAATATCATGGAGAGCCGCAGCATTAAATGGGAGGCAAAAAAAGGACTGTACGTACCCCTAGAAGCAAGGATTCGGCAGTTTTCTCTTGCCCTTCGTTAAGCTCTGCAGAGATTCAGCCAGACATGGTGGCTCAAAATGGGGCCTCCTCTCAACAACCTAGCAATGCTATCATTCTAGCAGAGTTGCAGGAATTCAAGACTGAGGTTCATACTTTCCGGTCAGAATTAACTACAGAAATCAGTAAACTTTCAACTCGTGTTACTGAGGTTGAAGCACAGCATACTGAATTAGATGATCGGACTGACAGACTGGAACGCATGGTAGTGCACTTGCTAAATGAACAGCATGCTTTAAAAGAGAAAGGTGAGGATTTGGAAAACAGATCGTGCAGGAATAATTTGAGAATACATGGGATTCCAGAGAACGAAGAAGGGAGATATATTTTAAAAATTTGTGGAGGAGCTCCTGCGCGATTCTCTGCAATTAGACCCAGCTTTTAAATTCGACACAGAGCGAGTCCATCGGGCTCCATCGCCGAAACCAGCTCAGCCAGACAGACAACCTCGCTCCATCATAATGAAGTTTTTAAACTATACTACTAAACAAACTATCCTTACCAGAGCCTGGAGAATAAGGGATACCAAGTATAAAGGAAAGCGCATTTATTTTGACGATTACTCCCCATTTATTTCAGCAAAGCGCAGGGCCTACGCTCCAATACTCCGTCTTTTAAAGCAACAACAACTAAAATTTCCTACTCCATAGCCTGCTTGACTAGTCATCATGTTTCCAGATAGCCCCAAAACTTTTGAGACACCAGGTGAAGCAACAAAAGCTCTTCAACTCAGGGACCTGGTTCAATCCACCCAGGAAGACTCCTCGCTCAGGAAAACTCAGCAAGGACTTCATGATGCTTTTTGGGACACTGCTAGGGATCCAGGTTCCAGAAAGAGACAGAGTCAAGCAACCCTAGAGGATGTGAAAAAACTTTTACAAAGATTTCAGCGACCTGCACTGGAGTGAGTGGCAAGAGAGGTTCTGCAGAGACTTAAAAACTGGTAACTTGATATGGAGGTGACTGCATACAGGGACTACACAATGCAACTCGGGGATGTCTGTTTGGGGTGGGGACATTGGGAAATGGAAATCCTGCTTATATTCCCAAACTTATAGATTGGAAAAAGGTTAGTGAATCAGAAGGATGTTTCTGAATTTCCCTTGGATTATCCCCCCCCCCAAAAAGCTTTCTGATAGTCCTCCCATAGTCATTGTTTAATTATACCGTAGCCCAGAAAAGGCAGCACTACATGCCCAGCTGACCATTATAGGGTCAGAAATCCATCCCTAAATAGTCGACATATCCATAAGGCCTTACTGGAGATGAAGCACTTGGGGACCATTTCCTGGGGGTCTCTGTTCCTTATTTTTATTTCCAGTGTGGCCTGCTGTACCACTAGGTACCAGGGAAATAGTGGTGCTGGGGGCCCTTGGTGTTGCCTTGACACTCCCCCTCAGGACGCATACATCTGCCCCTTCAAAAGAGAGGTATCTGTCCTCTCCATACCTTGGGAGCTGCTTAAATTTTCTGCCAGGTTCAGAGACCTGTTACAGCAGGTACAATTTGCTGGTACAAAAAAGTTGATGCCCTGTTGGCGTTTGGTTATTTTGGCAGGCCTAAAAGTACTGAGCATCATGTATAATGTTAAAATGCAACAGGCCTGCGCATGTTTAGTTGTTATAGGCATAGTGCAGAATTTTTTAGATCCTTGTGTAGTTTTTAACACTCGGACAGTGTTATGGTGTTTTAATAGAACAGACAGACATTATAATTTGCTTATATCAGTGACGGTACATAAAGCAAGTAATAATACAGTATTATTGAGCATAGGGGTGACTAGGCATAAGTACGGTGGGAAGGGGATATATTGTACTTTTAACATGCAGGAAATATGCATACAAGGACTGATCAGAAGTAGATATGGCGAAGTCAACTTTGATTTTATCTTTAAATGTGAATGGGATTGGTAATCCGATAAAGCGCTCTCTGTTATTTCAATTATTCAGAAAAGAGAGGCTGGGGCTTATTATGCTGCAGGAAACCCACATGTCCTCGGACGAACATAAAAAATTTCAGAAGTGTGGTTATTCTGTAGTAACTGAATCGTCCTATAAGGGTAGGAAAAGGAGAGCGGTGATGATTCTGCTCTCCCAGGAGGTGTCCTTAGAAAAACAAAGTGAGATTAGTGACCCGGAGGGCCGCTATGCCATAGTGACGGGCAGGCTGTACTCAAGACCCGTTACCCTGGCATCCGTTTATTTCCCTCCTGGGTCAGGGAAGCCCTTAGCAGTAAAATTCTTTGTGGATTTAATGTCCCTCATTGAGGAACAATTGCTGCTGGGGGGAGACCTGAATATCACTTTAAACCTCTTTGGATGCTGATACCTCTCTGACCCATAGATCTAATGCTCCCCAGAAATACACAAAACAAACCATCACTTCTCTGGGCTTGGTGGACACCTGGAGACATTTTTTTCCTAAGACAAAAGAATACACCCACTGGGCCCCGCACCTGGGAAGTGGGGCTCGACTGGCCTACTTTATAACCACGATCGAGCATTTAGACTCCATTTGTGATGTATGGCATGGGATCACCTTCTTATCGGATCATGCTCCCTTATATCTCAGGGTGGACTTAGGGGCGCAATATAAGCAAACCAATTGGCGCCTGAACCTTGCCCATCTTAGGGACTCGGAGTTCCTTGAATTGGTCCAGGAGGCTGTACCTATGTAACCCCCCTGCAAATGGGGGTTCCCAAAAGACTTCCAGGAGCTTGCTTGAATGCTCCAAGCCTGAATGGTGTTTGGCGTTTAAGCCATTTATCAATGAGTGTTTTTAGAACCTCTGGTACTGTCTCTTTAAGAGCTGTCTGCTTGCAGACATAATTAGTTTGTATGGGGGACTGTGTGTTTCTTTGATTACCACTCAAGCTGCTGCCAATTCACTCCATTTTTGCAGTCACTAGGAGTGCAAAGGGAACCTATCTGAAAGATGTAACTGTTTGCCAGAAATCATTTACAGTAATAACGAAATTACAGTTTGTCTAACCTGCTTTCTTTTGCAGTCAGAACAGTGTCTGCCTAGTTCCCCATTCTGGTTTTGAACTGCTGAACTGGACCAATCAGTGTGTAGCTAAGCTAGCTAAAATGGTGCCTTGGACGAATCAGAACTTGGACTCATAATCTGAGCCAGCTACAAGAGGATTGTATGGGCAGTGACTCTGGGAGATGTAGTTTAGACTTCAGTGCCTTTTGGACCAACACCAGCAGTCTATTGTGAGTGACAGCCAATCCAGTCAAGAACTGGGAGGAACTCAAAGGAAGTGCCGGTTTTGTCGGTTGGAGTTTCAGTTGAGCTTGGCAGTGAAGAAGAAGGAAGGAGCCCTGTGCTTTTCAGTGTGCAGTTTTAGTCAAAAACTGTGTAAGGCCCAGAGTTCCGGTCTGCAGCTTATGTAACTGCTTGTTAGGACTGAATCCGTCCTGTGAAAAGAATCAAAGGATCTCTGAAGAGAAACCAGGCTCACCCTGTAGAAGACTGGAGGAATTGCTGAAAATTGCACTTGGTCTGTCAGGAACTGAATCTGCTGTGTGTTCTCCGGGTATTGTGCAGTAATTGCGATCGGGATACAGATGCAGCCTGCGGGTATAGTGCTTTCTTTTATATAAATGTGTGAAGAGGTTTGTGTACCTCAAGTGAGCCCTGCTGACATTGAAGGACCCTATCTTATTAGGAGGTCGTGAGTACTAATTCAGGTCGCTCCTGTTGAATTGCCACATTAAATCCAAATGGAATTACTGTACTGCTGACTGTTTAATTCTCCTTTTCTCTGTGTGAAAGGCCCTACCAGCTGCCACCGGTTTGGACTAGCCACTAGGGCTTGGGTACCCAGGGACAGTAACTGATAGGGGTAGGCCTGTGCACAGAGCAATAGGTAGATTATTAGAGTGATAAGCTAATTAACCTGATTTCCCCGTCCTTGTTATATCCCCCTAAATAAATCAGAGCTGCTTGTTTCAGCAAAGTTATACTGCCTGAGGTATTTGTCTATGTTAAAGTACTGTACTGTGATTGTTGCACTGTATCTCATTTCACAGGAGGTCCCAGGGCCGGAACCAATCCTGGGGGTAAGTGTATACTGTGAAGGTAATTCTGATATATTGTGTGGGCCACTAGTGGGAAGAAAGGGGGGTTGCAGTGTCCCAGAGGGCTGTGACCAAGTTAGTTTAACTATTGTAAACCCTGACCTCTGGGTGGAGGCACCTGCCATTGGATCCAGGCCCCTCAACCTGTTAGTGGCAAATCAGGCAGGGGTAGTAGCCCCTGGGATAGCGCCATCTAGGGGTTACATCTAGAATTAAACAAGAAAACATGCAGTTGCCCCCACAATTCTGTGGGATACTTTAAAAGTAGTGTTAAGAGGAGAGATCATACGATTTTCTGTCATTAAAAAACAGCAGAGGAAAAAACTCATAAAGACCTGCAGGAGCAGCTATTACATTTACAGCATTGGCCAGATCAAAAGGACCCCACAATACGACAACGGTTAACAATTGTAAAACAAAAGCTACAAAAATATTGTAGACCAATCGTTATAACAGAAACTATTTTATATGAAGTTAAGACGTCCTGAGGGGGGACCTAAGGCCTCCAGAAATTTAGCAAGAAAATTGAGAGAACAGAGAACCAGAGTGAACATAATCAGCATGGTAGATCCTAAAACAGGGAGATTAGCAAAAAGACCCCAGGAAATTAGACTTATTCTACAGCGGTTTTACCACAAGTTGTATACTAAAGAGGAGGAAATTCCCCTAAACAACATCAAATCATATTTACAGAGTTTACCAATACTGCAAATCAGCCACTACAGGCTGAAGCCTTGCTGGTGCCAATCAAAGAGGGAGAACTACTCCCAAGTTCTAAAAAAAAAAAACTCAGACCCTGAAGGCGCCAGGTCCAGACCGGTATCCCTCTGAATTTTATAACAAATTCAAAAAGCTGCTACTACTCATATTACTCCCGGCCTTACATGCGGTCCAGGAGGAAAACCCCCCCAACCCACATGGCAATATGCCACCATATCAGCCATGCTTAAACCCCATAAAGATGTTAAATACACCTCCTCATTTCGCCCCATTTCAGTGCTAAATTTTGATTACAAAATGTTCATGTCGGCCATGGCCTCTAGAATAGACCATTTACTACCAGCTATTATTAACCCTGATCAGGTGGGCTTTATTAAGGGCAGACAGGTCCGTGATGCCATAAGGCTTGCACATTTCTTAGTAGATTGTCATAGAAAGACAAATCCCTTTAGTGCTACCGGGGTTACATGCTGAAAAGGCATTTGACCGGGTCAGCTGGTCTTTTTTAAGGCAGACTCTGGAGCACTTTGGATTCCCGGAACAACTTACGAAACAATTACAAAATATTTATGCCTTCCCTAAAGCAAATGTTAAGGTGGATGGGGCACTTTCAGATACATTCCAACTCTCTAGAGGCACCTGCCAGGGATACCCAATGTCCCCAGTGTTGTTTGCTCTATGTCTCGAACCCCTGGCCATTGCCATCAGATCTTCTCGGGACATAGAGGGCCTTCCATTGGGAGGTCACCCACACAAGATATCACTATTTGCGGATGATATTCTGCTGGCTTTTACTGAGCCTGAGCAATCCATCCCAGAGGTGTGGAAACAGCTACAAACATTTGGTAAGCTAGCAGGATATAAAATTAACAAATCAAAAACTGAGGTATTGACGTACAGTTACCTCCCTCCCACTTCAAAAAAAGACCTCCCCTTCAAGTGGCACAGACAAGAGATGAGATACTTGGGAATAAAGCTCACAAGAAACCCCATTCATGCAGAGCTCTCAAATCTCGAACCTTTAACCCTAAAATTGACAGAAGATCTATCTCGTTGGTCACGTCTCCCCCTAAACTTTTTGAGTAGGATAGATACAATTAAGCAGAATGTATTTCCCCGCATATTGTTCTTTCTTCAGACACTGCCCTTCACCCTGGCTAAGACATATTTCCAGGCTTGGGACAGAATGATATCCCGCTTTATTTGAAGTGGAAAACGTCCCAGAATTAGATATTCTGTTCTGCAACTGGCCAGAAAGAGAGGTGGCCTTAACCTCCCTGACCTTAAAAAGTATGCGATGGCAGCACAGTTAAGGGCAGTCCTACAGTGGCTAAATAAACAGTATGGTGCACACTGGAAACAATTAGAAGTAACCTGGGGAGACATATACAACACTCAAGAGCTCCTTTGTGGGACGCCCCCAAGTGCCAAGGGATAATGAATTATCCGAAATTCACCAGTGAACCCTTAAAAATATGGCTTAAGGTCAGTAATGATCAATTTACATTCCCTGAAAAATTGTTCTTGAGAACACTGAAGTATAATGCAAATTTGACAGCATGTCCCTCGGGCCCCTATGTAGTTCAGCGGCAGAGATATGGCATTTTATTCATTTCCCAGTTAGTGGGCAGAACAGGTCTCCTTCCCTTTGTCTCCCTTCAGAAGGAATATCACTTGTCCCATAAATATTTAATTTCTTATTTACATCTTAAATTATACCTTCAGCCATATGAACGGTCACTTGCGGCCCTAAGTGAAAACCCTACCCAAATAATATAATAACTATTACAAGCTCATATTAGAGGAACGACCTCGAATCACCTGATTAGTAAGATATATAAGGCCTTAAATGACAGACGGGGAGACTCAACCAACTCAGTCAGGTTTAGATGGGAACAAGAACTGCAGGTAGCAATCAGTGAGCAGGACTGGAATGACTGCTTTACCAACTATAAAAATCTTTTTCTCAGCATACTGGCGTGAATACATGTGGAAACTCCGTTCTCGTTTCTTCCACACACTGGCCTTGCTGGCTAGTATGGGAGAATTAGGGGAAGGACAGTGTTGGAGAGAATGTGGGGATGATGGATCAAATCGGAGCTATGTCCTTTGGTCATGTCCTAAGCTATCCAAGTTTTGGAAGGAGATCCTCGAGGAGCTGAGCGCAATTTATGACACCACTGATTTATTCACTCCCACATTTAAATTGACTTTTATTAAACCAAAAGGTCTGCGAATTGACAAAAACTTCCTGAAACAAATTTTTAAATTTATAACAGCAGCCCACAAAATGATCACTAGACTGTAGTTTACAAATAAAATACCCACTAAAAAAGCCTGGATTGTTATGTCCAGGGAGATGTATGCTCTTGAGCGACTCTCTGCCAAGATGATGGACAAAGTTCAAAAATTTGATGTACAATGGCAAAAGTGGATATCATACCAACTAAATCATTATGATGATTTTGTACCTTAAGCTATGTACTGTACTGAACATGTAATTTTGCTCTTCTTTTGCACTGAAAAGATACTCTGGATATGATCTGTGATGCTCCTTGAATTTTAATGGGAATAACATCTGGGAGGGAAAGGGAAGGGTTCACCGTGCTATGCCTGATTTGATTTGAATGGATCACAGACTGAACTTAAAATGAGTAATTATGATTCTCTGGATAGTGAAATAATACAATGTTAATTTATTTTCCCCTAATATGACTGCTACAAGTATACAGTATTGTGATGTTAACTGGTATTAATAAGTGATGTATTGCTGCCTGTAAAATTGTTGCATTTATAAATTAAATAAGACTAAATAAAAAAAAAAAGTTGTGTTTGTAAAGTACAGCGAACCTAATGCCACCGGCTCTTGTTTAAACTTACAGCAATTGCCATATGCCCATTTTTTTTTCAAAAGCCATCAACCTCATTCCTAAGGCATATACCACAAATAAAATAATAAAAAAATATTTACATGTCTTACTTGTAGCTTAGATTTAATTATTCTGACCACGCATGGCCACAAGGCCTAACAGGCTTCTACACCATAACCATAACCCCCCCCCAAAAAAAAATTTACTAAACAAATGAAACCCAAGTGACCTGACAAAGAGCTGTAGCTGTGCCAGCCCTCCTCTTGCTATGGTTTATGCTCCTGCTTGCTGGTGTTGAAGCTGTATGTGACCCTAAATCCGTAAAAAGCATGAATCACTTCCCTACACCACACTGCCACGCAATGCCACACAGGATTGAAAATAAACTCCTACACAGTTAATTGCTGCCGTTGTTATGAATAATAATGATCCAGATTATCATGTGCTGCTGACTTGTTGCAGGAGTGGAGGCTGGAGTGACTTTTCAAATACCACCCCATCGGCTGGCAGCATGAATTAAGAATTGGCTAATCTCCTTGCTCTGTTTACCATCCAGCATCCACAGCAGTGATCTTACTTGCTCACATGCATGCTGACAGCGTTTGTTTCTCAAGTTCCCGGATGCCTCTCTGCTCTCTTCCATACCTTCTAAGTGCCCCTGCTGATTTTTTTTTTTTTTATTCCTTGCTCATCATCGCTCTGATGGCCGGCCAGCACCAGCAGAACACACACACAAGATAGGGACTTGAAGACGCTGACCGATTAGTTGCATCATTTCCTTTAATGGAGCATTGACAGTAAAGTAATTGGGGAAACGAGTTCAGAATCTGGATCACATAGCAGCTAAAAACGTCCATGTTTTTAAAAAGAGTAAGCCAGTGCACCACCTAGTGGTACAAACATAAAACAGCACCCATCGACACTAGAAAAATGGACTTCTTTTTGACTTAAAAAACAAAAAGGTTTACTGAATGTATTTTCTTACTGTTTTTACGTATAATTTTTTTAAAACTATTTTTAACGTGGTACCCATTGTATAAGTGCAATAATTCTGAACTGCAATCTAGTGTATCTTGTGGTTTTTTTTTGTTTGCTTTTTTTTACTAGTTCCTTGAATCTTAACTGGTACTATTTTTTTTAACTCTGACAAATGTTCTGAGTCTGCTTTGACTGTTTTGTTGTATTTTCTGTACTGTGTCCTCCCTAGGACCTCCTTGTAAATGAGCTTCCTAGTAAAATAAATACAAGACCATTCAGGCTTTGGGTTTCTGTGTGTGAACCACACTTTCAGGTTGTAAAAGACACACTGTGAAGAAGTGCCTTGTGCCTTATAATGCTCCTGGGAATGTGGTTTACAAATAGAAACCCACATGCTGCCATTCCTTACTTTTGCATTATCTGCAAGAACGCCTGATTCCTTCACTCTGCTGGTGTAAGACTCCAGGATCCAGTCTAAGATAGTATTCATTCTCTTTTTTTAGTTGACCCTGTGTTTAGAATCTGTGTTGATTCAAATCAAACATTAGCCCTTTTATTTTTGTAAATATCTTTTTTATTGATAATTTAACTCATTTACATACAAGTCAACCATACCATCAGTAATTAATTTAAAGTACATGACATCAAAGATCAACCTCAGTGAGAGTATAACATTTCATGACCATCAAAAACCGAGTTGAAGAAAGAAAAAAAAACACAGTCCAGGAGTGGGAACAGTGTCCATACTAAGGCGGTACTTACTTCAGTTCCTTGGCCTGCCATTCCTTTATTTAGATCTTAGGCCTTTCAGTGTGTCACTTTGACCTGTTTTCCCCTATACGGGGAAAGACCTGCCCTATCCTACCTGAGAGGACCTGGCCTCAGTTGTAGATTGTGCAAACTGGAGCCTCCCTGTCTAGTCATTGAATCTTAGTATTCGGTGAGGGTGCTCCCCAGGCTGCAGACCAAGGCCCCCCAATCATAGGGCCCATACCCCCTTCCCCACGTCCAACCGTCAGGCCTCCCCCCCAGACCGGCACGGAGAGGGAAAAGGGAGAGGGAAAGCAAAGGTCGTCCCCCCAACCCTCGCCCCTCAAGGGACAAAAGTCGGGTCCTTTAGCATGTAGTACATCTGCCATCAGACCCATCTGGTATTAAATTTTTCTTCCTGATTGTTTAGGCTGTGTGTTATCTTCTCCATGACATAGATTTGTTTAGAAATAGCCCACCATTCTTGTATGGTGGGTACCTCAGGTGTCAGCCAATGTCTCGTAATGGCTTTTTTAGCTGCTGTAAGCAGTATAAGAAGAAGATGCTTAGTTATGGGCCCGCGCATGCCCCGGGGGAGGACCAGAAACAGGACCATTGTCAACTGAAACTGGGGGTCAAATATCTCCCGAAAGTGTTGCTGCAGAGAGGCCATGAAAGGCCTCAAGGAAGAGCAGCCCCACATTACGTGGGTATGGTCGGCCCTTTCATTACCACACAGGCGCCAGCATCCAGCTCCCTGCCCAGCCTTGTAATGAGCTGTGATTACCGGAGTTCTGAAATAGCGAATTAAGCATTTCCATGCAAATTCTCTCCAGACATGTGAGCTGGTTACCTTGGCTGAATACCTCCATGCTTGCTGCCAGTCCTTGGGGGCCACCCTGTAACCTGGCTCCAGCTGTTCCGGATGCTATCTATACAGGTCCGACTCTGGGCTCTCAAGGAGCCATAACACACCGATATCAGGTGGTTTTGTTTGCTAGTCCTGAACATCATTGTTAGGGTTTGTACTAGTGGTGGGACCTGTTCCGAAACCCAGATCTCCCCCGGGAGATGTTCCATGTAGTGTCTGAGCTGTAAGTAGCGGAAGAAATCCTCCCTTGGAATGTTAAATTCCTTTTGGATTTCTGTAAAGGCCCACATAATGCCTCGTCTCATTATTTGGCTTAGATACCTCAGTCCTCTCCTCTCCCACCGTCGGAAACTGCCGTCAAGAATGTTTGGGGGAAAATCATTCAGAGAGGGGATCGGACACAGGAGTGGGAGAAACTTGGTCAGCTGGTGGCCCCTCCGGATAGTCCTCCAGCTTCTGACCGAGGCTTCAAGCCAGGGGTTTCCTCCCGGGAGTACAATCCTGTCCTCCCCAACCTGATATAGGATTCTACAGAACCCAATGTCGTCAATTAGTGTTCGTTCTATATCTAGCCAATGTGGGCTATCGGTTCTGTTTTGTCTGGACATTACATGCACCACAGTCACTGCCTGCTGATATAATCGGAGATCTGGAAGGCCCATGCCCCCCTCATCCCTGGGGAGGGTCAGAGTCCTGAACCCTACCCGGGGCCTTTTGTTGGCCCAGATAAATTTGGTAATGTGTTTGTTTATTTCCTTAAATGTTTGTAATGGGACCTGAAGCGGTACATTCTGAAACAGATACAGTGCTCTGGGCAGGGTGACCATTTTAATGAGGTCGATCCTGCGCGTCAGCCCCAGCGGGAGGGTCACCCAAACGGCCAAATCTGCCTTAAGCTGTGTCACCAGAGGCGTGTAACTGCAGTTGTAGAACTCCTGGCGGAGTCTAGGTATGTGTATCCCCAGGTATTTTAATTTCTCCAGTCCCCATTTCCCTGGGACTATAGCCTTAGCCCTCTCTGTGTGGGGGAGTAGTGAAAGGGAAGCATCTCAGTTTTATTGAGGTTTAATTTGTGCCCTGACACCTTGCCGAAAGCCTCTAAAATCGGTTTAACTGCCAAAAGAGATTGCTCTGGATTACGCATATACAACAATATGTCGTCCGCGTAAAGGGCAATTCGGTGCTCCACTCCTCCCAAATCCACTCCAGTTACATTTTGTGCCTCTCTGATCTTCTGGGCCAGGGGTTCTATAAAGGCTGCAAACATAAGAGGCGAGAAGGGGCAGCCCTGTCTCGTTCCTCTGTACAGTGGGAAATACCTCGAATGGTGCCCGTTCACCTTGACGCAGGCCTGTGGGGCTGAGTATATGTTCTTTAAGGCATTTACTAAAACAGGGGGGAAGCCAAATTTATGTAGTGTTTCATAAAGAAACTGCCATGATAATCTGTCGAATGCCTTCTCGGCATCTAAGCTGACCAACAGGGATGGGATCCCCTCCTGGTGCATTTGATGCACCACGTATAGGGTTCGCCTTATATTGTCCGTGGTGGTACGGGTTCGAACAAACCCGGTCTGGTCCTTATGAACCAGTAAGGGGAGGACCTGGTCCACCCTATGGGATAGAATTGACATAAAGAGTTTATAGTCTTGATTAAGTACAGATATAGGCCTATAAGAGGCACATAACTGTGGGTCCTTGTCCTGCTTAGGGATAACAGACACCGTGGCATAGGCCCAGGATGGGGGAGGGGGTCTCCCCTCCAGGACCTCATTAAAGACCGTGCGGAGGCTTGGAAGGACCTGGGCCACAAATGCCTTGTAAAATTCCGCACCATATCCGTCTGGGCCAGGGGATTTCCACGATTTGGTGTTCCGTATGGCAAGTGTCAGTTCAGTATCCGAGATCGGGGCGACCAAAGCCTCCCCCTGGGCCTCAGTGAGTCGCGGCAAAGCGACCGATCGCAGGAATTCCTGCACATCGTGTAAGGGAGCCTGCTCCTCTGGGGTATACAGGGACTGATAATATATGGTGAAAGATTCTGCAATGTCCTGGGCCTTAGTGAGTTGTATTTTATCAGTGGGGTGGATTATTGAGGTGACCGTGGCCATCTTTCTTTGCTTCCGGGCCTGATACGCCAGCATCTGCGTAGCCCTAGGCCCAACCTCATAGTATCTTTGCCGTAAGAATGTAAGTGCCATCTCGGTCTGCTGCTGCACCAGCAGGTCCAGTTCGTACCTGGTCTGCTGCAGCCGAGGGAGCACCGATGTGTCCCCTTGTTTGTGTGCCATTTGAAAGAAGTGTAGGGAGTCCTCCAGCTCCTGCCTCCGTGCCCTGCGCTGCCTCTCTTGCTCTGCTGTGAATTTTATTAAATGACCTCTAAGCACTGTCTTAATCGTGTCCCAGTGTATAGTGGGGGTGGAATCTGAGATCGGGTTATCTTTCCTAATCTCCTGAATTTTCTCTATGAGAAAATTACAAAACATCTTGGAGCGCAGGTGGAAGGGATTAAGCCTCCACACCGTCCGTTTCAGTTGGAGGTCGAAGTCCCATATGGACGTCTGAGGGGCATGGTCAGAGATGGCAATGTCTCCGATTTGGACGTCATGCAGCATCCCGAGATTCTCAACCTGTGTATATACTTGGTCAGTGCGGGTGTATGTGTGATGTACTGCCGAATAAAAGGTGTAATTTCTCGAATGAGGATGGATCTTCCTCCATGCATCACACCATCCCGCCTCATTCGCGAATCTTTTAAAGAACCTCTGGGTGGCTGACAGTCTGGGGGCCCCAGCATTGGTGGAGTCCATATTGGGGTCCATAACAAAATTAAAGTCACCTGCCATCATTAGCACTCCCTTCGTTTTTTGTATAATTTTATCTAATAAAGGCCTAAGCTGCATCACCGACATTCCAGGAGGAAAATATAAGTTCACCAAGGTTACTTGTTTATCACATGACCCTGTACCAAGATCATGCGGCCCTCTGGTCGGCCCACAGTCGTTTACTACCAGGGGAATTCCCGTGGAGACCATAATGGCCACCCCTCTGCGTCTACCGGATCTAGCCGAGGAGTAGAACATCTGTCCCCTACTAAGCTTGGCTAACTTTGTGTGCTCCATGTTATTCATGTGTGTTTCCTGTAGGAATGTCAGGTCTGCCTTTGAGCGTCTAATAAAGGTCAAGACCCTCGACCTCTTGATTGGTGATGCAAGGCCATTAATATTTAAGGAGAGGAGTTTTATTTTAGCTGTACCCATTTATTCTAAGTATTTATTTCCAAACTTACCTCTCCCCTTCCCCGGTTGGACTCTAGGTCCTCCACCCCTGGAGAGCACCCCCACCGAGATAGGTAGTCTGTGGTTGGTAACTAATACAATACAAATAACAGTACAACAACAACCTGGTTTAACATTTACATACACTACGTATAGAACAGTACTACGTTTAAACACACTAACATTCAACATCAGTAATTGGTACTTCCACGAGTCAGGTAACCTGACCCTAGGGCAAGAGAGTCTTGCCATAACCCCCAGAATCTCTGGGCTATAGCACTTCGTGCTACTCGGGAATGAGGGTGTGGGTTAGGTGACAAGTATGTGCAGCTTCCTCGGTCCCCCCTATGATCCCTGGATTGTCTTTTAGGGGGGTAGGTAAAGCAGAAGAAATCTCTGCCCTCTAGGCCATTTACTCATTCTGTATTGCGGCCACGCCGCTAAGCGCAGCCACGGAAGGGGTACAGGGACCCCCGACTCCCCACGGCCCCAGCCCGGAGGCAGACCCCGCCTGGACCAGAGTGTCAAGTCCCCTCAGCTGGGCGAAGGAGGCGGAGCCGAGCGGGCTCCAGCCCTCCCCAATCATTCCCAACGTTATCTGTCAACCACCAGGTATGCACCGGCATTAGCCGGGGAAAGGGTTCCCCTCCCCCATCCGGCAACCCGCACAAAGTGCACCGCCGGGCCCTCCCTCCCCCCACCTACTACCCATTCTCTTGGGTCTCGCCCCTGGTCTTAGGACCAGCACCCATCTCCTCCGCACCGGGGACAGGGACGCAGAACGTGATCCGCTCTGATGCATCTTCATGAAAATCCTCCTCCTCCATTCAGTGCTGCCCCATTCCCCACCAACGGAGGGGACAAAGCGGAACAGAGGACCAACCCTCATGACATCTGCCCTGGTGGATTCCCCGCCCCCTACCACCCCTCAGATCCCCATTTCAGTTGTCCAGGCCATTCCCTGCTGGCATAGTGTCCCTCAGATACTGTCCCGGGCGAAGAGCTCAGTCTAATCATGCTGTTCAGGAAGTCCTCCATACGGTTAGTGAACTAAACTCCAGTTCATGCCATCCTCACGGGTCTGAGTATGCGTCGTTTGGCCTACAACCAGCTCGGTTCCAATTTCGGTCCTGTGCCCCCCCCCAGTTCCCACTCCCCTATCTATTCGTTCTTTATCCTCCAAGGGTAGCCTCTGTGACCAGGAGGGCCATGTCTGGGGGTGCCTTCTAGTTAGTCCCATCTCGTAGGTGCTCGAAAGTCCCCCTAAAACTCCCTGCCTTTATTCCCAGTTCCCTTATCTTCCCACCTCACCCTCCGCTAACCGCTACTAGTTCATGCACCTTGTGCGATCCGCCATTCCCACACTATGACCTGGTTTAATCTCAGAGGAAGTACCCCCCCCCCGTTCCGCCTTTGCGGCTGTTTCGATTCAGTGCTACTCCTGGGTCCATTTAAGGTGGTGATCGTCACCCAGCCGCAATTAAACCCCTTCACAGCAGCCTATTCTGTTCCCTGGCCCTTACCCTTTACCCCTCCTCTCACCCCAA
Organism: Neoceratodus forsteri; assembly: GCA_016271365.2. Taxonomy (NCBI): domain Eukaryota; kingdom Metazoa; phylum Chordata; order Ceratodontiformes; family Ceratodontidae; genus Neoceratodus; species Neoceratodus forsteri. The sequence continues at coordinate 744,518,757 of CM028132.1, forward strand.
TGCAGCTAACGAAGTTTCTCTGTCCCAAGTCCGCTCCTACCTCGTTGGGCCTATGAGTCCGCACCCTTCCTTAGTTAATGTCCCTTCCCCTCATAGTCTGCTGTCTATCCACCGTCTCCTACTGCTATCCCCCTATCACAGCCTCTCCCTCCCTATCCCTTCATAAAATTAACCAAGCTACTTTACGTTTTTATGTGTCCATGTCGACTCCCGTCTTCTGCCGGTCGTCTGGCGTGGGTTGGTCAGCTTGCAGGGTCCCAACTATCTTCCTTATGGCCTCCGCACTTTGTCTACGTCTTGCTTCCCTCTGCTTTGCACTCCACAGCTTTTGGGCCAGTTTCGATGCCACAGATGGATCTTTCTGTGATCTGGCCTGGGGGATACTGATCTGTCTCCTCCTCAGCTCAGCCATAGCCTCCTCCGACGACTCCACTGTTTTAGCGCCTTCGGGGAACTGGATCACCATTCTAGCCGGGTACGGGGTTCGGAATTTAATTCCAGCCGTCTTCAGAGCTTTCATGGTCGCGGCATAGGCGCGCCTTCGCGTCATAATCTCTGGTGCATAGTCATTATCAAAGTACAGGCGTTGTGAGCCTAAAAGCACGGTTCCCTTCCTCCAGGCTGCTCTCAACACTGCCTCCTTGTCCTGGAATCGTAAGAATTTGACCAGCACTGTGCGTGGGCGGGACCCCGGCGGAGGCCTCGACCCCAGCGTGCGATGTGCCCGCTCTGTTTCCAAAGAGACATCGCCCGATATAGCCAATAATTCCCTGAGGAGCTTCTGGATGTATTTAATCATGTCAGGACCCTCTGAGCCCTCTGGAATACCCGATATCCAGATATTACTTCTTCTGTTGCGGCTCTCTGCATCTTCGGCCCTAGCCCTTAAGGTCTTGATTTCTTCGTGCAGTTGGGTAATTGTGTGGCCAGTCTCCTCCAGTCTGTCTTCCGCTGCAGTAATGTGAGCCTTGCTTTGCTCCTGTCTTTGTTCCAGCTTCCCGACGTCAGTACGGAGAGCTGTTACCGTAGATTTCATCTCCCGGCGAAAATCTCGCAATTCTGCCAACATTTGCGCCATCTGCCTCTGTAGTATTACATGGGAGGCCTGCGAATCCTCGCTCTCCGAGCCTTCATCCTGCGATCTTTCTTCACTTAGGTGAGCAAAAACTGCAAACTTGTTGTCCCCCTTCTTTCTTGGCATTTTAAGGTTCCCTCCTGTTGGTCTGCGTAGCGGGATGTCACTGGATTAGGCAAATTTGGAGGGTTTTTTAAGGATCAATCGGGGAGCTCCCTCGATTATGCTGCCATCAGTTCTATGACGTCACCGGAAGTCCGACCTTTTATTTTTGGAGGCTGGTGTCAGCCCGGTTAACATTAAAGTTGCTAAAGATCAACTTCTCCTGGTTCTTATTAACCTGAAAATGGTGTCATTTTTAACAGTTGAAGGCCAGTAGGTGCATTCCCAGGGGGGATATAAGTTGTCGTACAACGTTTTTCATCCCTCCTAATACTAAATGAATTACCTAAAGTTCACAAAACGATGAAGTTAAACAGATTCATTCTGGTAACTAAAAAGTAATCTTTAACATAAGAGATGACCATTAACCCCAAATTCTGTATAAAAATAGTGTAATTTTCGGTTTCTATAAGAAGTCTATCCGTTCTATCGGTCAGCAGATCTCTGTCAAGAATAGCTGGCTTACTGACAGTTACCCAGGCCATCAGAACATCTGATTTAACTACAAGACTCCACACGTTTAGAGGCACTAAACTAATACTCATTTTTAAATTTAACACATTAGTGGAGGACCAATTTTGATATTCATATTTCTAGGTAATAGATAAAAAAGCATTCTAACTCTAAACCTATATTTAGCTAATTTAAGTTAATTAGGATGCAATTCCAAATTGATCTCTGACAAATTTCAACAAAAGTAATTGGTTTACAGCTTTCAGTTAACATGTTTGTTGTAGGCCAGACTTCCTAACTTGCGTGATTGTGAAATAATAAATTAACTAAATTAATGATTATTGGTCACAGGAGAAGGCCTGTGTGAGGCATGCAGTTCAAAATAATTATCAAAAACTTTTACCAGTTCCATCAAAAGCAGCACTGCAAAATAAGATAAAAAGACCGTTAATTTGGATATAGACAAATTCATATTGGCAAACAGTACTAAATGTCTCATAATAGTAAAACTCATCAGTTAAGTTAAAAATTAAGAATGTTCCAGGTCTAAAATCCAAATCATGAATATTATGAGAAACAAGTGCTGCACAACACTGCTTACATATTGTTAGTCCATGAATGAAGAAGATAGTGTTTCATGCAGTCATGAAACAGGAGCATTGGATCAAAAACAGACTGTGTCAAACATATGTCTTGAAAAGGGCCATATGAAAGTACTTCAAACTTTACAAAATTCAGACAGTATAACAGGCCCCAACTCCTCTGGCTGCTCTGCCTTGCCTTTGCCCTGATTTGCATGCTGGTATTTAGATGCTACTGAGAATATAAATTCTAGGGGCGTGGATATAGTTCACTATCCACACACTGGCAGTTCCACTGGAAGTGCTGATTCGTTGGAATGTCTTTAAGGAAAGCTGCTCCCACCAACTGGGCGGTATATCCTCCATCTCTGCCCCGTAACGTCGGATCTTCCTTTCCGTTGGAAGAGTTTGGTGGTCTCCTTCGCAGCTCCATGATTTGTATTGTCTAAAGTGCACCATTGGCCACGTTCTTTATTTCTTAAAAGTGTTTTTCGGTATTACTACTTTCTTCAGTTCTGCTCCTGCCTTAGCAACACAAAGAAGCGGAGCCAACTCTTGGCTTCAAATTTTGTGTTACAATATTACAGAAGATGTTGTGGATGGACCCACACATGTCGTGCCTCTACTGCCTGGGGAAAGCACTTGATTTTTCTGGTTGCAGCCTGTGCCAGATGATGCCTCCCTCTTCCCTGGATGATCGCATGGCCCATCTTTTCCTTGGTTGACTGGCCAATCGGGACCCAAAACTACGGTTGAAAGGTTGCAAGAAGACTTCTGCTAAAACGGGGTCAGCGGCTCAACTCGCAGTCATGGAAGAGAGGCAGCAGCCGCATTGTCGGCATCAGCACGGCTCCTGACTTGGGCCAGCATCAGAATGTTTTTCATCGGTGAACTCCGGGAGATGTCGAGCCCTCCAGACCTTCAGGAGAGCCCTGCTTGCCGGGCTGGGAAGCAAAAGAAACACCATTGCCGGTCATGGGACCAGAAGAGATCACGCTTCTCCCACTCCTTCGACTCACCTGGCTGCTCGATGCTTGTCAAGCGTTCGACTCTGGTCGAGCCTTCTTTGGCCAAGAGCCAGGTTGCAAACTCCAATGTTCCCCGTCAGGATTGCTGGCCTCGACACAGGCCGATCAGGCAATTGAGATTTTTCGCGACCCTGTTGCCCTATTGTTGGAGGAGGTTGATGAGGAGTTAATCTCCAAGACCCTGTTGTTCCCGGTCCTCACCTAGGAGGACATGGACTAGTCGGTGCCCCCGACTGGCGCCATTCAGGAATGGCCTCCACCAGAGGTTGTTCCACCAAAGTCGGTGCACATAGTTTACACTGCACCCCCGGTGACTTCACCTTGGTGTCAGCCCTCAGATCAACAGTCAAGGTCGAGATGCTGCTGGGACTCATGGTCTCACTCAACTGGGAGGTATCGCTATTGATGTTCCTTGCCCTTGTCCTCGGATGTCGAATGGCTCCACTGTTGCATACGGTGGTGCTGTGAGGAACTCCTCTGTAAGTAGTGGATCATGGCGGGGCAGGATAGGGCTCTATCCCCAAACCCACTCTGGTCTGCACAAGACAGTTGTCTCCGACATTTGTCTCTCCACCCTTGCTGATGTAGCTGCCCTCACTTCAACCTTTGACGGGGGCCCCAACCAAGGATTTCCATGCTGCAGCTGGCTTGCCAGGCTAGCTGTTGATGGAAATCACCCAGTTGGATGACTCTAGGTTGGCCCATGGTGGCAAATGGTTGAGGGCCATTTTTGTGGAGTCCTCAGATGACTCGGATGGCTCATCCATGCATATGAAGAGGTGACTACCAACCATGGGCCTGTGTCATTCAGGGCTATACTCTGACTCATTTCGAAGTCCATGTCCGTCCCCTTGGAGCCTTTGCAAAAAAGGGCTAAGTACCCTTTCTTCTGTCCCCTTGAAGCCTTTGCAAAAAGGGCTAGTACCCTTCACGGACATCATCGATAAGGATGAATCCACAGTGGTTCTCTTTCCCATTGCTAAAGCCATTTTGGAACTGGCCTTGGAGTTTTGGCAGCATCCAGCATCCTGCCGGTATGGTCCGCGAGTATGTGCTTCCTGGTGGCTCTCTTTCTTGGTTCTGGGACTACCCCTCAAGCAAAGGTCTGGTCTCTGACTCAGCTTTCTGGAAGTCTGGAAATCATGGGATCTGAGACAGGCCCCCCCGGCCATAAAGAGTGGAAAGCTTGACCAAGTGGCCAAGAAAGTCTATACTGCTGCCTCTGGGTCTCCATCGAGTGACCTATGCTTTGATGATGGCCAACTTTGGTCACTCCCTGCTGGGAGTGCTTGATAATGTCCTCCCTGCTCACAAGCAGTTGCTACTGAAGTTGGTCAGAGACCAGGGTTAAGCTCTGGGTAAACACACCAGCTGCAGACAGTCTTAGACATTGGTGACTCCTGTGCCATGGCAGCAGCTGTCATAGTGCATTGCAGGGCCTGTCTGAGGCTCTCCACCTTTACAGCGGACACTTGGCATAAGCTGGCTGATGTCCCTTTTTTGGGCACAAACTCTTTGGCCCGGGAGTGGAAGGTCATCTCATAAAAATTGAGAAGGCTATTACCACCCTTGACTCTGTAGCTTTGTCCTGGAAAAACCTGAAGGCCCCCAAAAATGAAAAAGAAGGCCTTTCAGTTGTGGTCCTCTATGCCACAGCAGCCCCAGCAGCGGCAGTACCATGCCTGGCGTCCCATGGCCAAGTTCTTTGACCAGGGGCTGAAAAGAGGCGGGGTCAGGGGAAGTGATGCCCCTCCAGCCCCAGTGGCCGGTGCCCCCTCCACAGCTGCCTAATGACAGGTCGGGGAGTGTCTGCATCCTGCTTGTCCATCTCTGACCCAGCTTCTGGTGTGGGGTTGGCTTTGTCACTTCTGGCCACACTTCTCTATCATTACTACAGACAGGTGAGTTCTTGAGGTGGTAGGCAGAGGGTTGCCTCTCTATTTTGAGGCTCTCACAACTTACTGATTTCATGGTCCATGGGAGTCCTCGACGTCACAGGACATGCTGTCCGATTCAGGGAGGACCTTGCGAAAGGGGCTGCAGCCCATTTCCCAGACTTCTTGACAAGCCAGGAGTATGTTTCCAGGTACTTTCCTGGTCCTGAAATGGAGCGGGGGGATGGTGCCCTTTATACTGTATCTCCAAGATGTCGATCAGGTCATGCAGAAATGCAAGTTCTAGGGACATGGATATGTTGTTCATCCACACTCATTGGCAGGTATCCTTGCCGCTTTAAATCTTGCCGGAAGGTCTTCAAGCTTGCTCCTCCCACCCACCCGGGTGGTATAACTCTCGGCTCCGCCCCATGACGCCAGATCTTCCTTAGCGCTTGGAAGCTCAGGTTCCCTCCTTAACGCTCTGCGTTTGAGACTGGTTCCTATTTCTCCGTTTGCGGATTTAAAAATAAATTTTGCGAAAAGACTTCAGTCTTCTATCCCTCGCGGCTGCGATGGACAAATCGACTCCCGGATTTCGGAGATGCCCATGCCGGCAGAAGATGTCTCGGACGGATCCACACTCCACGTGTGTCTACTGCTTAGGCCTTGAGCACGACCCGCGAGCTTGCGACCTGTGCTCATCTTTCTCGGCCCTCGTCCTCGAAGACCGTGCTGCGATTGCATCTGGGCCGTCCGAAGCCGCTTCTCCGTGAAGTCCAAGGAGGCCCGTGGTTGGCGGGCGGGCTCGGCGATCAGCTCGAGCGGACGGGTCGCCTCGAAGAGGAGGCGGCGCGGGCCGATTCTTCCTCGGCCGCGGCATTTATCCCGCCTCTCTGGGCTTTTCTTACGGCTTCTTTTAAGGAGCTTTGTCTGTCCCTCTTCACTAAGGAGAGGGCCTCGTCTGCGGACCTTATTCTCGGTCCAAGAGGACAGGGTAAGTCCCTCCGTCGGCGCTCTTGGGGAGGGAAGGTCCTCTCCCGGGTGCGTGGGGCCGCCGACCAGTCGACCACTCGGCTTCGGCCACTGGCCTCACGGTGTCCCCGTCAGGTCAGTTGACCGAGACTCCCACCGATGAAGTCGAGATTTTTCTCGACCCGTTGGACGGGCTGTCGCCTTTAGCAGCTGAGATTCCCCTCTCCCCGGTTCCCCCGGGAGGAGTTGAGGATCCCGTGGGCTCGCCTGTGCCTCCGGTTCCGGAGCCCTCGGATGGACCATCCGAGCCGAAGGGAGTGCCGGTTCGGCCGACACCTCCGCACCGACCTCGGAAATTCCGGGACTCGGTCTTGGTCTCGGACCTCTTGGCGGTCCAGCCGATCCACCGTCATAGGCGGTCTGGTCTTCGGCACCGCGGTAAAGCGGCGTCGCCGCTTCGTCCTCGTCCTCCTCCTCGGACGAGGCTTCGGCGTAAGTGCGTCGGCGATGCGAGGACCTTATGTTGCAACAGCTCCTCCTGGCGGGGAATAGCCCGACCCCGTCGCCTTCCCGGCCATTAAGTGGCTGTTCACGGGCGGCCGACACAACCCTCGACTTATCTGAGGAGCCTATGCAGGCGGTTGTTCGGCCAAAACCAGCTGCTCCACCGATTCCGGTGGAACCTCCGCCTCCACAGCCACCAACTGGGGCTCCGACCAAGGATTCTCGGTCGGCTAAGGGTCTACCCCATCGGCTGTCAGTTACCCTCACTCCCGACCGACCTCGGCAGGTGAAGGGTGGCTCAGGCCAGAGGCAGCTTCGAGGACTCTTCCGAGTCGAAGATGATTCCTCCTTTTTCTCCAGCGACTGGACTTGGAGTCTTCAGAGGTCAGTCAATGGGCGATAGCCGTCGTCCTTCCTAGGACTGCTCGGCTCATCTCGGAGTCCACGGGATGGAGCTCGAACCCGTTTCCAAAGCGGGCCGGTATCCCCTCACGGAGATTCTGGACCGAGGATTCTCCAGCGGAGGCCTTTCGTGGCGAGGCCATAGTGGGTCCGGCACTGGAGCTTTGGCAGCGCCCTGCTTCCTGCCCTGCGCCTGGCCAGGATGGCCAGGAAGTATCACGGTCCTACGGTTCCTTGTCCGGTTTTGGAACACCCCTCTGCTGAGGGTTGGTTACCGACAGCGTTTTCGGCACGCCAGCAGCACGAGGGATGTGGACAAACCTCCTGACAAGGAGTCCAAGAAATTGGACTATGTCGGCGAAAAGTCTATGCTCGTCCTCTCTCGGCCTTCGTCAGGCCAGTTCGGCCGTCCTCATGGCACATTTTCTCATGCCCTGTTGGGCTCCCTGGATGAGGTCATCCCTCATCTTCCGCCCGATCTGCAGACTACGGTTAAGCAGGTGCGGGACCAGGAGCAGAGCAGTGGCCAAACAGCAGCTCCAGACTGCTTTGGATATAGGGACTCATGTGCCAGATCGGTGGCGGCCACAGTGGCTATCGTCGGCGGGCTTGGCTGAGGATATCCACCTTTGCCGGATACCCAGCACAAGTTGGCGGATGTTCCTTTTGGGGACTGATCTCTTGACCCTGGGGTGGAAGGTCACCTGCAGAGGATCGAGAAGTCCAATGCTACCTTGGACTCGGTCTCTTCCGCTCAGAAGGACAAGGCCGCAAACCACAGCCTAAGCCCTTTAGTCCTTCTGTGCCCTGGCGCCGACCAACAACGTCAAGGCCAGCAGGCTCGCCTTGGCATCCCAAACCCAAGCACGGCTTCCTCTAACAGGAGGCAGGGAGGAAAAGGCCCAGGAGGTCCCTCGGCGGTCCCTCCTCCAAGCCTGTCAGTGGACGGGCTGAGGGTGTCGCCCCCATTCCCGTCACCTTACCCTAGGTCCCCATGAGAGGCGGCTCCAGCACTTCCGTTCCGCCTGGTCGCTGTTACCACGGACAGGTGGGTCTTGGAGGGTGGTGGGAAGAGGCCTGCCTCTGGAATCTGAGCAGGCACCACCTTTCAGAGCCGTGGCCCCTCGAGAGCCGGGATCCCAGCCTCACTGGCGGCTCGTCGAGAAGCAGGCACGCTCTCCTCCTCCAGAAGGAGGTGATAAGAGAGGTGGTGGACCCTCCTTCAGACCCAGGGTTTGTGTCCAGGTACTTCCTGGTTCCGAAGCGGACGGGGGGCTGGCGCCCCATTCTCGACCTACACGACCTAAACAAGTTCCTAAGGTCTCGAACCTTCAGGATGGTCACTCTGGCTCAGATAATACCATCCTTGGAACGCGGCGTGTGGTTCTGCTCTCTGGACTTGCAGGACACGTTTTTCCACGTCCCTATCCGTCCGTCTCACCAGAGATTCCTTCGCTTCCGGGCGGAAGGATCCCTCTTCGAGTTCCAAGCCATGCCCTTCGGCTTGTCTCCAGCTCCCAGGGTCTTCACCAAATGCATGGCAGTGGTGACAGCATTCTTCTTGGCGCCGAGGGGTCGGGTGTACCCTTACCTGGACGACTGGCTGATAGCAGCTCCCCTCCAGGAAGAGGCGGAGTGGTCAGAGATCTGGCCCTCCAGGTCTGCTCTCAACTGGGCCTCCTTATCAACGAGGCCAAGTAGAACTCGAGCGAAGCAGGTGATTCTATTCATCGGCGCGGCTCGATTCTCTTCGAGCCAGGCGGCTCCCGGCGGACAGGGCCGAGGTTCTTTCCTCCTTTGCCCGATCATTTCTGGTTGGGCAATTCGCCCTGCCGGGACTTCCTCGCCTCCTGGGTCTCATGGCGGCCTGCACCAGCGTGGTCCGTTGGGCCGCTGGAACATCGTCCCTTCAGTGGGGACTGGCCAGCCAGTGGTCTGGCAGCTGCGATCCTTTGGACCAGCTTGTAGCCGGTGACACAGGGGATGTGGGCAGCTCTCCAGTGGTGGACCGTTCCAGATCATTTGCAGGAGGGCATCCCGTTAAGTCCGGGCCAGCCGGTCTCTCTATCGACCGATGCCTCTCTGATGGGTTGGGGTGCCCATCTGGGGAACACCGGGCTCATGGCCTCTGGTCCCGGGAGTCGATGCCACATCAACCTGCTGGAGCTCCGGCGGTCCGCCTAGCTCTCACCGCCTTTCTCCGTTCCTCCGGGGTCAAGTGGTCCGAGTCCAGGCGGACAATACCACAACCATGTACTATCTAAACCGCCGGGGGGCGCGCTCCATGCTTCTATGCAAGGCTCTCCGCATTTGGTCACTCGTCTCGCAGCCTGGGCGGATCTCCTGGCCATTCACGTGGCAGGGCCTCCAACACCCTGGCCGATGCCCTGGGCGGATAGGGGCTGCATCCCACAGTGGTCTCTCCTGCCGGAGGTAGTACAGCATCTGTTCTCCCATTGGGGCACACCTCAGGTGGACCTGTTTGCCTCCAGGAGAGCGAAGCTGAGTCTGTTCCATGCCGCCCCCTCAGCAGGGCTCGCTGCAGGGGATGCCTTCTCGAGGCAGTGGACCCGGGCCTCTTTCGCCTTTCCCCATTTCCTTGATCCACAAGGTGCTTCTCAAGGCGAGGAGGGACAAGGCGCAGGTGATTCTGATAGCCCCAGACTGGCCTCGCCAGTTCTGGTACCAGATCTCCTCAGTCTCAGCTCCAGGACTCATGGCAGCTTCCAGCTCGCCGGACCTGCTCTCAGTCAATCAGGGAAGGTGTTCCATCCGGACCTTCAATCCCTGCACCTGTCGGCCTGGTTCCTGGCGGCTAGAGTTCCAGGCCTTGGGTCTTTCGCAGGTCCTCAATGTAGTTAGGCGTCCGTAGAGTCGACCAGAAAATGCTATGCCTTCAAATGGAAAAGGTTTTCCATTTGGTGTCAATCTGAGAGCTTGGACCCTTCCTCCTGTTCCTTGGCAAGCATCTTGGACTATTTATGGTCCCTTTCTAGTCAAGGGCTTGGTCAGGCGACCTAAGGGTGCACCTGGCAGCCATCTCTGCTTACCAGGCGGGGCGGAAAGCAGTCGGTGGCGCAGGAGAAGGTGGTCTGGCGCTTTTTCAAGGCCTTGATCACATTTCCTCAGTCTGGGAACCCCCACCTCCGTGGGATCTACTGCTGGTACTGGCAAAGCTCATGGGCAAGCCATTGAACCTATGCACAGGTGTGCTCTCTCTCACTGTCGTGGAAGACCGCCTTCTTGGTGGCTATCCGTCAGCCAGAAGGATGGGAGAGCTCCAGGCGCTTCCATAGAGTCTCCTTACCTGGTCTTCCACAGGGACAAGGTTGTCCTCGCCCACCAGAAATTCCTTCCGAAGGTGGTGGGAGTTTCACCTTAACCAGGTGTTGACTCTGCCAGTGTTCTACCCCAATCACACCTCGGAGGCCGAATATAGGCTCCATACTCTGGACCCTAGAAGGCGCTCGCTTATTATAAGGAGGCATGCAGCTGGAAAGTCGGAGAGGTTCGCCAGCTGTTTGTCACCTACGCTGAAGCCGCATCTGGCAGACCTGCAGCCAAGCGGACGGTGAGCAGGTGGGTCACTTCCTGCATAGATCTCTGCTATAAGTTGGCGGGCATGGAGCCTCCCAGAGGATAAGAGCTCATTCTACCGCCATACTGCTGCGATGGCTGCTTCCAGGGACGTCCCTATCCAGGAAATCTGCAGGGCTGCTACCTGGAAGTCAGCAAACACCTTCATTACCCATTACCACATCGACCTTGAGTCACGCCCGGGATGCTGGTTTGGGGCCTCAGTTCTCAGTCTCTCTTTCCCAAGTAAGTATTGGGGTGTCGTCTTGCCTCCCTCCTCCCGGAGAACTGCTAGGAGTCTGCCAATGAGTGTGGATGAACAACATATCCATGTCCTAGAAATACAGGTTACTCACCTGTAACAGGAGTTCTAGAATGGTATGTATTGTTCATCATTCCACCGACCTCCCGGCCCGGCACAACCTGAGCTTCCAGTGGGCCAGATCTGGCGTCATGGGCGGGAGCGAGTTATACCACCCGGGTGGGTGGGAGGAGCAAGCTTGAAGACCTTCCCGGCAAGATTTAAAGCGGCAAGGATACCTGCCAATGAGTGTGGATGAACAACATATACCATTCCTAGAACTCCTGTTACAGGTGAGTAACCTGTATTTCTGGATGGTCACTCTGAACCAGATTATACCATCCCTGCAGCAGGGCATGTGATTCTGCTCCCTGAACCTCCAGGATGCATTCTTCCACATCGTAGTGCATGCATGCACTGGTGGTACCTCCATTGTGTGCAGAAATCTGTCAGTTCCAGGTAGTGTCCTTCAGCCTCTCGTCTGCACTCAAGATCTTCACCAAGTGCATGGCAGTGTTGTCACCCTTCCTGTGGTGCAACGCATCAGGGTTTACCCCTGTCTGGATGACTGGCTGATTGCTGGGCTGTCCCAAGAAGGTTGTGGAGCAGTCCAGGGATCTGGCCCTCCAGACCTGCAAAGACTTGGGCCTCTTGGTCAACCTGGCTAAGTCTGAATTGATCCCCTCACAAGCGGTTCACATCATCAGGGCAGTGATAGACTCTCTGTGGGCCAGGGTCTGCCTCCCTGTGTTGGGCACTGGATCTTACCTTCTTTACCTGATCATTTCAGGTTGGGCACTTGCACTATGCTCAGGACTTTTGCTGGTGCTGGAGTACATGGTGTCCTGCTTCATCGTGGTTAGGTGGGCCTGCTGGAGGATATGGCACCTGCAGTAAGATTTGGGTCATCAGTGGTCCCAGTGCCTAGGACACTTGGACCAGCTGGTCACAGTGACCCAGCCAGTGTCTGATATCATCCAGTGATGGCTGGTCCCACAACATCAGGAGAGGGGAATCCCGTTTGTCCAAGACCTGACCGTCACTCTCATGAGCGATGTGTTTCTGGTGTGTTGGGGAGCTCACCTGGGGGACCATAGGGCCCATGGGTTCTGGTCACCCAGGGAGTCTCGTCACCATATCAGCCTGTGGGAGCTCTGTACAGTGTGGTTCAGTCTGATGGAATTCGCTCCATTGGTCAGCGTTCAGGTTGTGCATGTCCAGATGGACAATACCACAACCATGGTCTACCTGAACAAGCAGGGCAGCACACACTTCCTTCTTTTGTATTGGGAGGCTCTCCGCACCTGGACTCTAGTGTGCAGGCTGGGTGCAGATCTCAAGGCAATTCATGTTGTCGGAATGGGCAGTCAGCTGGCAGATGCTCTCAGCCGGGTGGGAGAGATGTCGCACAAGTGGTCCTTTCATCAGGATGTGGTGAACCACCTATTCTCCCTGTGGGGCACACCTCTGGTGAACCTTTTTGCCTCCTGGGAGAATGCTAAACTGAGGCTGTTTTGTGTCAGTCCCCCACATTCTGGGACACTGTTGGGGGATGCCTTCACGAGACCCTGGATCCCAGGCCTTGTGTATGCTTTTTCTCCCTTCCCTGTGATCCACAATGTAGTTGTCAAAGCGTGGAAGGACAAGGCACGGACTATCCTGATAACTGCAGATTGGCCATGGCAGTTCTGGTACCTGGATCTCCTCAGCCACAGCTGCAGGCCTTCGAGGCAGTTGCCTCTTCTGATCTGCTGACCCAGAAACAGGGGAAGGTCCTGCACCGGACCTTCTGTCTCTGCACCTCACAGTCTGGTTTCAGAGTGCCTGGAGTTCCAGGCTTTGGGTTTTTCGGAGATTTCCTCTACGTTGTGGGTACCTCCCAAAAAGAGTCGACTCACCAATGCTACACATTTAAATGTAAAAGGTTTTCCATTTGATGTTAGGGCATGGAGTCTGATCCCCTTGTCTGACTGGTGGCTAATATTATTGAGTACCTCTGATCCCTCTCCCAGCTAGGGCAATGAGCAGTGACCCTCAGCATGCACCTTTCAGCCATCTGTGCATACCGGGTGTGGGCTGATGTGTTGATGGTGGCCCAGAGAAGGTGGTTGGATGCTTTTTCAAAGGCCAGGCCCCCTGCCTCCTCCGGTGCAGGATCAACCACCACCCATTGGATCTGCTGCTGGTGTTGGCTGTGCTCATAGGCAAGCCATTTGAGCCTATGCACAGGAGTGAGATATCACACATGTCATGTACAACTGCATTCTTGGTGGCCATCACATTAGCCAGAAGGATCAGTGAGCTCCAGGCATTCTTGGTGGAGTCTCCGTATCTGGTCTTCCACAGGGACATGGTTGTCCTTCGCCCCATCTACAGGGCTTCCCGAAGGTTAATTTGAAGTTCCACCTTAACCAGGTTATGAACCTTGTGATATATTTTATCAACCCATCTTCGGGAGGCGACTGCATGTGCCATATCCTGGACCTGTGGTGGGTGCCATCTTACTATGCAGCGCACAGGTAGAGTTTGGGGCGAGGCTCGCCAGCTGTTTACTTGCACTGAAGCCGCACCTGGCAGACCAGCAGCTAAGTGGATGATTGGCAAGTGGATTACGTCCTGCATCGACCTCTGCTACAGGTTGGCTGGTAGGGAGCCTCCTGTATGGCTTCGGGCTCATTCCACCAGATATACCAGTGCCTCAGTGGCTGCTTCCAGTGACATCCCTATCCAGGAAATCTGCAGGGCTGCTACTTGGGAATCTGCACACACCTTCATTTCCTGTTACAGCATCGACCCTGATTCTCATCGCATTTTAGACCTCCATTCTAAAATCTGTTCACCATGTAGGGCTGCATGCTTTGCCCTTCTCTCGGAGAGTTGCTGGAAGTCTGGTGATGTGTGGATAGTGAACTATATCCACACACCTAGAAAAATTGATTTTTCACTTGTAGCCATAGTTCTAGGAGTGGTATATATTTTGCACCCACACGACCTCCACTGGCAGGTGGCATACGGATCCCTGCTCCCAGTGTGGAAGATCCGATGTCACGGGGCAGAGCCAGAGGATATACTGATTGGATGGTGGGAGGAACTGAGCCTGAAGGTGTTCTGATGAATCAGTACTTCCAGTGGAACTGCCAGTGTGTGGATGTGAACTGAATACCACTCTAAGAACTACGGTTACAAATGAGTAACCTGTTTTTCTCTGACTTCAAGTACGTTTTTTTTAATCCATTACTTTAGGAAAGTGATAGAAGAGCATTTCTCACCTTGCAAATAGTTTTATGAGAAAAGAGAGTTTGGTGGCTCGCCATAGGCCTATTGCAGCAACACGTGTTGTTTTCCAAATTGCATATCTTCTTTGTGAGAGATCTAGGTACTTTTTTTTTTTTTTTGAGAGGTTGTGTTCTGGTCCCGCTTGAAGTCCTGAAACTTTGTCTGTTTTGCCCTCCCCTTAAACTGGTCATAACAGTATAGTAATAGTAGTAAGTAATGCTTACTATAGGGCTGATGGAACCTTTTCCCCCAGTGACTTCACATTAGCAGCCATTTTAGGATTCTTGTAGACCTTTGGATAGAAGGGGCTTGTATTACTTTTTGAATGCTAAAAAAAACCCACTAATTAGCTTAATTCGTGAAACGGTTTTTACATTAGTGTAAACAACATCCTTTACTGTAAATGGCTAAGAAGCCATATTTATTAATGAAACAAAATAGGTTATCAAGGTATCCATTAGCTGACTTGCTCAGGTTTGCACAGTAAATATGCAACACTGCCTGGTGAAGTTCACATTGTGTCCCAAGTTTTTAACTCTGCACTGTAACACTAGGCTAGCCTGCCTCTTGCTGGAAATTTAGTAGCTTTTTTTTTTCTCTTCTCTCTGAATGGTTATTCAAAGTATAAAGTTGTCTGTAAACCTGACTGGTGCATAAAATGATTGTGGTGCATTTGGGACAGTTATTTATTCTGTATAAGGATTTTGGAGATGTTAGAAAACGATAAAATGTTTACTTTTTTCAGTTTTCTGATTGGACGAGAAAAACCGGGGACGCAGAGTGAGGTAGCCCGCCTCATCAGTGAAACTTTAGAACAAGAAAGGAGTCAACAAGAGCTACTAGAGCAGCAGTATGCCATGAGTGACGCAGACATCACAGACCAGGTATAATGCATTGACTTTATAGACCATACATTGTCTTCATACCAGTGCCAAGGCTGTTAACCCTTCAGTTACAAAAATTGGATGTCAGTAGATCTTTGAAATAAAAACTTAGGATTTGATCCATATGTGGTCTAGTATTCACAAACCCTTGGATATTTCAGAACTTTAATGTCCACTCTGCTTTAAAATATCAGGGAATCATGTACAACATACAAAATAATGCATGAGGTGGGGTGCATTAGGAGAATTTAATATACAGTGGTAGTCACATGCGGTAGCGGTATACATGTTATTCAGTGGGTACTGCATTTGCACAATGCTCAATATACCACGCTACCAGTAAACGTTTGTGCGATTACCACTGTACACCAGAGGTATTAGATGCCTGAAAATAAACCCCACGAGCAAACCTCAAGGGGTTTATTAAGGCATCACACACCGAGCATGTGTATTAGAGTAACCACACCAACCTATGTTTTATTTTACTTAATTTCTGTCCATCAATCCCCCCAACCCCGAATCGTAAGCATGAAGCTTGCCAAAATGTTATCTAGTTCTGTCATTGGCAGCGCCCTAGTAAAGTCTGTTTCACCCTTTTCACATAGGAAAGTGTTGAACAGCCCAAGGTTACTCTCTGCTTTCAGAATTGTGTTGCAGTTTTCCTGCTAATGAATTAGACTGACGGTCTAGTAATGCCCTTAAAGGAAACCATGCTGCTATTCTTTTGTTAATTAACTATCAGAAAGGCTTTCACCTCATCTTGTATTTTCATGTGCATCTCTGCACATATAGCAACCTGTATCCATTGCCTGTGGTTGCAGCTTCACAGTCTGTTAGCTGTACTGCCACCAAGCAAGACAGTCCAGTAAGCCATCGCCTTTACACTGATGGTCTAGAGAAAACACTGCACCAGTCAAGGGAATCTTACAATGCCAACAAGGTGGCCTGCAGTCTGGTGATAAAATTAATCTGTATCTGACGGACTGCGTGGCTTCGCTTCTCCAGACTGGTACCTCTAACCTGGTTTAAGGGGCTTAACGTGCATGTCCGGTGACTTCTTCAGACAACATGAAGTCTTGCTATATTATGACTAATGCAGTTTGTCCCACCATTAGAACTGCTCCGGAGGTGAAAGAGTTAACTTCCATGCAGTGCATGGAACTTAGAGCGCGAGCTCGGTTAGAAAAGCTCTGTCAGGAATATTTCAAACCAAAAATGTCAAATTCTTTACTCCGCCTCACTGAACAGTCGCTCCGGAGATTCCTCCTGCTGCTCGGTTCATTTTCTCGGTTTAAACAGTTTTTTCTCGGTTAAATTCAACCGCGATTATCATTATTTTAACCGCAAACTGATTGGTTCAAGCTCTGTCTATGGTATTGTAAGTAATAGATAGATTTTCTGTGTGGAACTTGTATATGTTTATCGGTTCGGTTTTGAACCGATCAGATTGTAATTAAACTTTATTCTGAAGCATTTTAAGGCTTTTTAGAGTGCGGTTCCCGGTTCTTATCGGTTCTAAAAAAACTGGATTTCATTACGTTTTTTTCCACGACCCGTGACACGGTTGGGAACCGATAAGGGTGTCTTGCCTGGCACTGCCAAAAAAAAGGGCAAGTTTTTGGTTAGGCTGGCATTATGTCTGAGAAACCCAAAAGAAAAACCGGGCCCACTGGGTTTCAACACTGTAGTGTCTGTGCCTTTGCCAAGGCTGACCCACACACCACATGTGTTTATTGTCTGGGGTTTGACCACCTCAATGCAGACTGCCAGATTTGCAAGAATTTCCCTGCAGCTACCCTAGATAAGAGAGTTGGTAGGCTCAGGGAAAGAGAGGCCAAAAAAGTCCGCTGACCCGGATGGCCAGCCTGGTTCGGTGCCAGCCGAACCGGAGGGAGTGCCCTCTGACCAGGGCCAGACTTCCTTGGCAACGTAGTTGACTCTGAGGAGCCAGTTCCAGCAAAGAGATCTAGAAAGTCAGCAGGTGTGGAGTCAAAATCCCTTCTCCAACTGCTGCAGAGATAGCCAGGGCAATACAGATTGTCCAGTCACTTTCCCTAGTTCCGTCATCGAACTCACTTATCTGGCAAAAGGTCGGTTCGGTCGGTTCCACCGGTTCAAGAATATGATATAGAGGAGTTTTATGAACCAGAGGAGGGGAGGATGATTATGATCAGTGTGAATGTGACTTTGAAAGTCTGGATGTGCCCATTGAACCGGACGTCTCCCTAGACAGACCTTTAGGAGAATCTCCCTAGGCTTGCTGAGTCCCCTCTCATTTTCTGTTTTATAAAAAGTTGCTTGAAACCCTCCAGCTTCCTTTAGAGGAGGCTGTGGACAGCAAGAGGAGCCTGACTTTGTAGAGATGATGGATATCCCAGAGTCCAGGAGATTGTCTATTCCTTTACATAAATCTTTTAGGAAACAAACAATAAAAATTTTAAAAGCTCCTAATTCTGTGCCTCCTGTGGATAAAAAGATGGACAGGAGGTACACTTTGTCAGGTCCTGATACAGAATTTCTTTCACAGCAATGCAGCCATGTTGGGAGTAGTTCAGGCTACAGCCTGTGATAAAGCTAATATTCCCCTGGCTTCACATCCTCCTGACAAGGACTCCAGGAAGATTGATGCCATGGCCAAAAAACAATACATGGCAGCATCTTTGGGACTCAGACAAGCAAACTATATGGCTTATGTTGCGAGATACCAAAAATCTAGATGGGATACTGTCATGGCTTTAGCCAAACAGGCCCCTGGCCAGCTTGCCAAAGAGCTGGAGCAGGTGGCTGCTGATGGTATTGAGACATCTAAGGTGCAATTTCATGCTGCAGTGGATTCTAATGATGTATCCTCTAGAGTCATGGCTACATCTGTGGCTTTTCGTAGATTGGCTTGGCTCAGGTGTACTACTTTGTCACAGGATACCCAGTCTAAGGCTATGGATTTTCCTGTGGAGGGAAATTCTCTGTTTGGGGAGCAGACAGAGAATTATATGAAGAAAATGGATGAATATAGAACCACTTATAGGAGTGCACAAGCCAAGGAACGGCAAGCCACTCCTCAGAGGCAGCCCCCCAGGGGTAGAGGCAGGCCTTTTTACCAGACCCAGGCCTCCTCTTCAGCTTATGTTCAGAGGGGTTCTTCAGAGGAGAGGCAGGCAGGGGTACAAGCAGGCCTGCTCCCACCCTCAGCCTAAAGCCCCTGCCAAACAGGCACTGATGGGATGCCCAGGGCAGTTCTCCATTACCTGTAGGGGGGCAGGCTGGCTTACTTCGGGCCCAGGACTGGGAGTCT
Organism: Neoceratodus forsteri; assembly: GCA_016271365.2. Classification (NCBI taxonomy): domain Eukaryota; kingdom Metazoa; phylum Chordata; order Ceratodontiformes; family Ceratodontidae; genus Neoceratodus; species Neoceratodus forsteri. Next base: position 744,537,140 of record CM028132.1, read on the forward strand.
TTAACATCAGACAAGTGGGTCCTGGAAGTAGTGAGCCAGGGTCTGGTTCTCAGCTTCAAAAATTTCCAAAGATGAGAATCAGATCTTTCCACCTGCAAACCCTTTAGAGACTCTTGCCTTGGAAACAGAAGTCTCAACCCTCCTGGCTCTCAGAGCTGTAGAAAGGGTTTCTCCCCTACACCAGGGCAAGGGTCTGTACTCCAGGTACTTCCTTACCCCAAAGACAGGAGAGAGTGGTGGCCCATCCTGGACCTAAGATATCTGAACAAGCACCTTTTAAACCAAAATTCAAAATGGTGACTCTGGGAATGATTTTACTCTCTCTAAGGCCAGGGACTGGCTAGCTTCCCTGGACCTCAAGGATGCCTACTTCCATGTTCTTATCAGAAGCTCCCACCGAAAGTACCTCAGATTCGAACTGCCCTCAGGCCATTATCAGTTCAGAGCAATGCCCTTTGGCCTTACCTCTGCCCCAAGGGTATTCACAAAATGTCTGGCAGTAGCAGTTGCTCACTTAAGAAGGCAAAAGATTGCCATTTTTCCCTACCTGGATGACTGGCTCATTGTGGGTCAGTCTCCAGACCAGATCAAATCACACTGAGTTACCCAGCAGCTGCTTGCCTCTCTGGGCTTTCTTCTCAATATTCCAAAGTCAGTTCTGGAACCTGTCCAGGTACTCACCTTTATAGGTGCAGAACTGACACAAAGCAGTCCAGAGCCTTCCTTCCCTAGAAAGGGTAAGGACCCTGGTGGCCCTGGCCTCGTCCTTCACTCTGCAGGTCTCTCGACCAGCAAGGCATTTCCTGCAGCTCCTAGGACACATGGCTGCTTCCACAGCTGTAGTGCAAGGAGCAAGATTTCAGATGAGGGACATTCAGTTCCATTTGAGAGCCTTGTGGTCTCAAAGAAGAGATTCCCTATCCAAGTTAATCCCACTGACTCGAACCCTGATCCAGGCCCTTCAGTGGTGGCAGGATCAGAGCAATCTGGGACAAGGGGTCCCCTTCATCCCTCTATCTCACTCCTTGACCCTTACTACAGATGCGTCCCTCTTGGGATGGGGGAGCTCACATGGGCGACTCTCACCCAGGGGTTGTGGTCCCCTCAGGAATCTCTGCTCCACATCAATCTGTTGGAACTCAGAGCTGTTTTTCTAGCACTTCAGGTTTTTCTGCATCTGTTCAGAACAAGGTGGTACAGGTCAGAACAGACAACACCACTACAATGTGGTACATCAACAAACAAGGGGGCACTCGGTCTTCGGCCTTGTGCACCGAGGCGATGAAGTTGTGGTCTCTGGCTTATTCCCTGAACACTTCCCTCATAGCAGTTCACATCCCAGGCAAGGACAATGTCCTGGCAGATGCTCTCAGCAGGATTTCCCAGGGCCATCACGAATGGTCACTGGATCCCCTAGTTCTGGGGATAGTTTTTGCCAGATGGGGCACCCCTCAGATAGATCTTTTTGCAGCCCCAGACAATCATCAACTTCCACTTTTTGTTGCAGGCCCCAGTGTTGGGCTCAGTCCCCTGGATGCCTTTCTCCTCGATTGGGAAGGGAAGTTTCTCTATGCCTTCCTCTCCTGTTCAAGGTGCTAGTCAAAATCAGGTCTCAGCCCTGCAAGATGATCCTGATTGCTCCAGACTGGGCCAGGCAGCCCTGGTACCCACTCCTTCTGTCCTTAGCAGTCCATCTTCCCCTGTGTCTCCCCAGGAACCACAATCTGTTAACCTGTGCCCAGGGAAGAGTCTGGTATCCGAATCTCAAATCCCTCAACCTCAAGGCCTGGCTCTTGAGGAGTTAGAGTTTGCTGATCTACAATTTTCTCAGGGTGTTCTTGAAATCTTGAAAGCTTCTAGGAAGCCTTCCACCAGGGCTACCTATAACTCCAAGTGGAAAAGGTTTTCCATATGGTGTTCTGGGAAGCATATTTCCCCGGAATCTGCTGATTTGCCCATTGTTTTGGACTATATGGTCCATCTTAATTCTTTGGGACTGAGACCAGCTACCCTGAAAGTGCATTTGGCAGCTGTCTCTGCTTTTATTTCAGGAGGAAGCCCTCTTCTCTTTCTGCTCACCCTGTATTTTCCAAGTTTTTTAAGGGATTGCTTCATACCAATCCTCCATTCAGGGACCCTGCCCCTGCCTGGGATCTTAATGTTTGCATTGCTCAGCTGATGCAACCCCCCTTTGAACCTCTATCTTCGGCAGAGCTTAAGTATTTGACTTGGAAAACTGTATTTCTAGTAGCCATCACTTCTGCCAGGCGCATAAGTGAGTTACAGGCTTTATTTCCTTTCACAGGGATAAGGTAGTCCTCAGGACTAACAGGAAGTTTTTGCCTAAGGTGGTTTCAGATTTCCACCTTAACCAATCTATTTCACTTCCAGTGTTTTCACTGACCATTCCTCCTCTGGTGAGAGGAGGCTGCACAGCTAGATGTTAAGAGGGCCCTAAGTTACTACATAGCCGACAAGGGTCACAGGTTTGACTCCCTCCATCTATTTCTCACTTATGGTGAGGTTGGGAAAGGGAGACCTGCCACTAAGAGATCCATTGCCAGGTGGATTGTCTCTTGTATCCAATTTTGCTATCAAAAACTGGGTAAGGTTCCCCCTTCAGGCCTGAGGGCTCACTCTATCAGAGGTACAGCTGCGTCTCTAGCTGCTGCCAGAGACATCCCTATCTTAGAGATATGTCAAGCAGCTACTTGGAAAACAGTACACACGTTCACCAAGCATTACTCCCTGGATATCCAGGCCAGGAGGGATGCTCGGTTTGGCACAGCCGTGCTTCAGAGCCTATTCCCTAAGTAGGTTCTGTCCCTCCCCATGGAGGTACTGCTGTGTAGTCTGCATTAGTCATAATATAGCAAGACTTCATGTTGTTTGAAGAAAAAATTACTCACCTTAGTAATGTTGTTTCTTCTAATGGAGTCTTGCTATATTATGACCTCCCCCCCAGCCTGCCCCTCTCAGAACTTCTACTTTGGGTATGGGGTGGGCAGTCCACTGTTGGCACTTATTGATGCCCCGTTTTATGTTTTCCACCCCTTCTTATTGGGGTGTTTGGGTGTTGTGTTTTATTTTATCTTATTTTTTCTGGTCCCCTGACTTGAGTCTTGGTGTTGGGACCAGAAAAATGTGTTAATATTTTAGTAGCCAGTTGGCTAGTGTAGGTTACAGCTTCCACACAGAGCCTTAGTGAGTTTTGCTCGTAAAGATCTGACAGTTTCGGTTTGAAATATCCCTGACAGAGCTTTTCTAACCGAGTTCGCGCTCTAAGTTCCATGCACTGCATGGAAGTTAACTCTTTCACCTCCGGAGCAGTTCTAATGGTGGGACAAACTGCATTAGTTATAATATAGCAAGACTCCATTAGAAGAAACAACATTACTAAGGTGAGTAATTTTTTCTTCTCCCCCATAGTCAGACAGGAACTGTCTGAGAACTCTCCTGCTCTTATGCCACTGGAGCCCCCATCTGGCCCTTATCAGTCTCTGGTCTCACCAGACCTGTAAAGAGTCCCTACCCTCAGGTGTTTTCCCCCACACAGAGGGCTCGGGGTATCTCTTATCTTCAGGGTGAACCAGCTCCTCCCTAGCAGAGGGAAACTGTGATCCATAATTGGGAATCAGTGGTGAAGATTGATTCTTGGAAGATATGAAAGTTATTTACTTATCGTAGCTGTTGATGTTCCTGAATGTCTTCACCATTGATTACCAGACCTGCCCACCATCCCCTGCTCTAGCAGAGCCAGGGCCTCTGGGAAGCTCTTTCTGTTCTTGCTGGCTGACGCCTGTAGTGCCATATATTTCTCCCCAGTTGATCCCCTTCCTGTAAGGTAGCCTGTTTAAAAAACAAACAAACCAATCTGGGACCCACTACAGTGTGCCCATTCAACCAAATATTAAGGTGGACCCCCCCCCCCATCCTCCCTTTTCTTGCCCTGGGTATATCCTGTCTTTCTTGGGCATAGCCCTGTTGGTTGTTAAATGCAATCTGTGTCCATTGGGTACTATCTGAATCTAACTCCACTTGACAGTAGCTGTCCGGAATGTGGACTCAGCACTGGATTGATCAGCATGTACTAGTCTTGACACTGGGTACATCATTGTTGCTTGCAGGAAAGGCTGGGCACTTTTTCTCCTGTTTCTTCTAGCTGTGCCAGGCATTTTCTTGCTCTAGTTTGGCATGCTTTTTCAACTATGTTGGCTGTTAAGCTCATCAGACTGGAGGATACCTGGGGAGATGGATGCATCTCGACTCCTGAGTGCTTAGTAGCCCTGCAATGCCTCATGCACCAGGGCCCCCCCCACTTCCTCAGGGGGGCATAGCCTAAATGTATAAAACAAGTTCTTCTGGTGTCATGCTGTTTGCTTCTTTGGTAAAGCTACCAACTTTCTGAGGCCTAAAACTGGGACGGTCCATCCTGACCATGACACCCCCCAACACCACCCGTGTCACTCCCACGGGCACCGCCGCAGACAACGCTTAACACAATCAATTACATTTTCTAGGATCGTGGATATGTTGTTCATCCACACTATTTGGCATGTCTCTTTCCCTTTAAGGATCACCGGAAGGTCTTAAAGCTGGCTCCTCCCACCCACCCAGGTGGTATATCCCTCGGCTCCGCCCCCATGACGCCAGATCTTCCTTTTTGTTGGAAGATTAATGTTGCCTCCTTCATGCTCCCGCATTTTGTAGGCCCTGGCTTCAAAACCTTTGGTTATTCCGAAACTTCGTCTAGTTCGCATTAGCCATTGTGACTTCTCTTCTTCGATTGTGGAAGACAAGTCTTCCCCTTAATTTCGCTGGTGTTCGTGCGGCCAGAAAATGTCATGTGCCGATCCCCACACCACGTGCGTATATTGCTTGGGTGTTGGCCATGACACCTCAAAGTGCAATTTTTGTCTTGCATTTCACCCTAATGTCCTCGACGACAGTCTCACACACCTGAAGTTGGGGAGGCCTGAAAAACGGAACCTTCTTGTGAAATCAAAGGAGGCTCAGTGGGCGGTTTCCACGACCGCAGGATCCGCCGAATAATTGGAACATATGCAAGCCTTCCAGGAGGAAGCGACTTGGGCCGCAGAATCTTCCTCTCTGAGCTTCTTCGTTCTGCTCAACCTGGGCTCCACCTTCTCTGGTTCTTTCCAAGAGTTGTGCCAGTCTCTCCCGACTAAGGGAGAGGGTCCTGTGGACTTGGACTCCTCTCAGTCCTGTAAGCCGGAAAAGGACCTGGGATTGGGTGTTCTTGGGATCGGGAGAGATCTCAGTCCTAGGAACTGTTGGTCTCAACTTCAGTTGAAATTGCCTCTTCGGCTGCTGGCTTCTCGGCTTTGCTGTCTGGCCAGTCGACCGAAGTGTCGATTGGTGAACTTGAAATAGTCATCGACCCGATCGACCCATTGTCGCCGACTCCAGTCACTGATTCTCTCAGTCGGACTCCAGTCTTTTCTTTCCACGATGAGGAGACCCAGCCCACTGGGAATCCCGTTAAGGAAGTGGTCCCCAACCCCAGGAAATAACCAGTTCCGCCGATGTCTCCTGAGAGACTGAATCGGTCCATCTGATCTCGATCGAGGTCTAGGACCCCCTCGACCAACAGGCCGAATAAGAGCCACAAGCACTCAAAAAAGAGGTGACGCCATCGGTCGTCCTCGGATGAGGAGAGGTTCCGGCGGAAACTCCGGCGCCACGAGGACCTCGTGTGGCAACAGCTGATTTTGTCCGGGCACAAGCCGACCCCCGCCATTACTTGGCTTTCACTTCTCAGGCCGAAGCTGACTCCTTCGGAGTTGGTTCCCCCTCCCGCGGAGCCGGCGAAACCTCCGGTTCGGCCTAAACCGGTCTCTCTCCACCAGTTGTGGTGGAACCGCTGCCCAAGCAGCCTCTGGGAGGGCCTCCTTCTAAGGGAGCTAGACCAGACACCGGGCTTCCCCAGCATCTTTCGGTCACTGTCACCCCAGACTGCCCTCGACAGGACGAAGGTGACCTGGGCGGTCGACCGCTGTATCGGGATTCCTCGGATTCGGATGAGACCAGCCTGCATTCTCATCCTGGGGATGATGAATCGGCTGGTGGGATAGAGGCGGAGGAAGGTCCTTAGTCTTTCAGGGCATTCTTCGCCTCATCTCTGAGTCTACAGGGATGCCCCTGGAACCTATCCCGGAAAAGGCGGAGTACCCTCTCATGGACATCCTCAAGAGAGGGGATACCCCGATGGAGGCCTTTCCAGTGGCCGAGGCCATAGTTGGCCCGGCCCTAGAATTTTGGCAGCGCCCTGCCACTTGTCCTGCTCTGTCTGCCCGCATGGCCCGCAAGTATGCGGTGCCCATGGGGTCCCTTGCGGAGTTCACAGAGCACCCTTCTGCCGAGAGCCTGGTGACCGCCTCTGTGTTCAGGCGTACTGGCTGGTCTGCTGACACTGACCGACCTCCCAAGAAGGAATCCAAAAACTTGGATCATTTGGCTCGAAAGGTCCATGCGGCCTCATCTTTAGGCCTCCGTCAGGCAAGTTCGGCCGTCATCATGGCACACTTCTCCCATGCCCTCTTGGAGTCTTTGTATGAAGTCCTCCCACACCTCTCCGTGGACATGCAGACCACGGTTCAGGAAGTCCGGGATCAGGCAGCTTCAGACAGCCCTGGACATTGGGTATTCTTGTGCCCGCTCGTTGGCAGCCGCAGTTGCCTCTCACCGCAGGGCTTGGCTGAGACTCTCCTCTTTCCTGGCAGATACTCAGCACAAACTAGCTGATGTGCCTTTCCTGGGCACCGACCTTTACAGCCCAGGTGTGGCTGGTCACCTTCAGCGTATTGAGCAGTCCAATGCCACCTTGGAAGCTACTTCTGCTAAAGGTTCTTAGAGTAAGAAGCAGCAGAAGAAGAAGAAGCCTTTTTGGCACTCTTCCTCTGTGGCCCAGCAACCCTCCTTTCATGGAGGGCAGCAGCAGCAGCAGGGCTTGACAAATTTTAAAATTATGTACTTGTCCACGGACAAGTGGTTTGTCAAAAAGTAGTTGTCCTGGTGCTTGAGCTGGTAGTCCAGGTATAAAATGGCATATTTTTAGTAGAAAGTATAAAAATACAGAAAACCCAAATGGATTTATTGTGGAAAATAAAATATTTTGCTTTGGTTTATTTCTTTGCATTTTGTTTTCACTTTTATGGAATTGTGAAAATACTGAAATATTGTACTCAATAAAATTTTATTTCATATTATCTTTGTTTGTGTTGTGTAATTTATTACCTTAAGCTGCTGTGCTTAGTCCTTGCGCCTTACAACACTACAGGAGGACCTGGGCAGGATAGAGTAGGTGGGAGTAGGAGGGAGCAGGAGTCAACTGCTAGTACTCCGAGAGAGTCTGCAGTTCACTCCTCCAAGCTCCTATACCCTCTCTCTCTCTCTCTCTCTCTCTCTCTTGGCAGGTTAGGTTTCTCTCACAGTCTCTCTCTCTCTCTCTCTCTCTCTCACACACACATACACTTAGTTGATCTTCTCGTTTCTTTTTCACTATCTTATTTTTTCTTTTTTTTATGATTGTGTCTGTATTTCACAAACCAGCCAGACACAGGATACCACTCATGGGCACAGAACAGGTCACCCCTTTGCTCCTTCCCACACAATTACCTCCCTCTCAACAAAGCCTGAGCCCAAACATACAGTTAGGTTCCTCTTATTTTATTTTCAGTTTTTTTTTTTTTTGTTTTAGCTTTCCCTTCAGATTTTTTTTTTTTTGTGTCTGTCACAAGCCAGCCAGCCACAGACAGGACACTGGGCAGTTCAGGACAACTCTTCCCACACTAGACGGAGACTGGCACCTCTTTAGTATCCCAAGAGAGGAGAGCCCACACAGTTACACACTTAAACAGTTATGTTATAGGCTTATTTTTATGTAAAATCATTTTTTTGTTTAAATTAATAGCTTTCTTTTTTTCTTCTTGTGTCTTTCACAAGCCAGCCAGCGGCAAGACACTGGGTCACTCTGGGGTAGGTTGGGTAACACCCCCCACCGTTCAGTTTCATTCCTTCCCACACAACCTCCTCTCTTTCCTAAAAGCTTAGCCCACACTTACTCAGGCTTCTCTTATTTTTCTTACAATCTTTTTCCTTTTTTATTTATCACTGAAGGTGACAAGTTAGGGTTGTGACAGCTCAAATAGCAAAGCACTGATCAACATCCACTGTCAAAAGCAAGCAGCCACGTCCTCCTTCACTAGTTCAGTTAAGCAGGGTAGTCAGTCACAAGAGAGAGAGAGAGAAGGAGTAGTATACTTTATACACTAGCAACTGCTAGCTGGTATTGCTAACTGAGTCAGAAAGAAGCCAGGAGGTAGTGCCTTTAAACAAGACAAACTGGCCTGAACAGAGACAGGGGCCCTTGTTTTTTTTTTTTATTTTATTAACTGTCTCCAAGCCTTACTACCTCAGTTCTTTTTTTTTCCCCTAATACAGAGGACAAGGTCAGCACAACACACCTCCTTTTGTTTAATTTGTTTTTATCTTTTTTAAACACACCTCCTTTGTTTAGTTAATTCGTTTTATCTTATTTTTTTTCAATTACAGCCCCCCCCCGACCTGACTGTACAGTCACAAACACCATGCGGTCCTCAGGTAAACTGCCGACTTGGAACTCCCCACCCCATCTTATTCAATGCTTTCAGTTGTAAACTGTCCGTCAAGTCAAGTTTTTTTTTTTTTACACCCCCAGTGCAGTGCTCGCCAGTGTGATTCCCAACAATGAAGATAGTGGCAGCAAGCAAGTCAAACACTTGTTTTCACACTCAGTTATCCGACCGTCGTGGTTGCTGACAGTCGGAAGCCCCCTCCTCCACAAACTTCAATGTGACAAATGCCACTCCCAGGACTCACGATTTATTTTCAGTACTGTCTAGTTATTTATAATTTTTTAAGTATATTAAATGATATTCTGTGCTGTAATAGGAAGTGGCACTGCTGAAAAGTAATGAGGCACTCCACCGTTTGAAAAGCGCTCCGTCTGCCATTTCATTCACAGACAAAATGGCACTTTTGGCAATAGTATCCCGCTTTCTGTCCTGAAACCTCCCGCCCCTACCACTCCCGCAGCCAATTCCCAGGGCTGACAGGCACTCTCACACATCAGTTCTCTGACTAACCTGTGAGTCCGGGATCCAGCAGTGCTGTTCTGCTGCCCTGATACATGGAGAGAGGTAGGGGAGGGTCCGGGACTCTTCTGGTAGCTGCACGCTACCGCGCTTGCTCCAACCTAGTCAGTCAGCCACCCACCTGATTAAATCCTCTGTGAACCATGTGACGACAGGCTGCATAAATGACAGGCGGCAGCACTTAGTGGTCGGTCGGCTAACTGTAGGTAGCCTGAATATGGCTTGCATGAATGTTGCTTGTCCGGGGACAACAAGCTACTTAATTGATGCTTGTCTGACAGCAAATTCTTGTAGCCCGGGACGTTGGGCTATGGGATTTGTCAACCCCTGAGCAGCAGCAGGCTCAAGCTTGGCACCCCGACCCAAGCCCGGGCCCTCCTAGGTCCGTAAAGGAGGCCGAGGTTCAGGTCCTGGACCCTTCTCCTCCAAGCTTGCTCAGTGACAGGGCGGGGGCTACCACCCCCTCTTTGGTCACACCAGCTCTGGGTCTTCCTGTGGGAGACTGGCTCCGCCACTTCCTTTCTGCCTGGTCCACTATCACCACGGACAGGTGGGTTTTGGAGGTGGTCGGTCAGGGACTGGCTCTGGAATTCGAGCAGTACCCTCCAAGCCTTGCCCGCGCCCCTCGGGAGGAAAGAGTATCTGTCCATACTCAGTCGGCTTTCCGAGACGACATCGCTTGGCTCCTTCTCAGGGAGGCAGTTGATCCAGTGGCGGATTCTCCAGCAGACCCAGGCTTTGTCTCCAGGTACTTCCTGGTGCCCAATCGGACGGGGGCTGGCGCCCCATTTTAGATCTGCACGACCTGAATCAGTATCTCCGGTCACGCACCTTTCGTATGGTCACTCTCTCCCAGATCATACCATCCTTGGAGCAAAACATGTGGTTCTATTCACTGGATCTGCAGGACGCGTTCTTTCACGTCCCAATCCGTCCGTCTCATTGGCGGTTCCTCCGCTTCAGAGCCAAAGGGACCCTATATGAGTTCCAAGCCATGCCGTTCGGCCTGTCATCGGCCCCACGGGTGTTCACCAAATGCATCAAAGCGGTGGCAGCCCATCTCAGGCGTGTGGGGGGGGGTCATAATTCACCCCTACCTCGACGATTGGCTCTTCAGGTCCCACCCAGCAGGGGGTGGAGAGGTCCAGGGACCTGGCCCTCCAGATCTGCTCCCAACTTGGCCTCTTAATCAACGAGGCCAAGTCGGAACTCGTGCCTTCTCAGGTGATATGCTTCACTGGGGCAGAGCTCGACTCTCATCATGCCAGAGCTCGGCTCCCGGCGGACAGGGCAGAGGTTCTTTCCTCCTTTTCCCAATCATTTCTGGTTGGGCATTTGCGCCCTGCCTGGGACTTTCTGCCCCTTCTAGGTTACATGGCGGCATGCACCTCCGTGGTCCATTGGCACATGTGCCTCCTCCAATGGGAGCTGGCCGCCAAGTGGACTCAGTGCCATGGTCATTTCAACCAGCTAATCACTGTAACCCAGAAGTTGTGGGATGCTTTCCAATGGTGGACCGCCCAGACAGGTTGCAGGAAAGGGATCCTGTTTGTTTGCCCCGAGCCAACAACCATCCTCACGATTGATGCCTCTCTCATGGGCTAGGGAGCCCACATGGGGGACAAAAGGGCCTACGGGTTCTAGACCCCTGAGAAGTCCTGATACCACATCAACCTGTTGGAGCTCAGAGCAGTCAGACTGGCACTGTCAGCTTTTGCTCCTCAGCTCCAGGGTCAAGTGGTTCAAGTTCAGATGGACAATACCACGACCATGTACTACTTCAACAAACAGGGTGGAACGCATTCCCATCTGCTTTGCAGGGAGGCACTCCGCATCTGGACCCTTGTCAGCTGTCTGGAGGCGGATCTCCTTGCCATTCATGTGGCAGGAGCCTCAAACCATCTGGCGGATGCTCTCAGCCACTTAGGCGAGACATCCCACGAGTGGACTCTCCATCGAGAGGTAGCTTACAGCCTGTTCTCCCACTGGGACAAACCGATGGTGGACCTGTTTGCCTCCAGGGACAACACCAAGCTGAGGCTGTTGTATGCCCACCCCCCTCAGCAGGGCTCACTGCAGGGGGATGCCTTCTCGAGGCCATGGACCCCAGGCCTCTTCTATGCCTTCCCTCCATTTCCCTTGATCCACAAGGTGCTCCTCAAGGTGAGAAGGGACAATGCGAAGGTGATTCTGGTAGCCCCAGACTGGCCGCGCCAGTTCTGGTCTCCAGATCTCCTCAGCCTCTGCTGCAGGCCCCCGGAGCGGCTTCCAACATGCCTGGACCTGATCCCTTTCAATCAGGGAAAGGTATACCATCCGGACCTTTAGTCCCTGTACCTCACAGCCTGGTTCCTGAGCAGCTAGAGTTCCAGGCTTTGGGTCTTTCCGAGGATGTCCTCACCGTGTTGGAGGCATCCAGAAAGGAATCGACCGGGAAATGGAAAATATGTTTCGTTTGGTGTCCGGACAAGGGCCTGGACCCTCTGTCCTGTCCAGTGGCTAACATTCTTGACTACCTTTGGTCTCTGCCCAAAGGGGGTCTTCAGTCGTCGACCCTTAGGGTGCACCTGGCAGATATCTCTGCTTACCGGGCGCGGGCTGGTCAGCCGATGTTGGCGCTGGAGACAGTGGTCAGGCGCTTTTTCCAAGGTCTGGATCACATATCCCCCTCCGGTGCGTGAACCTCCACCTTCGTGGGATCTACTGCTGGTACTGGCAAAGCTCATGGGCAAGCCATTCGAACCAAAGCACAAGTGTGCTTTGTCACACTTGTGGAAAGCGGCCTTCCTGGTGTCTTATCACGTCTGCCAGAAGGACAAGGGAACTCCAGCCACTCTTGGTGGACTCCCCTTATCTGGTTTTCCACAGGGACAAGGTTGTCCTACGCCGCCACCCAAAATTTCTTCCGAAGGTGGTGTCAGAGTTTCACTTTAACCAGGTGTTAACTCTGCCAGTATACTACCCTAATTACACCTCAGAGGCTGAATACAGGCTCCATACCCTGCACCTGAGATGAGCTCTCTCCTATTATAAGGAGAGTACGGCGGAAATTCGGGAGAGGTTCGCCAGCTGATTGTCACCTATGCTGAAACTGCTTCTGGCAGACCTACAGCAAAACGGACTATTGCAAGGTGGATTGCATCTTGCGTAAGTCTGTGCTAGGAGTTGGTGGGCATGGAGCCTCCCAGAGGGATAAGAGCTCATTCTAACTGCCATATGGCTGCATCGGTGGCTGCTTCCAGGGACATCCCTATCCAGGAAATCTGTCTGACTGCTACCTGGAAGTCAGCAAACCTCTTCTTTTTTTTAATACTTCAAGTTTATTTATTATTCTTTGCATCCGATTACATATCTCAAGTCCATATTTTTAAAATTTAAACATGGCACTGTTTAAATATTGTACATCAAGTATTCAAGAGCCTTTTCCCCTTTCCAGCTTTATATTTTAGGAAAGAACTCTTTGTTTTAACTATCCACTATTCAGCAATTTCATGCTATCATATCTCAAACAGTGTCTTTAAGTCAATATTTTGTTATTAAGAAAAAAAAAATCAAGGATTAAACTGACATTCTCTGTATCATATCTTATACAGGTATTCTAAGGTATTTTATCTATCTGTTTGCTAAAACTATTTAAGTTTTCATAACTAGAACTAAAAATCCTAAATAGAAGTACCAAGAAAGCAGTGTTGTACCAGGAATTACAAGTGGGTCTATCTGTCTGGCCGCTCTTACATTATTTATTGCCTTCAAGTAGCTGTTCATCAGATTCTGGTTTAGTAAAAACTCTATGTATATTGAGCACATTATGTTACTTTCTTATTCATCTCTTTCCATCCTATCTCTTTTAATAAATCAATGCAAGGTGACTTAACTTAGTCTAGTTAATCCAGGTGTTGTATCCCTTCGTAAAGTAACCATCTTGTTCACCTGTTTTGATATATTGAAGTTTGCTGTCTTAGATCAAAAGTAATTTTCTCCATTCTACGCACAGCTTCCATTTGTTGAACCCAGTCATGGATAGTAGGGGAATCACTCAAAAACCATCTCCTTGTCAGAGACTTCAATGCTGCGGCTAACATAATTAACCACAGATACCTCTCATCCTTACCCTTAAGATCTTTGGGGAGGAGACCCAGGATCATGTGTTCCGGTCCCAGTAGTGTCTGGACCTGCACAATTCGTGCCATATGCTCAGTAATTTCCTGCCAAAATGGCCTAATCTTTGTGCAGGTCCAGAAAAGATGTGCCTGGGTGGCCCTGATCTCTCCGCATCCCCGCCAGCACGCTGGGTTAGCGTCTTGTGTATAATATGCAACCTGTGCTGGTACTAAAAAATACCTTGCTCTTACTCTCCAGCAAAAGTCTCTCCAGGTCAAGGACCCAGTTGTTGTCCAGGTGCTTTTCCAAACTAGGGACCATTGTTGCATCGAGATAGTTATATCTAAATCCTGCTCCCCCTTGCTTTTTAGGTGTTGGGTACTGTTTTCTAAGTCTACTATATAGTTCCTATATAGCACCGAGATTGCTTGCTCTACCCCATTTATGCCCCAGATTCTCTGAAATATAGATGTCTCAGTCGATACCCTGTGTCTTTGTAAGGTTATGTAACTGTTTATATAAATAGTCTCGCATCTGATAGTACCAGAATTTGTCCGTGCTGAGTAGCCCATAGGCCTGTTGTACTGCTTCAAATGACAGTACAGTATCACCTGACAACATTTGGTAGGAAGAGTGAAATCCCCTTCTTGCTTGTTTTAGATACCAAGAGTCCAGCCGGGCAGGCTCAGAGCATGGATCATAAGCCCACCATCTATACCTCCACATTTGTCTATATGTGGGTCCTCTCCTTGTACCTCTTTCCCAGCCCTCTAATACTGCATATGTACCGGAGTACCCCTGTATCTCTTTAGTGCCCCCTTCTTTAAATAAGAGCACCAGCATGGGAGGACCTTGTTGTTCCACTAAATCTATTTTTTTTCCAGTGAGAGCCACATCCTGGGTTAGCCCATAATAAGGCAATCCGCATTTGGGCTGCAACCCAGTATCCCTGCAAATGAGGCACCGCCATCCCCCCTTCTGATTTAGGAAGATATAATACAGATTTCTGTATCCTGGGTCTCTATCCAACCCCCGCCTCCCAGATAAAATGAAAAACATGTTTTGCCAAGTCTCTAATTGTGCTCTTGGCACCTTGCACGGCACACACTGAAATAAATATAATAAGCGTGGGAAGGCATTCATCTTTAACGCTTGTATCTTAGCCGTTAAAGTAAGAGGTAATAGTTGCCATCTTCGGAGGTCATTTTTGAGCTGATCCACCATTTGAGGGTAGTTTAAGTCCCATAGTGTATTGCACTCTTTTCCTATTTGAATACCTAAATATTTCAAGGACACTAGGTCCCATTTCATAGAATATATAGCTCTTGTTTCTCTAGTGGGGTTGTAGTGGAGGCATAACACCTCCATTTTGGCCTGATTCAATTTAAAACCTGCCAGTGTAGAAAATGTCTTCACTTGTTGCATTATTCCTGGCAATGAAACCTCCGGTTCTGAGACATACATCAGCACGTGGTCTGCGTAAAGGGCAAATTTATGTGCGTTTCCCCCACTAAGTTAATGCCTTTAATATTAGGGTCCTGTCTAATACTTTGCGCTAGCAGTGCTATGTAAAGGGTGAATAATAGTGGAGATAAGGGACATCCCTGCCTTGTTTCCCTTTCTAACCTCAACGCTGCAGAAATATGTCCATTGGCCCTAACATAAGCTCTAGGGGCCTCATATAGGCTAAAGAGGATCCCAGTAAATTGCTGCAGGAACCCAAGCTGAGAAAGGACACTCCCCAGGACGGTCCACGAGACACGATCAAATGCCTTTTCAGCATCCAAACTCATTATCAAAGAAGGGATTTTACATTTATTTATATGGTCAATAATATGGGTCGTTCTCCTAAGATTATCCTGAGCCTGTCTGCCCATCACAAACCCCGACTGATCCATACTCACAAGGGAGGGTAGGTACTGTTTTAAGCGTTCTGCTATAATTGAGGCAAATATTTTATAGTCTGTATTCAGTAGGGAGATTGGTCTATATGAGGCACACCTAGAGGGGTCCTTCCCCGGCTTGGGCACCACAGATATTACTGCTTCTGTCCAGGAAGGGGGTACCCTCATGTCTCTGCTCATTACCTCTGCAGACACCCGAGATATTAGAGTATGGAAATGGTCTCCCATAATTTTATAAAACTCGGAGGGAAAACCGTCCGAGCCTGGACACTTCCACACCTTCAGCCTTCCTATTGCAGTCTTTATCTCTTCCTCTCCTATAGGGGTCAATAGTCGTTCTCCCTGCTATTTAGTCAGTCCTGGTAGATTCATGCCTCCCAGATATTCCCTAATCTCTTCCTGTCTTGGGTGTATCTCTTCTGCGTATAACTTGCTATAAAAGGATCTAAAAACCTCTCCCACCTCATGCACCCCCTGCTCTAATCTTCTTTTTTGCGGATGGCAAATCGCTGTGATTGTGGCTTTAGCCCTCTGCGTACATAATCTACTTGCTAAGCGTCTTAATGAACGCGAACCTCCCTCATAATATTTATGATGCAGAAAGAGGAGCTTCTGCTCCACCTGATAATCCAGGATACCCTCTAGTTCTCTCTTTAACCTCATAAGTTGCCTCGCCCTTTCCCTATCTACCTTCTGTTTCTGGAGTTGCTCTAAATCTCAAATTTCCCTCGTTAACCTCTCCTTACGAGCCTCTCTCCTCTTTTTTTCTTTGAGGCTAACTGTATAAACTTACCCCTAAACACCGCTTTGGCGGCATCCCATATTAACAAGTGCGTGGTACCCTGTCCTTGATTGTCCTGCAAGTACATTTGATACGTCTGCGCAATACCTCTCTCACCTCCTTATCTCTGAGCAGTGAGACATTGAGGCGCCAAAATGTGTTTCTACGTATCTCTCCCAGATCTAAATTAAGATATAGTGGCGCATGATCAGATAGTAAAAAAACCCCATTCCAAACATCCTGAACTCTCTGCATCTCATCCTGGGGCAACAGAAAATAATCCAGTCTGGTGTACATGCCATGCGTGGCCGAGAAGTAGGTGTAATCCCTCTGCCTTCCATGGCCATGTCTTCAGACATCAACCATTCCCAGCTCCCCTAACAACCTCTGTACCTTTCTAGCTACTTGTTGCATTTTTCTAGGAGCTTGTGAAGTTGAATCCAGCTGGGGATTAAGGGTTAAGTTCACATCTCCCCCGCATATTATTACTCCCTCCCCCCACGCCTGCAGCATCGTCAAGAAGGCACGGTATTCCTGAAATGGGGTATCCGGAGGAAAGTACACTGAAGCTAGGGTGATAATATTCCCTCTAAATTTCCCCTTCAGCAGTGCATATCGTCCCTCCTTATCTACCTTAGCTGCTATTGTTTCAAATTGGGTACGAGTAGGGACCAGAACCATCGTGCCTCTTCTCCTTCCATTTTTATAGGAAGAGGCTGCTATATCTTTAAAACCCAGCTTCAAAAACTTTTCATGCTCTTGTTTTGTCATATGCGTTTCTTGTAGCATCAAAAAGTCAACTGAGGCCCTTTTCATCTGTGAAATTGTTTTGCTCCTTTTGATCGGACTAGTTAGTCCGTGTACATTATAGGAGCATATAGTCGTAGCCTTATTAGTCATTGTCTCAGAAAAATAACCTGATATCTGCTCATCCTAAGCGGGTTCCCCCATCCCCCGATCTTAGGCTTTGTTTTAAACATTTTTCCCAGATAGATCCTTCCACAGAGCTCCTTTTCCTGGTACATCCACACAAAACCTGTAACATTAATAAAAAGAACCGTGAACATCAATAGCCCCAACAGGAGCAACAAGTACATTATCAGCTGTGACTTCCAACACTGGAGGCCCATAATTATGGGTCCCTTTCCCCTCTAGCCCCAAAAAAGAAAAAGGGGTTAGGAGGTATAGAGGGTATTTCACACCTCTTCACCAAGAGGCCCCCCCATAAGCTTATGTGTGTAAATTTCAGCTCCCTGCCAATACTGGAACTAGATATTAGTGTATTCCTGGTTGGCAGCACAAGGATTGGACACCTCAGTTATAAATCAAAAGATTAAGATTAACCAGATAATAGCGCACTATCTACCCCCGAATTTCCGAGCTCCTTACTGTTTATATATCCCCTCGACTTGCTGGGTGGGCCAGCCGACGCCTACAGGATCTGCTGAGGACCCGCCCCAAAACACCCCCCCCCCCGAGAGTCAGGAGGAAGTGTACGTGACCAGATCCCCGACCGTTCAGCTTCTCCACAATCTACAGTTTCATTGTGAACACAGGAGTTAATTAAAAAAAAACCGCTATCTGTGGCCTACCTCATTGGCGCTACATCCCCTAAAGCGAGCCACTTCCCCTCAGACACATCTTACCAAACCCTCGCTCCACCTTCAAGCAGTCTCTCAGGACCGCCTCAAGCTGCAGCGTCCTCCGCTATCTGGATCTCAAATTTTCAGATGTGTCCACCCATGACTCAGGTTAGCTTGTTTCTTGTTAAATCCTTTATCTGGTCAGCACAAGCCCCCGAGACAGTGACTCAGCGTCGTCTCATTCTATTCTACATTTGCTTGGGATCCGCCCACCCCAACCCCAGGCGAAGAACCGCCCAGAGCAGGAACCCCCACAGACCCGCCAGTCCGCCCAGACTCCTTTTATACTATTCCGCTTTGCCATTTCTTAAAGTTATTGATTTCGTCCTATTTAGACCAATCCTTCCATCCCGCCACCCCCTTAGGCTACCGCCCACAGTCAGATTGTCTCTATTTAGTCTTTCAGGGTCCATATTCCAGATCATCCTCCGCTTAATTTACACAGTCCCGCATTGTGGCTCAGAAGTTTCCTACTTGTCACCCCTCATGTATATGCTGAGGCCAACGCCCTGTCTTTCACCACAGGCCCATTGCCTGTATCTCCTCCTTCAAGTAGAGTATGTCGTTTGGTACGCGCAAAGTCCCACAGACCAGAATTGCTCAAGTTCGATTTTTCACCTTGCCCTTTAGGTCCCACCATATTCCAGGCTCTTTTTTCCATTTGTTGCTGAATGTTCTGGAAAGGCGCCTGATCCGGTATCTTAATTCCGATCTGCCCAAGGAACTTCGCAGCCTCCTATATCTCCTGAAATCTCCTGGGGCCCTTCTCAGTAAGCACCTTTAATTTGGCTGGGTATTCCACAAAGGCTTTTCTTCCCTGTTGTTGTAGCTGTCTGACCACAGTAAGAACAATAAGTCTCCGGGCCAATAGTTGGGGTGTAAAATCATGGTCAAAAAATAATCGTACGTCGCCGAATTCTACCATTTTCCTTGCCCATGCCATCTGTAAGATCTCTTCCTTCATCCTGTAATCTAGGAACGCTAAGACGACAGATCTTGCTCTCGCCTTCGGATCTCTTGGCTTCGGAACCAGCGATCTATGTGCTCTTATTGCATTTAAATTTTTCTCCGGGGGGATACTCAATATTTCATGTAAAAATGAGTCTATGAATGCAACCATATTTCCCGTTTCGGTCCCCTCCGGGAGCCCATGTATCCTAATATTATTTCTTCTGTTCCGATTCTCTAATTCTTCTAATTTTTGCTCCAATGCACTTGTACGCTGGTGGAGGTCTAACAAAGCCGTATTGTGTATGTCCGTCGTTTGAGAATAATCTGTAATTATATTTTCAAGATCGTCGGTTCTATGGGATAGATCTTCTATGTCTTTTCTCTGATCAATGACCTTTGATTCTAGACGTTGTAGTGTTTCTGTCATTTGTTTTAAAGTTTGGCATAGTTGTCGAGAAGTAATAGTACACTCGGTCTCCTCTTCCACTTCTTCTTGATTTGCGCCATTGACCGAGGCCTTTGGCAGGTTACAGGCCTCTGTTTGCGACATAATTCCCGTGGTGAGTTTTAACTGTTTATTTTGATTATTTGCCGAAGGTTCCTTATAACGTTGCTTCGGGGCCATGAAATAAGCCGGGATGGTTCTTTTCGTCGTCAGGATGGTTGGTTTATTAGGCTGATGCACGCGGATTATTGCTGCTCGGTCTCAGACCTAGAAATTAGGCTGCCATAGTTGAGGTGCTCAAACCGGAAGTCCCAGCAAACATCTTCATTACCAATTACCACATCGACATTGAATCACGCCGGGATGCTGGTTTTGGGGTCTCCGTTCTCTAATCTCTGTTTCCCCAAGTAGGGTGTGTGCACCTTGCCTCCCTCCTCCAGGAGAACTTCTAGGAGTCTGCCAAATAGTATGGATGAATGTGAAAGTGTGCTGTTAAACCTCCAAATACCTGTCTTAATTCTGTTTCACAAGTCTACTGCAGCAGCACTCTCTGAATATCTTTACTGTCCTTTCCTTTCCCCCTTTTAATTCCCTTTTTCCAGGCAGGCCACCTGGATAAGAGGCCCTTTCTATCACTTTCATTTCATTAAAAAGACAGGTATGGAGCTTCAGTAACCTCCTCCCCCCCCATAATAGGCTACAGTGTATAGACCTAGAATTTAGCATATTTGGGCTAGTAGTTCCTCTTTTCATGTTTAAGCAATGCCCAGGAGACAAATGTGTATGCCAAATACAGGGGAATTCTCCTCACAGTGCAAGCACTTAGTTTATTTAGGCAGACAAGAAAAATAAAGATAGTAAAAAGATTCAGAGTCTGCCTTCTGGTCACCCAATCCCTTAGTGTGTTGTTGTAAGGTTCCCTAGATATGCCTTAGCAACACTATTTTGACCCAAAAACAGTTTACTTTTCCTTACTGTTTAACTTTATTAATTTTGGTAAGGTGACATGGAAAGGCAATATGCCAGCAGCACAGATGGTTTTAAACATAAGCAGATTTGAAATTAAAGGGGGACTGCTTTTGTTTGCTTGTGCTGCAATGTGTTTAGCACGCCCAAAAGAAACTTCTAAACAAAAATGTGCAGTATTTCAGACATTGTAAGATAAATGATGGACTCTTTTCAGTTTTACTCCTTTTCATAGCAGTCTGGCTCCTGTTAATTTTAAAGAGTAAAGCTTACCAGATAATGGGTATTCAGGCCTTTAGCCAGAGGTAATCCTTACAGCCATTTGCACTTGTTGCTCTTGCTGTTTCCCTAGGAGGCAGCCGGCCCATTTCTCACTATAGTTATACTGTGGATAGGTTGAGGGAGGGGCTAAACTTGGCAAGAGTACTGTTTTTAGTAAAACCTGTATTATATTTCATTTCAGGGATGTCAATGTTTTGTAATAAAGATATATTGAATGTCCCTTTACTTAGAATGAAATAAGTGTTTTATAAATGAAAATCTGTATTGAAGAGTATAGGGGGCGGAGTCTGAAGTGATCACCTGATGATTCCCTAGGATAAAAGGAGACTCATTCTTGTGATACCTTCAGATTCATTTTGGGATCAGCTAGTACTGGTCCATTTGGGAGTCTGCACTTACAGACTAAGATAATTGAAATCCCAGGCGGCCTTTTCGTTTGCTGATATTGCCTGTGGAAACATTCATTTATTTTTGTACCTTTTATGTTTCTTTCTGTATTCCTGCAAAGTTAATAATTGTTTCATATTTTCTTTTTGCTGTTACTTTAAAAAAGCTTTAAGCTTGGCAATTTTTTTTAGCCTTGCCACATTACCTTTTTGTGTCAGTGTCCATCATTACACCCACAGCCTATGACAATGAACAACCTATCCACGATCCTAAAAAACAGGTTACTCACCTGTAACAGTAGTTGTAGGAGTGGTATATGTTGTTAATCCACATGGACCCACCTGACCTTCCTGGCTGCGGACGCACAAAACCTGGCTTCCAGCAGGCTAAGCTCTGGTGTCATGGGGTGGAGCCGAGGGATATACTACCCAGGTGGGTGGGAGGAGCCAGCTTGAAGACCTTCCAGTAATCCTTAAAGGGAAAGGAACATGCCACACAGTATGGATGAACAACATATACCGCTCCTAGAACTACTGTTACAGGTGAGGAACCTATTTTTTCTGTTTTCTGTGGCCATGCCACCCCACTATAACACAAGTAGCAAACATCCACATTAAAACAATACGTCATTCTGCTGCAGCAAGTTCCAAATCATGATGTACAGAAAGTTCATTAGAAACAAACCTGCGTTAAATTATGATCAGACATTCAAGCTGCATGTATTGTTCCTCCTGACAGTCCCATCCAACCCGCTTACACTCGCGTCATTTCCTGAGCAAACTTCGCTTCAGTGACTCTGACCACCACACCAGATTGTTTTCACACACTGCCCTGCAGCTGATCAGGTTTGGATACCTTAGTTTATTGCTGCCAGTCTCTACTCTGTCTAGAGTCCCTCTCATCTACTGTCAGGCAGACATCCACATGAACTTGTTTGCACTACTACCCAATCTAATCCAACAGGAAGGAAAGTACAGTTACGTAAGAACTTGCCATAACAGTAGATCTTCGGGAGAAGCTCTTGCAGCAGGTAACAAAAATAGGACTGACGCCACTTGGTCCGCCGCTTGGCGGCGGTTCTCAGCAAACTCTTTCTTCTAGCATTATAGACATGGGAATGCACCCGCTGACATCTGCTCCACCCGACATCACCCTATATCAAGGGGGAATTCCCCACATCCTCCAGTTCTTGCACGCCCCCCAACAGGCAAAAGATCGCAAGAGGTGACAAATTCAAGAATCTGCCACAAACTTTCCTCCAGAAGAGGAAATGGCTGAACTAGAAAGGGAAACCTGGGGGAAGGACTGCAGGAAATTATACTTGCTACAAGAGCTTCTCTCGAAGATCTACTGTTACGGTAAGTTCTTACGTAACTGTACTGTCTTACTTCGAGAGGAAGCTTTTGCAGCAGGTAACACAAGTAGGGCTGATTCCTAAGCAGTATAAACTCAAGACAACCTTTGGAAGGGGAAAAAAGGAAGTCAGGAGAAAACAGGAGCAGGAGGGATCCCTCAAGAGGCCAAATCCTGCTCTATGTCGGGGAAATGATGTCCAGGCAATAATGCCTGACGAATGTGTGAACAGAGTGCCATGTAGCGGCAGCACAAATGTCAGCCGCTGAGACCCTTTTTAGCGTTGCACAGGAAGTGGTGACTTCCCTGGTAGAATAAGCCTTGATAGGCCCAGGAGCAGACCTGTTGTGGTTCTGGTAACAAAAGGTGATGCAGTTGACCAACCAGCGTGAAAGCGTCTGCTTGGTAACCGGGCGACCTAAGGACCCTTGCGCAAATGAAACAAAAAGCTGATCGGATTTCCTGTCCGCCTTGATTCTAGCCAGGTGACAGCGAAGTGCCCTGTGTACGTCCAAGGAATGAAGCAGAGCTTCCCCTTTGTTTGAGTACTCCAGGTAATACACCAGAAGCTGAACAGACTGATTGAGGGTGAGCTCCGAAACTACTTTCGGCCAAAACTTCGGGTTAATGCGAAGGGCAACCCTATCCGTATGAAAAAATGAGATAGGGTTATTTACATATAAGAGCCTGAAGCTCTGAAATGCGCCTCGCCAAAGTAATGGCTACCAAAAGCAGAGTTTTCTAGGATAGGAAATGAAGCTCAGCCTCCATGGCCGGTTCAAAAGGGGGAAGCGTTGGTTTCTCCAGGACAAAGAGCAGATCCCAAGGAGGGACAGGATCCCAGATCTGGGGTCTGATACGGAGAATACTGCGAAGAAAAGCCTTAGATACCACTATCTGAGCCACCGTCTTACCCTGGACCGGCATGTGATAAGCAGAGACGGCGGCCAGGTTTACCTTAATGGAGGAATAACAGACCTGACTCCGAAAGGGAAAGCAGGTATTCTAAAACAGAATTGACCGGACAGATCAAGGGATCCACCTTCTTGGCTGCGGCCCAGATACAGAAAAGTTTCCACTTCATAGCGTAAGTGGCCCTGGTGGCGGGCTTACGTGCCTCAACCACAACTTGCGCTACCTTATCAGAGACTCTGAACCTGGTTTTGGCTAGGTCTTGAGGAGCCAGGCATGCAGGTGAAGAGAGCGCAGATTCGGATGCACCAAAGACCCATTATCCTGAGACAGAAGTTGAGATGAAATTGGAGGCTCAGCCGCTAAACGCTGAAGCAATGGAAACCAAATCTGACGGAGCCACAGCGGGGCTATCAGAATGACAGTGGACTGTTCCGACTGCGCCTTGAGAAGTACCTTCTGCAGGAGCGGAAAGGGAGGAAACGCGTAGCGGAATCTCCCCTTCCAGGAGAGGGACAATGCATCTTGCCAGAAAGCTCCAGGCTCTGGACCTAGCGAGCAGAAATTGGGCAGTTTTGCGTTGGATTGTGACGCGAAGAGATCTAGCTCTGTTGTCCCTCACCGGCAGAAGATTTGATCTGCGCCTTTCTGAAGCAGCTCCCATTTGTGAGCCTGTAATCTGGTTCTGCTGAGTACATAGGCTAACATGTTCTGTTCTCCCGGAACGTGAACGTCCGTCAAGAAGAGCTGATGCTTCAGAGCCCAGTCCCACACTCTCATAGCTTCCCGGCAGAGGGGGTATGAATGTGTACCACCTTCCTTGTTGATGTAGAACATCACGGAAGTGTTGTCTGTCTGAATCAACAGGTGACCCGGCAGTAGGACCGAAGCTAGGACCTTAAGAGCATACAGGACCGCCCTCAGTTCCAGAACATTGATATGCAGATCTTCCTCTATTGGGGACCCAAGACCCTTGAGTATGATGTGTCCTCAAATGGGCGCCCTATCCCGAGGGCAATGTGTCCATGGTCAGAATCTGGGTCGGGCCCCGACTGGAAAGGGGAGGCCCGCCAGCAAGTTTTTTGACGACATCCACCAGAACAACTCCTGGTGGATCGACTCCATGATCCGAATCAAGGCATCCAATTCGTCCTGTGTCTGATCCCACTGGACTCTTAATCGGCATTGGATGGTACGCATGCGCAGCTGTGCAAGAGGAACTGAAATGATGGCGGCTGCCATGTGCCCTAGCAGCCTGAGTCGTCATCGTATGGGGACCCTTGAGGCTGTAGAAGCCTGGTACACCAAGACCTGGTTGCGACCCGCTCTGTCAGAAGGGGAGAAACACCTTCTTGAGTGTGGTATCCAGAAGAGCTCCTCTGAACTGAAGCCTCTGGGATGGGAGAAGTTGAGACTTGTCCCTGATTACCGTGATTCCCAGGCACTGAAACAGCGAGAGGGAGTTTCTGATGGTTTCAAACAGGCGGGACCTGGAGGGAGCCAGTAGGAGCCAGTCGTCCAGATAAGGGAACATGAAGTGACCCATTCTCCGAAGTGCCGCAGCGAGCACCACCAGGCACTTGGTGAATACCCTGGGGGCTGAAGAGAGACCGAAGGGGAGGACTCTGAATTGGTAGCCCTTGCCTTCAGATCTGAACCTCAGAAACAGTCGATGACCCCTGGCAATTGGGATATGCAGATAAGCGTCCTGCATATCTAGAGATGCCAGCTAGTCTCCTGCCGAAATTAAAGCCAGGGGAAGAGGAGGGAGACCAAATGGAATCTTCGATACGAGACCCATTGGTTCAGTTCGCTGAGGTCCAGCATGGGTCTGAGGTCTGCTGACTTCTTCGGGACCAGGAAGAAATGGGAGAAGAACCCTGTCTCTCTTTTGGCCGGGGGCACCGGCTCAGTGGTGGTTTTGTCCAGCAGGGATTGGATCTCCCTCTGGATCAGAACCTGGTGTTCCCTCGGATAGTGGGATGGGGGTGGAGGTCTGTCTGGAAGGATGACGTCTAACTCTATGGAGTGCCCGAAGTCCATGAGTTCGAGGACCCACTGGTCGGAGGTCACTTGACTCCAGGCATCTGCATAGAGAGAAAAGCAGCCCCCGACCGGCCCCCCCCGACAAGGTGTCCAGGGGAGGAGGGTTGCCTGAGTAGTCGGGAGGGCAGCAACTGCTGATTTTAGCCTGATGAGAGGAGGCGGCGAGGAACCCCTGGTCCCGCCCCTACGACTAAAGCTGCCTTGAAGTGAATGGGACTGGTAGCGAGGGTGCTGAGGCTGATGTCCCCCACAACCTCGAAAACTGGGCTTGCGAGGTCGCCCCTGTTTTGGGCGGTACATGGACTGCACGGTTCGGATGGCCTTACCGTAGTCCTGTAGTTTTGTGATAATCCTCGCTGTGTCTTCCCCGAAGAGCACGGAGCCCTTAAAAGAAGCATCCAGAATGTTCGTTTGCACATCTGGATTGAACCCAGAGACCTGAAACCAAGCATAGCATTGGAGGCAAATGCCAGTAGCGGCCACCCTTGAAGAGGTGTCCGCAGAGTCGTAGGCCGACCTCAGAATGTGAGGACCGGCGTGGCGTGTGCTGCGGAGAGGGGTCCCAGAACTGACGGGTGGAGCCAGTGTAACCAGCATCGGGACCACTTTAACCGGCAGCGGAACAGCCTTTGCTGGACGAGGGGTGGAGGCCGGAGGAGCGGCAGGCGGGTGTCGGTCCGGCTTCCGTTTGTCCCCTGAATCTAATGGACGTCCCCCTGCGGTGTGAGCCTTGGGACAGTGAGTGTTTATGGTGCTTGGAGAACTTCTCGACCGAACATCAGTCAGTCGCCAGAGGCGGACGACAGAGTCCTTAGACTTGGGCGGCAGATACGATTCCCTGCAGCCTGAAGACCCGGAGGCCTTGCTTGACTCCCAGAGGTCGGCTGCGGAGGCAGAGGCCAAGCGGTAGGAGGACTTACCTGTGCCAGCCGAGGAAGCCTTCTTGGCAGGCAGGCGCACTTTCAGAGGTTGGAGAGTGGTCCCAGAGGACTTAGTCATCACAGACCTGGCGGGAGATGGCTTAAGGGCCGTGAGGCGGGAATCCTGCCTTGACAACCCAGACTTCGAGCCCGAGGACCTGGGCCTAGATCGAGACCTCTCCTGCTCCTGGTGCTCCCGATGTTTGTGATGCTTCTTGTGGGTAGGCAATTGCTCCAATTGCCCCGAGGACGAGCCGTGTTCCATGGCAGCCAATTTAGACTCCGCTAAAAAGGCGGAAAGGGACTTTTGTCACTTGATGCGTGTCCGAGAGTTGAAGACCTGACGGAGGGAACAGACAGAAAAGACGAGCAGAATGGCCGTCCTTTGAGGGGATCTGCCGCCTGCAGGAGCACTTGTTAATGTGCCCCTTAGAGGATGATGACATAGGCGAAGAAAATCCATAGATAAACGGTGGAGAATGGTAGGAGAGCGATCAGTACTGACGTGTGGTAACCAGAAGCAAACTAACCCAGGCCGTGCGGTGGGAAAGAACTGGAGCACATGGAAAACTCTTCCCTTGATATAGGGTGACATCGGGGGTGGAGCAGACGTCGTCGAGGGCGTTCCCACGTCGGTACTGCTAGAAGAAAGAATTTGCTGAGAACCGCCGACAGGTGGCGTCAGTCCTACTTGTGTTACCTGCTGCAAGAGCTTCCTCT
The DNA here is from genome assembly GCA_016271365.2 of Neoceratodus forsteri. Classification (NCBI taxonomy): domain Eukaryota; kingdom Metazoa; phylum Chordata; order Ceratodontiformes; family Ceratodontidae; genus Neoceratodus; species Neoceratodus forsteri. The sequence goes on from CM028132.1 coordinate 744,563,706, forward strand.
TGAAGTAAGATCTTGCTTTACTGTGCTCCCGCTGACATGCCTGCAGTGCGGCACAGGGATTGAAGTTGCAAACTGCTGTCCAACCTGAGCAGTGCCACAGTGGTGCTGAAATAACTGTCACTTAAGGATTAGCAGTCAGCAAAAAAAAAAAGGACAGAACTGGGACAAGTAAGCCAAAACCAGGACAAAAGTGACATTTTGCAAAACTTGTGGGGACACTGGGACATGTTGCCTAAAATAGGGACTGTCCTGGGAAAATAGGGACTGTTGGTAGCTTTATTCTTAGGCATCATTTACAACTTTTCTACTATTTGGCAGAATTGTACCATCTTATTTACATGGAGGTGCTATTTTTTGCATAATCTCTTGACCTGACTGCCAGAGCCACATGTTTACAGGGCTGCTGCCTTAGTAGCACTATACCCCTCTGCTTCTGGCCAGCAATGTTGAGACTCTGGCCTCATACCAAACTACTGTGCAAGGCATAAATTAGTGTCTGAGACTTGATTAGCGGCCTTTGCTAATCAAAGTAAAAAATGATTAGCAATTGGCCGGAGTTAATTAGCAATTACCAAAAATTTATATTTTTGCTCAAAACCCATAAAATGTACTTATCTTGCTCTATATTGATAAAATACACATTTACATAAGTTTCTGAGACTGGTATCTGTTTTATGTAGTCATTTCCAGAGAAGTACAGCAATTGTGCAGCAGCACATACGTTTTAAGAGCCGAGAGAGGATGTTTGCCAAAGCAGACCATGAGTTTGTGATCGTGAGTCGTGACAAATTAAATATAAATTTAAAATGAACCCCCTGCCCCAGCATAAAAACTCCACCTGGGACCATGATTGACCACACAGTTACCAACAAGGATTGGGTGTGATCTATTTGCTACTCTTCTCCACGAGGCATGTAGCCAGTAATTCTGACCTGTTTTGGGGGGGAGGGACCTGGGGGTGGTCCACCATCTGCAGCTGCCAAATCACCAGGACATCTTGATTTAGCCCTAAAATATGTCTACAGCCCTGTTTGGGTTGAATTCAGCTGGGGGTCCTGCTTTTTAATGTGAATCAATTTTTCTGCAGTATCCTCTGCCAGACTTGTTCTCCAGTCAGTTTTTACCTTGTTCGTAGTTGAAAAACACCTTTCTACAATTGCATTAGACACAGGAAATACTCTCAATGGGGGACTTCTGGTGACGTCACCGCCATGTGAAGAAGTACTTTACGGAGCTCCGTGGCGGTTTTGCCCAAAATAGTTAATTTAAATATTGAACGGAGCAACAAAGTCCAAAAACCTACCGGAACACAGGGAATAAGAATGGCAACCAGACAAAATCGCAAAAACAAGTCACTCAAAGGGACACCGAGCCGATAAAATGAAGCGACTGCAGCTCAGCACCAACAAGGAGGGCTTCATGGCGGCCTCATAACCAGCCTGCTTCCGATCTCAGTCGATATCGTCTGAGGACTCGTCGGAGGGAGAAGATTGGTCCCATAGAAAAACGAGGAGAAATTTAAATAAAATACTGGTGACAGTTGAACGCATAGACACCAATTTAACTGACCTGAGGTAAGAGGTCAGAATTCTAGATACAAAAGTGGCATCTAATACAACAGCACTCAGAACCATCACAGAAGCTCAAGAATCCACTGAGAGAGTTCTATCATACCTGCTACAGCAAGACCGGGAAACTACGGACTGCATGGAGGACCTGGAAAATAGAAACTGGCGAAACAACTTTAGGGTCCATGGTATCCCAGAGGGAGCAGAGGAGAGATACCCATGTATGATCTACTTCATACAGCATCTTCCATGGTCTACACTGTCCCTTCCATCAGATATCCATTTGGAGATGGACAGAGCACATTGATCTCTGGGCCCCCGCCCGACGAATCCAAACTCAAGGCCAAGATCTGTTATCATACGAATGGTGTATTATCAAGCTAAAGATATGATCTTACAGGAAGCCTGGAGACAAAAAGAACTTAAATATCAAGCCTCACAGATCTTTTTTGACCAGGATTATTCTCCAGCACTTCAGATGGAGAAGCAGAAACTACGTCCCATAATTAGAGTGCTTTGGGGAAAAAAAAGGGAATTAGAGCACAGATCAACTATCCGGCCCATCTCAAGATGTATACGGACAACAGAGTAAACATTTTTGCCTCATTAGTGGAAGCGGCCCCGTTCCTACAAACCCAACAAATCGAAGTACCAGAACACAACATTCAGACGCTGGAAAAGACCGAGAGGCAAGGAGCGTGGTCTGTGGCAGGCGCCACAAGTAAACAACCAGCACAAGGCTTTAGCTTAAAAGCACTGGCCCCTGATGTGTCCAAACTATTAAGAACAGCCAATATTAACAAGTCGCTGAAATTAAAGGTCACAAAATCTGCCAGAACTCAGACTCAAAATGCAGACAGGCATCCAGAAGAGTGACCAAGGACATAAAACAGACTCCGGTAATAGTTAACAGAACCATTTGTTTTTGGCCTGAGAAGGCCCAGTGCTGTATTATTAAGGCCTCCACCGCAGGAGATCGTTAGTTAGAATATCGGGGGCCTCATTCTATTTTACTTCAGTAAAGTTCTGGAAAGGTTGCAAAATTATGAAGCTCTTGTAAGAGTCAGGGCTGATGAAGCCACAGCACAGGATATGGTTTTAGATCTCACTTCAATTTTCTTAGCCATCTTAGGAAAAAGGTGGTGACGCTTAACCATTAAAAAAAGGTGGGACTTGGTTTTCCCCTTATACTGTACAGGGGAATCCCAACCCTTTCTGTGCTTACATAAGCGAAGGGAAGCTATAGAATACTTTTATATTTCTGTTTTACCTTATGACCTGAGGGCAAGAAGCCTCGGGCCATAGTTTTGGAAGTGAATAAGTTACTAGAATAAAAGCTCTGAACAAGAGCATTGGTAGTGTAATAGTTCTTAATTGCCTAATATAAAAAGGCATGGTTGATGTTGGTGTTGTAATTTTCATCGTTTTTCAATGGACACTTGTGACTCAAAGAAAATGCTGGGGGGGGGGGGCAGAGGCCGGATTTCTGGGAAATGAAACAGTTGCTCATTTTAAAGATCTCAAATGGCAGACTTAAAAATCATATCATACAATATAAAGGGACTTCATTCCCCGATCAAAAAGACCAGGTTATTAACGGAACTAAACAGGCTAGGTGGGGACGTTGTTTATTTACAAGAGACCCATTTGTATCTTGCAGAACATGCCAAACTCTGCAGACAGTGGGTAGCAGTAGTTGAATCATCCTAGGCACCCAACTGCCGGAAAACAGGAGTTGCTATTTTGATTGGGGGTCCCACTCCATATAGACAGTTGATAGGGGGATGGAAGGGCGCTGTGTTGCTATCTTGGGGACGATTCAAGGGAAATCCCTTCATCTGATAAACATTTATGCACCAAACCAGGGAACTGATGCCTTTTTACAGGAAGTAATGCACAAAATAGCACAACTATCCCCAGGACAGATAATTTTAGGTGGCAATTTTAATTCGGTTTCAGACTCTGCCCTGGACCGCTCATCTGGCAAGGACAAAACAAATAAACAAGCTACAACTGTTCTAAATAACCTAACAGAAGAGCAAGGTCTCCAAGGTGTTTGGCACGTACAGAAAGGGAACGAGAAAGATTATACCTTTTATTCAGCTTCTCAGAAGTCCTATTCTCAAATCAATCAATTTTTTACCCAGAAACAATATTTGCACGGGACAAAAGATATTAAAATACATCCCTTTACATTGTTGGACCACGCGCCACTGGTCTGGTGTATTAGGGTTACAAACCCGGAAAGGGCATTTCAGTGGAGACTTAACGTCTCTTTACTGAGTAATACCTCTTTTGTTAAACAATTAAAGGAAAAAATTCAAGAAATGTACGACATTAATATGACCTAGAATTGTTCCATTCTGTCCATTTGGGAAGCGATTAAGGCAGTAATAAGGGGAAAACTGATTAGTTCCACAGCAGCTCAAAAAAAATGTATAAACTTGGCCTTAAACAAATTATTATTAGAACAAGAAAACATAGAAAATCAGCACAAATTGAATCCAAACTGTCAGAAGCTCCTTAAAAAATTTTACGCCATTAGGGACCAAGTTCACAAAATGGAACAAGAAAAGGCAGAAAGGGCCATTAGATTTTCTAATCACAAATATCAGGAAATTGGAGGGGGGCAGCGAGACTGCTTGCTTACAGACTAAGAAAGCAACAGGCATCCTGCTGGGTAGCTCAAAATCAAGAACAAAACCTCCCCAGCAAATCCATAGACAAAACCAAGGGATATTGCAGAACAATTTAAATCATTTTATCAGCATCTATATTCAGACTCTAGCTCCCCGGACCAAATTATAGAAGGCACTAAAAGATTTCTGAATGGGCTTAAAGTTGTCAAAACTGGGGGAGATGTCTCTGCGAGAACTTAATGCCAGGGTCTCAGAGCAGGAAGTAAAATCAGCAATAAAAAGCCTTCACGGGCAAATCCCCTGGCCCTGATGGATTTGGACCTGAATTTTATAAACATTTAACCACCCGTATATCAAATATCGTAGCAAAAGTTTTCAGTGCCTGCCTGGAGGAAGGGAGAGTCCTCCCTTCATGGGATCATGCCTTAATAACGGTACTACCAAAACCAAATAAACCACCAGAACAATGTGAGGCCTATCGCCTGATCTCTCTCCTAAATCAAGACCTTAAGATCTTTACAAAAATTTTAGCTATCAGATTGCAAAGCACATTGAGAAAATAATACACGAGGACCAGATGGGATCATCCCAAACAGACTGTTTGGTCCTTGGAATCTCTCCATCCCCTGGATAGCTCTGAATTTGGTGCTTGTAGTAGTGGCAGCTTTGCAGAGTCCGAGAGAACTACAGTGTGAGTCAGGGTTTTTCCCCTTATTCTGCCCTCCCCAGGATGTCAACAGTGTGCACATAGATGCATGATGTTGCTTGGAGCCAGTAGACGTTCTTTCTGCACTGCTACTGTCTGTACTTCCACTCATGGTCACCCAGCTTGCACTGTTGTGGCTGAGCCTGTCTTCCCACCTCCCTGAAGAAGAGCCACCTCTGAGGCCTAGGCTCTTTGCTGAACCAGGGTCACAAGCAGCAGTGCTGATACTGTTCCGAAGGGCCAGCACTGGTTTATTCCTCTCTAAATCCATCTGCAGTCCCAGACATAAAGCCTGTGCCTTTAGGCCTGATTCCCCCACCCCAACTCGCATCATTCTGCCTGGTGTCAGGAAGCTTGAGTTGTGACAAGATCGTCTGGCCCCTTCTACCGTCTTCCCTCCCGGGGATCTTGAGCCATTTTTGAGGGCATATAGAAACCCAGATAAAAACAGCAGGAAAAAAACAGTGGCCCATCTGTCCAAATGGTTTTGGGTTCCTCTTCAGGAGTTCCAGCATAAAGCAGCTTATCCTGAATATTATTTTGAAGGAAAGCTCTAACTTTCTGGCCATTGCATTTAAGGCGATTTTGGATTTGGCTAAGACCATCTGGGCTAACCCAGTGTCCATGGGTCCATATACCACTGAAGGTGTGACAGACAGTAAGCTGTTTTATTTTTGGTATGCTGTCCCCATCTGAAGGTTTCAAATCCTTGGTCAAGCAGCCTTCCTGGGAGGGGATTCTGGATAATAGGGTACTTAAAGCAGCAGTATTTATTAGTCAGAAATGTATCATAAAGTTTTTTTTTAGTTATGTATATCTGGAAAAAGTCAATATACAATTTTTCATACCATTTTTTCTTATGTCATCTTTGAACTGAGATATGTGGTTTTAAAGTTTTTTTATACGTTCCTGCTTTCTTGCCATGCTCAACATGAAACAAGCAAATTTCTAGGGACATGGATATGTTGTTCATCCACACTTATTGGCAGGTTCCTTGCCGCTTTAAATCTTGCCGGAAGGTCTTCAAGCCGGCTCCTTCCACCCAACCGGGTGGTAAAACTCTCGGCTCCGGCCCATGACGCCAGATCTTCCTTACGCTTGGAAGCTCAGGTTCCCTCCTTAGCGTTGTAGCTTAAGATTGGTTCTAATTCTTGAAAGGTTCGAAATTGAAAAGTTTTGCAAAAGACTTGGTCTTCTTCTCCTCGCAGCTGCGATGGACAAATCGACTCCCGGTTTTCGGAGGTGCCCTTGCGGGCAGAAGATGTCTAGGACGGATCCGCACTCCACGTGCATCTACTGCCTGGGCCTTGAGCACGACCCGCAGGCCTGCGACTTGTGCTCTTCCTTTTCGGCCTACGTCCTTGAAGACCGTGCTGCCCGATTACAACTGGGACGCCCCAAGAAAAGAATTCCACCAGTGAAATCTAAAGAGGCCCATTGGCGGTGTCCGGCGGTGGGCTCGGCGGATCAGCTTGAGCAGATGATTGCCCTCGAAGAGGAGGCAGCGCGGGCCGCTTCTACCTCGGCTGCGGCATTTATCCCGCTCTCTCTCGGTGCCTTGTACTCTGCTTCTTTTAAGGAGCTTTGTCTGACCCTCTCGACCAAAGGTGAGGGTCTGTCTTCTTCGGGACCTTCTTCCAGGTCCAACAAGAGCAAAGGTAAGTCTCTCCGTCGACGCTCTTGGGAGCGGGAAAGATCCCCCTTCCCTTGTCGACAGTCGACTTCGGTCGACCCCTCAGCTTCGGCCACTGGCTTCACGGTGTCCCCGTCAGGCCAGTTGACCGAGACTCCGACGTGAGGTCGAGATTTTTCTCGACCCGTTAGACGGGTTGTCGGCTGGAGAAGCTGAGAATCCCCTCTCCCCGGTTCCCCCGGTGGGAGTTGAGGATCCCGTCGGCTCGTCTGTGCCTCCGGTTCCGGAGCCTTCGGTGGGATCGTCCGAGCCGAGGGGAGTGGCGATTTCCAACACTTCTCCTCGCCTTCCTCGGCCTAGTCGAGACTCTCGGTCTCGGTCTCGGACATCCTCGCGGTCCAACCGATCCCGCCGCCATAGGACCGAGGGAGGCTTCGGCGTAAGTTGCGTTGGAAGTACGAGGAACTCATGTGGCAACAGCTCCTTTTGACCGGGAATAAGCTGACCCAGTCGTCTTCCCCGGCCATTAAGTGGCTGTCACCGGAGCAGCCGAAACAACCCCTCGTTGTAGTCGAGGAGCCTGTTCTCAGGCCGGTTGTTCGGCCAATTCCAGCTGCCCCACCGATTCTGGTGGAACCTCCGCCTCACAGCCATTAGTTGGGGCTCCGACCAAAAATTCTCGGTCGGCTTTGGGTTTGCCCCATAGGCTGTCGGTCACCCTCACTCCCGATAAACCTCGGCAGGTGGAGGGTGGCTCAGGGCCGAGGCAGCTCTTTGAGGACTCTTCTGAGTCCGATGATGGTTCCTCCCTCTTCTCCAAGCGGATAGACTTGGAGTCCTCGGGAGGACAGTCGATGGACGATAGCCCTTCATCCTTCTTAGGGTTGCTTCGACTCATCTCGGAGTCCACCGGGATGAAGCTCGAACCCGTTTCTAAATGGGCCAGGTATCCCCTCACGGAGATTCTGGACCGAGGGGATTCTCCTTCGGAGGCCTTTCTGGTGGCCGAAGCCATAGTGGGTCCGGCCTTGGAACTCTGGCAGCATCCTGCTTCCTGCCCTGCGCCTTGGCCAGGATGGCCAGGAAGTATCACGGTCCCCAGTTCCCTGTCCGGTTTTGGAACACCCTCGGCTGAGGGTTGGTTACCGACAGCGTTTTCAGCGTGCGGAAAGCGCCAGGGATGTGGACAAACCTCCGACAAGGAATCCAGAAATTGGATTATGCGGCGAAAAAGACTATGCTGCGTCCTCTCGGACGCCGTCAGGCCAGTTCGGCCGTCCTCATGGCACATTTTTCTCACGCCCTGTTGGGCTCCCTGGATGAGGGTTGTCCTCATCTTCCCGCGAGATCTGCAGACTACCGTCAGGCAGGTGCGGGATCAGGGCAGGAACAGTGGCTAAACAGCAGCTCAGACTGCTTTAGACATCGAGGGACTCGTGCCAGGTCTGTGGCGGCCGCGGTGGCCATGCGTCGTCGGGCTTGGCTGAGGATATCCACCTTTACCTGGATACCCAGCACAAGTTGGCGGATGTTCCTTTTTGGGACTGACCTCTTGACCCTGGGTGGAAGGTCACCTGCAGAGGATTGAGAAGTCCAATGCTACCTTGGACTCGGTCTCTTCCGCTCAGAAGGACAATGGCAAAGCCACAGCCTAAGCCCTTTCGTCCTTCAGCGCCCGCGGCGCGCCCGGCCCAGCAACGTCAGGGCCAGCAGGCTCGACCTTGGTATCCCTAGCCCATGCCGTCGGCTTCCTCCAACAGGAAGCAGGGAGGTAAAGGCCCAGGAGGTTCCTCGGCCGGTCCCTCCTCCAAGCCTGCCCAGTGACGGGCTGAGGGGTGTTGCCCCCATCCCTGTCACTTCACCCCTGGTTCCCCCCGATGGGGGATGGCTCAGACACTTCCTTTTCGCCTGGTCCGCTGTTACCACGGACAGGTGGGTACTGGAGGTGGTGGGAAAAGGCCTACCTCTGGAATTCGAGCAGGCCCCGCCCTTCAGAGCCGTCAGACTGGGGCCTCTGTCCGACAGCTCACTGCTGGCTCGCCGAGCCGACATCGCCTCCTCCTCCTCCAAAAGGAGGTGATCACGGAGGGAGGGACCCCTTCAGACCCGGGTTCGTGTCCAGGTATTTCCTGGTTCCAAAACGGACGGGGGGCTGGCGCCCCATTCTCGACCTACACGACCTGAACAAGTTCCTAAGGTCTCGAACCTTCAGAATGGTCACTCTGGAGCAGATAATACCATCTCTGGAACACAGCGTGTGGTTCTGCTCTCTGGACCTACAGGACGCGTTCTTTCACGTCCCTATCCGTCCGTCCCATCAGAGATTCCTCCGCTTCTGAGCAGAGGGATCCCTCTTCGAGTTCCGAGCCATGCCTTTCGGCTTATCTCCAGCTCCCAGGGTCTTCACCAAATGCATGGCAGTGGTGACAGCATTCCTGCGGCGCCGAGGGGTCCGGGTGTTGCTTCTGGTCTTCAAGACTCTCCCGGCGTACTGCCTTCATGTGCCTCAGGAGTCCAGGGTGTCCCAGGACATGCTGTCCACCCTTTGCAAGGACATTGGTCAGTTCCTTGCAAAAGGGGGAAGCCCATGTCCTGGATGCCCTGTCCAGTGAGGGTTGCATGTTCAGATACTTCTGGTCTGGGGGGGGGGGGGGCTGCACCTCATACATGAGGTACATAATCTCAGCCAGTTCATGCGAAAACGCATGTTCTGGATGGTCGCTCCTGTGCCCTGATCCACTTTCAGGGTATCCCCCGCCTCCTCATGCAGGCCTCGGAGGCGCCCGGGGATCTCTTTTATTTTCTTGGAGGCTTGCTTTCGGACTGGATGCTTCATTCCTCCCAGCAGATCTGGTTGGGACTCCTGCTGATCTCCCTTCTGGAGCCCTTCAGTAGTTCCTTACCCTGACCAACCAGGATGTGTTTTTCCCTGGTGCTCATATGTCTGTTATCTGGTCTGCTCTCCTAATGTATTTCTGGATTTGTCTTTCTGCCAGGGTCTGTTAACCTCTGTCTCATCAGGATGCATCACTGTGCCTGGTTGTCTACAGTTCTGTTTCTCTCGTGCCACATGTCTTCGCCTACAGACTTGAGTCAGGACATGGTACTTTCATTGGTCCTTACCCCATCCCACCCCACCTTTGGTGGTGCAGTTCAAGTCGACCTCTCCTGTGGCTCAGTGTCTTCGCCTTCGGGTTTGAGTTCAGACACCATGATTCTTCCCCATCGCGGCCTCTCTGCTGCCCGCGGAGCAGGTCAAGTTGACCTCTTATGTGGCTTTGCCTTTGCTCCCATTCAGCTCGTACTGCTTGGGAATCTCCCAGAAGTAATGACTTACTGCAAGAGACTGGTCCCTAGAAGATAGTATCGTTACGTAAGAACTTACCGTAACAGTAGATCTTCTGAGGACTGTCTCTTGCAAGTAAGTGCCCCACCCTCCGTCCCCCTGCCTACTTGCTTCGAAATCTGCAACTCCAGACATTGGGTGGGATAGCTGTTCTCTGTTGTATTTTTTTTTTCAGGCCCTCGTTTGTCTCAGCCCAGGCTGTGCTCGCCGGCGATGAACAGAGGGTGCTGAGGCCGCCCACTCTTATACACATCCAGACGAAGTGATGTCGTGGGGCCGGCCCCCGTGGAAGACTGTTAGAAGAAGCTACCGTGCGACAGTGACACCTGGTGGATACTCCCAGAAGTAATGACTTACGGCAAGAGACAGTCCTCGGAAGATCTACTGTTACGGTAAGTTCTTGCGTAACGATACTTTCTAGAGGTGATATATGTTCATCCACATGAACCCACCCAACCTCCCTGGCTTTAACGTACAATCTGAGCTTCCAGCGAGCAAAGATCTGGCATCATGGGGCGGAGCCGAGGGTTATACCACCCGAGAGGGTGGGAGGAGCCAAGTTTAAGAACTTCCGGCAAGATTTAGAGAGGAAAGGACATGCCAAACAGTGTGGAACAACATATACCACTCCTAGAACTACTGTTACAGGTGAATAACCTGTTTTTATATTCTTTTACAGAAAATAAATCACTTTTACAGTGATTTTTGATGTGGTGTATGTCATCGAAGGAACCGCCAAAATTGTTCCGCTACCATGACTGCTGTGAAATGATTTACACCAGAAACTCCCATGACATCTATGTTTGCTGTCTAGGCCCGGACCACAATGTAAAAATCCTTCCCTGTCTGTTGGCGCATCAACTCTGCGACCAGGCAGCGCCATAAAGTGGCCCTCGAGAAGCATCTCCTCAAGAAGACAGTGGCCATGTTGGAGAAGGAGCTCCCAGCAGAAGAGCACTGCCAGGTCATCAGGGAGTCATAAATATAAACATTAGGACACGGAGAAGCAGAAAACCTCCCCGGTGCGTTCCAGGCAGCCCCTCCACATAGCAGGTACGACTTCCTTTGTGCCATCAACTGCTTCCACGGCGACACGCTAACCCCCTTGACTGGCGACACACCAAGTTTGGGGCTTGCCGCAGACACTACCATATGTAGTACGACTGATATGTCGACGTCTGGGTCGCAGCCTCCCCTGACGACTCCTTCAGTCACATCCATCGACCACATGGGTGCTGACATTCAGGCAATACTATAATTTTTTTTCTGATGTAGACACCTGCTACCTACTCCACCATCCCTGGGGGCCCATCGACAGTGCCTGCTACCAATCCTCTCAGCAATGCAAGGCAGACCCTTCCCCCAACTGCCTCCTAGGGCACCACCGACATTGTCAGCATGTTCTCTGCTGCCGTCAACCCACTCAACGACGATTACAAGTACAATCTTGACTTAATGCAAGATGGGCCAGCTGGCTAATGCAGTGGTAGTGCTACCACTTGTGACACTGGCGACCCGGGCTCGAAAAGAGTCCGAATCATCGGAGGGTCAGATGAGGAGAGGTTTGAGTGTCCGTGGAACAGCTCTGCTCCTCTGGGGTGAGGGTGGGGTAAGGCTTAGTGCTTGACTGGCCTCTGTTGGAAGCAAGACAAGCTCGAGCTCAGACCTGAGGGGGGAGAGACAATGTGACAGACGTCTGAGCACATGCTTTGATGTCAGGCGCAAGTCACACCTCTGGGGAGAAAAGTGGAAAAATGGCCCCTGAGCTTCGGGATGACAGAGCACCCAGCACCACACTGGATCTCCCCTGCCTGACCTGTGGCGCTGGTCTCCTGATGAAGTGACGGAAGTTCGAAGGGGGGGGCCCTTATCTCTGCCTGGGGGGTAAACCACGGTTACAGGGGGGAGGACTGGCGGCACTGGTTCACGGGCACGAGGGGGACACTAGTTTCGTGGGATGCCTTGGCGACTCCCAAATGAGGTGGAGTTCAGGTGGCCTGAGGGGATAAAACATGCAATAAAAAAATGCAGGATGAGGAGGAAGAGGCTGAGGAGTAAGTTGAGAGCCACTATGGCAGGGGCACCAGCTCTACAGTGTCCACCTGCAGTGAGGACTCTGTGGTCCACACTCCAAGGTCACCACCCGAGGACCCTACTTTCCTCACCATGATGCAGCGGTTGTAGGCTGCCATGGACTTTGACTTAGAAGAGCAGGACACTACTAAGAAAATGTTATAGATTTTCTGGACCTGCCTGACTACTCTTCTATTGTGGTGCCACCTCCCTGCTTTAGATGATGCCACCTTTGCTGCCTGGTATAGGCCAAATGTTCTAGTCATATCAAGGAATGCAGACAAAATGTACATGACACCTTTTGGGAAGCCATTTCTTGCTACCCAGCCTGAGGCAGACTCTGCGTTTGTAATGCTGCCCATGATTGGTCAAGGGCACCTTTGCATCTGAGTTCCCTCATCCTAGTAAGAATCCAGGAGGCTAGACCTTTTAAGCAAAAGGACCTTTGCCTCTTCTTCATTGGACCTTCGTATTGATAACTACTAGGCCCACATGCTAAAGTATAAGGTCAAGGCAGCTGCACAAGCCTTAACCAGAGAGCACCCCCAAACAAGAGCTTCTTAAGGCTCTTACTGCTGGGGCTGATGTGGGCAAGCATCTACTTAGCATGACTTGCAGTGTGTCAGATGCCTCTGGCATCTGTCTCAGGAAGTAGTCATGGCTCAGGGTGACAGGGTTTGCGAATGACATGCAACAGTCTGTTCTCAATGCCCCTTTCTGAAGACATAAGCTGTTTGGTTCTGATGTCCAAGACATGCATTCCAACCTTCTGGCCTCAGGCAGAACCCTGAAGTCTGTGCATTCCCTTTACCATACATAGCCAGTGGGTAGGCACAGGGTTTCCTTTTGTCTAACTGGTGCCAGGCAGTGCCCAGCAACCAGACAGCAGGATAGGGGCAAGGGAGCAGGAGCCTTTGCCCACCTCTGGCACCACCCCAGGTACCCATTCTAAAGCCCCCAGAGGTGCTACTGCAAGTGGAGCCACCACAACCAGTTCCACAAGACTTCTTGTACACCCCCAACCACCATCTCTTCCAGAAGTGGTTGTAGGGGCCACCTCTCCCTCCACTTAAATCAGTGGAAAGAAGTGACAGCAGATGCCTGGGTATTAGAACTCGTAAAACATAGACATGCTCTGGAACTTTTGGGCACACCTCCAAATCATCTGCCAATGGTACCTTCTCTGTCCTCCAGAACACCTTCCTCTGCTCCTGGAGAAAGTTCAGACCTTACTTCAAAAGAAGGCAATAGAGCCTATGCTCTTTGAACAAAGGCACATGGGGTCTTACTCTTGGTGATCATTGTATGGTGTGGTTCAGCATAAGGACAGGGCCAGAATCTAAGCACACTAAAACAAGGGTCCTGGACTTCAGGAGAGCCACTTCCAAGAAAATGGGAGAGTGCTTCAAGGAAACCCAACCAGGAACAGAGGAAATGGGTGGTGTAGAGGAAAAATGAGCAGGGATAAGGAAGGCAATTGAAACCGCAACTAACCTCTGTGTCAGGCAGATCAGTAAGAGCAAGAGAAAAAAGAGAGCACAGTGGTTCTCCAGGAAAGTAGCAGAAAAGGTAAAGGAAGAGTGCATTTAAAAGTTACAAGTCGACACAGAAAGGAGAGGATAGGAAAATATATCAGGAGAAACAAAGGGAGGCAGGGAAGGTAGTTAGTGGCGCAGTAGGTAGCACGCTCTCCTCTGAGGCTGGGAGATCAGAGGGCTGTGGGTTCAGTTCCCACATCTGGCACTTGGGTTAATATCCCAGTACTGACACTGTAGTGCAGCATGAGAGGGGTGCTGCACTTCTGAGGTGCAGTCCTTCGGATGAGACGTTAAACCGAGGTCCCATCTGCCTGGATTGGTGGTAGTTCAGGTGGATGTTAAAGATCTCATGGCACTTATCGAAAAGAGTAGGGGAATTTCCCTCAGTGTCCTGGCCAAATTTCCCTCATTCACTAAAAATACCACCAACAGCTTAATCTGGTTCAAGGTCAGTTGGCATTCATCTGTATCCCCCTCCCCCGGGTCATGCCTGAAAATAGGAAGGATTTGTCTAGTGCACTTACCGGGTCAACAAAAACTTTAAAAAAAAAAAAAAAAAAGGCACAAACAGAAAAATATTGCAAAGTCAGCAAAAAAGGGGGACAAAACATTCTTCAGGTACGTAAGTGAAAGGAAGAAAAACAAGGCAGGGATAGAAAGATCAAAAGGGGGGAAGGAAGTGTGGAAGAGGATCAGAAGAAAGCAGACATATTGAGCAAGTGCTTTTGTTCAGTATTCACAAAAGAAAGGGGTAGGTGACAGGCCGCAGATAGAGAAAAAATGGACCTTAAGGGGCGGGAGGTGGGCACTAGCCCTTTTATAGAGGAGGCAATCCTAAGGGAACTAGCAAAGCTAAAAGTAGACAAGGCAATGGGGCTGATGGAGTCCACCCCAGATTTGTAAAGGAGCTAAAGGAGGAACTGTCTGCACCTCTAGCATACCTGTTCAGTCTATCACTCGAGACCAGGGATATTCTAGGCAACTGGAGGAGGCAGGAAACTACCAGCCTGTAAGCCTAACTTTTGGTAGTGGTCAAGGTCATGGAAACACTGCTAAAGGAAAGGATTGGGGAACACCTGGAAACTGGTGGCATGCGGAATCTGAGGCAGCATAGGTTCACAGAGGGGAGGTCTTGTCAAACGAACCTGATGGAGTTCTTTGACTGGGTTGCCAGGGAGGTTGATCGGGGAAGGACGGTGGATGTGGCCTACCTGGATTTCAGTAAGGCGTTTGACACCATCCTACACAGAAGGCTAGTAAGCAAGTTGAGCAGCCTGGGGATGGGACCAAGGATAGTAACATGGGTACGAAACTGGCTGAGTAACAGAACTTTGAGAGTGGTTGTAAATGGAGTTCATTCGGAAGAAGGTAAGATGACCAGCAGGGTGCCTCAGGGGTCAGTACTGGGACCAGTCCTCTCCAGTGTCTTTATTAGCGACATCTCAGAGGGCTGGAGGAAAAGTATGTCTGTTTGCAGTTTGTCATGTCATCTGCAACAGAGTAGACCGGGGGCGGGAATTAGGAAGATCTGAAAAGCTAGAAAACCTGTCAAGGGTCTGGCAACCGCGCTTTACTGTCAAGAGCAGCAAAACTATGCACATGGGGCACAGACGCCCACGGGCAACATATCAGTTTGGGGGTGTTATTGACCACAAACGGGACAGGGATCTGAAGGTCATCATCTCTGATGACCTGAAGGTAGAAAAAAAGTGTGATAAGGCAGTGGGAAGGGCAAATAGAATGCTGGGGTATATAATGAGGGGCATCACCAGCAGAAAGAGGGAGGTAGTGTTACCCCTGTACAGATCAGTGGTGAGGGCCCCACCTGGATTACTGTGTCCAGTTCTGGAGGTCCCATCTCAGGAAGGACATAGATCGGGTGGAAGCAGTACAGAGAAGGGCAACCAAAATGGTGCATGACCTTCATCATAAGCCCTATGAGGAAAGACTCCGGGAATTAAATATGTAGTCTCTGGAGGAAAGAAGAGAAAAGGGAGACATGATAGAAACATGGATACCTCAAGGGTATCCATGAGGTACAGGAGGGTAGCATATTCCATAGAAAAAGATGATCAAGGACAAGAGGGCATGATATGACGCTGGAAAGGTGGAGATGTGAGGAAAAACTTCTTTATGGAAAGGGTGGTGGACAAATGGAACAGCCTCCCAGCAGAGGTGGTAGTTACAGAAATGGTAACGGGTTTCAGACATGCATGAGATAGTCAGAAGGGGACCTTAGTAACAAGGGGGGGTGTAAAACTGGAGATCAGTTAGGGTCTGCGGTAGCTCAGTAGGCATGGACTTAGGGCAGACCGCAACAGCATCTTTGTTTCTATGTGGTACATCCTGGTCCCAAAGTGGATAGGTGTCCTGTGGCCTATTCTGGATCTCAAAGAACTGAACTTTTTCGTAGAGTACAAAAAGTTCAGAATGGTCACTCTGTGTGGCCTGCTTCTATTGCCGTAGGCATGGGATTGGATCTGTTCCCTAGACATGTAGGATGCTTACCTTCATATCAAAATTTGGAAGCCTTACAAAAAATACTTGAGGTTCCAGTTCCATGGGGAACATTACTAATTCAGAGTGTTGTCCTTTGGGTTGTCTTCTGCGCCACAGGTATTCACTAAATGCTTGGCAGTAGTGGCAGCATCCCTTCACAGGTCAGTCGTCTGTTTTCCCTTTGCCTGGATGACTGACTCTTGAAAGCCCACTCAAGGGACCAACTCCTGCACACATTAGATTGAACTAAGCAGCTGTTCGATACTTTGGTGGTCACTGTCAACATACCCAAGTCAGTGTTGACCCCGTGCCAATAACTGCAGGATACAGGAGTAGTCTTGCACACTGCTCTTGGACCAGCCTTCCTGCCCCGGAGAGAGCCCAACACCTGATTGCTCAAGCACTGCTAGTACATGAGTGCCAGTATGTCTTAGCAGGGACATTCCTATGGCTCCTGAGCCTCACGGCAGCTGTCATTGCCACGGTACCTTTGGCCAGACTGCACATGAGGATACTCGAGTGGACCCTAAGAGTCCAGTGGGGATTAACTCACAACCTAGAACAAAGGGTTCTAGTCACATCTCCTGTGTGCAGCATGCTCAAGTGGTGGATAGAACCAAGCAATCTGTTAAAGGGGGCTCTACTTTGGGGGTATCTGTCATCAGGTGACACTGTAGAAACTTCACCGTTGGTGAAGCAGGATCCACACGGAAGATTTTCAGCTGTACAACTGGAGCCGCCCACGCCAACATTACCAACCCTGTAAAGGTGCGAGGGCGCCTCCCTCTTCAGTTCTCTTCTGCTGTCTACTCAGTCTGCATGAGTCTCTGTGGAAGCTCCGGCACAGTTCCGCGCCTTTTTGGTCTACAGCTTTTTGTATATATACTTACTCTGGAATCTCTTTTATAGAAATTCCCTTATTTTATGTCGGGGGTTAATCCTTCTGCTTCTCTTCCGTCACTGCCATTGCGAAAAGAAAATTGCCTCCACAGACGAACACTCTGTCTGTGTCTGCTGCCTTGGGCCTGACCACAAATTTTCTGACTGTGAACTCTGCCAGATGTTTAATCAAACAACCCTCAGGTGACGAAAGAAGGGTCTTAAAAATTTCTTATTGGAACAACAGGTAGGCAGTTCTGGACAGGGTCCTCTGGGACCCCAACTTCTCAGTCGCCGGCAGGGTCATTGAACTCCCAGGCCGCTAAGGCTGGAGACAAGTCCTTTTGGAAAAGTCATGAGAAACTAAGATTGGGACCGCTCCCCCTGGTGGCAGTCCCACTCCCCAACAGCTTCCTCCTTTCCATCTGGTGGCATTCTGTTGACTGCTGTGGTGTCGATGCACAAATCTACTGTCCAGGTACTGTGTGCTGACCAGACCCATACCGACGGCTCCGTCGTCCGATTCTCTGAACGGCTTGTTGTTGACCTCAGGGTTGTCTGCTCCTCTTTTGTCCACGACCCTCCCAGCGTGGCCTGATCTTGCTTCAGGCATTTGGGCAATGAGCTCTTTGGGTTCCCAGGGCCCAACCGACAGGTCGTCTCTCCCAGCTCCGTTGACCCTTCTTCCATCGACGCAGGGTTTGATGGTCGTCTGTCTCAATGAGAGCCTCACCAAGTTCAGTTCGGTGATTGTTCACCAACTTGGTGCCTTCAGGCCTACCTCAGAAGCACCGTCGATGGCAGCTTCGTCATTGACACCTCCTAGTCTGCCACGGGCTGCTCCCTGTGGGTCATCATTGGCGCATCTTATGTCCGACCTGGACCTGAAAGAGGTTGACGTTGAAGAGGAGCATCACCTTGACCTCATTCAGCCTGATTAGGAGGAGGAGGAGGAAGATCCCCTCACTTCAGACAGGTCCACTGCTTCTTCGGTTAGTGAGGACTGTCAAACACACCCATAGGTCTCCTCCAGAGGACTCCACCCTCCTCAATATTGTGAAGTGGTTGTCCTCTGCCATGTTTTATTTATTTATTTGAATCTAGGATTACAAGTACCTTTGAACCAAGGCTCTTTTACAGAGGTTCCACGTCAAAGGAGGTACAATACAGAGTAGACGAGACATTCAGTTATAGTGAGCAAGGTAAACATCATAACACTAAATAAAAGTATGTGATTATGGACATACAGGCTAATGAGTGCTAGTGCACTGAGCAGCAGCAGAAGGAGAACAGAACAAGTCGGGGGGGGGAACTAACTGAGGGAGCAGCAAGAGGCATTGTCATAATACAGGTAGAAGTGCTGAGGCGAAGAAAAATGAGACTGGAATAAGAAAGAATAGAAGCGGGGGGGTAGAGGATAGCGGAAGTGCAAGTTGGGGACTAGAAGGGCAGCTTAGAGTGGTGGGGAGGTGGGTTAAAGAGGCAGTAGGGAGTGGGGGGGAGGTAGGCAGTTAAGTTGGGCCATAGCAGGTGCTGGAGGCAGTGAGGTGTAGGCGGAGTTTGGACTTGAATGGTCCAAGCATTGGCACAGATGAGATCACTGCTCAGTATATTCATCCAGCTGGGGGCCGTATAAGTGAAGGATCTTTAACCTTGAGAAGTACAGCAGCAGGGAATCTGAAAGAGCTGGGTTGCAGAGCTTCTTGTGGGTCTAAGCTTGCTGCTAGGGCAAAGGAGAGCTTTGACTCCAGGTGTTGCAAGACCCAAGGTGATTTTCCTTGCCATAGTGCAGGTCAGGTATTTAATGCAGTTGGAGAGTTGAAGCCAGCCAGATTGTGCATATAGGTCACACGTATGAGTGAGATGGTGGGAGCTAGTGATGAGCCATCAGGCTTTGTTGAGCGTCGTGGATATGCGCCTAAGAGCCATCTGTGAGGCGGAGCCGCAGATGATGAGGCCGTAGTCTATAATTGAGACAACTGACCTCTGAACAGCGACCCTTAAGGCTTCTGGTGTAAGGTGCTGTCTGTGCCTGTAGAGGAGACCAAGGCGGGTATTAGCAGCTTTGGCAGCACTGTCGATGTGGGTTCCATAAGAGAGGTGACTGTCTAAGGTGATCTCAAGGTATTTAAAGGAATGAACCTGCTCAAAGGTGGCTTTAAGGCAGTTTGTGATAGTCAAAGGTTGCAGCTTGTATTTGTTGTGAGTGCTGCAGAAAAACCTAGAATTTTTTTTTTGTTTGTTTTTGTTTTTTATAGTTAAGTAGCAGTTTATGCTTGCTAAACCAGTTTTCAACTGAGGTGAAGCCATGCTGAACTGAAGTTTGTCTTGGAGGGGTAGGAGATCCTTATGGGTTGCATGACTGACGGTGTCAACATAAAGGAGGATTTGTTCTGTGCAGGATTGTGGAAGGCTGTTCAGAAAGAGACTAAACAGGAGGGGCCCCAGAATAGATCCCTGTGGAACTCCTGATTGGATGGGTCTTGCATCGGAGAGGACATCAGCAATTTTGACTCTTTGGGAGTGGTTTTCCAGGTAGCTTTTGAACCAGGCTGAAGAGACAGAGGAGAGGCCAGCTAACTGGAGCTGCTCTATTAGAAGACCATGATGGACGGTATCAAAGGCCTTTGTTAGATCTATAAAAACAGACCCAGCAAGGAGGCCATTGTCCAAGGAACTGTGGGTTGCACCAGTGAATTTAAGGAGGGCAGAGGTAGTGCTGTGCCCTTTTCTGAAGCCATGTTGTTAAGAGCATAGGATATTCGGTAAGCTGGTCAGGTACTGTACGGTCCAGGGTCTTGGAGAGTGGGGGCAAAATGGAGATTGGGTGATAATTCACATGGAGGGCCTTATTGCTACTTTTGTGGACAGGGGTCATGGGTGTGGACTTCCAGATGTCAGGAAACTGCCCAAGAAAGAGGAAGAGGTTGAATATCTTAGTGAGTGGTCCAATCACATCGTCAAGGGTGAGGGACAGTATTTTGAGGTCCAGTGAGTCAGCACTACTTCTGGAATTTGGCCATTGCTTTCTTAATATATTTGAGGGTTTCATGCATCCAAAATGGCTTTAAAGTAGAAAGGTGAGTAGGTAGACGAGAGCGGGAAGCTGGGGTGGTGGGCTGTAGTAACATCTTCATCAAAAAAGTCGGGGGAGAACACTACTGAGGTCAGTAAATGCAGAGTTGAAGGTGCTGGCGATAGTAGTAGAGTCAAATGTGGTTGTTCCATCAATGACGAGCATAGTGGGGGAGGTTTTCGGTTGTTTCCCGGTGAATTCCTTGATATTATTCCAGAAAGCTTTCCCGTTGCCCCACGTATTGGTGAGGACTTCTTGTAGTAGTTACTTTTGTGAAGACAGATTTATTTTGTGCAATCATTATGGGCACATCAGTAGTTTTGGAAGTAGGATGGCGAGCCAGATGTCCTTGTCCGTTGCCAGAGCAAATCCCTGGATTTCAGCTGGGCAATTAGATCTGAGGAGAGCCAAGGGTTGCACATGCCTTTTACTTTACGTTTTTTGAAAGGGGCATGGGAGTCGCAGGTGGCATTGAAAATGGTAATGAAGTGATCCAGGGCCAAGTTGACATCCTCCGCTGCGTAAACTAGGGTCCAATCTTGCTATCTGAGTTGGGATTTGAGGTGTGACAACTGGCCACTTGACCGTACTCAACTATAGATGATTCTAGGTGGAGGCTTGCAGAATTTGTTGGTTCATTGACAGGGGAGTGGTCACTGAGGTAGTCCGGGAGGACAGAGGCGTTAGTGATCCGATTAGGATGACTGGTCAGGACCCAATCAAGGAGGGTACTAGTGCCAGTTTTGAAGTTTTGCCTGGTTGACGAGTCAACCAGTTGGGTTTCATACTGAGGAGGAGGATGTGACCAGGAAAGATTTGGTGGACTTAAAGCAGCAGTACAATGTAAAACAAAATCTGCACATTTTTCAACAGTTTATTCCCTGATCTCTACTGAGCATTTCCCTGGTACCCTTTCCAGCCAGCAATGTAGTATCACTGAGTAACTTGCGCAGTTTTCCTTTGCTTTTGTTCACATTTCTGCCACTTGGCATGCTGCACTGGAACCCCCTCTGCTGCCAACTGCAGATGTGTATAATTGGCAGTACTACATAGGGACATCAGGACAGTTCGGCACAGGGTCCCACTGCAGTAACCAAAAGACATGATGCGACCTGCAGGGGAAGCGCAGCTGAAAATTAGTCAGCCACCATATTTATTGTGGTGCCACAACAATTCAGATAAATTGCAAATATTTAAAAAGCTAAAGATGACTGAAAATATTTACAGATATGGAAACTGGAACTATGGCTGCATGCTTCCAGCCAAAAAGCAGAATTTCGATAAATCACTTCCTGATTAGGTAATACTGCTGCTTTAATGGAGATCCCAGAGTCTCTTCCCAGGATCATTCCGCCTATGTTGCTTACCTTGAGGAATGCTGCTACTGTAGCCTGGCACCAGCCTGACATGGTGACAGCTATGCCCAGGATGGCACATAAACTTTATCATGCCCCCTCAGAGGTGTACACATTATGCTGCTCAGCCTGAAACAAATTTGGTGGTCATTAAGACTGCTAACGACAGGGCTAAGGTGCCCACGCACCTTAGCTCCCTTCCCCAGACAAGGAGTCCCGCAGGATCGACCTCTGGGGCAAGAGAGGTTTATGAATCCTCTGCCTGGGGCTTGAGGATTGCTAATTACCTGTCCCACATGGGGAAATGCCAGAAAACTAACTGGAGGAAGGGCAAGGCCGTGGCCCAAGCTCTCCCAGAAGGTTCTCTGAGACGAGATTCTCAAATGCTTGCAGACAGCTGAAGATGTCAGCAGCCACCTTCTGCAGGTCCTGTATGATATCTGACACTATTGCCAGGGCTGCCCCTACCAGCATATGCCTCTGTAGGTTCTCCTTGCTGAGGGTCTCTGGCTTTACTGCTAACATCAGGCAGAAGGTACTTAATGCCCCCTTTTATGGGGCTAAGCGTTTTGGTCCTTATGTTCAGGACATCATGAATGACCTGCAGGCTTCTGGCAGGGCTGTTAAGTCTATCCATTCACTTTACCACACACACAGCAGCAGAAAGGCAGACAATGCCCTCCTTTTCATAGGGCAACCAATAGACAGGGAGCAGCTTCTCGCCCCCAAGGCAGGTGAAGAGCCTCCACTGCCCTGCCCACTCCCTCCAATACTGGAGCTGCAGTCAAGTGCCCCAGAGGAGATGGTCCAACCCCACAGGCTGGATCCTTCTCTGCTTGACTCCTTGCCTGGTTCCTCTTCTGGTCCTCGACCAAGAGGTGGTGCTCAGAGGTCTGTTCTCCCTCCATCTAAATCAGTGGAGAACCATAACATCAGATGCTTGGATTCTGCAACTTATAGAAATGGGTCACACCTTGAAGCTCCTCGAGCACCCTCTGGAGACTCCCCCAGTGCCCTCCAGCTATCCAGCCAGTCTGCCTGTACTCTGGGATAAAGTACAGTCCCTTCTTCACAAGCAGGCCATTGCACCTGTGCACAGGTGCCAGAGAAACACATGGTTTTATTCCAGGTTTTTCCTGTTTCCCAAAAAGACCGGGGATTTGAGGCCTAATTTGGATCCAAAAGACCTCAATCTGTATGTCCAGTACAAAAAAGTTCTGGATGGTCACTTTGTCCGGTTTGATGCCTCTGCTCAAGCAGGGTGACTGGCTATGCTTTCTGGACATGCAGGACGCTCACCTGCTAATCTCGGTCTTTTCTCCTCACAGGAGGTTTCTCTGGTTCTTTTTCAGAGCAAACATTACCAGTTCAAAGTGCTGCCCTTTAACTTGTTCTTTACAAAGTGCTTATCCGCAGTGGTTGCAGCCCTCAGAAGGGAGGGCATGTATGTCTTCCCTTATCTGGATGACTGGCTGCTAAAGGCTTTGTCCAGAAACCAGCTTCTGGAGATTTTAGAAAGAACTCGGCAGTTGTTCCTCTCCCTGGGCATGACCATAAACCTGCCCAAATCGATCTTGATCCCATCCCAAATGCTGCAGCACACAGGGGCAGTTCTGGACTCTGCTCAGAGGAGGGCCTTCTTACCTCAGAACAGGGTGGAGTGCCTTATTGCACAGGCCCAAAGCCGTCATGTCCCCTCTAGAGTATACCTGTGGCTGATGGGCCTGATCCATTCCACTTGCCAGACTCCATATTCATATTCTCCAGTGGACTCTCAGGGTGCAGTGGCACCAGCCGACGAGCAATTTGGACCAGTTGCAGTAAAAGTAGTAAAAATGTTATTTATACAGCGACAACACCATTAGGGATATACATATATATATATATATATATATATATTATTTTATGGCAAAAACTGCGTTTAATGCATCAATTAGGGTTAAAGTGACAAAAGTCAGGAAATGAAACTATAGGGTTGAATTACCCCCCCACACACATCCTCCACAGAGTGACAGGCATAGGGTGTGCCTTATAGGTCGTCCGGCCCGACTTTACCCCATTCCATGTGTAAGCAGGTTGACATGCTACAGTAAAGGAGAATGAGGTGACAGGCCTCACGACCCCGTGGCACACCCTGGCGTCTGTCACTCTGTGGAGGATGTGTGTATGGGTTGTGTTGGGGGGGGGGGAGTGTTAGGGACTCAACCCTGACGTTTCATTTCCTAACTTTTGTCACTTTAACCCTAACTGATGTGTTAAACGCAATTTTTTGCCATGAATTTCCTTACTTTTTGAAAAAGTGTAATATAACTAGTGAAAAAACATGTATTGGTGGGAGCACGGTTACGCATAGCTACAGAGCCATTCAACAGCCCAATAGGGCAAGGAACCCTTGTAACACAAATTTGACTGTCTCATTAACCGTGCAGCCTATAGAAAAAATTCCACTGCATGGTTAGTCTGTGGTTTAAAATCTTAACCAGTAACGAAAACTCTGTATCTCGCTTCGTTTCAAGATAATGGCACCGAAAGGAGTGACTGACACCGCAGTGTAATCCTATGGGGAAAACGTCAATTTCGTCATGGTATATCTATGCAACCACTTAATTCCCCAGCACCTAAACAGCATAATTCACACCCGTAGGGTATCCCCTCCACACCCTGTAAATTTCATGTAAAAAGATCAAACCATTAATGAGCCGTGCAATTCTAAAGTTTTTACACCTTTAAACGTTTCAGTCGTGAGATAGCAAAATCTTAGGCCGTGAGATAAATCCTAGTCTGCGCCCTAAGAAAATCCTAATCCACGAGGGGACATCTGGTCGTCAAATTCTGGCTATCTGGTCGTCCCCTCACGAACAAAGCTCACGGACTAGGATCGTCTCGCAGACCAGGATTTTGCAGGCTCGTGAAAGAAGAATTTTTAATTTTCAAAAAACTATTTTTTGACAGAAATTAAGCAAACCAAAGACATGGCTTTGTAGAGGGGGTCACCCTGAACAAAAAACATGCCTCATTTGGCGCAAAAGTCACCCTTGTAGAAAGCTACAACATTTTGTTTGACTGGAAAACTAAAAACTAGATGGCGGCTCAAGAACTATGAATTTATCTTACTGACTAGGATTTTCCTTCGCGAGGTAGCAACATCCTTGACCATCAGGCAATTCTTGGGGCGTAAAATATACATATTACTTTTCTACTGAACTGAGTATGCTCAAAACTCAAAGGGATTCATATTTTTTTGCCAAACCAATGCTGGATTGTTTCGACACACTCCGTCTACGTTCCAAATTTTCAGACCAAAAGACCACATGGTGTAGTACTTGGCCTGTAAAAAAGCAGCGTCAAAACTGGCAAAGTGCATTTTTGGCATTTTGCTGTGCAGAAACCATATGTTCAACTGAAACGTAACTTGATAAATCAAGAGATCTACCATACTAGACCCTGCATTCCAAATTTCGTGCAAATCCGTTGAACAGTTTCAAAGTTATTAACATGCAAAATTTGACGTTTAACATTAAAGTGCCTACTCAACCCTAACTATACGTGCCCCTATAAAATATATATACCTTTTTCACAAGGTGCACCTGTTTAATGTTACAAGACAATAAATAACATAATAAAACACTGATGAGGACATCACAGGGGAGAATATAAAAATACATACAAAGCAAACAATTTTATAAACTACATCAGTATAACGACATTACCTATAACATTTATCTATTATGTTTACAGCGAAAATTCAGTTCTTCCTGCACTGCAGTTTTAAATGTAATTGCTGACATATTTAAACTTCTGAGATGTTGCGGAAGTATATTCCAGCAATGAGCTGCTTTGTATTGAAATGCCATTTTACTGAAATTATTAGTTGTCCTAGGTAAGACTGAGTTTCTAGCCCCCTTTTTTTCCTAGATTGAGACCATGGTTTGGTTTTTGTAGCTTCCATATTAAGCCATGCAGTATATTATTAAAGCAATAAGCCACGAGGGGGTATGGGTTATCTGGGGATTTACCACGGCTGGAGTGGTTGCCAAGTGGGTAAATTCGCGCCAGCCGTAGTAAATCCCCGATAACCCAGATCCCCTAGTGGCTTATTGGATATACCAAGTACCGCTTTTTTTATTATTTTAAAAAAAGCAGTACTTGGTATAATACTTAAATAAACCACTCAGTAGTAGAGCAGTGTTTTTGTTTTGTTTCCCTGATGTACGGAGCTGCTGTTTTACAGTCTCTGCTTAGCGGGAAAACAAGGTGGCGGTCAGAGTTCCATGATTTCGCTGTCGGATTGCTTTTTTTTTTCAAGATGTGGCTGGCTGGCACCTTTTACAGTGATTATCAGAGGATTTACAACAGAGGTAAGGTGCCAGCCTGCCGTTCTCATTGGTCGGTGTCCGAGGTCCATGGTATAATTTTAAGTGTCCCCCATACATGATTAACCCACGTACGCTTTCTTCTGAGATGTAACAAGATCCATCCAGTCGGTCCTGGTCTCCTCTCCTGTTCGCAGAGTGCTTCAGTGGTGGATGGATCCTCAGAACCTCTTGCAGTGGGTTCCATTCCAGATCTCTTCCCGCAGCAGATCCTCACCATGGATGCTTCCAGGTTGGGCTGGGGGGGAAGGGGGCATCTGGGTCTTTTTCAAACTCAGGGCTCCTGGTCCCAGATTGAAGCCTTTCTGCATATCATTGTCCTGAAGATGTGGGCGGTTCTGTATGCCATGCAGACCTTTCAGAATCATCATCTTCCGCGTCAGTTGTTGATTCAATCAGACAACCTCTGTATGGTGTATTACATCAGCAAGCGGGGGGCACCCATTCATACCCTCTATGCAGGGAGGCCGTGAGAGTATGATATTGGGCTCTGACCACGGTCTGACTCTCTCAGCGGTCCACATTTTAGCAGTGCTAAGCACTCTGGCAGACAGCCTCAGCTGAACTTGGTCCAGCATGCATGAGTGTGAGCTCCTCTCGTCCACTGCTGAAGATCTCTTTGACAAATGGGGTCATCCAGAGTTTGACCTTTTTTGTGTCCCCACTCAAATCAAAACTACCCAGTTTTTGCTCGCTCGATCCAGGGCCTGGAATTTTCTGGCGAGACACGTTGCCCCTCTCCTGGAGTGAGCAGTTTCTTTATGCCTTCTCCGTTTCCTCTAATTCAGAGGGTGTTCATCAAGCTACAGATGGAGGGGACCAGCATGATTCTAGTAGCTCCATTCTGGCCTTGCCAGATATGGTTTTCTCTGCTTCAGCAGCTGGCAGAGGAATCTCCGGTCCCTTTTCCCCTCTGCAGGAATCTGCCGACTCAGGATTGGGGGACCCTGGTTCATCCCAACCTCAAGTCCCTCCATCTGGGGCTGGCCCAGTGGTGCTGAGGGTTGAGGCGCTGGATGCGACACGCCGGCGACTCTGGTTCCGGAACAAGCCTGGGCCGTCAGGAATCGGCAGGGGAGGAGAGGGTTGAGTGTCCGACTGCAGCTCTTCTCTCCTGTGGAGGGTGGGTCAACGATCCCCCAGCGCTAGCCGGGAGTGCAACAGCCATGGGGATCATGTCAAGGATGTGGAGGAGCATTGGCGGATGTCCACGGGAGGGGCACAGGAGCACACTCCGCCCACATTGGACGCCATTGCATGTCCATGCTGGGGGCTATCGAACAAAGGAAAATAACCGTTGGCTGGGAGGAAGATGTCACCTGCCCCCACCTCCAACTAGATCTCATCTCACCCAGTCACCTCTGCCTGAGGAACTTCAGAAGAGGGAGCGCCGAGGAGCAGAAGGTGACACTGCTTCAGGGGGCATGGACCGGGGGATTCTCTGAAGGTGTGTGGCGGGTGTGGGGCGAGAGAGTGTGGTCTGGGAGGGTCACGGCAGGAGGGGATAAGGCAGGACAACTGATGGGGCACCAGCCAGTGGCGACCGGAGGGGAAAATAATCATAAAAAAAAGTCCTTCCATCTGCATGCTTGGCTCCTGAGGACATAACGATTGCCTGACTCTGAGTTTCTTATAGGGTGGTGGATGTCCTTCTGGATGTCCGGAAGCCTTCCACCCGAGCCACTCATGCCATGAAGTGTAAGCGGTTTGCCATATGGGCTGCCAAGCATAATCTGGAGCCCTTCACCTGTCCAGTGAAGCAGATCCTGGACTACTTGATCTCTCTATCAGATTCAGGCCTCCAGTACTCCTCCCTCAAGGTGCACCTTTTGGCTTTTTCAACTTTCCATGGCCGTACCATTGCTCAGCTGGACGTTTCCCATACCTTTTTGAGGGGCATCCTGCATCTAAAGCCCCCAATCCGTTCTCCTGTCCCGGCTTGGGATTTGAATTTTGTTTTGGAGAAGTTGACCCTATCTGCTTTTGAACCAGCCACGACTTGTGAGCTACACTTTCTTTCCTGAAAAGCATTACTTTTAGTTGCTATTACTTCTGCTCGAAAAATTTCAGATCTTCAGGCCCTGTGGTGTGGTTCTATGTGATAACAGCGACTGCCTAAAGGCGATCCCCATTATCGCGACATCAGAGCGGCGAAAACATTTTCACCGTTCTGACTTCCTCGGTGCAGGCAGCGACCGCACCCCTACAAGATTCTGAACTCCAGGGGGCATGTCGGGAGGAGCATAAAAATAATGCTACTCGCACCAGAGGTAGCCTGTGATGTAGAGCGCATGATGTATGGTGGCGTCTGAAATGGCGAAGCTTTATGGGCTAAAGCCCGAATGGTGATGGGGAGGTAGGACGACCGGATGTGGGTGTGGGCGACCGGCGACAGGATGTTGCTATATGTACACGGGGGGCGGAGGGAAGGTGCTGGTGTGATTTTATTGCGCCCGACCGAACCTGGTATCTCACCCACCCCAACCCCTGACTCCACGGCACAGTTCGGCAGCTCACCGCAGCGCCAGCCCTCTGCCCTCTCTCAGCCTCGCTCTGGCCTGTTCGCCCATAAAGCGTCGCCATTTCAGACATTACCGTACATCATGCGTCCACATCACAGGCTACCTCTGGTGTGAGTAGCATTATTTGATTTTTTTACAAAGACAGGGTGTCTTTGCGCACAAACTCTAGGTTCCTTCCTAAGGTGGTGTCTGAGTTTACATTGAACCAGTCTATCCATCTCCCTGTTTATTTTCCAGAGCATGCCAATCCAGGGGAAGCACTGCTCCATTCATTAGATGTGCACAGAACTCTGAAGCATTACCTGCTCTGAACCAAGGAAATCAGGAAGTCGAAGCAGTTGTTTGTTTCTTTTGCCCCAGGTAGAGCGGGCATTCAAGTTTCTAAGCAATGTTTATCCAAATGGCTGGCTAATTGCATAGTGTTCTGCTACAAGTATGACAATGAATTGCCTGGTGCTGTCAAAGCTCACTCAAACAGAGGCATGGCTACCTCTGTGGCTTGTTTCTGGGAGGTCTCAGCTGCGGACATTTGTGTGGCTGCTACTTGGTACTGTCCACACCTTTACCAAGCACTACAGTCTGGAAATTGCTTCTAGAGCCCATGCAGTATTTGGCAGGGCTGTGCTGCAGGGCCTCCTTTCTTAAGTTTAAGGTTGGCCTTCCTCCCAGATTGTCAGTTTGCATCTGTAACTGCTTGGGACTCGTTCCTATGGTGTGACCTGATGACTGAGATACCCCTGAAGAAGATAGAACAGTTACGTAAGAAGTTACCGTAACAGTAAATCTTCGAGGGGATCTGTCACCAGGTCTCTTTTCCCTCCCACCATCCCCCTTTGTGGGGCTCCTTACTGGAACTGGCTTCTTGGTGTATCCAGCCTTTATTCTAGGCCTGGGCACACCTCTCTCCTTGGTCCCCTATGCCTAGAACTATACTCCCTTTGTCTCCAGGGGAAAGAACTGAGGAGGGAGCGGGACCGCTCACGCCTGTATAGGGTTGGTGATGTCTCATGATGTTGGCATGGGTGGCCCTAGTTGTACTGCTGAAAATCTTTCATGTGGATCCTGCTTTCCTACAGTGTGACCTGATGACTGAGATCCTCTCGAAGATCTACTGTTACAGTAAGTTCGTACGTAACTGTTCTTTCCTTATCCCCTTCCCTCTACCAATTATCACAGCAGATATTTCAGGGATGGGCTGGGGTTTACACTTAGGCTCCCATCAGACACGGGGCCTGAACTCCAGTGGAGAGCACATTGCAAATAAACATTCTAGAAATACATTCTGTTTCTGTAAGGGCAACAGGCCTTCCAGACCCATCTGTCCCCGCGTCATTTGCTAGTGCAGACTGACAAAGTCACTGTGATGCACTACATCATCAAGCAAGTGGGGACTCGCTCTTATCCCCTATGCAGGGAAGCAGTGAGGGTCTGATATTTGGCTCTGGAACATGGTCTAGAACTGTCAGCAGCTCATGTTCCCTACCTCCCTCCCTCTCATTCAGAGGGTGCTTCTTTAGCTCCAGATGGAGGGGGCAAGTCTAATACTCATTGCTCCCCGATGACCTCGGCAAATCTGGTTTCCCCTCTACTGCAACAGCTGGCAGTGGAACCACCTGTGCAAGGGTTTAGTGTCACAGGAATAGGGAACCCTGGTCCACCCGGACATCAGATCTCTTCATCTCCATGCATGGCTCCTGAAAGCATAGGCATTAACTAGTTTGGGGTTTCCCAAAAAGTGGCTGCTGATCAGGTGGCTGCCAGAGAGCCTTCCACCAGATCCACTTACTCTATGAAGTGGAAGCGGTTTGCTCTATGGGTCTCTTCTCGCCACCTGGATACGTTCACCTGTCCTGTTAATCTGGTTCTGGACGATCTGCTGCCCTTGTCGGATGCAGGCCTGCAGTATTTCTCTATCAAAGTGCACTTGACTGCCATTTCAGTTTTCGTGGTGCCCACTTAGGGCATACGGTTGCTCAGCTGGAGGTAGTCCTTAGGTTCTTGAGAGGCATTCTACATCTGAAGCCTCTCATTTGTAATTCAGTCCTGGCTTGGGACCTGAATTTTGTTTTGGAAAAGCTTACTTCGACTCCTTTTGAGCCAGCTGCACTTGTAGCTTGCACTTTCTTTCTTGTAAAACATTGTTTCAAACAACATGAAGTCTTGCTATATTATGACAATTGCAGTTTGTCCCAGCCTTAGAACTGCTCCGGAGGTGAAAGAGTTAACTTCCATGCCATGCATGGAACTTAGAGCGCGAGCTCGGTTAGAAAAGCTCTGTCTGGATAATTTCAAACTGAAACTGTCAGATTCTTTACTCCGCCTCACTGAACGGTCGCTCCGGAGATTCCTCCTACTGCTCGGTTCATTTCTCGGTTTAAAAGTGTTTTTCTCGGTTAAATTCAACCGCGATTATAATTATTTTAACCGCAAACCGATCGGTTCAAGCTCTGTCTGTGGTATTGTAAGTAATAGACAGGTTTATTTCTGTGTGGAACTTGTAAATGTTTATCGGTTCGGTTTGACCCGATCAGGTTGTTTTAAAACTTTTTTCTAAATTCATTTAAAGCTATTCAGAGTGTGGTTCCCAGTTCTTATTGGTTCTAAAAAAAAATCGGATTTCATTACGGTTTTTTCTACGACCCGTGACACGGTTGGGAACCGATAAGGGTGTCTTGCCTGGCATTTGCCGGAAAAGGGCAAGCTTTTAGTTAGGCTAGCCCACTGGGTTTCAACACTGTAGTGTCTGTGGGGAAGCCTTTGCCAAGGCTGACCCACACACCACATGTGTTTATTGTCTGGGGTTTGACCACCTCAGTGCAGACTGCCAGATTTGCAAGAATTTCCCTGCAGCTACCCTAGATAAGAGAGTTGGTAGGCTCAGGGAACGAGAGGCCAAAAAGTCCGCTGACCCGGATGGCCAGCCCGGTTCGGTGCCAACCGAACCAGAGGGAGTGCCCTCTGACCAGGGCGAGACTTCCTCGGGCCAACGAAAAGCTGACTCAGAGGAGCCAGTTCCAGCAAAGAGAACTAGAAAATCAGCAGGTGTGGAGTCCAAAATTCCTTCTCCAACTGCTGCAGAGCTAGCCAAAGCGATCCAAATTGTCCAGTCGCTTTCCCCGGTTCCGTCCGAACTGCCACTATCTGGCAAAAGGTCGAGTTCGGCCTTCCACAGTTCAAGAATGTGATATGGGAGTTTATGAACCAGAGGAGAGGAGGATGATTATGAACAGTGTGAATGTGATTTTGAAAGTCTGGATGTGCCCATTGAACGGACATCTCCCAGACAGACCTTTAGGAGAGTCTCCCCTAGGCTTTCTGAGTCCCTTCTCATTTTCTGTTTTATAAAAAAGTTGCTGAAACCCTCCAGCTCCCTTTGGAGGAAGCTGTGGATGAGCAAGAGGAGCCTGACTTTGTGGAGATGATGGATATCCCAGAGTCTAGGAGATTGTCTATTCCTTTACATAAATCCTTCAGGAAACAAACAGTAAAAATGTTAAAAGCTCCTAATTCTGTGTCTCCTGTGGATAAAAAAGATGGACAGGAGGTACACCTTGTCAGGTCCTGATACAGAATTTCTTTCACAGCAATGCAGCCATGTTGGGGTAGTTCAGGCTACCTGTAGGGGGCAGGCTGGCTTACTTCGTCCAGGACTGGGAGTCTTTAACTTCAGACAAGTGGGTCCTGGAAGTAGTAAGCCAGGGTCTGGTTCTCAGCTTCAAAAATTTCAAAGATGAGAATCAGATCTTTTCCACCTGCAAATCCTCTAGAGACTCTTGCTTTGGAAACAGAAGTCTCAACCCTCCTGGCTCTCAGGCGGTAGAAAGGGTTCTCCCTACTCCAGGGCAAGGGACTGTACTCCAGGTACTTCCTTACCCCAAAAGACAGGAGAATGCGGCCCATCCTGGACCTAAGATATCTGAACAAGCACCTTTAAAACCAAAATTCAAAACGGTGACTCTGGGAATGATTTTACCCTCCCTAAGGCCAGGGGACTGGCTAGCTTCCCTGGACCTCAAGGATGCCTACTTCCATGTTCTTATCAGAAGCTCCCACCGAAAGTACCTCAGATTCGAACTGCCCTCAGGCCATTATCAGTTCAGAGCAATGCCCTTCGGCCTTACCTCTGCCCCAAGGGTATTCACAAAATGCCTGGCGGTAGCAGTTGCTCATTTAAGAAGGCAAAAGATTGCCATCTTTCCCTACCTAGACGACTGGCTCATTGTGGGTCAGTCTCCAGACCAGGTCAGATCACACCTGCAGGTTACCCAGCAGCTGCTTACCTCTCTAGGCTTTCTTCTCAGTCTTCCAAAGTCAGTTTTAGAACCTGTCCAGGTACTCACCTTCATAGGCGCAGAACTGGACACAAAGCAGGCCAGAGCCTTCCTTCCCCTAGAAAGGGTAAGGACCCTGGTGGCCCTGGCTCCTCCTTCACCCTGCAGGTCTCTCGACCAGCAAGGCATTTCTACAGCTCCTAGGACACATGGCTGCTTCCACAGCCGTAGTGCAAGGAGCAAGATTTCAGATGAGGGACATTCAGTTCCATTTGAGAGCCTTTTGGTCTCAAAGAAGATCCTATCCAAGTTGATCCCAGTAACTTCGACCCTGATCCAGGCCCTTCAGTGGTGGCAGGATCAGAGCAATCTGAGACGAGGGTTCCTTTCATCCCTCTATCTCACTCCTTGACCCTTACTACAGATGCGTCCCTTTTGGGATGGGGAGCTCACATGGGTGACCTCTCCACCCAGGGATTGTGGTCCCCTCAGGAATCTCTGCTCCACATCAATCTGTTGGAACTCAGAGCTGTTTTTCTAGCACTTCAGTTTTTTTCTGCATCTGTTCAGAACCAAATGGTACAGGTCAGAACAGACAACACCACTACAATGTGGTACATCAACAAACAAGGGGGCACTCGGTCTTCGGCCTTGTGCACCGAGGCAATGAAGTTGTGGTCTCTGGCTTATTCCCTGAACACCTCCCTCATAGCAGTTCACCTCCCAGGCAAGGACAATGTCCTGGCAGATGCTCTCAGTAGGATTTCCCAAGGCCATCACGAATGGTCATTGGATCCTCAGTACTGGGGATAGTTTTGCCAGGTGGGGCACTCCTCAGATAGATCTTTTGCAGCCCCAACAATCATCAACTTCCACTTTTTGTTGCAGGCCCCAGTGTTGGGCTCAGTCCCCTGGATGCCTTCCTCCTCGATTGGGAAGGAAGTTTCTATGCCTCCCTTCCCTCTCCTGTTCAAGGTGCTAGTCAAAATCAGATCTCAGCCCTGCAAGATGATTCTGATTGCTCCAGATTGGGCCAGACAGCCCTGGTACCCTCTCCTTCTGTCCTTAGCAGTCCATCTTCCCTGTGTCTCCTCAGGAACCACAATTTGTTAACCTGTGCCCAGGGAGAGTTTGGTATCGATCTCAAATCCCTCAACCTCAGGCCTGGCTCTTGAGGAGTTAGTTCTTGACCTACACCTTTCTTAAGGTGTTCTCGAAGTACAAAGCTTCTAGGAAGCCTTCCACTAGGGGCTACTTATAACTCTAAATGGAAAAGGTTTTCCATATGGTGCTCTGGGAAGCATATTTCCCCAGAATCTGCTGATTTGCCCACTGTTTTGGACTATATGGTCCATCTTAATTCTTTGGGACTGAGACCAGCTACCCTGAAAGTGCATTTGGCAGCTCTCTGCTTTAATTTCAGCAGGGAAGCCCTCTTCTGTCTCCGCTCACCCTGTATTTTCCAAGTTTTTCAAGGGATTGCTTCATACCAATCCACCATTCAGGGACCCTGCCCCTGCCTGGGATCTTAATGTTTGCATTGCTCAGCTGATGCAACCCTTTTGAACCTCTGTCTTCGGCAGGGCTTAAGTACTTGACTTGGAAAACTGTGTTTCTAGTAGCCATCACTTCTGCCAGGCGCATAAGTGAGTTGCAAGCTTTGTCAGTGGAGACTGACTTTATTTCCTTTCACAGGGATAAGGTAGTCCTCAGGACTAACAGGAAGTTTTTGCCTAAGGTGGTTTCAGATTTCCACCTTAATCAATCTATTTCAAACAACATGAAGTCTTGCTGTATTATAGACATTAGCAGTTTGATCCAGCTCTAGAACTGCCCGGTGAAATGGTTAAACCATTCCAAAATAGAATTTTGCACGGAGCAGCTCTATCTGTGTCATTTCAAACTTGAACTGTCAGATTCTTTACTCCGCCTCAGTGAACAGTCGCTCGGAGATTTCTCCTTCTGCTCGGTTCATTTCTCGGTTTAAAAGTGTTTTCTCGTTGGATTTAACCGAGAATAGTTTTATTCAACACATAAAACCGTTCAGTTCAAGCTCTATCTGTGGTAACCGTAGTAAATGAAGGTTTTGTCTGTGTGGAACTTGTAGTTATCGGTTCGGTTTTGAAGCGATCAATGGGTTTAAACTCATTTAAAACTAAAAGTTACTATTTTAGAGTCACGGTTCAGTTCTTACTCGGTTCTAAAAAGCGGATTTTTACGGTTTTCCAATACCGTGACACGATTAGGAACTGATAAAGGGTGTCTTGCCTGGCACTGCCGTTAAAAGGCAAGTTTTTAGTTAGGCTGGCATTATGTCTGAGAAACCCAAAGAAAAACCGGGCCCACTGGGTTTCAACACTGTGATGTTTGTGGGAAGTCTTTGCCAAGGCTGACCCACACCCATGTTTATTGTCTGGGTTTGACCACCTCCAGTCAGACTGCCAGGTATGTAAAATTTCCTGCAGCCACCCTGGAAAAAAGATTGGGCAGGCTCAGGGAGCGAGAGGCTAAAAGTCCGCTGACCGGATGGCCAGCCGGTTGGTGCCAACCGAACCAGAGAGAGTGCCCTCTGACCAGGGCCAGACTTCCTCGGCAAAGAAAGCTGGTTCTGAGGAACCAATTCCAGTAAAGAAAACAAGAAAATCAGCAGGTCTGAGTCCAAAATTCTTTCTCCAACTGCTGCAGTGATAACAAAGCCATACAAATTGTCCAGTCACTGTCTCAGGGTCCGTCGAACCACCACTATCTGGTAAAAGGTCGGTTCGTCCGGTCCCAGTGGTTCAGGATTATGATATTGAGGAATTTTATGAACCAGAGGAGGGGAGGAGGATTATGAACAGTATGAATGTGGCTGGGAAGGTCTGGGTGTGTCCATTGAACCGGACATCTCCCCAGACAGACCTTTAGAATCTCCACCTATGCTGTCGAGTCCCCATCTCCTTTTATGTTTTATAAAAAAGTTGCTGAAACCCTCCAGCTTCCTTTAGAAGAGGCGGTGGATGAGCAAGAGGAGCCTGATTTTGTAGAAATGATGGATATTCCAGAGTCTAGGAGTTTGTCTATTCCTTTACATAAGTCTTTTAGGAAACAATTAAAATGTTAAAAGCTCCTAATTCTGTGCCTCCTGTAGATAAAAGATGGACAGAAGGTATACATTGTCAGGCCCTGATACAGAATTCTTTTCTCAAGCAATGCAGTCATGTTGGGGTAGTTCAGGCTGCTGCCTGT
Source organism: Neoceratodus forsteri (assembly GCA_016271365.2). NCBI lineage: Eukaryota > Metazoa > Chordata > Ceratodontiformes > Ceratodontidae > Neoceratodus > Neoceratodus forsteri. The sequence continues at coordinate 744,599,412 of CM028132.1, forward strand.
GATAAAGCTAATATTCCTTGGCTTCACATCCTCCTGACAAGGATTCCAGGAAGATTGATGCCATGGCAAAAAACAGTATATGGCAGCCTCTCTGGGACTCAGGCAAGCAAATTATATGGCTTATGTAGCTAGGTATCAGAAATCTAGATGGGATACTGTTATGCAATTGGCCAAGCAGGCCATAGCCAGCTGGCTAGTGAACTAGAACAGGTGGCTGCTGATGGCATTGAAGCCTCTAAGGTTCAGTTTGTGCTGCTGTGGATGTTAATGATGTTTCCTCTAGGGTCATGGCCACATCTGTAGCTTTTCGTAGGTTGGCCTGGCTCAGGTGTACTAGTTTGTCACAGGATACCCAGACTAAGGCTATGGATTTTCCTGTGGTGGGAAATTCTCTGTTTGGAGAGCAGACAGAGAATTACATGAAAAGATGGATGAATATGGGACTACTTACAAAGTGCCCAGGCTAAGGGGCAAGCCACTCCTCAAAGGCATGCCCCCAGGGGAAGGGGTAGGCCTTCACAGGCCTTTCTACCAGACTCGGGCCTCCTGCCTATGCTCAGAGGGGCTTCTTCAGAGGCAGGGGCAGGCGAGGGGTGGGCAGACCTGCTCCCACCCCCAGCCTAAAGCTCCTGCAAGAGCAGGCACCCTGATGGGGTGCCCAGACCTTCTCCTGTACCAGTGGGGGCAGGCTGGCTTACTTCAGTCAGGGTGGGCTTCTTTAACCTCAGACAAGTGGGTTCCGGAAGTAGGAAGCCAGGGTCTGGTTCTCAGCTTCAAAAAGTTTCCCAAGTTGAGAAGCAGACTTTTTCTACCTGCAAGTGCTTCAGAGACCCTCGCTCTGGAAACAGAGGTCTCATCCCTGTTGGCTCTCAGAGCAGTAGAAAGGGTTCCTCCCCTGCATCAGGGCAGGGGTCTGTATTCCAGATACTTCCTTACCCCAAAAAAGACAGGAGAATGGCGGCCCATTTTAGATCTCAGATATCTGAACAAGCATCTTTTGAAACCAAAGTTCAAAGTGGTAACTCTGGCAATGATTTTACCTTCCCTAAGGCCAGGGGACTGGCTAGCCTCCCTGGACCTCAAGGATGCCTATTTCCATGTCCTAATCAGAAGATCCCATCGAAAGTACCTCAGATTCGAACTGCCCTCAGGTCATTACCAGTTCAGAGCAATGCCCTTCAGCCTTACCTCTGCTCCAAGGGTATTCACAAAGTGTCTAGCAGTGGCCCACTTAAGGAGGCAGAGGATTGCTGTTTTTCCCTATCTAGACTCATTGTAGGCCAGTCCCCAGAACAGGTAAAATCTCACCTGCAGGTCACCCAGCAGCTTCTCACCTCCCTGGGTTTTCTGCTAAATCTACCAAAGTCGGTTCTGGAACCAGTCCAGGTACTCACCTTTATGGGGCAGAATTGGACACAAAGCTAGCCAGAGCCTTTCTTCCCCCAGAAAGGGTAAGGAATTTAGTGGCTCTGGCCTCTTCCTTCACTCTGCAGGTCTCTCGACCAGCAAGACACTTTCTGCAGCTCCTGGGGCACAGGCTGCATCCACAGCTGTTGTGCAGGGAGCCAGATTTCAGATGAGAGACATTCAGTTTCACTTGAGAACCTTTTGGTCTCAGAAAAGAGACCCCCTTTCCAAGTTGGTCCCAGTGACTCGAACCTTGATCCTAGCTCTCCAGTGGTGGCAGGATCAGAGCAATTTAAGAGCGGGGGTCCCCTTCATTTCCCCTTCTCACGACTTGACTCTCACTACAGATGCTTCCCTTCTGGGTTGGGGAGCCCACATGGGCGACCTTTCCACTCAGGAGTCTGGTCCCCCAGGAATCTCTGCTCCACATCAATTTGCTGGAACTCAGAGCTGTCTTTTAGCTCTTCAAGCTTTTTCTGCATCTGTCCACGACAAGGTGATACAAGTCAGAACAGACAACACCACAACAATGTGGTACATCAACAAACAGGGGGCACTCGGTCTTGCCTTGTGCACCGAGGCAATGAAGTTGTGGTCTCTGGCCTATTCCCGAACACTTCCCTCATAGCAGTTCATCTTCCAGGGAAGGACAATGTCCTAGCGGATGCCCTCAGCAGGATTTCCCAGGGCCATCACGAATGGTCCCTGGATCCTCAAGTGCTGGGGATAGTTTTTGCCAGGTGGGGCATCCCTCAGATAGATCTTTTTGCAGCCCCAAACAATCACAAACTTCCTCTGTTCTGTTGCAGGCCTCCAGTGCTGGGCTCAGTTCCCCTGGATGCCCTTCTTCTGGATTGGGAGGGGAAGTTCCTCTGTGCTTTCCCCCCTTTCCTCTCCTATTCAAAGTACTAGTCAAAATCAGATCTCAGCCTTGCAGGGTGATTCTGATTGCCCCGGATTGGGCCAGGCAGCCCTGGTACCCACTCCTTCTGTCTCTGACAGTCCATCTTCCCCTGTGCCTCCCCAGGAATCACAATCTGTTGACTTGTGCCCAGGGAAGGGTTTGGTATCGGACCTCAAATCCCTCAACCTCAAGGCCTGGCTCTTGAGGAGTTAGAGTTGCTGATTTACACCTCTCTCAGGGTGTTCTTGAGATCCTAAAGGCTTCCAGAAAGCCTTCCACTAAGAGCTACTTATAGTTCTAAATGGAAAAGGTTTTCCATTTGGTGTGCTGGAAAATATTTCCCAGAATCTGCTGAATTGCCCATTTTGTTAGATTACATGGTACATCTTAATTCCTTGGGTCTCAGACCAGCTACCCTGAGAGTTCATTTGGCTGCTGTGTCTGCTTTTGTGTCAGCAGGAAAGTCATCCCTTCTTTCCTCTCATCCTGTGTTTTCCAAGTTCTTTAAGGGATTACTCCATACTGATCCTCCCTTTCGGGAACCGGCCCCTGCTTGGGACCTTAATGTTTGCATTGCCCAGTTAATGCAACCCCCTTTTGAACCTTTGTCTTCTGCAGAGCTTAAGTTCCTAACTTGGAAAACTGTTTTTCTAGTGGCTATCACTTCTGCCAGACGCATAAGTGAATTGCAAGCCTTGTCAGTGGAGACTGACTTTATTTCTTTCCACAGGGATAAGGTAGTCCTTAGGACTAATAGGAAGTTTTTGCCTAAGGTGGTTTCAGATTTCCATCTTAATCAATCTATCTCCCTTCCAGTATTTTTCACTGATCACTCCTCTTGGTGAGAGGAGGTTGCACAACCTGGATGTTAAGAGAGCTCTAGTTATTATATAGGCGTAGTAAAGGTCACAGGTTCAATCCCTCCAACTTTTCCTTACCTATGGTGAAGTTGGGAAGGCAAATCTGCCACTAAGAGATCAATAGCCAGGTGGATTGTCTCTTGTATCAATTTTATCAGAAAGTGGGCAGAGCCCCCAGTTTGAGGGCTCATTCTGCCAGGGGTACAGCTGCGTCTCTAGCTGCTGCTGCCAGAGATATCCTTTATTAGAGATTTGCCAGGCTGCTACTTGGAAAGCGGTACACACTTTTACCAAGCATTACTCCCTGGATGTCCAGGCCAGGAGAGATGCTTGGTTTGCACAGCTGTTCTTCAGAGCCTATTCCTAAGTAGGTTCTGCCCTCCTCCATGGAGGTACTGCTGTGTATTCTGCTAATGTCTATAATATAGCAAGACTTCATGTTGTTTGAAGAAAAAATTACTCACCTTAGTAATGTTGTTTCTTTTAATGGAGTCTTGCTGTATTATAGACCTCCCCCAACCTGCCCCTCTCAGAACCTCTACTTGGTGGGGTGCAGGCAACTTAGTGTGGGCACTACTTATGTCCTGTTAGCATTTTGTCCCCTTTGGGACTTTGGGGGTGTGTATGTGTACAGCTGTGTGTGTTTTATTATACTTATGTTCCATTTTCATATTATTAGAATGGTGTTAGTATTTCTGGTCCCCTGACTTGAGTCTTGGGTGTTGGGACCATCATTGGTTGTTATTATTTAGGTAGCCATTTGGCTAGTGTAGTTACAGCTTCCACACAGACCTTAGTGAGTTTGGCTAGTAAAGATCTGACAGTTCAAGTTTGAAATGACACAGATAGAGCTGTCTCGTGCCAAAATTTCTATTTTGGAATGGTTTTAACCATTTCACTCCGGGCAGTTCTAGAGCTGGATCAAACTGCTAATGTCTATAATATAGCAAGACTCCATTAGAAGAAACAACATTACTAAGGTGAGTAATTTTTTCTTCTCTTCCAGTGTTCTTCACTGACCATTCCTCCTCTGGTTAGAGGAGGCTGCACAGCTTAGATGTTAAGAGGGCCCTTAGTTACTACATAGAGCGTACCAAGGGTCACAGGTTTGACTCCCTCCAACTCTTTCTCACTTATGGTGAGGTTGGGAAAGGGAAACCTGCCACTAAGAGATCCATTGCCAGGTGGATTGTCTCTTGTATCCAATTTGCTATCAAAAACTGGGTAAGGTTCCCCTTCAGGCCTGGGGCTCACTCTACCAGAGGTACAGCTGCGTCCTAGCTGCGGCCAGGACATCCTATCTTAGAGATATGTCAAGCAGCTACTTGGAAAACAGTACATACTTTTACTAAGCATTACTCCTTGGACATTCAGGCCAGGAGGGATGCTCAATTTGGCACAGCTGTGCTTCAGAGCCTATTTCCTAAGTAGGTTCTGTCCCTCCTCCATGGAGGTACTGCTGTGTAGTCTGCAATTGTCATAATATAGCAAGACTTCATGTTGTTTGAAGAAAGAATTACTCACCTTAGTAATGTTGTTTCTTCTAATTGAGTCTTGATATATTATGACCTCCCCCCCAGCCTGCCCCTCTCAGAACTTCTACTTTAGGGATGGGGTGGGCAGTCCAGTGTTGGCACTTATTAATGCCCATCTTGTGTTTTCCACCCCTTCTTTTTGGGGTGTTTGGGTGTTGTGTTTTATTTTATCTTATCTTATTTTCTGGTCCCCTGACTTGAGTCTTGCAGTTGGGACCAGGAAAATGTGTTAATACTTAAGTAGCCAGTTGGCTAGTGTAGGTTACAGCTTCCACACAGAACCTTAGTGAGTTTTGCTCGTAAAGATCTGACAGTTTCAGTTTGAAATTATCCAGACAGAGCTTTTCTAACCGAGCTCACGCTCTTAAGTTCCATGCATGGCATGGAAGTTAACTCTTTCACCTCCGGAGCAGTTCTAAGGCTGGGACAAACTGCAATTGTCATAATATAGCAAGACTCCATTCGAAGAAACAACATTACTAAGGTGAGTAATTTTTTCTTTTTGTTGCAGTTACTTTGCGCAAAGGATTTCAGAGCTACAGGCTCTAATGTGTGAACCTCCTTATTTGATTTTTCACAAAGACAGGATGTCTTTGCATACGAGTCCTAAGTTTCTACCAAAGATAGCGTCTGAGTTTACTTTACTTTTTCCATTTTTTGTTTATGGTCCTGTGTGGTCATGGCAAGGGAGGGTCCCTTCTGCCAGCTCCTTCCACCCCCTCCACCGACCTATGCCTCCCCAAGTGTACTGGTAGCGAGAGCACTTCCCATGGTTTTGCCTCCCCCCCCCAGCACATAATCCAGTTAATCACTGTAGACTTCCTGGTAACAAGGCAGGTGGAGGTGTGGACAGCGGGCTTCATATACCCTTGTCGTTCCCGTGCTATTTTTCCTCCAGTTTTCTCCCCCTTAGTTGCCCAGGGCTGTGGAACCACACCCGCACATGTACATGGAGGCGTGTGCACAGGCTGAATCCAGCTGTCCTTGCTCCACCCACCCTGGCTTAGCGCCTGGTCTCCCATCTGCATGATACTGCCATCGAACCTTCACTTGGTGTCAGCCAAGCGCCAGGAAGACCAACCTCCCCTGCTCGGAAGAGGAAAGCTGTCTGCAGGCCGCGAATCCTTCTCCTGGCTACCCCCCAACAAAAAAAAAAGCTGACCCCTGGCAATCCAAGCATGTTCCTGAACTTGGGTCACCGGTGTAGGAGAGGTATGGCACTAAGTGCCTGAGCCCTGTGCGCTACTGGACTGGCGTCTGAGTTTACTGTAAATGAAACCATCCTCCTGCCAGTTTATTTTCTTAAGTATGCCACTCCAAGGGAAGCATTATTCCATTCTCTGGATGTACATAGAATACTCTGGTACTATATACACAACATGAAGGACCGTAGAAAGTCCTTGCAGCTTTTAGTTTCATTCACCCCTGGTAAAGAGGGTTTCCCAGTTTCTAAACAGTGCCTGTCCAAAAGATTAGCAAACTGTATTACTTTCTGTTACTGGAAGTACGATACAGAACTTTCTGGTGTGGTTCATGGTCATTCCACAAGAGGCATGGCCACCTGTGTTGCTTGTTTCAAGAATGTGTGTGCTGCAGATATCTGTGCAGCTGCCACTTGGAGTACTGTCCACACTTTCACTAAACACTACAGTCTGGACATTGTCTCTCGAAAAAGGGCTGACTTTGGCCTAGCTGTGCTTCAAGGCCTACTTTCTTAGGGCAGTAGGCTCCAACCACCCAGACTGTTAATCGTCACTACTGCTTGGGACTCATTCCGTAGGTGTGGCCTGATGAAAGAGATATCCTTGAAGAAGATAGAACAGTTATGTACTTACCGTAACAGTAGATCTTTGAGAGAATTTCTTTCATCAGGCCATGCCATCCCACTCTCCTTCCCCCGGGGGCCTGAGACTACAGTTTGTGCTATCTTCATCTCCATCGTGGTCTACCTATAGTTCTCTGCCTTGCCTGGATTTGCAGAGCACTAGGTTCCCTCCTGGTTCCCTAGGAAGGAAGGGCCGCCGAGCACGATCTCTGGCGGGGAACTGAGGAGAGGTGGGGCCGCCCGCTGATGACGTTATGGGCGGCCCCTGGTGGACTGCTTGCAAGAGTTTTCATGTGGTTCTAGCGCCTGGCAGCTTACAGTTCATATGTGTGACCTGATGAAAGAAATCATCTCGAAGCTCTTCTGTTACGGTAAGTACGTAATTGTTCCTTTCTAAAATATTGGAGAAGGTTAAAAATACACAGATGAGTGCAAGAATGTCAGAAGTACATAATTGCTTGAAAAATATATGATGTTTAAGAAAGCTAAGGCGCACCAAAGGGTTGCATAGTCTTCACCTTCAAACAACAAGTTAAAGCTTTGGTACCAGTTAGGTAATGAAGTATACACCTATTTATGGCACATTTAAATGTTAAGCAGGCAAGCTACTTGGATGTATGGACCATTATTTGAGCTCCTTTTGACCAGCTGCTTTGGAACTACAGGACCTTGTCCCTCTGGAGCAGCAAGTTGAAGTTTCCCATTTGGTTGATTGTGACATGGCTTTAGCTAAGCACTGTTTGTAGGTGGCCCTAAACTAGGCTGATACTGGCTCAGCGTGTGTGGCTTTGAGGTTCTTTCAGAGGAGGCACATGTAGTTGTATGCTCTGCTGTCTCTGAATCACCTCACTGGGTGGTGGAACTCTCCTTTGATCATCAGCATTATCTGGGTTCAGGGTTGGGGATTTACATCAGCAGATTTAAACCTCAACAGTCGTGAAGTTTGAGTCAATGACTAGTTGCTTGAGTTCTTAAACTCCTCCAAGGCAGGGGCAGCTCTTCTCACCATCCAGTGTAACTGTATTGCATATGTCTGGTTTATGCTTTGTTCATGTGTGTACTGTATTAACTACAGTTCAGTTATTTGCTTGATTGCTGTAACTGTATCCTCACATAGTAAGTGTTCTGCAGCATAGAAGGAAGTCCTACAACTATTGCCCCCAGAGCAAATGCAGAGCTTGTGGTAGCTTCAAACAACATGAAGTCTTGCTGTATTCTGACGTATGCAGTTATCCCCAGTCTTTAAACTGCCCCAGAGAACAAAGGGTTAACTTTCTATGCAGAGCATAGAATGCTGAGCTCGAGCTCGGTTGGTGTCTCTGTCTGGAGCCCTTTGAAATCCAACTCTCAGATTCTTTACTCTGCCTTACTGAACAGTCGCTCCGGAGATTTCTCCTGCAGCTCGGTTCGAAAGTCGGTTAAAGTGTCCGTTTACCGTCGGTTTTAAACCAAAATTTATTTCTGCATAGTCGGTTCAGTCTCTGTCTGTGGCGCCGTGAGTATTAGATAGGATTTGTTCTGTTTTTTCTGTGTGGAACTTGTAAAAGTTTTAGGTCGGTTCGGCTAAACCGATCATTTGGTAGTGAATTCTTGTACTTTCCTTAGTGTGTGGTTAGCGGTCCTTATCGGTTCTTAAAAAAAACAAAAAAAAAAACGTGTTTTGTGTGTTTTTTTCTAATACCCGTGACACGGTTAGGAACCGATAAGGGAGTCTTGCCTGGTGGTTGCCATAAAAAGGGTAAGTTGGTTAGGTTGGCCTTGTCTGAGAAACCCAAGAAAAAAATCGGGCCCACTGGGTTTCAACACTGCAGTTTGTGTGGGGAGGTCTTTGCTAAGGCCGATCCCCATACCACCTGTGTTTATTGTCTGGGGTTTGAACACCTCGATGCAGACTGTCAAATATGTAAACATTTTCCCAAATCTACCCTTGAAAAGAGATTAGGTAGACTGAGGGAAAAGGAGGCCGAGAAGTCCACTGACACGGATGGCCAGCCCGGTTCGGTTCCGACCGAACCAGAAGGAGTGCCCTCTGACCAGGGCGATACTTCTTTGGGTAAAAGGAGAGCCGATTCTGAGGGATCGGTTCTGACAAAGAGAAATCGTCCGGTTCGGATCCAGAAGTTCATGTTCCGACCGCCGAGGAAATAGAGCGATTCGGATTGTGGAATCGCTTCAGTTGGTTCCCCCGGTTCAAGATTATACCGCTGAAGATTTTTATGAACCAAAGTTTAAGGAGGAGGGGGAGTTCGAAGATCATGATGGTGATGGTGAAAGTCTGGATGTGCCTGTGGAACCGGACATCTCCCCAGACAGACCTTCAGGTGTATCCCCTCCTAGGCTTTCTGAGTCCCCTTCTCGCTTTGTTTTACAGAAAGGTGGCTGAAACCCTCCAGCTTCCTGTGGAGGAGGCAATGGAGGATCAAGAAGAGCCTGATTATGTGGAAATGATGGACATCCCAGAGTCCAGGAGACTGTCTATTCCCCTTCACAAATCTTTTGGGAAGCAGACACAAAAAATCCTAAAGTCTCCCAATTCTATACCTCCTGTGGATAGAAGAATGGACAAGAGGTATACACATTCAGGCTCAGACACGGAGTTCTTATACCAACAATGCAGCCATGTTGGAGTAGTGCAGGCTGCTGCCTGTGATAAGGCAAATATTCCCTTGGCTTCACACCCCCCAGACAAGGACTCCAGGAAGATTGATGCCATGGCAAAGAAACAGTACATGGCATCTTCCTTGGGACTCAGGCAGGTGAATTATATGGCCTATACAGCCATGTACCAGAAGTCCAGGTGGGACACTGTACTGGCACTGGCTAAACAGGCATCCCCCCAGCTAGCCAAGGAGCTGGAGGAGGTGGCTGCAGATGGGATTGAGGCATCAAAAGTACAGTTTCACGTTGCTGTGGACTCCATGATGTGTCATCAAGAGTCATGGCTACATCTGTGGCTCTTCAGAGAATGGCTTGGCTCAGATGTACTAGTCTCTCACAGGATACCCAGGCTAAGGCCATGGATGTCCCTGTAATGGTTAATTCTTTGTTTGGGGAGCAGACAGAGAATTACATGAAGAAAATGGATGAGTACAGGACCACTTATAGGAGTGCTCAGGCCAAAGAGAGGCAGGCAGCTCCTCAAAGGCAGCAGTCTAGGGGCAGGGGCAGGCCTTTTCATAGGCCTTTCTACCAAGCACAGGCCTCTTCTCCCTTTTCTCGGAGGGGTTCTTCAGTGGGAGAGGCAGAAGGGGGATGAGTAGGGCTGCATCCACTCCTCAGCCTAAGGCCCCTGCCAAGCAGACACCCTGATGGGCCTGCCCGGGTCGACTCTCCTATTCCAGTAGTGGGCAGGCTGGCTTACTTTGTCCAGGGCTGGATGTCTATTATCTCAGACAAGTGGGTCCTGGAAGTAGTAAGCCAGGGACTGGTTCTCAGCTTCAAAAAATTTCCAAAGATGAGAGCCAGATCCTTCCCACATGCAGGTCTCTCAGAAACCCTTGCCCTAGAGGCAGAAGTTTCATCTCTTCTGGCTTTAAGAGCCATAGAGAGAGTTTCTACCCTACACTGGGGCAAAGGTCTGTACTCCAGGTACTTCCTTACCCCAGAAAAAGACAGGGGAGTGGCGACCCATCCTAGACCTAAGATACCTGAACAAACATCTTTTAAAACCAAAGTTCAAGATGGTAACTCTGGGAATAATTCTTCCTTCTCTAAGGCCAGGGGACTGGCTAGCCTCCCTGGACCTCAGAGATGCCTATTTTCACATTCCCATCAGGTGCTCCCACAGAAAGTACCTCAGATTCGAGTTGCCCTCAGGCAACTATCAGTTCAAAGCAATGCCCTTTGGCCTAACATCAGCCCCAAGGGTTTTCACAAAGTGCCTGGCAGTAGTCGTGGCTTTTCTAAGAAGACAAAAGATTTCCATTTTTCCATATCTGGACGACTGGCTCATAGTGGGACAGTCCCCAGACCAAGTCGGGTCAGACCTGCAGGTAACCCAGCAGGTGCTCACTTCTCTAGGATTTCTTCTCAACCTTCCCCAGTCAGTTCTCGAGCCAGTGCAGCTCCTTACCTTTATAGAGGCAGAGTTGGATACTGTCAAAGCAAGAGCCTTTCTCCCCCTGGAAAGGGCAAGAGTTCTTACAGAACTGGCTTCTTCCTTCAGCCTTCAGGTGTCTCGACCAGCAAGGCATTTTCTCCAGCTCTTGGGCCACATGGCAGCTTCTACAGCAGTGGTCCAAGGGGCAAGATTCCAGATGAGGGACATTCAGTTCCATCTGAGGGCCTTTTGGTCCCAGAAGAAGGATTCCCTCACCAAACTGATTCCAGTGACTCGAACCCTGATCCAAGTCCTTTAATGGTGGCAGGATCAGGGCAACTTAAGGCAAGGGGTCCCATTCGCCACTCAGTCTCATTCAGTGGTCCTCACCATGGATGCTTCCCTTCTGGGCTGTGGAGCCCATCTGGGGGCCCTCACTGCCCAGGGACTGTGGTCCCCTCAGGAATCTTCTCTCCATATCAATCTCCTGGAACTCAGGGCAGTTTTTCTGGCCCTGCAAGCTTTCTGTCAGTCAGTGCAGAACAAGGTGGTTCAAGTCAGAAAAGACAACACCACCACCATGTGGTACATCAACAAGCAAGGAGGCACTCGGTCTGCGGCCTTGTGCACAGAAGCCATGAGGTTGTGGTCCCTGGCTTATTCCCTGCAAACATCTCTGATAGCAGTTCGCCTTCCAGGGAAGGACATTGTGCTAGCAGATGCACTGAGCAGGATCTCTCAGGACCATCACGAATGGTCCCTGGACCCCTGGTATTGAAGGTGATTTTTTCAAGGTGGAGCACCCCAGAGATAGATCTCTGTGTGGCCCCAGACTATCACCAACTTCCTCTTATTTTGTTGCAGACCCCCAGTCTTGGGCTCAGTCCCCCTGGATGCTCTGATTCTGAACTGGGAAGGAAAATTTCTATATGCCTTCCCTCTCTTCCCTCTTCTGTTCAAAATTCTAGTCAAGATAAAGTCTCAACTCTGCAAAGTGATTCTGATTGCTCCAGACTGGGCCAGACAGCCTTGGTACCCCCTGTTGCTGTCCCTAGCAGTCCATCTTCCCCTGTCTCTTCCCAGGAATTAGAACCTGTTAACCTCCTCTCAGGGGAGGACTTGGTACCCCAATCTTCAGTCTCTCAATCTCAAGGCATGGCTCTTGAAGAGTTAGAGTATGCAGATTTGCATCTGTCTTAGGGGGTTCTGGATATTCTCAAATCTTCTCGAAAGCCCTCCACCAGAAAGGCTTGTAACTCCAAATGGAAGAGATTGAGCATTTGGTGTTCCAAGAAGCATATTTCTCCAGACACTTCTGAGTTGCCTACAGTTCTGGATTATATGGTCCATCTTAATGGCCTAGGCCTCAGACCAGCTACTCTGAAGGTACTCTTGTCAGCTGTTTCAGCTTTTCTATCAGTGGGAAAGTCTTCCTCACTAGCATCTCATCCTGTATTCTGTAAACTTTTTAAAGGATTGCTTCATACCAATCCTCCCTTTAGAGACACTGCCCCTGCCTGGGATCTAAATGTTTGCATTGCTCAACTTATGCAACCTCCCTTTGAACCTATGTCCTCAGCAGAGCTTAAGTACTTGACTTGGAAAACTGTGTTTTTGGTAGCCATTACCTCTGCCAGGTGTATCAGTGAATTGCAAGCCCTGTCAGTGGAACCTGATTTTATCTCCTTTCATAGGGATGAAGTGGTTCTTAGAACCAAAAGAAGGTTCTTGCCTAAAGTGGTTTCAGATTTCCACTTGAATAGGTCTGTCTCTTTCTGATCATTCTTCCTCAGGAGAGAGGAGGCTACACAGTTTAGATGTTAAGAGCCCTTAACTACTACATAGAGAGTACCAAGGGTCACAGGTTTGATTCCCTCCAGTTGTTCCTCACTTATGGAGAAGTAGGAAAAGGCAAACCTGCCACTAAGAGAACTATTGCCAGGTGGATTGTGTCTTGTATACAATTCTGCTATGAGAAACAGGGAAAGATTCCACCTTCAGGCCTGAGGGCTCACTCTACAAGAGGTACAGCTACTTCCCTGGCTGCTGCCAGGGATATCCCTCTCTTAGAATTTTGTCAAGCAGCCACCTGGAAAACAGTCCATACCTTTACCAAGCATTATTCTGTGGATATCCAGGCTAGGAGTGATGCTAGGTTTGGCACAGCAGTACTTTAGAGCCTATTCCCAAAGTAGGTTCTGTGCCTCCTCCATGGAGGTACTGCTTGGTAGTCTGCATATGTCAGAATACAGCAAGACTTCATGTTGTTTGAAGAAAAAATTACTCAACCTTAGTAATTGTGTTTCTTCTAATGGAGTCTTGCTGTATTCTGACCTCCCTTCCTGCCTCCCCTCTCAGAACCTGGTTTTGGGAAATGGGTGGGCAGGTGCAGTGTTGCACCTCAGGGGTGCTCCTTTTACACCCTCTTCTTTTTTGTTTGGGTGTTGGTTTATTATTATTCTTATTTAGATTGTTTTTTGGTTTTTGGGTTTCCTGACTTGAGTCTTCCTTTGGGAAATCAAAACTTCTTGTTGCCAGTTGGCTAATAAAAATTTTACAATTTCCACATAGGATAGTTAGTGAGTTTTTGCTCGTAAGAATCTGACAGTTGGATTTCAAAGGGCTCCAGACAGACGCACCAACCAAGCTCGAGCTCCGCATTCTATGCTGTGCATAGAAAGTTAACCCTTTGGTCTCCAGGGCAGTTTAAAGGCTGTGGATAACTGCATATGTCAGAATACAGCAAGACTCCATTAGAAGAAACACAATTACTAAGGTGAGTGTTTTTTTTCTTTTGGTCCATCTTCTAAGTGACTGGAAGTGGGGAGCCCTCTCCTTGTTTGGTCAGGGGCCATTTGCACCATGTCCTACACTTCCTCCTCCTCCTCCTCCAGTGGTTGGCAGTGTATGACTAGTGGGTGTGGGGAGTCAAGGGGAATTTTTTCCATTAGTCACTGGTCGCTTCTTTTGTCTTTATTCCATTTCCAAGAGGACCCTTCCAAGCAGCTCGCAGTACTTTGGAAGAAGGTCTTAACATAGAAACATAGACTTTGACAGCAGATAAGGACCACTTGGCCCACCCAGTCTGCCCATTTCCCTACCTACTGAATAAGCTGCAGATTTTAGTTAACCAACAGCCTACTTCCTGCCACCCCCACTATAATTGCCTTATGTCTGTCCCATGCATGTTTGAATTCTTCTACTGTTTTAGACCCCACAGCCTCTCCAGGAAGGCGGTTCCATGCATCCACCACTCTCTCCGTGAGAAAAAATTTCCTCACATTACCCCTGAACCGTCCCCCCTCTATCTTTAAATTGTGCCCCCTTCTTCTTACAGATCTCTTTTTCTGAAAGATGCTACCCTCCTGGACTTTGTTGATTCCCTTGAGGTACTTGAACGTTTCCATCATGTCCCCCGTCCCTCCTTTCATCAAGGGTATACATATTAAGCTCTCTCAGTCTCTCTTCATATGGTTTCTGATGCAGACCCTGCACCATTTTAGTTGCCCTCCTCTGGACTGCTTTATCCTGTCTATGTCCTTGCATAGATGAGGTCTCCAAAACTGCACACAGTACTCCAGATGGGGTCTCACCAACTGTCTGTACAGAGGGATAACCACTTCCCTTTTTCTACTTGTGATGCCCTTCCTATGCATCCCAGTATCCCCCGGCTCTCCTTACTGACTTCTCACATTGCTTACCCACCTTTAGATCATCTGATATGACTACCCCCAGGTCCTTTTCCATTTTTGTTGTTGTTAGTACCTCCCCTGCTATTGTGTACTCTTCTGGGTTTATGTTTCCCAGGTGCATTACTTTGCACTTCTTTGCATTGAATCTAAGTTGCCATATGTCTGACCATTCCTCCAACCTTGCCAAGTCCCTTCTCATCCTTTCTACCCCCCTTTGTGCATCAACTCTGTTACAGATCTTTGTGTCATCTGCAAAGAGCATACCTTTCCCTCCAGACCCTCTGCAATGTCACCTGTAGAGATGTTGGGGACTGGACCTAGTACTGAGCCCTAGTGCTCCACTAGTGACCCCTTTTCTTCAGAATGTGTTCCATTCACTATTACCTTCTGTGTCCTGTTGTACAGCAAGTTTGCTATCAGGCTACCACCCTGGGACCCACTCCCAGGCTGGCTAACTTGATTATCAATCTTTTGAGCGGGACTGTGTCAAATGCCTTGCTAAAGTCTAGGTAGGCCATATCCACAGCCCCTCCCTGGTCTATTACTTTGGTCACCCAGTCAAAGAAATCTATTAGATTTGTCTGACATGACCTTCCTGCTGTAAATCCATGCTGCTTTTGGTCCTGTGCCCCGTTGGCCTCAAGGTACTCAACAGTTCTTTCTTTCAGAAGTGATTCCATTATTTTCCCTACCACTGAGGTCAAAGTTACAGGTTTGTAGTTTCCTGCTTCTTCTGCCTTGCTCCCACTTTTGTGAAGGGGAATCACATCTGCCCTCCTCCAGTCCTCAGGTACCACCTCATCCTTCCATGATTTGTTAAAATGTGTGGTCAGTGGTGTCACTAGGTCCTCCCTTAGTTCTTTTAAGATTCTGGGGTGAATCCTGTCAGGCCCCATTGCTTTGTCCACCTTGAGTTTTAGGGTTCTTTCAGGACTCTTTCTTCTGTAAATGGACTGGTGTCCACTCCCCACCAGAGTGCTTCTATTGTCTGGTTTAGGTAACTCCTCCTCATCTTCTTTTGTGAATACTAGCAAAAGTATTCATTCCGTAACTCTGTCTTTTCACTGTCTCCCTCTGCCCACCTCCCCTCTCCCTTATTAATCTTCACTATTCCTCCCTTAACCTTTCTATGCTCCCTAATGTATCTATAAAAGGTTTTATCCCCCTTCTTAACTGAGTTGGCTATCTTTTCCTTGGTTTGGGCTTTTGGTATTCTGACTGCCTTCCCCACTTCTTTCTGCTTTAATTGATGCAGTTCCCTGTCGTGCTCCTTCTGTGATTCCTTATACTTTTTGAATGCAGCCTTTTTCTCCTTAACCTTCCCTGCCACCTCTTTTGAGAACCATAGTGGTTTTTTACTCCGCTTTGTTTTCTTTTATCTGTTTCACACAAAGGCTTGTTGCCTCTATGATGGCAGTTTTGATTTTTCTCCATTGTTCTTCCACCACTCCTTTTTGGCCATTTGCTAGTGCATTCTTCAGGTATTCACCCATTTTGCCAAAGTCAGCCCTTCTTAAGTCCAGCATGCTTGTTTTTGTATGGCTTATCTCCATGGTTGTGCTCATTGTGAAGCACACTGTGCAGTGGTAGCTTGTTCCCAGATGTCTACTGACTTCTAAATGTGTGATCCTCTCTCCATTTAGAGTACCAGGTCTAGTATTGCCTCTCTCTGAGTGGGTTTCAACACTAGCTGTCTAAGGCCTGCCCCTGCAGGCATCGAAAATGACCATGCTCTTGGATGTGGCTGCAGTACATATCATCCAGTTAACATCTGGCATATTCAGGTCCCCATCAACAGTATCTCCTTTTTCAGCCATTTGAGAATGTCCTCTATCATTTTCTTGTCCATTTCCTCTCCTTGAGATGGGGGTCTGTATACAATCCCTGTGCAGATTGTGATGCCATTCCCTGTCTCCAAGGTGACCCAGAGTGCCTCTTGTCCTCCCCTTTTACTTTTTAGTTCTGTAGCTTTGATCCCTTCCCTTATGTATAGAGCTACTCCACCTCCTCTTTTCCCCTCCCTGTCCCTTCTGTAGACTGTGTACCCCGGTATGTTGACATCCCAGTCATGGTTCTCTGTGTACCATGTTTCTGTGACTGCCACAATATCCAGTTGTTCATCTTCCATCAAAGCTACTAGCTCAGGAAGCTTGTTTCCCAGACTATGGGCATTGGTACTCATTGCCCTCCATTTAATGTTGGCTTTATCCTTTTTTCCCCACATCCCTGCTCTTTTTGCCCTTGTCTGTTTTTCCATTTACCCCTGTCCTGCCCTCTGTTGAGCACTGTACCTCAGTGTTTACCTTACTACCTGTCATGTTTTGTGGGGGGAGGCTTGAAATTTCCTGTCTTCTTACTCTTCTGACTGTACAGTTATTGTATTTTCCTGATGCCAGAAAAATACCTGTATCCCTGTAAACAGTGTGGCACTGTGATGATATAGGGCACAATATTCGAAGAAAAACTACAAAATACTTTACAACAGAAGAAAAGATAATTGCTTAGCCATGATTGCATAGTATTGATATGGCCCCTTATGGGGTGGATTACCTTTGGCAAATTGCACTTGACTTTGTCTTGTGCCATTTGTCGTTGAATGGCGATATTGGATGAGTACCTGGCTAACCCAGCTAGTGCTGATTATTTATTACTGCTGGAGTATACCAGGGATTGACAGAACTGTGGTTCAGAGATACTGCCTGTGTCCAAGAAAGTTTTAAGAAAATTCAGCATTTAAATAGATGTCTGTCTTTATTCATTGTTTAGCATTGTGATTTTGAAGATGACGAAGATATGTTGGGATCTGGTTATAATGGCAAATGTGTTGAAGTATTTGAACTTCCTGAAAACGAAAACATTGGTTTACCACAGGACATGGATGCAGCACATCTTGCTCTTAAACTCAAAGAGGTAATTCTTAAAATAATGGCATAATATTACATAAGCATTAAGGCACAACCACAGAGTTCAGTTACCATATGTTAGTGGTGGGGGTCATGAGGTGTGGGGTAAAGCTGAGTGCCTTATACCCATCTTGGTACATAATCAAAGGTAACTTGGCCCCCTGATGTGCCTCAGACCTTAAAGAGCTTGTTACAGCTTTGGGAAATATTTAAAGATAGCATTTACACACAATTCTGCTGATATTTCACATAGTTTTTGTATTTATTTTCCCAACTTTCTTTGTTAAAGTAGTAAGGAGAGCAGCTTGAAAATAGAATCCTTGTCCCACATACAAGATCTTCTGTTCCTTCTGTCTCTCTGCACGTGATGTCATAATCCTCTGTTGATGAATCACAGTTGTAGTGGAAATGATTATGATGTCACAGGTACACAAACGGCAGCATCAGATGAGTGTTCAAAGTGCAAGGATCTTGTTTCCATGCAGTGTTTTTTTTTGTTTTTTTTTTATTGCTGTTTTTTTTTTTTTTTTGATTTTACACTAAGCCAAGGCTTGTTTCTATGTGCATCCTAGGAGCACAGGAAAGTTAAGTGACGTGCTCCTAGTTGCATGGTATGCAAGTGGTGGCTGTGGGATTCAAACCCAGTTCTCCAGATTTGTAGCTTGAGTGCTGTTACCCACTACACTGCCTCCCCAGTTGTCCTTAGTGATAGAAAGAAAGAGGAAGATAAAAACTGGAACTACAACTAGAACTGTAAATAATTTCCAATGTTCTCTGAGACCTCATGAAGTGGAGCTGGCCAATTACCACACCTTCCAAAAGGACTGAGAGGGTATAAAAGGAGGGGGTGTCCTGATCTATGTGAGCTTCTCGCTGGAGGCCTCCCCATTCTCTGTTGACCTGCCAAGCTCATCTCTCTCTTCATCGAAATCATACTGGGCCATGCAAAACACCTAACCATAGGCTGCATTTATAATCCCCCCACTGGTGGCAGTACTGCCCTTCAGAACCTAGCACGCTCCCTCGCAGGGTCTCCACCCGTGGAGCTGCTGGTCTTAGGGGATTAGAACCTGGGGTGGGATCCTGCCACCGAGCAAGCCCACAGGGCCTCGCTCCTTGAAGCTAACCTGACACAGGTCATAACAGAGTTCACCAGGCAAAATCTAAAGACTGAGAACCACTCCACCCTTGACTGGATCCTAGTCTCTAACCCAGCCAACATCCAAGCAGCTGGCATGATATCCGATGCCCTGAGTGACCACTCCCCACTTTCTGCTTCTGGAAAAACAGGCCGCCCAAGATTCCCCCCAGGCTCATAGTAGCCAGGGACTTCTCTGGCTTCTCCACCGAGGTCTTCCAGAGCTCACTGAGAAACGCCGACTGGGCACTACTAAGTCTGCTAGGCAGTATGGATGAAACTGCTTGGTACTTCCAGCATACTTTCTCTGCAGTGGCCGATCTTCACGCCCCGGCAAGGAAAAGACGGGCGAAAGGTCAATGCCATAGATGGATGTCGCGCAAGCTGAAATTCCTAATGATAAGCAGAGACAAGGCCTGGGAAAAGGCCAGGTGCTCAGAACAAGTGCAAGAAAGCCTCAAAATCTGCTAAAAGGGCTTATATCAGAGCTCTTCAGCGGGATACCTTGTCTGACCCTAAGTCCTTCTGGACCAGTATCAACTCCCTGTTAAAAGACACAAACAAACCATAGCAGGGCAATATAACCTGCAATGGGTTAACCTTAACTGACGGAGGAGAGGCCACTATGGCCTTCAACAGCTTCCTCACTGACCTGGGCACTTTCAGAAATGGCCGTCAACACGTCACCAGGATTCCCCAATCACGGAAATGCAGAATTCTCGACCCCCCCTTCCACCGAAGGACCGTGCGTGTCAAAGAAGTGCTACCCCTCCTGCAATCCAAACCCCATGGGCTCACCGGGACCTGATGGATTGGACCCTCTGCTGCTCAAGGCTGCTGCCCCCGCTATAGTCTTACCTGTCACCATGCTAATAAACAGATCCCTGCAGGAGGTAGTAGTCCCCAAAACGTGGAAACAGGCCCATGTGGTTCCAATCCATAAGGGTGGATCCAGAGATTCAACTGGCCACTACAGACCCATCACTATTCTTTGCCGCCTGGCAAAGATCCAGGAGCTGCTCGTATACGGCCAACTGAGGGACTACCTGGAAGACAATCAGCTTCTGGACCCTTCACAGCATGGTTTCCAACAAAAGCACGGGACTGACACCACCCTCAACAGGTTCACCTCCGACATCCTAGCAGCCTTGGACAATGGCACCCCCACGGGGCTGTCTTTATAGACCTGACCAAGGCTTTTGACCTGGTAGACTACCCACTCTTACTAACCAAGTTGAGCACACTTGGACTAGACCAGCACTCCCTGAACTGGTTCCACAACTACCTGACTGACCGCTCCCAACAGGTCAAGTGGAGAGGTGCAACCTCCGACTCTCTACCTTTAAATGAGGGGGTGCCTCAAGGCTCCATCCTAGGCCCACTCCTGTTCTCCCTGTTCGTCAACGACCTCCGCCACCACTGTGGGAGTAGCTCCATGGTGCAGTATGCTGACGATGCAGTACTCTATAGAACTGCATCGCACCTGAACGATTTATAACCCCTGCTCCAGGCGGACTTCACCCAGGCTAAAGCATGGCTGGTTGAGAATCACCTGGTCCTTAACCTAAACAAGACCAAAACACTCCTGCTTGGTCCTAAATCCCTGGGTCCCTCCCGGGCACATCTTCTACCATTGGTCACCACATCTGGCTCTACTATCGAGGTGGTCCAATCCTTCAGATACCTGGGTCTTACACTAGACCAGGGACTTGCGCTAAAGGCTCATGTAAATCTGGTGACAAAAAACATCCACCAAAAACTCGGGCTGCTGTACCGTCTAAGCGCCAGTATGATACCTGAGACAAGACTGGCAATCGCTCAGTGTCGTCCTACCTACTCTCACCTATGCGGCTCCAACCCTACTTGGCATCGCAAAACTCAACCATGGCAGACTACAGACATTGTACCACAAAGTTGCGCGTTTCGCCACAAAAGCCCATCCGAGGACCCACCACTGTGAAGCCCTTGCTGCACTCAAATTTCCCACCCAGAACCTTAGACTTCAGTACCCCCTGGTAAACTAGACATATAAGTCTCTCTGACGACTTCTGCAGGGCTAATCGGACTACTGTCCCAAAGTTAGCCCAGCAGGCCGCTCCACACTTAAGGCAAAACACTGCTTGAACTGCCCAGGTCCATATCTGCAGCCGGCAGTAAATCCTTTACCCATGTAGCACCTACATTGTGGAACAAGCTCCCCTGTCTACTCCAAGAAGCCCCCTCCCTAGTGATTTTTCAGACAGGACTACATGCTCACCTCCTGAATCTCAGCTCCTGCGTCTGTCCTGAAGGCTAGCTAAATCATGCCCCCTGTAGCCTGGCCACGAAAAGTCAAATTGACCTAACTGGCATCTAGCTGCCAGTGTTGATCTTGTGTACTTGCCCTGTAATTAGTTGCCCTCTTCTATGAAAACTGGTCATTCCCGATGTAACCCTATACCTTTCTCAAACAACATGAAGTCTTGCTGTATTCTGACATATGCAGTTAGCCCCAGCACTTGAGCTGCTCCAGAGAGGAAAGAGTTGACTCTATGCAGGAAGCATAGAACGTTGAGCTCGAGCTCGGTTTCAAACCTCTATCCGCAGCACTTCAAAGTGTAACCGTCAGAGTCTTTACTCCGCCTAACTGAACAGTCCCTCCGGAAATTGCTCCTTCACTACATTTGGTTCGGTTTAGAATCAGTCGGTTTAATCACCGATTTGTCATTTATTTTGGCTTCAGATCCCTGTCTACGGTACAGTAAGTGTTTTGGGTAGTGGACATAGAACCATAGAATTTCACGGCAGATAATGGCTGCTTGGCCCACCCAGTCTGCCCATTTCCGTACCTGATGGATAAGCTGCAGATTCTAGTTAATCAACAGCTTACTTCCTCCTACCCTCCACTAGAATTGCCTTATGTCTGTCCCATCCATTCTTGAATTCTCCCACTGTTCCTGACTCCACAACCTCATCAGGAAGGCTGTTTCATGCATCCACAACCCTCTCTGTGAAAAAAGACTATAGGGTAATATTGTTGTATTTTTGTGTGGAAATTGTAAAACCTTGGGATCGGATCGTCCGGTTAGGAACCGATCGCTGTGGGGTTTTTGTCTTATTCTTTCTGTAGTGTGAGGTACCAGTTCCTATCAGTTTCAAAAAGTGATTTTACATGTTTTTTTTTCCACGACCCGTAACACAGTTTAGTTTTAGTTTAGTTTATTAGTCTAGGAATTAATACCTTTGAGCCAGGGCTCTTTTACAAAGGTTACACGTCACAAAGAACATTTAACAAAGCACGATACACATTACAGGTAAAACCAGACAGGAAAGTTACATCATAAATTTGCTATTAACAGTTTAAGGCAGTAACGTTTTAAGTTTCATAGAAAAACAAGCTATAACAGGTTCAAGCGAGTAGACAATTTCGAGGTTAAGGAAACTTCCAGGAGAGGGTGATCATTAGGCGCCAAAGGAGGCTAGAGGAGGAAAGGTGGTGGCGGGAGAGTAAGTGAGAGGGACAGGAAAAAGGGGAGTGAGTTTGGGTGGAGACAGGCAGTAGTAGAGGTACCAGAGGGTTCATTAGTCAGGGAGGAAGAGGCCTCAGATGTGAGGATGGACATGAGGAGTAGTAGTCTTTATCTAGCGCAGTCGCAGTTGGTAACCGATTTGGGGGGGGGGGGGCTTACCTGGCTAAATAGCTGTAAAGGATAAGTTGTAGCCCGGCCATGTCTGAGAAACCCAAGAAAAAAAAACGGGTCCACTGGGTTTCAACACTGTGATGAGTGTGGGGATGCCTTTGCTAAGGCAAACCCTCACACCACTTGTGTTTATTGTCTGGGGTTTGACCACCTCGATTCAGACTGCCAAATTTGCAGAAATTTCCCGAAGGCCACCCTGGAAAAGAGGTTGGGTAGGCTCAGGTAAAAGGAGGCAGAGAAGTCCGCTAATCTGGATGGCCAGCCTGATTCGATTCCTGCCGAACCTCAGGGAGTGCCCACTGACCTGGGGGCGATACTCCCTCGGGCAAGAGTAGATCTGACCCTGCGGGGTCGGTTCCATCGAAGCGCAAGAGGAAATCGTCCGGTTCGAATCCAGAACCGCATCATCCAACCGCCGAAGAAATAGCCAGGGTGATAAGCATTGTGGAATCACTATGTCCGGTTCTGTCCGATCCGGTGCCTCTCAGTGGGCGCTTGGTTCGGTCTGTTCTCCCAGTTCCGGAATATGTTCCGGATGAATTTTATGAACTGGAGTGGGAGGGGGAGGAAGAATAAGACTATGATGATAAGGATAATGGTGATGAAGGTATGGATGAGCCCATTGAACCGGACATCTCCCCAGACAAGCCTTCTAATGTTTCTCCTCCCAGGCTTTCTGAGTCCCCATCCCACTATTTGTTCTACAGGAAAGTGGCTGGTACCCTCCAGCTTCCCTTGGTTGAAGCTGTTGAGGAACAAAAGGAGCCTGATTTTGTGGAAATGATGGACATCCCAGAATCCAAGATATTGTCTATTCCCCTCTATAAATCCTTTGGGAAACGCACAGAAAATTCTTCAAATCCCAAATTCTTTACCTCTTGTGGATAAAAGAATGGACAGGAGGTATATGCTTTCAGGCTCAGGTACAGAGTTCTTGTTCCACCAATGCAGCCACGTTGGGGTATTGCAGGCTGCAGCCTGTGACAAGGCTAATATACCCTTGGCTTCACACCCCCCCAGATAAAGCCTCTAGGAAGGTGGATGCTGTGGCCAAAAAACAGTATTTCAAGCAACATGAAGTCTTGCTATATTATGCCATATGCAGTTTGACCCAGCCTTCGAACTGCTCCGGAGGTGAAAGAGTTAACTTTCCATGCCAGGCATGGAATCTTGAGCGTGAGCTCGGTTGAGAACTCTCTCTGTTGTTCTTCAAACTCAAACTGTCAGATTCTTTACTCCGCCTCACTGAACAGTCGCTCCGGAAATTTCTCCTGCTGCTCGGTTCATTTTGTCGGTTAAAAAGTCTAATTTCTCGGTTTTTAAACCGCATTTTGTCTTTATTTTAACCGCAACCTGTCGGTTCAAGCTCTTTCTGTGGTATCGTAAGTAATAGATAGGTTTTACATTATTTCTGTGTGGAACTTGCAAACGATATTATCGGTTCGGTTTGAACCGATCAGGTTGTTGTTAAACTTTATTAAATTGCATTTAGAGTGCGGTTCCCGGTTCTTATCGGTTCTAAAAAAAAAAAAACGGATTTCATTACGGTTTTTTCCACGACCCGTGACACGGTTGGGAACCGATAAGGTGTCTTCTTGGCGGATTGCCATAAACGGGCAAGTTTTTGGTTAGGCTGGCACTATGTCTGAGAAACCCAAAGAAAACCGGGCCCACTGGGTTTCAGCACTGTAGTGTCTGTGGGGAAGCCTTTGCCAAGGCTGACCCACACACCACATGTGTTTATTGTCTGGGGTTTGACCACCTCAATGCAGACTGCCAGATTTGCAAGAATTTTCTCTGGGCTACCCTGGATAAGAGAGTTGGTAGGCTCAGGGAACGAGAGGCCAAAAAGTCCGCTGACCCGGATGGTCAGCCCGGTTCGGTGACAACCGAACCGGAGGGAGTGCTCTCTGACCAGGGCGACTTCCTCGGGCAAACGGAGGGCTGACTCGGAGGAGTCAGTCCCAGCAAAAAGGACTAGAAAATCAGCAGGTGTGGAGCCAAAATTTCCTTCTCCAACCGCTGCAGAGATAGCCAAAGCAATCAAAATTGTCCAGTCGCTTTCCCTGGTTCCGACCGAACCGGCACCATCAGGTAAGCGGTCGGTTCGGTCGGTGCCACCGGTTCAAGAATATGATATAGAGGAATTTTATGAACCGGAGGAGGGGGAGGAAGATTATGAAGAGAGTGAATGTGATTTTGAAAGTCTGGATGTGCCCATTGAACCGGACATCTCCCCAGACAGACCTTCAGGAGTGTCTCCCCCTAGGCTTTCTGAGTCCCCTTCTCATTTTATGTTTTATAAGAAAGTGGCTGAAACCCTCCAGCTCCCTTTGGAAGAAGCTGTGGATGAACAGGAGGAGCCTGACTATGTAGAAATGATGGATATCCCAGAGTCTAGGAGATTGTCTATTCCTTTACATAAAATGGACACGAGGTACACATTGTCAGGCCCTGATACGGAGTTCCTTTCACAACAATGCAGCCATGTTGGGGTAGTGCAGGCTGCAGCCTGTGATAAGGCAAATATTCCCTTGGCTTCACACCCCCCCTGACAAGGACTCCAGGAGGATTGATGCCATGGCAAAGAAACAGTATATGGCAGCATCCTTGGGACTCAGACAGGCAAATTATATGGCCTATGTTGCAAGATACCAGAAATCCAGATGGGATACTGTTATGGCTCTATGAAACAGGTCCCTGGCCAGCTGCCAAGGAGCTGGAGCAGGTGGCTGCTGATGGTATTGAGGCATCCAAGGTGCAATTCCATGCTGCAGTGGACTCTAATGATGTATCTTCAGGAGTCATGGCTACATCTGTGGCTTTTCGCAGAATGGCTTGGCTCAGGTGTACTAGCCTGTCACAGGATACCCAGGCTAAGGCCATGGATTTTCCTGTTGTGGGTAACTCTCTGTTTGGGGAGCAGACAGAGAATTACATGAAGAAAATGGATGAGTATAGGACCACTTATAGGAGTGCACAGGCCAAGGAAAGGCAGGCCAGCGCTTTCTTCCCTCTAGAAAGAGCAAAGACCCTGGTGGCTCTAGCCTCCTCCTTCACTCTGCAGGTCTCTCGACCAGCAAGGCATTTTCTGCAGCTCCTAGGGCACATGGCTGCCTTCACAGCAGTAGTGCAGGGAGCAAGATTTCAGATGAGGGACATTCAGTTCCATTTGAGAGACTTCTGGTCTCAAAGGAGAGATCCTCTAACCAAATTGATCCCAGTAACTCGAACCCTGATCCAGGCCCTACAGTGGTGGCAGGATCAGAGCAATCTGAGACAAGGGGTTCCTTTCATCCCTCAATCTCACTCCTTGACCCTTACTACAGATCGTCCCTCTTGGGGTGGGGGAGCTCACATGGGCAACCTCACCACCCAGGGATTGTGGTCCCTTCAGGAATCTCTGCTCCACATCAATCTGTTGGAACTCAGAGCAGTTTTCTAGCACTTCAGGTTTTCTGCATCTGTTCAGAACAAAGTGGTACAGGTCAGAACAGACACCACCACTACAATGTGGTACATCAACAAGCAAGGGGCACTCGGTCTTGACCTTGTGCACCGAGGCAATGAAGTTGGTCTCTGGCTTATTCCTGAACACCTCCCTCATGGCAGTTCACCTCCCAGGCAAGGACAATGTCCTGGCAGATGCTCTCAGCAGGATTTCCCAGGGCCATCACGAATGGTCTCTGGATCCCCTAGTACTGGAGGTAGTATTTGCCAGGTGGGGCACCCCTCAGATAGATCTTTTTGCAGCCCCAGACAATCACCAACTTCCGCTATTTTGCTGTAGGCCCCCAGTGTTGGGGTCAGTCCCTCTGGATGCCTTCCTTCTCAATTGGGAAGGGAAGTTTCTCTATGCCTTCCCCCTTCCCTCTCTTGTTCAAGGTGCTAGTCAAAATCAGATCTCAACCTTGCAAGTTGATTCTGATTGCTCCAGATTGGGCCAGACAGCCCTGGTATCCTCTCCTGTTGTCCTTCGCAGTCCATCCTCCCCTGTCTCTTCCCAGGAATTACAACCTGTTAACCTGTGCTCAGGGGAGGGTTTGGTACCCGAATCTCAAATCTCTCAATCTCAAGGCCTGGCTCTTGATGAGTTAGAGTTTGCTGATTTACACCTCTCCCAAGGTGTAGTGGATATTCTGAAGGCTTCTAGGAAACCTTCCACCAGGACTACTTATAATTCCAAGTGGAAAAGATTTTCCATATGGTGCTCTGGAAGGCATATTTCCCCAGAGTCTGCTGATCTGCCCACAGTCCTTGATTATATGGTCCATTTGAATAGCTTGGGCCTTAGACCAGCTACACTAAAGGTGCATCTGGCAGCTGTTTCTGCTTTCATTTCAGCAGGTAAGCCCTCTTCTCTTTCAGCTCACCCTGTATTCTCTGAGTTTTTCAAGGGATTGCTTCATACCAACCCTCCATTCAGGGACCCTGCCCCTGCTTGGGACCTTAACGTTTGCATTGCTCAGCTTATGCACCCCCTTTGAGCCTTTGTCTTCAGCAGAGCTTAAGTACTTGACTTGGAAAACTGTGTTCCTGGTAGCCATCACTTCTGCCAGACGCACAAGTGAGTTACAAGCCCTGTCAGTGGAGCCTGATTTTATCTCCTTCCATAGAGATAAGGTGGTCCTCAGGACTAACAGGAAGTTTTTGCCTAAGGTGGTTTCAGATTTCCACCTTAACCAATCTGTGTCTCTTCCTGTGTACTTCACTGACCATTCCTCCTCTGGTGAGAGGAGGCTGCACAGTTTAGATGTGAAAAGAGCCCTTAGCTGCTACATAGAACGTACCAAGGGTCACAGGTTTGACTCCCTCCAACTGTTCCTCACCTATGGTGAGGTTGGTAAAGGGAAACCTGCCACTAAAAGATCCATTGCCAGGTGGATTGTGTCTTGTATTCAATTTTGTTATGAAAAACTGGGTAAGGTTCCACCCTCAGGCGTGAGGGCTCACTCTACCAGAGGTACAGCTGCTTCCCTGGCTGCTGCCAGGGATATTCCTATTCTAGAGGTATGTCAAGCAGCTACTTGGAAAACAGTTCACACTTTTACCAAGCATTACTCCCTGGATATCCATGCTAGGAGTGATGCTCGGTTTGCACAGCTGTGCTTCAGAGCCTATTTCAAAGTAGGTTCTGTCCTCCTCCATGGAGGTACTGCTTGGTAGTCTGCTATTGTCAGAATACAGCAAGACTTCATGTTGTTTGAAGAAAAAATTACTCACCTTAGTAATGTTGTTTCTTCTAATGGAGTCTTGCTGTATTCTGACCTTCCCCCTGCCCTCCCCACTCAGAACCTCTGTTTTTGGGATGTGGGTGGGCAGTGGCAGTGTTGGCACTCAGGAGGTGCCCCACCCTGTTGTTTTCACCCCTTTTTTCTTTGGGTGAGTGGGTGTTGTGTTTTTTTCATTTTTTGGGTCTCCTGACTTGAGTCTTTGTTTTGGGACCAAAAAATCTGTTTTTATGTTTAGTAGCCAGTTGGCTAGTGTAGGTTTACAGCTTCCACACAGGACCTTAGTGAGTTTAGCTCGTAAAGATCTGATGGTTTGAGTTTAAACAGCAACAGACCGAGTCTCAACCGAACTCAAGCTCAGTGTTCCATGCCTGGCATGGAAAGTTAACTCTTTCATCTCCGGGGCAGTTCGAATGTTGGGACTCACTGCTATTGTCAGAATACAGCAAGACTCCATTAGAAGAAACAACGTTACTAAGGTGAGTATTTTTTTTCTTATGGAAGAACTAAATTTACATTCTAGGGACGTGGATATGTTGTTCTTCCACACTGTCTGGCAGGTTCCTTGCCGCTTTAATTCTTGCCGGAAGGTCTTCAAGCTGGCTCCTCCCACACACCCGGGTGGTAAAATCCTCGGCTCTGCCCCATGACGCCAGATCTTCCTTACCGCTCAGAAGCTCAGGTTCCCTCCTTAGCACTCTGCGTTTTGGGCCTGGATCCTAATCCTTTGGAATTTCTGAAAAATATTTTAAAATTCACTAGACTTAAGTCTTCATCTTCCCTCGCGGCTGCGATGGATAAATCCACTCCCAGCTTCGGTCGGTGCCCTTGCGGGCTGAAAATGTCCTGGACTGACCCGCACTCCACGTGCATCTACTGCCTGGGTCTTGCACACAATCCGCAGGACTGCGATGTCTGCAAATCCTTCACAACTTCGGTTCTGGAAGACTGCGCTGCCCGACTCCAACTGGGGTGCCCCGAGAAACGGTACCCGTGGTGAAGTCGAAAGAGGCCCATTGGGCGGTGTCCACAGCTGCGGGCTCCGCGGAGCAGCTGGAGCAATTGATCGCTCTCGAGGAGGAGGCGGCCCAGGTTGTATCTTCTTCCTCCTCCTCGGCTTCAGCGTTTATCCCACTCTCCTTGTGTTCCTCCTACACTGCTTCTTTCAAGGAGCTTTGTCAGTCCCTCTCCCCCCAGGGAGAAGGACTCTCGGGACGCACGAGTAGGTCGAAGAAAAAGGACCTGAAAGGTAAGTCCCACCGTCGACGTTCATGGGAGTGGGAGAGATCCTTTTCCCCGGACCGTCGGCACTCGACTTCGGTCGAGGTTGTGGCTAAGGCTGCTGGCTTCACAGTGTCCCCGTCAGGTCAGCCGGCTGAGACACCTGTCGATGCGGTTGAGATTTTTCTCGACCCGTTGGATGGGTTGTCGACTGCAGAAGCCAAAAACCCCTCTTCACTGGTTCCCCCGGTGGTTACCAAGGACTTGCCCGTGCCTCCTGTGCTGAAGTACCCGGTAAAGGACCCTGAACTGAGGGATGAGTGGGTTTCCCCCGCCCCCTCTTCAACCCACCATTGGCGACCCCGAAGGTCTCGGCCCTCCTCCGTGTCGGGTGGGTCCAGCCCGACATCAGGAGAGCTCAGTCGTGTATCCACAAGCGACATTACCACTGCGTCCTCTTGGAGGATAGGCTCCAGCACAAGTTGCGTTGGCGCTATGAGGACATGATGTGGCAACAACTCTTGTTAGCCGGTAATAAGCTGACTCTGTTGCCTTCTCCGGCCATTAAGTGGTTGTCGCCTGAACGAGTGAAGCAACCCCTTGTTGTAGTCGAGGAGCCGACCCCGGCACCGGTTGCTCAGCCAAAACTGGCTGCTCCACCTATTGTGGTGGAACCACTGCCTCCTCATCCTAAGACTGGGGCCCCGACCAAGGATTCTCGGTAGGGTCAGGGCTTGCCCCACAGGTTGTTGGTCACTCTCACACCCAATCAGCCTTGGTGAGTGGAGGGTGGCTCAGGTGCTTGGCAGCTGTTCGCGGACTTCTCGGAGTCTGACTCCCCCCATGTACTCCAGGCCCCTTGACCTGGAATCTACAGGGGTTAGTCGGTGAACGAGAGCCCATCCTTGTTCTTGGGAATCTTTCGGCTCATCTCAGAGTCCACTGGGAGTGCAGCTCGAACCCATACAGAAACGGGCCAGATATCCCCTCACGGAGATACTGGACCGAGGGGATTCCCCCATGGAGGCCTTCCCTGTGGCCGAAGCCATTGTTGGCCTGGCCTTGGAGTTGTGGCAGTGGCCTGCATCCTGTCCTGTGCCTTCGGCCAGGATGGCTCGCAAGTACGCAGTTCCCACCGGTTCCCTCTACAGTTTTTCGGAGCATCCCTCTGCGGAGGGGCTGGTTACCGATAGCGTTTTCTGGCATTCCGGAAACGCTCGGGACGTGGACAAACTGCCCGACAAGGAGTCCAAAAAGCTGGACTACTCGGGGCGGAAAGTTTACGCTGCTTCCTCCCTAGGTCTTCGACAGGCTAGCTCGGCCGTGTTGATTGCACATTTTTCACACGCCTATATGGGTTCCCTGGGTGAGGTGATTCCTCATCTCCCAGCTGACCTTCAGATGACGGTCAAGCAGGTGCGGGATCAGGGATGGGCGGTGGCCAAACAGCTCCAAACCGCCTTGGATATTGGAGACTCTTGTGCCCGGTCAGTAGCTGCCAAAGTAGCCATGCGCCACAGAGCTTGGCTGTGGATTTCCACCTTCACAGCGGATAGCCAACACAAGCTGGCAGACATTCCCTTCCTGGGCACAGACTTGTTCAGGCTGGGGGTGGAAGGCCATCTCCAGAGAATCGAGAAGTCCAATGCCACTTTGGACTCTCACGTCTGCCCAGAAGGAGAAGGGTCGTCAGCAGTAGCGTAAGCCCTTTCGCCCCTGCAGCACGTCCGGCCCAGCAGCACCAGCAACAGGGCCAGCAGGCTCACTCTTGGCGCCCTAAGGCCAAGTCTGCCGCTTCCTCTAGTAGGAAGCCTGGAGGGAAAGGTCCAGGCGGCCCCTCAGTTGTCCCTTCCTCCAAGCCTGCCCAGTGACGGGTTGAGGGGTGTCGCCCCCAACCTCGCCACTCCTCCCCAGGTTTCCCCCATGGGGGGACGGCTCCGCCACTTCCTTTCTGCCTGGTCTGCTATCACCACGGACCGTTGGGTGCTGGAAGTAGTCGGCAGGGTTCTGCCTCTGAAATTTGAGCAGTCCCCTCCCTATCGAGCCGTCGCCCCACGGGGGGGGGCTATGGGTTCCGCAGCCTCTCTGTCGGCTCATCGAGCCGACATTGCTCTACTCCTCCAGAAGGAGGTAATCAGCGAGGTGACTGATCCTCCACCTGGGGTTTATGTCCAGGTACTTCCTTGTCCCAAAGCGGACGGGGGTCTGGCACCCCATTCTTGATATGGATGACCTGAACAAGTTCCTAAGGCTGCGCACCTTCAGGATGGTCACTCTGGCTCAGATCATTCCATCCTTGGAACTAGGAGTGTGGTTTTGTTCTGTGGATCTCCAGGACGCGTTTTTTTCACGTCCCAATCCGTCCGTCTCATCAGCGATTCCTCCACCTCAGAGCAGAGGGATCACTTTACAAGTTCCGTGCCATGCCCTTCGGCCTATCTCCAGCTCCTGGGGTCTTCACAAATGCAGGGCAGTGGTGACAGCATTCCTGCGGCCCTGAGGGGTCCAGGTGTACCCTTACCTGGACGACTGGCTGATTGCAGCCTCCTCCAGGGTGGAGGTGGAGCGGTCCAGTGATTTGACCCTCCAGGTCTGCGCTCAAACTGGCCTCCTGATCAACGAGGCCAAATCAGAACTCGTTTTATCGCAGGTGATTCAGTTAATCGGGGCAGAGCTTGACTCTAGGAGTGGAGTGACTAGGAGTGACTCTTCAAACCAGAGTCCGGCTCCTGGCGGACAGGACCGACGTCCTTTGCTCCTTTGCCCAGTCATTGCTGGTTGGGCAATTGCGCCCTGCCTGGGACTTCCTGCACCTTCTGGACCTCATGGCGGCCTGCACCAGTGTGGTCTGTTGGGCCCGCTGGCGTATGCGCTCCCTGCAATGGGGGCTGGCCTGCCAGTGGTCACAGTGCTCTGGCCCTTTGGACCAGCCAGTGACCGTGACCTAGAAGATGTGGGACGGCCTGCAGTGGTGGCTCATCCCAGCTCATCTGCAGGAGGGTATCTCGTTTGTCCACCCCGAGCCAATGATCACTCTTACGACCAACGCGCCTGTGATGGGTTGGGGTTTCCATCTGGGGGAACTCCGGGCCCACGGCCTTTGGTCCCCTCAGGAGGCTTGATGCCATATCAACCTGCTGGAGCTTCGGGCGGTTCGACTAGCCTTCGCTCCATTTGTACGGGGTCAGGTGCCTCAGGTCCAGACGGATAACACCACAGCAATGTACTATGTCAACCATCAGGGCAGGATGCACTCCTTGCCCCTGTGCAAGGAAGCGCTCCATATTTGGTCTCTGGTGATCAGCCTGGAGGCGGATCTCCTAGCCATCCATGTGGCAGGAGCCTCCAACAGTCTGGCCGATGCCCTTAGCCGGATAGGCGCTGCATCTCACGAGTGGTCTCTCTTTGCCGGAGGTAGTGCAAGATCTGTTCTCCCATTGGGGCGCCCCTCAGGTGGACCTGTTCGCCTCCAGGGAGAATGCGAAGTGGAGGCTGTTTCACGCCTGCCCCCCTCAGCAGGGCTTGCTGCAGGGGGATGCCTTCACGAGGCCGTGGACCCTGGGCCTCTTTTACGCCTTCCCTCCATTTCCCTTGATCCACAGGGTGCTTCTCAAGGCGAAGAGGGACAAGGCGCAGGTGATTCTGGTAGTCCCAGACTGGCTTCGCCAGTTCTGGTACCCAGATCTCCTCAGCCTCAGCTCCAGGCTCCCGAGGCAGCTTCCAGCACACCTGGACCTGATCTCAGTCAACAAGGGGAAGGTTCTTCACCTGGACCTTCAGTCCCTGCACCTGACGGCCTGGTTCCTGAGCGGCTAGAGTTCCAGGCCTTGGGTCTTTCCAACGAGGTCCTCAACGTCGTTGAGGCATCCTGTAAGGAGTCGACTAGAAAATGCTACGCCTTCAAATGGAAGAGATTCTCCATTTGGTGTCAGGACAAGGGGTTGGACCCCTGTTCCAGTCCATTGGCTAGTATTTTGGACTACCTGTGGTCCCTTTCTCAGCTAGGGCTTCGGTCGACGATCCTTAAGGTGCACCTGGCAGCCATTTCTGCTTACCGGGCATAGGCTGGCAGGCAGTCAGTGACGCAGGAGAAGGTGGTCGGGCTCTTTTTCAAAGGCCTAGACCACATATCCCCTCCATTGCGAGTACCTCCACCTCAGTGAGATCTACTGCTGGTATTGGCTAAGCTCATGGGCAAGCCATTTGAACCGATGCACAGGTGTGACGTCTCTCACCTGTCGTGGAAGACCGCCTTCTTGGTGGCTATTACGTCAGCCAAAAGGATGGGAGAGCTCCAGGCGCTTTCCATCGAGTCTCCCTATGTGGTTTTCCACAGGGACAAAGTCGTCCTTCGCCCCCACCCGAAGTTCCTTCCGAAGGTGGTGTCGGAGTTTCACCTTAAGCAGGTGTTGACTCTGCTGGTGTTCTACCCTAATCACACCTCGGTGGCCAAATATAGGCTCCATACTTTGGACCCTAGAAGGGCGCTCGCTTATTATAAGGAGCGGACGGCTGAAGTTTGGGGAGAGGTTCGCCAGCTGTTTGTCACCTACGCTGAAGCCGCACCTGGCAGACCTGCAGCCAAGCGGACGATAAGAAGGTGGGTCACCTCCTGCATAGATCTCTGCCATAGGTTGGCGGGCATGGAGCCTCCCAAAGGGATAAGAGCTCATTCTACCTGCCATACCACTGGTTCAGTGGCTGCTTCTAAGGACGTCCCTATCCAGGAAATCTACAGGGCTGCTACCTGGAAGTCAGCACACACCTTTATTTCCCATTACCACATTGACCTTGAGTCATGCCGGGATGCTGGTTTTGGGACCTCGGTTCTCCAGTCCTTATTTCCCAAGTAGGGGGTGCGTGCCTTGCCTCTGTCCTCCCGGAGAACTGCTAGGAGTCAGCCAGACAGTGTGGATTGAACAACATATCCACATCTCTAGAAATACAGGTTACTCTCCTGTGACAGGAGTTCTAGGAGTTTGTATATGTTGTTCATCCACATGACCCACCCGACCTCCCCGGCTTTGACGTGTAGCCTGGCTTCGAGTGGGCTAGATCTGGCGTCATGAGGTGGAGCTGAGGGTTTTACCACCTGGGTGGGTGGAAGGAGCCAGCTTAAAGTCCTTCCGGCAAGAATTAAAGCGGCAAGGAACCTGCCAGACAGTGTGGATGAATAACATATGCCACTCCTAGAACTCCTGTTACAGGTGAGTAAACTGTATTTTTACCACAGCAGGACTGGCATTTGGTAATTCACCAGCTGCACAGTATCATATTCCTTCCCAAAATTCAGACAATAATTATTCTGAATCAAAGCCAATCAACCCACTTTCCTTCCATCCTGTAACATTTAAACAGGTAGAGGACTTACTGCTAAGTCTAGATGTCTAGATAGTAAGGACATAGACAGGGTAGAGAAGGTTCAGAGGAGGGCAACAAAGATGGTGCATGGATTGCATCACATGTCCTATGAGGACAGGTTGAAGGAACTGAACATGTACTCCCTGGAGGAGAGGAGGGAGAGAGGGGATATGATAGAGACATACAAGTATCTTACAGGGAGGAACAGGGTGCAGGAATACACTATTTTTAAGCGAAAAAGATGTTCCAGGACTAGAGGGCATGGGATGAAGTTGGAGGGAGGACGATTCAGAGGAAACGTGAGGAAGAATTTCCTCACAGAACGGGTGGTGGACAAGTGGAACACCCTGCCAGAGGAAGTGGTGGGGGGCTGAAACAATCATGGGATTTAAGAATGCATGGGATAGACATAAAGGAATTCTGGAGGTCAGGGGTAAGGGGCAGCAAACTTATTGGAAAACATAAACTGAACTTACAAGCTCAAATGGGCAGACTGGGTGGGCCATAGGCCCTTGTCTGCTGACACTGTCTATGTATCTATGTCAAAAAAGTGCCAGCACGGATGGATTAAACCCCATATTTCTGAGAATTGGCTATTATCATCTTACAACACCTGTAACCCACCTATTTAATCTTTCACTTCTCAGTAACGAACTCCCTGTAATTTGGAAAACTGCCCATATCATACCCCTTTTCAAAGCTGGAGACCCATGCAACTTAAATAATTATAGACCGATGTCCATACTTCCTATCCTAGGCAAACTATTGGAAAAATTAATGTCCAATTAAAGGATTATCTGGAGAATACTAGCTGCATAAATCATATCTGGGTTCAGACCGGAAGCATGTCAGCTTTAGCTAAGGTAACTAATAATTGGCTAACGGCATTAGACTGCAAACAAACAAGAGCTATATTTCTAGATCCAAGTAAAGCCTTCAACACAGTAGATCACAATATGCTATTACATAAACTAAAAGAAACTGGATGACTCTGCACTCTTGTAGTTTGCAAGGTACTTCACAAACAGACAACAGCAAAGCAAAGCAGACAGGGAATTCTCCTCCCTAGCATTGCTACCAAGAGGTGCGCCTCAAGGATCTGTCCTGGGTCCCCTGTTTACGATCTATATAAATGACCTCAGTAGAAATATTGACAAAGCCAAATTGCACTTTTTCGCAAACAGCCCAGTCCTCTGTGTGTGTGTGTGTGTGTGTGTGTGTGTGTGTGTGTGTGTGTGTGTGTGTGTGTAGATATATATATATATATCCAGATCTACCTTAAACAGTGTTTGTAGCAAACTCCAAGCAGAGTTTAATTATTTACGGATGAATCTTTACTAATCCAAATTGTTATTAAATGCGAAAAAGACAGAAATGATGGTATTTGAGTCAACATCTAGGGCAGCCTCCTCCAACTATGTCCCCAACATTTCCACAGTAATGGGTGAATTGATTCAAACAGTGGACAGTTATAAATACCTCTTCATATGGCTTGACCAGCGCCTGTCCTTTACTACTTATATTCATTTAGCGTTTGTTAACCAGGTAAGTACACTAGACAAAACATATGCCTATTTTCAGGTACGACCCGGGAGGGTACAGAAATTACAAGTTCAATGCAGAGGACAACATGATACAAGTAAGGCAGTTACAGAGTCAGGAGAAGTATAACATGTTCAGTAAGTTAACACAGTTACACAAATGGCACAGTCAAATATAAAATTATATATAGAGTCACCAAGGCAAAATGCAGTGCATTATATACAAATATATACAGTTCAGGACCCTAGCAGAATCGCAGTCATAGCAAATGCCTGAACAAGAGAGTGGAAACATTTTATATAAGGCCACACCCCGGCAAGCAGGCTACCTCAGCAGGACCAATGCCAAGGTACAGGAAATGGTACACTCGAGTCCAGTGCAGGGGATCAGAGGTAATCATGGAGGTTTGAGACAATGACATACTGAGGAGAGCATGAAGTGTTTCCATAGGGAGGTTCGAAGGCATGCGTGGGAGGGGGAGGACCGGACCTGGACAGGAAAAAAGTTCCAAAATCTGGGGGCACATGAGGCAAAATGACTGTCCCCCATTTAAGTATGAGTAGCAGGAACCTTAAGAACAGCAGGGCCCAGAGACCTGACTGAGTAGGAAGAGGAGGCAGCAGGAACAAGGAGCTCCGCCAGTCCAGACAGGGTGCCAGTGCCCAGAACCTTGCCCATGAAACAGCCCAGGACAAAATTTAAGTAATTGGGCGGAGAGTGCCAGTTAAGCTTACTATACAGATGACAGTGGTGAGTGAGGTGAGGGGCAGCAAGAGCAAAACAGCAAATATTGTTGTAGGCTATGGTACACCTAGTAAGGTGGACTTTGGAAGTAAGAGCAAACAGGAGGAGTCCATAGCAGAGAGAGGGGAGAAACACACCTCTGGCCAGAGCAAGGCGAGCAGCCGAAGTGAGATTATTCTTCGGCCTGTAAGCCAGACCCAGTTTGCAGTTAACAGTTCGGAACACATTTTGGATATGGTGTCCAAGGTCAAGCTGAGAGTCAGGTGTCACCCCAAGGTATTTGACGGAGTCAGTGACAAGGACAGGAGCACTGTCAAGACCAGTGATGCACAGAGGGACAGGGGAGGCCTTTATCTTGGTCAGGGACCCAGAGAACATGGCCTGAGTTTTTTTTTTAAGGTTAAGGACCAGCTTGTGGGTCGATATCCAGGATTGGATATCCCTGAAGTCCTCACTCAGTTGCTGGTTAATGACCCCAGTGTCCTGTGAAGGATGACCAGGTCGTCAGCATAAAGAATGGACCTGCAGTAGGTGGTGGAGGAGGAGGGAATATTGTTGACAAATTTGGAGAAGAGCAGGGTCCAAAGGACTGACCCCTGGGGAACTCCTGAGGACATGGTAGTGACATCTGAGAGCACCTTACTGTATCTGGTGAGTTGCTGCCTGCCCTGTAGGTAATTGGAGAACCAACTAAGCACAGGAGGGGACAGACCAAAGGACCTAAGTTGAGAGCAAAGTTAGAACATGGTCAACTAGGTCAAAGGCCGTGGAGAGATCAATAAAGATGGTACCAGAGAGTCTGCCCTGGTCCATAGCAGCCCTGATCCCAGAAGTGACAGTGACCAGGTCAGAGGATGTGCTGTGCCCTTTACGAAAGCCATGCTGCGAGGGAGACAGTAGCTCATGAGACTGAATATACTCCGTGAGTTGCCTCGCCACAACTTTCTCAAGAAGCTTACTGATAGCAGACAAAATAGCAATCGGTCCGTAGTTGTCAAGAATCCTAGGGTTGTCCTGTTTGAGAACAGGGTCAGCCCTTGCCACCTTCCATAGGTCAGGGATAACCCCAGAGGCTAAGGACAAGTTGACGATATGGGCCACCGGAGAGGCAGTAAAAGTGGCACTAAGATGGAGGAGCTTAGGATCCATGCCATCATGGCCAGCACTGGAAAAGGGGGAGAGACCAGAGAGCAATCTCTGCATCTCTTGCACCTTCACAGCCTTGAAGTAGAATAATGGACGGGAGATAGGGGTCGGTTGAGGAGGAGGAGGAGGGACCTGAACACGACTGTCACATCCTCTAGAGGAGAATAGAGAGGTGAAGGACAGGTCTGAGAAATGTGAGTTAAATGCATTGACGATGATTAGTGGATTGTTACAGCTAACGCCATCGTTGAGCATGTCAAGGGCCTCACAATTGGAGGAACCACTCACTATGTTTTTAATATTCTTCCAGAAATTCAAGGGTCTTTAGCTGAATTTCGTAAGGCAGTTTTACAAAATTCACTATTGGTAACCCTGATTGCCTTTTTGCATTCATTTCTGAGCCTCCTGTATTGCTGAAATATGGCCTGGTCCATTCTGACGTTGAAGTTGGCCCAGCATTTGTCTCTAGTCCTCATGAGGGCAAGGAGGCTCCCATGCAACCATTTAGTAGCAGCCCCCCTTATCCTCCATCTGACTAGAGGGACATGCTTATCCTGCAGCACCACAAAGGTGCTAAGAAAATGATGGACTGCAGTAGTGGCACTCTGGGCATTCGTCACCGCAGACCAGTCAGTGAGCCGAAGATCCTCGTGGAATGACCCCAGGTC
This sequence comes from Neoceratodus forsteri, assembly GCA_016271365.2. Lineage (NCBI taxonomy): Eukaryota > Metazoa > Chordata > Ceratodontiformes > Ceratodontidae > Neoceratodus > Neoceratodus forsteri. The sequence continues at coordinate 744,637,308 of CM028132.1, forward strand.
AAACTTGTAGAAGTCCCTGACTTGAATGATTTTATGAGGACTTTTCAGGGTGGAGATCTTCCATATGCAGTATACAAGGGTGTGGTCGGAGATGGAGTCCGGGAGGGTTCCAGAAGAGCTAATCCTCTCAGGCCTATTGGACAGAACCCAGTCCGGGAGAGATCTAGTGCCACCAGTGGACAACCACCTAGTAGGATCCTTAATGAGCTGGGACAGTGAGAGGCTTTCAAGCAGAGGCTCATACTGTTTGGTGTTGCCTCCAAACTAATTTAAGTTAAGGTCTTCCAGGATCAATAGCTCGTTATTCCCAGTCTTCGAGCCAACAGAATCAAGGAGGCAGGATACCCCCGATAGACCACCTGCGGGGGGATTGTAAGTACAGACAAATGTGCAGCTTTTTCGAGTTCCTGAGTAACAGCACTGTGTGAAGTAGTTCACAGGAAGACTGCACAGGCTGTTGGCAGGATAGAACCGACAGGTTGAGGTGACTCTTGTAGTAGACCAAGATACCACCCCCCCCCCCCACCTGGACGGTCCTGCCTGACTAGATCAAAGCCAGGGAGCGCACAGGCCGAATCAGGGGTAGAGGGTTTAAGCCAAGTCTCAGTTATACCAAGGATGTCAGGCTTGTAGTGGGTGACCCAGGCAAGGAGTTCAGCCCGGTTGGGCAGAAGGCTGCGAATATTAAGGTGAGCAATTTTTAACCCGTTGCCTGACAGCCAGCCCACAGGAGATGCAGAGGCTTGGTAGGGTGCACCAGGGTTGAGCTCCACGTCCCCTGCAAGCACGAGGGTCACCAGAAGGAGCAACAGGGAGATGCCTTAAAGGGGGGGAAGCCAGCACTAATGGACAACCTGTGACCAGAACGCCTGAGCATCATGACAGGATACAGGAAACACCTAAGGTCGAGACAGCAGATAGGCCAGGGAGACTGTCTGTCACAGGCTGTTAAGTTAGAGAAGGTAAAATCTGTCTCTTCAAACTGACCAGGTGAGACCCAGGGGTTCCCCATGGGAGGAGCACTGTCAGCAATGAGAAGCGGGAGGAACAGTACAGTGAGCAGGCCAATGGTGAGGACATTGGTGAAAGGGAAGGGCTTAGCCCCCCTAATGAGAAGTGTGGGAGCCGCCATGTCATGTAAACCTGCTCCTGAGACAGACTGCACATTGCTCCCTTTACTGGATTATGCCGACCTGATTTATAGTCACAAGCCCCTCACTCATCTGAATAAACTAGATGTTTTATACCATAGGGTTTTTCGATTTATTACAACTTCCCTGCCCAGATCCCACCATTGTACTTTATATGTTGCAACAGTCTGGACATCACTGACGTCGAGGAAACTTAAAAATCTCTATATGTGGGCCTATAAACTATTAGCTAATAAACTGCTACAGTATATCACTGAACTTGTTTCCGTTGCTCACAGTAACTACACTCTAAGAAGGAGTAATTATTTGCTGCTAGAAACACCAAGGTATTTCACCCTTTATGAAAAGTCTGCCTTCAGTTGCATTGTCCCTAAGGCATGGAACAGTATGCAAAATACACTTAAGCTTACCAATTTAGTAAGCTTGGGTACCTTTAGATCACTTCTGGAAAATGTATGTAAAGATTTATGTTCTTGTAACTACAGTAGTCGTAAACCGTGAAGTATGTATAGCCTGAGTCATTAGGGAAGCACACAAAAGTGTATATTTAACACACATATTTGCATATTTGAATGGCTGGATATCCTTTGATAGTGTGCCCTACCAGGTGAATGTTAATAATGATTACCTAGTTTAGATAAATCGGAATCTTCCTGGACTAAAAGTCTCCACCACTCATTCACACTAGTGGGGCTACGCAAGAGGCACTGGGACCTTGCGGGAGCCAAAAATCTTCAGGAGGGCAGACACCGGGATAGGACCACACATGTACGGCACTGCGAGACTAGCGTGCGCCATATAGGCTATCTTAGTGTCGACCCTCCAGCCGACTCTTGTTCCTTTTCTCCTGCCGTCGAGTGCGCTTCAGTGATGTTGCTCGCCTGCCAGAAGTCTTTGTTTATACTACAGCAGTTATGGCCATTCAGTATTCGATTAACTTACTATTTTTAGTGTTCTTATTTAAAAAAAAAAAAAAATAATAATTCTCAGCCTGCCATCAAAGGAGTTGACCTTGGACAGTAGGGAGACTTCATTTGAAAGCTGTGATGGCAGTGGGGCTGTGTCAGTCCGCCCGCCCGCTACTTGGGGGAGAGGTCTGACCTCTGGCAGTCCAGTGCTACGGGGGGAGTGACAACAGTCTGCCCAAAGCACAGAAGTAGCAGGCCCTTCCGACCTCGATCAGGGATCCGGCTCTGCTCGACCTCCAGCTCTTCTTCCACCATCTTCCTTCTGTCAGTGGAAGAAGAATCTGTACCACTCAAGGTCGCGTTCTGGTACGTCTGCGCAGGGATTTTTGTTGGTGGAGAGCGGTAGGCCTCACCTGACTCCGGTGGGGTCCTCTGTGGTTCTCTTAACGGTCGCAATCTTTGACACCGGATCCCGTCTCTGTCCTTGATGGGGCTCCGGTGAGTAGTTTCACCTCTGAGACGTTCTTTTAGAGCTGGGAGTATGGCTTCTGCCCAGTTGACCTGGTCAGTGGACCCAGTTCCAGAGCCGCTGGGCCACGGCTGGGTCAGTCGAGCCAGGATGTGCGGGGTGCCCTCTCTGTTGCCAACATCATCAGTGCTGACTCCCCGTGCCTACTCCCCCTCACCTTTTCACTGCAGGGGCTGGCATGGGTACAGCCCCCCCCCACTTTTTCTTCAGGTCTAGGGCCAGCAGCAATACTGGTGCCATGTGTGGTGCTGACACCGTATATAGTGCTGGTGTCATGGAAGGCGCGGAACTCTTCGATCCAGTTGGCAGCGTCTCCTGGGTTCCTGGCCTAGACCTGCCTTCAAACAACATGAAGTCTTGCTGTATTCTGACATATGCAGTTAGGTCCTGCCTTTCAACTGCCCCAGAGAACCAAGAGTTAAACTTTCCGTGGCCAGCATGGAATGTTCACCACGAGCTCGGTTGAAACCTCTGTCTGCTGTTGTTTAAACTCCAACTGTCAGATTCTTTACTCTGCCTCACTGAACAGTCGCTCCGGAGATTTCTCCTTTGCTCGGTTCAAAAAAAGTCTGTTGAAGTGTTGTTTTCTCGCTCGGTTTCTACCGAATTGCTGTTACCAATCTGTCGGTTCAAGTCTCTGTCTGTGGTACCGTGAGTACTAGATAGGTTTTCTGTGTAGTTTCTGTGTGGAACTTGTAAATTGTGGATTGGTTTGGCTGAACCGATCAGTTTTCAGGTAAAAAAGTTTGTAATTTACTTAGAGCGTGGTAACCGGTCCATATCGGTTCTAAAAAAAAATGGATTTTATTACGTTTTTTTCCAAGACCTGTGACATGGTCAGGAACCGATAGGGGAGTCTTGCCTGGTGGATTGCCGGAAAAAGGGTAAGTTTTGGTTAGGATTGGCCATGTCTGAGAAACCCAAGAAAAAAAACGGGCCACTGGGTTTCAACACTGCAGTGTGTGTGGGGAAGTCTTTGCCAAGGCTGATCCCACACCACCTGTGTTTGTGTCTGGGAGTTGACCACCTCGATTCAGACTGCCAAATTTGTAGAATTTTCCCAAATCTACCCTGGGAAAGAGATTAGGTAGACTGAGGGAAAGGGAGGCCGAGAAGTCCGCTGACTCGGGTGGCCAGCCCGGTTCGCTTCCGACTGAACCAGAAGGAGTGCCCTCTGACCAGGGCGACACTTCGGGCAAAAGGAGAGCCGATTCTGAGGAGTCGGTTCCGGTAAAAAGATAAGATAAATCGTCCGGTTTGGATCCAGAAATTCATACTCCGACCGCTGATGATAGCCAAGGTGATAAGGATAGTGCAATCACTTACCTCGGTTCCGACCGAACCGGCACCATCTGGCAGGGGCTCGGTTCGGTCGGTTCCCCCGGTTCCGGATTACACTTTGGAAGAATTTTATGAACCGGAGGAGGAAGGAGAGTATGAGGATGATGATGGTGATTATGAAAGTCTGGATGTGCCTATTGACCCGGACATCTCCCCAGACAGACCTTCAGGTGTTTCTCCTCCTAGGCTTTCTGAGTCCCCTTCCCACTTTGTTTTACAAAAAAGTGACTGAGACCCTCCAGCTTCCTGTGGAGGAAGCAGTAGAGGATCAGGAGGAGCCTGATTTTGTTGAGATGATGGACATCCCAGAGTCCGGGAGACTGTCTATTCCCCTCCACAAATCCTTTAGGAAACAGACATAAAATTCTTAAGACTCCTAATTCCATACCTCCTGTGGACAGACGAATGGACAAGAGGTATACTCTTTTAGGCTCAGACACGGAGTTCCTTTCCCAGCAATGCAGCCATGTTGGGGTAGTTCAGGCTGCTGCCTGTGATGAGGCAAATATCCCCTTGGCATCACCCCCCCCCCCAGACAAGGACTCCAGAAAGATTGATGCCATGGCAAAGAAACAGTACATGACAGCATCTTTGGGACTCAGGCAGGCTAACTATATGGCCTACACAGCTAGATACCAGAAGTCCAGGTGGGACACTGTGCTGGCTCTGGTTAAACAGGCCCCTGACCAGCTTGCCAAGGAGCTGGAACAGGTGGCTGCAGATGGGATTGAGGCATCCAAAGTACAATGTCATGCTGCTGTGGACTCTAGTGATGTTTCATCAACAGTCATGGCTACATCTGTGGCTCTTCGGAGGATGGCTTGGCTCAGATGTACTAGCCTATCACAGGATACCCAGGCTAAGGCCATGGATTTCCCTGTTATTGGTAATTCTCTGTTTGGGGAGCAGACAGAGAACTACATGAAAAAGATGGATGAATACAGGACCACTTATAGGAGTGCTCAGGCCAAAGAAAGGCAAGCTACTCCTCAAAGGCAGCAGTCCAGGGGTAGGGGCAGGCCTTTCCAAAGGCCTTTTTACCAAGCTTAGGCCTCCTCTTCTTACTCTCAGAAGGGGTTCTTTAGAGGGAGAGGCAGACGGGGGATGAGCAGGCCTGCATCCACCCCTCAGTCTAAAGCCCCTGCCAAGCAGACACCCTGATGGGTCTGCCCGGGCCAATTCTCCCATACCAGTAGGGGGCAGGCCGGCTTACATTGTCCAGGACTGGAAGTCTCTAACATCAGACAAGTGGGTCCTGGAAGTAGTAAGCCAGGGACTGGTTCTCAGTTTCAAAAAATTTCCCAAGATGAGAACCAGATCTTTTGCACCTGCAAATCCATCAGAGACCCTTGCCTTAGAGGCAGAGGTTTCTTCCCTCCTGGCACTCGGAGCCATAGAGAGGGTTTCCACCCTACACAAGGGCAAAGGATTGTACTCCAGGTACTTCCTAACCCCCAGAAAGACAAGAGAATGGCGGCCCATCCTGGACCTAAGATATCTGAACAAACACCTTTTAAAACCAAAGTTCAAAATGGTGACTCTGGGAATAATCGTTCCCTCTCTAAGACCAGGGGACTGGCTAGCCTCCCTGGACCTCAAAGATGCCTATTTTCACACTCCCATCAGGTGCTCCCACAGAAAGTACCTCAAGTTCGAGTTGCTCTCAGGCCACTATCAATTCAGAGCAATGCCCTTTGGCCTAACATCAGCCCCAAGGGTTTTCACAAAATGCCTGGCAGTAGTGGTTGCTTTCCTAAGGCTTGGACGACTGGCTCATAGTAGGTCAGTCTCCAGACCAAGTCAAGTCACATTTGCAAGTGACCCAGCAAGTGCTCACTTCCTTAGGATTCCTTCTCAACCTCCCAAAGTCAGTTCTCGAACCAGTACAGCTCCTCACCTTCATAGGGGCAGAGCTGGATACAGTAAAGGCAAGAGCCTTCCTTCCCCTCGAAAGGGCAAGGACCCTCATGGAACTGGCCTCTTCATTCACCCTTCAGGTGTCTCGACCAGCAAGGCATTTTCTTCAGCTTCTGGGCCACATGGCAGCTTCCACAGCAGTGGTCCAGGGAGCAAGATTCCAGATGAGGGACATTCAGTTCCACTTAAGGGCCTTCTGGTCCCAAAGAAAGGATTCCCTTACCAAACTAGTCCCAGTGACTGGAACCCTGATCCAGGCCTTGCAGTGGTGGCAGGATCAGGACAATTTGAGACAAGGAGTTCCTTTTGTCGCTCAGTCTCACTCAGTGATACTCACCACAGATGCTTCCCTCCTGGGCTGGGGAGCCCATTTGGGGGATCTTACCACCCAAGGACTGTGGTCACCTCAGGAAGCTCTGCTTCACATCAGTCTCTTGGAACTCAGAGCAGTGTTTTTGGCACTGCAGGCTTTTTCCAAATCTGTGCAGAACAAGGTGGTCCAGGTCAGAACAGACACCACCACCATGTGGTACATTAGCAAGCAGGGAAGCACTCTGTCTACGGCCTTGTGCACAGAAGCAATGAAGTTGTGGTCCCTGGCCTATTCCCTGCAAACCTCTCTGATAGCAGTTCACCTCCCAGGGAAGGACAATGTCCTAGCAGATGCTCTGAGCAGAATTTCCCAGGGCCATCACGAATAGACCCTAGATCCTCTAGTTTTGAAAGTGATTTTCTCGAAATGGGGCACTCCAGAGACAGATCTTTTTGCAGCCCCAGACAATCACCAACTTCCTCTCTTTTGTTGCAGACCCCCAGTCTTGGGCTCAGTCCCCCTGGATGCTCTGATCCTGAATTGGGAAGGGAAATTTCTGTATGCTTTTCCCCCCTTCCCTCTCCTGTACAAAGTGTTCGTCAAGATAAGGTCACAACCATGCAAAGTGATTCTGATTGCTCCAGACTGGGCCAGACAGCCCTGGTATCCCCTGTTGCTGTCCGTAGCAGTCCACCTTCCCCTGTCTCTTCCCAGGAATTACAACCTGTTGACATCCTCTCGGGGGGGGATTTGGTACCAGAATCTTCAGTCTCTCAAGGCATGGCTCTTGAAGAGTTAGAGTTTGCTGATCTGCATCTTTCCCAAGGGGTTCTGGATATTCTTAAGGCTTCTTGAAAGCCTTCCACCAGGAAGACTTACAACTCCAAATGAAAAAGATTTAGCATTTGGTGTTCTAAGAAAAATATTTCTCCAGATTCTGCTGAGTTGCGTACGGTTCTTGACTATATGGTCCGTCTTAATGGCCTAGGCCTTAGGCCAGCTACCCTTAAAGTACATTTGGCAGCTGTTTCTGCTTTCCTGTCAGTAGGCAAGCCATTCCCTCTATCAGCCCATCCTGTGTTTTGTAAGTTCTTCAAGGGATTGCTTCACACCGATCCCCCCCTTTAGGGATCCTGCTCCTGCTTGGGACCTTAATGTTTGCATTGCTCAGCTTATGCAACCCCCTTTGAGCCTTTGTCCTCTGCAGAGCTTAAGTACTTGACTTGGAAAACTGTGTTTTTGGTGGCCATTACCTCTGCCAGGCGTATCAGTGAATTGCAAGCCCTGTCAGTGGAACCTGATTTCATCTCTTTCCATAGAGATAAAGTGGTCCTAAGAACTAACAAAGTTTTTGCCTAAAGTGGTTTCTGATTTCCACCTCAACCAGTCTGTCTCTCCCTGTTTTCTTCACTGACCATTCCTCCTCTGGAGAAAGGAGGCTACACAGCTTGGATGTTAAAAGAGCCCTTAGCTACTACATAGAGCATACTGAGGATCACAGGTTTGACTCCCTCCAGTTCCTTACGTATGGAGAAGTTGGTAAGGGCAAATCTGCCACCAAGAGATCTATTGCCAGGTGGATTGTTTCTTGCATACAATTCTGCTATGAAAAACTGGGTAGAATTCCACCCTCCGGCCTGAGGGCTCATTCCACTAGAGGGTACAGCTGCTTCCTTGGCTGCTGCCAGGGATATTCCTCTCTTAGAAATTTGTCAAGCAGCCACCTGGAAAACAGTTCATACTTTCACCAAGCATTACTCTCTGGATATCCAGGCTAGTAGTGATGCTCGGTTTGGCACAGCAGTACTTCAGAGCCTGTTGCCAAAGTAGGTTCTGTCCCTCCTCCATGGAGGTACTGCTTGGTAGTCTGCATATGTCAGAATACAGCAAGACTTCATGTTGTTTGAAGAAAAATTACTCACCTTAGTAATGTTGTTTCTTCTAATGGAGTCTTGCTGTATTCTGACCCCCCCGCCTCCCCTCTCAGAACCTAGTTTTTGGGATGTGGGTGGGCAGAAGCAGTGTTGGCACCCTAGGGGCGTCCCTTTTTCACCCTCTTTTATTTTGGGTGAGTGATTGTGTTTTGGAATGTGTTTTGTTTTTGGATTTCCTGACTTGAGTCTTCTTTTTGAAACCACAAAACCCTTTTATATAGATATAGTTGCCAGTTGGCTAGTTTTGAGTTTTACAGTTTCTACACAGAACTTCTAGTGAGTATTGCTCGTAAAGAGCTGATGGATGGAGTTTAAACAGCAGCAGACAGGGGCTTCAACCGAGCTCGCGGTGAACATTCCATGCTGGCCATGGAAAGTTTAACTCTTTGTTCTCCGGGGCAGTTGAAAGGCAGGACCTAACTGCATATGCCAGAATACAACAAGACTCCATTAGAAGAAACAGCATTATTAAGGTGAGTAATTTTTTCTTTTGGAGGTTATTCTAGGGTAGAAGTGAATCTGGATGAGTCTTTCCCTGTTTTGCTTTGTCAAAGACGCAGTGAATGACTCATTTTGTGGGCTGCAGTGCAAGCCTTCTGTATCAGTGTGTGATGGAAGATCTTCTTTCCAGTTTTTTCTTCAGGGATATGGGGTCCACCATAACATTTCAGTCTTCATCAGTGAACCAAAGCAGACTCCTACGTCTTGAGTTTCTACTTTGCTCAGTAGGAGTACACCCTGTGGAACACACTCAATTCAATGATCGAGAGTCTTCCGGAATCTAACGCTCCATTGCCAGGGGCATATAGCCCAATAATCGGCTGAAAGCTTTTATGGATGTATACGGCTCTGCCTATAGGGCAGTTAATGTCTCCTGGACAGTGCTTATCTGTTCGGCCCTCAGGTTGAGCTCTGGAGGCCACTCAGAACAAAAGGGCTGCTATTTAAACAACAGGCAGCACCTGCTGCCGCTCAGAGAGACAGGAGCTGTTACGAACATATGGGTCATCGGGATTTTCCGAGAGGGATATTCTCCCAATTTCGAAGAGATTTCCCCAGACCTTCTACCCAGACGGCAGCCCAGTCTGTCCACCTCTGTCACACTCTTTCTGAGATACGGGGCCTCTGCGGGAACTGGGCAGTAGAAGTTGTTCCACAGCTGAACGGAGCACAGATTCGTATTTCCATTGCTTCTGGTTCCAAGATAACAGGCGGCATGCACCCATTTGTCGACCTTGGAAGGTTAAACAAGTACCTGTTCAGGGAGGAGTTCACTAAAATTTCGACGTTGAAGTCTTCACTTCCTGGACATTTGGCTCCTAGCTAGCCCATCCGGGCAGGAGACACAGGAAGCAGTTGCCACAGCTTCTCAGTTGTTCTCTTCAGGAGGGGTTCTCTTGATTCGGGTAAGGTGCCAGTTTCATCTTCCCAGCAGCTCCTCTTCTTAGGAGGAGTCCTGGATACTTCTAGGGCGTCAGTTTTCATTCCAGAGGATAGGAGAAATGACAGCTTCAGATGACTCGTTAAATTTCAGAAAACTAGTCTATTCGGGCCTCTTTCGATGGAGTGGATGCTGAGGCTGATGGCGTTCTCTGCAGCAAGCAGTGGTGTCCGACCATGCATCCGCTATCCTCCATATAAAATCACAGAGTCTCGGAAAAAATCTCTCATGAGGAACTTACTGTCAAGACCTCCACACTCTGGTATGGAGCCAGGAGGAACCTCATTTTTTCATAAATATCTTAGAAATGAGAGCTGTCTTATACACCAAGTCCTGAAGGATGCCCTCTGCCATGAAGTGATCCTACTTCTGAAGGATGACAAAGCTGTTATGTATTACATCAGCAAGTAGAGTGGAACGCCCTCCTACCCTCTCTGCAGGAAGGCCGTGAGGATGTGAGAGTGGTACCTCGAGCACAATGCTTCAGTTCAGACTTCGTGCAGTCGCTATTCAACGAGTGGGGCAGTTCAGACCTGGTCCTTTTTTGTGTCACCTCTTAACGTAGAACTGCCTGTATTCTACTTCACAAATCTAGACCCTGGTGTTTTCTGTCAGGATGTATTCACTGCAGTGGACAAGACACTTCCTGTACGTTTCCTCCGCTTCCCTTAGTTCAGAGGGTGCTGCTCAAGTTGTAGGCACAAGGGGGGCAGGATGATTCTCATCGTCCCAGACTGGCCTCAGCAGATATGACTTGCATTGATCAACAGTCTGTCAGAACTTCCCCTAAGGTGACTCCCTCTACGAGCATACCCTCCGACACAGGGACTTTAGTCCATCCTGACCTGCGCTCCCTTCATCTCCATGCTGGGCTCCTAAGGAAATAGAAGTGGGCAAGTTTTAGGTTTCCCAGATCATTGCAGAAATCTTCTTAGCTGCGCATAGGCCTTCCACCAGGAGGGCTTACGTGGCTAAGTGGAAACACTTCTCCATCTGGTGTGCAAAGTCCCGTCTGGACCCGTTCGGTTGCCCACCAAGTAAGGTGTTGGGGTGCCTCTTGGACCTGTTGAACGCAGGTCTGCAATACTCGACAGTGAAGGTACACCTCTGTGTGTTTTCAGTCTGTCTTGACCCAGTAGAGAACATGTCACTGGCTTACTTACCATTAGTCAAGTTTTGCTTCTCCCTACTTACCTTGTTAACTCCAGAATAAAGGAAAGTGCGCCTTTAATTTCTCTGGACATTAAGAGGGTTCTGCGATTCTACATCGACAGAACGAAAGAGATACGCAATCCGAGCAACTATTGCATATTTCAGCATGCCTCGGCTGGGTCAGCCTGTTGCCATGAGATGTATTTCTGCATGGTTTGTAGCATGTCTTCAGCACTACTCATTAATGGCACAGGTCAAGTTGGAAGGCCGGATTCATACCACTCTACTGGACTGGTTGCGGCTTTCCTGGCAGAGATTCGTAATGTATCCATTGCAGACATCTGCAAGGTGGCGAGTTGGAGCTCAGTGCATACCTTTGTAAAACAGTATGTTCTGGATGTCCATGCCAGACAGTTAAACTTTCTTCTGCAGGACAGTCCTTATGGACTTCTGTCCTGAGTGACTCTGTCTCCTACTGCCATACTGGGGGGGTTGTTAGCTCAAGTACTCTCCCATTAGTGTGAATGAGTCGTGGAGACTTTTAAGTCCAGGAAGATATGGAAATTACGAACCTACCGTAATTCTTGATCTTCTTGGACGACGTCTCCATCACTCATTCATGTGCCCACCCACCATCCTCTGAGCTCACTTGTTCTGTTTTGGTCTTCACTTCCTTGGTGTTCGGGCTGTGAAGACATTGTTGAATTGACCCTTCTTACATGGGTCATCTGGGCCATCATATGCCCAGAAGTTAGAGTTAGGTTCTCTTTAGTCAGTTTACACTGCACCTCCTCGTTCGAAAAGGTACTGAGGCAGTTCGAGGGTTGACTCCAAGATAGCCTATACAGCGCAAGCTAGTCTCGTGGTGCCACGCATGAGCATTCCTATCCCAGCGATGACCCTCCTGAAGATTTTTGGCTCCTGTGGGGTCCTAGCGCCTCTGGCATAGTCCTATTAGTGTGAATGAGTGGTGGAGACTTCGTCCAAGAAGATCAAGAATTACAGTAGGTACGTAATTTTCATTTCTCTCGTATCCTCAATAGATCCATATCAAAGTTCTTTTGTCTACTATGTATTTCTATCACTGTACTATAATTGTATTTTTGTATGATAAATATATTACTCCTAGTGTGTATGTATTATAGATAGTTCTGGATTATAATGTGTATGTATAGGCCTTATTCTATGACACTGCAACTGTATCCCCCTCTTTTTGTATTCTTCTGTATTCGATCTGTTGTACCTATGTTTTCTAGGGACATTGATATGTTGTTCATCCACACTGTCTGACAGGTTCCTTGCCGCTTTAAATCTTGCCGGAAGGTCTTCAAGCTGGCTTCTCCCACTCGCCGGGGTGGTAAAACTCTCGGCTCCGCCCCATGGCTGTCAGATCTTCCTTACCGCTTGGGCTCAGGTTCCCTCCTTAACACTCTGCGTGTAGACTGGATCCTAATTCTTGATTGCTTGAAACTTATTCTAAAATTTTCAAGACTTGGTCAAGTTACTCCCTTGCGGCTGCGATGGATATCGACTCCGGTTTCGGTGGTGCCCTTGTGGGCAGAAAATGTCAGGACAGATCCGCACTCACGTCGTCTACTGCCTTAGCCTAGACCATGACCCGCGAGCCTGCGAGTTATGCCCGTTTGTTTTGGCCAACATCCTGGAAGACCCGCGCTGCCCGGTTACAGCAGGCGCCCGAGCGCTACCGCGGTGAAGTCGAAGGAGGCCCGTTGGGCGGTTACCGCGGCGGCTGGCTCTGCTGAGCAACTCGAGCAGATGAGCACCCTCGAGGAGGAGGCAGCACAGGCCGCATCATCCTCTTCCTCGGTCACGGCATTTATCCCGCTCTCTCTGGGTACCTCATATTCAGCTTCTTTCAAGGGGCTTTGCCAGTCCCTTTCCACGAAGGGAGAGGGGCCATCGGGACATTCCTCTCGGTCCAAAAAGGAGGACTCAAAGTGGAGTCCCAGCGTCGGCGTTCGTGGGAAGCGGAAGCTCCCTTCCTCAGACAGTCGACTTGGTCGGGGATTCGCGACTAAGACCGCTGGCTACAGTGTCCCCGTCAGGTCAGCTGGCTGAGACACCCGTCGACGCGGTCGAGATTTTTCTTGACCCGGCAGATGGGCTGTCGACTGGTGAAGCCGACAACCCTTCTTCACCGGTTCCCCCGGTGGAGACCGAGGACTTGCCTGCGCCTCAGGTGCCGCAGTCCCTGGTCAAGGCTTCCGAGCCGAGGGAAGAGCAGGTGTCCCCCGCCCCTTCCCAGACCCGTCCTCGGAAACACCGAGGTTCTCAGTCTCAGTCTCTGACATCCTCTCGGTCCAGCCGATCCCGCCGACATCGGCGGTCTTGGTCTCGGCACCGAAGTAAGCAGCGCCACCGTTCGTCCTCATCTTCCTCCTCGGAAGAGGAGAGGCTTCGGCACAAATTACGTCGACGCTATGAGGACCTGATGCGGCAGCAGTTACTTCTGTCTGGCCATCAAGTGGCTGTCACCCGAGCGGCCGAAGCAACCCCTCGCTGTAGCCGAGGTGCCCAAGGCTGGGCCAGTTGTTTGGCTGAAACCAGCTGCCCCACCGATTTGTGGTGGAACTTCCGCCTCCACAACTGAAATCGGGGGCACCGACCAAGGACTCTCGGTTGGGTCAGGGCCTGCTCCACAGGTTGTCGGTCACCCTCACTCCCGACTGTCCTTGGCAGGTGGAGGGTGGCTCAGGCCCCAGGCAGCTCTTCGCGGACTCCTCAGATTCCGACGACGACTCCTCCCTCTTCTCCAGGCCCACTGACCTGGAGTCCTCTGGGGGCCAGTTGTTGGACGACAGCCCATCGTCCTTCATGGGTCTGCTTCAGCTCATCTCGGAGTCCACCGGGATGCAGCTCGAGCCTGTATCCAAGCGGGCCAAGTATCCCCGACGGAGACACTGGACTGAGGGGATTCACCCACGGAGGCCATTCCGGTGGCTGAAGCCATTGTTGGCCCAGTCTTGGCGCTCTGGCAGCGGCCTGCTTCCTGTCCTGCGCCTTTGGCCAGGATGGCCAGGAAGTATGCGGTCCCTACCGGCTCTTTGCCCGGTTTTTCGGAACACCCCTCCGCCGAGGGGTTGGTCACTGACAGCGTTTTCCGGCGTTCCGGGAACACTAGGGATGTGGACAAGCCCCCCGACAGGAGTCCAAAAAGCTGGACTATGCCGGGCGCAAGGTGTACGCTGCGCCTCCCTTGGCCTCTGCCAGGCCAGCTCGGCCGTGCGATGGCACACTTCTCCCACGCCCTCATGGGCTCCCTGAACGAGGTGATCCCTCATCTCCCGGCCGACCTGCAGACCACAGTCTGGCAGGTAAGGGACCAGGGAAGGGCGGTGGCAAAACAGCAGCTCCAAATGGCTCTGGACATTGGAGACTCATGTGCCAGATCAGTTGCGGCCGTGATGGCCATGTGCCGCAGAGCATGGCTGAGGATATCCACCTTCACGGCGGATACCCAGCATAAACTGGTGGATGTCCCCTTCCTGGGGACCGGCCTCTTCGGCCCTGGAGTGGAAGGTCACCTCCAGCGTATCGAAAAGTCCAATGCCACTCTGGACTCTGTCACCTCCGCCCAGAAGGACAAGGGCCGTCAACAACAGCAACATAAGTCCTTTCGCCCTTCTGCGCCTGCGGCATATCCGGCCCACCAGCACCAGGGCCAGCAGGCTCGTGCTTGGCATCCCAAACCGAAGCCTGCGGCTTCCTCTAATAGGAAGCAGGGAGGTAAAGTCCCAGGAGGTCCCTCGGCTGGTCCCTCTTCTAAGCCTGCTCAGTGATGGGTTGAGGGGTGTCACCCCAGCCTCGTCACTCCCCCCTGGGTTCCCCCCATGGGGGGACAGCTCTGCCATTTCCTTTCCGCCTGGTCCGTTATCACCATGGACCGTTCGGTGTTGGAGGTGGTAGGAAAGGGCCTGCCACTGGAGTTCGAGCTGGCCCCGCCCTTCTGAGCCGTCGCCGCTTGGGTGGGGGCTACGGAGTCCGCAGCCTCTTGTCGGCTCACCGAGCCGATATCGCCCTGCTCCTCGAAAAAGAGGTGATCAGGAAGGTGGCGGATCCTCCTCCAGACTCGGGGTTTGTGTCCAGGTACTTCCTGGTCCCAAAACAGATGGGGGGCTGGCGCCCCATTCTCGACCTGCAAGACCTGTACAGGTTCCTAAGGTCTCGGACCATTAGGATGGTCGCTCTGGTTCAAATAATCCCATCCTTGGAATGAGGCGTATGGTTCTGTTCTCTGGACCTCCAGGACATGTTCTTTCATGTCCCGATCCATCCGTCCCACCAGAGATTCCTCCGCTTCAGGGCAGAGGGATCCCTCTATGAGTTCCGAGCCATGCCCTTCGGCCTTTCCCTAGCTCCCAGGGTCTTCACGAAATGCATGGCAGTGGTGACCGCATTCCTGCGGCGCCGAAGAGCCTGGGTGTACCCCTACCTGGACGACTGGCTGATTGCAGCTCCCTCCAGAACGGAGGTGGAGCGGTCCAGAGATCTGGCCCTCCAGATTTGCTCTCAGGTTGGCCTCCTCATCACCGAGGCCAAGCTGGAACTCGTGCCAAAGCAGATGATACAGTTCATCGGGGCAGAGCTCGACTCTCTATGAGCCAGAGCACGGCTCCTGGCGGACAGGGCCAAGGTTCTTTCCTCCTCTGCCCAGTCATTTCAGGTTGGGCAGTTGCGCCCTGTCCGGGACTTCCTGTGCCTCCTGGGCCTCATGGCGGCCTGTACCAGCGTGGTCCGTTGGGGCCGTTGGTACATTCGTCCCCTTCAATGGGGGCTGGCCAGCCAATGGTCACAGCACTCCGATCCGCTGGATCAGCTACTGACAGTGACCCAGGGGATGTGGAACGCTCTCCAGTGGTGGACCGTTCCAGCACATCTGCAGGAGGGCATCCCGTTTGTCCGCCCCGAGCCAACGGTCTCTCTATCGACCGATGCCTCTCTGATGGGTTGGGGTGCCCATCTGGGGGAGCACAGAGCGCACAGCCTCTGGTCCCCTCGGGAGTCCCGATGCCACATCAACCTGCTGGAGCTTCGAGCGGTTCGTCTAGCCCTCACTGCCTTCACTCCGTTTCTACGGGGGTCAAGTGGTTCAGGTCCAGACGGACAATACCACGACCACGTACTACCTAAACCGCCAGGGCGGGACGTGCTCCATGCCTCTGTGCAGGGAAGCTCTCCGCATTTGGTCACTCTTGCGTAGCCTGGAGGCGGATCTCCTTGCTATCCATGTGGCAGGAGCCTCCAACACCCTGGCCGATACCCTAAGCCAGATAGGGACTGCGTCCCACGAGTGGTCTCTCCTGCCGGAGGTAGTACAGGATCTGTTCTCCCACTGGGGCATGCCTCAGGTGGACCTGTTTGCCTCCAGGGAGAATCGAGCTGAGACTTTCATGCCCTCCCCTCAAGCAGGGCCGCTGCAGGGGAATCTCTTCTCGCCTTTCCCCATTTCCTTTGATCCACAAGGTGCTTCTCAAGGCGAGGAGGGACAAGGCGCATGTGATTCTGGTAGCCCCAGACTGGCCCCGCCAGTTCTGGTATCCAGATCTCCTCAGTCTCTGCTCCAGGCTCCCGAGGTGGCTTCCAGCCCGCCCGGACCTGATCTCGGTCAATCAGGGGAGGGTATTCCATCCGGACTTTCAATCCCTGCACCTGACGGCCTGGTTCCTGAGCAGCTAGAGTTCCAGGCCTTGGGTCTTTCCGACGAGGTCCTCAACGTCGTTGAGGCGTCCCGTAAGGAGTCGACCAGAAAATGCTATGCCTTCAAATGGAAGAGATTCTCCATTTGGTGTCAGAGCAAGGGCCTGGACCCTTCCTCCTGTTCCTTGGCAAGCATTCTGGACTACCATTGGTCCCTTTCTCAGCAAGGGCTTCAGTCGATACCCTTAAGGTGCACCTGGCAGCCATCTCTGCTTACCGGGCGCGGGCTGGGAAGCAGTCAGTGGCACAGGAGAAGGTGGTCGGGCGCTTTTTCAAAGGCCTTGATCACATATCCCCTCCAGTGCGAGAACCTCCACCTCCGTGGGATCTACTGCTGGTATTGGTAAGCTCATGGGCAAGCCATTTGAACCGATGCACAGGTATGACATCTCTCACCTGTCGTGGAAGACAGACTTCTTGGTGGCTATCACGTCAGCCAGAAGGATCGGAGAGCTCCAGGCGCTTTCCATCGAGTCTCCTTATCTGGTCCTCCACAGGGACAAGGTTGTCCTGTGCCCCCACCCAAAGTTCCTTCCAAAGGTGGTGTCGGAGTTTCACCTTAACCAGGTGTTGACTCTGCCGGTGTTCTACCCCAATCACACCTCGGAGGCCGAATAGGCTCCTTACTTTGGACCTTAGAAGAGCGCTAGCTTACTATAAGGAGCGGACGGCTCAAGTTCAGGGAGAAGTTCGCCAGCTGTTTGTCACCTACGCTGAAGCCGCACCTGGCAGACCTGGAGCTAAGCGGATGATAGGCAGGTGGGTGACCTCCTGCATAGATCTCTGCTATAGGTTGACGGGCTTGGAGCCTCCCAGAGGGATAAGAGCTCATTCTACCGGCCATACCGCTGCAGCGGTGGCTGCTTCCAGGGACATCCCTATCCGGGAAGTCTGCTGGGCTGCTACCTGGAAGTCAGCACACACCTTCCTCACCCACTACCACATCGACGTTGAGTCACGCCGGGATGCTGGTTTTAGGGCCTCGGTTCTCCAGTCTTTATTTCCCAAATAGGGGGTGCGCGCCTTGCCTCCCTCCTCCCGAAGAACTGCTAGGAGTCTGCCAGACAGTGTGGATGAACAACATATCCATGTCCCTAGAAATACAGGTTACTCACGTGTAACAGGAGTTCTAGGAATGGTATATGTTGTTCATTACCCGACCCAACTCGACCTCCCCAGCTTCGACGCACAACTTGGCTTCCAGCAGGCTAGATCTGGCGTCATGGGGCGGAGCCGAGAGTTTTACCACCGGGGTGGGTGGGAGGAGCCAGCTTGAAGACCTTCTGGCAAGATTTAAAGCGGCAAGGAACCTGCCAGACAGTGTGGATGAACAACATATACCATTCCTAGAACTCCTGTTACAGGTGAGTAACCTGTATTTTTTTGTATGCCGTCCAATCCAGGACCTCCCTGAAAATGAGCTTGCTGAATGGAGCTCTTCCTGGTGAAATAAATTTGAATGTGAATTGAATTGAATCAAGATCTCTTGGCTGCATTTGGTGCTGTCGGCCACGGAGTGCTTCTGGATCACCTGAGGAACTACATGGGACTCATTGGTACTGTATTGCGCTGGTTTGAGTCCTAGCTTTCTTGGGAGAACCCAGCAGACTGCCTTGGGAAATTTTCTTTCCAGGACCTTGGCGCTCTCTTGTGGTGTTATTTTCAGTGTACATAGTTCTCTTAGGTATGATCATTAGAGAGTATAGCATTGCGTTTCACTGCTATGCAGATGATACTCAACTCTACCTGTCTGGAACTCCTGGTGGATCTGATGCAGTCCCAGTGTTGAAGTGCTTGTCAGAAATTAACAACTGGATGTCCTCAAACTGGCTGTGTCTCAACCTGGTTAAGACAGAGGTCATGGTTGTTGAGCCCAATAGGCAGAGCCCAGCTACAGCAAGCAGACTGTCCTTGTGTCCTTTGCTGGACGGACAGCCGTTCAAAGCTGTAGATGCCATTAAGAATCTTAGGGTTATCCTGGACAGTAAGCTGACCCTCGATTCCCAGGTGTTGGATATTGTCTGTGCTGGCTTTACCACCTTCGTAACATCGCCAAGATCAGGTGGTATCTAGCTTCTGCAGATCTGGTGATGACATTGTGTGCCTTTGTCATCACTATGCTCGATTAATGCAATGCACCATTGTCATTGAGGCACAGGTCAGGAAGCATAGGAAAAGCAGGAGCAGTTTCAAAATTCGCAAATAGCGTTTTATTTTTCCCAACAGCAAAATAAAAAATAAAAATGTGTTCAGTATAACTATTTACAAGGCAGTACAGAGAAGACAGTCCTCCTTCTGAGCGTTTCTTCTCTGTTTGAAATCTGTTTCTCTCTCTCTCACAAAACATTGCTGCTCTTAAGTCTTTGTAGAGAGCTCGTTAAGGAGATAGTTTTTTTTCACAGAATGTGCTTGTCAGTTTTAAGTGTTCTTGCAGGTGCAGCAAAAAGAACATAATGACCCAGAACCGACCTCTTGTTGACAGCTCTGCAGACGTTTGCCCACCGGCATCTCAGTTTAACCCCTTGAGTTCCGAATATTTTTTACAATCATTTCAACAGCATAACTATATACTGTTTCAAACAAAGGGATACCAGTATCAGTGACATTTCCACATAAAGATTCAGATGTATTTTTTATACCCGCAGATACACAAGGGGGAAGAAAAGACAAATAGCAATGGAAGACAGAGAGATAATGAGAGGCGGAGAATTGTGAAACCATTAATGATCGGTTCCTGGGTCTCACAAGAAAATTTGGTTGCACAACCAGAAAGACACGAGACAGAAAAGGCTAGGATTGAACAGATCCTTGCATTTAAACTCTTTCTGCATAACAAATGGGGCAGGGCCTTATTCAACCCTGTCACAACTATACCTCCGGTTATCTGGAGGTTTGTTGCGATGCCTGCAGCAAGTCCAGAATGCTGGAGCCCAGCTTAGTGTGGGCTTCTGGCGTAGGGCCCATGTTATGCTGGTGCAGGATGTGCTGCACTGGCTGCCTATACAGTGGTGCATAACTTGCAAGATATGCTTGATAACTTTTAAGGCCCTACACGTTTTGGGACCAGAGTACTTAAGACCATCTAGTTCTAACCCCAGGTATTCTTCTATATTCATAACTGTATGCAGTCAGCCTCCTGAATAGAGCTGCCCGGAGAATTGAACTATATGCAAATGATAGAACTATCACTGGCTCGCGACACGTATTCAAACTGCTGCTCTTATCTGCTGTGACATTCCATCAACATATCAGATTTCTTTCTCTGCCTGACAAGTCAAGACGCTCAGGAGACTTCCCAAATCTGTCGTTCCTTGTGTGGTTCCTCACAGAATATAAGTATTCTTATATTTTATTGTTACTGCTGCCTTTATTTACTTAATTTTTTTTCATACGTAGTTTAGTTTTCTTAATGTAATTTTAGCTTTATTTTTTGGTTCCTCACGGTTAGGAATAACTGTTGGGGAACTGGGGCTTTGTAGCCTTTGCGGAATCTTTTTTTTCTGTATTTCCGCTATTTAAATTTGCTTATTAAGGTTATTTACTTTTAAATTAAATTTGTTTTGAAACTGCTGACCCAGTTTCCGTGACCCGCTTAACCGGTTTGGATTGCTGAATCCTCGGTTCATTATCGGAACTTTTAACGGTTCCTGAACCGACTGCAGAAAAACACAAAAAAAACCCCTTTAAAATAAATGATAAAGAATGAAATCTTTATTGCGGTTGAGTTTTTTTCTCCTGTAATGGAAATGTCTGAAAAATCCAAGAAAAAGACTGGACCCCCAGGTTTTAAAAACTGCCTAAAATGTGGGAACATTTTTGCTAAGGCAGCCAAGCATGATCTGTGTGTGGCCTGCCTGGAGACTGACCATTTCTCAACAGACTGTGAAATCTGTAAGCCTTTTCCCTAGAAAACTGTTGAAAAAAGGATGGAAAGATTACAAAAGAGACTGGATAAGAATGCTATAGGCTCTAACCAGCCCACCCCTTCCAGATTTGCAGGTGAAACCGCTGTCTCTTCCCTGAATACCCCTGCTAAGGGTGATGCAAGTACTGCCAAAAGGAAGGGTGACCCGACTGACTCTCCGGTCCCCTCCAAGAAAACCAAAAAGACTAAGCACGTTGAACCCCAGGCTGGTAAACCCTAGAGGGGTTTCATCTGTGCCTAACAGCCTGCCATCAGCAGAGGAGATTGCCCAGGCCATGAAGGTCATCCAGGCTCTGCAGGGTCTTATACCTGCACCGCCCCTCCCTCTACCGGTTCAAACCCTGGTTGCTCTCTCTGAACTCTCATTTCAAGAAATGGAGCATGAGGAGTATGATGAGCCAGAAATCGATGAAGGTGAGCCTATAGAGCCAGAGATCTCACCAAAGCAGGAATTCGGTTCTCCTCCAAGGCCAGAGGGTGTTTTCTTCTCGTTTTTCCTTTGTAAGGAAAATAGTTGATGCCCTTGACCCGGCTACTACAGAGGTCAGAGAGGACGAAGAAGACCCTGAATATATGGAGATGATGGGGTTAGCACCCACTAAGAAAATTCTTCTCCCAACAAACAAGTTCTTTAAAAAAGACTTGTTTAAAATCCTGCAGTCTCCAAACTCTGTTCCACCTTTGGATAAGAAGGCAGACAAGAAATACCAACTAGACAGACAGGGGGCTGAATTCCTCTATTCTCACCCTGATCGTCAGGGTATAGTCCATCAGGCAGCCTGTGAGAAGGCGAGGGTCCCCTTATCCTCTCACCCACCTGAGAAAGACTCTCGAAAAATAGACAGTATGTCTAAGAAAGGGTACTTAGCTGCCTCTGGGAGTAAGGCAGGCCACCTGTCAGGCTTACTCTGCACAGTATCAAAAATCACTGTGACAGTCCGTACTGGCAATGGCAGAGAAGGTCCTTTCTCTTCTCTGATGACCTGGTTGAAACAGCAAGGTTTGGACTGGAGGCAGCAAAGTACCAATTTCTAATGGCAGCAGATGCCAGTGACAATGCTGCCAGGTGGATGGCTCTGACTATAGCCCTTAAAAGGCTGGCATGGCTCAGGGCTACAAATTTAACCCAAGATACCCAGGCTAAGGTCTTGGAGTTCCTTGTGGAGGATCATTCTTTATTCGGTAAGCAAACTGAAGCATACATGAAAAAGGTGAATGAGTATAAGGCCACCTACAAAAGTAATTCATCCAGAGACAGACCTTCTTTTTCTTCTTCTTCCTATAGGCCTTATGAAGGGGGAGGCAGAGGAAGGACAGCCTGTGGTAGGCCCTTTTATCAGGCTCAGGCTGTCCCACAGTTCCAACCATACCCACAGCAGACTGGGTATTTCAGGACCAGGGGTAGAAGGGGCTCCAGAAGAGGCTCCCAAACTACCCAAGTTCAGCCCAGGCGAAACAAAACCCTTGACTTAATAGTCAAGGCCACCTCCCCACTACCAGTAGGGGGCAGACTGGCTTACATTTTCCAGGCCTGGCATTCCATCACCACAGACAAGTGGGCCGTGGAAGTAGTAAGTCAGGGTTTGTCCCTGAGCTTCAAGTTTTTCTCTCTCCTAAAATCAAGGGTTTTCAGACCATCTTCTCTCAGAGAAAAACTCTTGGAAAAAGAGGTTCAGAGCTTACTCCACATGAAAGCAGTGGAGTGTGTACCAAGCCATCAGAAAGGAAGAGGATTTTATGCAAGGTATTTCCTCACCAAAAAGAAAAATTGGGAGTAGCGGCCTATTCTAGACTTCAGACTCTTGAACAGATATCTTATAAAACCAAAGCTCAAAATGGTCACACTGGCTCTGATTTTGCCTGTTATCCAGTGGGGAGATTGGCTGGCATCTCTGGATCTAAAGGATGCCTACTTCCACATCCCAGTAAGAGAGTCTCACAGGAAGTATCTCAGATTCAGACTTCCATCAGGTCACTACCAATTCTCAGCTCTGCCTTTTGGACTCACCTCAGCACCCAGGGTGTTCACAAAGTGCCTGGCAGTAGTAGTGACATACCTAAGAAGACTGGGAATATCAGTCTTCCCTTATCTCAACGACTGGCTAGTCATGGGAAAGTCACCACAGCAGGTGCAAGACCACCTAAAGGTGTAACACTAGACCTGCTACAATCTCCAGGATTCCTGATAAATCAGGAAAAATCCATTCTCACTCCAGTACAAGTCCTGCACTTTATAGGAGCAGAACTAAACACATTACAAGGAAGAGCTTTCCTTCCTCAGGACACGGTGAAAAGCATCCTGCAGCTGGCAGTCTCATTCAAGCTGAACGAGCCACATCCAGCAAGGCAATTCTTGCAAATCTTGGGACATATGACCGCAGCAACAGGCACAGTCCTGGGAGCAAGGTATCAAATGAGATGCATAGTTTCATCTCTGAGCATATTGGTGCCAGAGAAAAGACAAAATGACAAAACTGATTCTTGTAACCAGGAACCCTGCTTCAGGCACTGCAGTGGTGGAAGGAAGCAGACAATCTCGGGGAAGGAGGAAGGAATACCCTTCCTAAAGGAAAACCCATCGGCTACCCTTACAACAGATGCGCCTCTGTTAGGATCGGGTGCTCACTTGGGAGAGCCCATTACCCATGGGACCTGGTCAAGTGCAGAGTCACTGCTACATATAAACCTGTTGAAGCTTTGAGCAGCGTTTCTAGCCCTAAAAGCATTTGCTCATCTAGTGGAAGGCAGAGTGGTGTAAGTCAGTACAGACAACAACACAACAATGTACTACATAAACAAGCTGGGGGGGGAACAAGGTCAAACCCTCTGTGCACAGAAGCCATGAAAGTATGGAATATGGTTTGCTCACTAAAGGCCTCTCTACAGGCCATTCATGTACCAGGAAAGCACAACACCCTGGCAGATGCTCTAAGCAGAATCAATCAGGCACATCATGAATGGTCCATAAACAAGCAAGTACTGGACTCAGTGTTCAGAAGGTGGGGCACACCTGAAGTGGATCTCTTTGCCTCCCAGGAGAACCACTTCCTGCCGCTATTCTGTTGCATACCACCAGCCAAGGGTACAATCCCACTGGATGCTCTGGCTCTGGACTGGTCAGGGAGAAGTCTGTATGCTTCTCCTCCCTTTCCACTCATCTTCAGAGCCCTGATCAAGCTCAAGTCACAGCCTGCATCAGTGATCCTAATAGCACCAGACTGGACCAGGTAGCCCTGATGCCCCTACTGCTATCCATGTCAATGTCCAAACCGATACACCTCCTCAGGAGGCACAACCTTTTGACTTCCCATCAGGGGAAAGTCTTTGTACCCGGATCTCAAGTCTCAGATGCAAGGCATGGCTCTTGAGAACTTAAAATATGCAAACCTGAATCTCTTTCAAGCTGTTCTGGATATCCTGACAAGATATAGAACACCTATTCATCAAAATGGCAAAGGTTCTCTTTATCTGGTGTGATTCCAAGGAAGTTTTGCCTGCTCTGGCAGGAATCCCAGTACTCCTGGAACATCTCACATAATTTGCATTCTCGGGTTGAAATATACATCCCTTAAAGTTCATTTAGCATCAATCTCAGCCTACATTTCTGCTGGGAATAATTTTTCCATAGCAGCTAATCCCATTTTCAAAAAGTTCTTCAAAGGTTTGTACCACATGCACCTACCTATCAGGGAACCAGTCCCAGTGTGGGACTTAAACATATGCATTGCTCAACTCATGAAACTCCCTTTTGAGCCTATGTCTTCTGATCATTACAGTATGTCACATGGAAAACTGTGTTTCTGGTTGCAGTCACTTCTGCTAGAAGGATAAGTGAGCTGCAGGCACTATGTGGAGAAGGATCATCTCTCCTTCCATAATGAAAAAGTGGTGCTTAGAAAAACAGATTTCTTCCCAAGGTGGTCTCTGATTTTCACTTAATCAATTTATAACATTGCCAGTTTTCTTCACTGAACATACTGGTTTAGGTGAGTGCAGACTCCATAGTCGGGATGTCAAAAGGGCATTAAGTTACTATATGACCCACACCAGGGATCATAGACATGACAAGCGACAACTGTTTCTCACCTGTGAGGATGTGGGTAAGGATACCCTGGCTTCTAAGAGGTCAGTCTCTAGCTGGATAGTCCAATGCATTCAGTTTTGTTATTCAAAATTGGGCATGCAACCCCCAGCAGGCCTGAGGGCCCATTCAACTAGGGGCCCAGCTGCTACCATAGCAACCTCAAGAGATATTTTATCAGTGGAGATCTGTAAAGCAGCTACCTAGAGAACAGTACACACTTTTACTAAACACTACAGTTTGGACACACAGTCCAGAAGTGATGCCAGGTTTGGCACATCAGTTCTGCAGAGCCTCTTTCCTAAACAGGTTCTCGGCCCACCTCCAAAGATACCGCTTTGAAGTCTGCACATAGTTATGAATATAGAAAAATACCTGAGGTTAGAAGACAAAATTACTCATTCTTAGTAATCTTGTTTCCTCCGATGTATTCTTCTATATTCATAACTCTCCCTCCCTGCCCTTCCCTTCCAGAACCAGAGCCTCTGCACTCCTGACTGATTATTTTTGATTTGACAGTCCCAAGCACTGGCATAGATGTTTTATACTCCTGGTGGGAAATAGTAATTTCCCTTCTTTTTCTAGGTGATTCTGGCATTTAAAGGGTTTTTTTTATCATTGCATGTTGCTTTATATGATCTTACTTCAAGAGGGTTCCTTCAGTAGGTCATCACATATAGGACTGGCGCCACCTGGCATTGGGCTGCACGGCAGTCTTTTCTAGCAGACCCCACGGCCGCCCTCCAGTTCTTTGCCGCCATCGCTTCGTGTCACTCGCAATGCAGACTTCCATACAGCGATCATCGTGAAAAGTCTTGCATCAGATTTTCCTTCGCCAAAATTTTTATTTTTTGTACGTGTACATTGTTGTCTTAACCCAAGAAGAAGTGCTCATCCTGTGGCGCGCAAATTCCGCATAAGGATGGTCATCTTAAGTGTGTCCTCTGTCTGGGCCCAGACCACCCTGTTTCCTTCTGTCCAGAGTGCCAGACTTCAGCCAAGCCACTAAGAAAAGGAGACGGCAGGCTTTGGAGGCCCATCTCTTGAAAGCCTGCCTGGCTTCTCTTGAGGAAAAGATGGATCGATTGAGAGTCCTCAGTAGATAAATCTTCTCCATCAAAGAAGCACAAGGAGAAATCTTAGGAGCGGGTGCGCTCTGTGGACGACATGCGACCCTCGACGAGCAAGGCCCAGCCGCTGCCCAGGAAATCAGACAGTAAGTCTGGTAAGGCCGTGGGTCAGTCGATCATCAGCCTCTGATGACTTTACCGCCAGCCGATAGTTGACCTGGCTCACTCTGGGGACGGCGTGGTAACCCCGATAGCCGGCTCCCAGCCCTGGGGACCCACCTGGCACCTGCTCGATAAGTCGGCCGGGGGCTCCTCCCCCACCCACCCGACGCAACCTGTTAAGACGCCTGTCCCAGACAGTTGCTCAGGTGTGGTTCCCCTGTCTGGGCCTAGTGGCGCCTCACCCGATGACCGGCGGAACCAGGGGGAGAAGGCTCCTCTTCCTTTACCCATACCCTCCCCTTCCCCAGAGGGTATCTCTGGCGAAGATAGCGGGGATACCCCCTCGACGTAGTTGAATCTGCGGGGTTTACCCACGCCGCCTTGGGGTCAAGGGAAGGAGGCTCCTCCTCAGCTTGCCGCCTACTAGTGAGGCCCCTCCCTCTTCCGGGTGGGATCCCTATAGAGCCGACTTCGGCCAAGATCCCGCCAGCGGACCCAGCGAATCCTGCTCTGACGCAGGATTTCCTGACTACAGTTCCTCAGCCGGGACTCAGCGATGGGCCTCAGCCATTGTCTCCGACGCCGGACGTCCCAACGACGGTTCCTCAGCCAGGACCCAGTGATTGGCCTCAGCGCCAGATCCAGTCCTGCTGTCAGGGCCCCTTCATCCGGTTCCGACGCCAGACCCTTTCCCGGCACCGTATCTGGCGGTGTCGGTTCCCCCTGACGTGGGCTGTCCCAATGCCGGACCCCCAGCCTATTTATACCACAGCGGGTCCAACATGGGTACCCCCGCCATCAGATTTGATGACAGGGATTTACTCTAGACCCTGGACTGTCCCCCATTACTCAGCTGGTCACCTTCTGGACTGGAGCCACTATGGACAGTTTTACCCTGGGTTCAATCCCTCCTCTCATTACCAGGGATTCCAGGGTTACCATTACCCACTATCACCGGTAATACCGCCTCCTCCTCCATCCTCTCAGCCCCAGCCTCCTCTGCCACCCCCTCCACCTCTTCCGGTTACACTGGACTTCAAGACCCTAAACCAGTCTTGCTGGCGGGGGGCTCAGTCGGAGTTAGTGTCGGACCAGGAAATGAGACTCCCTCTCCCACGGTCTCCGAGGTCCCCCTCCCCGAGCAGTTCTTCAGTGGCTACGATGCATGTTTCGGGGAAGGCTCGTCAGGACGTCACAGTTCCTGATATCTGTCACCGTCCTGACGAAGGGGCAGAAGAGGAAGATGATGATGCGGGGGCCAATGATTCTGCGGAGGATGTCTTGGAGGAGCCTGAGGGCCTGTCAGGCAAGGTTTTCCTCGAAATCCCCACCAGAGGACCCTGCCTTTTCGGACCTTCTGAAGTCATGAAGGATTTCTTTGACTGGGAGTCAGAAGATCAGGACTCTATGATACAGATCTTCGTAGAACACCTGGACTTAGAGTTTCTGTTTCTTGTCCCCATTCCTCCATGAATTGGACCTCATCAGGACCTCACCTCTGCCATCTGGCAGATGCCTCATTCACTCCTGGCTGTCCCCAAGAGGGCAGACAGACTTTACCGGGCGTCGAAGGATGCCCCGTTCTTGAAAACGCATCCGAAGGTTGACTCTGTCATTTCTGCTGCTCATGACCGCTCCGCTGCACCCAGTCACATGAGCACCTCTCCTCTGGACAAAGAGTCGAGGCAGATGGACCAGTTCGGGAGAAAAGTTTATTCTTCAGCTACATGCGCTCTCCGGTCCCTTAACTATGTGGCCCATATGGTGTCTCACCAGAAAGCTACCTTGCCCAGGTTGGAAGCTCTGGTCCAGACCATGGAACCCTTGTGTTTGAAAGAGGAGCTTGTCAAGGATCTTCGCCTCTCCAAATTCTCTTGTAGGCATGCTTTGCGAGCCACATACGACTGTCGATTCTGTGGCTCGCACCTTGGCAACTGCTGTTGCCCTCAGATGGCACTCCTGCTTCGCCTTTCTGGACTTGCTGATGAAGTTCAGTCGGCGATTCAAGATGCCCCCTTTAAGGGGTTGGTACTCTTTGGCCGGGATACCAAGGACATTTTCACAGACCTGCAGGACAGAGGTCTCGCCCCCAGGTCGGTGAGTTCCATGTACCGATCGGGCAACCAACAGCAGCCCTTTTGGAGAAGGACCTGGAGGCAGAGAAAGCAGGCCCCGGCACGTCGCCAAGGAAAGCATAAGGCCATGGGTACAGCCACCTCTCCTGCCTCCAAGAACCAGAGACGTGCAGGGGGCCCTCCCCCTGAACGTCCAGCCACTTCTTGACTTGCTGTCCCCACTGCCTCCTCAGTCTCTAGACGGAGAGCAGGTGGTGAGGGAGGTTTGCCCGCCACGTGCAGGAGTGGAGGGCAATAACCTCTGACGAATGGGTCCTGCAGCTTGTGTCCATCGGACACACGATAGTGTTTCTCTAATTTCCTCCAGAAACTCCACCAAAAAGATCCTCCTATTCAAGGGATCAGGCTCTTCTCGTCTGAGAAGAGGTCAACAGCCTCTTGCTGAAGGAAGCAATAGAGCACATTCCATCTGGCAAAGGGAAGGAGGTTTTACTCCCATATCTTCCTGGACATAAGTCTCCACCACTCATTCATACTATTGGGATCTGTGCCGGAGGCACTAGGACCCATCGGGAGCAAACTTTTTTGCTGGAGGGTCGGCGCTGGAGATGGCGCCGCGAGGCACGGCACCACGAGCCACAGCTTGTGCTGTAAATGACTATCTTGGCATTGACCCTCCAACCGCCTCAGTTTCTTTTTTCCCGCCGTCAGTGCGGCTTCAGTGATGTCATCGTCGTCATTGGAGTCAAACTTCAACTAGCAGCATAGTTTTCAGTTTGTTATTTTGTAACATTATCTCGATAACAGTATCGCTTAGTTTTATTTCAAAAATAAAGAAGTCTCAGCCTACTTTGACGGAGTCGACCATGAGCAGGTCAGGTGACGATAGGGAGACTTCGTATGAAAGCTGTTCAGTCAGTCGGGCTGGGGCCGGTCCGTTGCCTTCTCCGAGGGGGGGGGTCTGACAACGGTCAGTCCAATGCCCGGGGGATGGGGTCACCAGAAGCATAAAATAAACTGTCGATTCTGCACCGTGCCTCGAGCTCTTCGCCCACAGGTCTAAAAAGAGAAGCATCACTCAAGGTCGCCTCTGATATGTCTGCACGTAGGCGTTTGGTTATCGGGGCTAGTTGCTGGTCTCTTCCTTCGAGTTGCCAACCTCTGCTTCTGGTAGCCAGCGACTTCGACATGAGTCCTACCCCGCCCGCAGGTAGGTCTTCAGGTGAGCAGTTTCATCAGTGGGCCGCTCTTATGGAGCAATGGGCTCAGAGGTTAGTTCAGCTACCTGGCTCAGTCACTCGTGGGCTTCCGGGCTCATTGAGAGACCAGGTAGGGCGGTTGGACTCTCCTGGTTGTGCAGCACCTTCTTCGGTGCCGTCGACTTTGCGCTTAGGTGTTCCCCCCTCACATGGCTGCGGCGCAGGGGGCCACACCAATGCCTTTATCTCCTGCTCTTCTTCCTTCAAAACCTGTTTTTGAGTCTGGGGTGTTTTCGGCGTCGGCTGCAGAAGCCTCGGCGCCGGTGGTGCGGCTGGCGTCGTCCTCGGTGCGTCGGCTTCTCGGCACCTTCGGTGCCCGTCGCGACTTCTCGGCACGTTTCTGCGCCATGTGCCCCTCGGTGTCGCCTTCCTCGGTGCTCAGGTGCCTCCTTGGGCGCCTGGGGCCTGGCCCTCTGCTTTGTGACCTCTTTCACTCGTTTCCTTCTTCCTCTCTTCTGATTTTCATTCCTTTCCTGTCCATACAGTCCCTCCTGGACTGTCAGGAGATGACATTGAGCCTGACCAGACCTTGGTTGGGTGATGAAGTGGACGAAGCAGTTTTTATCTGCTGCAGAGCCTGTATTGAGGACCTGTCTTTTAAGTCTCTGCTGAAGAATCTGAGTTCCACTCTTTCTCTCCAGACTACAGACATCTATCCTGGAAATTAAGACTCAATACCTTCATGTTCGGAGATCCCTATGGATTTGACTCCTCCGGTTCAGTCTTCCTTCAGGCAGCTGTCTCAAATGGTATGGAATAATCCTGCTCTCACCCCTTGCTTGCATAAATCCATAGATAGGAAATATTCAGCCCCCAAGGATCGCCCATTTTGGCATCTCAAGCCTTTGTGGATCCTATTGTAGTCCTGGCAGAGAATGATAAGGTCGTTCTTCCTCAAACTACTATAGCTCAACCTATTAACAAAGAATCTCGTAAGATAGACACCTTAGGTAAAGAGAGTCTTTGCTGCTTTTACCCTAAGCATGCATTGCCAGCTACCAGGGCTATTTCCTCACAGTATGAATATATCCTGTGGCACTCTATCAAGCAGATGGTTGAAGCTCTTCCGGAGTCGGATGCAAAGCTTGAGCTTCTTCAAACCATTACCAGAGGTATTGAATCAACAACCAGCAGGTTAAAAGAAGCATGGATGCTTTGACACTGCTTCCTGTTCAGCTGCTGGTACATTTGCACTGACCAAGTTCCTGGCTGCGCGCTGGGTTTCACGAATGATGCAGCAGCAGGTAATGGCGCTATCCTTGATGGTGCGATTTTTGTCCTCAGGTAGAGCAAGCCTAGAAGCTACCAAAAGATTAGGGTCAGACATTAAGTTGGCTCTGACCCCTCCTGCCCTCTTGAGGGCATGTCAATAAACGTCAGTTTCATAATCGTCCAGTCCTTTCTAGGCAAAGGCGCGGTTTCCATAAAACCAACCTGCCCAACCTCAAAAGAAGACGAACAGAAAGCTTATGCCCAAAGCACCAGCGCCACCTTATGAATGTCTGGCCCAAGTCCCATCCTTTCAGCTGCCTTAGTGGACTTTTTCTCTCCGTGGGAGGTCGCCTGATGCACTTCTACAAGCAGTACAAGTCCATAACCTCAGACAAATGGGTCCTTCGGATAATTCGCAGGGGTATTCACTCAATCTGGTGGAGACCCCTTTGGATCATCCCCAAACGGCAGCCCAGGCTCTGCGACCCTTCAGTCAGACCTTCTCGTGCACAGATTCAGGGCCTTCTGAACAACAGGGCAGTAGAAGTGGTGCTGCTGCATCAACGAACACGGTTTCTACTCCATTACTTTCTGGTTCCAAAGAAGTCCGGGGTATCGCCCCATTCTGGATCTCAGAAAGCTAAACAAATTCTCCCCAAGGAGAATTCAGAATGATTTCTGGGAACGCTGTTACCTCTGCTTCATCAACACGACTGGCTAGCGGCTCTAGACATGCAGGATGCTTACCAGCCATTCCTATTCACCCGAGGACCACAAATTCCTGAGGTTTGTGGCTCTGGGACAGCATTATCAGTTCAGAGTCCTGCCCTTTGGGCTATCCTCGGCCGCGAGGTTTTACAAAGTGTTGTGCAGTTCTCCTGGCAACCTCAGAAAGGTCGGATACAGGTGTTCCCTTATCTGGACGATTGGCTTCTAGCAAGCCCTTCCAGGCAAGGGACCCTTGGACCGAGAGATGGCTTCTCGCCTCCTTACATCCATGGGAATTCTGATGAACCTCAAGAAATCGCAACTGCAGTCCTCCCAGAGGCTCCTCTTTATAGGGACTCTTCTGGACACCTCCTGTGCGAAGGCTTTTCTTCCAGAAGACAGAAGGAACGATATCCTTCAAATGGCCCGCCACATCGGGGAGAGCACCTCAGTTACTGCTCTCTCGATGCAACGGATGCTAGGCCTCATGACTTCCTCAGTGTTCACTGTTCCCTACACGTCTGCACATGAGAACCACTCAATGGATGCTCAGTACTCAGTGGTCCCCAACCACTCACCCACAGTCCTATCTCATCGAGGTGACAGAACCTTTAAAGAGGCCACCACCTGGTCTTAAGAGAGCAATCTCCTGAGGATATCCTTTGCTCCTCTGGACCATCAGATCTCCATTACCACGGACACATCCCTAATGGGGTGGGAGCTCACTGTCATGCTCTCCACTCTCAGGTGCGTGGACTCAAGTCAAGTCCCAGCTCCACATAAACATCCTAGAAATGAGAGCTGTCCTTTATAGCGGTCCGACGCTGAAGGACATTCTGTGTCACAAGAACATTCTCCTTCAAACGGACAACAAAGCAGTGATGTATTACATCAACAAGCAGGGTGGTGCTCATTCTTACCCCTTATGCAGGGAAGCAATGAGGGTATGGGAATGGTGCTTGGAGCACGAGGCTCTAATTCAAGCGGTCTACCTGGCAGGTATTCAGAACGAACTGGCAGACCGTCTCAGCAGAACAGAGACAGACCCTCACGAGTGGTCTCTTGACTCAACCGTAGTTCAGTCACTCATTCAAGAGTGGGGAACTCCAGATTCCGGACCTTTGCATCCCCACCAACGCAAACTGCCTCTCTTCTGCTCCAGAAATCCAGGGCCTGGCATTTTCTGTCAGGATGGATTCAGGCTCGGTGGAGACAATGCTTTCTTTACGCCTTTCCACCTCTTCCTCTAATCCAGAGGTACTCCTCAGTTCGAATCCAGGGGACAAATGATCCTTATTGCTCCCTTCTGGCCTCGACAGCTGTGGTTTCCACTACTCAACAATATGTTGGCAGTTCCTCCGAGACCACTTCCCCTACAGATGAACCTTTTGACTCAGGGGCCTGTGATCCACCCCAACCTGAGATTGCTTCACCTTCACGCTTGGCTCCTGAAGAGGTAGAAGTAAACCGGTTCAATGTGTCTCGAAGAGTTTCAGATGTTGTTCTTGCTGCATGGAAACCAGCCACTAGGAAAAACTTACACAGCCAAATGGAAGCTGTCTGCTCTGGTGTGCAAAGTCCTCTTGAATCCTTTTCCTGCCCACTAGATAAAGTTCTGGAGTACCTCTTAGACCTCTCAAATTCAGGCCTACAGTACTCTACAGTCAAAGTTCACTTTAGCGCCATTTCAGCATATCATGAGCCGTTTTTTTCCTTATCCCTGGCTCAGTTACCTGTGGTTAAGAGGTTTCTTAAAGGAATTCTGCATACCAGATCTCCTACAAGACGTCCAGTTGCAGCCTGGGACATCAATCTTGTGCTAGATATGCTCTCTCGGAAACCTTTTGAACCTCTGGCTACCTGTGAGCTAAAATTTCTCACCTGGAAGACGGCCTTCCTAGTGGTCATTACCTCAGCCCGTAGGGTCTCTGAGATACATGCCCTGGTCACAGACCCTCCGTATACTGTGTTCCATAGGGACAAAGTAGTTCTTCATACTCATCCTAAATTTCTCCCTAAGGTTGTGTCAGAATTTCATCTAAACTAACCTTTGGTCCTTCCCTCTTACTTTGCGAACTTCCAAAATGAAGGAGGCGTTCTCTTCATTCTTTGGACGTTAAGAGGGCCCTTGCGTTTCTATCTGGATAGAACCAAGGACTTCCAAAGCCAGCAACTGTTTGTTTCCTTCAGCGAGACCGGCTGGGTCAACCTGTCACTATCAGATGCATCTCAGCATGGCTAGTGGCATGCCAGCCACCTGCTATTCCATGGCACAGGTTGAAGTTGGAGGGTAGGGTTTACGCTCACTCTACTAGGCGCGTCGCGGCATCCTAAGCGGAAATTCCCCAGCGTGCACTGTTGCAGATATTTGCAATGTGGCCACCTGGAGCTCAGTGCATGTCACTTTTAGTAAAACATTATGCACTAGATGTCCATGCCAGACGACATTCTTCCTTTGGCAGAGCCATCCTTAATGGACTTCTGTCTTAGAAACGTGAGCCCTTGGTCTCTCCTGCCGCCCTCTCGGGGGATTATTAGCTCGGTACTCTCCTAATAGTGTGAATGAGTGGTGGCAACTCGTCCAAGAAGATCAAGAATTACGGTAGGTACGTAATTTTCATTTTTTCCTGGTTCCAAAAAAGACTGGAGATTTCAGACCCATCCTCTGCTTAAGCAACCTAAACCAGTTTGTCGAGTACAAAAAAATTGGAATGTTGACACTCCAGAGCCTCCTTCCACTCCTGCAGAATCATTGGTTGTGTGCTCTGGACATGCAGGACGCTTACCTGCATATCCCCATCTTCCCCAGCCACCGCCGGTTCCAGCGGTTTCAGTTCCAGGGGGAACACTTCTGATTCCAGGTGCTCCCCTTAGGTCTTTCATTGGCACCCCGAGTATTTACCAAGTGCCTGACAGTGTTGTGGCCTTCCTACGCCGCAGGGGTATTGTGGTTTTCCCTTACCTGGACGACTGGCTGGTTTCAGCTCCATCCAGGGACTCTTTACTAGAGCCTCTTTCTTTCACTTTGGACCTTTTCAACAGACTAGGGATTACTGTCAGTGTTCCCAAGTCTTCCATGTCCCTGGCCCAGAAACTTCAGATCTTACTTCGAGAGGGCTCTTGCAGTAGGTAATTACATATAGCACCGACCTGGCAGGTGTTAGGACCCCACAGAAAAATTTCTAGCTAGCAGTCTCTGGTGGGGGACACCCACCTTCCAGTTCTTTTCCTGCCGTCGACTTGTGAAAGTTCCTCGCAGTAGAGTTCCATCGCTGGTCAGCCTTAAGGTTGGTTAGTTTTACCAAACTTTTCCACTGTTTTTTCTTGTTTTTCGATTCAAACGTCCGTGTATGTCATCCCCGATGCCTTCCGAATCGCATAAAAATAGGTGCGACTCATGCAGTTCCCAACTGCCGCATTAGGACGGACACTCCCTGTGCCTCTTCTCCTTAGGCCCAGACCACCCTGTGGAGAAGTGCCAGCACTGCCAATAGTTCAATTCAGCCACCCGAAAACGGAGGCAGCAGTCCCTGGAGGCCCATATTCTCAAGAAAAAGATGGCTTCCATGGAGGAGGAGGAGTTGAAAAAGTTAAGGCAGGCTTCCACTTCCCCTGAAGGCCATAAGAAAAAGGACAAGCACTGGGACTCGACCTCCATGGCCCCGGCCGGAGTTGAGGTACTTCAGGTAACATCCCTTCCGGGGGACCGCTCATTGACGACCATCTTGGCGGTGTCCAAGATGGTGTTGCCCCTCATGTCGGGCTCGCGCCCCTTGGGTTCTTCCAGGGCAAAGGAGGCTTCCGCTCCCGAAAAGGCCGTTGCCATGCAGCCCTCTGGGTCGAGCGGGTCCGCTCGGTGGACACCGGTGCCACTGACGTCCGCCCGGACAGGATCGGTAAGATGCCGGCTCCTTCGGGAGGGCGCACAGTCCCTCGAATGCCCGCCAAGGTCGCATCCCCTACACAACCTGCATCGGGCCACGGTTCCGATAAGTCTGACACCAGCTCCTCCGATGCATGCCCAGCGAAAGAACCTACGTTAGACCCCTTGGATCAGTCCAACGTCCCAGGCTCACCGCAATGTGTGCCATTGCCTCCTGAGGCTCCCGGGTCGTCTCTGTTGGACCTCGGCGATTTTAACCCCCTATCCCCTGGTGACACAGAAGAGCTGGGTAGCTGCTGTCGAGGCTTCCTCCTACAGGGCGGACCCTGACACCAGAGCCTCGGACGCCAGCCTCCAGCGCTGGCCTACCTGACGCCAGCCGACGTCCTCCTTCCGGACGCCACTCTGATGCTGGGCCCGACACCCGCAGGCCGCCTTTACCTGGCCCATCTGCTGGGCCTCTCCCAGGGCCTTCTGCTCCGTCAGAGCCCCTGGTACCCGGGTATCCGACACCACTTAATCCAGTGCCATCCTACCTGGGACTGCAGTATCCGACGCCGCAGTACCCGGTGCCATTTTATCCGATGCCGCAGTACCCGGCGCCTCAATACCCGACGTCAGGCTTCCCACTGTCTGGTTACGGATACTCGCCCTACGAATACCTTCAATATCCATATCCCCCTCCTCCTCCTCCATTGCCCATACCCCAGCCTCCGGTGGACTTGAAGGAGACTCTGGCTGTCTGATGGGCTGAGGCCAAGGCTCAGCTCACCAGGGAGGTAGAGAGTCGTCTTCCGGCACCAGACCCTGGACAGGATCCCCTACACCGGAGACGGGAGACTCCCTCCCCCTTACCCGACACCAGAGGTGAGCCCTCAGGCGCCAGAGGCGGGGAGGATACACTTCCCAGAGGGCTTCCCAAAGAGACTGTTCCTCCCCTGCATCGGGAGGAGTTTTCCTCATCTACGTTGGAGACCTCTGACTCTGATTCGGGGGATACTCCGATCCGGATGACGAGCCTCATACTCCAGAACGTCCCAGGCCAAGGACTCCTCTGAAGTCTCCTCCGGAGGATCCTTCTTTTTTGGAGTTGTTGAGAAAGATCCAGAAAGTTCATCAGTGGCAGTCTCTGGAGCCAGATCCACAGTGTAAGAAGCTCGCTGTCCACTTGGGTCTGCCCGAGACCGCTCCAACATTGATTCCACCCTGGATTGAGCCTCACACAGACCGTGTGTCCACTATTTGGAAGCAACCGTCCGAGTTAGCCCTCCTGCTGCAGAAGGCAGATAGGCTATATCACGCTCCTGAGGGAGTAGATTCTTTGAATGTACACCTCCAAGGCGGACTCGGTCGTGATTCGTGCCGCTCACGGCCGTTCTGCCAACCCCAAACATTTCAGCTCATCTCCACCTGACAAGGAGTCCCGGCTTCTGGACCAGTATGGGAAGAAGGTGTACGCTGCTTCTACCCTGGGTATTAGGGCCTTGAACTATGTAGCACATATGGGAGACTAACCGAAGATGATCCTGAGTCAGGTGGAATCAAAATTGGACTCCTTCCTGAGTCCCAGACCAAACAGGAAGTGGCTGACCTTGTCCACTTTTCTTTCCGTTAGATTTGCCCAGTCGGCTTGACTTAGTGCCACCTATGATGCAGTGAGGCTTTGGCTGGATGGAGTTGGATTTCACTGTAGGTCTTCGGCGACATGCCTGGTCAGAGTGCCAGGATTGATCCCTGAAGTGCAATCCGCCATTCAGGATGTGCCCTTCAGGGGTTCGGTGCTGTTCGCCGGCGATGTCAAGGACATCATCACCGACCTGCAGGAGAAGGGTACTGCACTCAAGTCCATAGATTCTCTGTACAGGCCCCCTCAGGGACAGCGTCACCCTTTTCGTCGACGTTCTCACCAAAAGCAAAACCACAGGGCAAGTGGGCCAATAAGCATCGGGGGGCCTCTAGCAACCAAGACTCCCCACCCAAAAAAGCTATGGAGCCTCGACCGCTGCGCTGACCCACATCTCCTGACTTCTCCCCTCTCCCACGGCCTCTGGATACTCTAGAGTAACCAGTAGGAAGGAGGTTCTCCTTCCATCTACCGGGTTGGAAGAGGATTACATCAGATGCTTGGGTGCTCCAACTGATAGCAGGAGGACACTCAATCGAGTTTCTTCAGAAACTGCCCCGAAAACCACCCCCAAGTCGTCTTACTCCCTGGAACATCTTTCTCTGGTCCTGGAAGAAATTTCCTCCCTTCTCACGAAGGCGGCGATAGAACCAGTCCCCACACACCTTTGGGAGACAGGTTACTATTCCCATTTCTTCCTAGTTCCAAAGAAGACTGGAGACGTGAGGCCTATTTGAGACCTCAGTCTCCTGAACATGTTCGTGGAGTACAAACACTTCAGAATGCTCTCCTTACAGAGTCTTCTGCTGCTTCTTCGGCAGGGACAGTGGCTATGCACTTTGGATATGCAGGATGCCTACCTACACATCCCCATCCGCCCTTCCCACCGCAAATTCCTTCGGTTTTCTTTACAGGTGGATCACTGCCAATTCAAGGCCCTCCCATTTGGTCTTTCCTCGGCTCCTCAAGTGTTTACCAAATGCCCGTCTGTGGTAGCGGCCCACCTGCATACCCAAGGAGTGCAGGTATTCCCATACCTGGACGTCTGGCTCCTGGTGGCCCTGTCCAGGGAGGAACTTCTGTGCTGTCTTTCCTTTACCCTGCAGGTTTTCACCAGCCTGGGTTTCACCATCAACCAGGCCAAGTCCCATCTGGTCCCTTGTCAAAGACTCCAGTTAATCGGGGCGATCCTGGAGACGACCATTGGCAAGGCCTTTTTTCCTCCAGACATAATGGACACCCTCCGGACTCCAGCACGTCTGTTGTCCAGTCGCAGAAGGGTCGGTGCCAGGTCAGTCCTTCGCCTCCTCGGGCTCATGGCGGCTGCTGTCCTGACAGTCCCTCGCACTCGGCTCCTCATGAGGATCTCTCAGCTAACGCTTCGGTCTCAATGGGACCAAACACTGGACGACCTAGACCAGGAGGTTCTAGTCTCTGATCCCATGTTCAGGGACTTGCAATGGTGGATGGTGCAGGAGAACCTTTGCCAGGGAGTTCACTTCAATTTCGATCCCCCCCTCCCAGACACTGACAACAGATGCCTCAGGAGAGGGCTGGGGAGCCCATCTAGGGTCTTGCCAGGACTCAGGGCACCTGGTCCAGACTCTCGAGCAGACTTTACACATAAAATGTGCTTGGAGCTCAGCTGTTCTGTATGCCTCCTCCAGGCTCTGCACCTCCATTCTTCCTGTGGTCACCTATCAATCCAGAGCAGACAACGTGGTGAGTCTGGTACTTCAACAAGCAGGAGGGACTGTTCCTACCCCCTGGTAGGAAGCAGTGAGAGTTTGAGTTGGACTGTTCAGCACAACTTCACCTGACTGCAGTTCATGTTCTGGGAGTAAAACACACTGGCAGACCACCTCAGTCGGTCTTCAGCCAGAGCCCACTTAATGGAAACTGGATCAAGAGGTAGTAGACAAATTTTCCTGCTCTGGGAACCCCTCAGGTAGACCTGTTCGGTCTCCTCAAAACGCAGAAACTTTCTGCCTTCTGTTCTCTGCGCTCCAGGGGATGAGGGCATTTTTCTGTCGGGGCGCTCTGTCTCTCCTGGTGAAAGACAGATCGTGCCTGTGCCTTCCCTCCAGTTCCCTTAATTCCGAGGGTCTTGCACAAACTCAGAACAGAAGGAGCCCGGATGATCCTCATCGCTCCATTCTGGCCCAAGAAGTCTGGTTCTCTCTTCTGCAACAATTTTCAGAGGAACCTCCACTTCCTCTTCCACAGCACTTGCTGACCCAGGATCAGGGGACCCTTGTTCATCCATGTCTCAAATCCCTTCAGTTGTATGCGCGGCTCCTACAGACATAGCTCAAGCCCCGTTTGGGGTTTCTCCACTCGTAGCAGATAATCTGGTGTAGGCCAGAAAACCTTCCACTAGGTCCATCTACGCCATGAAGTGGAAAAGTTTTTCAATTTGGGCCTCATCAAAGGACTTTGAGCCTTTCTCTTGCCCAGCTGAAAGAGTCCTGGACTGCATGCATCATCTCTTTAACCTGGATCTCAGCCATTCCTCTTTGAAAGTCCACATGGCAGCAATTTTGGCTTACCATGTCCCTTTTGGAAACAGGACTTTCACTCAGTTGGAAGTCTCTAAGACTTTCCTCAGAGGAGTTCTCCATTTGAGACCCCCTATCCGCATTCCTGCTCCTCCTTGGGATCTGAACTTTGTTCTCAAGAAGCTTACTCTGCCTTCTTTCAAGCCGGCAGCCTCAGCAGACTTGAAGTTCCTCTCTTGGAAGACTATCTTCCTAGTGGCCATTACTTCAGCTCGACGAATTTCCGAGCTTCAGGCCCTGATGTGCAATATCCCTTATTTGATTTTCCACAAGGAGCATGTGGCTGTGTGCACCAACCCTAAGTTTCTCCCTAAGGTGGTAGCGGAATCTACGCTGAATCAATCCATTGAGCTACCTGCTTTCTTTACGTAACACTCCAATCAATGGGAGTACCTCTTGCATACTTTGGATGTTCACAGAATACTGAGATACTATACCACTAGGACTAAGGATCTCAGGAAATCTGATCAGCTTTTTGTCTCTTTTGCTCACAAAAGAGAGGGCAATGCAGTTTCCAAGCAATGCCTTTCTAAATGGTTGACTCATTGTATCACCTTCTGTTACAAGTACCACAAGACCCTGCCGGGTCAAGTCAGTGGTCACTCTACCAGAGGAGTAGCCACCTCTGTGGCTTGTTTCAAGAATGTGTCTCTGGCAGACATCTGCGCAGCCGCGACTTAGACTTCTGTCAATACCTTTACAAAACATTACAGTTTGGATATTGCCTCTCGCCGTAGAGCAGGCTTTGGGTTGGCTGTACTCTACTCCCAGAACATGAACTGCAGTCAGGTGAAGGTTGTGCTGAACAGCCCAACTCCAGTGCCAGAGACTTGTAGTGGTTTCTTCCAAAGTGTTGAAACCAAACTGAAGGTTGGAAGATGGCGGTCACGCTGGACTAGCCTTCACTTCGTTTTTATTGTTTACTGTTCTACTGGGTTTATTTTAACCCGTTTTATTTGTTTTTCACGTTTTATTTTTTAAGTTACGAGTCTTATTCGCTTTAGTTGTGCTGCCGTGTTTATTTGCGTTTCGTTTGTCTCCTGGCGTGGTTACAGTGGAAGGAAGTGTCGGGGAACTGTTCCCTATGTGAGTTGACTGCCGTTTGTTTTGCAGCATCGCTATTTTGCCCTGTTATGGAGAATCTGCAAGCAACTTTATTTGGGGTGTGCTCTTATTTTCTAGTGTCTTTACTGACTGCCATCGGCGTCGCAACTATGTGTGGGAGTTTGGGACGTTAATGAGTCAACTTCAGCGGGATTTGGTTTCGTTGGGGTTTTTCGGCTTTGTCCCTGGGATTACTGGCTCTAGTCGAATACAGGTCGATACATACTGGATCTGTTGGGACCATCTTTACAGTATTTTATTTTGTGAAAGACTTGGTTTAGTTTTATTGACTGCTCTATGTCTTGGGGAGAATAACCTGTGCATTCAGTGTATCATTGAGTACTAGGACCTGACTTTCCATCATTATCCTTCATTTATCTGGGACTTTAAATATGAATCTAATGCTGTGTTAAAGGCTCTGGGGGTATATTGCCACGGTGTTGGTTTTGGTTTTGAAAGTTTATCTTCCCCCTTTGTTTTTCATTCTTTGCCTGGGCGTTTGGTGTTGTGCTGTCTGGGACCAAGCAGGAGCCTCTTCTGCTCCCTC
The DNA here is from genome assembly GCA_016271365.2 of Neoceratodus forsteri. Taxonomy (NCBI): domain Eukaryota; kingdom Metazoa; phylum Chordata; order Ceratodontiformes; family Ceratodontidae; genus Neoceratodus; species Neoceratodus forsteri. Next base: position 744,677,920 of record CM028132.1, read on the forward strand.
AAGGAGTTGGGGGTTACTGGAGGGGGGGCTTCTAAGCTACTCTAGGGCAGGCCTTATTCGGCTCGTCTAGGGGTATCTGAAGCTGTGGGTCTCAGCAGCATAACTGGGCCTTATTAGGCAGTGTTGGGGGTGTGGGGGGGAGTGAAGTCTCGGATGCCTCGCAGCTAAATTGATATCATCTCTTCAAAGAGCTACTCTCTCCTTCCATGCATAAGGTTGCATCGTTTGTATTTTATCATATTTTGGTTTTGCTTTTTTTTCATCATCGACTCTATTGGATGGTATTGTGTGCAGTGAGAGAGGCCTCATTGTCCTCATAAGCTTGGACTTCTTTAATATTTTACTTGTTGGCAGTGAGAGTTTGAAAAATAACACTAATTTTCTTTTGGACTTTACTTTATTATATAAAGGGACAGTGGGTGCTGTGAGAGGACCTCCTTGTCCTTTATATTTTAATTGGATTTTTAATAATTTGTTCACTGTTTATTTGTGGCTGTGTAGTTAGTAGGTGATTTATGTTTTGGTAGGTTTTTTAGTATAAATGTAATTGAGGGGTATTTTATTTTGTGATACTAGAACATCCTTGTTTATTTGCTTGCAGTTTGTCTGTTTTCCTGTTTTGTTATATGTTACTCTGCTGGTCGGTGCATTATTCGTCCTCCGACCTCCGCCCTCCGCCCTTTTTCCTCCCCTTCATTTTCTATCTACCAGCTTTATTTGGGCACTTGGTATTGCCGTGGCCAGGAGAAGGGCATCCAGGGGACTGAGCCTAACACTTGAGGCCTGCAACAGAACAGAGGAAGTTGGTGACTGTCTGGGCTGCAAAAAGATCTATCTGAGGAGTGCCCCATCTGCAGCAATCTTTGGCACTTGAGGATCTAGGGACCATCTGTGATGGCCCTGGGAAATCCTGCTGAGAGCATCCGCTAGGGATTGTCTTCTCTGGAAGGTGAACTGCTATGAGGGAAGTGTTAGGAATAGGCCAGAGACTACACTTCATTGCCTCGTGCACAAGGTTTGGACCTATGCCCCTGTTTGTTGATGTACCACATTGTTGTGGTGTTGTCTGTTCTGACTTGTATTACCTTGTTGTGGATAGATGGTGAAATGCTTGAAGAGCTAAAAGACAGCTCTGAGTTCCAGCAAACTGATGAGCAGAGATTCCTGGGGACCACTTCCTTGAGTAGAAAGGTTTCATGTGGGCTCCCAACCTGTAGGGGCATCTGTAGTGAGAGTCAAATTTTATAGGGGAATGAAGGAGACCCAATCTAAATTGCCTGATCCTGCTACCACTGGAGGGCCTGACTTCTGTCTGTCACTGGACCAACTTGAAAGGGGTCTTCTCTGAGACTAATAGGTTCTCAAGGAACTGAATGTCTCATCTGAAATCTTGCTCCCGTACAATAGCTGTGGATGCAGCCATGCCCCAGGAGCTGCAGAAAGTGTCTTGCTGGCCGAGAGACCCAGAGTGAAGGAGGAGGCTAGAGCCACTAAATTCCTACCCTTTCCATGGGACGCAAAGCTCTGTTAGCTTGTGTCCAACTCTGCCCTATAAAGGTGAGTAGCTGACTGTTCCAGAACCGACTTTGGTAGATTTAGCAGAAAGCCCAGGGAGGTGAGAAGCTGCTGGGTGACTGCAGGTGAGATTTTACCTGTTCTGGGGCTGGCCTACAATGAGCCAATCGTCTAGATAGGGAAAACAGCAATCCTTTGCCTCTTAGTGAGCCACTGCTACTGCTAGACACTTTGTGAATAGCCTTGGGGCACAGGTAAGGTCAAGGGCATTGCTCTGAACTGGAATGACCTGAGGGTAGTTCTGAATCTGAGGTACTTTTCTGAGGTTTTGATTAGGGACGTGAAAATAGGGTATCCTTGAGGTCTAGGGAGGCTAGCCAGTCCCCTGGGCCTTAGGGAGGGTAAAAATCATTGCCAGAGTTACCATTTTAACTTTGGTTTCAAAAAGATGCTTGTTCAGATATCTGAGGTCCAATATGGGCCGCCATTCTCCTGTCTTTTGGGGTAAGGAAGTATCTGAATACAGACCCCTGCCCTGGTGCAGGGAGGAACCCTTTCTACTGCTCTGAGAGCCAACAGGGTTGAGAGCTCTGCTTCCAGGAGCAAGGGTCTCTTGAAGCACTTATGGTAGAAAAATCTGGCTCTCAACTTGGGAAACTTTTTTAGCTGAGAACCAGACCCTACCATTTCCCAGAACCCACTTGTCTGAGGTTAAAGAAACCCAGTTCTGACTGAAGTAAGCCAACCTGCCCCTACCGGTAAAGAAGAATCTGCCCTGGGCACCCCATCAGGGTGCCTGCTACAGGTGCTTTAGGCTGAGGGGTGAGCAGGCCTGCCCACCCCTAGTCTGCCTCTGCCTCTGAAGAAGCCCCTCTGAGCATAGGCAGAGGAGGCCTGGAGTCTGATAAAAGGCCTGTGAAGAGGCCTGCCCCTACCCCTGGGGGTATGCCTCTGGGGAGTGGCTTGCCGCCTCCTTAGCTTGGCACTTTGTAAGCAGTCCCATATTCATCCATCTTTTCATGTAATTCTCTGTCCGCTCCCAACAGAGAATTTTCCACCACAGGAAAATCCATAGCCTTAGTTTGGGTATCCCAGACAGGCTAGACACCTGGAGCCAGGCCAACCTACTGAAAAGCTACAGATGTGGCCAAGCACCCTAGAGGCAACATCATTAACATCCACAGCAGCATGAAACTGTACCTTTAGAAGCCTCAATGCCATCAGCAGCCACCTGTTCTAGTTCGCTAGCCAGCTGGCCATGGGCTTGCTTGGCTAATTCCATAACAGTATCCCATCTAGATTTCTGATACCTAGCCATGTGTTTGGCATATAATTTGCTTGCCTGAGTCCCAGAGAGGCTGCTATATACTGTTTTTTCGCCATGGCATCAATCTTCCTGGAATCCTTGGTCAGGATGTGGAAGCCAGGGAATATTAGCTTTATCACAGGCTGCGCAGCCTGAACTACCCCAACATGACTGCATTGCTGAGAAAGGAATTCTGTATCAGAACCTGACAATGTGTACCTCCTGTCCATCTTTTTATCTACAGGAGGCACAGAATTAGGAGTTTTTAACATTTTATTGTATGCTTCCTAAAAGACTTATGCAAAGTGAATAGACAATCTCCTAGGACTCTGAATATCCATCATTTCTACAAAATCAGGCTCCTCTTGCTCATCCACAGCTTCTTCCAAGGGAAGCTGGAGGGTTTCAGCAACTTTTTGTAAAACATAAAATGAGATGGGGACTCAGATAGCATAGGGGAGATTCTAAAGTCTGTCTGTTGAAATGTCCGTTCAATGGGCACACCCTAGACCTTCCCAGCCACATTCATACTGTTCATAATCATCCTCCCTCCCTCTGGTTCATAAAACTCCTCAACATCATATTCCTGAACCACTGGAACTGGACGATCCGACCTTTGCCAGATAGTGGTGGTTCGGACGGAACCTGAGGACAGTGACTGGACAATCTGGAGGCTTTTGCTATCTCTGCAGCAGTTGGAGAAGGGTTTTGGACTCCAAACCTGCTGACTTTCTTTGTTTTTTCACTGGAACTGGTTCTCAGAACCAGCTTTTTCTTTGCCGAGGAATCTCGCCCTGGTCAGAGGGCACTCCCTCCGATTCGGTTGGCACCCGAACCGGGCTGGCCATCTGGGTCAGCGGACTTTTTTAGTCTCCCGCTCCCTGAGCCTGCCCAACCTCTTTCCAGGGTGGCTGCAGGAAATTTTACAATCTGGCAGTCTGACTGAAGGTGGTCAAACCTCAGACAATAGACACATGTGGTGTGTGTATTGTTCTTGGCAAAGACTTCCTACAGACATCACAGTGTTGAAACCCAGTGGCCTGAGTTTTTCTTTTGGGTTTCTCAGACATAATGCCAGCTAACCAGAAAAACTTGCCCTTTAAGCGGCAGTGCTGCAGGCAAGACACCCTTATCGGTTCCTAACGTGTCGGGTGTATTTGAAAAAATGTAATAAAATCCGTTTTTTTAGAACTGATAAGAACCGAACCGTGACTCTAAAATGCTAAACTTTAAAGTTAATGAGTTTTAATCCACTTGATCGGTCAAAACCGAACCGATAAACTTACAAGTTCCACACAGACAAAACCTTTAAATTACTTTGATTACCACAGACAGAGCTTGAACCGAACGGTTTTATGGTTTAAATAGCTTATTCTCGGTTGAATCAATCCTGAAAACACTGTTTGAACCGAGAAATGAACCGAGCAGAAGGAGAAATCTCCGGAGCGACTGTTCACTGAGGCGGAGTAAAGAATCTGACAGTTCAGTTTTGAAATATCACAGACAGAGCTGCTTCTTAGAGCTCGTGCTCAAAGTTCCATTCTGGAATGGTATTAACCATTTCACCTCCGGAGCAGTTCTAGTGGTGGGACAAACTGCTACTGTCATAATATAGCAAGACTTTATGTTGTTTGAACACAGCAGGATGAAGATAGGGAGGCATACCAAACTTCCATAAGGGAAGGCAGTAAGGCAGGAAAAAGCCCAAACCGAGGAAACACTAGCACGAACAGTAAAAGAAGGTGACAAGACTTTCTATAGATGCATTAGTGAAAGGAGAAAGTCCAGAGGGGGTATTGCTAAGATCAAAGGGGATAAGGGGGCGTGTGAGGAGGACGACCATGTAAATGCATCTATAATAAATAGATACTTCTGCTCAGTATTTACTGAAGAGAAGGTAGGGCAGGGCCCACAGCTCAGCACCATGGACACAGGGGGGAGTGAGGTGTGTACTAGTCCCTTCACAAAAGAAAGGGTCCTACAAGAGCCCGATAAGCTCAGGGTGGACAAGGCAATGGGACCTGATGGCATACATCCCAGGGTACTAAAGGAGTTAGGTGGAAAGTAGCAGAGCCATTATCAGAACTGTTTTAGTAGTCTCTGAGCACAAGAGAGGTCCCAGAAGACTGGAGAAAGGCTTCAGTGATCCTGCCCACAAGAGTGGTAGCAGGGAGGAGGCAGGGAACTACAGACCAGTTAGTCTTACCTCAGTAGTGGGCAAGATTATGGAGACACTCCTTAAGGAAAGGACAGTGTAACACCTGGAGTCCATAGGAGCACAGGATCCAAGACAGCATGGGTTTACAAAATGAAGGTCCTGTCAAACTAAGCTCATAGATTTTTTTGAATGGGTAACCAGAGTGGTGGACCAAGGGGGAGCAGCTGATGTTGCCTACCTTGACTTCAGCAAAGCTTTCGATACTGTTCCACATAGAAGATTGATTAATAAGCTGGGTAGGTTCAGGGTGGGTCAGACGTTTTGTCAACTGGGTGGCAAACTGGTTGATAGGCAGAAAACAGAGAGTGGTGGTAAACGGTATACAGTCAGAAGAGATGCATGTCACAAGTGGGGTACCTCAGGGATCAGTCCTGGGGCCAGTCCTCTTCAATATATTCATCAGTGACATTGCAGATGGACTGGAGGATAAGGTTTGTCTGTATGCAGATGACACCAAGATCTGCAACAAAGCAGATGATCCAGATGGGGTGGGCAGAATGAGAAGAGATCTGGATAAACTAGCAAAATGGTCAGAAGAGTGGCAAATGGGGTTTAACGCAGAAGAAGTGCAAGATCATGCACATAGGGAAGAGAACCCTGAAGCCACCTATAGGCTGGGCAGTGGAGTTGCTAGCAGTCACAAGGGAAGAAAGAGCCTAAAGCAGTAGGTAAGGCTAGAGGATGCTGGGGTGCATTAGTTGGGGTATCACAAGTCAGAAGAGGGAGGTAATAATCCCTCTTTACAAGACACTGGTTAGGCCCCATCTGGAGTACTGCGTGCAGTACTGGAGGCCACACCTTCACAAGGACATTAACCAAATTGAGGCAGTCCAGAGAAGGGCAACCAAAATGGTGCAGGGACTGCATCAGAAAGCATATGAGGATAGATTAACGGAGCTCAATATTTATTTATTTATTTAGTTTTTGTTAACCGGGTAAGTGCGTTAGTCAGCAAGTGACTGTTTTCAGGCACGACCCGGGAGGTACAATTACAATACACAAAGAGTACAGCCAGATTATTAAGACAAGGAGTACAAAAAATGCAGAGAGAAATACATATGGCAATGTAACATACATTAGTAAACAAAATATACTTTAGCACTTGATCATGGAACATACTCAAAATGTGAATAGTAGAAGGCAGAAAATAGAGATGAGGATAGGCATCAGTAGAAAAGACACATGAAGGGAAAACTGGCAAAAGGATGGGAGGGACAGATTAAGTGAGAGGAGGTGCCGTCGATCACGGCAACAGCGGGTGAGGTACCAACCGCGTGTCGGGTCATGGAGCCAAAGACGGCAGGCGAAGAGAGGTGGTAGGGGAGCGGCAGCAGACGGCAACAGCGTAGGAGGTAGGGAAACACAGCCGTCTGGTGGAACCGATAGACTGCAGGGGATGAGAGGAGGATGCCGAAGGAGAGGGGGATGAGGCTGAGACACGGCAACAGTGGCAAAAGGCCAAAGCCGGGTTGGAGCCAGTGGAACCAAGAGACGGCAGGGCAGGGAAGGGGCTAGACGGTGAGAGAAGTGTAGTAGGTGGAGAGAGGTGACTAAGCACAGCCAGGAGGGTGGGGACCAAGGAGGGCATGGATGAGGTAGGAACAGGTGAAGGTGAGTTTGGTGGGGAGTGGCAAAAGGGGAAGAGGATATAACAGAAGAAGGGGGAGAGAGCAGCAGTGGGGTTAAGTGGAGGAGAGGCTGTGAAGAGAAGATAAGAATGTCATGGAGTAGAATAGCGACTACAATTGTCAACAGCTAACATTAGGCTTATAAAGAAACAGGTTAAGGCAACATTAATTACAAGGCACAAAATAAAAACATTAATTATAAGGCACAGTATAGAACACCCATTTGGACAGGCAAAAGTGCTAGCAATGAGGAAACAGTACAAATGCAGTGGATCAGGTAGGGTCAAAGCAAACACATTTGTCCATAGTAGTGAGGAAAGTCCTGAGTTTGCTCTTAAAAGTCACATGAGTGGAGACATCTCTTAGATCCTGAGGTAGTAGGTTCCATAGGTGGGGGGCAGCATGATGGAAGGAGCCCATGCCCCTTTTAGTCCGACAAAAGGGATGGATAGTAAGGTCTGATCAGCCGATCTAAGATTCCTGTGGAAATGGCCGGCCTGAGGAGATCAGACAGATAGCAGGCTTGGACGTCCTTAGATGGAATCAACTAAATTGTACAAGTAGTACTGCCTGGTAGAGGAAGGAGAGAGCCAACCAAGGTCCTGATACAAGAGACAATGATGCTGCAGCCGAGGTGCTTTGCTGCATACCTGCACACATTATTGAAGGTAGTATCCCATAGTTGCAGTGAAGATTTGGTGGCCAAGGACAGGATGGGACACCCATATGTAAGGGTTGGCAATAGAATGCCTCTGGCTATCGCTAATTTAGCAGCAGGGGTGAGCAGGTATTTGGTTCTATAGGCAGCCCCAATCTGCAGTTAATTGACTTGCAGGTTTCCTGTATATGTGCTTTCAGGTCCAAGGTTTAATCCAGGTGGATGCCAAGGTAACGAAGGAAGTGACAGTTTCTATAGGGTCCCCATCGATATCAGAGACAGAGATGGTCAGAGGACAGGATCTAAGCTTGTGATTGGAGCCAAACATCATAACTTTGTTTTATTTGTATTTAAAACCAGGCGTTGAGAGTTCAACCAGTGTTGTACAGCACTAAAATCTGCAGTGAGGGCAGCATTTAGATCCAGGACCTATCAGAGTGATAATAAATTACCAGGTCATCCGCATAAAGAAGTGAGTGACCTGTGGTGACCAGCTCAGGAAGTTTATTGACGAATAATGAGAATAGAAGAGGGCCAAGTATAGACCCCTGAGGGACCCCAATGTTGATAACAGCACTGTCTGACATGGATGAATTAAACTTAACAGCTTGTGTTCTGTTGGAGAGGTAGTTTTTGAACCAGGTAGTGACTGGGAGAGAGAAGCCCAAGGTACTGAGGGCGGATAGTAGCAGAGAATGGTCAACCAGATCGAAAGCTTTGGTTAAGTCAATGAAGACTGCCCCTGTTAACTTTCCTCTATCCATATTGGTAACGATATCTGAAGTGAATTTTGCAAGTGCTGTCATGGTGCTGTGATGCTTTCTAAAACCATGTTGTGCTGAGCTTAGTAAATTGAATTTCTCAAAGTATTCAGTGATTTGCATGGATACTACTTTTCCAGGATTTTATTCAGAACAGACAAAATAGCAATAGGCTGGTAATTTGATATGTCATTTTTACTGCCTTTTTTAAATACAGGAGTGACTCTGGCTGCCTTCCAGACTTCAGGGACAATGCCATTGGAGAGAGATAGGGTGAAGATGTGTGCCAGGGGGCCAGAGATGTAGTAAGAAGCCATTTTTAGTAGTCTTGGTTCTAGGCCATCTGAGCCAGTACTGGTGTTTTCAGAGTGACCTGAGAAGCTTTAGGACCTGATGCCTAGACACTTCCCTGAAACAGAAGGGGTTGGTTAAGTTTGGGGTCCTTCAGATGCTGTGGGGTTAAACTGTGAAGCAGAGGATTGTGATGGGAGGGAAGCTGTGTAGGCAGATAAGTCAGAAAATTGTTGGTTAAAAGCATTTGCAATGGTAGTAGAATCATTACAGTGTACACCATGTAGGACCATATCTGAGGGAGGACATCTTTAGCAGAACCAAGAAGGACTTAATGTGACCCCAAAACTTGTGAGGGTCATTGGAAGAATTAATCAGCAGGTTTTGGCAGTATTTACTTTTGGCCTGCCTGATGCATCTTTACAGTCATTTCTGTATTGTTTATACAGAATGAGATCTGACTGCAGTCCAGTTTGTTTGTACTTTTTCCATTGATTGTCTCTAACTTTTAACTTTTGAAGCAGGTCTTTTTCAGCTACCTAATGCTGGCCCCTTACCCTCCTTTTGACTGTAGGGAGGTGCTTTTTGGATGTTGCCAAACTAGTCAGAAATGAATTGAGGGCAGTATCAACATTGGTTGCGGTATAAATGTTAGACCAGTCAACACAAGAGAGGTCAAATAGGAAGGCTTGTTGTCCAGGGCAGCATAGTTTGAAAACCTAATCAGACGGGTGGAGGAGGAGGAGGTGGACAGGATCGCCATCGACAAAGTCTGGGGGAATGATCAGTGATTGAGTCAGCAAGCACTGTGGCATCTAGTACATGATCAGGTCTGGTGGTGAGGATCCAATCAAGTAGGGACCCCGAGTGCTGAGTAGTAGTTCTGGTAAAGCCTGTGATAGTTTGGGTAGATTGTGCTTCTGTATTAGAGATTCAAGGATGCTGTGCTGTGGACCCAGCCAGTTAAGTGTTAGGTCCCCAAGGAGTAGAGCCTCATTTGATTTTACATTCTGGGAGACATATTGTAGCAAATTCTGAGACCACTCATCCTGCTTGTAGGTGGATTGTAGACACAAATGATGTGCAGCAGTTTTTAACCCAGTGCCAGGGTAGCGTGCAGAGTTTCACAAGGTGTTAGGGAATCAGTGCAGGGTAGGATGTTCAGGATAGGTGATTTTTGTACATAACGCAACCTCCCGACCCTAAACGTGTCTTTCCTTAGAATGCTATAACCAGGCACAAGACAAGTGGCATCAGGCACCCAAGGCTTCAGCCAAGTCTGATAGGCATAACATGTCAGGGTTAATCAGTTTAGCCCAGGCTTCAAGCTGCAGCCAGGTGACTCGTGAGACTCCGGATATCATGTAATGGCAACTGCATCTTTTTTGTTGCAGCTGTTGCAGGGGTGAAGCTTAAACCATAGGGCCCGGATTGGTTCAATATCTCCGCAAGCAAGGAGCCGCCTAGCAAGGTGAGAAAGTAGGTTGGAGAGAGAGTGCCTAGCTGGCGCTTGGGTCACAATAGTTCAAGAGATAGGAGTGGATAGACAGATAGATACAGCCTTTGATGAGGATAGAGTGAGCAGGGGTAGAATTCAGTAATAGTACAGCAGAATGTTAGAAAACCTGAAGTCACTATCATTGTTAGCTTGAGGATAAGTAGCAAGAGATGTACAAGTTGTTAGCCAGTTTAGACATAACAGGAGAGACAGGAGTATAAGCGGTGAAGTTTTAGAGGTGAGGAGGAGGGTTCATTAGGAGGAGACTGGGGTGCAGCACCATATCTGAAGTGGCCAGTTTCACAGAAGAAACTATGTTGCTATCTGAATACCCTGATCACGTGAAATGACCTAACCCTAAAAGTTAAACTTCAGCATGATTTGTGTAATTTGTCGACTTTCCAAAACGTATTATTACTACGATGCTGACGAATATTTAATTCCAACGTTTCCTGCCAGCCCTCCTGTGCTCTGCATGGCGGGTCGGCCATGCAAATTTAATAGTTTCAGGATACTGCATAACAGTCAATAACAGAATAAATTATTAACAAAAAGCTGTAGTAATGACATTTTGAGAGTGCTGAGGTGGCCCTGCTTATATACACACTGAAAACTAAATGGCAATTAATGCTCTAATGCTTTAAAAACAGTTATGAACAATCTTATTTGCTAATATTAAGATTTTCCAGAATTAAGCAGTAGAATTTTGAATGAGAGAAGTTCAGATTGTAGAGCCACGGCATTTCAAAAAGAAACTGGCCAATAGGAGCACACAGTCAGGGAGACCAACCAATCAGGTTGTCAGAAGTAAGAAAGCACTGCTTCCTCGCTGGTCAAAAGTTACCGAACTGTCATTGTTGCTGGCTGGAGAGGGTGGCGGGTGGTGGCTTTGAAGGTGCTGGCCGCCCGTTAAAGGTCCTGGAGGGCTGTGGTTGCTTGCAGGCTTTTGTGGTCTCCGGTTTTGAGGTGCCACTGGCTGCTGGCAGAGGCACAGTTAGGGAGGGAGCTTGAGGGCTTGTGTGGCAACCGAACGCCTACCAGGGGATCCTCCAAGGAGAAAACAGCAAATGAAATAAAAGATAGATCCAGTGGAAATGATGAATTGAAGAGGACCAGAGTCACAGAAAGTGTTAAATTCCTTCAATGTGATGAACTTTGGCCTGGGCATATGCAGGATGTGAAAACCTTTGTCTGTCTGTTTCCTTTGTTTTCAAAGTTGTTGTAGAGCAGCCCTTTAGAGACAAGTACATTTAAAGTTGATTTAAAATGAAAATGCTGTTACCTGGTAGTAAATTTCATCCAGTGGAAATGATGAACTGCTGAAACCCAGGGTCACAGAATGTGTTAAAATTCTGAAAAGTGATAAACTGCCCCTGGGCATATGCAGGATGTGAAATCCTTTGTCTGTATGTTTCTTTGTTCTTAAAAATGGTTGCTGAATAGCCCAAGTAAAATTCCTTTTGGAGCAGGTCAGACGAAATGTTGATTCAATCGCAGGGCCCAGCATCACCGAGTTTGTCAGACTTAGTTGCTAGAGTTATTTTTCCTTGGGTGGCTTCCAAAAAGTTGATTTAAAATGAAAATGCTGATACCTGGTGAAGATATTTTGCAGAAATTCAGTCCAGGAGACATTCACAGACGTTGAGTGTAAGAATGGCGAAGTTACTCCAAGCAGAAAAACATGTAAATCCACAAAAACTAACCTACAGACACAGACAAACACAAACATCCACACAGCACTCCACTCCCATATAATATGTATACCCTAGAGCAAAGGAGGGAGAGAGGTGATGAGATTGAAACATTCAAATACATTAAGGGCATTAACAAGGTGAAAGAGTCTAACGTGTTTCAATATAAGAAAAATAGCAGGACAAGAGGACACAGCATGAGATTAGAGGGAGGCCGATTAAGGGGTAATGTGAGGAAGTTCTTTTTCACAGAAAAGGTGGTGGATGCATGGAACGGCCTACCTCAGGAAGTGGTGGATATGAATACAGTGCAGGGCTTCAAACAGGCATGGGACAGACATAAGGGAGCAATACAGATGAGTATGAATAGATAGGCATTGACAGAGGAAAGGCCAATGGCACATTCACAAGGTAGAAAAAGAAATGGGCAGACTGGATGGGCCTTGCGGTCCTTATCTGCTGCCAACTTCTATGTTTCTTGCCTACTTAAAGGCTGAAATTAAAGAGATTTAAATTGATTTAAGCCCTTTTTTGTGTGCATCTTGGTGGGAGCCTCTCAACCCGTGTGTTCAACCCGTCATATCGGAACCGGAAGTCATTCGGTACATTGACTTGTTGGATCTCAGGGCTTGGCCGCTGTCCTGGAGACCCGTAATTAAGTCCTTGGTGTCTCCCCCAAAGAGGACTGAACCTCTGAAGGGAGTATCCTGGATAGCTGACTGGACATCCGTGGAGAGTCCAGAGATGCGTAGCCAAGCATGTCTTCTGAGGGAGACAGCTGTGGTGGAGGAAGGAGCCACCACGTCCACTGTATCGTAGGTGGCTCTGAGCGCATGTCTGCAAGAGATTTTGGACAGGTGCAAGTCTTTGGTCAGTTCCTCCTTGAGGTCTGAGGCCTCCACAGATTGGATGCAGGCCTCAAGCCTGGCCATAGTCACTTTTTGGAAAAGACCATGTGCACCACGTAGTTGAGGGAACGAAGGGTACACGTGGAGGATGAATAGATTTTCTTTCCAAATTGGTTGAGCTGCCGAGACTCTTTATCTGGAGAAGAGGTGCTCATATGTTTCGGTGTGGCTGAACGATCATGAGCAACCGCTATAACTATACAGTCCGCCTTGGGATGAGAGTCCAGAAAGGAATGCCCTCAGACGTGTGGTAGATACGGTCTGCCTTCTTTGGGACAGCCAGGATAGAGCGTGGCAGCTGCCAAATGGTAGTGGTGAGGTCATCATGCGGGAATGTCCAAGGGGGGCCAGGGATGGGAGAAACAGTCTGTAAGTCTAGATGCTCCGCTAGACGTTTCCTTTTTGGGTCCTGCTCCTCTGCATTCCAGCCATTGGTTCGTTGGATAATGCGGAAGAGCTCAATAAAAGAGGGATCCTCCGGGGCGATTTGGGTGATTCTTTGCCCTTGGCCACAGAGGACTGCTCATCTGATGAGGCTTCTGAGAAATCCTCCTCAGAGTCTGATAAATCTCCTCCCTTGAGGATTCCAATCCCTGGCAGGGTGATCTCCTGGGGAAGTGCCTGAAATGTGAACTGTGGCAGAGTGGATAGAGCGAACAGGTGACATGGAATGGGGAGGGGGAGAGACCACCGGGCCCAGCAGTTATTGTTATTGTTCCAAGTCAGAAACCAGCTGGGATCTGGTGTCCTTCCACCAGGACTGTATAAGGGTTTGAACGTCCTGTTGAGGTGAAGGCGGAGGAGTAGGGGTGGGCTGAGGGTGGTAGGAGGGAGCGCCCAACCCTGAATACTGAGGAGGATACCCAATAATAGGGAAAAGCTAGGGGTCTGATACCCAGGGTAAAAAGCCTGGGGAAAAGAACCAATCGTCTGACCAGACAGTTGATAATGCCCTGGCAGATGACCTTGTTCCTTTGGGGTCTCAAAGGACCTAGAAAAGGATCCTGCGTCGGGTTGGCCGACGTCAGAGGGACTGACGTCGGGACAGTTGATGTCCAGGGCTATGGCATCGGGCCTGGTGTAGTAATAGCCTGCAACAGGGGCAAACGTAAGGGCCCTGACAGAGGGAGGTTGTAGAGTGTGTCCGGCGGTGCCCCATGCATCAGAGATGCAGCATCTGACGGCAGAGCCGTAGGCAGGTCCGACGGTGGGAGAATGAGGCCAAGAGCCTTCGTGAGAATAGGGTCTGGCTTCAGTGTCCCTGGTAAAGTATCCACAGGAGGGACCCGGGACACAGCCATTGGAGTGGGAAAGGAGAAGACCACATCCAGGGGGCCCACTTGCTCCTCCACCCCAGATGTGACATCTGAGGTAGGAGGTTCCACTGGGGGAGGTGGAGAGGAAGGCTCACACCCAGGAGGGCTGACCAAGAGAGGTTGGCAGGCTCGATTGGGCGTCGGGTGAGGTAGCGTCAGCCGAAACTTGAGCGACCTGCTTATCGGGCAATATAGGGACTGGGTGGAGGAGGGAGGGAGGACCCTTGACCGACTTATCGGCCTGTGTCGTGCAGATCTCTGCCTGTTTTTTTGGGATCTGACTTATTGACTACTGGGTGGGCTCCGGAGGAGCCAGGGTCCGACTTAGCGGTAGAAACTGGGCATTCGCCAGAGCAGCCAGCGGACGACTTACCAGTGGAGAGAGGCTGAAAAGAAGCAGAGGAACCTGGAGAAATCCCGGACATGGCCTGGACAACCACGAGGGCAGGCAGCGGGGGAACGGCCTTGCTGGTCAAAGGCTTGCTGGAGGTAACTCGGTCCTGATCCTCCGTGTGTTCTCGTTCCCTGTGCTTCTCTTTGTCCTTTTTCTTCTGTTTGGACTCCGAAGAAGGGGAAGAAGTGGTATCTCTCAATCTCTGCATCTCCTTCTCAAGAGTGGCCATTCTGGACTTCACTAAATGGGACTCCAAGGCCTGCTGCCTGCATCTGCATGTGGCCTGATTGAAGTGCTTGCAGTCAGGGCAGGCCACGGTGTCGTGGTTCAGGCCTAGGCAGAGGAGGCAGTGACAATGGCCGTCTTTATGAGGGATCTGTGTGCCGCACTTCTTCTTGGTCTTCGAAGTCAGAGGTGGAAAAGACATTAAAGAATCTAAATCAGTACTGAAAAATCGTAAAATAAGGTAGAAAATGGTGATCAACTGAGCAACGTTTACCACAATGTTCTTTGCACAGGTCGATGGTGGGAAAGAACTGGATAGAGGGCGCTGGGACTGCCCACTATATAGGGCCATGACGTCAGGTGGGTGGTCCCCTGCCAGACGTTGCTAGCAAAAGTTTGCCATGCAGTCCTGATGCCAGGGGGCACAGTCCTACATGTTATGACCTACTGCAGGAACTCTCCTGAAGTAAAATCAAATGTATCTGTGCATATGTAAATACTTTGCAGGGTGGCACAATGACCTTTTCCCAAATGACCTACAAGAAGATCTGGAAAAGCTGGGGAGGTGGTCAGGATCTGGCAGCTTGACTTTAATGCCAAGAAATACAAAGTTATGCATATTGGAGCCAAGAAGCCCAGGACAGAGTATTACTTGGGTGGAGTCCGAGTATCTGCATCAGAGGAGGAGAAGGACCTGGAAGTGATGATCACTAGTGACCTGAAGCACTCCACGCAGTGCAAGAAAGCAGCAGCAAAGGCAAACAAGATGCTGGGATGCATAGTTAGGGGGAATCAGTAGTAGGAGAGAGGAGGTTATACTACCCTTGTGTAGGTCACTGGTAAGGCCGCATCTACAGTATGGAGTTCAGTACTGGTGCCCACACCTCAAAAAGGACATTAACCTGTGGAGAAGGTACAGAGGAGGGCTACAAAGATAATAGTCGGTCAGCAGGGCAAGGCATACGAGGAGAGTTTGAGGGCACTGAACATGTACTCCCTGGAAGACAGGAGAGAGAGAGGGGACATGATTGGGACATTCAAGTACTTGAAAGGGATAAATAAGGTTGATAAGGAGAGTCTCTTTAAGCTGAGTGGCAACCATATCACGAGGGGGCACAGTCTTAAGCTGGAGGGTGGGAGGTTTAGGAGGGAGGTCAGGAAGCACTCCTTCACAGAGAGAGTGGTGGACACTTGGAATGCGCTGCCATAAGAGGTCATGTCGTTGAAGACAGTGGCCAGCTTTAAGAGAGGCTGGGATAGGCATAGGGGGAAGGTATGAATTATGGGTAGGGAGGATGGGAGGAGTGGGGAGGGAGGGCAGGGACATTAGTGAAAGCTGTGGACTCTGCAATACAAGCAGACTTGATAGACCAAATGGCCTTCTGCTGGCTTCTTCATATGTTCGTATGTATGTATGGTCGTATGACACATAAACAAGTACTCTGGCTGGCCCAATCCCATTGGGACTAGCAAGACTCAGAGCACAGTTCCATAGGAATCATGGCAGCTTCAAGGAAGGATTGCAGCATCTGCCTCTGCCTGACTTTCCCAATGGCCCAGGAGGACGGGAGTCATGCAGAGCACAACACTGCTCACACACATCCGGAATACAACAAGATGCCTGAGCCTGAACCAATGCCCGGTGGGGGTGGGAAGGGGGGTGATGGTACTCATCTCTGTCATTGCTGTTGACTGTACATGGCCTTCTCTTTGGTTTTCCTGCCTTCTGGAGGCGCCATCATGGGGGGGATGTAACTTGCAGAGGCAAATTATAACAGTGGGACGTAGCTCTACAGGTGGATGAAGTCAAAAAACTGGAGGGGCGAGGGATGTGGGAAGAGTATTAGGGGGTTAAAAAAATGAGAAAATTAAATCATGGGAAATGTAATCAAACAAGCTATCAAACTGTTGAATGTCACACAATTTTTCTAGATGCAAATTTGAATTCATCTAATTATACAGAAGAGAGACTTCTAACCTTTTATGCTAGCAATTACCTACCAGAAATGCAACTGCCTGCAGAGACCGATTCCTTCTCTGCATTTTCAGTAGCCACTGCAGCTTCTTCCTGTATATCCTGTTGATCCTTCTGGTATTCTGGAATTTCTTCTGTGGGTTTCTCATTTTTCCCAGTCTCAGAGAGATGACCATTACTGCTCACCGGAGGTATTTCCTCAAGCAACTGTAATCTGTGTTCAAGGTTTGCAATCTGAACAACATAAGCAGAACATCCAATAGAAAATTAAATCAGGTTTGTAAGAAAAGCATGGCTAAAAATAAAGACACAGAAATATCTAACCTTTTCATGTAATAGTTTTATTTGCTCTACTTGTTCTTTGTCCTTCTCCTCAAGAATTCTTCTGTAATCATCTTCCTTCTTAAGAAACTCTGTTTCTCTAAAAAAAAAAAAATGTTTGGGGTAATTTTCATTGCATTAGTGCACAGAAAAAAATCTAAACATACACACTTGTATCACAAATGTAACATTTTTAAAAACCACAGAAAAGTACAGTTACGTAAGAACTTACCGTAACAGTAAATCTTCGAGAGAGGTTCCTGCAGTAGGTCATTACATGTAGGACTGTGCCCTCTGGCATCAGAACCGAATGGCAAACTTTTCCAGCAGTGTATGGCGGGGGTCCCTTCTCCCGCCTTCCAGTTCTCCCGGAGATCCAAGTAGGATGAGACAGGCGAAAGGGTGAAATCCTGGAGGCAAGTTTAGAATGCTGAAAGACATGCAGTAACTGGGGGAAGGAGGGAGGGAAAAGTTGACCTTCTGCATGAACCTCTCTCAAAGATCTACTGTTACGGTAAGTTCTTACATAACTGTACTATTTTACTTCAAGAGGGTTCCTGCAGCAGGTCATTACATGTAGGACTGAATCCCAAGCAGTCACTCATAGACAGACCGAGTGTGTCACGGGAGGAGGAGCAACTGAAAGACAGCACAGGACCAGCCTAAGACAGCAAGGCAGAACCCGGCCCTACGCCTAGAGGCAATGTCCAGACAAATGTTTTGTGAAGATATGGACGGAACTCCAGGTTGCTGCCACACAGATCTCTGCTGCAGAAACATTTGGCAGGAACGCTGTAGAGGTAGCGATGCCTCTTGTAGAGTGACCTCTGACCTCCCCTGAAAGAGGTTTGTTGTTCTTCTGGTAGCAGAAGTGAACGCAGTTACTGAGCCACTTAGAAAGGTACTGTTTAGAAAACTGCTGACCCCAAAGATTTGGGAGCAAAGGAGACAAAAAGCTGATCAGGCTTTCTGGGCTCCTTAGTTCTGTGACAGTACAGTTACGTAAGAACTTACCGTAACAGTACATCTTCGACAGAGGCTCTTGCAGTAGGTAATTACAGAGAGGACTGACGCCGGTAGGCGTCAGGTTCCCATGGAAAAATTTCTAGCTAGCATTTTCGGTGCGCTGCAGGGTGACCGGACGCCAGTATAAAGGGTGGTCCCCATGCCCACCTTCCAGTTCTTTCCCACCACAGGCCAAAAAGGCAAGACAGAGAAGCAGATGTTTTCTTCCCTGAAAAGGAGTTGAAAAGCTTTAGGGATGGAGGGCGGGAAGGTATTACCTACCACAAGAGCCTCTCTCAAAGATCTACTGTTATGGTAAGTTCTTACATGACTGTACTATCTTACTTCCGAGAGGGCTCTTGCAGTAGGTAAAGTACAGTTACGTAAGAACTTATCGAAACAGTAGATCTTCGAGAACAGCTCTTGCAGCAGGTTACTCCATTAGGACTGAAGCCAGCAGGCGCCAGGACCCCACGGAAATTTTCTAGCTAGCAGTATCCAGTGGGGACCTCCCCCGATGTCGGCCCCGTCCCCGACATCAGGCAATCATATAAAGGGGCGGTCCCCCAGAATCTCCGCAGTTCTCACCGAGACTCCTGGCATGTCGATGACATCAGAAGTGGAGACTGAGGATCCGTTATCAAAAGGAATTCAAAACGGTATTAGAAACACCTAACCCTAGAAAAGAGATATTGGAACAACTCTACCTCCAGAGGGGATGGTGGGAGGGAAACTACCTGCTGCAACAGCTGTTCTCGAAGATCTACTCTTATGGTAAGTTCTTACGTAACTGTACTATCTTACTTCAAGAAACAGCTCTTGCAGCAGGTTACACCATTAGGACGGATTCCCACGCAATACTGGAAATCCCCCGCAGGTGGGAGGAGGCTAGGTAGAGATCACGAGTTGGACCAAAGCCTAGGATAGGAGTCCCTGAAGGACTGCTAGACCAAAACCAGCTCTTCGCTGTGATGCCACATCCAGGCTATAATGCCTGATAAAGGTGTGCACAGTGCTCCAACTAGCTGCTGCGCAGATGGCTGAAGTGAACACGTTCTTCACGGCCGCAAAGGAGGTAGCCACCCCCCCTTGTGGAATGACCCTTAACCGTGCCCGGTAAAGGTTTGTTACGTTTCTGGTAACAGAATGTGATACAATGGATGAGCCACCTGGACAGCGATTGTATAGAAACAGGAGCTCCCATCATCCTATGGGCGAAGGAGATGAAAAGCTGATCAGATTTACAGTGGTGCCTAGTTCTGGTCAGGTAGTATCTTAGACACCTATGCACATCTAGAGTGTGCAACAGGGCCTCTCCTCTATTAGAATATTTAGGAAAGTACACTAGTAAATCGATGTCCTGATTGAGGGTGAGAGCTGAGACCACCTTAGGTAGAAACTTTGGATTTGTTCTTAGGGACACCCTGTCCTGGTGAAAAACCAAATAAGGTTATTTGCACATCAGTGTGTGAAGTTCAGAAATCCTTCTGGCCGAAGTAACAGCAACTAAAAATAATGTCTTCCACGTTAGGAGACATAGCTCGCAATCCGCAGCTGGTTCAAAAGGCGACAGCATGAGCTGCTCCAGGACAAAGGGTAAATCCCATGGAGGAACAGGATCCTTAATCGGAGGTCTAAGGTGGAGAACACCTCTCAGGAAGGCTCGTGCTGTGTCCAACTGAGTTATGGGACGTCGGCCTATAGCAGTATGATAGGCTGAGATGGCACAAAGGTGTATTTTAATAGAGGAGTAGGCCAAGCCTCCCTTGAAGAGAGACAGGAGGTAGTCCAGGACCGACCTTTCCTGACAATCCATCGGGGAAATTCCTCGTGCTTGAGCCCAGAGGCAAAATCTGCACCATTTGATGGCATGTGTGGACGGTTTTCTAGCAGCCGCTAGAACATCTACTACCTCTTGCGAGACCCCATACTGCATGATAGCTATGTCTCTAGGAGCCAGGCGTGCAGGTTCAGAGAGCGAACGTCCGGATGGACCAAAGAACCTGCTTCCTGGGACAGTAAGTGAAAGCTGATTGGCAGAGGCACCGGAGGTTCCTGGGACAGCTGGTGCAGCAGAGGGAACCAAATCTGTCTGGGCCAAAAAGGCGCGATAAATATCAGCATCGCCTGCTCTCTGCGGAGTTTCAATAGGACCCTCTGGATCAACAGGAAGGGAAGAAATGCATAGAGGAATCTGCCCATCCAGGAGAGGGATAACATGTCTCGCCAGAAAACACCAGGCCCTGGATCTAGCAAGCATAAATTGGGCAGTTTTGCGTTGGATGGGGAAGCGAAAAGGTCTAACTCTGGTGTGCCCCATCTGTGAAACAGATCCTCTATTACCTCCTGGAGTAGTTCCCATTCATGGACTCTTGCCTGAGAGCAGCTCAGGCTATTGGCGATGATGTTGTCCACTCCTGGGACATAAACAACAATGAGGTTTGCGACGTGTTGTAGAACCCAATCCCACACCCTCATGGCCTCCCTGCAAAGCAGGTAGGAACAGGTGCCTCCTTGTTTGATGAGGTAATACATTACCACGGTACTGTCTGTCTGTAACAGGAGAGCACCCGGTGGGATCTCCGACTGGAAGGCCTGCAGGGCATAAAGAACTGCTCTCATTTCCAAAATATTCATGTGGAGATGAGCTTCCTGGGGTGTCCACGAGCCCTGAGACCTGACCTCGTTGAGGTGTGCTCACCAACCGAAACCTGAGGCGTCCATGGAGAGCGTCACAATCTGAGACAGCGCAATGAAGGGGACCCCCGCCAACAGGTTCTTTGAATCTAGCCACCATTGCAAATCCCGGATTAAGGCACTCGTGATCCGAACTGGAAGCTGCAAATGGTCTTGCTTCTGATCCCATTGAACCCGTAACATCCACTGGGTCACCCGCATGTGGAGACGGGCTAGCGAGACTGTTGCAATGGCCGAAGCCATGTGTCCGAGCAGGCAAAGGACCAGTCTGGCTGGGATAGTCTTCTTTGCCAAGATGTCCCTGATGAGGGATCTGACGTGTTCCGCTCAGTCCTGGGGCAGAAAAGCTCTCCCCTGGATGGTGTCCAGAACTGCGCCTATGAACTGCAGATTCTGTGACGGAACCAGGCGTGACTTCTCCTGATTGATAATGATGCCCAACGTCCCAAACAGGGACCGAGTACAGCGAATTGCAGACATCAGAGCCTCCCGAGAGGGTGCCATGAGGAGCCAGTTGTCCAGGTAGGGGAACACGTAGTGGCCTTGTCTCCTTAGAGTCGCCGCTACGACTGCCATGCACTTCGTAAACACCCGAGGTGCCGATGACAGTCCGAAAGGGAGGGCTCGGAACTGATAGTGGCAACCTAGAAATTCGAAGCACAAGAACTTCCTGTGTGCTTGCGCAATGGGGATGTACAAGTAGGCATCCTGCATGTCCAAGGATGCTAGGAAGGTGCCCTGCTTGAGCATGGGTATCAGACCGGGAAGGGTCACCATGCGGAAGCATTTGTAGAGGACCAAAGCGCTGAGATCGCTGAGATCCAGTACCAGACAGAGGTCCCCTGTCTTTTTGGGAACCAGAAAGAAGTGGGAATAGTAACCTGCACCTCTCTGGTTCCTCGGTGCATGCTCTATAGCTTCCTTTCCTAGAAGCGCAAGCACCTCCTGCTGTATGAGCAGTGCAAGCTGACCCGAATAACGGGAAAGCAGGGGAGGTCATGATGGTGGATGGTTGAGGAATTCTATGAAGCGATCTCTCTTGACCATTTGAGGTACCCACCGGTCAGTGGTAATCGACTGCCACCCTGAAAAGTGGTGAGCGATGTGACCCCTGACCTTTTCTGCCCATTGATCCAGAGGAGGGGGTTGGGGCCGGGAAGGAGTCATGCTGTGGTAGCGCTGGTTCCCGCAGGCTGGGCCGGTTTGGTACACCGCTGACCTCTGCCTGGGGAAGATTTAGGTTGGGCCTTACCGTGGAAGGTGCCCCTTTGTTGCTGGCCAGAACATGGCTGCTGCTGTTGTTGCCAGCCTCAAAAACGGTTCTGGTTCCTAAGAAAGGAACCAGATTTGGATCTGTACACGGCCTGTACAGACCTTACTGCCTTCCCGGTGTCCTGAAGCTTGGTGATGACCTTTTCAGAGGGTTCACCAAACAGGACCTCTCCACTGTAAGGGATGTCGAGGATACTCTTCTGTACGTCCGGGGTAAAACCGGAGACACGGAGCCAGGAGCGTCTCCGGAGACAGATGCCTGAAGCTGCGCCCCTGGTGGACGAGTCCGCAGAATCATATGCGGCTCATAACACTTGGGTCTGCACGTCTGACCCTGTGCGGAGGAGGTTCAAGAGCTCCACCTTCTGCTCACCATCCAGTAGTTTATCAACTGGGTCCTGACCCTGTTCCCTCAGGGTATTCTGAAACTGAACCATATGAGACAGATAGTTCAGGGATCTGATGGAGCATGTGCAGCCGCGATACATCGCCTCCCCAGGGCATCCAATCGCTTGGATTCCTGGTCCAGTGGCTATGTGCTCAGATGCTGTGGTCGTGGGACCTGTCATGAGAGGCCAGAATGACCAGGGAATCAGCTGGGTTTTGAGCCAAGTACTGTCCTCTGTTGGGCCCCTGTACAGGTGGTCGCTTCTTCGCACCGCTGGGGTGGAGTGCGACGCTTTCACGCAGCCTGGTGATGTTCGGGCGAAGGTGTTCCACCGAGGGGCGGCACCACCACAGGCTTAGGGTCCTTCTGCTTAAGGTAACGAGCCAGCTGTTCTCTGGGGTCGAGATCTTCCGAACTGCTCTCCTGATGTGCCTCATGATCTCGGAAAAGGAGGATCATCCGGAGGTGACCTGGGCAGGTCTCGTGGGTCAGGTGATGGGATGCTGATTGGAGAAGGAGACCTGGAGGTATCTGAAGTGTCAGGTCTAGAATCATCCCCTGGTGGAGTGGACCGTCGACATCTGGGTCGCTGAGGACTGGGAGACCCTGAAGGAGATTCTGAAGGGGGTCTTCTCCGTTCTTTGGATCTTCTCCTAGGAGGTGGAGTGTGCTCCTTGGAGGTCGGTGGTCTTCCTGATGGCCCCTGCGGTGGAGGAGGGGGAGTAGGAGGTGAAGGAGTAGGAGGAGGAGGTTTGACTGGGATCACATCCTTCTTTATTGTGTCCCACCAAAAGGTAAAGAGATCTTTGACCTCTTGAATATTCATACCAGACGACGTACGTGGCGCCGGTGGTCTGTCGTCAATATTGGGCGTCGGGTCCGGAGGCGTCTCCGGGATTGGCAAAGGCTCCTGTGGAAGTCCGACATCCTCACTG
This sequence comes from Neoceratodus forsteri, assembly GCA_016271365.2. Taxonomy (NCBI): domain Eukaryota; kingdom Metazoa; phylum Chordata; order Ceratodontiformes; family Ceratodontidae; genus Neoceratodus; species Neoceratodus forsteri. Next base: position 744,700,922 of record CM028132.1, read on the forward strand.
TCGCCTGCCTGGTCATCAGGCAACGTCAGGTCCTCCTCTGTAGAGTCCCGGCGACCGGTGTCCACCGATAACGGGGAGGCAGTCTTCGGCTCTGGCAAACGTCTCGTCTCACTGATGCCGGGTGCTTAGCCGACGTTTGGTCTGACAGGTGTTTGCCCAACATACGGTCGGAAGCCCACTTCGGGTCCGTCGTCCGTTTTAGGGACATCAGGTCCTTAATCTTCCTGAGAGGGGGATCAGGACCCCTGGGAGACCGATCTGGTGTCAGGGTCCCGGCGTCTCTCTGAAGAAGCTTTGGAAGAAGACTTGGACTGGTGACGGGTGGAAGACTTCGATGAGGCCCGGAAAGGTGTTGAGGAAGCCGAAGGACTGGAAGTCTTGATGGGGCGCAGAGAAGGGGAGGTGCTGCCAGAAGACTTGACCTTTACTGGAGGGGGCTGAGGGCGAGCCCTGGAGGGAGAGCGGTCTGAGCGCGTGGAGCCTGAGCTGGTGCGCGAGTCTGAGGCCCGGTTAGGGGATCTGGACCTGGCCTTCTCCCGATGCTTGTCCCGGTGTCTGTGGGACTTAGAGGTAGACTCACCTCTGGAGGCAGGGTCTTTGTCCATGCTTTTTAACTTTTCTTCCAAGAGGAACCCCTGAAGTGCCTTCTGGTGGCGGATCCTGGTGCGACTATTCAACCGCTGACAAAAGGAGCAGGCCTTGGTGTTGTGTTCCGGGCCTAAGCATCGCAGGCAGGACGAATGAGGATCCTTGAAAGGGATTCTGTTTGCTGCAGGCACACTTGGAAGGATGTCCTTCTGAAGATGTTGGAGATGCCGACATTTAGTGGTAAACTGGAAAGTTCTAGTCGTCGTACACTAGAGTGGGACCGTGAGGCCGATGCTGGCGAGTTGACGGCGGGAAAAGAAAGTACAGTTATGTAAGAACTTACCGTAACAGCAGATCTTCGAGAGAGGCTCTTGCAGTAGGTAATTACATATAAGAATGACGCCAGCAGGTGGCAGGACCCCACGGAAAAATTTCTAGCTAGCAGTCCCTGGCGAGGGACCGCCCCCACGTCAGGTGACCGGCGTCGGGAGACGTCGGTATAAAGTGGCGGTCCCGGACACCCGCCTTCCAGTTCTTTCCTGCCACAGGCCGGAAGAGGCTGGACAAGAGAGGAGCGGATATTTCTCTATATGGAAAAGGAGCTGAAAAAGCCTAGGGGAATGGAGGGCGGGATAGTATCTTACTGCAAGAGCCTCTCTAAGATCTACTGTTATGTTAAGTTCTTAATGAACTGTACCTTATCTTACTCGGAGAGGGCTCTTGCAGTAGGTAATTACATATAGGACTGAATCCCAAGCAGTCCGGAACAAAGAAAGGCACCAGGAGGAGGAAAACTACTCCAAGAAGTAGCTCTAGCCGTGCAAACCTCAAGACAGGAGGCCTTGCAAAACAGCTAGCCCAAAGCCTGCTCTACGGCGAGAGGCAATATCCAAACTGTAGTGTTTCGTAAAGGTATGGACGGAAGTCCAGGTGGCGGCAGCACGTGTGTCTGCCGCAGACACATTCTTGAAACAAGCTGCAGAGGCAGCTACTCCTCTTGCGGAGTGGCCTCTGACTTGACCCGGGAGGGTCTTGTGGTATTTGTCATAACAGAAAGCGATGCAATGAGACAACCACTTAGACAGGCATTGCTTGGAAACTGCATTGCCTTCCCTTTTGTGAGCAAAAGAGACGAACAACTGATCAGTCTTTCTGAGATCCTTCATCCTGTTGGTGTAGTATTTCAGAATCCGGTGAACATCCATAGTATGGAGTAAATATTCCCCTTGATTAGAGTACTGCGTAAAAAAGGCAGGTAGCTCTATGGACTGATTTAAGGTAGACTCTGCTACTACTTTAGGTAGAAACTTAGGATTCGTGTGAAGAAGCAACTCGCTATTTCAGAAAATCAAGAAGGGATTTTAACGCCAGAGCCTGAGCGCTGAGATTCTTCGAGTCAAGTAATGGCCACCAAGAAGAACTGCCTTCCATGAAAGAAACTTCACATCTGCAGGTTCGAAGGGAGGAAGGGTAAGTTTCTCGAGAACAAAATTCAAGTCCCGGGGGGGGCAGGAGTACGGATGGGGGGCCTCAGATGGAGAACCCCTCTGAGAAAGGTCTTGGAGACCTCCAGTTGAGCAAAGGCCTTGTTTGCAAAGGGAACATGATAGGCCGAGATGGCCGCCATGTGTAACTTCAAAGAGGAATGGCTGAGACTCAGGTCAAACAGATGATGTAAATACTCCAGCAGAAGCCCCGCTGAACAGGAGAAAGGTTCCACGTTCTTGGAGGCAGCCCAAATAGTGAAACTTTTCCACTTCATGGCATAAGTGGATCTGGTGGAGGGTTTTTTGGCCTCCACTAAAATCTCGGCCACTTTGGGAGATGCACCAAAACAGGATTGGGCTAGGTCTGCAGGAGCCATGCATGCAATTGAAGGGATTTGAGGCCTGGATGGACCAGGGTCCCCTGATCCTGGGTCAACAAACCTCGAGATAGAGGAAGAGGAGGATCCTCTGAATATTGTTGTAGAAGAGAGAACCAGATTTGCCTGGGCCAGAAAGGAGCGATCAGAATCATTCTCGCTCCTTCTGAAGCTAGGGTTTTGCAAGACTGTGGTATAAGAGGAATTGGGGGAAGGCATGGGCGAATCTGTCCTTCCAGTCTAGAGACAGGCGTTTATTGAAGCGCCTTGCTGCTTGAGCAGGCGAGCAGAAGGTGGGAAGTTCTGCGTTTTGGGGGATGCGAACAGGTCGACCTGTGGTGTTCCCCCAAAGTTGGAAGGTATTGTCTAGGACCCCTTGGTCCAGTTCCCACCATGAGTCAGAGCAGAGAGCGACTTAGCTTGTCTGCCAGGGTGTTGTCGACTCCTGGAGCGTGGCTACGCCCAACGAGGTGAAGGTGGAGTGTTACATGTGCCCAATCCCAAAACCCTCATTGCCTTTCCTGCACAGAGGGTAGGACCCAGTTCCTCGTTTGTTGATGTGTACCACACTTATTACATGTCCGCCTTCCGACGGCCAGGTGGCCGGAAGGATGCATTGGTGAAGGGCTTGAGAGTATACAACACTGCCCGAGGCTTCGAGCCCGTGATGGAGGAGCTTGTTCTAGCCTGGACCAGGAGCCCTGGGTCGAGGCTGAGGGCCTGAATGGGCTCCCCAGCCTTCGCCTGAGGCGTCTGTGGTTGGAGTCTGGGAAGGGGAGGATGAAAGAAAGGAATCCCCGAAACAGGTTCTCTTGGACCATCCACCATTGCAAGTCTCTCACATCATTGGCGATGAGATCAGACTAAGTGATCTGGAGTCGTCCACTAGGATGAACCCACTGGGAGGCGTGGGAGTCCACTGAAAGATCCTCACATGTGGAGTGGGGCACACCCGAGGTTTCCACGTCGGGATATGGCCGCCATGAGCCTGAGAAGGCGAAGGGCCGACCTCACCGAGACCATCCTCTGGACGCCAACAGACTTATCTGGGTCTGAGGGAAGGGAGCGCCCTGTCTGGAGGCAGGAAGGCCTTGTCCATGGTCGTGTCGAGGATAGTCCTGATGAACTGTGGCTTCTGGGAAGGGTCCAGATGAGACTTGGAATGGTTGATGGTAATACCCAGGCAGGCAAAAACCTGCTAGAGTGAGGAGAGGAAGCATGAGGTTCCTCCTGGGCCGAGACGCAGCAGGAGCCAGTCGTCCAGGTAAGGGAACCTGTACTCCCTTAATGCATGGGTAGGCCACCACCACTGCCAGGCATTTGGTAAATACTCGGAGGTCGGATGAACACCAGCAGGACTGTGAACTGGTAGTGGTCCCCTGGAATGAAAGCGAAGGTATCTGCGATGAGATGGGCGAATGAGAATGTGCAGATAAATCCTGCATATCCAGGGCACAAAGCCATTGACCAGCCAGGCGAGGGGCAGAAGGCTCTGCAGAGAGCATCAGAACCTTTTGTGCTCTCACAAAAGATTCAGGGACTGAGATCTAAAATCGGTCTGAGATCTCAGTCTTCTTTGGGACCAGGAAGAAATGGGAATAGTAACCCGTCCCCTGAAGATGAAGGGGGATGGGTTCTATCGCTTGCTTCAGAAGAAGAGCCGAGATTTCCTCCTGGACCAAAGGAAAGTGTTCCTGTGAATACAACAACTTCAGAGGGGGGTGGCGGGGTGGTTTCTGAAGAAACTCTATGGAGTGTCCTTCTGCTATGAGCTGGAGCACCCAAGAATCTGTGGTTATCCTCTCCCATCCCGGAAGGTGGAGGGAAAACCTCCTTCCTACCGGTTCCTCCGGGGAGTCCGGAGGCAGTGGGAGAGGAAAGGAGTCAGGTGGTGTGGGGCAGCGCGCCGCAGCACACCGCTGCTTTAGGCGGCGGGGCTTAGCAGCTGCAGGGCCCGCGTTTTGTGACACGCCTTCCTGGGGTTGCCTTTGGCCAATTCCGTCTCCGAGAGGGCAGGCGCTGCTGCTGATGGGGATGGTACAGGAATCAACTGATTTCAGGCCGTCCTTCTCCTACAATCGGTAATGATGTCATTGACATCACCCCAGCAGCCCGGAAGGTGCTTCCTGGATAGCAGATTGCACCTCTGGGACCCACGACCTGACAGGAGCCAAGCATGACACTGTAGGCCTCATGGCGGCAGGCTCCGCCCAGCAGTGTCCACTGCGTAAGTATGTCATCACTGTAGCATGTGGCGACTGGCCGAGCGAGGCAGAGCGGACGAGATCAACCAACTCCTGTTTGACTTGGGAGTCAGGCAAGGGGTCAACAGCTTCCACCCGAGTAAGGATGGCCTTCTGGTGAGTCCCCCATGTGGCGACATAGTTCAGGCTAATCCCCAATGTGGAGGAAGCATAAATCTTTCTCCACGTGCTGAATCAGAAGGCGAGATTCCTTATCGGGAGGTGTAGAGCTAAGATGTTTTGGGTTCGCCAGGAGCCAGCCATGGCGGCGCTAATCCTGACTGAGTCGGCACAGGGGGTGAGAATCAGGAAATCAACACCCTCTGGAGCCTGATATAGCCTGTTCGACTTCCTAAAAGTGGGGCTAAGGCGGCGGCTGTTTCCATATCGTGGTCTGAGGCGGCAGGAGGCTCTGTCAGAGGCGGCACTAATGTGTAGGAGCTGTCGCGGGCAGATCCAGATGTTCAGCAGTTTCAGGCAGCTGATGATCTGGTTCCAAGAGCGCCTGATGAACCTCCTGGATTTTCTAAGCAACTCCGTAAAAGAAGGATCCTCCGGAGAAGACCACGGAGGTCCATGGCAGGGCCGACAGGGAAGGCGAGGGCTCAGTCATCTCTCTCTTGGAGCAGCTGTCGGAAGAGTCCCAGGTGTCAGAGAGTGAAGAGGAGGAAGAAGAAGAGTAAGACTCCCTTCCCAACCTGGAGAGGCAGGCCCTTGGGTAATCCCGTGGATCACGTGTCCTGCCCTCTCTGTCAGGCGGAAGACCCTGGAGTCCGGAGGTGGTGAGAGTGCGTGCGCCTGGGAGTCACGGGAACCTGGGGCGGCACTGTGTGTCATCGGAAGAGAGCTCCTGCGACCTCTGCGGTGAGCTGAGCCTTGGCCTCAGCCTCAGGAGGCCAGAAGTCTCCTACAGGTCCACGGTGGCGAGGCGGTGGAGGGAGGAGGAGGCGGAGGATAAGAATATGGGCTATACCTATACAGGCATATCGAAACCCGGCTGCGGGTAACCAGGCGTCAGGTATTGAGGCATAAGTACTGCGGCATCAGGAAGCCAGCGTCGGGTACTCTGGCCAGAAATGGCGTTCGGGTACACCGGTCCGAATAAGGCGACAGGTATAGCGGAAGCTAGGGGGCTGCCTGAGCAGACAGCCTGGCTGGGAACCTCACAGGCGGGTCCGTGGGAAAGCCGAGGGAGGGCCCATGATGGAGCAGGAACTCTCCCTGAGTCAGTGAGCCGGCGTCGGAGGCCCTGGCCGCTGGAGGTACCCGGCGTCCGGAGGGGCGGCGTCTGAGCCGACATCGAGAACGACGTCAGGTCCATCGCTCCAGATGGAGGAAAAGGACTGGCCAGGCAAAAAATCAACTTTGCCCAGGGACGGAGGAAAAGTCCCAGGTTCAGGATGGGAGATTCTAGCTCCCAGATGGTAGCGAGCTGCGGTGAACCGGGAACAGACGGACGTTAGGGGGTCTGTCGTTGGTTCCCTCGCCCGACCAGGCTGGCCCGTTCAAGTTCAAATAATCTGGTGCTCTAAAGTGGGTGATTTCTAGCTCTAAAGGCTATGGTGACTCCTTTTGAAGAAGACTTCTTTGGACCAGATGTTTCCAACTACAGACCAATCTCAGCCTTCCCTTTATCGGAAGTTATTGAAAAAGGATGGCAAACCAGCTGGATGACCATTTGACCATCCTATATCATGAACCTCTCCAGTCTGGTTTAAGTAAGAGGCATAATACGGGCTGCTGGTTGGGTGCTCAGTGTTCTCTGATGGCGAGAGATCAGGAACCTTCTATCTGGTCTTCCTTGATCTCTCTTCAGCCTGACACTGTAGACCATGGGGTTTTGCTGAGCATAGAGTCCATCTGTAGCCTGTCTTGTACAGTGCTCAGATGGTTTCATCTTTATCTGGGAGAGCATGAGGATTTGTGTCGGATTTTCTTGACCCTTTCCCTCTGCATTGTGGGTATTCCCCAGGGTTGGTACTTCCCCATATTGTTTGCAGGAAATGTATTACCCCCCACCGGAGACATTGTAAGAAGGTATAGGCTGAGTTTCACTATGCTGAGATGCACAGCTCTACCTGTCTTTGCCCCGACCAGGTTAGTGCTGTCTTGGAATTTAATATGCCTCGCTGAAATCCAGGACTGAATGATCTGACTAGTTAAAGTTGAGCAGTAAAACTAAGTTTGATTTATGGATCCAGGAGGCAGGTGGGTTGGGTCTGGTCAGCCCTCTGGCATATTGCTGGGGGATCAGATACTTTCCTCTGAGCAGTGTAACCTGGGTGTGGTACTTGACAGGCCCCATAGTCATCAGGTATCCTTTAAACTAAGTCTGCATTTAACATCTTAGGAACATGCCAGGGTGAAACACCTCGTTCCGTCCAGCGATTTCTGGGACATGGATATTTGTTCATCCACTTATTGGCGGTATCCTTGCGCTTTAATCTTGCGGAAGGTCTTCAAACTGGCTCTCCCCCACCGGTGGTATAACTCAGCTCACCCATGAACCAGATCTTCTACCGCTTCAAAGCTCAAGTTTCCCTCTTACGCTCTCGTTTAAACTGTTCCTATTTCTTCTGTTGCAATTTGAAAGTTTTTGCTAAAGACTTGATCTTCATCCCCGCGGCTCGATGGACAATCGACTCGGTTTGAGATGCCCTGCGATCAGAGATGTCGAGGCGGATCCACACTCACGTGTGTCTACTTACAGGCCTTGACACGACCACGGGACTCGACCTGTGCTCTTCAGCCTCGACTCGTCCTCGAAGACCGTGCTGCCCACAACTAGACGCGTCCAGAAGCGTTCCCTCGGTAGAGTCTAAGGAGGCCAGTCGTGGCGGCCAGTGACTCAGGAGACAACTCGAGCAGATGATAGCCCCCCAGAGAGAGGAGACAGACGTATCTTCTCGACCCGGCATTATCCAACTCTCTCGGTTCTTCCCCGCTTGACCCAGAACTGTCTGTCCCTCTCCACTAAAGAAGACAGCGTCTGCTGATACTGGTCAAAAAAAGGGACAAAGTGAAATCCTCTCGGCGGCTCTTGCAGACCGGAAGGTCCTCCCGAGTGAGATGCGACCGTCCGACTTGACCGAACACACGGCCCGGCCACTGACCTCCACGGTGCCCCGTCAGGTCAGTCGACTGACTGAGACTCCTGTCAGCCAATGAGATTTTCTCGAATTACGCTGCCGGGCTGTAGCCTATAGAAGCGGAATTCCTCTCCCAGTTCCCCCAGAGAGTCAGATCCATAGGCTTGCCTGTGCCTCGGTTCCGGACCTCGGATGAACCCTCCGAGAGAAGGAGTGCAGTTCAAACACTTCCCGCACCGACCTGAAGAGCCGAGCTCGGGTCTCGGTCTCCGGACTTCTTGTGTCCAGCCGATCCCGCCCGTCATAGGCGGTCAAGTCTTGGCACCACGGTAAGCGGCGTCGCCCGCTCGTCCTCATCCTCCTCCTCCGGACGAGGAAGCTTCGGCGAAGATACGTCGGCGATGCGAGGACCTCATGTGGCAACTCCTCCTGACCGGGGGTAAGCCCGGCACTGACTTCCCCCGACCATTAAGTGGCTGTCACCGGGCGGCCGACACAACCCCTGACTCACCGAGGACCTGTACCCAGGCGGTTATCCGCCAAACCAGCTGCTCCACCGATTCGGTGGAACCTCCGCCCACAGCCACTTTTGGGGCTCCGACCAGGATTCTCGATGTGGCTAAGGGTCTACCCCATCGGCTTGTCGGTTACCCTCACTCACCGACCGACCTCGGCAGGTAAGGGTGGCTCAGGCCCAGGCAGCTCTTCGAGGACTTCGTCCCGAGTCCGAGGATAATTCTCCTTTTTCTCCAAGCGCCTGGACTTGGAGTCCTCAGGAGGACAGTCAATGGACGATAGCCCGTCGTCCTTCCTAGGACTGCTTCGGCTCATCTCGGAGTCCACCGGGATGAAGCTCGAACCCGTTTCCAAACGGGCCAGATATCCCCTCACGGAGATTCTGGACCGAGGGGATTCTCCAACGGAGGCCTTTCCGGTAGCCGAGGCCATAGTGGGTCCGGCCCTGGAGCTTTGGCAGCGCCCTCTTCCTGTCCTGTCGCCTTGGCCAGGATGGCCAGGAAGTATCGCGGTCCCTACGGTTCCCTGTCCGTTTTTTGAACACCCCTCTGCTGAGGGGTTGGTTACCGACAGCGTTTTCCGGTGCCCGGCAGCATGAGGGATATGGACAAACCTCCCGACAAAGGAATCCAAGAAATTGATTATGTCGGTAAAAAGTCTATCTTTGCGTCCTCTCTTGGCCTCGCCAGGCCAGTTCGGCCGCCCTCATGGCACATTTTTCTCATGCCCTGTTGGGCTCCCTGGATGAGGTCATTCCTCATCTCCCGTGGATCTGCAGACTACGGTCAAGCGTCGTGGGACCAGGGCAGGAGCAGTGGCCAAACAGCAGCTCAGACTGCTTTGGATATTGGGACTCATGTGCCAGGTCGGTGGCGGCTACAGTGGCTATCGCGTCAGGCGGCTTAGCTGAGATATCCACCTTACCGGATACCCAGCACAAGTTGGCGGATGTTCCCTTTTTGGGGACTGACCTCTTCGGCCCTGGGGTGGAAGGTCACCTGCAGAGGATCGAGAAGTCCAATGCTACCTTGGACTCGGTCTCTTCCGCTCAAAAGGACAAAGGCCGCAAGCCACAGCCTAAGCCCTTTTCGTCCTTCTGTCCCCGGCCTTGCCAAGCAACGTCTGGGCCAGCAGGCTCGACCTTGAAGCATCCCAAACCCAAGCCGCCCGGCTTCCTCTAACAGGAGGCAGGGAGGAAAGGCCCAGGAGGTCCCTCGGCTGGTCCCTCTCAGCCTGCCCAGTGGCATTCGCTGGTGTCGCCCCCAATAAATCTTGCCACCCTAGGTCCCCTTAGAGGCAGCTCCGGCACTTCCGTTCCGCCTGGTCCGCTGTTACCACGGACAGGTGGGTTTTGGAGGTGATGGGAAGAGGCCTGCCTCTAGAATTCGAGCAGGCACCGCCCTTCAGAGCCGTCGCCCCTCGGGGGGCTTCGGGGTCCCCAGCCTCGCTGGCGGCTCGTCGAGCCGACATCGCTCTCCTCCTCGAAGGAGGGTGATAAGAGAGGTGGAGGACCCTCCTTCAGACCAGGGTTTGTGTCCAAGAATACTTCCTGGTTCGAAGCAGACGGGGGCTGGCGCCCCCGTGCAAACCTACCGACCCTAAACAAGTTCCTAAGGTCTCGAACCTTCAGGATGGTCACTCTGGCTCAGATAATACCATCCTTGGAGCGCGTGTGGTTCTGCTCTGTGATTTGCAGGGCCAGCGTTTTTCCGTCCCTATCCGTCCGTCTCACCAGAGATCCTTCGCCTTCAGTGGAAGGATCCCTTTACGAGTTCCAAGCCATGCCGTTCGGCTTGTCTCCAGCTCCCAGGGTCTTCACCAAATGCATGGCAGTGGTGACAGCATTCCTGCGGCGCCGAGGGGTCCGGGTGTACCCTTACCTGGACGACTGGCTGATAGCAGCTCCCTCCAGGCAGGAGGTGGAGTGGTCCAGAGATCTGGCCCTCCAGGTCTGCTCTCAACTAGGCCTCCTTATCAACGAGGCCAAGTCGGAACTCGAGCCGAAGCAGGTGATTCTGTTCATCGGGGCGCAGCTCGACTCTCTTCGAGCCAGAGCTCGGCTCCCGGCGGACAGGGCCGAGGTTCTTTCCTCCTTTGCCCAATCATTTCTGGTTGGGCAATTGCGCCCTGCCCGGGACTTCCTGCGCCTCCTGGGTCTCATGGCGGCCTGCACCAGCGTGGTCCGTTGGGCCCGCTGGAACATGCGTCCCCTTCAGTGGGGACTGGCCAGCCAGTGGTCACAACGCTGCAATCCTTTGGACCAGCTTGTGTCGGTGACACAGGGGATGTGGAACGCTCTCCAGTGGTGGATCATTCCAGGTCATTTGCAGGAGGGCATCCCGTTCGTCCGCCCCGAGCCGACGGTCTCTCTATCGACCGATGCCTCTCTGATGGGTTGGGGTGCCCATCTGGGGGAACACCCGGCCCACGGCCTCTGGTCCCCGCGGGAGTCCCGATGCCACATCAACCTGCTGGAGCTCCGAGCGGTCCGCCTAGCTCTCACCGCCTTTGCTCCGTTCCTCTGGGGTCAAGTGGTCCGAGTCCAGGCGGACAATACCGCGACCATGTTCTATCTAAACCGCCAGGGCGGGACGCGCTCCATGCTTCTATGCAAGGAAGCTCTCCGCATTTGGTCACTCGTGCGCAGCCTGGAGGCGGATCTCCTAGCCATTCATGTGGCAGGAGCCTCCAACACCCTGGCCGATGCCCTGGGCCGGATAGGGGCTGCATCCCACGAGTGGTCTCTCCTGCCGGAGGTAGTACAGCATCTGTTCTCCCATTGGGGCACACCTCAGGTGGACCTGTTTGCCTCCAGGGAGAACGCGAAGCTGAGACTGTTCCACGCCCGCCCCCTCAGCAGGGCTCGCTGCAGGGGGATGCCTTCTCGAGGCAGTGGACCCCGGCCTCTTCTACGCCTTTCCCCCATTTCCCTTGATCCACAAGGTGCTTCTCAAGGCAAGGAGGGACAAGGCGCAGGTGATTCTGATAGCCCCAGACTGGCCTCGCTAGTTCTGGTGTCCAGATCTCCTCAGTCTCAGCTCCAGGACTCCGCGGCAGCTTCCAGCTCGCCCGGACCTGCTCTCAGTCAATCAGGGGAAGGTGTTCCATCCGGACCTTCAATCCCTGCACCTAGCGGCCTGGTTCCTGGCGGCTAGAGTTCCAGGCCTTGGGTCTTTCCAGACGAGGTCCTCAATGTAGTTGAGGCCCCGTATGAATTAAGCCAGAAAATGCTATGCCTTCAAATGGAAAAGGTTTTCCATTTGGTGTCAGAGCAAGGGCTTGGACCCTTCCTCCCTGTTCCTTGGCAAGCATCTTGGACTTATGGTCCCTTTCTAATCAGGGGCTAGGTCGACGACCCTAAGGGTGCACCTGGTAGCCATCTCTGCTTACCGGGCTGGCCGGAAGCAGTCGGGTGGCGCAGGAGAAGGTGGTCTACGCTTTCAAAGGCCTTGATCACACTTCCTCCGGTGCGAGAAACCTCCACCTCCGGGATCTACTGCTGGTACTGGCAAAGCTCATGGGCAAGCCATTCGAACCTATGCACAGGTGTGTCTCTCTCACCTGTCGTGGAAGACCGCCTTCTTGGTGGTTTCCGTCAGCCAGAAGGATGGGAGAGCTCCAGGCTTCCATCGAGTCTCCTTATTTGGTCTTCCACAGGGGCAGGTTGTCCTGCCCCCACCCGAAATTCCTTCCGAAGGTGGTGTCGGAGTTTCACCTTAACCAGGTGTTGACTCTGCCGGTGTTCTACCCCAATCACACCTCAGAGGCCGAACATAGGCTCCATACTTTGGACCCTAGAAGGGCGCTTATTACAAAGAGCGCACGGCTGAAATTCGGGGAGAGGTTCGCCAGCTGTTTGTCACCTACGCTGAAGCCGCATCTGGCAGACCTGCAGCCAAGCGGACGATAAGCAGGTGGGTCACCTCCTGCATAGATCTCTGCTATAAGTTGACGGGCATGGAGCCTCCCAGAGGGATAAGAGCTCATTCTACCCGCCATACTGCTGCATCGGTGGCTGCTTCCAGGGACGTCCCTATCCAGGAAATCTGCAGGGCTGCTACCTGGAAGTCAGCAAACACCTTCATTACCCATTACCACATCGACCTTGAGTCACGCGGGATGCTGGTTTTGGGGCCTTGGTTCTCCAGTCTCTCTTTCCCAAGTAAGTATTGGGGTGTGCGTCTTGCCTCCCTCTCCCGAGAACTGCTAGGAGTCTGCCAATAAGTGTGGATGAACAACATATCCATGTCCCTAGAAATACAGGTTACTCACCTGTAACAGGAGTTCTAGGAATGGTATATGTTGTTCATCCACATGACCACAACTTGACGCACAACACACCTGAGCTTCCAGCGGGCCAGATCTAGCGCCATGGGGCGAGCCAGAGTTATACCACCGGTGGGTGGGAGGAGCCAGCTTGAAGACCTTCCGGCAAGATTTAAAGCGGCAAGGATACCTGCCAATAAGTGTGGATGAACAACATATACCATTCCTAGAACTCCTGTTACAGGTGAGTAACCTGTATTTACCCATGTTGGTCCATGCCTTTGTGACATCTCGCCTTGACTACTGCAACTCCCTTTACTTGGGGCTTCCTGGGGTTGATATCCGCCGCTTGCAGCTAGTGCAGAATGCTGCTGCAAGATTAATGACGGGGGTGACTAGAAGGACACATCACCCCTGTGCTGCGCGATCTGCACTGGCTGCCTATACAGTGGCAGATCACCTTTAAAGTAGGTCTTTTGACCTTCAAAGCCCTGCAAGGACTCGGCCCTGATTACGTGAAAGAGCTTCTGATCCCTTACCGCCCTTTGCGACAGCTCCGTTCAGCCGACGAGGGGTTGCTAGAGGTTCCAAGGGTTATATTGAAGTCCTCTGGGGCTAGGGCCTTTGGTTTCGTGGCCCCTACCCTTTGGAACTCTCTGCCTCGCCGGCTTAGAGAATGCACGACCGTGGAAGCCTTAAGCGGGATTTTAAGACTTTTTTATGGAACAAGGCTTTTATTGATTGGAGCTGTTTTGTATTGTCGATTTTATTTGTATATTTTGATTTTATGCTCTATTTGTACAGCACCTTGGTTTCTGAAAGGCGCTAAATAAATAAAGTTATTATTATTATTATTATTATTATTACTCCAAAGTCTTCTTAACTAAGACCCGTTCAGACGGAGGTTCTATTGGTTGGATAGTTTTCCTCCTCCGAGTGCTTTTCCTTTTTTCCAGACTGCTTGGGATTCAGTTCTATATGTAATTACGTACTGCAAGAGCCCTCTTGAAGTAAGATAGTACAATTACGTAGGAACTTACCGTAACAGTAGATCTTCGCGAGAGAGAGGCTCTTGCAGTAGGTAATGCCTTCCCGCCCTCCATCCCCCTTGGCTTTTCAGCTACTCTTCCAGGACAGGAAATATCCGCTTCTCCCCGTCTTGCCTTTGTTGACTTGTGTCGGGAAAAGAACTGGAAGACGGGCGTGGGGGACTGCCCTTTATACTGATGTCACATGACGTCGGTCACCTGACGTGGGGGCGGTCCCCCGCCAGAGACAGCTAGCTAGAAATTTTTCTGTGGGGTCCTGATGCCTGCTGGGTCAGTCCTGTTATGTAATTACCTACTGCAAGAGCCTCTGTCGAAGATCTACTGTTACAGTAAGTTCTTGCGTAACTGTACTTTCATTGGGGCAGTATTGGATATGGTCCATTGCAGAGCGCGCCCCCGACAGGGTGGAGGCACTGATCCGTCAGGCTTCCCATGTGGCTTCCTCCAGGACCATCCCTGCCCGGGAGATCCTTCGCCTGCTCGGCCTGATGGCGGCATACATTACCACTGTTCCCATTACGAGGCTCCACATGAGAGTAACTCAGTGGTCCTTGCGTGTGCAATGGGATCAACTCCTGGACGACCTGGACCCATCCGGTACTGGTCTCCTCAGCGGTTCAGAAGGAATTGCTTTGGTGGAGGGATCCCTGCAATCTTTCTTTGGGTCTTCTCTTCTGGAACCCAGCTCCCTTAGCATCCCTCACCACAGATGCCTCGAACATGGGATGGAGAGCACATCTAGGGGAGCACCAAGCCCAAGGACTGTGGTCCAGCTTGGAGGCTACGTTGGATATCGAAGTTCTGGAGATGAGGGCGGTTCTGTGTGCTTTACGGGCTTTCCAGACCCTCATTCCCAAGGGATTACTGCTGGTCCAAACTGACATGTCAGTAGTTTGGTACCGCAACAAACAAGGAGGAACCCACTCTTACCCCTTGTGCAGGGAGGTGATGCGGGTGTGGAACTGGGTGGTCCAGCACAATCTGGCCCTCGTGTCCGTGCACGTACCAGGCGTTCTAAATGTCCTGGTGGACAGTCTCAGCAGATCTCGGACCCTAGCTCATGAGTGGGAATTACATCTGGAAGTGGCAGAATACATCTTCCTATGTTTGGGGCATCTGGAAATCTACCTTTCCGCCTCCAAATTCAATGCAAAACTTCCCAGTTTTTGCTCGCTCGTTCCAGGGCATGGTGCTTTCTGGCACGACATGATGTCTCTCTCTTGGACAGGGACATTTTTGTATGCCTTTCCTCCATTTTCCATTCTCCAGAGGGTCCTCCTCAGACTTCAAGCAGAGAAGGCAAAGATGATTCTCATTGCTCCTCTCTGGCTGAGACAGATTTGGTTCCTGCTGCTGCAACAGCTTTCCAGGGATCCACCGGTTCCACTTCCAGTGACCCACAACCTCCTGTCTCAGGATCAAAGTCGTCTGCTACATCCGGGGCTCAGGACTCTGTACCTTCATGCATGGCTCCTGCAGACATAGCAATCTCTAGCTTTGGGGTCTCCTCCCGGGTCGCACAAGGCCAGAAAACCCTCTACTTGTTCCACTTATGCCATGAAGTGGAAACGGTTTTCCATCTGGGTGACTGCCAAGGGTTGGAACCCTTTCTCATGTTCTGCCCCTCAAGTCATGGAATACCTCCTTCATCTGTCAGATTGCGGTCTCTCGTATTCCTCATTGAAGGTCCATCTTTTGGCAATTTTGGCATACCACGAGCTAGTGGATGGTAAACCCGTGGCTCAGTTGGAAGTCTCTAAAACCTTTCTGAAAAGGATTCTCCATCTGAAACCCCCTATCCGCAGCTCAACTCCACCTTGGGATTTGAACTTCGTTTTGGAAAAGTTCACCCTTCCTCCTTTTGAGCCGGCTGTGAGCTGTGACTTGCGCTTCCTTTCCTGGAAGGCATTGTTTCTGGTTGTCATCACGTCAGCCGGAGGATTTTGTAACTTCACGCTCTGGTTTGTAAGGAGCCCTGTCTTATTTTCCATGAGGACCATGCAGTCCTTGGAATGAATCCGAAGTTTCTTCCCAAGGTGGCGTCAGAAGCCACACTGAACCAATCAGTAGAGATTCCTGTGTACTTTCCATCCCCCTCTAACAGAGGTGAGACACTCCTCCATACCATGGACGTACATCGGATTCTTCAGTGTTACACTCACCGAACTAAAGAATTCCGTAGCTGTGATCAGCTTTTTGTATCTTTTGCCCCCAGATCGAAGGGCAGACTGGTTTCTAAGCAGGGCCTTTCCAAATGGTTAGGCAACTGCATTAGGTATTGTTACCAGAAGTATGAAAAACCTCTGCCGGGCACCATAAGAGGTCATTCCACTAGAGGCATGGCTGCTTTCGCTGCCTTTTTGCGAAATGTGTCTGCAGCTGATAACTGCGCCGCAGCCTCTTGGAGTTCTGTCCATACCTTTGCCAAATGCTACAGTCTAGACATTGCTTCTAGACTGAGGGCTGGTTTTAGCCTAGTTGTGTTACAGGGCCTTCTGTCCTAGGCTGGGTCCATTCTGGATTCCAGTTTTTTCTGTTGGAGTTATTTCTCCTTCTCCCTAGTTTCTCTCGGTCTCTCTTTGAAGGGACTGCTTGAGACTCTGTCCTACATGTGATGATCTACTGAAGAAACCCTCTCGAAGTAAGATAGTACAGTTACGTAGGAACATACCGTAACAGCAGATCTTCAAGAGAGTTTCCTTCAGTAGGTCATATTTTTCCCTCCCTCCTTGCTCTCATTTTGTGTTCTACAGGGACTCCAAATCCTGTTCGCTCCTGCTGTCAGGCCTCTTCTGGCTCCGCCGGGAGAACTGGAGGGTGGGCGTGAGGACTGCCCACTATATACAGTCACGTGACGTCGGGTGGGTGGTCCCCCATCAGGGATTACTAGAAAAGTCTGCCGTGCGGCCCGATGCCAGGTGGTGCCAATCCTATATGTGATGACCTGCTGAAGGAACCTCTCTCGAAGATCTGCTGTTACGGTAAGTTCCTACGTAACTGTACTTTTCATGCTGTCACGGACAGCTTAAGTTGTGTTATATTACATAGGTATAAGTAGATAAGTCTTAGTACAGGTTGCCTTGTAGGCTCCTTAGAAATCTGATACGTTGCTGGAATGTTGCAGCAGATAAGGGCAGCAGTTTGAATATGTGTCACGAGCCAATGATAGTTCTATCATTTGCATAATTCCAATTCTCCGGGCAGCTCTACTTAGGAGGCTGACTGCATACGGATATGAATATAGAAGAATACTTTGAAAGAAACAAGATTACTAAGGTGAGTAGTTTTTTTCTTCCCTACTGCCCAACTTGCTCGCTCTGCTCTTCTGATGCTGGCTTGTTCTCCGTCCCCACCTCAAAACTCAGTCTGGGGACAGTGTGTTCTGTGTGGCAGCACCCATTCTTTGGAATGCTTTGCCAGATGGTATTTGATCTGCCTGCCTCAGTAGAGGCATTCAAATCCAGTTTGAACACTTTTCTGAAGCCTTCCCTGAATTTTAATTACTTTTACCTTGGTTTTGTATGTTGCCTGTTTAATTGCTGAATCTGTGGTTGTTTTGGTGTACAGTGCCCTGAGTGTTTGGGACAGGGCACTATAAAAATAAAAGATGCCTTGCCTTTCAACAGTAAAATGAAGATGAAATATATTGGTGCCTTTCACATTGTACTTTCTACCAACTATATGCAGCATATTGTTCAGCTTTGACATTTTTCGAATTATATGCAACAAACTTTTATTACTTTAAATGAAATACAGTTAATTCTAACCCCAGTAATGCTCAGAATATTCATAACTTTGTGCAGTCAACCTGGTGGGTTGGACTGCCCGGAGAGATGGAACATATGCAAATGATGGAATTCTTTGCACGTGAGCATCTTTCAAATACTGCCTCTACCAACTGTAGTGTTCTAAGCCCTTCAGATTTTTCTCTCCGCCTGAAAGTCTGGCCGCTCGGAGTCTCTGTCGCCCTCTTTCACGTGAAGAAGATAGAAAAAAATCACCAAAACCATAAGTATATTTTAGTTTCTTTTACTGCCTCTACTGATTGTTAGTTTATATCTACTGTAGTTTATCATTTAAATAGTAGCTTTTCTCGGTTCCTCGTGGTTCGGCATAACCGTGAGGGATCCGAGTTAGTTTTAACTTTATTTCGGTTCTCTGACTAAAGAACCTATTCATTTACGCTAATTTTTGGTCCTTAAAAATTTTAGTTGTAACCGCTTTTTATCGGTTACAGAACCGCTGAACCGGTTCACATTTCATCTCCTCTCTCGGTTCCATCGGTTCCGAACCGACCGCTTAAAAAAAAAAGGAAAACCTTTTTCAAGTTTTGGCAACCGCAGCAGCATTTAGCGGTTGGGGTTTTCATCTTGCTTTTCACGATGACTGAGAAACCTAAGAAGAGAACCGGGGAGCCCGGGTTAAAAAACTGTTAAAGTGTGGAGATGTGTTTGCTAAGGCAGACACGCACACTTTATGTGTAGCTTGTCTGGGGTTTGAACATTTGGACCAGGAATGTGAAATATGTAGAACTTTCCCAGAAAAAAACATTGAAAAGCGCCTTGAAAGGCTTAATAAAGAGTTTCCTAGGGGTCCCTCAGGCTCTGACCAGCTGACACCCCAGTCTGTTGTGGTTGAAGCAACAAGTGCTACTACCTCTGCCCCTGATACAGGCGAAAAAGGGGCAAAAAGAGGGAAAGAACCGGCTGACTCTCCGGTTCCCTCAAAGAAAATTAAGGAAACTCAAACATGCAGAATCCTCCCCTGCTAAACCAGGGACTTCTACGCAGCTGCCTGTAATGCCTTCAGCTCAGGAGATAGCTCAGGTGTTTAAAATTATTCAGGCTCTGCAGGGCATCATCCCTCAGCCTCCTGCCCCTTCTCAGGGTCCCCAGGTTGCTGCTACTGTGTTGCCCCCTGCTCCGGAGCAACACTACTTAGAAGAGGACGAGGAGCCTTATGAGGAGGACGAACCCATCCTCTCAGAGGTGTCCCTTGAGCAGGAATTTGGCTTGCTCCCAGGTGTTCATGATTTTTCCTCCCATTTTTCCTTCATAAGGAAAATGGCAGATGCTTTAGATATTGCCACAACAGAACAAGTGGAAGATGAGAAGGAGATTGAGTACCTTAATATGATGGGTCTAACACCCACAAAGGCCCTCCTCCTCCCAGTGTATAAATTTTCAAGAAGGATGCTATGAAGCTCCTGCAGACCCCAAATTCTATTCCTCCAATTGACAAGTGAATAGATAAAAAATACCAACTGGACAGGAAGGGAGCTGACTTCCTCTTCTCCCATCCTGACCATCAAGGGGTAATACAACAAGCTGCCTGTGATAAAGCTAATGGCCCTCTGTCCTCACACCCACCGGACAATGAATCCAGAAAATTGGACAGTATTGCCAAAAAGGGCTATTTGTCAGCCTCATTGGCCATGAGACAAGCTACTTTTCAAGCTTATGCTGCCCAGTATCAGAAATCCCTGTGGCAGTTGGTACTGGCAATGTCCATGAAGGCCACCTCACCTCTGTCAGATGACCTGGCTGAAACTGCCAGGTTTGAGCTAGAGGCGGCCAAGTACCAATTCCAAATGGCTGTTGATCTAAATGACACTGCAGCCAGGTGGATGGCTAATACAGTGGCTCAGAGGAGGTTTGCTTGGCTTAGGGCTACAAACCTCACTCAGGATACCCAGTCAAAGGCCCTGGATTTACCATTAGAAGGAAATGCGCTCTTTGGGGAGTCCACAGTGGCCTACATGAAAAAGGTAGATGAATATAAGGCTACTTATAGAAGTAACTCTGCTAGAGACAGAGCTTCTTCATCCACCAGGCCCTATGGAAGGGGGGCTAGGGGTCGTTCATTCTTGTCAAGACCCTTTTTCCAGCCAGTAGCCATGCCCCAATACCAGCAGTACCCCCCCCACAGGGCTACTCAAGGGGTAGGGGTAGAAGGGGCTCTAGGCAAGGGGCTCAACCATAACCTCAACCCCAGCCTAAACAGAACCCCTGAGATGCAGGCCGCCTCCTCCCTACCTGTTGGAGGCAGACTGTCCCATTTCCTCCACCTCTGGTCAACCATCACCACAGACAAGTGGGTGTTGGAGGTAGTGGGCAAAGGTCTGTCTCTGGACTTCAAATTTCTTCCTCGAAAAAACCCCAGGGTTTCCACCTCCCCACCCCTAGCACAAATTTTGTTGCTAGAGGCAGAGGTTCAGAAGCTGCTTCAGCTCAAAGCAGTGGAACTAGTCCCTGCAACCCTGAGAGGAAGAGGTTTTTACTCCAGATACTTCCTAACAACAAAGAAAAATGGGGAGTGGCGGCCAATTTTGGATCTCAGAGCTTTAAACAAGCACCTGAAAAAGCCAAAGTTCAAAATGGTAACTTTGGCTCAGATTCTGCACAACAATCCAAAAAGGGACTGGCTGGCATCTCTGGACTTACAGGACGCTGATTTCCACATCCCATAAAAGAATCTTTCAGGAAATTTCTCAGATTCAGACTCCCATCAGGTCATTATCAATTTGCAACCCTGCCCTTGGCCTTTCCTCGGCACCAAGGGTGTTTACAAAATGCCTAGCAGCTGTGGTGGCATTTCTTCGAAGACAGGGAGTGACTGTCTTCCCATACCTGGACGACTGGCTGGTGGTGGGCAAATCGCCAGAACAAGTCACAACCTCTCTAAAGCTCACACAGGATCTTTTGGAGTCCTTGGGTTTCATAGTAAACCAGAAAAAAATCTGTCTTCACCCCTACACTGACTTCACAGTTCATAGGGGCAGAGATCAGTACTCTACAGGCCAGGGCCTTTTTACCACTAGACAGGGTGCAAAGCCTTCAGGCCATAGCAAATTCCTTCAAGTTGCACAATCAAAAAACAGCCAGGCAATTCCTGCAGCTCTTGGGTCACATGGCTGCATCCACGGGCACAGTGCAGGGTTCCAGGTTCCACATCAGAGACATCCAGTTTCACCTCAGGAATCATTGGAGTCAGAAAAAAGATCCCTTTTCAAAACTCATTCCAGTGACAAGGCCCCTGTTACAAGCCCTCTTGTGGTGAAAAAAGGAATCCAACCTAAGGCAGGGAGTCCCTTTCCAGAAGGAGGATCCTTCACTAGTCCTCACAACAGATGCATCCCTTCTGGGCTGGGGTGCCCATCTAGGGGAGCACACAACTCAGGGTACCTGGTCAGGGGCAGAGTCCCTCCAGCATATAAATTTGCTGGAACTCAGAGCAGTGCGGCTGGCACTAAAAGTTTTCTCTACATTGGTAATGGGCAAGGTGGTACAAGTCAGAACAGACAATACCACCACTATGTACTACATAAACAAGCAGGGTGGCACCAGATCAGGTCCCCTATGCACAGAAGCCATGAAAATTTGGACTCTGTCGTATTCTCTGAAGGTGTCCCTGCAGGCCATCCATCTGCCAGGAAAGGACAATATCTTGGCAGACACACTGAGTCGGATCAATCAGTCCCATCACGAATGGACACTGAACAAGCAGGTGGTGCAGGTAATTTTCAGCAGGTGGGGCATTCCAGAGATAGACTTTTATTCGCATCCCACCAGAACCACCAGTTGCCTCAGTATTGTTGCAGGCCACCAGCCCAGGGCACAATCCCTCTGGACGCCCTGGTACTGGGTTGGTCAGGCAAGTTTCTCTATGCCTTTCCCCCTTTTCCTCTGGTCTTCAGGGTACTGCTGAAGCTCAGATCTCTCTCAGCTTCTCTGATCTTGATAGCTCCATATTGGCCCAGGCAGCCATGGTACACTGTCTTCTGCTCTCCATGTCAGTGGGAAGGCCAATAAGCTTGCCTCTCAGGCACAATCTTCTGACCTCCAATCAGGGAACATTGCTGTCCCCAAATCTCACCTCCACCTCAAGGCATGGCTCTTGAGGAATTAGAGTATGCAGACTTGAACCTTTCTGAAGCTTTATTAAACATCTTGAAAGGTTAAAGGAAGCCTTCCACTAAGAAAACTTACTCTGCCAAGTGGAAAAGATTCTTCTTCTTGTGCTCTGGTAGAAACTTCGCCCCAAATGATGCAGGGGTCTCAGTGGTATTGGATTATCTGACTCACTTACATTCACAAGGTCTACAACCCAGTTCTTTAAGAGTTCACCTTGCAGCAGTATCTGCATACCTTTCTGCTAGGACAAAGGTGTCTGTAGCATCAGATCCCATTTTCAAAAGATTTTTTAAAGGCCTGATGCATTTGCACCTCCCTCACAGGGCACCAGTGCCGCCTGGGATCTTAATATATGTATAGCCAGATTGATGTGGGCTCCTTTGAGCCCATGGCTACAGCCCATTTAAAGTATGTTACCTGGAAAACAGTTTTCCTGGTAGCAGTTACCTCAGCAGGAAGAATCAGTGAGCTTCAGGCTCTCTGTGTTGAGCAGAACTACATTTCTAGGGACATGGATATGTTGCTCATCCACACTTATTGGCAGGTCCCTTGCCGCTTTAAATCTTGCCGGAAGGTCTTCAAGCTGGCTTCTCCAACCCACCCGGGTGGTAAAACTCTCGGCTCCGCCCCATGGCGTAGAATCTTCCTTACCGCTTGGAAGCGCAGGTTCCCTCCTTAGCACTCTGCGTTTTCGACTGGTTCCTGAAAATTCCGGTCTTCGAATTCATTGGAAGTGTCCTTCTGAATCTTCGATCTTTTCTTCTTCGCTACGGCGATGGCTCAGTCTTTTTCTGGCCCCGAGAGGCGCACGGTTAGTTCCTCCAGGAGGACTCGCATTCCATGTGCGTTTATTGCCTGGACTTGGATCACGATCCTCAGGCTTGCAATTTCTGTTCTGCCCTTTCGGTCAGCTCTCTGGAGGACCGCGCGGCCCATTCGGGGCTCGGACATCCGGTAGTTTTTTCCGCTCCGGAGATTCCCTCGGACCGGCGGGTGTCCGCTTCGACTGTTTCTCTGCAGCTTGATCCTGCCGAGGAAGGGGCGGTCCCCCCCCCTCTCGGTTGCGGCGCTTATCCCGCTCTCCTTGGATTCAACTCATGCAGCTTCTTTCAAGGAGCTTCGTCATTCCCTCTCCTCCAAGGGAGAGGACACAAACCCTACCTTCGGCCCTAAGGCTAAGGAGCCAGGCGGGGTCTTCGTTGGCGGGGAGCGGGAACTCTCCCCTCCTCATCGGCCGGCGCTCGACTTGGTCGAGGATTCACCACGCCACTGGCCTCACGGTATCCCGTCAGGTCAGCCGGCCAGGCCCCGTGCGACGTTGTCGAGTCTCTCGACCCGTCTTTTGGGGGGTCTTCTGGTGCCGCCATCCCTCCGCCTCCAGCGGAGGCTGAGGCTCTGTCCTCCCCTTCGACCCCCTAGGTGCTTCTGCAGATCACCCCTGTCTTCCGGGCGCGGGCCAGGAGGCAGTTGGTGGTGCGGAGGAGGTGGTCTGGCACTTCTAAGCCTCGATCACGCCTCCCCCCTTTTGGGGAGAGTATCCCCTTTTTTTGTGGGATCCTTGCTGGTATGGGCTTAGCTCATGAGCAAGCCATCCGAACCTTTTGCACAGGTGCGAGTTTCCCCCACCTGTTGTGGAAGAACGCCTTCTTGGGGCCACTCCGCCATCCAGAAGGTGGGTAGAGTTCCAGACGCTCCTTTAACCTCCCTATCCGGTCTTCCACAGGGACTAGATTGTCCTGCGCCCCACCTGAAGTCCTTCCGAAGGCGGTGGCGGAGTCTTCCCTTCGGGGGTATTGCCTCTGCCGGGGTTTATCCCCATTCACACCTCGGAGGCCGTATACAGGTTCTATAGGAACCG
Organism: Neoceratodus forsteri; assembly: GCA_016271365.2. Classification (NCBI taxonomy): domain Eukaryota; kingdom Metazoa; phylum Chordata; order Ceratodontiformes; family Ceratodontidae; genus Neoceratodus; species Neoceratodus forsteri. The sequence goes on from CM028132.1 coordinate 744,724,308, forward strand.
GTTTAATGCTCACCTACCTAGGGAGCGTAAAGCTAAAGTTTGGGAGAGGTTCGCCAGCTGTTCATCATCTTCACTGAAGCCGCATCTGGCAGATTTGCAGCCCAGTGGACGACAAGCGGGCGGGTCACCCCTGCATAGGTCTCCACTATAGGCGGGCGGGCTTGGAGCCTCCCAGAGGGATAAGCGCTCTTTTTACCCATCCTTCCGCTGCGTCGGTGGCTGCTTTCGAGGATACTCCGGTCCAGGATATCCGCAGGGCTTCTGCCCGGAAGCAGGCTTTACCATTCCCTTCCACATCGACCTTGGGTGCTGGGGTGCTGGTCGGGCCTCGGTCTCCGAGTCTTTCTACCTAAGTAGGGTGTGCTTGCCTCTCTCCTCCCGGAGAACTGCTAGAGTCTGCCAATAAGTGTGGATCAACAACATATCCGTGTCCCTAGAAATACAGGTTACTCACCTGTAACAGGAGTTCTAGGAATGGTGTATATTGTTCATCCACCACCGACCCACCTCCAACTTACTCCCGGCTTCAGCGCGCAACCTGGCTTCCAGCGGGCTAGATCTGGCGCCATGGGGCGGAGCCGAGAGTTTTACCACCCGGGTGGGTGGGAGGAGCCAGCTTGAAGACCTTCCGGCAAGATTTAAAGCGGCAAGGGACCTGCCAATAAGTGTGGATGAACAACATATACCATTCCTAGAACTCCTGTTACAGGTGAGGGATAAGGTAGTCCTCAGAACAGACAGACAGTTCCTTCCCAAGGTTGTTTCAGATTTCCATCTGAACCAATCAATCACTCTGCCTGTCTTCTTCACAGACCATACAAGCTCTGGTGAAAGAAGGCTCCGCAGTCTGGATGTGAAAAGAGCTCTCAGCTACTACATGACAGCTACTAAAGGCCATAGGCAAGATAAGAAACTTTTCCTTACATATGGGGATGTCGGAATGGGCAAACCAGCCTCAAAAAGATCCATTTCTCGGTGGATCGTCCAGTGTATTCAATTCTGCTACATTAAAGCAGCTAGGGAGTCCTCAGCTGGGCTGAGGGCTCACTCAACAAGAGGAACAGCTGCCACTCTTGCAGCTGCTAGGGAGGTGCCATTATTGGACATTTGTAAAGCAGCTACTTGGAAATCAGTGCACACCTTTACAAAGCATTATAACTTGGATGTTTTGTCCAGAAGTGATGCCAGGTTTGGCACAGCAGTCCTGCAAAGTCTGTTTCCAAAAGAGAGTTCTGTGCCCACCTCCAGGGGGTACTGCTTGGTAGTCTGCACAAAGTTATGAATATTCTGAGCATTACTGGGGTTAGAAGAAAAAATTACTTACCATAGTAATCTTCTTTCTTCCCAGTGATGCTCAGATATTCATAACTCCTTCCCATCCTCCCCTTCCAGAACTTCAGCCTCTGCATTCTGCATGCTAGTGCCATGTAGCCATACCTTTCTGGGTACACTTCTCTATGCTAAAAGAGATTTTAACAGAGTTTTCTGTCTCTGTTAATAGTTTTTTTCTCACTGTCTGGTGAACATCATTATTATACATATAGTCCCTCCCTTGGAGGTTTTTTTAAGTAAATTGTTTTATTGGGCTAATCCTAAAAAAAAAAAAAAATGTTTTAATTAATTAGCTGTCGGATTTTTTCATATTGCCTGACTTCCAGGCTTCTTACAAATCTGAAGGGCTTAGAACACTACAGTTGGTAGAGGCAGTATTTGAAAGATGCTCACGTGCAAAGAATTCCATCATTTGCATGTGTTCCATCTCTCCGGGCAGTCCAACCCACCAGGCGGACTGCACAAAGTTATGAATATCTGAGCATCACTGGGAAGAAAGAAGATTACTATGGTAAGTAATTTTTTCTTACTAGACATTTACTTTAAAGGGACACTGCTGGTCATTTTTGCATTATATTATTTCTGGTTAAAAAACACATTTTATGACTGTGTACCTTCCCTAAAATGCATTGAAGTTGGTGATTGCTTTATCTGTTTCCTTTCTTATTAAAACAAATGCATAGAGCTGGCTCAGTGCTGCGGTGGGCAAAGCGCTTTGTGCTTTACCTGCCACCATGCCGGTGACCCAGCTTCAGGAAAGACCTTGAGTCACTGGGGATCTGCTGGGGTGGGAGAGGATTGCGCATCACAGGAACTGTTCTCCTCTCCTGGGAGGGGTGGCCAGCTGTCGCAACCTTTGTCACTAGGTGGAGGCCTGGCGGTAGTGCAGGCTCCAAGCAGCTCGACAGGGCTGTGGCTCTACAGGGCATGTGCGCCTCCATGCTTTGGCAGGGGAAGGAAGAAAATAGCAAATTAGGGAAGGCAGGCTTCATGAAGCCCCACCTGACCCCTAGAGAGCCACTTGGATTTGCATACCTGGGGGGGGGGGGGGGCTACCCCTCCTGGTGCCATCATGGGAGGAGGGAATCTGTCAGGGGCTAAGCTCCTGTGGGTCTGGGGAGGTAGACGTTGGCTGCGGAGAGCCTGCCTTGGCAGAGAAAGGCAATATGGGGGGAGGATGCATAATGGTGTGGTTATGTACTGCCATCATAACACTGTTGTTTCCTGTAACCCGCATTAACGCTGTTTTAGTCTCTTGTGGTATGTAATCCTGGGTCGCCCCTGAAAACGGGACCTCTGGGGCTCAGTGGGCTTACCCGGTCACCAACATTTCATAAATAAATAAATACACAATCTTGTTCTGTTACAAATCCTTGGTCTTGTCTTATGGCTTACTTTCTGAATATTAGGAACACCCCAAACCGTGCAGCCACTAATGATGCAATAGTCTTCTCTCCTCCTACTGCTCATGAGTGGCTAGTCTGTGTTGGGGATGTTCTCAAGTCCAGGAAAGATGCAGTGGGAGCTGATCAGGGATCATACACAAGCTTTTTTTTGGGGGAGATAAAACCAGCATTGTGGACATTCTGGTTTTTTTTTGTGTTTTTGTAGTATGCTTTTCCCCACTGTCCAGCTTGCCCCAATCCATCCTGACTCACTCACTCAGCCCAATCACCTGCCTTCTCCGGGACTTAGCTCATCTCCATTCCACCCTGGCTTTTCTCCAGAAAAAAGCAGCCCAGATGCAATCAGGCATTTCTTTCAAGATGTTGAATCTAATGAAATGCTATGTGTTTTTGTCTAGCTCCAACTGAAGCATGCAATAACAACAGTTGAAGTAAACCAGTTAAAAGAAAAAGTGAGTCTCTTTATTTTTACTTCTTATATAGTAGTAAAATGCTTGTATTTGTAATGGGTCTTCTAGCAACAAGTGATCACTTATGATGCCATTTGAAGTCATCTCAGTCCACAGTTGTTGCCCTGGAGATCAAATTAGTAACATTTCAGATTGAAACTCTGCACTGTGGACATGCTCCCCCTAGTATTCTAATGTTAGATTTATTTATCTGCTGAAGAATTCAGATACCCCCGAGTCCTGTTCCAGTGCTAAGAACCTAAATTTATTAAGACATCTTTCATTTTTTCTTTTATAATATCACTTTTATTAAATATTGTAGTTTGCAGTGATGACAAAAGGGGGTGACATACGCAAATACAAATGGCAACAAACAGCAGGTATTAAACAGTTTGCTACAGAGGGAGCTGTAGGGTTTACTAGGCAGTAACATCATTTTGTTCACTGTTCCAGCATAATATACAGTTAGTGTCAACTAATAGATTATAAAATAATGCAGATTGTTCCCTGTTTAATTACCAGTAAAAAAATAACAATGATTGATTATTTATTTAGTGATTCGGAAAAGACCTTTGAGCGCACGCTCTTTTACAAAGGTTCCATGTCATAGATTGCAAAACAAAGTACAATAGGAGAAACCAAAGGTACATCACAATGAACGATACAGCCTGGATTCAGAACTTAACAGAATAACTCAAAACATAGGTACAAGTTAAAATAACAAAAATACTTTGAGGGTGGAGGGGGGAATAAGCAGCTACAAAGTACCTTGTCAGTAGTCCAGAGGGATGGGGATAGCTGGCAGTGGGGTGAAGAAAGGAGGTACGAGAGAGAAGTCGGTACTATGGTGGAGGTGAAGGGTGGCGGGAAGAAGGGCGATAAGGTATAGGGAGAAGTGTTGGGGGGGTGAGGGAGGCTGAGTGAAGAAGACATGCTAGAGTAAATGGTGGGGTGTGAGGGGGTATGGTCAGGCAGCCTGCATAAGTAGTGATTGTTAGGGAAACTCACGGGACTGGGAGTTGGGGGAGGGGGATGGGGTGGCAGGTGCCGAAGGAGCACGACGCAAACTGATTGCTGAGGCAAGTCATGAGAAGGGACAGAGGGAAAGGGGTACCTCATTCACTAAAAAAAAAATAAAAATACCACCAACAGCTTAATCTGGTTCGGTTTCAGTTGGTTGCCATCTGTATCCCCCCCCAGTTGCCCCTGAAAAAGGGACTTCTTGTCTCAGTGGGTCTACTGGGTCAACAAAATTCAATAAATAATAAACCTGAGGCCTGCCTAGTGCTTGCTGAGGGGGCAGAGAGAGCACTTGTGGCTTGACTTGGGGGCAGGTGCACTTAGAGAGTGTTATTAGGTGCTGTTTGAAGTCAGTTTTGAATTGGGCCAGACAGTTGGTGGCGAAGAGGTGCCCGGGGAGTTCATTCATCCGCAGGGGGGCCCGATAGGCAAATGCATGTTGCCCAAGTGAGGTACTACGGAAGGGGATAGCCAGGGTCCCTCTAGTCGTACCTCTTGTGACCTGTAACGAGTTGGCCGCCTTGATCAAATTGCCTACACAAGGTGGTGTTTTACCCAATAGAGCCTTCTTCCCTAGGATGCAAGTCTGGAATTTGACCCTGTTTCTTAACGACAACCAGTTTGCACGTTTGTACAGAGTACAGGTGTGAGTGCCATGCTCAGCATCCAGGGTGAGTCTGCAGGCTTTGTTGAGCGCAATCTGAACACTCTTGAGCGCTGTATCCGTTGCGGCCCCGTAGACCACTAGTCTGTAGTCAGTAGTAGATATAATGGAATGGTGGACTACATTGTGATAGCATTAGTTAAAAAAAATTATTTTCTCATGGCACAAAGAGAGAGTCTGTTTAAAATTTATAGAGCGTCCATTTGTTCCAAATTTCTTCCAAAAGAGAGAGGTGATTAATGTAGTAATGTTTGCTTTTCAAACTTATAGAGTGAATCAATAAGGTCTGACCACTGTTGGGATGTAGGTGAATGGGATCTTATCTGCAATCTAATTGTCTTTTTTTGCTCCCACCAGAAACCACAAGAGTAACTTCAACTGTTTCCCTCTAATTTGACTTCTCCCCGGGGATGGACATTAGAACCAGTTGGGAGGAGAGGAGGTTTGGGGTGTCGCACAGTTCCCCTAAACTGCCGTCAGTGGCTTCCCAGTTTGAGGACAGGGCAGCTCCAAAATACATGGACATGATCCGCCTTAGTCTCCCCACATTTTCTGCAGCAATGTCTCACTTGAGGGCCCAAGTAGGTACTGGAAATTGCTGGAGTTCTAAAAAGAGATTCTTGCATTTCCAGACAAATTTTTCATCATAATAATAATTTTATTTATAAGGCGCCTTTCCAATCATGTAAGAGGCCATTGTAAGTTTATAGGTGGATAAACAGATACTTCTGCTCATTATTTACAGTGGAAGGGAAGGGATCATGAAAAAGCATCAGGAGCTTAGATTGGAGGGAAGTAGATGCTAGTCCTTTTTCTGAGGAGAGAGTTTGGAAAGCACTCACTAACTGAAGGTTGATAGAGCTATGAGACCAGACAGGGTGCATCCAAGAGTGCTAAGGGAACTCAGGGAGGTACTGCTTGCACCTTTGACAGACCTGTTTAACAGATCTCTGGAGACCGGGGTGGTCCCAGAGAACTGACGAAGGGCAGATGTAGTCCCACTTTACAACAGTAGCAAGGAAGAGGAAGGCAACTGTGAGCCTGTCAGCCTGACATCAGTGGTGGGTAAGTTAATGGAGAACACTACGTAAGGAAAGGATGGTGGAATATCTGGAATCCAGCGGATTACAGGATCGAGCAGCATGGATTCGGGAGGGGGGGTGTCATGCCAAACAAATAGATTTATTTGACTGGGTGACCAAGATTTTAGATCAGGGTGGAGCGATGGATATGGCATATCTGGATTCCAGTAAGGCTTTCAACACCGTTCCACAAGGAGACTGGTAAGCAAGTTGAGTAGCTTGTGGGTGGGCAACAAGGTGGTAACCTGGGTAGGAAACTGGTTAGGGGATTGAAGACAGAGGCTGGTGATAAACAGAGTACACTCTAAGGAAGGGGTGGGATCCAGGGGAATCTCCTCCATGTAGCGGCTCCCGGTGAAGACCAGGAGAACTACACTGGCAGAGGTTGTGCAAGGGGGTGAGGCGGTGGCAGACATCTGCGTGAGATGGCGGTTGCGCGCCCTCCACACACTGACGTCATTGCATATCTGCACCTTGGGGAAACTGCCAAGGAGAAAAACCTCCGGCTGCCAGGGAGGTGACGGCAGACCTGAGTGACTGGCCCATACGCCCACCACTGGCCCCAACCCAACTTGACTCTCCGTGATCCCTTCCCTCTGTAAGGACCCTGCATTGGGAGGGGATCCAGCACCTGATTCCTCGGTTGGGGAGGGGTTCAGGCAGGGCAGTAAGGGCCGCTCGAATGGGTCTCACCCAAGAGATGCCTTGGCAGCCGGCGACTGGAGGGGAAAAAGAATCTACAAAAAAAAAAAAAAATGACCCCACCTTGAATACTGTCTGTCTCTGGAGACCACATCTCAGGAAGGACATAGAGTGGAGGTAGTCCAGAGGAGAGCTACTGAAATGGTGCAGGGTCTGCAGCATAGTCCTTAAGAAAGAAAGCTAAAGGAGCTCAGTATGTACACCCTGCAGGAAAGGAGGGAGAGAGGGGATATGATTGAAACCTTTAAATACGTCATGGGGGTTATAAGGTACAGGAGGGAGAGTATTTATCAGTAGAAAAGGTACGCTAGAATAAAGGGACATGCTATGAAGCTGGAAGGGGAAGGTTCAGGAGATGTGAGAATATACTTCTTCACAGAAAGGATGGTGGATTCATGGAACAGTCTTCCAGCTGAGGTAGCGCAGGCGAAAAGTGTGATGGGATTCAAAAATGCCTGGGATTGGCACAAGGGAGTGGTAGGGATAAGGAAGTGGGGTGGGGGGAGGAGGAAGATAGCACCATAGATCAAGTGGGTCTACAGCAAAAATGAAGGTAGGAGAGAAAAAAAGAAAAATGGACAGACTGGGTGGCCAAGTGGCCCTTATCTGCCATCAGATTCGGTGTTTTTAAGAACAGACCATCTCCTTTGCGCTTCGCTTAGGATTTTCTCTGCGCCATTGGCAAACTGTTATTTTAAATCTTTATTATCATTAGTGGTTTCCTTGACTCCCTCTCGTCACTGTGATGGATTGCAAGTAGGCAGTATTTAAGTTTTGTATTCGGTGCAGCTGGGAAATGTTGGTCGCCGGGTGGTCAACACAACATGGCTGGGTACAGACTTTGTCTCTCCATGCTCCCTGAGTCCCTCTAGGACAGGAACTGTAGTTCGCGATGGGTCATCTTTTGAAACGGGATCTGAAGGACCGCTCCAAGGATGGCAAAAAGCCTCAGTGACTGCCAGGTCTACAGCTCAGTTTACCACCCAGAAAGTGGACATGGCGGCTGTGCTGGGCACCTTGTAAGCCTTGGCGCTGATCATCTTGGAATCAGTCTTCACTATTGATTCACACTAATGGGTTTGTTCTGGAGGCACTAGGACCCTGCAGGAGCCAGAACTTGTAAGGAGGGCTGGCACTGAGGCAAGCTGTGTACATGCATGGCACCATGAGAGTGACTTCCGGTGCCAGGCTTACCTCGACATCAGTCCTCAACTGCCTCAGTTCTTTTGTTTCCCTCCGAGTGCACTTCAGTGACGATGTCACTCACCCACTGGGAGTCAGAACTTCATGTCTGTATGACAATAGCGTTCATTTCTTCTCAGTTTTAGATGTTTGTTTTTTTTTTTTGTTCCTCTCTCCCCCCCGACCCACCTAGGACCCACGGCCACCCTCCTCCCCGGTCACCATCTGCTGCCCCCGCTACTGTTGGTCCCAGGTGACCCAGTGTCACCCTTTGGGGGGGCCCCCCCCTTTCTGGTAGAGAAGTGCCCATAGGCACAACCAGTTAGCCCGGGGGGGGGGTCAGTACAGGCTATCCCATGGACCGGTGGCCATCATCCAGTTGGTCAAGGGGCTTTTTCCAGTTTTCTGGCCAGCCGACTGTACCCTGATTGGGTCTGCGTGAGGATGGTGTCCCGAGATTGGGACGTACATGGGCATGTTGAGGCTAAGCGCCCCCTAGCACAACTCCCAATCTGCCTCCAAGTGCCAAGGCCCTACCTAAACCCCCGCCGGGAGGGAAGTGTCCAATGGAACACAATGGATCCCTTCCCTCCCAGTCTCAGCTCCTGGTACCCAGGGTTGGGGCGCAAACCCTGGTTGGCAGCGTGCTGAGCGAACCCCTTCGTTTGGTGCCACGGAGCCGGACAGTTATAGTTTTAAAAGCTAGGGTATGTTTTTGTGTCGGTTTACTGATTTTACAGAAATATTTGTCAATTCTAGGAGCATGGATATGGTGTTCTTTCCACACTTTTGGCAGTGTCCTTTCCCCTTTAAGGCTTGCTAGAATCACTTCAGGTTGGCCCCTCCCACCCACCGGAGTGGTAACTCACCCGGCACCGCTCCATGATGTCAAATTTTCCTTTCTGCTGGAAGAAGGTTCCCTCTTTACCACTGTCGTGCTGAAGAGTCCCTTTGCTTTACTTCTTCAGATTTTCAATAAAAAACTTTGTCTTAAGACTATTTCTTCTCACTGTAGATATGGACGACGTGAAGTCAGCTCCGGGATTCCGGAAATGTGCCTGTGGGCAGAAGATGTCCCAGAAGGATCCACACACCATAAGCGTTTACAGCTTGATCCACGAGCACGATCCTCAGGCCTGCGGTATTTGCCACATTTTCACCCATTCACTTTGGAGGATCGTCATGCCTGCCTACTCCTAGGTCGTCCGGACGATCAGGACCCATCAGTCAAATCTAAGGCCCATCAGGTAGTCTCCGCAGCTGCGAGGTCCACCGAGCAACTTGTGGTGTTTGAGGAGGCGGCGGCTCAGTCTGCAGTGCACGCCTCCTCAGCTTCAACCATTTTGCCGCTCCCATTGGGTGCCTCCTTTACTGGGGCATTCAAGGACTTGTGCCAGGTCCTTCCCACTCATGGCCAGGGTCCCTCTTCTAAGCACAGATTTAAGTCTAAAAAAGAGACCAAGAAATGGTCTCACCATTGATTGTGGAATTGGGAGCCCTTTCAGGCCTCCGATTCCCATGCTACTCTGGAGGTTCCAACTTTGGTAGATTCCTCGGCCCAGGCAATCGGCCCCACGGTCTCCTTGTCAGGCCTGTTGGTTGAGATGCAGGTTGATCTTCTGGCTGAGATCTTTCTCTAAGCTGGTCGACCCGTTGTTGCTTGAAGAGGCCGATACCTCCTTATCCAGGATGCTGGTCCTGCTTCTGACTCAGGATGGATCAGTCAGCTGAACCGTCTCCCCTTCCTCGGAATATTCCAGACCTGGATCCTCTGCATTTGCTGGCCCCCTTCGAGGCCTACCGTCGACCCCCCCCCCCCCGGACTGTAGTGATTCCCCTGGGAAGCATTCCCAGTTGCAGAGGTCATTCCCTGCATTGGAGCTTTGGCAGCATCCGGTCTCCTGCCCTGCACCATGGGCCTGGATGGCCTGCAAGTATGCGGTCCCTATCGGGTCCCCTTCGAGGTTCACGGAGCACCTTCGGCCGAGGCCCCTGTGGTGGATTCCATGTTCAGACGCTCAGGCAGTATGGGTGATGTTGACTAGCCACCCAATAAGGAGTCCAAGAAACTGGACCATATGGCCAAGAATGTCTATGCTGTCTACTCTCTTGGCCTTTGCCAGTGGAGTTTGGCCCTTTTTTTTTTTAACATTTTTATTTTTATAAAGTAAGTGTACAGCCATATAATCATCCTGCAACTCAGGAGAAGACAGACATATGAGTCCAATAATATTGCAGCATGACAATCCTGATTCCTGCACAGAGGTTACAATACATTGTGAGAAAAATAAAGCAATGATTTCATTCATTAATAACTGAGACAGATTAATCAATAATTGATTTTCTCTAAATTGTCTTGGTCTAATATAGATCCAAATTGCATTCTTATTTCAGTCTTGAGGCACTCTGTGCTCTAATATTCCTCGCCATATGCAAATCCTATATAGACTCCAATCATGGGACAAAGTCCGGGTAATGCTGTAATTGATAGGAAACCCATTTCCCCATCTAGTATTGAAACTGTTTAGTCGGTTATTCATTTTTGCTGAGGAACGTTTCAAATTATGTTTCATAAGTTAAGTTCCTCCAATGTTCTTTCTTTGGAATTTTATCTGTAAGCCAGGATCTAGTAATTATTTTTTTGGCTATTAAAATTAAAAGTACTACCACTTTATAATACATATTGTTCATTTTTACCGCTTCAGGAAGTGTTGTCTCAGGACAAAAGTGGGTGTCAACCAATCGGACACATCAAAGGTTTTCGAGATCTCCGCTGCAATCCCCCCCACCACACCCAAATATCCCGAAAGGAGAGGACATGACCAGAATATATGCTCATTACCTGCCAGAGCATGTCCACAATTCCTCCAATAATATCCCCTTTCCTGCCCTCCCATTTTTGCAGTCACATCCGGGGTCCTGAAAAAACTAATCCTGGACTTCCAGGCAAACTCCCTCCAGTAAGTTGTAGGAGTAATTTTAGAATAGGGCAGGGTTGCTTTTTGCCAAGTAGCTTCTTCTATCGGAATAGCTAATTCAAACAACATGAAGTCTTGCTGTATTCTGACAGTTGCAGTTAGCTTTAGCACTTGAACTGCCCCGGAGAGTGAAGGGTTAAAATTCTATGCCAGGCATAGAACGTTAGGCTCGCGCTCGGTTGAAAACTCTGTCTGTGACACTTTGAAACCAAATCGTCAGATTCTTTACTCTGCCTCACTGAACAGTCGCTCCAGAGATTTTCTCCTTCTGCTCGGTTCAAACGCGGTTAAAGTGTCAGTTTTAGTCCACTTTTCGTTCCGTTTGTCGGTCCGAGACTCTGTTTGTGGTACCGGAAGTATGTAGGATAGTATTGTGGACAGTTATTGTGTGGAAATTGTAAATTTGTCCGATCGGTTCGGCTGACAAAATCCTTTAGTCAAAATCTTTCTGAAAAGTTAGTGTGTGGTTACCGGTCCGTATCGGTTTAAAAAAAAAAAACGTGATTTGAACGTTTTTTTTCCAACACCCATAACACGGTGAGAAACCGATAGGGGAGTCTTGCCTGGTGGTTGCCGAATAAAGGGTTTGTTAGGTTGGCTATGTCTGAGAAACCCAAGAAAAAAACCGGGCCCACTGGGTTTCAACACTGAAGTGTGTGTGGGGAGGTCTTTGTTAAGGCCGATCCCCACACCATCTGTGTTTACTGTCTGGGGTTTGACCACCTCGATTCAGACTGCCAAATTTGCAAGAATTTCCCTAAGTCTACCCTGAAAAAAGGGTTAGGTAGACTTAGGGATAAGGAGGCCGAGAAATCCGCTGACCCAGAAGGCCAACCCGGTTCGGTTCCTACCGAAACAGAAAGAGCGCCCTCTCACCAGGGCGATACTTCTTCGGCCAAGAGGAGAGCCGATCCTGAGGGATCGGTTCTTACAAAGAGAAAACGCAAGGATAAATCGGCGGTTCGGATCCAGAACTTCATGTTCTGACCGCCGAAGAGATAGCCAGAGCGATTCGGATTGTGGAATCGCTTAATCCGGTTCCGACCGATCCGGCACCTTCTGGCAGGGGTTCGGTTTGGTCGGTTCCCACGGTTCAGGATTATTCCCCTGAAGATTTTTACGAACCGGAGTTTGATGAGGAGGGGGATTTTGAAGAGGATGATTACGACTGTGAAAGTCTGGATGTGCTTGTGGAACTGGACATCACCCCAGACAGACCTTCTGGTGTTTCCCCTCCTGGGCTTTCTGAGTCCCCTCCCCACTTTCGGTTTTACAGAAAAGTGGCTCAGACCCTCCAGCTTCCTATTGAGGAGGCTATGGAGGATCAAGAGGAGCTTGACTTTGTAGAGATGATGGACATCCCAGAGCCTAAGAGACTGTCTATTCCCCTCCATAAGTCCTTTGGGAAACAGACACAAAAAATTCTTAGGTTTCCCAACTCTGTACCTCCTGTTGACAAGACAATGGACAAGAGGTACACCTTGTCATGCTGAGATACAGAGTTTCTTTATCAGCAATGCAGCCATGTTGGGGTAGTGCAGGCTGCTGCCTGTGACAAGGCAAACATCCCCTTGTCTTCACACCCCCCAGACAAAGATTCCAGGAAGATAGATGCCATGGCAAAGAAGCAGTACATGGCATCATCTTTGGGACTCAGGCAGGCTAACTATATGGCCTATGCAGCCAGGTACCAGAAGTCCAGGTGGGACACTGTACTGGCACTGGCTAAACAGGCTTCCCCCCAGCTAGCCAAGGAGCTGGAGGAGGTGGCTGCTGATGGGATCAAGGCATCAAGGGTGCAATTTCATGCTGCTATGAACTCCAGTGATGTGCCATCAAGAGTCATGGCTACATCTGTGGCTCTTCGGAGGATGGCTTGGCTCAGATGTACTAGCCTTTCGCAGGATACCCAGGCTAAGGTCATGGATTTCCCTGTAGTGGGTAATTCTCTGTTTGGGGAGCAGACAGAGAATTACATGAAGAAAATGGATGAGTACAGGGCCACTTGCAGGAGTGCTCAGGCCAAGGAGAGTCAGGCAACTCCTCAAAGGCAGCAAGCTAGGGGCAGGCCTTTTCACAGGCCTTTCTACCAAGCGCATGCCTCTTCTTCCTTTTCTCAGAGGGGGTTCTTCAGAGGGAGAGGCAGAAGGGGATGAGCAGGGCTGCATCCACCCCTCAGCCTAAGGCTCCTGCCATGCAGACACCCTGATGTGTCAGCCCGGGTCGACGCCCCCATTCCGGTAGGAGGCATGCTGGCTTACTTTGTCCAGGACTGGACATCTGTTACCTCAGACAAGTGGGTCCTGGAGGTTGTAAGCCAGGGGCTGATTCTCAGTTTCAAAAAATTTCCGAAACTGAGACCCAGAGCCTTTCCATCTGCAAATACATCAGAAACCCTTGCTCTAGAGGCGGAGGTTTCCTCTCTACTGGCCTTAAGAGCCATAGAGAGAGTTCCTACCCTATACAGAGGCAAAGGTCTGTACTCCAGGTACTTTCTTACCCCAAAAAAGACAGGGGAGTGGCTACCCATCCTAGATTTGAGATATCTAAACAAGCACCTGCTAAAGCCAAAATTCAAAATGGTGACTCTGGGAACAGTTCTTCCCTCTCTGAGGCCAGGAGACTGGTTAGCCTCCCTGGACCTCAAGGATGCCTATTTTCACATTCCCATCAGGTGCTCCCACAGAAAGTACCTCAGGTTCGAATTGCCCTCAGGCCATTATCAGTTCAGAGCAATGCCCTTTGGCCTAACTTCCGCTCCAAGGGTGTTTACAAAGTGCCTAGCAGTAGTGGTGGCCTTTTTAAGAAGGAAAAGGATTTCTATTTTTCCATACCTAGACGACTGGCTCCTTGTGGGCCAGTCTCCAGACCAAGTCAAGTCAGATCTGCAGGTCACCCAGCAAGTTCTCACTTCTCTGGGGTTCCTTCTCAATCTTCCCAAGTCAGTTCTCGAGCCAGTACAGCTCCTCACTTTTATAGGAGCAGAGCTAGACACGCTCAAGGCAAGAGCTTTCCTTCCTTTGGAAAGGGCAAAAGCCATCGCTCAGCTGGCCTCTTCCTTTCTCCCTCTGGTTTCTCGACCAGCAAGGCATTTTCTTCAGCTTCTGGGCCACATGGCAGCTTCCACGACAGTGGTCCAAGGAGCCAGGTTTCAGATGAGGGACATTCAGTTCCATCTGAGAACTTTTTGGTCCCAAAGGAAAGATCCTCTTACCAAGCTAGTTCCTGTTACTCAGACCTTAATTCAGGCCCTTCAGTGGTGGCAGGACCTGGACAATCTGAGGCAAGGTGTTCCATTTGTCACTCAGACTCACTCTGTGGTTCTTACCACAGATGCTTCCCTTTTGGGGTGGGGAGCCCATCTGGGGGCTCTCACAGCCCAGGGACTGTGGTCCCCTCCGGAATCCCTTCTCCATATCAATCTCCTGGAGCTCAGGGCAGTACTTCTTGCCCTACAAGCTTTCTCCCAGTCAGTACAGGACAAGGTGGTTCAGGTCAGGATGGACACTACCACCATGTGGTACATCAACAAGCAGGGAGGCACTCGGTCCATGGCCTTGTGCACGGAGGCCATGAAAATATGGTCCCTGGCTTGTTCTCTGCAGACCTCTCTAGTAGCAGTCCACCTCCCAGTAAAGGACAATGTGATAGCAAGTGCATTGAGCAGGATTTCCCAGGGCCATCACGAATGGTCTCTGGATCCTTTGGTGTTGAAAGTGATTTTCTCAAGGTGGGGCACTCCGGAGATTGATCTCTTTGCAGCCCCAGACAATCATCAGCTTCCTCTGTTTTGTTGCCGACCCCCAGTCTTGGGCTCAGTCCCTCTGGATCCTCTGATTTTTGAACTGGGAAGGGAAATTTCTTTATGCCTTCCCTCCTTTTCCTCTACTGTTAAAGGTTCTAGTTAAGGTAAGGTCACAACCATGCAAAGTGATTCTGATTGCTCCAGACTGGGCCAGGCAGCCTTGGTACTCCCTGTTGCTGTCCTTAGCAGTCCATCTTCCCCTGTCTCTTCCCAGGAATCACAATCTGCTAACCTCCTCTCAGGGAGGATTTGGTACCCCCTTCTCCGGTCACTCAATCTCAAGGCATGGCTCTTGAAGAGTTGGAGTATGCAGATTTACATCTGTTTGAAGGGGTTCTGGATATTCTCAAAGCTTCTCGAAAGCCTGCCACCAGAAAAACTTACAACTCCAAATGTAAAAGGTTCAGTATTTGGTGTTCCAAGAAGCATATATCCCCAAATACTGCTGAGTTGTCTACAGTTCTGGATTATATGGTTCACCTTAATGGCCTAGGCCTCAAGCCAGCTACTCTCAAAGTTCATTTGTCAGCTATTTCTGCTTTCCTGTCAGTGGGGAAGTCTTCCTCTCTGTCATCTCACCCTGTATTCTGTAAGTTTTTCAAAGGATTGCTTCATACCAGTCCCCCTTTTAGGGATCCTGCTCCTGCCTGGGATTTTAATATTTGCATTGCTCAGCTTATGTAACCCCGCTTTGAGCCTATGTCCTCAGCAGAGCTCAAGTACTTGACTTGGAAAACTGTGTTTTTGGTTGCTGTTACTTCTGCTAGGTGTAACAGTGAATTGTAAGCCCTGTCAGTGGAACCTGACTTCATTTCATTCCATAGAGAGAAGGTGGTCCTTACAACCAATAGAAAGTTCTTGCCTAAAGTGGTTTCTGATTTCCACTTAAACCAATCTGTGTCTCTTCCTGTGTTCTTCACTGATCACACCTCCTCAGGGGGAATGGAGGCTACACAGTTTAGATGTTAAAAGGGCCCTTGTTTACTACATAGAACGTACAAAGGGTCACAGGTTTGACTCCCTCCAGTTGTTCCTCACTTATGGGGAAGTAGGTAAGGGAAAACCTGCCGCCAAGAGAACCATTGCCAGGTGGATTGTGTCCTGTATCCAATTCTGCTATGAGAAACTGGGAAACATTTCACCCTCAGGCCTGAGGGCTTATTCCACTAGAGGTACAGCTGCTTCTCAGGCTGTAGCCAGGGATATTCTTTTGTTAGAAATTTGCCAAGCAGCCACCTGGAAAGCAGTTCATACTTTCACCAAGCATTACTCTCTGGATATACAGGCTAGGAGTGATGCTAGATTTGGCACAGCAGTGCTTCAGGGCCTATTCCCAAAGTAGATTCTGTCCCTCCTCCTTGGAGGTACTGCTTAGTAGTCTGCAGTTGTCAGAATACAGCAAGACTTCATGTTGTTTGAAGAAAAAAATCACTCACTTTAGTAATTGGGTTTCTTCTAATGGAGTCTTGCTGTATTCTGACCTCCTTCCCTGCCTCCCATCTCAGAACCTGTTTTGGGAAGTGGGTGGGCAGGTGCAGTGTTGCACCTCAGGGATGTCTTTAGCCCACTCCTGTTGTGTTGGGTGCTTTGTGCTTGTTTAGTTAAGAGTTTTTAGTTCTTATTGCTTGGTTTTTGGTCTTTGGGTTTCCTGACTTGAGTCTTTTGGGAATCTAAAGTCTTGTTGCCAGTTGGCTAGTAGGAATTTTACGATTTCCGCATTATATAGTCAGTGAGTTTTAGCTCGTAAGAATCTGACGATTTGGTTTCAGAGTGTCACAGAGTTTTCAGCCGAGCTCGAGCCTAACGTTCTATGCCTGTCATAGAATTTTAACCCTTCACTGTCCGGGGCAGTTCAAGTGCTGAAGCTAACTGCAATTGTCAGAATACAGCAAGACTCCATTAGAAGAAACACAATTACTAACGTGAGTAATTTTTTCTTCTCTTTCCCACCTTTGCCTTATCAAGTCCAGGTTGTCCTTCTTATAATTTCTAATGCCTTATATAAATTACTTATGATGTGTTCTACAACCTCACCTCCCAAGTGCCTGGTAATCAAAGTTACTAGGTCAGATGGTGCCTTAGCTACTCCCGTTAGTGTCTCTTCCAGAGGCATCAAATTTCTCTTAAGTTCAGTGTACACTGGAAAAAATTCAGATGGAAGTTTGTAAGTGGTTTGCAGATATGTAAAGGAATGAATGCCAAAGGGGCCTATCAACTGTTAAACATAGCGTAAGGAGTACTATTCCCAGCGTTTTAGTAAGCTTATTGATGGTGGGCACAGGGTGACATCATGGGCCGCAGCTGTTAGAAATCTTACTTCAGACGGGGGAAAAGTATGCCTTATCAGATACAGCCAGCTCTTAAAGGATGCTCCTGTAAAAGTTGAGAAATGCTTCAACGGTAAACATCTCGGAGGGTTCCCAGGATATAAGGGTGGAAAGGATCCAACCCATTAAGTATAACTTCAGTGTCTTTCCAATGTGCATTATATTGGTTTGACATGTGCATAAATACTGTGCGTATCTGTGCCGCTAAGGCATATTCCCTCCAGTTCAGTAAACTGAGACCTCCCTGTACCCTTGGCAATTGCAGAAGACTGTACCTCACTTGAGGTGTTCTCCTTCCCCAAATAAACTTAGATGTGAGTTTATCCCATGATCTAATGTAGGCTTCCGAGGGAGTAGGCAGGGTAGAATATTTTGTTGAATGACGACTGCTCGATTAACCATTCCTAGGACCAGCCTGGTCCATTTAGATAGGTCTCTGGTGATCGGTTCTAGGTTTACCAACTCCAGGTGTATTAGGTAAGAAGGGATTTTAATGCCCATGTATTGCATTTCCACTCTATTCCAGCAGAATGGAAATTCATTTTTCAGTTGTCTAGAGGGGTTGAATGAAAAGTTGAGTACTTCAGTTTTTGAACTATTTATTTTATACCCCGAAAGCTCACTAAATATATTAAGTTGCTCCTAAACCCTTGGGACCGACGTCTCTGGAGAGGTCAAGGTTAAAAGGACATCATCTGCAAAAAGAGTGATTTTATATGGGCTACCCCCTAAGGGCATTCCTTCAATCCTGGCCTGAACTCTAATATGAGCTGCTAAAGGTTCTAAATAAAGAGCGAATAATAAAGGGGAGAAGGGGCAGCCATGTCTGGTACCTCTAAACAAAGCAAAAAAAGAAGAAAGGGCCCTGTCCAATTTAAGATAAGCTATCGAAGCATGCTATAAATCCTGGATCTGGGAGATAAATTTTTCTGAGAAAGCAAATTGATATAATGTAGCCCATAGAAAGGACCAGTTCACCCTATTGAACGCCTTCTTGGCATCCAATCCCAGGAGGATTAAGGGGATCTGTCTCTTTACAGCATACTCCGTGAGTAGTAAAACTCTTATGCACAGCATCATGGGCCTGATGCTTCATGACAAATCTCACTTGGTCCGGATCTATCAGCTGGGGTAGGAAAGCGTTAACCCTGTGGGCCAATATTAAAGTAAACCATTTATAGTCACAATTAAGTTTCGAAATGGGGCGGTAGGAGGGCAGCAGGGTGGGGTCTTTTCCTGGTTTAAGAATTGCTGCTATCTCTGCATATGTCCAAGATGGGGGTGTGCCCCCCCCGCATCCTGAATCTCCTGATATGCTGAAAGAACCACAGGAATCAAAGATTTTTGGAATTTTCTATAAAACTCATTGTGATAGCCATCTGGGCCTGGAGCCTTTTGAGTTTGTTTGTTTAAGGATGATTTCAATTTCTTCCCCTGAAATGGGATGGATCAGGTCCTCAGTTTGTTGCTGGGTAAGATGGGGGAGGGGAGAGGTCTTAAGATAGGTAGTTATCCGCTGGGGAGTTGGATGTATTTGTTCTGAATACAGATTTTGATAGTATTTTGCCGTGATATTTCTAATGGCCGTTGGATGTGTTAGGAGACATTTAGTCTCTGGATCTAGCATTTTGAAGACGATCGCCTGATGTTTGGCCCCCCCTCAGTCGCCTAGCTAAGTTCCTAGCTCCTTTAGTTCCCCCCTCGTGTGTTTTAAGCTTCAAATAGAAAAGCTGTTGTTCTAGGGACATGGATATGTTGTTCATCCACAACACTGTCTGGCAGGTTCCTTGCTGCTTTAAATCTTGCCATAAGGTCTTCAAGCTGGCCCCTCCCACCCACCTGGGTGGTAAAACTCTCAGCTCCGCCCCATGACGCCAGATCTTCCTTACCGCTTGGAAGCTCAGGTTCCCTCCTTAACGCTCTGCGTGGTAGACTGGATCCCAATTCTTCGGTTCATCCGAAACTCGTTTTAAAATTTTCAAGACTTCGGTCTTCCCTTTCCCTCGTGGCTGCGATGGACAATCGATTCCGGTTTCGGGTGCCCGTCGCGGGCAGAAGATGTCGGGGACGGATCCGCACTCCCGAGGCCTACTGCCTCGGCTCAGGGAACACGATCCGCAGGCCCGCGATCTTGCTGTTCGCTCTCGCCAACGCCTTGGAGGATCACGTTGCCTGACTGAACCTCGGGCGCCCCGAGAAGCGCTACCCGCCGGTTAAGTCGAAAGAGGCCCGTTGGGCGGTTACCGCGGCGGATGGCTCGGCTGAGCAGCTCGAGCAGATGATCACCCTCGAGGAGGAGGCGGCCCAGACCGCATCTTCCTCCTCCTCGGTCGCGGCATTTATCCCGCTAGCCTTGGGTGCCTCGTATTCTGCTTCGTTCAAGGAGCTTTGCCATTCCCTTTCCATGAAGGGAGAGAGGCCATTGGGACATTCCTCTCGGTCCAAGAAGAAGGATCCCAAGGGTAAGTCCCATCATCGGTGTTCGTGGGAGCGGGAGAGGTCCCCTTCCCCGGACAGCCGACCGTCAACTTCAGTCGAGGTTGCGGCTAAGGCTGCTGGCTTCACGGCGTCCCCATCAGGTCAGCTGGCCGAGACAGCCGTCGACGCGGTCGAGATATTTCTCGACCTTTCAGATGGTTTGTCGACTGGTGAGGCCGACAACCTGTCTTCGCCGGTTCCCCTGGTGGAAACCGAGGATTGACTTGCGCCATCGGTGCAGCAGTCCCCGGTTAAGGCGTCCAAGCCGAGGGAGGAGCGGGTGTCCCCTGCTCCCTCCCAGGCCTGCCCTCGGACACACCGAGGTTCTCTGTCTCAGACCTCTTCTCGGTCCAGCCGATCCCGCCGACATCAGCGGTCTCGGCACCGAGGTAAGCAGCGACACCGCTCCTCTTCGTCTTCCTCCTCGGATGCGGAGAGGCTTAAACGCAAATGCGTCGACGCTACGAGGAGCTGATGTGGCAGCAGTTACTTTTGTCCGGGGCTAAGTCGACTCTGACGCCTTCCCCGGCCATCAAGTGGCTGTCACCCGATCGGCCGAAGCAACCTCTCGCCGCAGTCGAGATACCCATGTCTGGGCCAGTTGTTCGGCCTAAGCTTGCTGCCCCACTGATTGTGGTGGAACCTCTGCCTCCACAAACGAAATCGGGGGCACCGACCAAGGATTCTCGGTCGGCTCAAGGCCTGCCCCACAGGTTGTCGGTCACCCTCACTCTCGACTGTCCTCGGCAGGTGCAGGGTGGCTCAGGCCCTAGGCAGCTCTTCACGGACTCTTCGGAGTCCGACAACGACTCCTCCCTATTCTCCAGGCAGGTTGACCTGGAGTCCTCTGGGGGCCAGTCACTGGACGAAAGCCCATCGTCCTTTATGGGTCTGCTTCGGCTCATCTCGGAGTCCACCGGGATGCAGCTCGAGCCCGTGTCCAAGGGCCAAGTATCCCCTAGACGGAGATACTGGACTGGTGGATTCACCAGGAGGCCTTTCCTGTGGCTGAGGCCATTGTTGGCCCAGCCTGGAGCTTTGGCAGCGGCCTGCTTCCTGTCCTGTGCCCTCAGCCAGGATGGCCAGGAAGTATCACGGTCCCTACGGCTCTCTGCCGGGTTTGGACACCCTCTGCTGAGGGTTGGTCACTGACAGCGTTTTCGGCGTTCCGGGAGCGCCAGGGCGTGGACAAGCCCCCAACAAGGGTCAAAAAGCGGACTCGCCGGGCACAAGGTGTCACGATATCCTCCCTTGGCCTCCGCCAGGCCAGCTCGGCCGTGCTGATGGCACACTTCTCCCACGCCCTCATGGGCTCCCTGGATGAGGTGATCCCTCACCTCCCGGCCGACCTCCAGACCACGGTCCGGCAGATCCGGGACCAGGGTAGGGCAGTGGCGAAGCAGCAGCTCCAGACAGCTCTGGACATAGGGGATTCCTGTGCCAGATCAGTGGCGGCCGCAGTGGCCATGTGCCGCAGGGCATGGCTGAGGATATCCACCTTTACGGCGGATACCCAGCACAGGTTGGTGGATGTCCCCTTCTTGGGGACCGACCTCTTCGGACCTGGAGTGGAAGGTCACCTCCAGCGGATCGAAAAGTCCAGTGCCACCCTGGACTCGGTCACCTCCTCCCAGAAGGACAAAGGCCGCCGTCAGCAGCAGCACAAACCCTTTCGTCCTTCTGCGCCTGCGGCACGTCCGGCCCAACAGCACCAGCATCAGGGCCAGCAGGCTCGAGCTTGGCATCCCAAACCCAAGCCCGTGGCTTCCTCCAACAGGAAGCAGGGAGGTAAAGGCCCAGGAGGTCCCTCGGCCAGTCCCTCCTCCAAGCCTGCCCAGTGTCGGGTTGAGGTGTCGCCCCAGCCTCATCACTCCCTTGGGTTCCCCGTGGAGGCAGCTCTGCCACTTCCTTTCCACCTGGTCGCTATCACCCACGGACCGCTGGGTGTTGGAGGTGGTAGGAAAGGGCCTGCCTCTGGAGTTCAACAGACCCCACCCTTTCGGCCTCGCCGCCTCGGGCTATGGGGTCCGCAGCCTTGCTGTCGGCCCCCCAAGCCGATATTGCCCTGCTCCTCGAAAAAGAGGTGATCAGGAAGGTGGCGGATCCTTCTCCAGACCCAGGGTTTGTGTCCAGGTATTTCCTGGTCCCAAAACGGACGGGGGGCTGGCGCCCCATTCTCGACCTGCACGACCTGAACAGGTTCCTAAGGTCTTGGACCTTCAGGATGGTCACTCTGGCTCAGATAATCCCATCCTTGGAACGAGGCGTGTAGTTCTGTTCCCTGGACCTCCAGGACGCGTTCTTTCACGTCCCAATCCGTCCGTCTCATCAGAGATTCCTCTGCTTCAGAGCGGAGGGATCCTTTTTCGATTTCCGGGCCATGCCCTTCTGCCTCTCCCTAGCTCCCAGGGTCTTCAACAAATGCATGGCAGTGGTGACAGCATTTCTGCGGCGCTGAAGGGTCCGGGTGTACCCCTACCTGGACGACTGGCTGATTGCAGCCCCCTCCAGAGCGGAGGTGGAGCGGTCCAGAGATCTGGCCCTCCAGGTTTGTTCTCAGATTGGGCTCCTCATCAACGAGGCCAAGTCGGAACTCGTGCCACAGCAGGTGATACAATTCATCGGGGCAGAGCTCGACTCTCTTCGAGCCAGAGCACGGCTCCCGGCGGACAGGGCCGAGGTTCTTTCTTCCTTTGCCCAATCATTTCTGGTTGGGCAATCGCGCCCTGCCTGGGACTTCCTGCGCCTCCTGGGCCTCATGGCGGCCTGCACCAGCGTGGTCCGTTGGGTCCGCTGGTACATGCGTCCCCTTCAGTGGGGACTGGTCAGCCAGTGGTCACAGTGCTTCGATCCATTGGATCAGCTAGTGACAGTGACCCAGGGGATGTGGAACACTCTCCAGTGGTGGACCATTCCGTCACATCTGCAGGAGGGCATCCCGTTTGTCCGCCTCGAGCCGACAGTCTCTCTATCGACCGATGCCTCTCTGATGGGTTGGGGTGCCCATCTGGGGGAGCACAGAGTGCACGGCCTTTGGTCCCCTCTGGAGTCCCGATGCCACATCAACTTGCTGGAGCTTCGAGTGGTTCGTTTAGCCCTCACCACCTTCGCTCCGTCTCTCCGGGGTCAAGTGGTTCAGGTCCAGACGGACAATATCACGACCAAGTACTATCTAAACCGCCAGGGTGGGACGCGCTCCATGCCTCTGTGCAGGGAAGCTCTCCGCATTTGGTCACTCGTGTGCAGCCTGGAGGCGGATCTCCTTGCCATTCACGTGGCAGGAGCCTCCAACACCCTGGCCGATGCCCTAAGCCAGATAGGGGCTGCGTCTCACAAGTGGTCTCTCCTGCCGGAGGTAGTACAAGATTTCTTCTCCCACTGGGGCACGCCTCAGGCAGACCTATTTGCCTCTAGGGAGAATGCGAAGCTGAGACTGTTTCATGCCCGCCCCCCTCAGCAGGGCTCGCTGCAGGGGGATGCGTTCTCGAGGCCATGAACCCCGGGCCTCTTATACGCCTTTCCCCCATTTCCCTTGATCCACAAGGTGTTTCTCAAGGCGAGGAGGGACAAGGCGCAGGTGATTCTGGTAGCCCCAGACTGGCCCCGTCAGTTCTGGTATCCAGATCTCCTCAGTCTCGGCTCCAGGCTCCCGAGGCAGCTTCCAGCCCGCCTGGACCTGATCTCAGTCAGTCAGGGGAAGGTATTCCATCCGGACCTTCAATCCCTGCACCTGATGGCCTGGTTCCTGAGCGGCTAGAGTTCCAGGCTTTGGGTCTTTCTGACGAGGTCCTCAGCGTTGTTGAGGCGTCCCGTGAAAGTCGACCAGAAAATGCTACGCCTTCAAATGGAAGAGATTTTCCATTTGGTGTCAGGGCAAGGGCCTGGACCCTTCCTCCTGTTCCTTGGCAAGCATTCTGGACTACCTGTGGTCCCTTTCTCAGCAAGGGCTTAGTCAACGACCCTTAAGGTGCACCTGGCAGCCATCTCTGCTTACCGCGCGCGGGCCGGGAAGCAGTCGGTGGCGCAGGAGAAGGTGGTCGGGTGCTTTTTCAAAGGCCTTGATCACATATGCCCTCCGGTGTGAGAACCTCCACCTCCTTGGGATCTACTGCTGGTATTGGCTAAGCTAATGGGCAAGCCATTCGAACCGATGTGCAGGTGCGGTATCTCCCACCTGTCGTGGAAGACCGCCTTCTTGGTGGTATCATGTCAGCCAGAAGGATGGGAGAGCTCCAGGCGCTTTCCATCGAGTCTCCTTATCTGGTCTTCCACAGGGACAAGGTTGTTCTGTGCCCCCACCCAAAATTCCTTCCGAAGGTGGTGTCAGAGTTTCACCTTAACCAGGTGTTGACTCTGCCGGTGTTCTACCCCAATCACACCTCGGAGGCTGAATATAGGCTCCATACTTTGGACCCTAGAAGAGCGCTCGCTTATTATGAGGAGCGGACGGCTGAAGTTCGGGGAGAGGTTTGCCAGCTGTTTGTCACCTACGCTGAAGCCTCACCTGGCAGACCTGCAGCCAAGCGGACGATAAGCAGGTGGGTCACCTCCTGCATAGATCTCTGCTATAGGTTGGCGGGCATGGAGCCTCCCAGAGGGATAAGAGCTCATTCTACCCGCCATACCGCTGCATTGGTGGCTGCTTCCAGGGGCGTCCCTATCAGGAAATCTGCAGGGCTGCTACCTGGAAGTCGGCGCACACACCTTCATCACCCATTACCACATCGACCTTGAGTCAAGCGGGATGCTGGTTTTGGGGCCTCGGTTCTCAGTCTTTATTCCCTAAGTATGGGGTGGCGCCTTGCCTCCCTCCTCCCGGAGAACTGCTAGGAGTCTGCGAGACAGTGTGGATGAACAACATATCCATGTCCCTAGAAATACAGGTTACTCACCTGTAACAGGAGTTCTAGGAATGGTGTATGTTGTTCATCTACATTTCTCCGACCTCCCAGGCTTCGGCGCACAACCCTGGCTTCCAGCTAGATCTGGTGTCATGGGCGGAGCCGAGGGTTTTACCACCCGGGTGGGTGGGAGGAGCCAGCTTGAAGACCTTTCGGCAAGATTTAAAGTGACAAGGAACCTGCCAGACAGTGTGGATGAACAACATATACCATTCCTAGAACTCCTGTTACAGGTGAGTAACCTGTATTTCTATTCTCTGATCTATGAGTTTCTGGAGTTTCCATTTGGTGGTTTGCAGCTGGGATTTTATTGATGTATCCCCCGATGTAGTCTTTTGTGCCACTCTCCCACAGTTCCCCGGAGTTCTTTTTCCAGAGCTTCCCTTCTCTTCTTTCTGTGGGTGGAGTAGCGAATTATTTCCCCTCTCCATACCATTTTTGGTTTTGTCCACTCCAGTGCCAGAGATCAGCCAGGTCACGGCCTCGTCGCCCTTGCTCCCAAATCAGCTGTCCTCCCTGCCCCCTGGCTTGCCCGTGCCACTGGCCAAGGTATTATGGACACAGGTCTGGAATGGGAGTCAGCCTGAGGCGATAGTGGGTTGGCGAGGTGGCTTCATTCGAGAAGCGCTCTGGAGACAGATTTATTCTATTTTTGGCTCCTCTGGAGCTGGATGCATGCAGTGGCCTTGACCAAGGTGGCTCACGCCTTGCGCTCCGTGCCATCTCCCTCAGGCGTCTGCGGACTCCCCCATGAGCACACGTGCACCATGCTTCCTAACCTCTGCTAGGGGCACTCAGGTGCTAGTGCCGTGACCCACGGGAAGGAGAGCAGTCCTCTGGGCCTCCTTGTCCCCTGTCGACCCAGGTGGCCATGTCCGTTCCGAACACAGGTGCGCCGGCGTGGCGCGAGTGTGGCATTCAGCGCCTCAACCTCAGCGCCACCGGGCCGGCCTCAACTGCTTTTGAGGGTATCCCATATCATAATTGCTGATGTCTCGGGGGGGAATTATTTTCCACAAGGATACGTGGAATTTGTTCTTTAACCAATTGTAAAAACTCCTGGTCTTGAAGGTATGACAAATTCAGCCTCCAGAATGCCTGTTTTCTATGCTTTGCAACATCTATTTTTAAAAAGGTTTGCGTATGATACGAAAGTATGGAGGTTCCTATAGAAATGTCCCTAACAGACTCCAGGTGTTCAGTCGAAGTAAAAAAATAATCTAACCTGGCTGCGGTATTAGTTTTGGAGGAGTAATGTGTATGAGTCCTAGATGAGGAAAAGAAATGCCTATATATATATCTATATATATATATATATATATATCTATTAAACCAAGTGTTGGGAGGGTCCGCTTAAAAATATTTTTGGAGTGGAGAGGCCTTGTCTGGAGGGAACCGAAGCATCCAAATTTAAATTTAAAGTCACATTCAGATCCCCTCCAATAACACACAGACCTCGTGCCTCCATGATAAACTCATCCAAGAATTTCTGAGCGACTTTGGCCGGAGAGTTTGGGGGTAAATAGATGGAAGCTAAAGTGATCTGTGTCGAATAGAGTTGACCCAGAACTATAACATAATTACCATCCTTATTTATTAATTGTTTTTGAACTAGGAACTGTACACCATGTGGCACCAAAACTGCTGTACCTCTCCTCCTTCCTGATGAATGCGAAGAAGCTATAACTGTCTGGAACCCCCATGTTTTTAATTTGTCATGCTCTAATTGAGGCAAATGGGTCTCTTGAAGAAGAACTATATCTGGTTTGCTCTGTTTAATAAAATGAAGCAACCATTTACGTTTTATAGGATTGTGTATGCCATTTACATTGAATGACATAATAAGCGAAGTATCACCCATTTTTGATAGAAGGAGGAGATGCACAACACTGATTATAGCTAGACCCCTTCTTGTCTCTATATTGGTCATATACTGCCCAGCTTAATTTTCTAACGCCACTTATTTTCCTTCCCATCAGAATTGGAATATTATACATATCTCTCTTCTGTTTAAAAGCTGTACAATAAGGAGTCCACCGGAAGATTATCTCCCCAGGAGGCTCCAAATGTAACCAAGCATCTTTAGATATTTGAAAACATAACCACTCAGAAAATATTAACTGTTGTACGAACTATGTACAATGATTGATAATAGAACATTTCACAACAGTTAAGAAATAAAAATTAACAATAAACAACCTGTAGAACAAAATCACATGTGCTTCCAAGGTAGGGGAAACAGCACTATGTTTCCCTGTATATACTGGGGAAGCACTGATGGTTCTATGCTTCACCCCAGAATGGGGGTTAAGTACAAGGCAATCCGTACCCTGGGCCCCAAGTGGGCCAGCCTGGCCCAAAAATGAAAATTCACCACTGTAGATGAAGACACCAGATGAGTGTCAGTAGGGATAAAAACGCCCCATAATGTCTAGTTGTGTTGGTATCCATAGGAATTCAAAGTTTTCCCTGCACTCCGATACTATTTCAAGGACTTTAAATTGAGCCAGTGAAAGTAAACATTGTATAAGATCAATGCCCATACTTAATTCAGAAAATTTTAATTAACTAACTAAAGCCCCTCATCCAGCTATGAGCCGTTCAATAACAGAGGATCCCAAATCCAAAAATGAAAGTCTCAGACCCCCTTCAGTCCGATATGGTACCTGCTCAGTCAGGAGGTTATCTAACATGGTAACAACGGAAGAAAGAAAAAAAAGGGGGGCATTTTATAGTAAGCAGAATAGATATGCTGCATTGTAAATTTCAGACTGTAATGCTATGCAGTCTAAGTGTTCAGGATCAACGTCAGCCTTCAAGTTAGAGCCAAGCTGCATGAGTTCACTACAGCGGTGTCTTTGTGGGGGTGGGGTAGAGCCTCAGGTGAGAGCTACTACAGGTGATCAAGACTTGCCAAGTTATAGAGGGCCTGAAAATTATTATTTATATCGACCTAGAGTCGAGCCCCACTGTGTGACCTTGCCCGTAAAAGAGAGAGAATGGCCCTCTCCCCCACCCCCAACAGTTTACCTTATCAACAAAAACGAGTAGATTATTCGCAGAGGACAAAGGTAAGAAAAAACAGGCATAAAGGTGATTTTCTTTTTCAGGTATTTGTGACTGCGTTTGCATCTTGTCTGAACTCAACTAGACATTGTTTAGGGTCTGAAGTGTTGGAGTTGTTCTCATTCTTTTCCAGGCTATGTTTTGCAGCTATCACAGTCTGTCAACGCGGCGGTTAAGATAAGGGTGCATTAGAGGATCTTGCTTTTTCCTGGAACTGAATGCCCTGAGCCATCAGAGCTTCTCGAGCTTCCTCCGTCGAGGTAAACTCCTGCTTTCCCTCTGCCAAGAACATGACCAGCCTTGCAGGGTAGGGTGTGTTGAACTTGATCCCTCTCGATTTCAGTGCTGGAAGTAGAGGAAGGTAGGCCCTGCGCTGCCTCATCGTCGGGGGCACGTAGTCATGATCTATGTAGAATCTGGACTGAATGTGGTAAATCTTCTGCTTGTGCCATGCTGTAGTTAAAATATATTCTTTTGTGGCATAGCTATTAAAACGCGCTATGATCGAGCGTGTGCTGGCATTCGGAGAGGAGGGTTTTGGTGCTAGGGCTCTGTGAACCCGTTCAAGGTTCAGAGGGAAATCCTCCGGGAGGTCTAGCACCTTTTTAAGCAGGTTGGCAACAAAGTCTGACATTTTCGGCCCTTAGCACCCTCCGGAATACAATAGAGACGAATATTTTTCCACCTCGCTTAATTTTCTGCGTCTTCTTGACTAGCTACCGTGCTCTCCTGTTGTTCTTGCATTTGTTGCAGGCGAATTTCAAGGTCGTCTACACTGTTTTCTGTAGCAGTTACTTTGACGCTCTGAGTCATCTGCACGCTGTTAAGTAAAGTTACATCTTTCCTAATTTCACTGTGTAATTTTTATGTCCACCTTAAATGCACATAGCTCATGGTATATAGTGTTTAGCTTTATTTCAATGTTCGGTAGGCCTTTCCACCTGACTTAGACGGCGAGCGGCCTTGTTGGGACTGTGCAGTATCAGACTCCAATGCTGTGGAGTCCGTTCTCTCAGCATCTACTGTCTTCTCCTCTGCTTTTCTCGACTTCACTGGCTCGGCGGCTTTGTTCCCCATCTTGTTCATCATTTTTGGGTATTCTGTCTTAAAATTATGGAAGATAGAGGGGTTAATCCGGAGCGCGATATCGGAGCAGTCTCCCTATGCTACCATTGACTTTAGAGGCGGAACCGGAAGTTGAGTCTGGCCCTTTTGATGGCCCACTTTTCTCATGCCCTTCTGAGCACTCTCGATGAGGTTCTCCCTCATCTCCCAGCAGACCTCCAGACCATGGTCAAACAGGTCTGAGATCAGGGCCAAGCTGTTGCCAGACAGCTCCAGACGGCCATGGACATCGGCGACTCATGCACCTGGTCTGTGGCGGCCGCAGTGGCCATGCACTGCAGGGCTTGGCTGTGGATTTCGACCTTTATGGAGGATACACAGCACAAGCTGGCATATGTCCCCTTCCTTGGTACTACTTGTTCAGGCCAGGGGTGGAGGGGCACCTCAAACGCATCGAGAAGTCCAGTGCCACCTTGAACTCTGTGACATCCACCCAGAGGGATCCCAAGGGCTCTAAGCAGCCAAAGAAGAAGCCCCTTCGGCCACTGTCTGCTCTTGTGGCCAAACCAGCCCAGCCCCAAGCTGGACAGCAGGCTTAGGCCTGGCGACCTCGACCAAAGTCTTTGGCCGCTGTCGTCCGCAAGCCTGGAGGACAAAGCCCCAGTGGCTCTTAAGGCAGGCCCTCCTCCACCTCCAAGCCTGCCCAGTGACAGGATGAGGGGTGCCTCCCTCATGCACTTCACGCCTCCCCTGGGTCCTCTCATGGGGGCCGGCTCCGCCACTTGCTTTCCTACTGGTCCACTGTTACCACAGACAGGTGGGTCCTCAAGGTAGTCAGTCAGGGTTTGCCTGTGGAGTTTGAGGTGTACCCGCCCTGCTGAGCCCACGCCCCATGGGAGAGCATCGTGTCCGTCGACATCCTGTTGGCCCTTTGGGATGACATAGCCCTGCTCCTCTGCAAGTAGGTCATGGCTTCTGCCTCTGGCCCTCTGGAACACCCAGGGTTTGTCTCCAGGTACTTATGGTGCCAAAACGGATGGGAGCTGGTGCCCCATCTTAGATCTGCATGACCTGAACAAGTTCATCAGGCCGTGCACCTTCATGATGGTCACTCTGTCTCAGTTCATACCATCCCTTGAGCAGAACATGTGGTTTTGCTCCCTGGATCTTCAGGACGTGTTTTTTCACACCCAAGGAGTTCCAGGCCATGCCATTCGGCCTGTCTTCAGCCCCCAGGGCCTTCACCAAGTGCAGTGGTGGTCCAGGTTTACCCCTACCTGGATGACTGGCTGATTGCAGGTCCTTCCAGGCAGGAGGTAGAGTGGTCCAGGGACCTGGCCCTCCAGACATGCGTCTCCCTTGATGTGGTTAATGAGGCCAAGTTGGAACTTGTGCTCTCGAAGGTGATCAGTTTCATTGGGGTAGAGCTTGACTCTTGAAGAGTCAGGGCTCTGCTTCCAGTGGACAGGGCAGAGGCGCTCTCCTCCTTTGCCCGATCATTTTGGGTTGGGCAGTTACACACTACTCAGAACTTTCTGTGCCTCCTGGGATACGTGTCTGCCTGCACCAGCATGGTCCATTGGGCCTGCTGGAGAATGCACTCTCTGCAATTGGAGCTAGCCTGCCAATGGTCTCGGTACAAGGGCCACTTCGACTAGTCTGTCACTGTGACCCAGCTTATATGGGAAGCCCCCCCAGTGGTGGTTGGTCCTGGAACATCTGCAGGAAAGTATCCCGTTTGTCCGCTCAGAGCCGACTGTCATCCTGATGACCGTTGCCTCTCTCGTGGTCTGGGGTGCCCACCTGGGGGAACATAGAGTCCACAGACTCTGGACCGCCAAGGAATCCAGGTGCCACATCAACTGCTGGAGCTCAGGACAGTTCGTCTGGCGCTAACTGCTTTTGCTCCACACATTTGGGGTCAGGTGGTTCAGGTCCAGATGGACAACACCATGACCATGTACTACCTCCTCAAGCAGGGTGGGATGCACTCCCTTCCTTTATGCAAGGAAGCTCTCCACATGTGGACCTTTGTGCGGAGCTTGGGAGTCTAATCTCTTGGCCATCCATGTGGCCGGTGTCTCCAACCAGCTGGCTAACGCTCTCAGCCGTGTGGGCAAGGCACCTCACAAGTGGTCTTTCCACCCAGAGGTTGTACACAACCTGTTCGCCTCCAGGGAGAATGCAAAGCTGAGGCTGTTCTGTGTCAGCCCCCCTCAGCAGGGAATGCTGCAGGGAGATGCCTTCCTAAGGCCCTGGACCTTGGGCCTCCTCTGTGCCTTTCACCCATTTCCCTTGATCCACAAACAGTTGCTCAAGGCAAGGAAGGACAAGGCACGGGTGATTCTGGTGGCTCCAGACTGGCCACACCAGTTCTGTTACCCCAATTTCCTCGGCCTCAGCAGCAGGCCCTCTTGGTGTCGTCTTCTCCATCGTGACCTGTTCTCCATCACTCAAGGGAAGGTATTCCATCCGGACCTTCACTCCCTGCACCTGACAGTCTGGTTCCTGAGCGGGTAGAGTTCCAGGCTTTGGGTCTCTTCGAAGATGTCCTTGCTGTGGTCGAAGCATCTTGGAAAGAGTCGACCCGAAAATGCTATGCCTTCAAATGGAAGAGGTTCTCCATTTGGTGCCAGGGCAAGGGGTTTGACCCCTTATTTTTTCCGGTGGCTAGCATTCTCGACTACCTTTGGTCCTTCTCCCAGTTGAACCTTCGATCGTCGACCCTTAAGGTGCATCCGGCAGCCATCTCTGCCTGCCGGGTGCGGGCCGGTCA
Organism: Neoceratodus forsteri; assembly: GCA_016271365.2. Classification (NCBI taxonomy): domain Eukaryota; kingdom Metazoa; phylum Chordata; order Ceratodontiformes; family Ceratodontidae; genus Neoceratodus; species Neoceratodus forsteri. The sequence goes on from CM028132.1 coordinate 744,755,541, forward strand.
GCAGTTGGTGCAGGTGAAGGTGGTCTGGTGCTTTTTAAAGGCCTTGACCACATTTCCTCTCCAGTGCGTGAATCACCACCACCTTGGGACTTGTTGCTGGTGTTGGCAAAGCTCATGGGCAAGCCTTTCGAGCCAGTGCACAGGTGTAAAATGTTTACCTGTCATGGAAGACCATCTTCCTGGTTGCTGTCACATCAGCCAGAAGGATCAGTGAGCTCTAGGTGCTCTTGGTGGAGTCTTCTTACCTGGTCTTCTACAGGGACAAGGTTGTTCTTCGCCCCAACCCGAAGTTCTTTCCGAAGATTGTGTCGGATTTTCACCTTAACCAGGAGATCAGTCTCCTAGTGTATTTCACCAATCACACCTTAGAGGCTGAGCACTGGCTCCATACCTTTGACTTGCAGCGAGCACTAGCCTAGTGCAAGGAGTGCACAGCTGGAGTTCAGGGAGCAGTTTGCCAGCTCTTTGTCCCCTACGCTGAAGCTGCACTTGGCTGACCATCAGCTGAGCAGATGATTGGCAGGTGGATTGTATCCTGCATCGACCTGTGCTATAGACTGGTGGATAGGAAGCCTTTCATAGGACTAAGGGCTCATTCCACCAGTCATACCACTGACTCTGCTGTTTCCAGGGAGATCTCTGTCCAGGAAATCTGCAGGGCTGCTACCTGGAAGTCAGCACACATCTTTTTTTCCCCACTACCACATCAACCTTGAGTCATGCCAGAATGCTGGTTTTAGGACCTCAGTTCTCCAGTCTTTATTCCCTAAGTAGGGGGTGTGTGTCTTGCCCCCTCCTCCTGGAGAACTGCTAGGAGTCTGCCAGAAGTGTGGATAGAACACCATATCTCTAGAAAAACAGGTTTTAGGATCGTGGATATGTTGTTCTATACACTTTTGGCAGGTGCCTTGCCGCTTTAAGATGTGCCAGAAAGTCTTAAAGCTGGCTCCTCCTACCCACCCAGGTGGTATAACCCTCGGCTCCGCCCCATGACGCCAGATCTTCCTTTCCGCTGGAAGGTTCAGGTTCCCTTCTTAACACTTCCGCGTGTAGTAGGCCCTGGCTCTAGAATCTTTGGATTCGCTTCCAAAAATTATTTTAAAACTCTCTCGAGTTTCATCTTCGCTGCCTTCTCTCACTACCGCGATGGAGAACAAATTGGTTCCTGGGTTTCACTGGTGCCCCTGCGGGCAGAAGATGTCTCGCACCAGTCCACATGCCGCGTGCGTCTAGTGCCTGGGACACTACTACGATCGGCAGGCTTGCGATCACTGTTGGTCCTTTTCACCATCGGTTCTGGAAGACCGCGCTACCCGACTTCAGCTGGGGCAACCGGAAAAGAGTTACCCAGCAGTTAAATCCAAGGATGCCCGTTGGGTGGTCTCCGTGGCTGCAGGGTCCACTGAGCAGCTGGAACAGCTTAAGGCCTTCAAGGAGGAGGTGGCTCAGGCTGCTGTGGGTTCCTCTTCAGCTTCGGCCTTCATTCTGCTACAACTGGGATCCTTAGAGTCCTATTCAGCTTCCTTCAAGGAGTCGTGCTAGTCTCTCTCTACCAAGGGAGAGGGCCCTTCAGGGTCGTATTTTTCACGCTCTCGGAAGGAGGAGTCAAACACGGACAAGTCGCAAGGTTGACGCTTTTGGGACTGGGAGCGGTCCCGCTCACAGGAAACCCCTGTTTCGACTTTGATCGAAGTTGCTGCCAAGGCCGCTGGTATTACAGTAACCACGTCAGTCAGCTGAGACACCTGTCGACGTGGCCGAGATTTTTCTCGACGATCAGCGGTTTGTCGCCTGATCTGACCGGTGACTCTTTATTTCGGACGCCAGTGCTTCCGGTGCCCTCAGACAGGTCGGCTCAGCCCGCTGGGCAGGACCCGTCTCCCATGGAACCTGACCGGGAGGAGCTGTGGGTTTCCCAGACTCATTCTGAGGTCCTCCATTGGCACCGCCAGCAGTAGAGGTCTTGGTCTCGTTCCTCATCTTCGACATTGGACAAGACTCGCCTCATTGGCGATCTGCGTTCCCGATGCGCGATGCAGCGGCGGTGCATCTCCTTGTCTTCATCCTCCTCTGATGGGGAAAGGCTCCAGCGCAAGTTGCGTTGACACTGCAGAGACCTAATGTGGCAGCAGTTGGTCATGTTTGGGTCTAAACCGATTCCGGTTTCTACCCCGGCCATTAAGTGACTTTCTCCCGAACGACCGACGTCGGCCATGGCCACCGTCACTGAGGTGCCAGTTAAGGCCCCACTGGCTCAGCCGAAGCCGGCTACTCCACTGATCCGGGTGGAGCCGCTACCCATGCAACTGAAGTCCGGGGCTCTGACCAAGGAATCTCGGTCGGCCCAAGGCATGCCCTATCGGTTGTCTGTCACTTACTCCCGACCACCCAAGGCGGGTTGAGGGTGACATGGGTGATTGCCTGCTTTACGAGGACTCCTCAGAGTCCGAAGATTCCTCCATGGTCTCCTGTCCTGTAGACATTGAGTCTCTTGGGGGTCTCTCCGTCAACGAGAGCCCTTCCTCGCAGACGGGTATTTGTTGGCTCATTTCCAAGTCCACAAGAATGGAGCTCGAGCCTGTGCAGAAAAGGGCCAAATATCCCCTCACAGAGATGCTGGACAAAGGGGATACTCTGGAGGCCTTACCGGTGGCTGAGGCCATTGTGGGCCCAGCCTTGGAGCTGTGGCAGCATCCTGACTCTTGCCCTGCGCCTTCTGCCCGCATGGCCCGCAAGTATGTGGTCCTTATGGGGTCCCTTTCAAGTTTTTCGGAGCACCCCTCTGCAGTGCGGTTGGTGGCCGACTCAGTCTTTCGGCGCTCAGGCAACAAAGGGGATGCAGACAGACCCTGGACAAGGAATCCAGACAATTGGACCATTCCGAGAAGGTCTCTGCAGCTTCTTCCCTTGGCCTTCATCAGGCCAGTTTGGCCATTATCATGGCACACTTCTCCCATGCCCTCTTGGGCTCCCTGGACGAGGTGATCCCTCATCTCCCAGCAGACCTCCAGACCACGGTTAAGCAGGTCCGGGACCAGGCTAGGACAGTGGCGAAGAAACAACTCCAGACGGCTCTGGACATTGGTGACTCCTGTACCCGTTTGGTAGTGGCCACAGTGGCCATGCACTGCAGGGCTTGGCTGCGCATCTCGACCTTTACGGCTGATACGCAACACAAGCTGGCAGATGTCCCTTTCTTGGGCACTGGCCTGTTCGGGCCCAGTGTGGAAGGCCACGTCCAACGTATAGAGAAGTCCAGTGCCACCTTGGACTCCACCACATCTGCCCAGAAGGTCAAGGGCCCCAAGCGTCAGAACCGCAGGCCCTTTCGCTCATCCACTCCTGCAGCCAGACTCGCCCAGCAGCAGCAGGGCCAGCAGGCTCAAACTTGGCATCCTCTGGCCAAGTCCATGGTCTCCTCGTTTAGGAAGCCCGGGGTGGGAAGGTCCTGGCGGCTCCTCCGCTGGACCCTCCTCCAAGCCTGCCTAGTGACAGGTTGGTGGCACCTCCCTCAATCCCATCACACCTCCCCTGGGATCTCCCATAGCTCAGCCACTTCCTTTCCGCCTGGTCCGCTGTCACCACAGACTGTTGGGTTCTGGAAGTGGTCGTTGAGGCTTGCCTCTGGAATTCGAGCAGGCCCCTCCATATCAAGCCCGTGCCCCACGGGGGCATATGGTGTCCGAAGCCTCTCATTCGGCTCTCCGAGACGACTTAGCTCAGCTCCTCCTCAAGGAGGTGATGCACAGAGTAGCAGACACGCCTTCAGACCCAGGGTTCGTTTCCAGGTGCTTCCTGATACCAAAGCTGACGGGGGGGGGGGGGGGCGGGCGCCTCATTCTAGATCTGCATGACCTGAACAAGTTCCTCAGGTCCCGCACCTTCTGTATGGTCACTCTGGCTCAGATCATACCATCCTGGAACAAGGCATGTGGTTCTGCTCCCTAGATATTCAGGACGTGTTTTTTTTTTTTTTTTTAATGTCCCTATCCGTCCATCCTATCGACGGTTCCTCCGCTTCTGAGCCGAGGGAACCCTTTATGAGTTCCAGGCCATGCTCTTCGGCCTGTCTTCAACCCCCAGGGTCTTCACCAAATGCATGGCAGTGGTGGCGGCTTACCTGAGGCACCGAGGTGTCCAGCTGTACCCTTACCTGGATGACTGGCTGATAGCAGGGCCCTCCTTGCAGGAGGTGGAGTGGTCCAGGGATCTGGCCCTCCAGACTTGCCTCTACCTTGGCCTCCTTATCAATGAGACCAAGTTGGAACTCATGCCTTCGCAGGTCATTCAGTTCATCGGCGTAGAGCTCGACTCCTGCTGAGCCAGAGCTTGGCTCCCGGCGGACAGGGTGGAGGCCCTCTCCTCATTTGCCCAATCTTTTCTGGTTCAGCAGTTGCGCCCTGCCTGGGACTTCCTCCATCTTCTGGGCTACATGGCGGCCTGCACCAGCGTGGTCCGATGATCCCGCTGTCACATGCGTTCCCTCCAGTGGGAACTGGCCAGCCAGTGGTCTCAGCGCTCAGGTCATCTTGACCAGCTGGTCTCTGTGACCCAGAGGATGTGGGACAACCTCCAGTGGTGGCTCTTTCCATCCCAGCTGCAGGAAGGGCTCCTGTTTGTCCGCACCGAGCAGATGGTCATCCTGACGACTGATGCCTTTCTGATGGGTTGGGGTGCCCATCTGGGGGAGCACAGAGCCCACAGACTCTGGTCCCCCCAGGAGTCCCAATACCACATCAACCTGCTGGAGCTTCGAGCGGTTCAGCTAGCCCTGACTGCATTCACTCTGTCTGTTTGGAGTCAAGTGGCCCAGGTTCAGATGGACAACACCATGACCATGTACTATCTCAACAGGCAGGGCGGGACGCACTCCTTGACCCTCTGCAAGGAAGCTCTCCACATTTGGTCCCTCGTGCTCAGCTTGGAGGCAGATCTCCTAGCCCTTCACGTGGCAGGAGCCTCGAATCAGCTGGCTGATGCCCTCAGCCGGATAGGCTGGGCATCTCACGAGTGGTCTCTCCACCAGGAGGTAGTACAAGAGCTGTTCTCCGACTGGTGATCCCCTTAGGTGGACCTGTTCGCCTCAAGGGAGAATGCGAAGCTGTTTCTATATCATGCCTGCCCTCCTCAGCAGGGTTCGTTGGACGGGGATGCCTTATCGAGGCCATGGACCCCAGGCCTCTTCTACACCTTCCTTCCTTCCTTCCCTTTCCCTTGATTCACAAAGTGCTTATCAAGGTCAGGAGGGACAGGGCGCAGGTGATCTTGGTGGCCCCAGACTGGCCACGCCAGTTCTGGTATCCAGATCTCCTCAGCCTCAGCTCCAGGCTCCCAAAGCAGTTTCCAGCACGCCTGGACCTACTCGCCATCAATCAGGGGAAGGTACTCAACCCGGACCTTCAGTCCCTGCACCTGACGGCCTGGTTCCTGTGTGACTAGAGTTCCAGGCCTTGGGCCTCTCTGACGAGGTCCTCAACGTTGTTGAGGCTTCCCGCAAGGAATTGATCAGAAAATGCTATGCCTTTAAATAGGAGAGATTCTCCATCTGGTCCAGTGGCTAGCATTTTGGAGTATCTTTGGTTCCTCTCCCAGCAGGGACTTTGGTAGACGACCTTAAAGGTGCACCTGGCAGCCATCTGTGCTTACCGGGCGTGGGACGGTCAGCAGTCAGTGGTACGGGAGAAGGTGGTATGGTGCTTCTTCAAAGGCCTAGATCACATATCCCCTCCAGTGCGTGAACCTCCACCTCCATGGGATCTGCTGATTTTGGCAGAGCTCATGGGCAAGCCATTTGAACCGATGCACAAATGTGTCATCTCACATTTGTCATGGAAGACCACCTTCTTGGTGGCTATCACATCAGCCAGAAGGACTGGGGAGTTACAGGGTCTCTCTATCGAGTCTCCTTACTTGGTCTTCCACAGGGACAAGGTCGTTCTATGTCCCAACCCGAAATTCCTTCCGAAGGTGGTTTTGGAGTTTCACCTTAACCAGGTGATTACTCTGCCGGTGTTCTACCCCAGTCACAACTTGGAGGCCGAGTACAGGCTCCATACTTTGGACCTGAGATGAACGCTTGCCTACTACAAAGAGCGAATGGTGGAAGTTCGGGGAGAGGTTCTCCAGCTGTTTGTCACCTACGCTGAAGCCGCACCTGGCAGGCCTGCAGCCAGGCGGACAATAGCTCGATGGATTACATCTTGCATTGACCTCTGCTATAGGTTGGCAGGTAGGGAGCCTCCCGTAGGGCTTAAGGCTCATTCCACCCACCATACCGCTGCGTCGGTGGCTGCTTCTAGGGACATCCCTATCCAGGAATTCTGCAGGGCTGCTACCTGGAAGTCAGCACACACCTTCATTTCCCATTACCACATCGACCTTGAGTCACGCCGGAATGCTGGTTTTGGAGCCTCAGTTCTCCAGTCCCTCTTTCCTAAACAGGGGGTGTGCATCTTGCCTCCCTCCTCCCGGAGAACTGCTATGAGTCTGCCAAGAAGTGTGGATGGAACAACATCTCCACTATCCTGAAAACAGGTTGCTCACCTGTAACGAGTAGTTCTAGGGTGGTATATGTTGTTCACCACCACTACCTCCCTGACCCCGATGCACAAACCTGGCTTCCAGCAGGCCAAGATCTGGTGTCTGGGGCGGAGCCGAGGGTTATACCACCCAGGTGGGTGGGAGAAGCTAATGAAGACTTTCCGCACATCTTAAAGCGGCAAGATACCTGCCAGGAAATGTGGATGAACAACATATACCACTCCTAGAACTAGTGTTACAGGTGAGTAACCTGTTTTACTCACCTGTAACAGCAGTTCTGGGGACATGTATGTTGTTCATCCACCACTATCAACAGGTTCCTTCTGCCATCTGCTGAAGGTCTTAGCTAACTCTACCAGTAAACTCAGCTCACTATGTTTCAGATCTTCCTTACAACGGAGGCTCAGGTTCCCTCCTTAACACTCTGCGTTTCGATGGTTCCTGATTTTTCGGTTTCTCCGAATTTAGTTTGGAAGTTTTCTAAAACTTCGTTCTTCTTCCCTCGCTGCTGCGATGGATATTTCGTTTCCCGGCTCTCGGAGGCGCCGGGAAATACCTCCAGGAACCTGCACTCCACATGTGTTTACTGCCTCGACTTGGACCATGATCCGCAAGTTTACGAATTTTGCTGTGCCCTTTCGACCAGCGTCCTGGAGGATCGTGCAGCCCGTTTGGGGCTCGGGCGACCTCGAATTTTTCCGGCGCCGAAAAAATCTTTAGAGCCTAGGTAGAGCAGTGTCCCACGTCGGCTGTCTCGGCCTGAGCAGCTCGATCTCTCTTCCGCATGGAGGGAGGTGGCGGCGACAAGACTGTTCCCCACTCCTCGGTCACCCAGGCGCTTATCCTGCTGTCTTTGGGTTCCTCTCATTCAAGCGTTCAAGGGAGCCGTCGGTCCCCTTTCCTCGAAGGAGAGGGTCTGGGGACCTGCCTCTCGGCCCAGGTCAAAAGGAGTCACAGGGTAGGAGTCCCATACGTCGCCCGCTTGGGCGTGAGAGGGTCCCTTCCCTGTCTGATGCGACTTTCGACTTGATTGAGAGGTTGCGGCTCAGGCAGCTGGCTTCACGCAGTGTCCCGTCAGGCCAGCCCGGCTATGACTCCCGTCCAACATTGTCGAGTCTTCTCTGACCTGTCACCGGCGATCTACTGCAGGGCCGTCAACCCGTAGCCCCGGTTTACCGGTGGAGCCGAGTTCTACCTGCACCTTTGGGGCGACAGGTACTCGGTCTTTTTGTCGAGCCGAGGAAGCAGGTGTTCCCAGCTCCTCCGAGACCCACCGGTTTCCAGGGATCTGGTCTCGGTCTCAGTCCTCTTCTCAGTCAAACCCACTCCTGCTGACTTGCCCGGTCTCGGTGCAGGGCACGAGTTAAGAGCATTACCATTCCTCCTCATCTCCCTCCTCGGATGAGGTGAAGCCAATGCAGATGGGCGTCGGCATTCGAGAGTTCAGTAACAGCAGCAGTTGCTGTTGTCACGGAATCAATCGACTCGATTCATTCCCGCCCAGCAAGCAGCTACCTGCCCGACAACTGACGCCAACCCCTTCGCTGCAGTCGAGTGCCCACTTCAGGGCGGTTGTTTGTCTGAACCTTGCTGCCCCAGTTCGGTGGGAACCTCGAGCATAATTCCGACCTGTCGCAGGTTGTCATTACCTCACTCCCACCCTCGGCGGGTGAAAGTGGCTCAGGCCTGAGGCAGCTCTTTGCAGACCATTTTGAGTCCGGCGACTCCTCCATGTTCCCCAGCCGGGAGGGCCGGGGTCCTCTGGACACTCTGTGGGCGACAGCCCATCGTCCTTTCTGGGTGCTTCAGCTCATCTCGGAGTTTACGGGATGCAGCTTGAACCCGATGTCCAAGCAGGTCTTTTATCCCCTGAGTGGAGATTCTGAACCGAGGGTTCACCACCGAGAGGCCTTCCCCGGTGGCTTGAGGCCATTGTCCAGCCCGACTTGGGCTCTGGCAGCGGCCTACTTCCTGTCCTCGCCCTCGGCCAGGATGGCCAGAAGTACTCATCCTGTCGGTTCTTTGCCCGTTTTTGGAGCACCCCTCTGTTGAGGGTTGATTACGATAATGTCTTCCAGTGTTCTGTGAATGCTCGGGATGTGGGATAGGCCCCCGACAAAGGTCCAAAAGGATGGACTATGGGCGCAAGGTTTACGCGCGTCCTCCTGAGCCTCCAAACAGGCCAGCTGGCGCATGATGGCACATTTTCCACGCCTTTGGGCTCCCTGGATGGTGTGCTCCCTCATCTCCCGTGACCTGCGGACCAGGTCGGCAGATGCCGAGACCAGAGGTAGGCGGTGCGGAGCAGCAGCTTCAGACTGCTCTGGACTTAGGTGATTCCTGTACCAGGTGATGGCGGCCGCGGTGGCCATCGCCGCAGAGCGTGGCTGAGGATATCCTCTTTCTCCGGATACCCAGCACAGATTGGCGGTTGGACATCGCTTCTTGGGGACTGACCTCTTGACCCTGGGTGGAGGGACACTTCCAGGGGACCGAGAAGTCCATGGCCACTCTGGACTCAGTCACCCCCGCCCAGAGGGACAAGGGCCGCCGGCAGCCTTTGCATAAGCCCCTTTGTCCCTCGGCCCCTGCGGCTCGACCGGCCCATCAACACCAGCATGAGGGCCAGCAGGCTTGTGCTGGGCATCCTGACCCCAAGCCAGCGGCTTCCTCCAAGAGAAACAGCGGGGTAAGGCTCAGGAGCTCCCTCGCCAGTCCCTCCCAAGCCTGCTCAGTGATGGGCTGGGGGTGCCGCCTCGGCCTCGTCACCCCCCACCGGGGTCCCCTGTGGGGAGATAGCTCAGCCCCTGCTCATGGTCGCTTTTCCGCGGACCGCTGGGTGTCGGAGGTGCTGAGGAAGGTCTGCCTCTGGATTGCAGGCAGGCCACCACCCTTTCAGGCCATTGCCCCTCAGGGGGCCATGGGGTCCACGAGCCTCGCTGTCGGCCCGCCAAGCCGACTTGCCCTGCCCCTTGAGATAGAGGTGATCAGGAAGGTGGCGGATCCTCCTCCAGACCCTGGGTTTGTGTCCAGGTATTCCTGGTCCCCAAACGGATGGGGGGGCTTGCGCCCAATCCTTGACCTGCACGACAGGATGGTCACTCTGACTCAGATACCCCATCCTCGGAACGAGGCGTGAGGCTCTGTTCCTGGACCTCCAGGACGTGCTTTGCGCCCGATCCGTCCATTTCTTGGGAGACTCCTCCGTTTCATGGGGGATCTCTTCTACGAGTTCAGGCCATGCCTTCGGTCCTCTTCCTCAAGCAGCATTCCTGTGGCACCCGAAGGGTCCGGGTAACCCACCGGATGGCGGCCTGACTGCCAGCCCCTCCAGGGCTGAGGAGGACGGTCAGAGTTCTGGCCCTCTAGGTTGCTCTCAGACGGTCTCCTCTCTATTGGAGCCGTGTTGGAACTCGTGTCTAAGCGGGTGATCCTTTCTTCAGGACGAAGCTTGACTCTTGAGTCTGAGCTCGGCTCCCGGTGGACAGGGCTGAGGTTCTTCCTCCCTTACCTAGTCATGTCTGACTGGATAATTGCGCCCTGCCCAGGATTTTCTGCACCTCCTGGGCCTTGCGGCGGCCTGCACCAGCGTGGTCTGTTTGGACCCGCGTCCATGTGTCCCTTAATGGGGGCTGGCCAGCCAACGGTCTGGCCGCTGATCCTTTGGGCCAGTCCGTGACAACAAGCCCAGGGTTGGGGAACGCCCTCCTCGTGTCCAGCTCATCTGCAGGAGAACATCCCGTTCTGTCCGCCCGAGTCAGCGGTCTTCTCCGACTGATGCATCTCTGATGGGTGGGGTGTCCATCAAGGGGAATACAGAGTGCACCGCCTCTGGTCCTCTCAGAGTCCCGATGTCATTCCAACCTGCTGGAGCTCTAGGCGGTCCGCTTAGCTCGCACCATTTGCTCCGTATGTGCGGGGTCCAGTGGTTTAGGTCCAGGTGGACAATACCACGACCATGTGCTACCTAACCCACCAGGGTCGGATGGGCCCCTTGCCATTGCGTAAGGAGGTTCTCCGCGTTAGGTCTTCTGCGCGGCTGGGAGGCAGTTTCTAAGCCATTCGATGGCAGGGCCTCCAGCACCCTGGCTGATGCCCTGGGCCGGATGGGGGCTGCGCCTCAGGGATGGTCTTCCCTGCCGGGGAGGCACAAGATCCTTCTCCCTCTGGGTCACGCCTCAGGCGGACTTTGTTTTTCCTCCAGGAGAGATCGAGGCGGAGACTGTTCTCATGCCCTCACCTCAGCAAGGTTCGCTATAGGGATGCCTTTGAGGGCACGCGACCGGGTCTCTTCTACGCTCTCCCCATTTCCCTTGACCCACAGGCAGGCGAGGAGGGACTAGGCGAGGTGATTCTGGTAGCCCCAGACTGGTTTGCCAGCTCTGGTATCCAGCTCTCCTCAGTCTCAGCCCAGGCTCCGGCGGCTTCCAGCCCGCCCGGTCCTGATCTCTGTTATGAGGAGGTATTCCATCCGGACCTTCAATCCCTACACCTGGCGGCCTGGTCCTGTGTGGCTAGTGGCCAGGCCTTGGGTCTTCTGGCAAGGTCCTCGGACGTTGTTGAGCGTCCTGCCAGGAGTCTACCAGATATGCTATGCCTTCAAATGGAAGAGTTCTCCATTTGGTGTTAGGATAGGGCCTGGTCCCCTCTCCTGTTCCTCGGCGAGCATTCCAGACTACCTGTGGTCCGTTCTTCCTCTTGAGCAAGGGCTTCGGTCGACGACCCTTAAGGTGCTCCTGATAGCCACCCCTGTCTTCCGGTCGCGGGCTGGAAGGTAGTCGGTGGTGCAGGAAAGGTGTTCTGGCGTTTTCCAAGGCCTTGATCACACTTCCCTTCCGGGGAGAGTATCCCCATCTCTCTGGGATCTTACGCTGGTATGGGCTTAGCTCACGGGCAAGCCGTTCGAACCTATGCACAGGTGCGATTTCCCCACCTGTTGTGGAAGAACACCTTCTTGGGGGTTACCACGCCAACCAGAAGGCTGGGAGAGCTCCAGGCACTCCTTTGAGTCTCCCTATCTGGTCTTCTACAGGGACAAGGTTGTCCTGCGCCCCACCCGAAGTTCCTTCCGTAGGCGGTGGCGGAGTTTTTTTACCTAACCAGATATTGTTTCTGTGGGGGTTCAACCCCTTTCACCTCGAGGCCGCATATAGGATCCATTGGGACCCTAAGTTGCGTTCGCCTTCCCAGGGAGGCGTGGGGTTGATTCGGAGAGGTTCGCCAGCTGTTTGTCATCTCGCTGAAGCCGCACCTGGCAGACCTGCAGCCAAGTGGACGATGAGTGGGTGGGTCACCTCCTGCATAGATCTCCGCTATAGGTGGGCGGGCATGGAGCCTCCCAGAGGGATAAGTGGTCATTTTACCCGCCCTTCTGCTGCATCGGTGGCTGCTTCCAAGGAACGTGGGGCTCCTACCTGGAAGCTGGCATATACCGTTTTTACCCCCTACCACATCGACCTTGGGTCACACCGGGATGTTGGTCAGGCCTCGGTTCTCAGTCTTTATTCCCTAAGTAGGGTGTGCGCCTGCCTCTCTCCTCCTGGAGAACTGCTAGAGTCTGCAGATAGTGTGGATGAACAACATATCCATGTCCCTAGAAATACAAGTTACTCACCTGTAACAGGAGTTCTAGGAATGGTATATGTTGTTCATCCACACGACCCACCCGCTCCCGGCTCGACGCACAACCTGGCTTCCAGCGGCTAGATTCACGTGCCATGGGGCGGAGTTGAGTTTTACCACCCGGTGGGTGGGAGGAGCCAGCCTGAAGACCTTCCGGCAAGATTTAAAGCGGCAAGGAACCTGCCAGATAGTGTGGATGAACAACATATACCATTCCTAGGACTCCTGTTACAGGTGAGTAACCTGTATTTCTAGGGGTGGTGTATGGTGTTCATCCACAGTGACCCACCTGACCTCCCCTGGCAAGTGTCACACTGGTCTGGCTTCCAGCGGGCAAAATCTGATGTCACGGGGTGGTGCTGAGGGAGTTACCACCCGGGTGGGTGGGAAGAACCAGCTTGAAGACTTTCTGGCAAGCCTTAAAGGGGAAAAGACACTGCCCGAAGTGTGGATTAACACCTTATACCACTCCTAGAACTACTGTTATGGTGAGTAACCTGTTTTTTTTTTCCTCTCAGCTCTACCAAGTCTGCGTTCAGCAGTCGTACAGGAGGATTGTAGTAAGCCTTTCAGGCAGGCTGCTCTGGCAGCGGGCCGTGTCCAGTCCACTTTCCCATCAGGGAAGGGTTCTGATCACAGACAGTCCTGTGCCATGTAGGAAGGACAGGTCTCCAAAGCACGAAGAGTGGGCCCATTCCTGATTCTGGTCGGGTTATTGGCACCACTCAACCTAGAGTTTTTTCCCTTGCCTTCAGAAGGGGAAAGAAATTGTACCACTTGAAGTCACCCTCTGGGAAGTCTGCTGCGAGACGCACTGTCTCTTGGGTCCTTGGGCCCTTGTCTGCGCCATCGGCATCACTGGGGGCTTCTGGTACTGGGATGTCAAGGTCTCAGGCCCGGAGTCCTCCTCTGTCTCTAAGTGGGGACCCCGGTGGGCAGTTCCACCCCTAAGCAGCTCTTTGGAGCAGTGGTATAGCATCAGGCTCGGGTGTCTCAGCCTGCAGATCCGGTCTCTTGCCCTTCAGGGTCAGTGGCACTGGACCCATGGACAGGGCCCTCAAGCCAGGTAGAGCATTTGGCTCCGACATCAGCCTTCTGCTCTTGATGGTGATTGCCACGCCTACTTCTGTCCTATTAGCTGCACCCCTACCTTGTGTCACTTGGTGGGACCGGCTGGATGGCATTGCTGGTCACTTTGGTGCTGGCTGGGTCATTGGTGCTGGGTCTGGTTCTGGCATTGGTGTGGGATTTGGGCCTTTGGAGGCCTGACCTAGTGCAGTTTCTAGTGGTGGTCCTGGCACTGGGTCGGTAACATGTTGGCATCTTGTCAACACCATGTCAGTATTCTGTTAGCGCCAGGTCACTGGGATCTCATGGTGCTGGATTCATCCCTCTCTTGCCCTTGGGGCCTGGCCTGGCTTTGGTTCCAGTGCTGGTCGTGACACTTTAAGATGTCTACTCCGGGTTGGCAGCAGAGGTTGCCGATGCTGGGAACCTCCTGACGCTGGATTCAGTTCCTTCTGCGTGCCGCTCCTGGCAGTACTGGTCCTGGCGCCATGTTGGCACCAGGTCGATATCGGGGAATCTCCTCGTTATGGATTCAGTTCCATTCCTGGCACTGCTGGCCCAGCGCCATATCTGGCGTTGTGTCCGGCACTATGTCTGGTGCCATTTGCGGCACCATGTATGGTGCCAGAGATTCTCAGCTTAGATGGCCTGCGATCCACCCCTCCCTGTGCGCCTTCCTATGGGGGAGGATATTAGAGGAGGATGAGTCTGACCCCATCCTCATCTTTTCTGAGGGTAGCAACGATGACTTCTTAGCCTGGACTCTGGGCGCAGGCCCTACTGCTGTGCCTCCGGACATGCTTCTTAGAGTTTGCTAGCTCCAAGGGCATTTTTCTTTTCATGTCTGTTCCCTTTGGAGCTTGCTTAGTCCCTGGCATAGATTTAAAAAACTAAAAAAAAGGGATTCTGCTGGCAGCCACATATGGAATTTAGCCCAGCAGTCACCAGTTCTAGTTAATTCTTCCAGGATTGGTAAGCTACCTGTATATCAGGCTCCAAAGTCTTGCCCTTGTCACTGTCCTTGGCACCACGAGTCTTTGCAAGGTGCCTTGCATTACTTGCCAGCACACCTGAGATAATTAAGACTCCAGGTTTACTGTTACCAGGATGGCTGGCTGATAGTCCAATCACAGCACTTCACCAGAGGCAATGCACGTGGCTCTCTGTGTCCCTTTCAGGAGAACATCGCTAGGACAAAGATCATTTGCCTAAAGGGCTCCACTCTGGATGAATGAGCTCCCTGCCGATATATCTAATGTCAGGACCTTGCCAGACTTCAAGCATAAGCTGAGGCAGCACCTAGCTAACGTCAGTGCCTGTGAGTACCACCTAGGAACCTAACACCCCCTCTGTTGCCACCCTCTCCTCTATCATCGGCATTTTGCGAAGGCATCATTAGTTGTCTGCTTAATCCTAGAAATACAGTCTTCCCCAAATGGTCACTTTGCGTGCTACAGTTGAAGGTCCTCCTCTTTGACTGCTATCTTTTATTACTGGCCCATGCCAGACCCTCTAATCCTTTTCTTTAACCCTCCCCCCTCCACCTCCCTCCCCTGCTCCTGCACCAACTATTCTCTCCTTCCTTGCCCCCTCCACCTTAACTTTCTCCCCACCTCCTCTCTCTTCGCAGCCTTCTCTGCCAACTCCTATTGTTGCACCTTTTGTAACAAAGCTGTTTCTCGGCTGCTCCAGTGGCACTACAGTGATCCAGTCATATTTACACAATACACTGTTATTGGCTTGCCTGTAATCATGAATTGGTTAACTGTTTATGCTTACTTAATCTGACTTGTTACTACACATATTACTCTGTAAGTTGACTTCATGTTGTGTACATTTGTCCAATGTTCTGTGTTTGATGTGGAACCTTTGTAAACGAGCTGTCGGCTCAAAGGTGCTTTCCAAATAAATAAATGAATAAAAAATAGCCAGTTCTTCCTGCCATGAAGCAGAACACACAGTGGCCATGGGCTCTCAGTTCCTTTCTTCAGTTGGAGTTCTGCTGAATCTAGAAGTCTCAACTTCGATCCTCACAGCAGCTGCTGTTCTTAGAAGCTCTTCTGGTTATGACCAAGGCCCAGCTCTCCTTCCAGAAGACAGAATGCAGGTGATCCTGCAGATAGCTACATTATGGAGTGCGAATCTTTTTAAGCCCGTTCCATGCAACATATGCTGGGTGTGATAGCAGGTGACCAAATCCTTGGTTCAAGTCACTCGCATGGTGGTCAGTGAAGGGCAGTCTCCTCAAGGGCTTCCCTTCTCCCAGCTGGAGCCTTGGGTGACTCTCACTACGGATGTCTGCCTGTTGGGTTTGGGTAGCCCATTGTCAGGGCTCCAAACACAAGGTGTACGGAACCTGTCAGAGACTCATCTCCACATCAGTGTGTTGGAGATTCTATCTGATATTCCCTTGTCATTCTTCACCATTCATTACTGCTTGGATGTAAGCCGGGCGCGCACCCTACGGGAGTTCCCAGGAGGTCGGCGCCGACGGCACCGCCCCCGAGAGTGACATATCGCGTGATGCGCGAGGGTGGCCTTTAGGCGCCGCAGACTCCTCCTCCATTCCAGTTCTGTTTCTCCTGCCGTCGAGGCTGCACCTGCTGCCCGTGTGGAGAGTTTTAGTACTGCGCCATTGACCTAGTTCGTCGTGCAAAGCGACTCCTTCATCCCGGTTTGTTTTTTCCCCTGACGCCATTGACTCCAGTAAGTCCGTTCCATTTTCTTTTCGACGACGGCAGGAGCTTTGGTTGCGTTTTAGGTTATTCTGCATCATGTCCGGGTCTTGGGAGCTTGCGTTAAATCACGCGGCCGTGCCTCTACGTCGGTGCTCCTGTGGCCAGCATTTTCCGTGATGGACCAGCATGATGTCTGCCTTCGGTGCCTGGGACCGAATCATGACATGGATAGATGTGATGCCTGTTTCTTGATGGACCGCTGTGTTCTCGAAGTCTGCACGTTCAAATTCGGCAAGGCACCACTGGCTTTTGGAGGATGGCGTTGCTCTCGGGCCTCCCAGGCCAGACCTTTAGGCCCTTCCTCCAGCTCCCCTCCCAGGCCTATGCGGTCTGGAGAGGGGACCTCCTCATCTTCAAGTCTTGCCGAGGAGGAGGAGGAGGCCTCTTTCGCGGTGTCGAGGGAATACCGTGGTCCCTCCCGGGGCCGCGGTGGGGACACCACCTCGGCAGTCACTTCTTCAGAGGTGCAGACTCCCTCAGTGTCATGGCCCGTGGTTGCTGGGCCTGGCGTGTGTGGACCCTCGACGCCGCTTTCCAGCGCCGTCTCGGATCCCTTCGGCGCCAGTGATCTTGGCAGTGTTTTGGCTCTTGGCGGTGCCTTGGGCCCAGTCGACTCCACTGGCGGCACTGTGTCGGGTGCCAGGGACTCGACTGGAGCCGTGGGCGAGTCTGGATCGGGTTCCGGCGTTGTCTCTGGTGCACCGATGCTGAACAGCGCTGTGAGTGGCACCAGTGGCACCGTTTCTTAGGAGACTCCTGGGGTGGCCAGTATTGAGGTCCTTCTAGTCGCCTCTTCCTTGGAAGCAGATGACTCAGACGTGGATACGTCCTTGCTCCCCGATTCCTTGGGATCGGAGTCTTCTGTGGGACACTGTGTGACAAGCGGCCAAGTGTGCCCATTCCTCAGTCTCCACAGCAGTCTTCTTCGGAGGACTCCCAGGCTGGGGCCCTTGGGAGGGGACGGTGTGGGGGTTGGGGGGGTCTGTTCTCCCAGAAGGGGCTGTAGCAGCTTCCGTCTCCGGTGCTGCTGCGCCTCCTCAAGGTGGACTAGGGGCCCTGTCTTCTGGGGGCTCCCCTCAGAGATCCCAGGATCGACGGGCTATGTTGCTGGCGTCGAGGAGGAGGGTGTCCTCTGAGTCCGAGGGGTTGAGGGGCCGGGGTGAGGCACGCCGAGTTTCGCCTGCTACCCCTCAGGGTGTAGGTAGGAGCTGTAGTGCCGAGCCCTGCCTCTCCCTCTTAGGCTCGAGGAACCCCTCCGGTGGCGTTGCTGTGGGCTGTCCTTCTGGATCCTTGCAGTCCCAGGTACGTCAGTGGGGAGGATCCCCTTCCAAGCTCTTCCAAGGTTCGCATCCCCAGGGTTCCGTTCTGCGACCTGGTTTATCATCTGGGACCCCGCCAGCTCTGGCCCCGATCCCCGGATTCCAGAGCCTTAGCAGAGGACAGTTGTCTCTTTGTAGGTGCCCTACTCCCATTCCTCTGCAGCCACCACCCTCTCTCCCAGGCCATGTCGGTCCTACAGGTCTGTTATCCTGGGAGATGTTCACAGGCACTGCGGCGGCCTTCCCCTCATATGTTAGATGTATGCATGAGCGGGTGTTTCGCCTATCCCCACCGCCGCAGGAGTCCTCTGGACATTCGAGTTCCCCATCCTCCTCGTCTCCCTCCTCGGAGGAAGAGAAACCCTCTGCTCCCCTTTCTTCCGACGCTGATTGCACTGATTATCAGCGCTTCCTTTCGAGGATGGTTGGGGACCTCTGTATCTTCTTTGTTAGGTGACACAATACTGAACGGAGCCGGAATTCCCCAGTGAATTCAGTGCTCAACATCTGGTGGTGCCTTCCTGGCCTATTCCTTTCCAGAAGGCGTCTATCCGTTCCTGGCAGTCTCCAGCTGACCCTATCCCAGCCCTGGCAGACTGCAGTAGGAGGTATTGTACCCCATTTGAGTCCCTAGGTTCTCTTCCCAACCCGCCTTCGGGATTGATGTCCCTAGAGACTCCTTCCGGGAGCCGCCGCCTGGCGCACGACCTACCACCGGACTCAGATTCTCTACAATTTGACCAGTTGGGGCGTAGAGTGTTCTGTTCCTCTGATGCGGTGCTGTGTATCGCATCACATCAGGCACACTATACTGCCTACAACAGGCATCTATGGTCAGTGCTATCTCAGCTTCTAGCATCAGTGTCTGACACGGAGCAATCTAAACAGGCCATTGCCCTCTCTGCTATAGGCCTGGAGCTGGCAAGGCACCAGGCAAGGGCATTTTACAACGCCAGTGAGGTGGCTTCCAGGCTTGCAGGGACAGTGATCTGCATTAGGCGGACGGTATGGCTTTGTCTATCAAGATTGTCACCCTTGACCCGGCATAGGGTGATTCGCTCCGCTTTCCGGGGGACCCGCCTTTTTTCCGCCAGAGCTAGGAGGCTTCTGCAGGGGCTTCCTCCGTCCCCTCATCTCCGGGGGACACCTCCTAGCTCTCCTCAGCCTTAAGCTTCTCTGCTGATTAGCCCAGGGTCTCCCCCTTCTGTTTTCCACCAGCAGGAGGCTGAGGATCTTGTTCCCTCAGGGTTTCTCTTGTCCCACTCTTTGGGGGGGTGGGCTTGGTACTCACCCAAGCAGTAATGAATGGTGAAGATTGATAAGGGAAGATAAGAAAATTACGTATCTACTGTAATTCTTGATCTTCTCTTGTATCTGCACCATTCATTACTGATACCCACCCACCTTCCCCTCAAGGGCCTCCTACTTCGGCGTCTCCCCCTCTCTGCTCGTTCCTTCCCTCTTCTTCATTGGCCTTTAAGCCCAAAAAAAAAAAAAACAAACAAAAAAAAATCTTGATTTTTCCTTTCTTCTCTGGACGGATCCTATTTCCTGAGGGTACAGGGGAATGAGTAGGATTTATCTCTATCCTGAAGGAACTCTTTCTGATTGCCCCTAGGGGTGACCTCTTGGCTCATTCTTAGCCATGTTGTTCAATTCAGAATTAAAGAGACTGTCCCTTAGTGGCTCGGTCCCCCTTTTTCCAGGTCCCCTCTGGCAGGTCTTAATCTCCTATTCTGTCGGCTTCTGCTGGTTGGCGCTGTCCTGACACTACAGCTAGCTTGAGCTGGTGTTTCTTGCCTTGTCTTTAGGGAGTCCGACTGAGTTCCCACTCTATCCTTTACGTAAAGGGGTGTCCTCTGTGGAGCTCACCCCCTCCACACACATCTGTGTTAGCACTTAACAAGGTGCTAGGGGGCTTCTTTCCCCTTCCTATTTGGGCGCTGTCCTTTCGGAACAGAATTTCTGCCTTGGCAGTCTGTGAGCTCTCAGCTGGAGTTTAAGGGGTTGGGATGGCGGGAGGTATAGAGAATCTGCCTTTTGTGTCCAATCTGTACAAGAGGTTCGGTTGAACCTTCTCTTCAGTCTTATCAAGTGGGATTCTTGCTCCCTTGTTTTTGTTTCCGAGCTTATAAGCCTTTAAACCAGTCTCTCAATGGGCAGAGTTCTCCCCTCCCAACATCCCTCATTCTTTTCCCTCTTTTCTTCCTTCTTCTCCTCTCCTTTATCTGCTCCTCCCTTGGAGCCGCCCCAGAAGTGAGGCCATGCGGTCCCTTAGGGTAGGCATTTCCTTCTTTTTTTTTCTGTCCTCTTCCGGCTTATTCCTTTTTCAGTTTATATCCTTTCCTTTTTGTGTCCCTCTGCTTTCAAACAACATGAAGTCTTGCTGTATTCTGACATATGCAAGTGATCTCCAACCCTTGAACTGCCCCAGAGAACAAAGAGTTAACTTACTATGCAGAGCATAGAATGCTGAGCTCGAGCTCGGTTGGAGTCTCTGTCTGGAGTGTTTCAAAGTCAAACCATCAGATTCTTTACTTCGCCTCACTGAACAGTCGCTCCGGAGATTTCTCCTTCAGCTCGGTTCGAAAGTCGGTTAAAGTCTCAGTTTTTGTCGGTTTTTAAACCGAAAAAGTTATCCGAATACTCGGTTCAGTCTCTGTCTGTGGTGCCATGAGTACTAGATAGGAATTGTTCTGTTTCTGTGTGGCACTTGTAAAAGTGCAGGTTGGTTCGGCTGAACCGACCATTTGATAGTGAAATTTAGTGTTTTACTTAGAGTGTGGTTACTGGTTCTTATCGGTTCTAAAAAAAAAAAAAAAAAGTGCTTACTACGTTTTTTTCCAATACCCGTGACACGGTTAGGAACCGATAAGGGTGTCTTGCCTGGCTGTTGCATAAAAAGGGTAAGTTGGTTAGGTTGGCCATGTCTGAAAAACCCAAGAAAAAAAAATGGGCCCACTGGGTTTCAACACTGCAGTGAGTGTGGGAAGGTCTTTGCTAAGGCTGACCCCGACACCACCTGTGTTTATTGTCTGGGGTTTGACCACCTTGATTCAGACTGCCAAATATGTAAAAATTTTCCCAACCCTACCCTTGAGAAGAGATTAGGTAGACTGAGGGAAAACGAGGCCAGGAGGTCTGCTGACCCGGATGGCCAGCCCGGTTCGGTTCTGACCGAACCAGAAGGAGTGCCTTCTGACCAGGGCGATACTTACATCGGGCAAAAGGAGAGCCGATTCCGAGGGATCGGTTCCGACAAAAAGAAAGCACAAAGAAAAATCGTCCAGTTCGGATCCAGAGGTTCATGTTCCGACCGCTGAAGAGATAGCCAGAGCGATTCGGATTGTGGAATCGCTTCACCCGGTTCCTACTGATCCGGCACCATCTGGCAGGGGTTCGGTTCGGTTGGTTCCCCGGTTCAAGATTATACCCTTGAAGAGTTTTATGAACCAGAGTTTGAAGATGATGGTGAAAGTGAGGGTCTGGATGTGCCTGTGGAACCGGACAGCTCCCCAGACAGACCCTCAGGTGTTTCTCCTCTTAGGCTTTTTGAGTCCCCTTCTCACTTTGTTTTACAGAAAGGTGGCTGAAACCCTCCAGCTTCCTATGGAGGAGGCATTGGAGGATCAAGAGGAGCCTGATTATGTAGAGATGATGGACATCCCAGAGTCCAGGAGACTGTCTATTCCCCTCCACAAATCCTTTGGGAAGCAGACACAAAAAATTCTAAAGTCTCCTAACACTATACCTCCTGTGGATAGAAGAATGGACAAGAGGTATACACTTTCAGGCTCAGACACGGAGTTCTTATACCAGCAATGCAGCCATGTTGGGGTAGTGCAGGCTGCTGCCTGTGACAAGGCAAATATTCCCTTGGCTTCACACCCCCAGACAAGGACTCCAGGAAGATTGATGTCATGGCAAAGAAACACTACATGGCATCTTCTTTGGGACTCAGGCAGGCGAATGATATGACCTATACAGCCATGTACCAGAAGTCCAGGTGTGACACTGTACTGGCACTGGCTAAACAGGCCTCCCCCCAGCTAGCCAAGGAGCTGGACGTGGTGGCTGCAGATGAGATTGAGGCATCGAAAGTACAGTTTCATGCTGCTGTGGACTCCAGTGATGTGTCATCAAGAGTCATGGCTACATCTGTGGCTCTTCGGAGAATGGCTTGGCTCAGATGTACTAGCCTCTCACAGGATACTCAGGCTAAGGCCATGGATTTTCCTGTAGTGGATAATTCCCTGTTTGGGAAGCAGACAGAGAATTACATGAAGAACATGGACGAGTACAGGACCACTTACAGGAGTGCTCAGGCCAAGGAAAGGCAGGCAGCTCCTCAAAGGCAGCAGTCTAGGGGCAGGGGCAGGCCTTTTCATAGGCCTTTTTACCAAGCACAGGCCTCTTCTCCTTTTCCGCAGAGGGGTTCTTTAGAGGGAGAGGCAGAAGGGGGATGAGCAGGGCTGCATCCACACCTCAGCCTAAAGCCCTGCAAAGCAGACACCCTGATGTGTTAGCTGGGGTCGACTCTCCTATTCCATTAGGGGGCAGGTTAGCTTACTTTGTCCAGGACTGGAGGGCTATTACATCAGACAAGTGGGTCCTGGAAGTAGTAAGTCAGGGACTGGTTCTCAGCTTCAAAACATTTCCGAAGATTAGAGCCAGATCTTTTCCACCTGCAGGTCTCTCAGAAACCCTTGCCCTAGAGGCAGAGGTTTCATCTCTTCTGGCCTTAAGAGCCATAGAGAGAGTTCCTGCCCTACACAGGGGCAAAGGTCTGCACTCCAGGTACTTCCTTACCCCAAAAAAGACAAGGGAGTGGTGACCCATCCTACACCTAAGATACCTGAACAAACATCTTTTAAAACCAAAGTTCAAGATGGTAACTCTGGGAATAATTCTTCCCTCTCTAAGGCCAGGGGACTGGCTAGCCTCCCTGGACCTCAAAGATGCCTTTTTTTACGTTTCCATCAGGTGCTCCCACAGAAAGTACTTCTGGTTTGAGTTGCCCTCAGGCCATTATCAGTTCAAGGCAATGCCCTTTGGTCTAACATCTGCCCCAAGGGTTTTCTCAAAGCGCTTGGCAGTAGTTGTTGCCTTTCTAAGAAGGCAAAAGATTTCCATTTTTCCATACCTGGACGACTGGCTCATAGTGGGCCAGTCTCCAGACCAAGTTAAGTCAGACCTGCAAGTGACCCAGCAAGTGCTCACTTTTCTGGGATTTCTTGTCAACCTTCCCAAGTCAGTTCTCGAGCCAGTGCAGTTTCTTACCTTTATAGGGGCAGAGCTGGATACTGTCAAAGCAAGAGCTTTTCTTCCCCTGGAAAGGGCAAGAGTTCTTACAGAACTGACTTCTTCATTCAGCCTTCAGGTGTCTCGACCAGCAAGGCATTTCCTCCAGCTCTTGGGCCACATGGCAGCTTCTACAGCAGTGGTCCAAGGGGCAAGATTCCAGAAGAGGGATATTCAGTTCCATCTGGGGGCCTTTTGGTCCCAAAGGAAGGATTCCCTTACCAAGCTGATTCCTGTGACTCGGACCCTTATCCAAGCCCTTCAATGGTAGCAGGATCAGGATAATTTAAGGCAAGGGGTTCCATTTGCCACTCAGTCTCATTCAGTGGTCCTTACCACGAATGCTTCTCTTCTGGGCTGGGGAGCCCATCTGGGGGCCCTCACTGCCCAGGGACTGTGGTCCCCTCAGGAATCCCTTCTCCGTATCAATCTCCTAGAACTCAGGGCAGTTTTTCTGGCCCCGAAAGCTTCCTCTCAGTCAGTACAGAACAAGGTGGTTCAGGTCAGAACAGACACCACCACCACCATGTGGTACATCAACAAGCAGGGAGGCACTCGGTCTACGGCCTTGTGCACAGAAGCCATGAAGTTGTGGTCCCTGGCTTATTCCCTGCAGGCCTCTCTGATAGCAGTTCACTTTCCAGGGAAGGACAATGTATTAGCAGATGCACTGAGCAGGATCTCTCAGGGCCATCACGAATGGTCCCTGGATCCTCAGGTGCTGAAAGTGATTTTTTTCAAGGTGGGGCACTCCAGAGATGGATCTCTTTGCAGCCCCAGACAATCACCAATTTCCTCTCTTTTGTTGCAGACCCCCAGTCTTGGGCTCAGTCCCTCTGGATGCTCCGATTCTGAATTGGGAAGGGAAATTTCTGTATGGCTTCCTTCCCTTCCCACTCCTGTTCAAGGTTCTAGTCAAGATAGGGTCTCAACCTTGCAAAGTGATTCTAATTGTTCCAGATTGGGGCAGACAGCCTTGGTACCCCCTGTTGTTGTCCCTAGCGGTCCATCTTCCCCTGTCTCTTCCCAGGAATTACAACCTGTTAACATCCTCTCGAGAAGGATTTGGTACCCCAATCTTCAGACTTTCAATCTCAAGGCATGGCTCTTGAAGAGTTATAGTTTGCAGACTTGCATCTTTCTCAGGGTGTTCTGGATATTTTCAAAGCTGCTTGAAAGCTCTCCACCAGAAAGACTTAACTCCAAATGGAAAAGATTCAGCATTTGGTGTTCCAAGAGTCATAGTTCTCCCAGACACTGCTGAATTGCTTACAGTTCTGGATTATATGGTCCATCTTAATGGCCTTGGCCTCAGACCAGCTACTGTCAAGGTACACTTGTCAACTGTTTCTGCTTTTCTGTCAGTGGGAAAGTCTTCCTCACTATCATCTCATCCTGTATTCTGTAAATTTTTTAAAGGATTACTTCACACCAATCCTCCCTTTAGAGACCCTGCCCCTGCCTGGGATTTGAATGTTTGCATTGCTCAGCTTATGCAACCTCCTTTTGAGCCTATGTCCTCAGCAGAGCTTAAGTACTTGACTTGGAAAACTGTGTTCTTGGTAGCCATTACCTCTGCCAGGCGTATCAGTGAACTGCAGGCCCTGTCAGTGGAACCTGATTTCATCTCCTTTCACAGGGATAAAGTGGTCCTTAGAACCAATAGAAGGTTCTTGCCCAAAGTGGCTTCAGACTTCCATTTGAATCAGTCTATGACTCTCTCTGTTTTCTTCACTGATCATTCTTCCTCAGGTGAGAGGAGGCTATACAGTTTGGATGTTAAAAGAGCCCTTGGTTACTACACAGAGCGTACCAAGGGTCACAGGTTTGACTCCCTCCAGTTGTTCCTCACTTATGGAGAAGTGGGAAAGGGCAAACCTGTCACTAAGAGAACTATTGCCAGGTGGATTGTATCTTGTATACAATTCTGCTGTGAAAAACTGGGAAAGATTCCCCCCTCAGGCCTGAGGGCTCACTCCACTAGAGGTACAGCTGCTTCCCTGGCTGCTGCCAGAGATATTCCTCTCTTAGAGATTTGTCAAGCAGCCACCTGGGAAACTGTCCATACCTTTACCAAGCATTACTCTCTGGATAGCCAGGCTAGGAGTGATGCTCGGTTTGGCACAGCAGTACTTCAGAGCCTATTCCCAAGGTAGGTTCTGTCCCTCCTCCATGGAGGTACTGTTTGGTAGTCTGCATATGTCAGGATGCAGCAAGACTTCATGTTGTTTGAAGAAAAAATTACTCACCTTAGTAATTGTGCGTCTTCTGTTGGAGTCTTGCTGTATTCTGACCTCCCTCCCTGCCTCCCCTCTCAGAACCTGTTTTTGGGAAGTGGGTGGGCGGATGGAGTGTGGCACCACAGGGGTGCTCCTTGTTTACACCCTCTTCCTTTTGTTTGGGTGTTGATTTTTTGCTTTATTTGTATTAAATTGGGTTTTGGTTTTTGGGTTTCCTGACTTGAATCTTCCTTTGGGAACCCAAAACTTTTTACTGCCACTTGGCTAGTAGGAATTTTACAATTTCCACATAGAATCTTTAGTTAGTGGGCTGGTAAGAATCTGACGGTTTGAGTTTGAAACACTCCAGTTCGGTTTCTTTATTTTTGTTTCTGTCCTTTTCCTATCCCTTTGGGTTAGTTTTTCCTCAACCCCAGCTTGTCTTTTTCACCCACTTTTTCTTCTCTCCTGGGGAACAGAACTGAGGTTTGTGAGGAAGCTGGCAACAGTTGTATGTTTTGTTAACTTTCTTATTGCCCCCTCCTCGCCGGTTGCCGGTCCTTTCTCCAGTGTCGTCTCTTGGCTACGGCCTGTTCCCGCACACCAGAAGTCCCCGACTGACTCCCGGTTTGGGCCCGTCTCCACTCCATTTCCACTGGCCACTCAACCTCCCGGCTCTGAGCCTGCTGGGGTGGGACTGCCAATGCGTACTGGCGCTCTGTCTAGGATGTAGAAGAGCAACCAGGGAGCGGAGAGAGAACCAGGAGCCAGTCAGCGGGACCTAGTATTCTGCGTTGGGGACTTCCCTCTGGACCCACCATCGCCTACCAGGCAGCCATGGCTCTCCCCCCACCCACCCACCAATTGGCTTAGCTGTGCAATTCACACCAGCGCAAGATGTGCATGCTACCATGCACGCTCACAGGAGCGCCGTTGCAACCAATCTCCTTGCTGGAGATCCTGACTGTTGCTGCACCCCCAGTCTCCACTGGGAGTCACCAGACAGCAGGATCTACTACCCTCTTCCCTCACAGGAAAGGAAAGCAGTCCTTCGGATGCTCAATCCTTTCCTTCCATGATGACCCGAGTCCACTCCCGAACCCGGGTCGCCGGCGTGGCATGAGGTGTGGCATCCAGCGCCTCAACCCCCAGCACCACCGGGCCGGCTGCTGGCAGCAGTTATTGGCAGACATGCAGCAGCACTTAAGGGCGCACAGGTTCTGTTACCAGTAACTATTGCTACCCTCCCGTGGCCAAAAGATTTGCTCCCATGGGATCTTCATGCCTCTGGCCCAAACACATAAGTGGTACTCCATGGAGAAGATATTCAGGAAGGTCACTAGTTATTGTAAGTACATAACTTTAATTTAAACAACATGAAGTCTTGCTATATTATAGACATTAGCAGTTTGTTCCAGCTCTAGAACTGCCCCGGAGTGAAATGGTTAAAACCATTCCAAAATAGAATTTTGGCACGAGAGCAGCTCTATCTGTGTCATTTCAAACTTGAACTGTCAGATTCTTTACTCCGCCTCAGTGAACAGTCGCTCTGGAGATTTCTCCTTCTGCTCGGTTCATTTCTCGGTTTAAAAAGTGTTTTCTCGGTTGGATTTAACCGAGAATAGTTTTATTTTAACCGCAAAACCGTTCGGTTCAAGCTCTATCTGTGGTAACCGTAAGTTATCGGTTCGGTTTTGAACCGATCAGTGGGTTTAAAACTCATTTAAAACTAAAAGTTACTATTTTAGAGTGCGGTTCCCGGTTCTTATCGGTTCTAAAAAAGAACGGATTTATTACGTTTTTTTCCAATACCCGTGACAGGGTTAGGAACCGATAAAGGTGTCTTGCAGCACACTGCCGTTACAAGGGCAAGTTTTGGTTGAGGCTGGCATTATGTCTGAGAAACCCAAAGAAAAACCGGCCCACTGGGTTTCAACACTGTGATGTTTGTGGGAAGTCTTTGCCAAGGCTGACCCACACCACATGTGTTTGTCTGAGGTTTGACCACCTCAGTCAGACTGCCAGGTATGTAAGAATTTCCCTGCAGCCACCCTGGAAAAAAGATTGGGCAGGCTCAGGGACGAGAGGCCAAAAAGTCCGCTGACCCGGATGGCCAGCCCGGTTCGGTGCCAACCGAACCAGAGGGAGTGCCCTCTGACCAGGGCCAGACTTCCTCGGGCAAAAGAAAAGCTGGTTCTGAGGAACCAATTCCAGTAAAGAAAACAAGAAAATTAGCAGGTCTGGAGTCCAAAATTCCTTCTCCAACTGCTGCAGAGATAGCAAAAGCCATACAAATTGTCCAGTCACTGTCTCAGGGTCCGTCCGAACCACCACTGTCTGGTAAAAGGTCGGATTGTCCGGTCCCAGTGGTTCAGGATTTTGATATTGAGGAATTTTATGAACCAGAGGAGGGGGAGGAGGATTATGAACAGTATGAATGTGGCTGGGAAGGTCTGGGTGTGCCCATTGAACCGGACGTCTCCCCAGACAGACCTTTAGAATCTCCCCCTATGCTGTCTGAGTCCCCATCTCATTTTATGTCTTATAAAAAAGTTGCTGAAACCCTCCAGCTTCCTTTAGAAGAGGCTGTGGATGAGCAAGAGGAGCCTGATTTTTGTAGAAATGATGAATATTCCAGAGTCTAGGAGATTGTCTATTCCTTTACATAAGTCTTATAGGAAACAAACAATTAAAATGTTAAAATCTCCTAATTCTGTGCCTCCTGTAGATAAAAAGGTGGACAGAAGGTATACATTGTCAGGCCCTGATACAGAATTCCTTTCTCAGCAATGCAGTCACGTTGGGGTAGTTCAGGCTGCTGCCTGTGATAAAGCTAATATTCCTTGGCTTCACATCCTCCTGACAAGGATTCCAGGAAGATTGATGCCATGGCAAAAAAAAAAAAACAGTATATGGCAGCCTCTCTGGGACTCAGGCAAGCAAATTATACGGCTTATGTAGCTAGGTATCAGAACTCTAGATGGGATACTGTTATGCAATTGGCCAAGCAGGCCCTTGGCCAGCTGGCTAGTGAACTAGAACAGGTGGCTGCTGATGGCATTGAAGCCTCTAAGGTTCAGTTTCATGCTGCTGTGGATGTTAATGTTTCCTCTAGGGCAATAGTTCTCAGACTTTGACACAGTGAGCCTCCCCAAATCCGTGGAAAAGATTTTGAGCCTCCCCAAAAAACAAATAATCTTGGGCCTCCCCCAAGAAAAACAACATACTGTACTTTGCACAGTACACCATGAATAAATTGAAACCCCTTTGAATACTGGCTCACATTCAGTTCTTTGTCTTATACTGACTTGGAACCTTTGAAAAGAGCTCATGTGCTAAAGGTGTTAACTGAATAACAAATAAATAAAATAAATATTATTATTCAGATTATTGTAACCCCTCCCTTCAATAGGCCAGCCTACTTGCTGTGCTATTTTCATTCTTGAACCATTGTTACCCCTTGTTGCAGTACCTTCATGGGTCAGACTACTTTCTCTTTTCCTCTCAATATGAAATAACCTTCCTACTTACTTTGCCTCCCCTCCTTCCCTGCTCTAAGCAACTTCTCTGGGATTACTTTGATTCTTCCTGCTGTTGCTCTTAGCACTTCTGTGCTCAACCCTAGTATTTGGGCTGTTCTGCCATCAGTCTACAAATTGATCAATTACCACCACTCATTATTAGTTTATTGTTCATATTTGTTTACACTGTTATTCATTGTGTATTTCTTCATTGTTTGCAGTTACCTTTTGAAATGTATTCCTCCTACCCTTCCCCAGGTACACCTGAAATGAGCCTTGGCTCATTCACCTTCCTGTCACCTATTAGTAAATAAATACATAAAATTCACCTACTATTATCCTCCTTCAGTTTGCTTCATCTCTTCACACAAAATATATAAAACTCAAAATTTAAATACAGTACTTTTTCAGAGTTGCTTGAGCCTCCCCTGGAACAGGTTGGGGCCTCCCAAGGGAGGCTGGCCTCACCATATGAGAACCCCTGCTCTAGGGTCATGGCCACATCTGTAGCTTTTCGTAGGTTGGCCTGGCTCAGGTGTACTAGTTTGTCACAGGATACCCAGACTAAGGCTATGGATTTTCCTGTGGTGGGAAATCCTCTGTTTGGAGAGCAGACAGAAAATTACATGAAGAAGATGGATGAATATAGGACTACTTACAAGAGTGCCCAGGCTAAGGAGGCGGCAAGCCACTCCTCAAAGGCATGCCCCCAGGGGTAGGGGTAGGCCTTTTCACAAGCCTTTCTACCAGACTCAGGCCTCCTCTGCCTATGCTCAGAGGGGCTTCTTCAGAGGCAGGGGCAGATGAGGGGTGGGCAGACCTGCTCCCACCCCCCAGCCTAAAGCTCCTGCGAAACAGGCACCCTGATGGGGTGCCCAGGGCTGATTCTCCTGTACCAGTGGGGGGCAGGCTGGCTTACTTCAGTCAGAATTGGGCTTCTTTAACCTCAGACAAGTGGGTTCTGGAAGTAGTAAGTCAGGTCTGGTTCTCAGCTTCAAAAGTTTCCCAAGTTGAGAAGCAGACTTTTCTACCTGCAAAGTGCTTCAGAGACCCTCGCTCTGGAAACAGAGGTCTCATCCCTGTTAGCTCAGAGCAGTAGAAAGGGTTCCTCCCTGCATCAGGGCAGGGGTCTGTATTCAGATACTTCCTTACCCAAAAAGACAGGAGAATGGCGGCCCATTTTAGATCTCAGATATCTGAACAAGCATCTTTTGAAACCAAAGTTCAAAATGGTAACTCTGGCAATGATTTTACCTTCCCTAAGGCCAGGGGACTGGCTAGCCTCCCTGGACCTCAAGGATGCCTATTTCCATGTCCTAATCAGAAGATCCCATCGAAAGTACCTCAGATTCGAACTGCCCTCGGGTCATTACCAGTTCAGAGCAATGCCCTCCGGCTTTACCTCTGCTCCAAGGGTATTCACAAAGTGTCTAGCAGTGGCAGTGGCCCCTTAAGGAGGCAGAGGATTGCTGTTTTCCCTATCTAGACGACTGGCTCATTGTAGGCCAGTCCCCAGAACAGGTAAAATCTCACCTGCAGGTCACCCAGCAGCTTCTCACCTCCCTGGGTTTTCTGCTAAACCTACAAAGTCGGTTCTGGAACCAGTCCAGGTACTCACCTATAGGGGCAGAGATTGGACACAAAGCTAGCCAGAGCCTTTCTTCCCCAGAAGCGGTAAGAATTTAGTGGCTCTGGCCTCTTCCTTCCTCTGCAGGTCTCGACCAGCAAGACACTTTCTGCAGCTCCTGGGGCACATGGCTGCATCCACAGCTGTTGTGCAGGGAGCCATATTTCAGATGAGAGACATTCAGTTTCACTTGAGAACCTTTTGGTCTCAGAGAAGACCCCCTTTCCAAGTTGGTCCCAGTGACTCGAACCTTGATCCTAGCTCTCCAGTGGTGGCAGGATCAGAGCAATTTAAGAGCGGGGGTCCCCTTCATTTCCCCTTCTCACGACTTGACTCTCACTACAGATGCTTCTCTCACTACAGATGCTTCCCTTCTGGGTTGGGGAGCCCACATGGGTGACCTTTCCACTCAGGGAGTTTGGTCCCCCCAGGAATCTCTGCTCCACATCAATTTGCTGGAACTCAGAGCTGTCTTTTTAGCTCTTCAAGCTTTTTCTGCATCTGTCCACGACAAGGTGATACAAGTCAGAACAGACAACACCACAACAATGTGGTACATCAACAAGCAGGGGCACTTGGTCTTGGGCCTTGTGCACGAGGCAATAAGTTGTGGTCTCTGGCCTATTCCTGAACACTTCCCTCATAGCAGTTCATCTTCCAGGAAGGACAATGTCCTAGCAGATGCCCTCAGCAGGATTTCCCAGGGCCATCACAGATGGTCCCTGGTTCCTCAAGTGCTGAGGATAGTTTTTGCCAGGTGGGGCATCCCTCAGATAGATCTTTTTGCAGCCCCAATCACAAACTTCCTCTGTTCTGTTGCAGGCCTCCAGTGCTGGGCTCAGTTCCCCTGGATGCCCTTCTTCTGGATTGGGAGGAAGTTCCTCTATGCTTTCCCCCTTTCCTCTCCTATTCAAAGTACTAGTCAAAATCAGATCTCAGCCTTGCAGGGTGATTCTGATTGCCCGGATGGGCCAGGCAGCCCTGGTACCCACTCCTTCTGTCTCTGACAGTCCATCTTCACTGTGCCTCCCCAGGAATCACAATCTGTTGACTTGTGCCCAGGGAAGGGTTTGGTATCGGACCTCAAATCCCTCAACCTCAAGGCCTGGCTCTTGAGGGTTAGAGTTGCTGATTTACACCTCTCTCAGGGTGTTCTTGAGATCCAAAGGCTTCCAGAAAGCCTTCCACTAGAGCTACTTATAGTTCTAAATGGAAAAGGTTTTCCATTTGGTGTGCTAGGAAAAATATTTCCCCAGAAGCTGCGAATTGCCCATTTTGTTAGATTACATGGTACATCTTAATTCCTTTGGTCTCAGACCAGCTACCCTGAGAGTTCATTTGGCAGCTGTCTGCTTTTGTGTCAGCAGGAAAGTCATCCCTTTCCTCTCATCCTGTGTTTTCCAAGTTTTTAAGGATTACTCATACTAATCCTCCCTTTGGGAACCGGCCTCTGCTTGGGACCTTAATGTTTGCATTGCCCAGTTAATACAACCCCTTTTGAACCTCTGTCTTCTGCAGAGCTTAAGTACCTAACTTGGAAAACTGTTTTCTAGTGGCTATCACTTCTGCCAGGCGCATAAGTGGAATTGCAAGCCTTGTCAGTGGAGACTGACTTTATTTCTTTCCACAGGATAAGGTAGTCCTTAGGACTAATAGGAAGTTTTGCCTTAGGTGGTTTCAGATTTCCATCTTAATCAATCTATCTCCCTTCCAGTATTTTCACTGATCACTCCTCTTCAGGTGAGAGGAGGTTGCACAGCCTGGATGTTAAGAGGCTCTTAGTTATTATATAGAGCGTGCCAAAGGTCACAGGTTGAATCCCTCCAACTTTTCTTACCTATGGTGAAGTTGGGAAAGGCAAATCTGCCACTAAGAGATCAATAGCCAGGTGGATTGTCTCTTGTATCCAATTTTATCAGAAAGTGGGCAGAGCCCCCAGTTTGAGGCTCATTCTGCCAGGGGTACAGCTCGTCTCTAGCTGCTGCTGCCAGAATATCCCTTTATTAGAGATTTGCCAGGCTGCTACTTGGAAAATGGTACACACTTTTACCAAGCATTACTCCCTGGATGTCCAGGCCAGGAGAGATGCTCGGTTTGGCACAGCTGTTCTTCAGAGCCTATTCCCTAAGTAGGTTCTGCCCCTCCTCCATGGAGGTACTGCTGTGTATTCTGCTAATGTCTATAATATAGCAAGACTTCATGTTGTTTGAAGAAAAAATTACTCACCTTAGTAATGTTGTTTCTTCTAATGGAGTCTTGCTGTATTATAGACCCCCAAACCTGCCCCTCTCAGAACCTCTACTTGGTGGGGTGCGGGCAACTTAGTGTGGGCACTACTTATGTCCTGTTAGCATTTTGTCCCCTTTGGGACTTTGGGGGTGTGTATGTGTGCAGCGTGTGTGTGTTTTATTATACTTATGTTCCATTTTCATATTATTAGAATGGTGTTAGTATTTCTGGTCCCTGACTTGAGTCTTGGGTGTTGGGACCATCAATGGTTGTTATTATTTAGGTAGCCATTTGGCTAGTGTAGGTTACAGCTTCCACACAGACCTTAGTGAGTTTGGCTCGTAAAGATCTGACAGTTGAAGTTTGAAATGACACAGATAGAGCTGCTCTCGTGCCAAAATTCTATTTTGGAATGGTTTTAACCATTTCACTCCGGGGCAGTTCTAGAGCTGGAACAAACTGCTAATGTCTATAATATAGCAAGACTCCATTAGAAGAAACAACATTACTAAGGTGAGTAATTTTTTCTTTCTTGACATCATCACAGATCTACAAGTTTCTCTTGGCCCGGCCTCGTTCGACCAGTTTGCTCATCGTCTGTTGTACCAGGTTGGGTGCCTGCCACTTGCTTTGGCAAGTCTGTTTCCATATAACCCCTTCTGTCAGGGTACTGGACAGCTCCATGTCTGGGAGGATTGGCAGTCCTTCCAGAGTCATAAAAGTAACAGTTCCAGTCTTGTTTTTCTTCAGCATCTGACTCCTGGCTCCACACAACTTTGACCTTGTCCTCACATAAAAGAAGTAAGGATGGCTGATCCAGTGGCATGAAGGGCTGAGGCAACTTTTGCCATGCCTTCTACCACACCAGCGACCCATGTTCGATGGCGAACAGGGGCGAGGGGACTGGGTGAGGATCAAGCAATTGCCTGGCAGCTTTCCTCTTTCGAATTGGGGAGGTTAGCCTACCCAACCTTTGGCTGCCACCATGTGGCAGTGTGGTGGTAGTGCGGGCATTGGGGGGGTGCTAGGCACTAGGCCAGGGGTGGTGGGAGTGAGGCCGTTCTGGCCAAGGCGACATACGTGCCTCCACACACATTGTAATGTCCTTGCTCTAAGGCTTGAGAGACTTAAGGGAAGACACTGGAGAAAACGGAAAAAAGAGCATCAGGGCAAGAACATGAAGCTTCACGATACAGAACAGGGGCTGAACCAAACCTTCTCAAGGAGGGGACTGCTGCCAGCCTACTCCAGTGTTCCGCCGAGCAGAAAAACCTATATGGAAAAAAAATTTGAGGGCACAGGTCCCAGTCTGGTTCTTGCCACTGTGCCTTGAGGCCTTTGGCTTCATATTGTGTGGAACTGGTGTCTGTGTTCCTCACTCCCTCCTCATCTTCCATTGGGTGGGGTGGGGTGGCGGAATAGTTTCCAGTTTTCTTCATGCAGGCTTGATAGCTTGTTGATTTCCGACACCCTGGCTGCCAGTAGGGATGTCTCGGAAGAACATTTTGGCTGTGAACTATGGCTTTGAGTCCTTCCAGGCATCTGCCGCCAAAACTCCATCCCTGGAATACTCATTTCTAACAGTGTTTCTTTGGCAGACACCAGAGTCTGTTTTACACAGACTCCATTATCGCCATCCCTCTGTACTGTCTGGTGCTGTGTGCAGTGCCTTTATCAAACCAGTCTTATGTAGGTTCTATTTAGGCGAAGACTTTGAGGTGATGCTCTTTGGTATTTCGGCTTCTGTGCTGGCCTTGGTGGTGTTCTCGCTGCAGGCCTTAGTACCAGAGTCACTGGCTGCCATCCCTGCTGCCAATGTCACTGCCAGCTTTAATGCTGACTGTGGTGCCTTTCATTGGACAAACCTGTGTTCTGTAGGTTTTTCTCTGGTACAGACTTCAAAGTGGAGCTGTCCGGTACCAGTTCCAGCCTCAGTAACTGCAACACTGTTGGCCTCGGTGCCACCTCAGTACTGGGGTCACTGCTGGCTTTGGTGCCAACTTTGGTGGCTGTCTTGGAGCCAGTGTTGGTGCCAGATCTGGAGCTGGCATTGGTGCTTACCATTGCAGACTTCACAGGGGTGCTTCTGGATGCCGTCCTCTGTGCCGAGGTTCCTGGCCTTACTTTCACCTAATTTGAGTTTTTTTTTCATGCAGTGTGCATCTTTCTTATTTATCTTGTATAATTTCTTACAACTCACATTTTGTTTGCCCTTAATTCTTTGCAATTAATGCCTTTTATGTTCAGTTTGTGTTATTGCGCATTTTGTTATTCTGTTGTATATGTAACATCACGTATTGTTTTTCTCGCATCGTGCATATTTTTCACACACTTTGCAGTTCCTTTCTTTCAAACCTGCATGATTTTTGCAAGCAATCTTTCGCTATTTTGACAGATAATTGCTATACTTCCTGCTCTAATTGTTGTTGTTGTTGCACAGACTCATGCTGTTTTCCCCTCTGGGCTTCCTGCTCACCACATCACACTCTTGGTGTCCTCGGGAAGGAAGCAGTGGTGAGGAGGATGACCAGCGGGGAGTGGGGCCACATCGGCAGGCTTTCAGGAGCAGCAGCAGCTGGGAGCCAATCGAAGAATGGAGGAGGCTCCCATCTTGAATTTTGGGCCAACCAGAGGAAGAGGCTGGCAGTTGTGAACCGGCGGGCTGGGCTATAGATTGCCTAAGCCCAGCTGCACTAGACAAACTACAGTTTACTTCTGTACCCAGTGTCACACCGTGGCGACCAGCTACAGGCTTAGCCCGAGGGCATAAGGAAGGAAGCTGGGAGGTTGGAGGAAGAGGCCTCGGGAGGAAGCAGTGGCAGAGCAGTTACGAGAACGACCATGTGGGGAGCAGGGCGCAGCAGGAGCTGGGAGCCAATCTGAGTGGGCAGGAGGCTCCCAGCTTGAATACCCCCCAGACCACCATTGTTAAATGGGCTGCAGGAACCACTCCCAGTGGGGTGCACCAGTGAGAGGAGTGGGGGGGGGGTGGAATACTCTGTTTGGGGGGGCACCAAAGAGTGCTTTGGTTTTTGACTGACTGGCAGCCGGCAGGATCATCTGTCTTACAGGGACAGAAACTGGACACTGAGGGCTGGGAAGTGAAGCATACTCAAGGTACTGTGCATGTAACAGGGTCAGCGCAGCTGCTATAGGATTGAGGTCCTACAGTATGAACACTCTGTGGCAGCTCTGTTGGGTGGAGTTGATTGTTTCTAGGGGTTATATACTTTGTTGGGCTGTTCATAGATTTATTGGGTGTGTTATTTGCTCCTAGAGCGTAAAATTATGTTGGGCTGATTGCACCTGTTCTGGGAGGTGGTTAATACTCTGCGCTACTGATCACAGCTGTGTTGGGTGGAGTTGATTGTTAAGGGGTATTTACTCTGTTGGTGCTGTTGTAGATATATTGGTTGGAGTTTTGTCCTAAAGGGTGATCCATTCTGTTGGGCTGAATGAAACTGTTTTGAGTGGAGGGTTGATTTGTACCTGGTGTTCAGTTAACCATAACTAATTCACCTGGGTACTAACATACTAGACGCCAGCAGAGTAGGCCTCTTGGCCTATCAAGTCTGCTCATGCTTCAGCACCCTGAATGGGTACCGTAGCTATCTACCTGGCTCCTGCCACTGTTACACAATCCCCAAGTCCCCCAAGGTAGCCATCCTCTTCTTCACCCCTTGTCTGTATCTATCCCACCCTCTCTTGAACCCTTCCACCGTAGCTGCCTCTACCAGCTCACCGGGCAGCGCCTTCCACGGATCCACCACTGTCTCTGTGAAGTACCTCCTCCTCCTTTCTCCCTTTATCCTCCCACCCTCAATCTTCCAACTGTGTCCTCTATTGATTCCCCCTTCTTCTGCCGAAAGTTCCCATCTTGGCTTAGTTTATTTACTCCCTTGAGGTACTTGTATACCTCAATCATGTCCCCCTGGTCCCTACTCCAGCAAGAAAAGATTGAGCTACCCTAGTCGCTCCTCGTATGTCATATCCCCCAGGCCCCGGATCATTTTGGTTGCTCTTTTCTGGACCCTCTCCAGGAGTTGGATGTCCCTCTTTAGGTGCAGCCTCCAGAACTGCACACAGTACTCCAGGTGTGGTCTAACCAGGCTGTTGTACAGCGGCAAAATCCCCTCCCTGTTCCTAGAGGTGTAATCCCCCTAGCAATGCAGCCCAGCATCCTATTTGCCCTTACCACAGCCCTCCTGCTCTGCTCCTAATTATCATGTTTACATCTACCAGGACTCCCAGGTCTCTTTCCCCTTTTGTGGCCTGCAGCTCTCTTCCCCCTCCCAAGGTATACACATAGTTGGGGTTTCCATGCCCTAGATGTAGCACCTTGCACTTGGAGGAGTTGAATTTCAGTTTCCAGATGCAGGGCTACGACAGGGCTCTAGAGGCGGGGCCGGGCAGTTACACTGTATCACAGCAAGGTCTTAGTGGGGGGTGAGAGGGGGAGGAGCGGGAGGCTATGGAACTGCCTGGGGAGGTGGAGGTTGGGGGAGTTTTGGGCAGCAGGACAGAGGCTGGTGTTACAAGAGGAAAGGGTGGGGTTGGTTCCAATAGAAGGGGGCTGATACAGGGTAGGGGCGGAGAGAAATCAGGACAGACAGACTAGTGAGCTGCAATGGCTGTGGGGTGGCTGTCTGGATGAGCACATTGTGGAGACTACAGGAATGCCCAATTTGCCGCAGCTTGAGAGATCTGAAGGCAGAGGAGAATGAGGGATGAGAGGGGAAGAGCGGCTGTATGTTGGACACCCCATTAGGCGTACAGGGAAATGGAGCCTGTGGGGTCTGTGAGGGGAAGGGGACGGGGAAACATAGTAGCAGTATGGGGCTGTGTCAGGGTGGCAGCAGAGGCAATGCCTGTAGTAGAGAGGCAGGTTCAGGTAATAGGTATGCGGTACTGGCGTCAGTGGCGGATGAGGATGGTGGGGCTCTGGGATGAAACAGGGGAGCATGAGGTTAGGGGAAATGCAGGGGACAACAGTCCAGATGAGGTGGGGATAGGAGATTGGGGGCAGGGTATAACATGTAGGGGAAGGGGGAGGGACAGGGCAAGGGCAACAGAGAGGGCGTGCAGCCCGGGGGGGGTGGAAGGCTACTTAGTGAGGTGGGTGGGTCATAGATGGTGTATTGGCTACTAAGGGAGAGGTGGCAAGTGTAGCAGGAAGAGCAGTCTGGTGGGAATTGGCGGGGGCGGTCCAGGCGCTCGTGAACAGGGATGGGCGGATGCTCATTGGAGTGATGGGAACAGTAGGAAGGGACAGGCAAATGGTGGGGAAAGAGGGGGCGGAGTTGTAGTGATAGGGGACTCTATCCCGGAGGGGATCAGATGGCATGGAAGGGGAGAACGACACAGTCAGATATGGGTGGAATCTGTACCGGGCTTGACAGCGGATAGGATGGGGCACTCTCTAATTAGGTGTGTGGGGGGGGGGGGACCTCACATGGTGGTGCACGTAGGCACTAATGACCTGGGGGATAGTACAGTGGAGTTGGTTAGGGAGACATTTGAGGAACTGGGGAATTTATATATGGAGACAGGGAGCTCAGTGGCCTTCTCAGAAGTGCTACCAGTACCCATGGTGAGCAGAGCGAGGAAGGACAGGATAATGGAGTTAACTTTTGGGTGATGTCTAACTCAGGGGTATGAGCTGGTGGGAGATTGGGGGAACACATGGGACAACAGCGTCCTGCAGGCAATGGATAGATTGCACTTGAGTAGGGTGGGACAGGGAGTCATGAAACATAAGCTGGAAGAATACATAGCATCCAGGGGGTTTTTAAACTAGGAAGGGGGGACATGTGTGGCTAGTATGCAAGATCACCAGGTAGGGGAGCTGAATGAGCTGACCCCCCATGGCAATGGTGTTGGCTGCAGGGGAGGACCGGAGGGGAGGGATCAGGTTGGGGGGGGCACGGGGTAGGGAGAAGGATGAAACTGGGTGGAGGGTGGTCTTTCTGAATACGAGGAGCTAGGGTAACAAAACAGCTGAGCTACAGGCTCTCTTAGCTGAAGGGATGGTGGATGTCGCGGCCATCGCGGAGACCTGGGCCACTTAAAACCAGGACTGGGATCTGGCAATCCCAGGTACAGAATTTATAGGAAGGGCAGAGGGGTGGGGAGAGGGGGAGGGGTGGCAATTTATGTAAAGGATGGGATTAGATGCACAAGGGAGGAGGGAAGGCCAGAGGCACTACAGATGCAGTTACTGGATTCTAGAGGTAGAGAACTGAGGCTGGGGGTGGTGTATAGGCTACCTGCTCAGTCCGAGGAGTTGGATAGGGAGTTAGCGGAACAGATTTGGTACGTATGGAGAAAAGGGAGTGTGGTGATCGTGGAGGACTTCAGTCTTCCTGGGGTGGATTGGGGAACCCCAGCCACCTCCAATGCCAGGGAGCAGGTACTCCTGGATGTGTTCCAGGATAGTCTTCTGGTGCAGATGGTCAGCGAGCCCACTTGGCTAGTTAATACACTGGACCTGGTACTATCGAATGGGGAGGCGGTGAGGGAACTAAGAGTGAAGGACCCACTAGCTGGGAGGGACCACCAATCGGTGTGGTTCACTCTCAGCCTGAGCAGGGAGTCTGTAGGTTCAGTGACAAGAGTGGTGGACTTCAGACGGGAGGACTTTGGGAAGATGTGGGAAATCTTGAAGAGGAGTGCCTAGAAGTGATTAGGCTGGGGATGGATGTGCAACAGAAGTGGGATATCATCAGACTTGGTCTGAGGGCGGCTACTGAAGCGTGCAC
Organism: Neoceratodus forsteri; assembly: GCA_016271365.2. Classification (NCBI taxonomy): domain Eukaryota; kingdom Metazoa; phylum Chordata; order Ceratodontiformes; family Ceratodontidae; genus Neoceratodus; species Neoceratodus forsteri. The sequence continues at coordinate 744,794,483 of CM028132.1, forward strand.
CAGGACTCTGAGCAAGAGGAGCAGGGCTAAGAAGCCATGTTGGATGAGCAGGAAGGTGTTGGAGGGGATGAGGGCTAAGAAAGCAGCTTTTTGGAGATTCAAGAGGACCTGGAGGGGGGAGGACAGGGAGATGTATGCCAGAAGGTCCAAGGAGGTAACCACGCTAGTAAGAGAGGCCAAGGCTCAGGGTAGAGGGACTTTTTTTAAGATATGAAAGGGGGGAAAAAGGAGCTGCAGGGGATAGAGAGGATCAAGAAGGAAGGGGGTGGGTGAAGAAGGGGCAGAACAGGCAGAAGCACTGAATAAATACTTCTGCTCTATGTTCATGAAGGAGTAGGGCAGTCTGCTACCTCCGTGGACTGGGTGGGGGAGGCTGACTGAGATCATTACGGAGAGCAGGGTACTGGAGGGTCTGAAGGCCTAAGGGTGGATAAGGCACCAGGTCCTGATGGCATTCACCCCACATTGTTGAGGGAGATGGCGGAGGTGTTGGCCAGGCCGCTGTCGGACCTGTTCACCAGCTCCCTGGACACAGGATGCATACCACAGGACTGGAGGATGGCTCATGTGGTGCCTATCCACAAGAGCGGCCCAAGGAGCCAGGCAACTACAGACCTGTTAGTCTCACTTCCATAGTAGGTAAATTTATGGAAGCGATTTTGAAGGAGAGACTGGTGACCTTTCTGGAGGTTAATGGGCTCCAGGATGGGCAGCAGCATGGGTTTGTCCCTGGGAGATCGTGCCAGACCAACCTGATAGAATACTATGACTGGGTAACATGGGAGCCGGACAGGGACCATGCAGTGGATGTCCTGTATTTGTACTTCAGCAAGGCCTTTGATTCAATGCCTCATGGGATGCTAGGAGGAAGCTGAAATACGTGGGGGTGGGGGCAAAGATGATTGACTGATTCATGAAGTGGCTGAAGGGGAGGCAGCAATGGGTGGTGGTGGGAACTCTCATCCCCTAGGCCAATGACGAGCGGTGTGCCGCAGGGCTCTGTGCTGGGTCTGGTGGTGTTTGAGCTGTTCATATCGTATATCTCAAACGGAGTTAGGAGCAGGGTCAGCCTGATCGCAGATGATACCAAGATAGGGGCCATAGTGGATGGTGTCGAAGGGTGGCAGGAGCTACAGGGGGACCTAACCAAACTGGAGGAGTGGTTGGCGCAGTGGCAATTGGGCTTCAATGCAAAGAAGTGCAGAGTTATGCACTTTGGGGCGAAGAACCCGAGGAGGGAATATTGGTTGGGTGGGGTGGGGCTGGATGTCACAGAGGAAGAGAAGGACCTAGGGGTGATAGTAACGGAGAGCATGAACAACTCTGCACAGTGCAGGAAGGCTGCAGTTAAGGCTAACAAGATGCTGGGGTGTATTGCAAGAGGATTCTCGTCTAGACATAGGGATGTGATCCTGCCCCTGTACAGGTCCTTAGTCAGACCACACTTGGAGTACTGCATGTAGTACTGGCGTCCGTATCTGAGGAAGGGTATCGGGTTGCTAGAGGGAGTGCAGCATAGGGCGACAAAAGTAATACAGGGGATGGAAGGCAAGTCCTATGAGGCCAGACTGAGAGACTTGAGTTTGTACATAGAAACATAGACTTTGACGGCAGATAAGGACCACTTGGCCCACCCAGTCTGCCCATTTCCCTACCTATTGGATAAGCTGCAGATTCTAGTTAACCAACAGCCTACTTCCTGCAACCCCCCACTATAATTGCCTTATGTCTGTCCCATGCATGTTTGAATTCCCCCACTGTTTTAGACCTCACAACCTCTCCAGGAAGGCGGTTCCATGCGTCCACCACTCTCTCCGTGAAAAAGAATTTCCTCACATTACCCCTGAGTCGTCCCCCGTCTAACTTTAAATTGTACCCCCTTGTTCATACACATCTCTTTTTCTGAAAGATGCTACCCTCCTGGACTTTGTTGATTCCCTTGAGGTACTTAAACGTTTCTATCATGTCCCCTCTGTCTCTCCTTTCATCAAGGGTGTACATAGTAAACGTTCAAGTACTTAAACTGGATCAACAGATCTGATACAGATGCGTTATTTAGGCTGAGGAAGGGAAGAAACACAAGAGGGCATCGGCTAAGATTGGAGGGGGGTAGATTTAGGAGAGAGATGAGGCGGCATTATTTCTTGGAGAGGGTGGTGTCAAAATGGAATATTCTACCTGAGGAGGATGTATCCTGTAGGACGGTGGGCAGTTTCAAAAGGGCATGGGACAGGGCACGGGGGCGGGGGGGGGATCTGGGCAAACAGTACTGAGAAATCTCTGGAGGTGGGAGTGGGGTAGGGCAGCTGCACTTTAGGGGTGCTAGCTGTGCACTCGAGCAGACTTGATGGACCATGAGGCCTGTTTCTGCTGGCAAGTTTGTATGTATTCATCTCTGCTGTGCTACTGTGACAGTAGTGTTTATTTACCTGCAAGTCTGGGTCTCCTGGGGATTGCGTTGCAGGTTTTTGGTGTACTGTTTTCCAATCCCGGTTGCATGACTTGAGGTACATTGTTGCCTTGCTTGGAGTAATGCTCCTTGTTATTTAAGTTTTATTAACTTTTCCATTATTAGATATTACAACGTATCAGTCCTGGCCAGAGTGGGATTCCACTCCATGGAGTTACAGCACTAAATATTTTTTTCTTGGGAAAAAAAACAAAAACAAAAGAGAGAAGATATATAACAAGAATCCATCAGGTTTGTATAGTTTATGGAATTACAGGAGGTATCTTGTTTATCTTTAGTGCATATCAATAGTTACAAACCAGAATTTTCTTTTTTTAACTTTTTTTATGCTCCCAGGACCAGGGCATCTCTTGGAGGTGCCCTCTCGACTGCGACGCTGCCACTCACCGCCTGAAGACTTTCCCTTCCAGCATCTCCCCCCCCCCGGATCACTCCCCGGGGAGGGCCCGCCTCTCCTACCTGGTGGTCTTTTTGAAATTAGAGGGTCTGTCTGGTGGGGGGCTCTGCCAACCATCAGGGAGAAGGCCCGGCATTGGGGAAGTGGGTGCCGGTCACAGGAGCCCTCATCGCCTCCCTGGTCCGTGTTTTTTTTTTTTCCTTCCATGATGGTTTCCCATGGAGCTTGGACGGCAGTGATGTCCTGGCACTTACGTGCACGACATCAGCCGCAGCTCCGCCCCTGCTTCTACGCATGTTCTTTGTGCTCGCCCCCGACTACACCGGGGGGGCCTCCCATAGTGGCACAGATCTCTGATCCCTCCCCGTGAAGGGAGAGCAGTCCTCCGGATGCTCAGTCCCTTCCTGTGTGTCACGAGGTGTGTCGTCCAGTGCCTCAACCCTCAGCGCCACTGGGCCAACCTCAAACGAGAATGTTCTAATTCTGACTAATCTACTGAATGCTAAAGTGATTACATTCACTTTTTAACATTACTTCTGTTATTCCATAATATAATCACTTTCCTAATTATCTACTACAAAGAAAACTGGGAAATATTTCAGGGTAGAGATAAAGAACTTGGATTAGGGAGTAGTATTACTGCTAAGGGGAAAGGTAGAGCCCTAGCAAGGTGAATGTCGCCATTTCTGCTATATGTTTACTATCCTGCATCCTGAGGTGTGAGCTGATCTTCTGAGGTGATCTCTTTCTCTCCGGCTGAGGTCCCTGATCACCTGTTGGCCAATTGTTTTGTGCCCCAGCTTCTGCTATGTGGCAGCATAGGGTCCTTATCCTTTTGGGAAAGGAATTTGAGAGGATTAGACTTTGGAAGAATCCTCACTCCAGCTACCTCGTTTTCTGAGGGTTCTGTAAGGCCTCTTGTGCCCCTTACCCTGTCCTTCGGGCACACTGCATTGCTATTCCATTGTTCTTCCCCTGTGGGGATGGTTTATCCTTGTGTTCCCACTAGGATTTTTCATTTGTTAACTGCTATGCCTAAAACACTTTGAAAATTGTAACCAACCAAAAATACTTAAACAGAAAATGATAATTGTTTTATGTGTTCCACTTTCTCAGCCTTTTAATCTTTTGCCATGTGGTGAACTGATTAGAAATTATTTCAGCCACATAGGAAATATCTTGGCATTTGGTTGCATTGCCAATGGCTAGGGAGAACAAAGCATCCTTGTTTGCCTTAAGGTGTATCCTGTCCTTGGTCTCGCGTGGTGCGGTAGCTATTTTTGATGCAGTCTGTCTGTATGGCATATACACTTCATGGCTACTTCATTGTTGCCTATACCTCAGGTGTGCACTTTTCTCTCCAAGCTGCCTGTATGCAAGCAAACACTGGTTGGCTATTGCATAGCTGATAGGGTATTGAGGCAGGGGGCACCAGACAAGAGGTTTCTTCAATGTGTCTGAGGTTGTCTACTGGTTGGTAACACTTGCTATTTGCCTTAGATGGAGGTCTTTGTAATACTATGCCCTCTAGGTTCGGTCTTCTGCTGCAAAGCCCTAATGTCTCGGGCGCATTTTGTCTTCTACAGTGGTGTGGGAGCTGCTACAGTCAACAACTCTCCAGTCCCTCAGGATTGCCCACTGCAACAGACTCTGCCTGTGGGGAGGAATCCCAGTCGAGATCGAGGTCCATCAGGTTGATACTAACATTGACATCAGTTGGGTTTTCCCACTTCCTCAGAAGACTGTCAATGGCATCATCGGGGGAAGAGTATGATGCCATAGTAGCATTGGGCTATTTTGTGTCCAGGGCAGGGTAGTCCTGTGTTATTTCCCTTCAGCCCTATCTTGGGTGCCAGGTATATTCTAGGCCTCCATGGGAGGTTCCACTGTCTGCTGTCCTGCCTGCTCTACCATTTGTGGTAGAATCCCCCTCTTGCAGTTGTGGAAGGAGGGGGGAGGGGCAAGAAGGAGTTGCAGTCTGGTCTCTGGTTGCCCAGGCTTCTGCTGGTGGTTGTGGTTCACTCTGATGGGTGGGTGTCCATGCTCCCTGTATGATGATGGAGGGAAAAAAAGTGGCAGCCATTCAGAGGGGAAATGAGTCTTTTTCAATAACAACTGCTGTTTCTTTATGGGACTGGGATCAGGCTCATCAGCTAGCCACTAGACCACCAAGTATTTACAGCAAAATGAGAGCTTGGGCAGGGGTGTCTGGCACTGTGCTTGACTTGAGGGGATTGGATGGAGAGAGACGCTATTTACAGCACTAATTTCTTGCTGTTTTACCCTCCCCAAAAATAATGATCAAAACCATAACTTGTGTAATAACAAAAATAATACACATGTTAAGTGATGATTTTGACCAATTTTGTTAAAATCTGCATGAAATTGAACATACGGAAGTGCAGTTAGTGTGCAGTGTAGAATGTAGAGCAGTTGCTAGAGGTCTCACTTCATTGATGCCATCACATGGCACAATGACAGTTATTTTAGAGAACAGTCAGGGCATGCTTTTCAAAACAGGAGTGTTTTTGTTTACATGTTTAAAGTGCTACAAAACTGAATTTTTGTTTAATGCATTTTTAATATCAGTATAAATGACAGCCTTTCCTGTTCAAGGCTGTGAAGCCATTTTTTTTTTTATTATTCGATGAAAACATGAAGTTTGGGTATCCTGTAAGTTCACAGATGATAGTAAGCTAGACAAGGGTGGTAGATTCCACCCCCCCCTTTGAGGAGGGGAACAAACTTCAGGAACACCTAATCAAACTGGGTGATTGGTCCAACTCCTGGCGCCTCAGATTCAATGTAGCCAAATGCAAGGTGCTATGTTTGGGGAGGAGAAACTGAGCTAGGACCTACAGACTGGGTGGGGTTCATCTTGCAGCAGTCTTGGAGAACAAGGACCTGGGGGTCATAATAGACAAGGGGCTAAAGTAGGACAAGCAGTGAGTGGCCCCTGTCAAGAGGACCATCGGAATGATGGAGTGCATCAAAAAGAGGGGACCATCAGAGCAGGGTAAGTAATCCTGTCACTTTATAAGGCCCTGGTCAAGTCCAACCTGGAGTACTGCATTTAGTTTTGGTGGTCTCAATACAGAAAGGACACTGAGGCAGTCAAGATGGTGCAGCATTTGGTGACCAAGATTATGAGGGGTATGGAGGACAAAAACTGAGAGACTGAAGACCTTTAATATGTTCATTCTGGGGAAAAGGAGGCTGAGAGAGGACATGATTGCAGTCTTTTGCATGCTTAAGAGTATAAACAAAATTGTACAGTTGTAGATGTTTGAGCTGATGCTCTGCTACAGGATGCAAGGATATGCCCTGAAGCTCCCGTAATAAATTTGGGGGTAATGTTAGGATGTACTTTTTTCTTCCAGAGAGAGGCCATCGTATGGAACAGCCTACCAGTGGAAATGGCGGGCATGAGGACAACATGGGTCTTGGAAGTAACCCTGAGCAGCCGGCTGGCTGGCGCAGTGGTAGCACTATGGCTTGTGGCACTGACGACCTGGGTTCGGGAACAAACTTGTGCAGTCGGAGGGTTGGCCAGGGGAGGAGGTTCAAGCATCTAGCAGGCTGTTTTCCTTCTCCAGTGAGTGGGGTGGCTTGGAGTCCAGCATTAGCCTGACTCCTAGCTGTGGCTCAGATAGGGCATTGGAATCGCTCATCAGGGTAAAGTGTGTCAGGAAGCCAAGCATACCATGCTCTGTAGTGTGCGTGATGCCGTCATTGACTATTTGCACGTCGCTTCTTGGGGTGGGAAGAGAAACACAAGGAAAATCCTGGTCGGCAGGGTGACTCCGACTACCCACAGGCCCCGCACTCATCGACTAAGTGCTGTCGTGGAACCAGATCTATTTCGAAGCAGGGAGGGGGGCCCCACAGGGAGGGGAGGAGAGGTAAGCCCTATAGGAACACACTGGCAGGTAAAACCTACAGATGTTGGGGTGACGGGGCTGGGGTGGTTGGAATGAAGAGGGCCACCTGGTGATCAGGGGGATAAACAGCACTAACTGCAAAAAAAAAAAAAAAGCCTGGGCACATTTCTGCTTACCAAGGGGATTGATAAGTACCCTAGATAGTAGACTTTGTAGGGAATCCCTGTAAACTGGTACGTGTTTACAGAGCATACTCATTTCATCTTTGCTTATGAGGCAGGGGCGAAGAGGAGTCATGCTGGACCTAGATTCTCTTTCAGTCTGAAATTACTATAGTCTTGTGTAATAAACAGTGCTGCCCACCACGATGAAACACTCTGTGATTAAGATGTTATACTTTCCTGTGTGACAGAATGGAGTTAAGGCCATTGGATTATGTTGTCATCCAGTAGTATACTGCAAGATGTCATTGGTGGAGCTGATATGAGTGCTTCATCCTTGCTGGTGGCTCCATATGTTAATAGTAACATAAACCTAGTGTACTATATGTTGCAGTTTCTTTTTAGACAAAGCACACACGTACTGTATTTGTGTCTTTATTATATCTTACTTTGAGATACAGCTCTTGCAGCAGGTTACAATATTAGGACTGAAGCCGGCAGGCGTCAGGACCCCACAGAAATCTTCTAGCTAGCAGTCTTCAGTGGGGACCGCCTCCGACGTCGGTCCGGCCCCCGACGTCAGACGTAGTACATAAGGAGGCGGTCCCGCCAGAATCCCCAGTTCTTTCCCGCCGTCGACTTGCATGTCTCGACCCTTCTGTCTGTTTCTAGCGGCGCCTGGAAAAGTTCTTTTTCCGACTTGGAAACCTTTTTTCTCATCGATCGTCTGCCATCTGATGTCCTCTCCAACCTCCGCGGAAGGCCATCCATCAAAGTGCGCCTGTGGGAAGCAAATTCCCTTTAAAGACCCGCATTCGGCCTGCGTGTGGTGCCTAGGCCCGGACCACGACACCTGGGCCTGTTCCTTCTGTCAGGGATTTAATAGCCGGACCGGATCCGTCATGAAGGCCTTCAAGCGTACCTTCTTGAAGAGAGAGTGAAGGCCATGGATTCTGCCTCCAAGGGGGAATCGTCTGAGAAAGCCTGGCGGCACCTCGAAAAGCACAGGGAGAGGGTGAGATCAAAATCCCCTTCTAGGGCTTCCGACTCCCGTAGCTCCGGCTCCCGGTCCGACCGCTTCCTTTCCCGGGCCCGCTCTCAGCCTCCCCCGGTCGCGGTCAAGTCATCTTCGGGTTCCTCTACTCTTCAGCCTGTTAAGACCTCCAGGCCTTCTTCATCTGCTTCCAAGGTCTCGCCGAGGTCAGGGGACCACCACCACCACAAGTCCGGCTCCCGCCACTCGGCTCCCGACGCCCGATCAGTCTCCTTGCCCCTCCACCCCAGCAGACCCGAGGCTGACTTCGCTCAAAGGGCGTCGGCCAAGCATCATTGGTCCGGGACCTGGCGACTGCCAGGCGCCCGTTGCGGTCAGGCCTTCTCCACCTCGGGCGCTGGCCGGGGGACGACGCCGCGATCCAGTAGAGAGAGAACACCCACGCCACCTACCGGCGCCGGCCAGGAGGCGCTACGGAGGAGGAGGAGCTGACTCAGCCAAGACCAGGCGGGCGAACCCGGTCCTGTCGAACCCCACAGGGAGCCCTCCCCAGAACCAGAGACTCCTGGGGAGCCGACGCCGGAACCCAACGACCGACCACCGGTGCCCGGCCCGTCGTCGGGCCTCAGTATTTTAGAGGTCAAGGAGTTATTCACCTATTGGTGGGATACCATAAAGAAAGACGTGGTTCCCACACCACCTCCTCTTCCTCCTCCTCCACCACCCGTGACTCCACCAGCTCCAGCGCCCCCCACCCCATCCGGGGCAGCAGGCTGAGCACCTTACCCCCAGGAGCCTGCGGAACCTCCTAGGGGTAGACCAGACAAGAGGAGACCTTTGTCCAGATCTTCTTCAGGGTCACCCAGCCCCAAGAGGCCTAGAAGACGCCGCCGCTCACCTTCGACGGAGGACTCGGGATCGGATTTCTCAGACGGATCCAGATCCCCTTCTCCCATCAGCGTCCTCTCTCCGGACCCACGTGAGCTCCCAAGATCTCCTCCGGATGACCCATCGTTCTCAGAGATTATGAGGCATATCCAGGAGAACATGGGCTGGAACGCAGAAGAACTTGACCCCGAGAGGCTACGCCTTGCCCGTTATCTTCGGCAAAAGGATCCAAAGCCTGTGGTGGTACCACCCTTGGTGGACACCTTCGTGGACGTCACCAAGGCAGCGTGGAAACGTCCACACTCACTCCCAGCAATGCCGAAGAAGGCTGACCGCAAGGCCCCTAGGGAGGACCAGTACTTGGCATCCCATCCTCTGGCCGATTCTCTGGTCATCACAGCCTCACATGACCGGTCCCAGAGGCCGCAACATTTGAGCACCCTGCCACCGGACCCAGAGTCCAAGCAACTGGACGCTATGGGCAGGCGCACGTATGCAGCCGCTACCTGCGCCATTAGGTCCCTCAACTATCTAACCCACATGGTCCAGTTTCAGAATGCCTTGTGGGAGCAGTGACTGGATCTGGCAGAAAAGATGCCAGAAGGTGAGCAGAAGGAGGAGTTGCTTCAGCTCCTCCGCATAGTTCAGACATGGGAACCCAGGTGCTGCGAGCCGCGTATGGTTCCGTTTATTCGTCGGCCAGAGCGGCAGCCTCAGGCGTATGCCTCCGGAGACACTCATGGCTTCGTGTCTCCGGATTTACCCCGGACGTCCAGGAAAAACATTCTGGACGCCTCGTTCCATGGAGAAGTTCTGTTTGATGAGTCCTCAGAGAAGGTTCTCACCAAACTTCAAGAGGCCGGGAAGGCGGTGCGGTCTGTCCAAGCCATGTACAGACCCAAGCTCGGCTCCTTTCGCAGGAACCAGAGCCGTTTTCGCTGCCGGATGCAGAGACAGCAGTCCCACACCGGCCCGCAACAGAGGGGCTCCTTCTCCCGAAGAGCCCAGGGGAAGTCGTCCGCAGGCCGAGGCCAATGCCCTGCCAAGTCTGCCAAGCCTGCAGGACCCTCAGCCGCCACAGCATGACTCCTTCCGGGCCCCCGGCCCTCAGGATCAACGGGACACCAAGGTCGGGGATCGTATTGCAGACCACCTGCCAGAGTGGCAGTCTATAACCACTGACAGGTGGGTTCTTCGATTGGTCGAACAAGGCCACTTTATAGAATTCGTGGACAAGCCACCCACAAGGCTTCCTCTGCTATCCCGTTACTCGGGTCAGCACAGATTGCTCATCAGGCAAGAAGTACTTGTGCTCCTACAAAAAGGAGCGGTGGAGTACGTCCCGGAGAACCAGAGAGGAACTGGCTACTATTCCCACTTCTTTCTGGTTCCAAAGAAAACAGGGGACCTCCGTCCAATATTGGACCTCAGCGACCTCAACATGTCGAGTCGCCTACAAGCGTTGCATGGTGACCCTCAAGGGCTCATTCCCATGCTGAGAAAAGGGCAGCCTTTCGTCTCTGCTGGACATGCAGGGCGCCTACCTGCACATCCCCGTAGCTCAAGTGCACAGGAGGTTCCTGCGCTTCGAGTTTCTTGGCCACCACTTTCAGTCCCGGGCTCTTCCTTTCGGACTGTCATCGGCTCCCAGGGTCTTTACCAAGTGTATGGCAGTCGTGGCAGCGTCTCCAAGGAGACAGGGCCACTATGTGTTCCCGTACCTGGACGACTGGCTTCTCATGGCCGCCTCCAGAGAGGCGCTGTTGTTGGCTATCCAGAACACCCAAGCTCTTTTTCAGTCACTGGGCATTCTTATCAACTCCGAGAAGTCTCTCCTGGTACCGTCCCAGCAGCTGCAGTTCATAGGCGCAGTTCTGGACACCGTCCAAGGGAAAGCCTTTCTTCCTGAGGATAGAGTGGAGCGCATCAGGTCCCTCATCAGGGACCTCTCAGCGGAGAAGAGTGTCCCCACCAGACTGGTCCTTCGCCTGCTCGGACACATGGCTGCGGCCATTCCAACCGTCCCTGTGGCAAGGCTCCACATGCGGGTGACTCAGTGGATGCTCAAAGTGCAGTGGGACCAAAGGCAAGACCACATGCAGCAGCCGGTCAGAATCACGAAAGCCATGATTCGGGACTGGCAATGGTGGCTAGACCCAGGGACACTCTCTGCGGGTGTTCCGTTTGCAGCGCTGTCCACGGAGGTAATCCTTTCCACAGATGCCTCAGGGCTGGGGTGGGGGGCACACCTGAACGGGGTGAGGTCCCAGGGAACGTGGACCCCTCAAGAAGCTCACCTCCACATCAACATTCTGGAGATGAGGGCAGTCCTTTATGCCCTGCAGGCCTTCCAGTCAGAAATCCCGCCGAGTACTCTTCTGCTTCAAACAGACAATATGGCGGTGATGTATTACCTCAACAAACAAGGAGGCACACACTCTTATCCCCTTTGCAGGGAAGCTATCGGAGTGTGGGATTGGGTAATCCGACACGGCATGAGCCTGATTGCAGTTCACGTTCCTGGAGTGGACAACACAATCGCAGACGGCCTGAGTTGTTCCCAGGCCAGAGTCGACGAGTGGGAACTTCTTCAGGAGGTAGCAGAGGATCTGTTTCTTCAATGGGGCACTCCAGAGTTGGACTTATTCGCTTCCCCATCCAATGCAAAACTGCCCAATTTTTGCTCACTAGATCCAGGGCCTGGTGTTTTCTGGCGAGACGCATTGTCCCTCTCCTGGGCGGACAGATTCTTCTATGCTTTCCCTCCCTTCCCGTTGATCCAGAGAGTTCTTCTCAAACTGCGCAGGGAGCATGCAACAATGATCCTGGTAGTGCCTTTCTGGCCCAGACAGATCTGATTCCCCATGCTGACCCAGTTGTCCCGGGAACCTCCACTCCCGTTGCCCTTCAGCTCCCACCTGCTGTCTCAAGAGGGGGGTTCGTTAGTCCATCCAGACTTACGCTCACTGAACCTAAATGCTTGGCTCCTCGAGACATAGCCATTATGCAACACGGGGTCTCGCAAGAGGCGGCGGAAGTTCTTTCTGCTGCCAGAAAGCCGGCAACGCATACGACGTATGCCATGAAATGGTGCCGATTTTGCCTGTGGTCTCAGGCACGCGGCCTTTCCCCCTTAGATTGCCCAGAGAAATCAGTTCTGGAATACCTGCTTTCCCTCTTTCACTCAGGCCTTGCCTACTCTCGATCAAAGTTCACCTCTGTGCGATTTCAGCCTATCACTATCCGATAGGTCAACACACAGTGGCACAACTCGATGCCTCTCGTGATATCTTGAGGGGGGTGTTACACCTTAGGCCACCCATCAAGGATCCCGTCCCTCCTTGGGACCTACTCTTCGTCCTGGAGCAGCTTACGTTGCCCCCTTTTGAACCTGCCGCAGATTGCGAGCTGTGTTTTCTGTCGTGGAAAACGTTATTTTTGGTTGCTGTCACGTCAGCAAGGAGAATTTCTGAGCTACACGCTCTTGTGTGTAAGGAACCTTATTTAATTTTCCACCAGGACATAAATCCTAAATTCCTGCCTAAGGTGGTCTCTGCCCTTACTCTTAACCAGGACATCGATCTGCCTGTGTACTTCCCCAGGTACACCAATAGGGGAGAGGCATTGCTTCACACCCTAGATGTTCACCGCTCCTTAAGATACTACTTGACCAGGACTAAACAGCATCGTAGCTCCGAGCAGCTGTTTATATCCTTCGCTGAGAGGATGTTGGGCCAACCAGTCTCAAAACAGACCCTTTCCCGCTGGCTTGTCCAGTGCATTTCGTTTTGTTACAACAACAAACAGAAGCCCCTTCCGGGCTCAGTCCAGGGCCACTCGACTAGGGGGGTGGCTACTTCCTTCGCAGCACTGAGGAACGTCTCCACCTCAGCCATTTGTGCTGCAGCTACTTGGAGCTCAGTACACACCTTCATTAGGCATTACAGCCTGGACATTGCCTCACGGCGGCGAGACGGTTTCGGCCTTGCCGTTCTACAGGGTCTCCTGTCCTAGAGTCAGGATTTTTTTCAAGATCTTTCCATTATGCCTCCTCCCAGAATGCCTAGAGGCGCTATTGCTTGGGAATCTGTCCTAATGGTGTAACCTGCTGCAAGAGCTGTATCTCTGAAGTAAGATAGTACAGTTACGTAGGAACTTACCGTAACAGTAGATCTTCGAGAACAGCTCTTGCAACAGGTACCTTCCCGCCCACCATTCCCCCTTGGAGGAGGTACGGCCTCACCAGGCCTTGGCAGGAGCTTACGCTCTTTTCTTCTTCTGATGACGGATCCTCGGTCTCCACTTCTGATGTCATCCAGCAGCCGGAAGTCTCTGGTGGGAGAACTGGGGATTCTGGCGGGACCGCCTCCTTATGTACTATGTCTGATGTCGAAGGCGGTCCCCGCTGAAGACTGCTAGCTAGAAGGTTTCCGTGGGGTCCTAACGCCTGCCGGCTTCAGTCCTATTGATGTAACCTGCTGCAAGAGCTGTTCTCGAAGATCTACTGTTACGGTAAGTTCTTACGTAACTGTACTATCTTCTCTGATGAACAGTTCTTCCCATAACTATTGTGATCTTGTGCAAAAATGTGCATGTATTTTCTTTAGGTATGGTATATGTAAGCAATAAGACATGACGGGGTGTGCATTAGACAGTTCTAACACACGACTAGGGGACGTAGTGAGGCACGAGGCCACAGGCCGAGTGTGTCCAGTCCCCTAGCCGTGCATTAGAACTGTCTAATGCACATCCCCGGAGTGGCTTATTGCACTTATAAAATGGTTCTGTGTATTCTAAATGGGGTTTATAGTTTTAGCTATGCATTAGACACTTCTAACGCATGACTAAGGACCAATCAGATTGCTTGAAATCCTTTGCCCATTTTATAAAATAAATCTAGACTGATATAGATAAGTTAGCATCAATATATATATTTTTTTTTTAACTCCTTAAATTCTGTTTTTTTTTTTTAAAGTTAAAGGGTACTGAAGCTGAAAAGGCTGAATGGGAAATGACCAAATCTCAACTTCAGCAAATTGTAGAAGAAAGCAAGGAAAAAACACAGAAGCTTGAGACAAATTTGTTAGAAGCAAAAAGCCTATATACAACAGCTAATGAACAACTTAAAGAAATCCAGGGACAGTATGATGCCTTGGAGAAGAAGTACAACAAGGCAAAGAAGTTACTAAAGGATTATCAACAGAAGTAAGTGTTGAAATAGAATAGTAGTTTGAGTAAGCACTATATTATTAAATCAAATCTTAACAGCAAAAATTAATCCATAGCCACACACATTGCACCATTCCTGCTCAAGCAGGAACACTTAGACTCAAACTACAACTGTGTGACTGCCTTCACCTCTTCTGTGCAGTTTTCACCAACTGTCACATAATTCTTGTCCACCACGGACATTGGCTGCACCCTGGATCTACTCTGCATTTTTTACTTTTTTAATTCTGTTTACCATGTAGTTTTGATGCTGACGTTGCTTTTGGTTCCTGTTTGGTTCTGGCACCACCAGAACACTGAATTAACATAAATTTATATCCTCTGTATAGCTCCTCATTCTCAACTGGGAAGGTATATTTCTCTCTCTGTATGTGTATATATGTATATAATCATCTGTGTATGTGTATATACATATACACATACTGTATATTATAGGGGCACAGCTGTGCCCCTTTAGTTAGGGTTGAGTAGCCTGTTTAATGTTGAACCTCAAATTTGCACTTTAATAACTTTGCAACCGATCAATAAATTTGCACAAAATTTGGTATGCGCTGTCCTGTGAGATAAATCTCTTGATGTGGCAAATTTTGTTCTGGTCGGACGTGCGGATTCTGAGATCCGGTAGTGGGGGAAAAAGTCACAATTTTTTGCTCATCACCTTGCACCCAGATGGTGTGGCATTTTGTTTTGAATTTTTTATGGTAGAAAGAACTTGGGTAACAGAACTGCCACTGTTTGGTGCAAAAATACTAAACAGTTACAAAGTTAAGTTTTTAAGTAGGAAGTTCATTTTGTAGGATAGATGTGTAAAGTTCTACAAAGGATTTGATCTAGCGAAAAAGGATTGTCTTTCAAAAGCGTTTTCTTTTTTGCGAGAACAAAATCCTTTTTCATAAGAAAATTCCTTTTTCACAAGCTACTTTCTTGTTTTTTTTGTTTTTTTTTTACCAACTAAAAAAAGTGGAAACATAAAAATTCTGTAATTTTATAAAACAAACACCAGAACCTAGTTAAGCAGGCCCCCCTTTAGCTAGATTCTGTTTTTTTACAGTTAGTCCCAGAAATACTTTTCTAGGATCGTGGATATGTTGTTCATCCACACTTATTGGCATGTTCCTTTCCTTTTTAAGGATCACCGGAAGTCTTCAAGCTGGCTCCTCCCACACACCTGGGTGGTATAACCCTCGGCTCCACCCCATGACGCCAGATCTTCGTTTCGGCTGGAAGATTCAGGTTGCCTCCTTCGTGCTCCCACATTTTGTAGGCACTGGCTTCAAAACCTTCGGTTATTCCAAAAATTTGTCTCGTTCACATTAGCGATCGCGACTTCTTATCTTCGATTATGGAAGACAAGTCTTCCCCTGGATTTCGCTGGTGTTCATGAGGCCAGAAAATGTCGCTCACCGATCCCCACACTGCTTGTGTCTGTTGCTTGGTCGTCGACCATGACACCTCATAGTGCGATTTTTGTCTTGCATTTCACCCTAACGTCCTGGACGACTGTCTCTCATGCCTGAAGTTGTGGAGGCCGGAAAAACGGAACCATCTGGTGAAATCTAAGGCGGTTCAGTGGGCGGTTTCCGCAACCGTGGGATCCGCTGTGCAATTGGAAGCATGCAAGCATTCGGGAGAGCGGCTGCGTGCTGGGAATCTTTACACTTCGAGCTTCTTCGTTCTGCTCAACCTGGGCTCCATCTTCTCGGGTTCCTTCCGAGAGTTGTGCCAGTCTCTCCCGACTAAGGGAGAGGGTCCTGTGAACACGCACTACTCTCTGTCCCATAAGCGGGAAAAGCACCCGGGATCGTCTTCGTCTCTGCGAAGACGTACTTGGGATCGGGAGAGATCTTGGTCCCAGGAAACTACAGTCTCGACTTCGGTGGAAATTGCCTCTCCGGCCACTGGCTTCTCGGCTTGCAGTCTGGCCTGTCGACCGAAGTGTTGATCAACAAGGTTGAAATAATCATTGTCCCGATCAAGCCATTGTCGCCGACTCCGGTCAATGATTCTCTGTCGGACTCCGGTCCTTTCTTTCCCTGACGTGGAGACCCAGCCTGCTGGGAATCCCAGCGAGGAAGTGGTCCTGGTCCTGCCGGTGTCTCCCGAGCGACCGAATCGGCCGTCCGATCTCGATCAAGGTCTAGAACTCCCTTGACTGACAGGCTGAGGAAGAGCCACAAGCGCTCAAAAAAGAGGCGACGCCATCGGTTGTCCTCGTCCTCCTCACATGAGGAGAGGCTCCGTCGGAAACTCCATTGTTATGAGGACCTCATGTGGCAACAGCTGATTTTGTCCAGTCACTAGCCGACCCCGGCTTCTACCTCGGCCATTACTTGGCTTTCACCTCCTTTGGAGCTAATTAAATTGGCTCCCCCATCCACGGTTCTGGTGAAACCTTCGATTCGGCCTAAACTGGTCTCTCCACCAATCGTGGTGGAGCCACTGCCCAATCAGCCTGTGGGAGGGACTCCTTCTAAGGAAGATAGACCAGACACCGGGCTTCCCCGGCGTCTTTCAGTCACTGTCACCCCGGACTGCCCTCGGTGGGTTGAAGGTGACCTGGGCAGTCAACCGTTGTATCCGGATTCCTCTGATTCGGATGAGACCGGCCTACATTCTTATCCTGGGGACGGCAAATCGGCTGGTGGGATGGAGATGGAGGAAGGTCCTTCATCCTTTCAGGGCATTCTTCACCTCATCTCAGAATCTACAGGGATGTCCCTGGAACCTATCCAGAAAAAGGCGGAGTACCCTGTCATGGCCATCCTCAAGAGAGGGGATACCACGACGGAGGCCTTTCCTGTGGCTGAGGCCATAGTTGGACCGGCCTTAGAACTTTGGCAGTGCCCAGCCTCCTGTCCAGCTCCATCTGCCCACATGGCCCACAAGTATGTGGTCCCTTGTGGGGTTCACAGAGCACCCTCCAGCCAAGAGCCTGGTGACCGCCTCTGTGTTCAGGCGTACTGGCAGTTCTGCCGACACTGACTGACCTCCCAAAAAAGAATCCAAACTCTTGGATCATTCGGCTTGAAAGGTCTGTGCGGCCTCATCTGTAGGCCTTTGTCAGGCAAGTTTGGCATCATCATGGCACACTTTTCCCATGCCCTCTTGGGGTCTTTGGATGAAGTCCTCCCACACCTCCCCATGGATATGCAGACCATGGTCAAGCAGGTCTGTGATCAGGGCTGGGCTGTTGCCAAACAGCAGCTTCAGACAGTCCTGGACATTGGGGATGCTTCTCGTCGCAGGGCTTGGGTGAGAGACTCCTCTTTCCCAGCAGATACTCAGCACAAACTGGCTGATGTGCCTTTCCTGGGCACTGACCTTTTCGACCCACGTGTGGCTGGTCACCTTCAGCGTATTGAGCAGTCCAGTGCCACGTTGGACGCTACTTCTGCTAAAGGTTCTTCGGGCAAGAAACAGCAGAAGAAGAAGCCTTTTCGGCACTCTTCACCTCTGGCACAGCAAACCTCCTTTCAAGGAGGGCAGCGGCAACAGCAGCAGCAGGCTCAAGCTTGGCACCCCAGGCCCTCCCAGGCCCATAAAGGAGGCTACGGTTCAGGTCTTGGATCCTTCTCTTCCAAGCCTGCTCAGTGATGGGGCAGGGGCTGCCACCGCCTCTCCCCTCACGCCAGCTCTGGGTCCTCCCGTAGGGGGCCGGCTCTGCCACTTTCTTTCCACCTGGTCCGTTATCACCACGGACAGGTAAGTTTTGGAAGTGGTTGGTCAGGGACTGCCTCTGGAATTCGAGTGGCACTCTCCAAGCCGAGCCCATGCCCCTCAGGAGGAAAGAGTATCCGTCCATACTCAGTCGGCTCTATGAGACAACATCGCTCAGCTCCTCCTCAAGGAGGCAATAGCTCCAGTGGCAGATTCTCCAGCACACCCAGGCTTTGTCTCCGGGTACATAGTGGGAGGTTGGGTGGGTGATGCGGGTGTGATCAGCGGTGGACTTTTTTTTTTTTAGGTTAAAAGGACAGAGGGACGGTTTTCTTATTTACAGCTTGAGTGGAACATGGGAGGGTGGGGTGCCACTAACCACAAAGTAGTATAAAGTTATTATAAATATGGGTATCGTAGGGTGGGGGTGCCACTAGACATGAGGTTTATAATTTATGGGGATAGGGGAGGGTGGGGATGCCAGTAACCACCAATGCTGTACTAAATTATTATAAATATGGGAGGGTGGAATGTGCCACTAACCACCAATGGGGTACTAAAGTATTATAAATATGGGGATCGAAGGGTGGGGATGTGTCACTAGACACAAGGGCTATACAAAAGTGAAATAAATATGGGCATTGGAGGGTGGGGGGAGGTGCCACTAGACACCAAGCTTATAATATATGGGTATATGGGAGGGTGGGATGCCTCTGACTACCAGTGCTGTACTAAATTATTATAAATATGGGGTTCGATGGACATGGATATGATGTATCCACACTTTCTGGCAGTATCCTTTCCCTTTAAGATGTGCTGGAATGTCTTCAGGCTGGCTCCTACCACTCACCCGGGTGGTAGCTACCCTAGTTCTGCCCTGTGCCACCAGATCTTCCTTTCCGCTGGAAGAAGGTTTCCCCCTTACCGCTGTCGCACTGAAGAGTCCCTTTGCAATATATTTCCTCTGAACTTCAGTAAGAATTTTGTCGTCAAGCTATACTTCTCACCGCCAATATGGACGATGCAAAGTCTGCTCCAGGGTGCCAGAAATACAGTTGCGGGCAGAAGATGTCATGAACTGATCCGCACACCCTGTGCATATATTACCTTGGCCACGAGCACGATACCCTGGCTTGCGGCCTTTGCCACACCTTGTATCCCTCCACTTTGGAGAATCACTTAGCCTGCCTTCTCCTTGGACATCCGGATGATCGGGACCCATCCGTGAAATCTAAGGATGCCCGTTGGGTGGTCTCAGTGGCTGCGGAGTCCACCGAACAGCTTGCGACATTTGAGGAGCGCACAGGTCTCCTTTGCCTTTTTTGCTGCTCTCCTTGGGCTCTTTTTTTACCAGCATGTTTAAGAAACTGTGCCAGGCCCTCCCCACCAATGGACAGGGTCCACCTGGCACTAAGTTTAAGAAATCTGAAAAAGGAGAGAAAGAGACAAAAAAGCGGTCTTGTTGTTGTCCTTGGGATTGAGTGTGCTCTCGGGCCTCTGATTCCCACACTTTGCTGGAGTTGCCGACTGCGGATGACGCTTCGGCTTTGGCCGCTGACCCCATGGTCTCCCCGTCGGGCCAGTTGGTCGACTCCCCCAAGATATTTCTTGAACCTGTCAACCCGTTGTCTGCCGAAGAGATCAATACCTCCCTGATGAGAACTCCGACTTCCACTTTCCCAGGGAGGGACGGACCAGGGTACTGTCTCTCCCCGACCCGGAGCATTCAGATCAGGAGAGGCCATGGCTTTAACAGTCTCTCCAAGACACCCTCCTCTGACAGTCGAGGTTTGAGGTCCTGCTCTTGGAGCCCTGACTCAGGCAGCCCGCCTCGATCTTGGGCAAGCAGCGCCACCGCTATTCCTCATCCTCCTTGTCCTCATCGGGTGAGGAGAGGCACCGGCGCAAGTTGCGTTGGTGCTGTGCGAATCTTATGTGACAGCAGCTGTGGCTGACCCAGATTAAGCTGATCCCGGTCACCGTGGCCCTTCCTTGGGTGCCACTACCGGAGCCGCAGCAGACTCCATCCCTGCAGGAGCCCGTTCGTACAGTCCCAGCATGGTCCCCTCAGGCCTCCACTGATTTCGGTGAAGTCTCCACCTAAACAGCCAATGACCGGTGCTCCGGTCAAGGATGCTTGGCCTATAAGGGTTTACCCCATCGGCTGTCGATCACTGTCACCCTGGACCGCCCTCACAGCGTTCGCAAGGACTTGGGCGGTTGACTGCTCTTCCACAGTTCTTCAGAATTGGAAGGGTCCTCCCGACCTCTGGATGTGGGGCCGATGGGGACCTTTCGACATATCAAGGGCCCACGTCCTTAATAGGCTTTCTTCGTCTCATTTCAGAATCGGCGGGTCTCCAGCTGGCGCCCACTCAGAAGTGGGAAAAGTACCCGCTGACAGAGATCCTTGACTGGGGTGACTCTCCAGTGGAAGCCTTCCTGGTCCAGGATGCTATTCTTGGTCCTACCCTGGAACTGTGGCAGAACTCGTCCTCCTGCCCTGTGCCGTTGGTCTGGATGGCCCGCAAGTACGTGGTCCCTAACGGCTCCCTGTTGCGATTCATGGAGCACCCCTCAACCGAGGGTCTTGTGGCTGACTCCATGTTTAGACTCAGTGGCAGCGTGGTGGATGTTGACAAACACCCTGACAAGGAGTCCAAGAAATTGGACCGTATGACCAAGAAGGTGTATGCCGTCTCCTCTCTTGGCCTTCAGCAAGTGAGCTTGGCTCTTCTCATGGCCTACTTCTCGCACACTCTCCTGGGTTCCCTGGACGAGGTGTTTCCTCACCTGCCCACAGATCTGCAGACTGCGGTCAAGCAGGTCAGGGACTAGGGCCCTAGCTGTTGCGAAACAGCAGTTACAGATGGCCATGGACATTGGCGATTCATGCGCCCAGTGCATGGCCGCAGCAGTTGCCATGCGATGCAGAGCTTGGCTGAGCATCTTCACCTTCGCGGCGGACATGCAGCACAAGTTGGCAGATGTTCTCTTCGTGGGTACCTACCTGTTCAAGCCCAGTGTGGAAGAGCACCTCACCTGGCTTGAGAAGTCCAATGCCACCTTGGACTCTGTGACTTCTGCCCAGAAGGGCTCAAAACCCCAAAAGAACAACTACTTTTGTAGCCTGCTTCTGCCCCAGCGGATAAACCTGCCCAGTCTCTGGTTGGACAGCAACATGCTTGGCATCCGAGGCCCAAATCCCTGGCCTCAGTAGTCAAGAAGTCAGGAACTAGAGGTCCTGGTGGCCCCTCCGCCGGTCCCTCCTCCGCTTCCAAGCCTGCCCAGTGACAAGATGGGTGGTGCCTTCCCCATTCTGGTCCTGAACCCCCTGGGTCCTTCCGTGGGGATCCGGCTCTGCCACTTCCTTTCCTCATGGTCCGCTGTTACCACAGACAACTGGGTCCTCGAGGTGGTCGGTCAAGGTCTGTCTCTGGCATTCAAGGCTTACCCGCCTTGCCGAGCCCGCACCCCATGGGATGGCACAGTATCTGTCAACATCCTGTCGGCATATCGGGACGACATTGCCCAGCTCCTCCACATGGAGGTCATGGCTCCTGTCTCGGACCCTCTGAAACAACCAGGGTTTGTCTCCAGGTACTTCCTGGTGCCAAAAGGTGCCCCATCTTAGATCTGCATGACCTGAACAAGTTCATCAGGCTGCGCACCATCAGGATGGTCACTGTCTCAGATTAAACCATCTCTCGAGCAGAACATCTGGTTCTGCTCACTGGATCTACAGGATGCTTTCTTCCACGTCCTGATGTGTCTGTCACACCAGTGGTTCGTCCGCTTCAGAGTGGCGGGAATCCTCTACGAGTTTCAGGCCATGCCATTCGGCCTGTCCTTGGCCCCCAGGGTCTTCACCAAGTGCATCACAGTGGTGGCAGCCCACCTACGGCACCAGGGAGTCCGAATATAACCCTATCTGGACAGCTGGCTCATCGCGGGTACCTCCAGGCAGGAGGTGGAGCGGTCCAGTGACTTGGCCCTCCAGACCTGCCCTTCTCTTGGCATGCTGGTCAGTCAGGCTAGGTTGGAACTCTTGCCCTCACAGGTAATCTCCTTCATCGGGGCAGAGCTCAACTCTTGTAGAGTCAGGGCTTGGCTCCCAACAGACAGGGCGGAGGGTCTCTCCTCCTTTGCCCAATCATTTCGGGTTGGGCAGTTGCGCCCTGCTCGGGACTTCCTTCGCCTACTTGAATGCATAGCGGCCTGCACTATCATGGTCCGTTGGGCCCACTGGAGAATGCGCTCTCTGCAGTGGGAGCTGGCCAGCCAGTGGTCTCCGCACCGGGGTCACTTGACCAGCTGGTCACTGTGACCCAGCGGATGTGGAACACCCTCCAGTGGTGGTTGGTCACAGAACATCTACAGGAAGGTATCCTGTTTGTCCGCCCAGAGCCGAGGGTCATCTTGACGACTGATGCCTCTCTCATGGGCTGGGGTGCCCATCTGGGGGGAACACAGAGTCCATGGGTTCTGGACCCCATGAGTAGTCCCGGTGCCACATCAACCTACTGGAGCTTCTTGAAGTTCAGCTGGCTTGGACTGCTTTTGCTCCACACCTCAGGGGTCAGGTGGTCCAGGTTCAGACGGACAACACCACAACCACGTACTACCTTAACAAGCAGGGTGGGACGCATTCACTTCCTCTGTGCAGGAAAGCTCTCCACATGTGGACCCTTGTGCACAGCTTGGAGGACGATGATCTGGCCATCCATGTGGCCGATGTTTCCAACCAGCTGACGGACGCTCTCAGCCTTGTGAGCGTGGTGTCTCATGAGTGGTCTCGCAACCCAGATGATAGTACACAGCCTGTTCTCCCTCGGGGCACCCCTCTGGTGGACCTGTTCACCTCCAGGGAGAACACAGAGCTGAGGCTGTTTTGTGCCTGCTCCCCACTGCAGGGGGATGCCTTCTTGAGTCCCTGGACCACAGGCCTCCTCCATGCCTTCCCTTCGTTCCCCTTGATCCACGAGTATTGCTCAAGGCACGGGTGAACCTGGTGGCTCCTTTCTGGTACCCCGATCTCCTCAGTCTCAGCAGCAGGCTCCCGACGTGTCTTCCCCTCTGCCCGGACTTGCTCTCTATCAGTCAGGGGAAGGTTCTCCACCTGGACCTTCAATCCCTGCACCTGACAGCCTGGTTCCTGAGCGGCTAGTGTTCCATGCTTTGGGTCTCTGCGAAGATGTCCTCAACATAGTCAAGGCTTCTCGGAAGGAGTCAACCCGAAAATGCTATGCCTTCAAATGGAAGAGGTTCTCCATTTGGTGCCAGGGCAAGAGGGTTGTACTCCTTATCTTGTCCGGTGGCTAGCATTCTCGATTAGTTTTGGTCCCTCTCTGTCGGGCCTTTGGTCAACAACCCTTAAGGTGCACCTGGCAGCCAGTTCTGCCTTCTGGGCTTGGGCAGGTCAGCAGTCGGTGTGGCAGGAGAAGGTGGTTTGGTGCCTTTTTTAAAGGCCTTGACCACATTTCCCCTACAGTGCATGAACCACCACCACCTTGGGACTTGTTGCTGGTTTGTGCAAAGCTCATGGGAAAGCCGTTCGAACCAATGCACAGGTGGGACATGTCTACCTGTCATGGAAGACTGCCTTCCTGGTGGCTACCATGTCAGCCAGAAGGATCCGAGAGCTCCAGGTGCTTTCGGTGGAGCCTTCTTACTTGGTCTTCCACAGGGACAAGGTTCTGCTTTGCTCCCAACCCGAAGTTCCTCAAGATTGTGTCAGATTTTCTCATTAACCAGGTGATTACTCTCCAGGTGTATTTCACCAACCACACTTTGGAGGCCGAGCACAGGCTTCATACTCGGGACCTGCGGTGAGCGCTAGCCTATTATAAGGAGCACATGGCTTGAGTTAGGGGAGAGGTTCGCCAGCTATTTGTTACCTACGCTGAAGCTGCACCTGGCAGATAAGCGGACGATTGGCAGGTGGATTGTATTTTGCATTGACCCTTGCTATAGGTTGTTGGGTTGGGAGCCACCCATAGGGCTAAGGAGTCATTCCACCCACCGTACCGCTGCCTCGGTGGCTACTTCCAGGGATGTCCCTATGCAGGAAATCTGTCAGGCTGCTCCCTGGAAGTCAGCACACACCTTCATTTCCCATTACCACATCGATCTTGAGTCACACCAGGATGCTGGTTTTGGGCCTCAGTTCTCCAATCTCTGTTCCCTAAGTAGGGGGGTGTGCGCCTTGCCCCCTCCTCCCAGGAGAACTACTAGGAGTCTGCCAGAAAGTGTGGATGGAACATCATATCCACGTCCCTAGGAAAACAGGTTACTCACCTATTACAGTAATTCTAGGAGTGGTATACGATGTTCATCCACACTGACCCACCCAACCTCCCCTGGCAAGTGGCACACTGTTTTTGCTTCCAGCTGGCAAGGTCTGGTGTCATGGGGCAGAGCTAGGGGAGTTACCACCCGGGTTGGTGAGAGGAGCCAGCCTCGAAGACATTCCGGCACATCTTAAAGGGAAAGGACACTGCCAGAAAGTGTGGATGAACATCATATACCACTCCTTGAACTACTGTTGCAGGCGAGTAACCTGTTTATATGGGGGGGGGGGGCGCCACTAACCACCAATGGAGTACTAAAGTATTATAAATATGGGGATCGAAGGGTGGGGGTGCCACTAGACATTGACAAAATGATGTATGCTTGGGAGTGCAGGGTCCTTATACTATCTCAAAAGGTAAGGAAATAAGTTGCAAAAAAATGTTATTAATGCTCCAGTTAGGGTCAAAGCGACACAGATTGAGAAATGTGGCATTGGGGTTTCCAGCCCTAATACCCCACTCTCCCAAAGCAGGCAGGAGAGCAGGTGTGGGGTATGCCTTCGGCTTCTTAAGCCTAACACTCACCCAATTCTCATAAAGTCTACACATCTGACCTTATTTACAAATAGAATGGGGTGAGTGTTAGGCTACAAATGTAGGAAATGTGCTAAAGTTTCCAACCCTGACCCCCAGCAGCAAAAGGAAAACATTAGGGTTTTGTGTCTCTGGAGTCTTGGGGAATGAGAGGATCTTCTTTGAGGGGATCTCAGTCATAAGGTCACATCGCAGGAACTTCACTGCCAGTGAAGCAGGATCCACACAGAAGATTTTCAGCAGTACAACTGGGGCTGCCCACATTGATGTCAACGTCACCAACCCTATAAAGGTGTGAGCAGCCCCGCTCCCTCTTCAATTCTTTCCTGCCATCGATTTGTTTCACATGGGTTTTCATGGAAGTTCGAGAGTTAATCCTTCGACTTCTCTCTTCCATTGCTGCTGCTGCTGCGGAAAGAAGATTGCTTCTACAGACAAGCACTCTCTCGGTATCTGCTGTCTTGGGCCTGACCACGAAGTCTCCAACTGTAACCTCTGCCGGAAGTTTAATCAGACAACTCTCAGGTGACGCAAACAGGCACTTAAAAATTTCGTCATGGAGCAACAGAAAGCTAGTTCTGGCAAGGGTCTTCCAGGGTCCCTGCTTCCCAGTTGCTGGCAGGGTATTCGAGCTCCCAGGCCACTAATGCCCAAGACAGGCTCTCCGGGGTCATAAAAATACTGATATCGGGACCCATTGCTCTGGCGGCAGTCCCGCTTTCCGATGGCCTCTTCTTCCTCATCTGAGGGTACTTGGTTGTGGCTGCAGCAATGCACAAATCCGCTGTTTAGGTCTCTGTCTCTACCAGGCCCATACAGATAGCATCTCTGCTCGACCTTCAGGGTGACAGGTCATCGACCTCCGGGTCGTCGGCCCCTTCCTCATCGATGACTCTTCGTTGAGGCCTGATGCTTCCCCAGGCCCTTGGGCTACGGGCTATTTGGGCTCTCAAGGCCCCTCTGGCTCCCTGCGCTGTCAACCCCTCCTCCGTCGACCTCAATGAAATTCTGACTAAATTCACTTTGGTAATAGTCCACCAAATAGGTGCATACAGGCCCACATCACCTGCGCCATCAACGGCACCATCATCATCGCCACCACCTCGGCGGTTGCGGGCCACCCCCGAGGGCAGTTGTCTGTCCCTCAGATGTTGCACCTTGCTTTGGAAGAGGTCGGCATCAAGGAGGAGTACCTTCTTGACCTTATTCTTCCTGATGAGGAAGAGCAGGAGGAAGAACCCCTCTCAGACAGATCTACAGCTTTCTTAGTGAGCGATGATTCTGTCAAACTCACTCCTAGGTTTCCTCCAGAGGACCTTACCACCTTCAATATCATGAAGCAGTTGTCCTCAACTATGGGCTTCTATAACGAGGAGGAGGAGGAGGAGTAGGATGCCATCTGGAAAGATTTGGTGGACTTCCTGGAGATCCCAGTCTTCTCCCAAGATCATTCCTCCTGTTCAAACAACGTGAAGGCTTGCTGTATTCTGACATATGCAGTTAGATCCTGCCTTTCAACTGCCCTGGAGAACAAAGAGTTAAACTTTCCATGACCAGCATGGAATGTTCACCATGAGCTCGGTTGAAGCCCCTGTCTGCTGCTGTTTAAACTGCAACAGTCAGATTCTTTGCTCCGCCTCACAGAACAGTCGCTCCGGAGATTTCTCCTGCTGCTCGGTTCAAAAAGTCGGTTGAAGTGTCGGTTTTCGGTCGGTTTCTACGGAATTGCTGTTACCGCTTGTGGTAGGGGGCTGTCTGCTCTCTATCCCTATGTATTTTGAAGTGTTAAATGAGTGTTTGTAAATACCTATCTGCAGTCAAATGGCAGCTAAAGTTTTCAATTATTTGGGCTGGAAAACAGGAACTTTCCCTCTGTGTAGAAATCTGTTGCAACAGTACTTAGCTCTCTGCTCTCTCTTCTGTCCCTGTATTCTTTTGTTTATTTCATCTGTTCCCCTGCTCATGGAATGGCCACCTGTGAGTAGTCTCTCTCTTCCTAATCTCCCTTTGTGTCCGCTGTCTTTGTTTTGCGCCCAGATATTGCCAAAACTGCTGTTTAACTGTGGAAAATCCCCCATATAGTTTCACATAGGTTTCTAAGACTTTATGTGAATTTTTGCACTGTTTAGTGAGCACTTCCATGTCAGTACTGAAATAGAGAAGTAGTGCTTTAGTCTGATGTTTAGAACCTCGGGGTTTGTATTTCTTCAGTGCAAGTGAAGTCACTGAAGCAAATACAGCTTCCTGTAGCCAGCAAACTGTGTGCAAACATTCAAAAGTAAAGCAGGGTTTGAGCTGTTTGGTGTTTGTAAAGCCACCTGGCTGAATTACATTAGGTGGCTTATTTTGTTAAGCTAGTCACACTGTGTAAGCTGTTTGCTCCAAATGTTGTAAATAGTGAAAACAACTGACCTGAAAATGGTTTGTTTGTTCAGCAGCCTCTCCTCTTAGCTTTCCATCTGTCTATAGTGCCGGCCGGCCCTTGCTCCACCTCTTTTATGATGAAAGCTGATGGGAGGTGTCTGCTGCTCTCAGAAAAAGGGTAAAAGATGAACTTACTAGAAATTTCTAACTTTGATGAACCAGAAAACCATGTAGTGGTAAAATGAATGCCTAAACTGAAACTCAGGTGAAATATAAACTGTGTTTGCTGTTATAAAGTTAGATTCATTCTGTATAGGGAGGAGTTTTTCTGTACCATGTGATCTGACCACAGTATATATTGAGTGCAAAAGAGTGTATTAGGTCAGTGTGTGGTAGGGAGGCAAGCCTACTAGTTGTCTAGCCAGTTTCTAGGCAAACCCTTTCCTCAGTGAATGTAACTGTAGAATTGTATTTTCTTTTTCATTCTGCTTAGTGTTATTTTATTTTTTCGCCTTTAGTCCGTTTATTTTTCCTGCTGTATGAATAAATTAAAGTTTGATTTCTACAATCCTGACCATGTGCTGGACTCCGTTTGATCCCACGAGTACACCGCTTAGTCGGTTCAAGTCTCCATCTGTGGTACCGTGAGTACTAGATAGGTTTTTTGTTTTGTTTCTGTGTGAAACTTGTAAATTGTGGATCGGTTCGGCTGAACCAATCAGTTTGAGGTAAAAAAGCTTGTGCTTACTTTAGAGTGTGGTAACCGGTCCGTATCAGTTCTAAAAAAAAAACGGATTTAATTACGTTTTTTTCCAAGACCCGTGACATGGTCAGGAACCAATAGGGAGTCTTGCCTGACGGATTGCCGAAAAAGGGTAAGTTTTGGTTAGGATTGGCCATGTCTGAGAAACCCAAGAAAAAACCGGGCCCACTGGGTTTCAACACTGCAGTGTGTTTGGGAAAGTCTTTGCCAAGGCTGATCCCCACACCACCTGTGTTTATTGTCTGGGGTTTGACCACCTCGATTCAGACTGCCAAATTTGCAAGAATTTTCCCAAATCTACCCTGGAAAGAGATTAGGTAGACTGAGGAAAGGAGGCCGAGAAGTCCGCTGACCGGATGGCCAGCCCGATTCGGTTCGACCGAACCAGAAGGAGTGCCGCCTGACCAGGGCGATACTGGCAAAGGAGAGCCGATTCCAAGGAATTGGTTCCGTAAAAGAAAGAGAAAGATAAATCGATCGGTTCAGACCCAGAATTTCATACTTCCGACCGCCGATGAGATAGCCAAGGTGATAAGGAGTTGTGCACCGCTTAGTTCTGAATTCGACCAACCGCACCATCTGGCAGGGCTCGGTTCGTCAGTTCCCGTTCGGATTATACTTTGGAAGAATTTTATGAACCGGAGGAGGAGGAGGGAGAGGAGGAGGATGATTATGGTGATAGTGAAAGTCTGGATGTGCCTATTGACCCGGACATCTCCCCAGACAGACCTTCAGGTGTTTCTCCTCCTAGGCTTTCTGAGTCCCCTTCACACTATATGTTTTACCAAAAAGTGGCTGAGACCCTCCAGCTTCCTGTGGAGGAAGCAGTAGAGGATCAGGAAGAGCCTGATTATGTTGAGATGATAGACATCCCAGAATCCAGGAGACTGTCTATTCCCCTCCACAAATCCTTTGGGAAACAGACACACAAAATTCTTAAGTTTCCTAATTCTATACCTCCTGTGGACAGACGAATGGACAAGAGGTACACTCTCTCAGGCTCAGACACGGAGTTCCTTTTTCAGCAATGCAGCCATGTTGTGGTTGTGCAGGCTGCTGCCTGTGATAAGGCAAATATTCACTTGGCATCACACCCCCCAGACAAAGACTCCAGGAAGATTGATGCCATGGCAAAGAAACGATACATGGCAGCATCTTTGGGACTCAGGCAGGCTAACTATATGGCCTATACAGCCAGATACCAGAAGTCCAGGTGGGACACTGTGCTGGCTCTGGCTAAACAGGCCCCCGACCAGCTTGCCAAGGAACTGGAGCAGGTGGCTGCAGATGGGATTGAGGCATCGAAAGTACAGTTTCATGCTGCTGTAGACTCCCAATGATGTATCATCAAGAGTCATGGCTACATCTGTGGCTTTTCAGAGGATGGCTTGGCTCAGATGTACTAGCCTCTCACAGGATACCCAGGCTAAGGCCATGGATTTTCCTGTAATTGGTAATTCTCTGTTTGGGAAGCAGACAGAGAACTACATAAAAAAGATGGATGAGTACAGGACCACTTACAGGAGTGCTCAGGCCAAAGAAAGGCAAGCAACTCCTCAAAGGCAGCAGTCCAGGGGCAGGCCTTTCCAAAGGCCTTTTTACCAAGCTCAGGCCTCCTCTTCTTCCTTTTCACAGAGGGGGTTCTTTAAAGAGAGAGAGAGAGGCAGAAGGGGGATGAGCAGGCCTGCATCCATCCCTCAGTCTAAAGCCCCTGCCAAGCAGACACCCTGATGGGTCTGCCCGGGCCGATTCTCCCATACCAGTAGGCGGCAGGCTGGCTTACTTTGTCCAGGACTGGAAGTCTCTTACATCAGACAAGTGGGTCCTGGAGGTAGTAAGCAAGGGACTTGTTCTCAGCTTCAAAACATTTCCCAAGATGAGAGCCAGATCTTTTCCACCTGCAAATCTCTGAGACCCTTGCCCTAGAGGCACCTCTCCTAGCTCTCAGAGCTATAGAGAGGGTTCCCACCCTACACAGGGACAAAGGATTGTACTCCAGGTACTTCCTAACCCCCAGAAAGACAGGAGAATGGCGGCCCATCCTGGACCTAAGATATCTGAACAAACATCTTTGGAAGCCAAAGTTCAAAATGGTAACTCTGGGAATTATCCTTCCCTCTCTAAGGCCAGGAACTGGCTAGCCTCCCTGGAACTCAAAGATGCCTACTTTCACATTCCCTTCAGGTGCTCCCACAGAAAGTACCTCAGGTTCGAGTTGCCCTCAGGCCACTATCAATTCAGAGCAGTGCCTTTTGGCCTAACATCAGCCCCAAGGATTTTCACAAAGTGCCTGGCAGTAGTAGTTGCTTTCCTAAGAAGAAAAAAGATCTCCATCTTCCCATATTTGGACGACTGGCTCATAGTAGGTCAGTCTCCAGACCAAGTCAGGTCACATCTGCAAGTGACCCAGCAAGTGCTCACTTCCTTAGGATTCTTTCTCAGCCTTCCAAAGTCAGTTCTCGAACCAGTACAGCTCCTTACCTTCATAGGTGCAGAACTGGATACAGTAAAGGCAAGGGCCTTCCTTCCGCTGGAAAGGGCAAGGACCCTTATGGAACTGGCCTCTTCATTCACCCTTCAGGTGTCTCGACCAGCAAGGCATTTCCTTCAGCTTCTGGGCCACATGGCAGCTTCCACAGCAGTGGTCCAAGGGCCAAGATTCCTGATGAGGGACATTCAGTTCCACTTAAGAGCCTTCTGGTCCCAAAGAAAGGATTCCCTTACCAAACTAATCCCAGTGACTCGAACCCTGATCCAAGCCTTGCAGTGGTGGCAGGATCAGGACAATTTGAGACAAGGGGTTCCATTTGTCACTCAGTCTCATTCAGTGATACTCACCACAGATGCTTCCCTGCTGGGCTGGGAAGCCCATTTGGGGGATCTTACCACCCAAGGACTGTGGTCACCTCAGGAATCTCTGCTTCACATCAATCTCTTGGAACTCAGAGCAGTGTTTCTGGCACTGCAAGCTTTTTCCAAATCTGTACAGAACAAGGTGGTTCAGGTCAGGACAGACAACACCACCACCATGTGGTACATCAACAAGCAAGGAGGCACTCGGTCTATGGCCTTGTACACAGAAGCAATGAAGTTGTGGTCCCTGGCCTATTCCCTGCAGACCTCTCTGATAGCAGTTCACCTCCCAGGGAAGAACAATGTCCTAGCTGATGCATTGAGCAGAATATCCCAGGGCCATCACGAATGGGCCCTAGATCCTCTAGTTTTGAAAGTGATTTTCTCGAGATGTATCTTTTTGCAGCCCCAGACAATCACCAACCTCCTCATTTGTTGCAGACCCCCAGTCTTGAGCTCAGTCCCCCTGGATGCTCTGATTCTGAATTTGGAAGGGAAATTTCTGTATGCTTTCCCCCAACCCCCCTTCCCTCTCCTGTTCAAAGTGTTGGTCAAGATAAGGTCACAACCATGCAAAGTGATTCTGATTGCTCCAGACTGGGCCAGGCAGTCATGGTATCCCTTGTTGCTGTCTCTAGCAGTCCACCTTCCCCTGTCTCTTCCCAGGAATTACAACCTGTTGACATCCTCTCAGGGGAGGATTTGGTACCCGAATCTTCAGTCTCTCAATCTCGAGGCTTGGCACTTGAAGAGTTAGAGGTTGTAGATCTGCATCTTTCCCAAGGGGTTCTGGATATCCTTAAGGCTTCTCGAAAGCCTTCCACCAGGAAGACTTACAACTCCAAATGGAAAAGATTCAGCATTTGGTGTTCTAAGAAGAATATTTCTCCAGACACTGCTGAATTGCCTACAGTTCTGCACTACATGGTCCATCTTAATGGCCTAGGCCTCAGACCATCTACCCTTAAAATACACTTGGCAGCTGTTTCTGCTTTCTTGTGAGTAGGCAAGCCTTCCTCTCTATCACCCCATCCTGTATTTTGTAAGTTTTTCAAGAGATTGCTTCACACCAATCCCCCCTTTAGGGATCCTGGTCCTGCTTGGGACCTTAATGTTTGCATTGCTCAGCGTATGCAACCTCCCTTTGAGCCTTTGTCCTCAGCAGAGCTTAAGTACTTGACTTGGAAAACTGTGTTTTTGGTAGCCATTACTTCTGCCAGACATATTAGTGAATTGCAAGCCCTGTCAGTGGAATCTGATTTCATCTCTTTTCATAGAGATAAAGTGGTCCTGTTCTAACAGAAAGTTCTTACCTACAGTGGTGTCAGATTTCCACCTCAACCAGTCTCTCTCTCTCCCTGTTTTCTTCACTGACCATTCCTCCTCGGGAGAGAGAGGAGGATACACAGCATGGACGTCAAAAGAGCCCTTAGCTACTACATAGAGCGTACCAAGGGTCACAGGTTTGAATCCCTCCAGTTGTGCCTTACGTATGGAGAAGTTGGTAAGGGCAGACCTGCCACTAAGAGATCTTTTGCCAGGTGGATTGTTTCTTGTATACAGTTCTGCTATGAAAAACTGGGTAGAACTCCACCCTCAGGCCTGAGGGCTCATTCCACTAGAGGTACAGCTGCTTCCCTGGCTGCTGCCAGGGATATTCCTCTCTTAGAAACTTGTCAAGTGGCCACCTGGAAAACAATCCATACATTCACCAAGCATTACTCTCTGGATATCCAGGCTAGGAGTGATGCTCGGTTTGGCACAGCAGTACGTCAGAGCCTGTTTCCAAAGTAGGTTCTGTCCCTCCTCCATGGAGGTACTGCTTGGTAGTCTGCATATGTCGGAATACAGCAAGACTTCATGTTGTTTGAAGAAAAAAATTACTTACCTTAGTACTGTTGTTTCTTCTTATGGAGTCTTGCTCTATTCTGACCTCCCCCCCACCTCCCTCTCAGAACCTAGATTTTGGGATGTGGGTGGGCAGGAGCAGTGTTGGCACCCTAGGGGTGTCCTTTTTTCACCCTCTTTTGGTTTGGGTGAGAGGTTGTGTTTTGGATGTGTTTTGTTTTTAGGTTTCTTGACTTGAGTCTTCCTTTGAAACCAAAAAAACCTTTTTTATAGATATATTTGCCAGTTGGCTAGTAAGAATTTTTTAGCTTCCACATAGAACATCTAGTGAGTCTTTGCTCGTAAAGATCTGATGGTTGCAGTTTAAACAGCAGACAGGGGCTTCAACTGAGCTCATGGTGAACATTCCATGCTGGTCATGGAAAGTTTAACTTTGTTCTCCGGGGCAGTTGAAAGGCAGGACCTAACTGCATATGTCAGAATACAGCAAGACTCCATTAGAAGAAACAACATTACTAAGGTGAGTAATCGTTTCTTCTGCTTGCTTTGAGGTGTGCTACTACTGTAGCCTGGCACAGGCACGATATGGTGCAGCCATGCCCTGCAGAGCAGACAAATTTTATCATGCCCCGCAGAGCTCCCGCATTATGCTGCACAGCCTAAAAAAATTCCGTGGTCATAAAGGCAGCTCATGACAGTTCAAAAGTGCCAAAGCACCTTAGTTCCCTCCCCATGACAAAGAGTCACGCAGACTTGATCTTTTTGGCAAGGGTGTTTATGCCTCCCCCACCCTTGGGTTGAGGATTACCAACTACCTATCCCATATGATAAAGTACCAAAATACCAAGTGGAAGGAGGGCAAGGCCACTGCCCAGGTCCTTCCAGACTGTACCCAGAAGCAGGAGCTTTTTAAATGCTTTCAAACTGCTGAAGATGTTAGCAAGGGCCTCTTGTGGGTCCTCTGTGACATTTCAGATACCATTGCCAGGGCTGCTGCCACTGGCATTTGCCTCCTCAGGCACTCCAGGCTGAGGGTCTCCAGCTTTGCTGCAGACATCCAGCAGAAGGTGCTGAGTGCCCCCTTGAGTGGCTCAAAACTGTTTGGGCCAGATGTGCAGGATATCATTAATGATTTGCAGGCATCTTGCAAGGCTATTAAATCTGTCCATTTGCTCTGTCACATGCAACCAAAGAGCAGGCAGCACCCTTCCTTTTTGTAAGGTCCCAACAGGCAAGGAGCAGCCTCTCAGCCCTAAGGCAAATGTAGAGCCTACACTGCCTTACCCCCTCCACTGCAGGGACACGGCCAAGTGCCCTAAAGGAGATGGTCCAGCCAGAGACGCTGGATCCACTTCTGCTTGACTCCTTGCCAGAACCCCTTCTTCTGGTCCCTGACCAAGAGGTGGTGTCTGGAGGTCTGTTCTCCCTCCATCTCAGCTAATGGAGAACCATTACATCAGATGACTGGATATTTCAAATAATAGAAAGGTGTCGCACTCTGGAGCTCACCGAGCAATCCCCAGAGACTCTTCCTCTGCCCTCCACCTTTCTGTTCTCTGGGAGGAGCTGCAGTCCCTCCTGTGCAAGCAGTATATCAAACCAGTGCCCAGGTACCAGAAAAACAAAGGGTTTTATTGCAGGTTCTTCCTGGTTCCCAGGAAAACCGGAGATCTGAAGTCCATCCTAGACATCAAGGACCTCAATCTGTATGTCGAGTATAAAACGTTCTGAATGGTAGCTTTACCAGGCCGCTTGCCCCTTTCTCAAGCAGAGTAAGTGGCTGTGCTCTCTGCACATGCAGGACACTTACCTACACATCTCCCTGTTTCCTCCTCACAGTAGGTTCCTCCGGTTTCTTTTTCAGGGTGGGCATTACCAGTTCAAAGTGCTGCTCTTTGGCTTGTCCTCAGTGCCGCGGGTCTTTACCAAGTGCCTTAGTAGCAGTGGCAGCGGCACTCAGAAGGTAGAGGCTCTATGTATTTCCGTATTTGGACGATTGGCTCCTAAAGGCCCCATCCAGGGAACAGCTCCTGCGGACTATGGAGAGAACTCTTCAGTTATTTCTCTCCCTGTGCATCACAGTCAGTTTGCCCAAGCTGGTTCTTGTCCCATCCTGTCCCAAAGGCTGCAGTACATAGAGGCAGTCATGGACTCTGCACTGTGAAAGATCTTCCTGCCTCAGACTAGGGCGGAGTGAATTATTGCCCAGTCTCAAGAAGTTGCTCAGAGCTGTTCTATCCCTGCTAGGGTGTACCTGAGACTGTTGGGGGCTGATGACTGCAGCAACCCCCACTGTTCCACTGGCCAGGTTCCACATGCAAATCCTCCAGTAGACTCTCCGAGTGCAATGGGAACAGCGAAGGGATGAACTAGACCAGCTGGTGCTGGTCTCCTCCCCAGTCCACAAAGTGCTCCTGTGGTGGATAGACCCCCTAAACTTCCTGCAAGGGGTCCCATTCCAGATCTCTTACTCCCAGCAAATTCTCACCATGGATGTCTCTGGTTTGGGCTGGGGGGCTCACCAGGTCCCTTTCTAACTCAGAGCTCTTGGTCCCAGATCGAATCCTCCCTGCATATCAATGTCCTGGAGATGCATGCGGTTTTGTATGCCAGGAAGGTCTTCCACAACCATCTCCTTCTGGGTCAGCTGTTGATTCAGTCCAACAACCTCTGTGTCGTGTCTTAAATCAACAAGCAGGGAGGCACACACTCTTTATCACCTGTGCAGTGAAGCCATGAGGGTGTGGTACTGGGCATTAGACCATGATCTAACTGTCTCAGTGGTTCACGTCCCAGGAGTACTAAACACTGTGGTGGTCAGTCTTAGCCGGATGCAGTCCAGCATGCACAAGTGGGAACTCCTCTCATCTGTCGTAGAAGATCTGTTCGACAGATGGGGTCATCCAGAGTTGGACCTTTCTGCGTCCACACTCCGCACAAAACTGCCCAGTTTCTGCTCACTCGATCCTGGATCTGGAGTTTTTTGGTGAGTCATGTTGTCCCTCTCCTGCAGTGGGAGGTTCATTTATACCTTCCTTTTCCTCTGATTCAGAGGGTGCTAATCAAGCTGCAGATGGAGGGGGGCCAGCATGATTCTGGCAGTGCCATTCTGGCATAGTCAGGTATGGTTTCCATTACTTCAGCAGCTAGCGGAGGAGCCTCCGGTCCCCCTCTCTCTGTGTAGGAATTTGCTGACCAAGGCTCAAGGGACCTTGGTCCTTCCTAACCTAAAGTCTCTCCATCTGCATGTTTGGCTCCTGAGAACGTAGCATTGCAAGATTTGCAGTTTCCAGTCTGGTAGCGGATGTTCTAGTGGCTGCTAGGAAGTCCTCCACTCCAGCCGCCTATGCAGTGAAGTGCAAGAGGTTTGCCATCTGAGCTGGCAAGCATAATCTGGAACCTTTCATGTGTCCAGTGAACCAGATTCTGGACTACCTGTTACCGCTGTCGGTGCACATTTCGGCTATCTCGGCCAGTGGGTGAATGCACCATAGCTCAGCTGGATGTTTTCTGTACTTTGAGTGGCATCCTGCACCTGAAACCCCCAATCTGTTCCCCTTTCCCAGCTTGGGATTTGAATTTTGTGTTGGAGAAACTGACCCTGGTCTCCTTTTGAGCCAGCCGCAACTTGTGCGCTATACTTTCTTTCTTGGAAAGTGTTATTTCTAGGGACATGGATATGTTGTTCATCCACACTCATTGGCAGTATCCTTGCCGCTTTAAATCTTGCCGGAAGGTCTTCAAGCTTGCTCCTCCCACCCACCCGGGTGGTATAACTCTCGGCTCCGCCCCATGACGCCAGATCTTCCTTACCGCTTGGAAGCTCAGGTTCCCTCCTTAACGCTCTGCGTTTGTGACTGAATTCCTATTTCTCCGTTTGCGGATTTAAAAATAATATTTTGCAAAGACTTTGATCTTCGATCCTCGCGCCGCGATGGATAATCGACTCCGGATTTCGGAGATGCCCATGCGGGCAGAAGATGTCTCGGACGGATCCACACCCACGGTGTTCACTGTTTAGGCCTTGAGCACGCACCCGCAGGCTTTGCGACCTGTGCTCATCTTTCTCGGCCTACGTCCCTCAAGACCGTGCTGCCCGATTGCAACTGGGCCGTCCCGAGAGCGCTTCTCCGGTGAAGTCCAAGGAGGCCCGGTTGGCAGTGTCAGCGGGCGCGGGTTTCGGCGGATCAGCTCGAAGGATGGTCGCCTCGAAGAGGAGGCGGCTGGTCAGTATTCTTCTCGGCCGCGGCATTTATCCCGCTCTCTCTGGGTTCTTCCTACACGGCTTCCTTTAAGGAGCTTTGTCTGTCCCTCTCCACTAAAGGAGAAGGGCCTGCTCTCGGTCCAAAAAGAGGGACAAGGGTAAGTCCCTCTCGCGACGCTCTTGGGAGCGGGAAAGGTCCCTCTCTCGGCCGCCGACCGTCGGCTTTCGTCGACTGGCTTGCCGCCACTGGCTCACGGTGTCCCTGGCCAGGTCAGTTGACCGAGACTCCTACTGATGAAGTCAGATTTTTCTCGACCCATTGACGGGCTGTCGCCTTTAGCAGCCGAGATTCCCTCTCCGGTTCCCCCGGGAGGAGTTGAGGATCCGTGGCTCGCCTGTGCCTCCGTTCCGGAGCCTCGGATGGACCTTCCGAGCTGGCGGGAGAAATGGTTCGCCGACACCTCCTGCACCGACCCGGAAATTCCGGACTCGGTCTCGGTTCTGACTCTTCGTGTCCAGCTGCTCCCACCGCCATAGGCGGTCTCGGTCTCGGCATCACAGCAGCGTCAGTTGCCCTCGCCCTCCTCCTCGATGAGGGAGGCTTCGCGAAATTACGCCGACGGGTACGAGGACCTTATGTTGCAACAGCTCCTCCTGGCCGGAATAAGCCGACTCGCGCCTTCCCCGCCATTATGGCTGTCACCGAACTGCCGACACAACCCTCGACTTGCCCGAGGAGCCTATACCCAGGCCGTTGTTCGCCAAACCAGCTGCTCCACGATCATGTGGAACCTCCGCCCACAGCCACCACACTGGGGCTCCACCAAGGATTCTCGGTCGGCTAAGGGTTTACCCCATCGCTGTCAGTTACCCTCACTCCCGACCGACCTCGCAGGTGAAGGTGGCTCAGGCCAGAGGCAGTTTTCGAGGACTCTTCCGAGTCCGAAGATGATTCCTCCTTCTTCCAAGCCGACTGGACTTGGAGTCTTCAGGAGGTCAGCCAATGGACGATAGCCCGCCGTCCTTCCTAGGACTGCTTCCGCTCATCTCGGAGTCTACCGGATGGAGCTCAACCGCTTCAAACGGGCCAGGTATCCCTCCGGAGATTCTGGACCGAGGGTTCTCGACGGAGGCCTTCCGTGGCCGAGGCCACAGTGGGTCCAGCACTGGAACTTTGGCAGCGCCTGCTTCCTGCCCTGCGCCCGGCCAGGATGGCCAGGAAGTATGTGTCCCTACCGTTCCTTTTTGTCCGTTGAACACCCTCTGCTGAGGGGTTGGTTACCGACAGCTCGCCGCCGGGCAACGCCAGGATGTGACAAACCTCCTGACAAGGAGTCCAAGAAATTGACTATGTCGGGCTAAAAGTCTACGCCATGCCTCTCGGCCTTCGCCAGGCCAGTTCGGCCGCCTCATGGCACATTTTCTCATGCCCTGTTGGGCTCCCTGGATGAGGTCATCCTCATCTTCCCGCCGATCTGCAGACTACGTGTTAAGCAGTGCGGACCAGGGCAGGGCAGTGGCCAAACAGCAGCTCCAGACTGCTTTGGATGTAGGGGACTCATGTGCTAGATCGGTGGCGGCCGCAGTGGCTATGAAGGCCGGGCTTGGCTGAGGATATCCACCTTTACTCGGATACCCAGCACAAGTTGGCGGATGTTCCTTTTGGGACTGACCTCTTCGCCCTGGGGTGGAAGGTCACCTGCAGAGGATCGAGAAGTCCAAGCCACCTTGACTCGGGTCTTCCGCTCAGAAGGACAAAGGCCGCAAACCACAGCCTAAGCCTTTCGTCCTTCTGTGCCTCGGCAGCGCCCGGCCCAGCAACGCCAGGGCCAGCAGGCTCGGCCTTGGCATCCCAAACCCAAGCCGCCGCTTCCTCTAACAGGAGGCAGGAGGAAGGGCCCAGGAGGTCCCTCGCCGGTCCCTCCTCCAGCCTGCCCAGTGACGGGCTGAGGGGTGTCGCCCCATCCCCCCGCTTACTCCCCTGGGTCCCTGGGGACGGCCCGCACCTCCGTTCGCCTGGTCCGCTGTTACCACGGACAGGTGGGTCTTGAGGTGGTGGGAAGAGGCCTGCCTCTGGAATTGGAGCAGGCACCACCCTTCAGAGCCGTCGCCTCGGGGGCTCGGATCCCCAGCCTCACTGGCGTGCCTCGCCGAGCCGATATCACTCTCCTCCTCCAGAAGGAGGTGGTAAGAGAGGTGGTGGACCCTCCTTCAGACCCAGGGTTTGTGTCCAGGTACTTCCTGGTTCCAACGACGGGGCTTGCCCTCTACTCTCACCCACACGACCTAAACAAGTTCCTAAGGTCTCGAACCTTCAGGATGGTCACTCTGGCTCAGATAATACCATCCTTGGAACGCGGCGTGGTTCTGCTCTCTGGACTTGCAGGACGCTGCTTTTCACGCCCCTATCCGTCTGCCTCACCAGAGATTCCTTCGCCTCGAGCGGAAGGATCTCTTCTAGGTTCCAAGCCATGCCCTTCGCTTGTCTCCAGCTCCCAGGGTCTTCACCAATGCATGGCAGTGGTGACAGCATTCTGCGGCCGAGGGGTCCGTAACCTTACCTGGACGACTGGCTGATAGCAGCTCCCTCCAGGAAGGAGGCGGAGTGGTCCAGAGATCTGGCCCTCCAGGTCTGCTTTCAACTGGGCCTCCTTGTCAAGCGAGGCCAAGTCGGAACCTCGAGTCAAGCAGGTGATTTTATTCATCGGGCGCAGCTCGACTCTCTCTCGAGCCAGAGCGCGGCCCCGCGCGGACAGGGCCGAGGTTCTTTCCTCCTTTGCCCGATCATTTCTGGTTGGGCACCGCGCCTGCCCGGGACTTCCTGCGCCTCCTGGGTCTCATGGCGGCCTGTACCAGCGTGGTCCGCTGGGCCTGCTGGAACATGCGCCCCTTCAGTGGGGACTGGCCAGCCAGTGGTCACAACGCCATCCCTTGGACCAGCTTAGTCGGTGACACAGGGATGGGAATGCTCTCCAGTGGTGGACCGCTCCAGATCAATTGCAGGAGGGCATCCGCTCATTCGCCCGCGAGCCGACGGTCTCTGTCGACCGATGCCTCTCTGATGGGTTGGGGTGCCCATCTGGGGAACATCGGGCTCATGGCCTCTGGTCCTCGCTGGGAGTCCCGATGCCACATCAACCTGTTGGAGCTCCGAAGCGTCCGCCCAGTCTCTCACCGCCTTTGTTCGCTCTCCGGGGTCAAGTGGTCCGAGTCCAGACGGACACTACCACACCATGTACTATCTAAACCGCCAGGGCGGGACGCGCTCCATGCTTCTATGCAAGGAAGCTCTCCGCATTTGGTCACTCG
The DNA here is from genome assembly GCA_016271365.2 of Neoceratodus forsteri. Taxonomy (NCBI): domain Eukaryota; kingdom Metazoa; phylum Chordata; order Ceratodontiformes; family Ceratodontidae; genus Neoceratodus; species Neoceratodus forsteri. The sequence goes on from CM028132.1 coordinate 744,834,385, forward strand.
TGCGCAGCCTGGAGGCGGATCTCCTAGCCATTCACGTGGCAGGAGCCTCCAACACCCTGGCCGATGCCCTGAGCCGGATAGGGGCTGCATCCCACGAGTGGTCTCTCCTGCCGGAGGTAGTACAGCATCTGTTCTCCCTTTGGGGCACACCTCAGGTGGACCTGTTTGCCTCCGTGGAGAACGCGAAGCTGAGTCTGTTCCATGCCCGCCCCCCTCAGCAGGGCTCGCTGCAGGGGGATGCCTTCTCGAGGCAATGGACCCCGGGCCTCTTTTACGCCTTTCCCCCATTTCCCTTGATCCACAAGGTGCTTCTCAAGGCGAGGAGGGACAAGGCGCAGGTGATTCTGATAGCCCCAGACTGGCCTCGCCAGTTCTGGTACCCAGATCTCCTCAGTCTCAGCTCCAGGACTCGCGGCAGCTTCCAGCTCGCCCGACCTGCTCTCAGTCAATCAGGGAAGGTGTTCCATCCGACCTTCAATCCCTGCACCTGACGCCCGCCTGGTTCCTGAGCGGCTAGAGTTCCAGGCTTTGGGTCTTTCCGACGAGGTCCTCAATGTAGTTGAGGCGTCCTGTAAGGAGTCGACCAGAAATGTTATGCCTTCAAATGGAAAAGGTTTTCCATTTGGTGTCAGGCAAGGGCTTGACCCTTCCTCCTGTTCCTTGGCAAGCATCTTGGACTATTTATAGTCCCTTTCTAGTCAAGGGCTTAGGTCGACGACCCTAAAGGGTGCACCTGGCAGCCATCTCTGCTTACCGGGCGCGGGCCGGGAAGCAGTCGGTGGCGCAGGAGAAGGTGGTCTGGCGCTTTTTCAAAGGCCTTGATCACATTTCCCCTCCAGTGCGGGAACCCCCACCCCGTGGGATCTACTGCTGGTACTGGCAAAGCTCATGGGCAAGCTATTCGAACCTATGCACAGGTGTGCTCTCTCTCCTGTAGGAAGACTGCCTTCTTGGTGGCTATCACGTCCAGCCAGAAGGATGGGAGGCTCTCGTGCAGCTCGCCAAAGTCTCCTTACCTGGTCTTCCACAGGGACAGGTTGTCCTGCGCCCCACCGAAATTCCTTCCGAAGGTGGTGCGGAGTTCACCTTAACCAGGTGTTGACTCTGCCGGTGTTCTACCCCAATCACCTCGCGAGGGCGAATATAGGCTCCATACTCTGGACCTAGAAGGGCGCTCATTATAAGGAGCGACGGCTGAAATTGGGAGAGGTTCGCCAGCTGTTTGTCACCTACGCTGAAGCATCTGGCAGACCTGCAGCTGTTGGACGATAAGCAGGTGGGTAACCTCTGCATAGATTCTGCATAAGTTGGCGGGCATGGAGCCTCCCAGAGGGATAAGAGCTCATTCTACCCGCCATACTGCTGCAAACGTGGCTGCTTCCAGGGACGCCCCTATCCAGGAAATCTGCAGGGCTGCTACCTGGAAGTCAGCAAACACCTTCATTACCCACTACCACATCGACCTTGAGTCACGCTGGATGCTGGTTTTGGGGCCTCGGTTCTCCAGTCTCTTTCCCAAGTAAGTATATGGGGGTGAGGTCTTGCCTCCCTCCTCCCGAGAACTGCTAGGAGTCTGCCAATGAGTGTGGATGAACAACATATCCATGTCCCTAGAAATACAGGTTACTCACCTGTAACAGGAGTTCTAGGAATGTATGTTCATCCACCGACTCCACCCGACCTCCTCGGCTCGACGACAACCTGAGCTTCCAGCGGGCCAGATCTAGCGTCATGGGGCGGAGCCGAGAGTTATACCACCCGGGTGGGTGGGAGGAGCAAGCTTGAAGACCTTCCGGCAAGATTTAAAGCGGCAAGGATACTGCCAATGAGTGTGGATGAACAACATATACCATTCCTAGAACTCCTGTTACAGGTGAGTAACCTGTATTTTTGGTTGCTGTTGCCTCTGCTCGGAGGATGCCTGAGCTTCAGGCCCTCTGGTGTGAGGAGCCTTATTTGATTTTTCACAAAGACAGGGCGTCTTTGCGCATGAACCCTAAGTCTGAGTTTACCCTGAGCCAATCTATCCACGTTCCTGTTTATTTTCCTAAGCATGCCAATCCAGGGGAAGTGCTGCTCCATATGTTAGATGTGCACAGAGTTTTTAAATTCAAGCCGGGATTTAAATTTTGTTTCGGAGAAGTTGACCCTGTCTCCTTTTGAGCCAGCCGCAACTTGCTAGCTATGCTTTCTTTTCTGGAAAGCATTATTTTTGGTTGCTATTACTTCTGCTCGAAGGATTTCTGTGCTTCAGGCTCTCTGATGTGAAGAGCCCTATTAGATTTTTCACAAAAACATGGTGTCTTTGTGCACAAATCCTAAGTTTCTGCCTGAGGTGGTGTCGGTTTAGATTGAATCAATCTATCCACCTCCTCTTTCATTTCCTGGAGCGTGCCAATCCAGGGGAAGCACTGCTCCATATATTAGATGTGTGCAGCACTCTGAAGTATTACCTGCTCCGAACCAAGGAAAGGAGGAAGTCAAAGCAGTTTTTCTTTTCACCCCAGGCAGAGAGGGAGTTCAGGTTTCTAAACAATGTTTATCTAAATGGTTGGCAAATTGTATTGTGTTCTGCTACAACAAGTATGGCAGAGAGTTGCCAGGAGTGGTAAAAGCTCATTCCACAAGAGGCATGGCTACCTCTGTGGCCTATTACCGAGGGGTCTCAGCCTCTGACATTTGCACAGCTGCCACCTGGAGTACCATCCATACGTTTTCCAAACATTACAGTCTGGACATTACCTCATGAGCCCGTGCAGGATTTGGCAAGGCTGTGCTGCAGGGCCTCCTGTCTTAAGCTTGGGATTGGCATCCCCCCCCCCCCAGACTGTCTTGCTGCACCTGTAATTGCTTGGGACTTGTTCCTATGGTGTGACTTGATGACTGAGACACCCCCGAAGAAGTTACGACAGATACATAAGAACTTACCATAACAGTAGTTCTGATTTTTTTTTTTTTTTTTATTATAATGTTTATTCAAATTTTTCACAATAAATTGGGGGGGGGGTACAGATTGGTATCGGTTACAAATTCATTTTATACAAAGATTGTAAAATGATGATGGAGCCATGCAGCATGACAGTCCTTATACAGTATACAATATACCTTGTTACTTTGATCACAGCAATGGATAGGTTACAATGGTTCATATTATAAACTCTGAGACACTAAGAGCGATCCTTAAAGCAGGAGTACTTCAAAAACATCAATCTCACCCTCTTCCATCCCTCTCCCATCCTCGGGCCTTTATACCCCAGGTCCTTCCTCCCATACAGTCAATAGACTTGATTATTCACACATACACCTGAATGCTGATCAGGGGACGAAGGAGGAATCCTGCAAGCTTATATGGAAAATCCATCTAGACCATTTCATAGTGCATAGGTCTGACTTATCATTCAGGTGTTAGATTTTTTCTGACCTATAGATACGAGTCATTATTTCTCTCTATTCAAGTTCTGTAGGGACCCTGGGGGGGTCAACCAGCAGCGAGTCAGGGCTTTCTTGGCTGCAGTTAAGGCTATTCCCAGCAGGTAGCATATATGGGCATCTCCAAAACCCCGGGGAAAATTGTGTAGTATAAAGAAGTCTGCAGTAAGGAGAATCGGGAGGTTGAACAATTCCCGTAATTCAGATTGTAGGGAGTCCTTAAAGGGTTGTAACTTTGGGCACAGCCAGAATATGTGAGTATGGTGTGCTATGGGTTCTCCACACTGACGCCAACAGTCACCCAGCACTACTGTTTTAAAGTAGGCTGTTATGGCAGGGGTTCGAAAATATCTGGTCAGCACCTGCCAGGAAAAAAGTCTTCAGCTGTGGGAGTACGTGAGTTTAGATAGTGATATGCAGGTCTTATCCCACTGTTGTGGAGGGATGTCGAAGCCAAATTCCTGTGTCCACTTTGCACAGATCCCTACTGTACTTAGCCCTTGTGTTTCCCCTAGTGCCTTGTACAAACTGAGACTATGTGAGGTACCCCACCATTGATGATGCTCTGCTGAAGACAAGTGATCAAGGGGGGGTAGTCTCAACACAGCGTACCTCTGATGGGAGGGAGTAGTAAAAATTTCTCTGCTGCAAGTATTGGTAGAAATCCAGCTGTCTTAGACCGTAGGAGTGACACATCTCCTGGAAAGACTTAAAACCTCCACCAGTAACGAAATGTGAGAGGTTAAAAATCCTCAAGTGCTCCCAGGCCTCAAAAGTGTGGTCTAGACTGGCCGGGGAGAAGTTCTCGAGAAGAGCTATGGGAGTTATAAACAGTAGGTATGGGATAAGGGAGAAATGTCTACGGATTACCCCTCAGGTTCTCAACTGGTGTGCAGTCCATGGGTTATGGGAGTCTAGTTCCAGTGGGGGGTGATACAATGTGGTCCTTATCAGATTTCGAAAAGGCATTAGACCTTCCTCGATTTCTCTCCAAAGGGCAGTGCTGACTTTCATTATTCGACCCAACAAAAATGATAAATGAGATGCCCAGTTATAGTATTTAAGGTTGGGAAGGGCTAGTCCTCCTACTTTCCTTGGCAAAAACAAGGTAGAGATTTTTATTCTGGGATGCCTCCCAGCCCATATGAACCTACTAATAGATTTGTTCCAGATTCTAAATGTTTTAGCTGAGATATGGATAGAGATATTCTGAAACAAATATAAAGCTTGAGGCAAAACTACCATTCTAATAACCTGTTCTTTTCAAGAGATTCAGGGGAAGTATGTTCCATTGCGCTATATCAGATTGAAGCTGGGTGAAAAAGGGGGCATAGTTATTTCTTTCTGCGTCACTTGCCCGATCTGAAAAGTAGATGCCTAGGTATTTCAGTTTAGTCCAGTCCCAGCGAAAAGGGTATGTTTGTGCCAATGATAAAGGAGGGTTAAAGTTAAAAGGTCAAAGCCTCCGTTTTATAGTATTTAACTTATATCCTGAGCATTCGCCAAATTGTTTTAAGATATTGAAGACGGCTGGGATCGACTGAGAGGGATTGGATAAAAAAAAAAAAAGCAGGACATCATCCGCATATAGGGCTATATGATGCTCCATCCCTTTAGTCTGTACCCCTTCTATTAAAGGGGAGCCTCTAATGGCCTGTGCCAGTGGTTCAGTAAAGATGGCGAATAAACCAGGGGATAGGGGACACCCCTGCCTAGTTCCTCTAAACAGGGGAAAATATAAAGAATGGTGACCAGAGACTTTAACACATGCTTTGGGTGAGAAATAAAGGTTAGAGGGAAACCCATCCTTGCCATAGTGGCAAATAGGAAGGGCCATGAAACCCTGTCAAATGCCTCCTCAGCATCTAGGCTGAGAAGGATCGAGGGAGTTGTATGGGATTGCATCTCGTGCACCAAATGCAGTTCTTGTGTTGTCCGTGGTGAATCTAGCACTGACAAATCCGGTCTGGTCTAGATTAATTATAGAAGGCAGAACTGTATCTAATCGTTTAGCCAAAATAGACATAAAGAATTTATAATTCACATTTAAAACCGAAATTGGACGATATGATGTACATGATTGGGGTCTTTGTCTGGTTTGGGAATTAAGGACATCACTGCATTCGACCAGCTAGGTGGGGGTTCTGCCGGCCCCTGCAGAACTTCATTATAAACTTGTAAGAGAAGTGGAGCAACCCCTTGCACTGAACTTTTATAAAACTCTGTGCCATAACCTTCTGGGCCAGGGGCTTTCATGGTTTTAGATCTGGAGATTGCATTTATTAATTCAGAATGTGATATTGGGGAGACCAATGAGGTCTGTTGGTCTCTTGACAGCCTTGGGAGGCCTAAAGGGGAGAGGAATGCATTAATACATGTATGTTCTGAAGGGTGGTATAGGTTGTACAATTTCTTGTAGTATTCGCAAAAAGCCTGAGTGATGAGACTTATCCTTGTACAGGGGATGCCAGAATTAAGGTCCTTAATAACGGCTATAGTTGAAAGGCACCTCTTTTTCGCAACTGAAAGGCAAGCAGGCGGGAGGCCCTGGGGCCTATTTCCCCATATTTTTGCCGTAGAAAAGCTAAGGCTATTTCTTTATTTTGCAGTACCAGTGAATCCAGTTCCTCTCTAGTTTGTTTAAGCTGGGCCAGAACGGACTTATCCCCCTGTTGGTATGCCATTTGAAGGAAATTAAGGGTCTGTTGTAAGTGCAATTGTTTTTCCCTACACTGGTTTGCCAGCATAGACGGGTGTTTGATTAGGTGGCCGCGAAGTACCACTTTTAAAGTATCCCACCTAATTGAGGGAGAGACTTCTGGGTCCGAATTATCCTGCTGAATCTCTTGTATTTTCTCTTCCAAGAAATGCTTAAAAAGGGGACTTTTAAGATGGATAGGGTTAAATCTCCAGATTGTATTTCGTCTTTCAAGATCCAGTTCTCATTTCGTGACCACTGGGGTATGGTCACAATATACAATGTCCCCCAAAGAGAGCTCCCTAAGAATTCCTAAACATTCCTTTTTCGTATAACAATGGTCTATTCTAGAATAGGACCCATGCACAGTAGAATAAAAAGTATATCCTCTGTTACTTGGATGAAGGGTGCGCCACACATCAGTCCAGCTCACCTCCTGCACAAACCGCTTAAAAAATTTGTGCGGGACAGGTTGTTTACCTCTAGCAGTTGCAGTGGTATCTAAATTGGGGTTGGGGGCAATATTGAAGTCACCAGCCAATATAAGAATGCCACTGGTCAGTTGAACTATTTCATTAAAAAGAAACCTGAGTGTCTGAATGGTTGACCCCGGGGGGAAGTATGCATTAGCCAATGTGACTTCTTTGTCCTGTAAGAGACCCTGTACAACCACTAGGCATCCCTCTGAGTCAGCCCATTCCCGAGTGGCCTGAAAGGGAGTATGGCTAGATATCAATATGGCGCCGCCCCCCCCCCACCACCATTAACAAAGGAAGAAAACACCTGATTAAACCCTCCTCTCGTCATTTTTTTATGCTCATTATCACTCGTATGTATCTCCTGTAGATATATTATTCCTGCATGTGACTTTTTAAACAAGGAAATCATTCTGGATCTTTTAAGAGGACTGCCTAAACCATTAACATTTAGGGAAAAATCTGGAGAGGTATATTAGCCATTTAAGTCGTAGTGCAAGTGGTCAAAATTAAATGGAGCAAACCACTCCAGCTTGACTCTAGGTTATAGAAATCCCTAGGCTCTAATTCTAGTCGTAGAAAAAGTGACTGCCTGTATAGGGGAAAGTGAGGATAAACTTCCTCAAACTGGGAATAGCAAAATTTTAACATTTACTGAAATAACTTTTTACTGCATTTGCCTACCAACTGGGCGGGTACTTCTAAATTTCTATGGGCTTCCATGAGGCTGGTAGTTACAAACCTACCAGACTCCAGGGTGTACCAAAAGTTTTGGCAAGGTCTATCCGGTCGATAGACTAGACGATAAGATGTCTCTATGGGGGGGAAGGGAGGTCATGTCTCTCGCCCACCAAGGCAAAGTGAGAAATTATTTAGACCTTAGCTTTGCTCTTGTGTAGTGTGGGTAAACAAGATGGTTGCAATGAATACTCTGTATATTCTATTATATAAACAACATTTATAAGTCATTCGTCCAGAGGCATCTCCATGGGCTTAAGCAGAGCAACCATGAGGGATGCGCCCACCCTGACCCCCACCCACCGACACAGCTAATGGCGGAATAGAGCCGGGGAAGGGGAAACAGGGACACAACACCCCCCCATCAGAAGCATTCACTCATAACCAAAGGACCCAGCGAGACCCCAGTTCTAACATTTTATTTAAGAAGGTGCAAAGCCTCTCTGAGCTTAGCTTTTCAACTGTATGGCAGGAGGTGCCTCTAGAGCAGCCCACAGTTCTTCTATGTGTGTGGCCTTGGGACATTTCCATACCTGTCCCTCTTATCCATCCCCATTCCCCGGCAACCCACCAGCGCTCTGAAACTCAACCCGTGCCCCCCCCTCCCAGCTCCAGGGCCCTCTAACATACAGTATTTGTTTAACTGTAAGGGGGTACTCGAGTAAGCGTGCAATCTGAAGCGCCGCTAATTCTCAGGCGATGTGGCGTGAAACGCTGGAGGAGACTCCCCCCCCCGGCAAGGGAGGGGGCATCCCCAGCAGGTCACCCCTGTTTTGTGAGGACCATTTGGCAAGGGAAGAGGCGCTGGGGAGGATGGGCACTAGGTCAGTCGCAACGGGAAATATTAGAGACAGTCAGAAGCGGCATACCTGCACGGAAAGGTGCTCAGGTTAAATGAAAAGAAGGTTCCAATTGTTCCTTCACTTCACTCCTTAACTGTGGAGGTCCCAGGTACCGCCATAGTCTACTGTTTCAATCCTTCAGTAATCTGCTGAATTGCCGTGGCGCCCTCCATACGGCACTGCTCCCTCGGGGGTAGTCTGGACCAGGCTTTCTGGGCTAGTTTCGTTGCCAGGGATGTGCCAATCAGTTGTTTAGTTAGAGGAACATCTATACCAGTTTTAGTAAGCTCCCGCGCTGCCTCATCAGTGGACTCAAAAGTCCTAGGACCCCCATCCAGTTGGACCACCAACTTCGCCGGGTAGGGAGTTATAAACTTGAGTTTTGCCTCTTTTAACTTTTCAAGGATGGGGGCATAGGCTCTTCATTTCACTGCAGTTGTCATCAGGTAATCGTTGTCTACATAGATTCTATGGTCTAGGTATGTCAGGTGCCCTTGTTGCCATGACTTACGTAGTACTAGCTCCTTCTCCTGGTAGTGCATTAAGCGAATCAGGATAGCGCGCGGTCTGTTGCCTGATTGTGGGCCCAGGGTACCATGAACACGATCCATTTCTAGTGAACAACTGTCTGGTAAGACCAGCTTTTATTTAAAAAAATTCTGCATAAATTGAACAGGGTTGGTGCCCTCTGAACCCTCTGGGAAACCACTGACCCTCAGGTTATTTAGTCTACTCCTTGCCTCTGCCTCATCGGCCCTTTCTTGCAGGCCCTACAAGGTTTGGTTAATTTGCACTGTAGTACGTTCTGTGCAATCCACTCGAGGGTCATGGCCTGCTCTTCTATGTCGTTGAGGCGTTTTTCCATTTTCCCCAAATCAGTGGGTAGAGCATTGAAGGTGGACCAGGTTTCTTTGCGAAAATCTCATAATTCTTGAAGAACCATGTCCATTTGCCTGTTAACTCATTGTCTCCTAGCAGACGCCTGTAGTCGTCAATAAAATACACTGGTGTGTCCTGAGGACGTCTCCAGAAGTCGGCTGCTGACTCCCAGTGTGCCCTTGCAACGTCTGGAGAAGTCACATATATTTTAATATATAGTGTAACAGAATATAATATATATTTGACTGCATAACACCGTTGGAAAGGTAATTTTATGCTGAACAACTTTGTCACTGATATTTTGTGCATATCATGTATACTTTAGGAGTTATTTGCATTTGTTAATGGTATGGTGTGTATGGCTTATGTTGCCTGTTTTAGTGAAAAAAATATTTTTTTTGCTATTTCAACCAGCTTAAAAACCAAAAACAAAATTACATATTTGCATACCACCATTGGGAAGGTACTGTTGTGCTGAACAACTTTGCCACTGATATTTTGTGTATATCATGTATACTTCAGGAGTTATTCACATTTGTTTATAGTATGGTAAGTATGGCTGACATGTTTTCCATCTAGATTCACCTAAGCAGCTTGAATAAAATTCACTTTTTTGGCCCTTCAGCAGGTATAAAATAAAAACCGTATTGATTACAACTGGTTGCATAGCACCATTGGAAAGGCATTTTTGTGCTCATCAACTTTCATGTGGATACTTTGTGTGTATCATGTATACTTTTGGAGTTATACTCATTTGTTTATGATATGGTGTGTGTGGTTGAGATTCATCCCTCAAATCTCAAAGCACCTTGACTAAAATGGGGAAAAATTACATTTTTATAGTAAAAATATATCATTTTTTTAACAAACATAATATTAAAACACCATCTAATGTCTGTATGCTTAATTTGGTGTTGATATTTTACATATTTTCCAACAAAAAATGGCTTATGTTGCCCTTTTTTAGTGAAAAAAATATTTAGTTTGCTCTTTCGACCAGCATAGAAAAAAAACAAAATTACTTATTACATGCATGCCACCATTGGAAAGGCAATTTTGTGCTGAATAACTCTGCCACTCATACTTTATGTCTAGCATGTACATTTATTGAGCTATTAGCATTTGTTTGCAACATGCTGACTATGGTTTGATTTTGCTTAGAAAGGCCCAGGATTCACTGTTAAAAGTACACAGGAGGTTCAGGAGGCAAGTGGTGTAATCTCAGATTGAGCCTGTTGAGGCAATGAGTTAACATTCGGCATTTTTAGACTGTCTTACCTTGAGCGCTCGCTCTTGTTAGTGATTTGCGAGCTATCGCTGTCTGAACAGCCTCCGTCTAATTCGTCGGTATCGTGGCGGTTTAGAGAGTCGGGACGTCTCTTGGGCATACTCGAAAGGCACCGACTTCGATTTAAGCAGGATTTAGGTCTATTCTGCAGTATTTGAGTGGTTTAAGGCCTTGGTGGAGACAGAGCTGAAAAATCAGTCTGCTTCCCAGAGCATGACGTCACCGGAAGTCCCATATAACAGTAGATCTTTAAGGGGATCTCAGTCATCAGGTCTGTCTTCCCTCCCACCATCCCCCTTTGGGGCTCTTCTGGAACTGGCTATCTGGTGTATCCAGTCTTTCTTACAGGCCAGGTCATCTCTCTCCCTCTCTCTCTTCCCCTCCTCGGTCCTCCATAGCTATGCTATGCTCCCTTTGTCTCCGGTAAAAGAAACTGAGTAGGGAGCAGGGCTGCTCATGCCTTTATAGGGTTGGTGACGTCGACAGTTAGCGTCAGCTTGGGCGGCACCAGTTGTACTGCTGAAAATCTTCCATGTGGATCCTGCTTCACCAAAGGTGAAGTTCCTGTGGTATGACCCGATGACTGAGATCCCCTTGAAGGGCTACTGTAACAGTAAGTTCTTATGTAACTTTTCTGTGCGTCTTCCTGTGTGCCCACCCCATTCTGTGAACAAACAATATCACACATGATCTCTCCTCTTCACGCAGGGGGGGCCCCCCAGGGCCCTGCGTAAAGAAAGGTACAACAGATTGTGTTGGCATCCTGTGATGAGACATTCTTCTCTGCCTTTGAAGAGTGTATCATTATGAGGCAGTGACATGGAGCGTTACCTTATAGTGTATGGTGGAACGTCGTTCTCCACCGAAATTCATCGTTGTAGAAACCTAGTAGTCACACACTAGTGACGTTCGCAGTGCAGTAGAACAATTTTTTCTACTGCACTGCTAAACGTCCACAGTGTCCCTTGAGCAGCATTTGACAGTTAGGGCTCATCCATAGACAGGACACATAGTAAAGCAGCAATGTCGCGGCAATACTAATGTTTAGTGTTAAAATGTTCAAAATGTAAAGTTAAACAGTTAAAATGTCAAGCGTTAACACGTTCAAAATGTAACGTTCTTTTTTCCTTCTAGTAACACCGTAAAACTGTTTTGAAGCAGAATCGTGCTGTAGTGATTTTTTTTCCCAAAAGACGACATTCCACCATACACTATAAAGAAAAGTGCATGGGGAACAGTTGACAACAGGGCATCTTTCACCTCATTGGCACTATGACAACGGATTACCTCTCGAGCTGTGCTCTTGAGGTAATCCGTTGTCATAGTGCCAACTCGGTGAAAGAATAGCCCTGTTGTCAACTGTTTCCCATGCACTATCCTATATGTAATCTTCTTCGGGAGGGTATCTCAGTCATCTAGTCACACCGTAGGAACTTCACCGTTGGTGAAGGAGGATCTGCACGGAAGATTTTCAGCAGTACAACTGGGGCTGCCCACGCCGACTTCCTGTGGCGTTGTCACCAGCCCTATAAAGGTGTGAGCGGCCCCACTCCCTCCTCAGTTCTTTTCCACTGTTGACTCTGTCTACATGGGTCTGTGTGGAAGCTCCGACGCAGTTTCGCGCCATTCTCACCTATGGCTTTTTTCTATATACTTTAATATACTTTACCTTGGAATCTCTTCCTAACAGAGATTCTCTTATTTTGTTTATGTTGAGAGTTAATCCATCTACCTCTCTTTTCTGTCACTGCAGAAAGATTTCCTCCACAGACGAACACACTTTGTGTCTGCCGTCTTGGGCCTGACCATGAAGTCTCTGACTAAGCTCTGCCAGAAGATTAATCAGACAACCCTCAGGCGACGAAAGAAGCCTCTAAACAATTTCCTAATGGAACAACAGGTAGCCAATTCCGGGCAGGGATCCTCCGGGGTTCCAGCCTCCCAGTGGCTGGCAGGGTCATTGAGCTCCTAGGCTGAGGCCCGAGACAAGTCCTTGGGGGGGGGGAGTCATATGAAAGACCATGATCGGGACCGCTTCCCTCGGCGATGGTGGTCCTGCTCCCCGACAGCCTGTTCTTCTTCTTCGTTTGGGGGCACCCTGTTGACACTGCGGCGTCAGCGCACAAATTTGCTGTCCAGATCTCTCTGCTTGCCAGACCCATACCAACGGCTTCACCGTCCAATTCTCAGGGAGGCCAGTTGTCGACTTCCGGGTCGTTTGCCCCTCCTTTGTCGACAACGACCATCCCGATGCAGCCTGATCCCGCTACAGTCACTTGGGCAGCAGGCTCCCAGGCCCGACTGAGTCATTGCTCCCAGCTCCGTCGACGCAGGGTTCGGCGGTCATCAATCTCAATGAGATCCTCACCAAGTTCACTTTGGTGATTGTTCACCAGCTTGGTGCTTTTAGGCCTACCTCACCTGTGCTGTTGACAGTGGCTTCGTTGTCGACCCCCACCCCCGGTTGCCCTCAGGCTGGTCCCATGTGGGTTGTTGTCTGTGCACCATACATCGGAACTGGACCTGGAAGAGGTCGAGGTGTAGTATCACCCTGACCTCATTCTGCCTGATCAGGAGGAAGAGAAAGAAGACTCTGTCTCTTTCTTCAGAAAGGTCCACTGCTTCTTCTGTCAGTGAGGACTCTGTCAAACACACCCCTAGGTCTCCTCATGAAGCAGTTGCCCTCTGCCATGGGGTTTCATACTGAGGAGGAGGATACCAGGAAAGGTTTGGTGGACTTCCTGGAGATCCCGGATTCCCCTCCTAAGATCATTCCTCTCATTGTGCTTGAACTGAGGAATGCTGCTACTGCAGACTGGCACCGGCATGCCATTGTGCCAGCCATGCCTAGGAAGGCAGATTAACTTAATCATGCCCCTCAAGGGTTCCCACACTATACTGCTTAGCCTGAAATGGACTCTGTCATTAGGGCAGCTCATGACAGGTCTAAGGTGCCCAAACACCTTAGTTCCCTCCCCCAAAAAAGTCTCACAGAATCAACCTTTGGGGCAAGAGGGTTTATGCCTTCTCTACCCTGGGTTTGAGGATTGCTAATTACCTGTCTCACGTGGTGAAGTATCAGAACACCAACTGGAAGAAGGACAAGGCTGCTGCCCAGACTCTCCCAGAAGGTTCTCAGGAGCAGGAGCTTCTAAAATGCTTGCAGACGTCTGAAGAAGTCAACAAGCACCTTCTGAGGCACTCTGACATGTCTGACACTGTTGCCATGGCCGCTGCCACAGGCATTTGCCTCCGAAGGCACTCCTGGCTGAGGATGTCTGGCTTTACCACTGGCATCCAGCAGAAGGTGTTGAACGCTCCCTTTAATGGAGCTAAACGTTTTGGCCCAGATGTTCAGGACATCATTAATGATGTGCAGGTGTCCGGCAGGGCCATTAAGTCTGTCCACTTGCTGTATCACACACAACAGCAGAATGGCAGACAGCGCCCTCCTTTTCGTAGGGCACCCAATAGGCAGGGAGGAGCCTCTCGTCCCTGGGGCAAACGTAGAACCTCCACTGCTCTACCCGCCCACTCCATTGCTGGAGCTGCTGCCAGGCATACCAGAGAGACAGACCAGGCACACTGGCTGGATTTGCCTGTGCTTGATTCATTGCCAGACCCTCCTCTTCGGTCCCCGACCAAGAGGTGGTGGTGGGGAGATTTGTTCTCTCTCAATCTAAATCAATGGAGAACCATAACTTCAGATGTTTGGATTCTGCAGCATATAGAAAGGGATCACACCTTGGAACTCATTGAGCACCCTCCAGAGACGACCCCCCCATGCCCTCCAGCTATTCCCCCACCCATTTGTGTGTGATCCTGGTACAATCCCTTCTGTGCAAACAGGCCATCGGGCCCATGCCCAGGCTCCATAGGAACACATGGTTTTACTCTGGGTTCTTCAAATAACATGAAGTCTTGCTATATTCTGACATATGCAGTTAGCCCCAGCACTTGAACTGTCCCAGAGAGGAAAGAGTTAACTCTATGCATGAGCATAGAACGTTGAGCTCGGCTCGGTTCAAACCTCTGTCTGCAGCACTTCAAAGTGTAACAGTCAGATTCTGTACTCCGCCTAACTGAACAGTCGCTCTGTAGATTGCTCCTTCACTTGCTGTGTTCAGTAAAATCAGTCGGTTTAAATACCGTTTTAGTTTTATTTTTTTGGCTTCAAATCCCTGTCTGTGGTACAGTAAGTGTTGTAGGTAGTGGACTTTAGTTTTACTGTGGTTAATTTCTGTGGAAATTGTAAAAACTTGTTGGAACCGATTGTGTTAGGTTTATTTTATTTTCCTGTTTTCTAGTGTGAGGTACCGTTCCTATCGGTTTCAAAAAAATTTAATTTTAATGTTTTTTCCACAACCGTAACACGTTGGTAACTGATTGGGGGTTACTGGCTTTTTAAGCTATAAAGGGCAAGTTGGTAGCCTGGACATGTCTGAGAAACCCAAGAAAAAAAACGGGCCCACTGGGTTTCAACACTGTAGTGAGTGTGGGGATGCCTTTGCTAAGGCAGAGCCTCACACCGCCTGTGTTTATTGTATGGGGTTTGACCACCTCGATTCAGACTGCCAAATCTGTAAAAATTTTCCCAAGGCCACCCTGGATAAGAGATTGGGTAGGCTCAGAGAAAAGGAGGCCGAGAAGTCCTCTAATCCGGATGGCCAGCCTGGTTCGGTTCCGACCGAACCTGTGGGAGTGCCCACTGACCTGGGCAATACTTCCTTGGGCAAAAGGAGAGCCGATCCTGAGGGGTCGGTTCCGTCGAAGAAAAAGGGGAAATCTGCCTTTTCTGATCCAGAACGCAACATCAACGCGAAGTGATAGCCAGGCGATAAACATTGTAGAATCGCTCCGTCCACTTCTGTCCGATCCGGCGCCTCTTGGTAGGCGCTCGGTTCGGTCGGTTCCTCAGGTTCTGGAATATTGTCCGGAAGAGTTTAATGAACTGGAATGGGAAGGGGAGGAAGAGGACGATGACGATGATGGTGTGGAAGGTCTGGATGAGCCCACTGAACCGGACATCTCCCCAGACGGGCCTTCTAATGTTTCCCCTCCCAGGCTTTGAGTCCCCATCCCACTATTTGTTTTACAAAAAAGTGGCAGAGACCCTCCAGCTCCCTCTGGTTGAAGCTGTTGAGGAACAAGAGGAGCCTGATTTTGTAGAAATGATGGACATCCCAGAGTCTAAAAGGCAGTCTATTCCCCTCCATAAATCTCTTGGGGAAACAGACGCAAAAAATTCTCCAAACACCAAATTCTTTACCTCCTGTGGATAAAAGAATGGACAGGAGATATATGCTTTCAGGCTCAGGTACAGAGTTCTTGTTCCACCAATGCAGCCATGTTGGGGTACTGCAGGCGGCAGCCTGTGAGAAGGCTAATATACCTTTGGCTTCACAGACACCCCCCTCCCCAAGATAAAGACTCTAGTAAGGTGGATGCTATGGCCAAAAAACAATAGCCAGATGCCAGAAGTCCAGATGGGATACTGTTCTGGAACTGGCTAAGCAGACCCCCCCCCCCCCAACTAGCCGAGGAGGTGGCTGCCGATGGGATTGAGGCATCTTAGATTCAATTTCATGCTGCTGTGGACTCAAATGATGTGGCATCACGAGTCATGGCTAAATCTGTGTCTCTTCAGAGATTTGCTTTGCTCAGATGTACTAACCTCTTACAGGACACTCCGGCTAAGGCCATGGATTTTCCTGTGGTGGGTAATTCTCTGTTTGGGGAGCAGACAGAGAATTACATGAAAAAGATAAATGAATACCGGACCACCTACAGGAGTGCACAGGCCAAGGAAAGGCAGGCAACTCCTCAGAGGCAGCAGTCTGGAGGCAGGGGCAGGCCTTTTCACAGTCCTTTCTACCAGGCACAGGCCTCCTCTCCTTTTCCTCAGAGGGGGTTCTTCAGAGGGAGAGGCAGAAGGGGATGAGCAGGGTTACATCCTCCTCTCAGTCTAAGGCTCCTGCCAAGCAGACACCCTGATGTGTCAGCCCGGGTCGGCTCCCCAATCCCAGTAGGAGGCAGGATGGCTTACTACTTCCAGGCCTGGAAGTCTGTTACCTCAGACAAGTGGGTCCTGGAGGTAGTAAGCCAGGGACTGGTCTCCAGCTTCAAACAGTTTCCAAAACTGAGGGTCACGTCTTTTCCACCTGCAAACATCTCCGAAATCATTGCTCTAGAGGCAGAGGTTTCCTCTCTGCTAGCTCTCAGAGCCATAGAGAGAGTTCCTACTCTACACAGGGGCAAGGGTCTGTACTTCAGATACTTCCTTACCCCAAAAAAGACAGGGGAGTGGCGGCCCATCCTAGACCTAAGATAGTTAAACAAGCACCTTGTCAAGCCAAGATTCAAAATGGTGACTCTGGGAGTAATTCTTCCCTCTCTGAGACTAGGGGATTGGTTAGCCTCCCTGGACCTCAGCCTACTTTCACATCCCAATCAGGTGCTCCCACAGAAGGTACCTCAGGTTTGAGTTGCCTTCAGGCCATTATCAGTTTAGAGTATTGCCCTTCGGCCTAACATCAGCTCCAAGGGTGTTCACAAAATGCCTAGCAGTAGTGTAGTGGCCTTTCTCAGAAGACAGAATATCTCCATTTTTCCATACCTGGACGACTGGCTTATTGTGGGACAGTCTCCAGACCAAGGCAAGTCAGACCTACAAGTAACACAACAGATCTTACTTCGAGTGGGAGCTCTTGCAGCAGGCTATAACAATCAGGACTATACGCATGAGCACTGCAGCCCTCCGGGAACATTTTCAGCCAGCAGTATACAGCAGGGACCGCCCCCAACGTTGGCCCTGGTACAAAAGGGGGCGGACCCAGCTCCACCTCAGTTATTTTCTCACCGCGTCCCGGACGTGTAGAGAAAGATTTCGTTCTAGCTTGCCAGGAACAGCTAAACTACTTCCGAAAACCCACATTTTGCTACCATTTTTCAACATTTTTTCAAGTTACCGTCGCCAGGCGGTTTTCCGACGGTTTTTGCAGTTCATCGACAGATGTCTTCACCGTCATCTGCCTCACCAGAACCCCTTCAGAATAAGTGCGATTGTGGGAGGCAGATCCCTGCCAAGGACGGACACAAAAGTTGTGTCTTCTGCCTTGGGCCAAACCACGATACCGCGGCCTGCTCTGCCTGCCAGGCGTTTACCAGCCGGACCTGGATCCGATGTCTGAAGGCCCTGCAGGATTTTCTTCTGGAGGAGAAGAAGATGGATCTGCACTTCTCCGAGGGGAAGCGCAAAGAAAAATCCAAGCGCCACGGGAAAGACCATAGTCAGTCCCAGTCACAGTCTCATTGGCGGCCCTCTCCCAAGAAGGCCTGCCCTTCCCCGGGCTCAGGAGAGCATCCCAAGTCGTCGCAGGCCAAGGCCGGCCCTTCGGGGGAGAAGCCGGCCAAGCCGAAAGTAACCCCACTAAGGGTTACCACCAAGCCCTTGGAGGTGAAAGCTGTGGCCCCACCTGCCAAGGCACCAGCGCCGCCTGCTAAAGGCGCGCCCCCGGAGCCCAAGGACTCTCTGGCGCCCCCTGATGGCACCCAGTCATCGGTACCACCACAGATGCTGGTTGAAGGGGCGAAGGGTGAGGTATCGGCAGTGGAAGAGCCAACGTCCCCGTCTCTCAAGTCCTCCTCCCCCCCGGGCCCCCAGGAGGGCTCTCCTTCACGGGCTGACGCCCCGGATGCTCCTTTCCGGCCGAGCTTTTTCAAGGACAAGCTGCAGGAGGAGTCTCCTTTGGTGGGGCAGGTCCAGAAGCGGACCCCCTCCCCCCATCGCCAGCCCAGACACCAGTACCGGATCCACCAGGCAAACCACAGCTGGGAGGTGAGCCTTCCCCGGAGCGACCACCTACACCTCCTTCTAGGGCTCGTTCCCGCGCCCGGTCTGGAGACCACTGACGACGCTCCAAGGACTCTGAAGACCGCAGCCCTTCTCGATCTTCTAGACAAGAGCGCTCCCGACGTCGGTCCTCCAGTTACCGACGACAGAGGGAGTCTGGTCATAAGGAGAGATCAGACTATTCCAGATCATATAGTCGATCTCCCTCTTCTTCGTCTTCGTCATCTTCCTCTCTCAGCTTAGAGCGGTCCCCAGGAGAGAAGGACCAGCCTCGCTTGCCTCCCGACGATATAGCCTTCATGGACGTCATGAGGCATATCCAGGCCTCCAATGAGTGGGAAACGGAGGACCTGGATCCGGAACACCAGAGACTGGCAAAATACCTGAGGCAGAAGGAGCCGAAACCACTGGTGGTCCCTCCTTTAGTGGACACCTTCCAGGACCTGACTCGGACTACCTGGAAACGTCCAGCTTCCATCCCGGCTGTTCCCAAGAAGTCGGTTAGGCTGTATAAGGCCCCGAGGGCAGAAGCTTTTCTAGCAGAGAACCCTCAAACGGACTCTTCAGTGATCATGGCTGCCCATGAAAAATCCAGGCAGCCAAAGCACCTTAGCTTGCAGCCTCCTGATCCAGAGTCTCGGTATTTGGACCAGGTGGGCAAGAAAGTTTATTTTGCCTCCACCTGTCCCATCCTGTCCCTTAACTTCCTGATGCACATGGTCCAGTACCAGAATGCTCTGTGGGAGAGGGGACAAGAGCTATTGAAGGCCATGCCAGATTCCGATCAGAAGACGGAACTTCTGGATATCATGAAATCTGGCTCCGACTTGGGCTCCCATGTCCTGAGAGCCTCGTATGACACTGCAGATACGGCAGCCAGGGCAGCCGCTTCCGGGGTGTGTCTCCGGCACCACGCCTGGTTGAGAGTTTCGGTCTTCCACCAGGATCTGCAGTCTGGTATCAAGGATTTACCGTTCCAAGGTACCGTGTTCTGAGACGGAAGCTTTGATTTCTCGTCTTCAAGAGTCTGGCAAGTCTGTCTGGTCGGTCCATCATATGTACCGCGGCGACCAGCGACGGCAACGAAAATGGCCATTTCGTAAGCTCTCAGGTGGCCAGGGTCTTGCCTGTGGTAATCAGCAGGGTCAGAGAGGTGGCTTTCGTAAGAGAGCCGGTAACCAGCAGCCTGGAGGCGCCCCTACCCGTGGGCCCAAGTCCTCCCAGGCCTCTCTGCCTATGCCCGGCTCAGCCCAATGACTCCCTTCCGCCCCCCTTCTTCCAGAGGAAAACTCAGGGGAGACGGTCGGGGGCCGCTTCTCCCTTCATCTCGAAGGGTGGAAGTTGATCACTGCGGACCAGTGGGTCTTGGATATCATCAGGAGAGGACACACGCTGGAGTTCATGGAGTTTCCTCCAAAAACTCCGCCAAAGTACTCCCGTTATCCTCCTTCTCACATCCCACTAATAGAAGGAGAAATTCAGACCCTCTTGCAGAAAAGGGGCATAGAGGTAGTCCCCTTGCATCAGCGGGAAAAGGGGTTTTACTCCCACTTCTTCCTGGTCCCAAAAAAGACACAGGATCTTCGTCCCGTTCCGGACCTCAGCTCTCTCAATCTCTTCATAAGAGTACAAAAGGTTCAGGATGGTGACCCTCCCAGGTCTACTTCCTCTGCTGCACCAAGGAGACTGGCTCTGCTCCCTAGACATGCAGGATGCATATATGCATATCGGGGTCTTCCTTCCCCACAGGAAGTTTCTGAGGTTTCACTTCCAAGGGGAGCACTACCAGTTCCGAGTTCTTCCGTTCGGCCTCTCTTCCACTCCACGAGTCTTTACAAAATGCTTGGCAGTGGTGGCTGCGGCTCTAAGGCGCATGGGGTACTACGTTTTCCCATACCTAGATGATTGGCTACTTACAGCCCCGTCAAGGTCATGCCTACTTCACGCCCTCGGAGACACCTATACTCTATTCCGAGAGCTGGGGATCACCCTGAACCTCCGGAAATCGTCCCCAGAGCCCAGTCAAAAGCTCGTCTTCATTGGCGCAGTCCTGGATTCTATCCAGTGCATGGCTTTCCTTCCCCCAGACAGGGGCGATGGCCTGCAAGAGATTGCTGAAGGGATCACAATAACTCCTCAAGTTCCAGCACGGAACTTCCTCAGGTTACTGGGGCACATGGCAGCAGCCATTCCAGTCACTTCCCTGGCCCACCTCCACATGCGGGTCCAACAGTGGATGCTCAGGGTACAGTGGGACCAGGGCTACGACGATCTAGACTTCATGGTCAGGATCACCGAGCCAGTCAGGAGAACTTTGCTTTGGTGGATGGACCCCCAGAACTTGGAGAAAGGATTCAGGTTTCGTCTGGAGCCACCAGGTCAGACTCTTACGACAGATGCATCAGATCTGGGATGGGGAGCATACCTGGGTGCTCATCAAATGCAAGGGGTTTGGACACCAGAGGAGCGATCCCTTCACATCAGTGTACTGGAGATGCAAGCGGTTCTCTCTGCCTTACAGGCCTTTCAAAAGGACCTGGTGCCAGGCTCTCTTCTGGTTCAGACAGACAATATGGCGGTCGTCTTCTACATCAACAAGCAAGGGGGTACTCATTCGTATCCCCCTTCCAGGGAGGCGATGAGAGTCTGGCACTGGCGCTGGAGCGGCGCATTCTACTGTCTGCAGTGCACGATCCAGGCTTCCTGAACGATCTGGCCAACAGCTTAAGCAGGTCTCGATCCAGAGCACACGAGTGGGAGCTGTTACAGTCCGTAGCAGATCAGCTCTTCGACAAGTGGGGTCATCCAGCGCTGGACCTCTTTGCGTCACCACGCAGCGCCAAACTGCCAATGTTCTGCTCGC
Organism: Neoceratodus forsteri; assembly: GCA_016271365.2. Classification (NCBI taxonomy): domain Eukaryota; kingdom Metazoa; phylum Chordata; order Ceratodontiformes; family Ceratodontidae; genus Neoceratodus; species Neoceratodus forsteri. The sequence goes on from CM028132.1 coordinate 744,855,450, forward strand.
GAGAGCATGCGCCTGGAGTTTTCTGGTCAGACACGTTATCTCTTTGCTGGGCAGGGAGGTTTCTCTATGCCTTCCCGCCCTTCCCTCTCATTCAGAGAGTCCTACTAAAGTTACAGGCAGAAGGGGCCAAAATGATTCTCGTAGCCCCCAGATGGCCTCGGCAGATTTGGTTCCCACTCCTGCAGCGGTTATCCACGGAGCCTCCAACTCCGCTGCCCATCTGCTCGCAGTTGCAGTCCCAGGAATGGGGATCGCTGGTCCATCTGGACCTTCATTCCTTACACCTGCATGCTTGGCTCCTTCAGACGTAGCTCAACACAGATACGGGGTTTCCCTGGAAGTGGTGGCAGTCCTAGTTTCGGCAAGGAAGCCCTCCAACCGCTCCGCCTATGCTATGAAATGGAAGCGGTTTTGTTTATGGGCCTCGTCACAGTATTTGGACCCCGTCACTTGTCCAGTGAATTCAGCATTACAGTACCTCCTCTCCTTGTACCAACATGGCCTGAGTTACTCCTCTATCAAGGTGCATATGTGGGCTGTCTCTGCCTATCATGCTCTCATTGGAGATAAGGCGTTGGCACAACTGGATGTCGCCTGCACCTTTTTGAGAGGAATTTTACATATGAGACCTCCCATTCGGGACCCTATCCCACCCTGGGATCTCCTTTTTGTATTGGAGAAGCTCACACTCCACCCGCTTTGAGCCGACGGTGGATTGTGAGCTTCGTTATCTTTCTAGGAAGGTTTGTTTTTCGGTTGCTATTACCTCAGCTCAAAGAGTTTCCGAGCTTCAGGCTCTGATGTGTAAAGAGCCGCATTTGATTTTCCACAGGGAAAGGGTTTTCCTTAGAAAAAATCCTAAGTTTCTTCTGAAAGTGGTCTCGGAGTTGACCCTCAACCAGTCGGTTGACCTTTCAGTCTATTTTCCTTCCCCATCTAATAGAGGGGAGGCTCTCCTCCACACATTGAATGTCCACAGGATTTTGAGGTATTACCTCAAACGGGCGGCTACGCACCGTCAATCGGAGCAACTCTTTGTGGCCTTTGCACCACAATGCTTGGGGAAACCGGTGACCAAGCAGGCAATTTCGAAGTGGATCATCCACTGCGTATCCTTCTGCTATGAAAAACACAGTAAGCCCCTACCGGGTCCAGTCGGGGTCACTCCACTAGGGGAGTGTCTGCTTCTTTTGCCGCCCTGAGAAATGTCTCTATCAGGGGCATATGTGCGGCCGCTACCTGGAACTCGGTGCATACCTTTGTCAAGCATTACAGCTTGGGATATCGTCTTCAGACGCCGAGCCGGTTTCGGTCTGGCTGTCTTGCAGGGACTTTTGTCCTAGGCCTCTGGAGTCAGCATATTCCACCTCCCGGGGTCGTCTGCCTCTTTGGCGAGGGACTGCTTGGTATTCAGTCCTGATTGTTACAGCCTGCTGCAAGAGCTCCCACTCGAAATAAGATAGTACAGTTACGTAAAAGAACTTACTGTAACAGTAGATCTTCAAGAGGAGCTCTTGCAGCAGGCGTTACTTTCCTACCCGCCTTCCCCCTCGAGGTGTGCAGATCCATCTTTATTTACATCTGCTTTGTGTTTCGTCTCCTTCTCTTGTCAGGGCTTGTTTGCGGGCCTTGGCGGGAGAACTGAGGTGGAGCTGGGTCCGCCCCCTTTTGTACCAGGGCCGACGTCGGGGCGGGGCCGACATCGGGGGGCAGTCCCTGCTGTATACTGCTGGCTGAAAATGTTTCCGGAGGGTCCTAGTACCTGTGGCATAGTCCTGATTGTTATAGCCTGCTGCAAGAGCTCCTCCTGAAGATCTACTGTTACGGTGAGTTCTTACGTAACTGTACTTTACTCACTTCCCTAGGGTTCCTTCTCAACCTACCAAAGTCAGTTCTCGAACCAGTGCAAATCCTTACCTTCATAGGGGTAGAGTTGGAAACTGTCCAAGCAAAGGCTTTTCTTCCCTTGGTAAGGGTGAAGGCCCTTACAGACCTTGCTTCTTCCTTTCACCTTCGGGTGTCTTGACCAGCAAGACATTTTCTTCAGCTCCTGGGCCACATGGCAGCTTCCGTTGCGGTGGTACAGGGAGCCAGATTTCAAATGAGGGACATTCAGTTCCATCCGAGGTCCTTTTGGTCCCAGAAAAAAGAACTAACCAAATTGATTCCAGTGACTTCGACTCTGGTCCAAGCTCTCCAGTGGTGGTTGGATCAGGAGAATCTCAGACAAGGAGTCCCATTCATCAGTCAGACTCATTCAGTGGTGTTAACCACAGATGCTTCTCTCCTGGGCTGGGGAGCTCACTTAGGAACTCTCACAGCACAAGGGGTGTGGTCCTGTCAGGAGTCCCTTCTTCATATCAATCTTCTGGAACTCAGGGCAGTATTCCTGGCTCTCCAAGCCTTCTCGGACTCCATAAAGAACAATGTGGTTCAGGTCAGGACAGACAATACCACCACCATGTGGTACATCAACAAGCAGAGAGGCACTCTTGTCTACGGCCTTGTGCACGCCATGAAAATATGGTCTCTGGCTTATTCCCTGCAGGCTTCTCTGGTAGCAGTCCATCTTCCAGGGAAGGACAATGTGCTAGCAGAGGCTGTGAGCAGGATCTGTCAGGGCAATCACGAACGGTCCCTGGACCCCTTCATATTGAAAGTAATTTTCTCCAGGTGGGGCACTCCAGAGATAGATCTCTTTGCTGCTCCAGACAATCAACTTCCTCTCTTCTGTTACAGACCCCCAGTCATGGGCTCAGTTCCCTTGGATGCTGTGGTTCTGGATGGGGGCGGAATTCCTGTTTGCCTTTCCTCTGTTGTTCAAGGTTCTGATCAAGATAAGGTCACGATCATGCAAGGTGATCCTTTTTTTTTTTTTTTAATTTAATCTTTTTATTTCATTTATAAATGCAGCAATTTTACAGGCAGCAGTACATCACTTATTAATACCAGTTGATAATATTACAGTACATTACATGTATACTTGTAGTAGTCATATTAGGGGAAAATAAATTAACATCTTATTACTTCAGTGTTCAGAGAATCATAATTACTCATTTTAAGTTCAGTCTATGATCCATTCAAATCAAATCAGGCATAGCATGGTGAGTCTTCCCCTATCCCTCTGATTTATTCCCATTAAAATTCAAGGAACATCACAGATCATATCCCGAGTATCTCTTCAGTGCAAAAGAAGAGCAAAATTACCTGTTCAGTACATAGCTTAAGGTACAAAATCATCATAATGATTTAGTTGGGTATGATATCCATTTTTGCCATTGTACATCAAATTTTTGAACTTTGTCCAGCATCTTGGCCCGAGAATCGCTCAAGGGCATATATCTCCCTGGACAAAACAATCCAGGCTTTTTTATTGGGTATTTTATTTGTAAACCACAGTCTAGCTTGCAAGGTGATTATGATTGCACCAGACTGGGCCAGACAGCCTTGGTATCCTCTGTTGAGGTACCTAGCAGTCCATCTTCCCTCATCTCTTCCCAAGAAGCACAATCTGTTAACCTCCTCTCAGGGAAGGATATTGTACCCCACCCTCCGGTCTCTCAACCTCAAAGCTTGGCTCTTGAAGAGTTAGAGTATGCAAGTCTATATCTGTCTCGGGGTTCTGGATATTCTTAAAGCCTCTCGTAAACCTTCCAACAGGAAAACGTATAATTCCAAATAGAAAAGATTCAGCATTTGGTGTTCCAATAGGGATGTCCTACCAGAAACTGCTGATCTGGCTACAGTTCTGGATTATATGGTTCATTTTAATGGCCTAGGCCTCAGGCTAGCCGCTTTGAAAGTGCATTTAGCAGCTGTCCCTGCATTCCTGTCAGTGGGGAAAGTTCCTTCCCTGGTATGTCATCCTATCTTCTGTAAGTTTTTTAAGGGTTTAGTCCATACCAACCCTCCCTTTAGGGACCCTACCCCTTCCTGGGATCTTAATGTTTGCATTGCTCAGCTCATGCAACCTCCTTCTGAGCTTTTGGCTTCAGCAGAACTCAAGTACTTAACTTGGAAAACTGTGTTCCTGGTAGCTATCACTTCTGCCAGGCATATTAGTGAATTACAAGCTCTGTCAGTGGAGCCGGATTTTATCTTATTTCACAGAGATAAGGTGGTCCTTAGAACTAGTAGGAGGTTCTTACCCAAAGTGGTCTCAGATTATCATGTGAACCAGTCCACGTCTCTTCCTGTGTTCTTCACTGATCATTCTTCTTCAGGAGAAAGATTACATAGTTTGGATGTTAAGAAGGCACTTGGCTACTACATAGAACATACTAAGGAACTGAGGTTTGACTGTCCTCAATTGTTTCTCACTTATGGTGAAGTAAGAAAGGGTAAACCTGATACTAAGAGAACTATTGCCAGGTGGATTGTCTCTTGTATACAGTTCTGCTGTGAAAAGCTAGGCAAAACACCTCCCTCAGGCCTGAGGGCTCATTCGACTAGGGGTACAGCTGCTTCCCTGGCTGCTGACTGGGAGATACCTTTATTAGAGATATGCAAAGCAGCCACCTGGAAAATTGTCCATACTTTCACCAAGCATTACTCTCTGGATATCCAGGCTAGGAGTGATGCTAGGTTTGGAACAGCAGTACTGCAGAGCCTATTCCCAAAATAGGTTTGGTACCCCCCTCCATGGTGGTACTGCTTGGTAGTCTGCATATGTCAGAATACAGCAAGACTTCGTGTTGTTTGGGGGGAAAAAAAAATACTCACCTTAGTAATTCAAACAACATGAAGTCTGCTGTATTCTGACTATTTGCAGTTAGCCCCAGCACTTGAACTGCCCCGGAGAGTAAAGGGTTAACTCTATGCATAGGCATAGAATGTTGAGCTCAAGCTCGGTTTTCAAACCTCTGTCTGTGGTACTCTGAAGTGTAACTGTCAGATTTCTTACTCCGTCTAACTGTGAAGTTGCTCCGGAGATCCCTCCTGCACTTCCGTTCGGTAAAAGTTCGAATCTGTCGGTTCTTTCAACCCGCTTCATTTGAGTATCGGTATTCTTGCCTATGTCTCGGTACCAGTAAGTGGTAGTTGTAGGTAGTGGTACCTTTTCATAAAGAAATTGTTTTATTTTTCGGTTCTTTGCCGGTCGGTCCGGTTTGGAACCAAAACCTATCCTGTTTATATATTTTGTGATTAACTGTGTGTGTGTGTGTGTGTGTTTTTTTTTCCAGTACTTATCGGTTCCTAAAAAAATCTGGTTTAGAATTTTTTCAACCGACCCGTGACATGGTTGGAACCGATAAGTTTGCAGTCGCCTGGCCTAACTGCTGTTTTGTGTGACTTTATATTGGAAGGCATGTCTGAGAAACCAAAAAAGAAAACCGGACCCACTGGGTTTCAGCACTGTACCGAGTGTAAGGAGGCCTTTGCTAAGGCCAACCTTCCCCTCGTATGTGTGTATTGTCTGGGGTTTGACCACCTCAAGGAAGACTGCCAAATGTGTAAGAACTTTCCCAAAGTCACTCTGGAAAAACGTTTGAGTAGGCTACGGGAGAGGGAGGCCGAGAAGTCTGCTGACCCGGATTGCCAGCCCGGTTCGGTTGCGGCCGAACCTGAGGAGGTGCCCACTGACCTGGGCGATACCTCTTCGGGCAAATGGAGGCGATTCTGGATCGGTTCGAGTAAAGAAAAATCAACCGGTTCGGTTCGGCTTCCCATGGTCTGACCGCTGATGTGATAGCGAAAGCGGTTTCAGTTGCTTAGTTGCTTTGCCCGGTTCCGACCAAACTGGTCTCAGTTCAGAGCCGATCGGTTCGGTCGGAGGTACTGGCTTCAGAATTGGATCCTGAGGCATACTATGAGGGCAATTGGGAGGAGGATGAAGATTATGAAAAGGAACAATGTGAAGGCCTAGATGAGCCAGTAGAGCCTGACATCTCCCCAGACAGGCCTTCTCAGGCTTCTCCTCCTAGGCTTTCTGAGTCCCCTTCCCATTTCTTGTTTTGCAAGAAAGTGGCTGAGACTCTTCAGCTTCCTATGGAAGAGGCTGAACAGGATCAGGAAGAACCTGACTATCTGGAAATGATGGATGTCCCAGAGTCTGAGGGTGTCTATTTCTTTACACAAATTGTTGGGGAAGCAGAGACAGAAAATTTTACAATTTCCTACATCCATTCCTCCTGTGGAAAAAATATTGGATGGGAGGTATGCTCGGTCAGGTCCTGGGATGGAATTCCTTTCATCTCGTAGCAGCCATGTTGGGGTAGTACAAACTGCAGCCTGTGACAAGGCTAATATTCCTTTGGCATCTCATCCCCCAGATAAGGATTTCAGGAAAGTTGATGCCATGGCAGAAAGCAGTACTTGGCATCATCTTTGGGACTCAGTCAATCTAATTACATGGAATACACTGCCAGGTACCAGAAATCTATGTGGGATATGGTTCTGGAACTGGCTAAGGGTGCCCCTCCCCAGCTGGCCAAGGAGCTGGAGCAGGTGGCTGCAAGTGGTATAGAGGCATCTAAGGTGCAATTCCATGCTGCTGTTGATTCCAGTGATGTTCATTCCAGGGTCATGGCTACATCTATCTCCATGAGGAGATTTGTTTGGCTTAGGTGTACCAACCTCTCTCAAGATACCCAGGCTAAGGCCATGGACTTTCCTGTAACTGGTAATTCTCTGTTTGGAGAGCAGAGAACTACATGAAAAAAATGGACGAGTACAGTACCACCTATAGAAGTGCTGCAGCCAAAGAGAAGCAGACCACTCCTCAGAGGAAGTAGCTTAGGGGCAGGGGCAGGCCTTTTTACAGGCTTTTTTACCAAGCTCAGGCCTCCTCCTCTTCTTTCCAGCAGAGGGGGTTCTTTAGGGGAAGAGATAGACGTGGAGTCACCAGGACCCCATCAGCTACTCTGTCCAAGCCCCCTGCCAAGCAGACACCATGAGGTGTCAGTCAGGGTCGCCTCCCTAATCCCAGTAGGGGGCAGGCTGGCTAACTACTCCCAGGCCTGGGAGTCTATTAATTCAGACAAATGGGTCCTGGAAGTAGTGAGCCAGGGACTTGCTCTCGGTTTCAAAAGGTTCCCAAAAATGAGAGCAAAGTCTTTCAGTCCTCCCTCTCCCTTGGAGACAAAAGCCCTAGAGGCAGAAGTCTCCTCTCTTCTGCTTCTGCAGCAGTAGAGACAGTACCTCTTTGTCACAGGGGAAAAGGATTGTATTCAAGATACTTCCTTACCACCACAAAGACAGGGGAATGGCGACCCATATTGGAATCAAGGTACCTGAACAAACATTTGACAAAACCAAAGTTCAAATGGTGACTCTGAGAGTGATTCTTCCCTCTCTGAGACCAGGAGACTGGCTAGCTTCCCTGAATCTCAAAGATGCCTACTTCCACATTCCTATCGGACATTCCCACAGGAAGTACCTCAGGTTCGAGTTGCCCTCAGGCCATTACCAATTCAGGGCCATGCCCTTCGGCGTAACATCTACTCCAAGGGTGTTCACCAAGTGTCTCGCAGTGGTGGTGGCATTCCTCGGGAGGCAGGGCATCCTGTCTGGACGACTGGCTTCTAGTGGGCCAGTCCTCAGACCAAGTCAAGTCAGCTTTAGAGGTCACCCAAAGACTTCTAGGATGCTTGGGCTTCATTCTGAACTTAGAGAAGTCTGTTCTAGAGCCAGTCCAGCTTCTCACCTTCATAGGAGTGAAAATAGATACAGTTCAAGCAAGGGCATTTCTTCCTCTCTCAAGGGTTCAGTCTCTGGTCACTCTGGCCTCCTCTTTTCATCCTCTGGTGTCTTTTCCAGCCAGACACTTTCTGCAGCTGCTGGGACACATGGCAGCTTCCACAGCAGTAGTTCAGGGAGCAAGATTTCAAATGAGGGATATTCAATTTCATCTCAGATCTTTCTGGTCTCAGATAAAGGACCCTTTTTCCAAATTGGTTCCAGTCTCCAAGACCCTGGTCCAGGCCTTTCAGTGGTGGTTGGACGAGGACAATCTTCGACAAGGGGTCCCCTTCATAAGTCAGGTCCTTTCTGTGATTCTCACTACAGATGCCTCTCTCTCTTGGGGTGGGGAGCCCACCTAGACCATCTCACAGCTCAGGGAACTTGGACACATCAGGAGTCCCTTTTGCATATAAATCTTCTTGAGTTAAGAGCCGTCTTAACATAGAAACATAGACTTTGACGGCAGATAAGGACCACTTGGCTCACCCAGTCTGCCCATTTCCCTTCCTATTGGATGAGCTGCATATTCTAGTTAACCAGCAGCCTACTTTCTGCAACCCTCCCACTACAATTGCTTTACGTCTGTCCCATGCATGTTTGAATTCCCCCACTGTTTTAGACCCAACAATCTCCCCAGAAAGGTGGTTCCATGCATTTACCACTTTCTCCGTGAAAAAAAATGTCCTCCCATTACCCCGAGCATCCCCCCTCTATCTTTAAATTGTGCCCCCTTGTTCTTACACATTCTTTTTCTGAAAGATGCTACCCTCCTGTACTTTGTTGATTCCCTTGAGGTACTTGAAAGTTTCTATCATGTCCCCCCTGTTCCTCCTTTCATCAAGGGTATACATATTAAGCTCTTTGTCTCTCTTCATATGGTTTCTGATGCAGACCCTGCACCATTTTAGTTGCCTTCCTCTGGACTGCTTCCATCCTGTCTATGTCCTTGCTTAGATGGGGTCTCCAAAACGGCACACAGTATTCCAGATGGGATCTCACCAACTGTCTGTACAGAGGGATAACCACTTCTCTTTTTCTACTTGTGATGCCCCTTCCTATGCATCCCAGTATCCCCCTGGCTCTCCGTACTGACTTCTCACATTGCTTACCCACCTTTAGGTCATCTGATATGACTACCCCAAGTCCCTTTCCATTTTTGTTGTTGTTAGTACCTCCCCTGCTATTGTGTACCCTTCTCCTGGGTTTTTGTTTCCCAGATGCATTACTTTGCACTTCTTTGTATTGATTCTAAGTTGCCGTATGTATGACCATTCCTCCAACCTTGCCAAGTCCCTTCTCATCCTTTCTACCCCCCCTTGCGTGTTAACTCTGTTAAAGATCTTTGTGTCATCTTCAAAGAGGCATACCTTTCCCTCCAGACCCTCGCAATGTCACCTATAAAGATGTTAAACAGGACTGGACCCAGTACTGAGCCCTGAGGTACTCCACTAGTAACCCCGCTTTCTTCGGAATGTGTTCCATTCACTATTGCCTTCTGTGTCCTGTTGTGCAGCCAGTTTGCTACCCAGGCTACCACCCTGGAACCCACTCCCAGGCTGGCTAACTTGATTATTAGTTTTTGTGCGGACTGTGTCAGATGCCTTGCTAAAGTCTAGGTAGGCCATATCCACAACCCCTCCCTGGTCTATTACTTTGGTCACCCAGTCAAAGAAATCAATTAGATTCTGCCTGACATGACCTTCCTGCTGTAAATCCATGCTGCTTTGGGTCCTGTCCTCGCTGCCTCTAGGTACTCAACAGTTCTTTCTTTCAGAAGTGATTCCATCATTTTCCCTACCACTGAGGTCAAACTTACAGGTCTGCAGTTTCCTGCTTCTGCCTTGCTCCCATTTTGTGAAGGGGAATCACATCTGCCCTCCTCCAGTCCTCAGGTACCACCCCATCCTCCCAAGATTTGTTAAAAAGTGTGGTCAGTGGTGTCACTAGGTCCTCCCTTAGTTCTTTTAGGATTCTGGGGTGAATCCCGTCAGGCCCCATTGCTTTGTCCATCTTGAGTTTTAGGAGTTTCTTTCTTCTGTAAATGGACTGGTGTCAACCCCCCTACCCAGAGTGCTTCTATTGTCTGGTTTAGGTAACTCCTCCTCATCTTCTTTTGTGAATACTGAGCAAAAGTATTCATTCAGTGTATCTGCTTTTTCACTGTCTCCCTCTGCCCACCTCCCCTCTCCTTTATTAATCTTCACTATTCCTCCCTTAACCTTTCTATGTTCCCTAATGTACTTATAAAAGGTTTTATCCTCCTCCTTAACTGAGTTGGCTATTTTTTCCTCTGTTTGGGCCTTTGCTAGTCTGACTGCCTTCCCCACTTCTTTCTGCTTTAATTGATACAGTTCCCTGTCGTGCTCCTTCTGTGATTCCTTATACTTTTTGAATGCAGCCTTTTTCTCCTTAACCTTCCCTGCCACCTGTTTTGAGAACTGTAGTGTTTTTTTCACTCCGCTTTGTTTTCTTTGTTTCACACAAAGGCTTGTTGCCTCTGTGATGGCAGTTTTGATTTTTCACCATTGTTCTTCCACCCCTCCTTTTTGGCCATTTGCTAGTGCATTCCTCAGGTATTCACCAATTTTGCCAAAGTCAGCCCTTCTAAAGTCCAGTATCCTTGTTTTTGTATGGCTTGTCTCCATGGTTGTGCTTATTGTGAAGCACACTGTGCAGTGGCCACTTGTTCCCAGATGTCTACTAACTTCTAAATTTGTGATGATCTCTCCATTTGAGAGTACCAGGTCTAGTATTGCTCCCTCCCGAGTGGGTTCCAACACTAGCTGTCTAAGGCCTGCCCCCTGCAGGGCATCGAGAATGACCCTGCTCTTGGATGTGGCTGCAGTCATGTCATCCAGTTAACATCTGGCATATTCAGGTCCCCCATCAACAGTATCTCCCCTTTTTCAGCCATTTTGAGAATGTCCTCTATCATTTTCATGTCCATTTCCTCCCCTTGAGACGGGGGTCTGTATACAACCCCTGTGCAGATTGTGATGCCATTCCCTGTCTCCAAGGTAACCCAGAGTGCCTCTTGTCCTCCCCCTTTACTTTTTAGTTCTGTAGCTTTGATCCCTTCCCTTATGTATAGAGCTACTCCACCTCCTCTTTTCCCCTCCCTTCCCTTCTGTAGACTTTGTACCCCAGTATGTTGGCATCCCAGTCATGGTTCTCAGTGTACCATGACTGGGATGTCTTTCTGGCACTTCAGACATTCTCAGCAGTTGTCCAAGGGAAAGTGGTGCAGATCAGAATGGACAATACCACAACCATGTGGTATATCAACAAACAGGGAGGCACTTGGTCCTCAGCCTTGTGCACAGAGGCCATGAAAATTTGGTCTCTAGCTTATTCCCTGCAGGCTTCCTTGATGGCTGTGCGCCTCCCAGGGAAGGACAACATTCTAGTCGCTGCTCTCAGCAGATTTTTTTCTCAGGGTCACCACGAATGGGCCCTGAATCCTGTAATTCTTTAAGCCATTTTCAGGAGACGGGGCACCCCAGAGATAGATCTATTTGCAGGCCCAGACAATCATCAACTCCCTCTGTATTGCTGCAGACCACCCCTTCTGGGTTTGGTTCCTCAGGATGCTCTTCTTCTAGATTGGACAAACGAGTTTCTGTATGCATTTGCTCCTTTTCCTCTGATATTCAGGGTCCTGTTGAAGATCAGATCCCGGCCTTGCAAGGTGATTCTGGCGGCTCCAGACTGGGCCAGGCAGCCTTGGTATCCTCTTCCGTTGTCACCGTCAGTAACACTGCCCTTGTGTCTTCCCAGGCAGTACAATCTCCTCCTCCTCTCTCAGGGGGAGGATTCTCTACCCCAACCTTCAGACTCTCAGGCCTGGCTCTTGAAGAGTTAGCATATGCAAGTTTGCATCTGTCCCAATCAGTCTTGGATATTTTAAAAGTTAGCAGGAAACCTGCCACTAGGAAGACGTACAACTCCACATGGAAGAGGTTTGGTTTCTGGTGTTCCAGTGGGCTTATTAAGCTAGAACTGGCTGACATTGCCACTGTTCTGGACTATTTGGTGCATCGTAACAGTTTCGGCCTCCGACCTACTACTCTTAAAATACACTTGGCAGCTGTGTCTGCTTTTCTTTCGGGCTGGTAAGGCCTCTTCCGTAGCTTCTCATCCAATGTTCAAGAAATTCTTTAAAGGCTTGGCCCATGTCAGTCCTCCCTTCAGGGAGCCTATTCCTTCTTGGGATCTGAACATCTGTGTTGCACAGCTTATGCAGCCCCCTTTTTGAACCTTTATCTTCAGCTGAGCTGAAATATTTAACTTGGAAAACTGTATTTCTGGTAGCCATTACCTCAGCTAGGAGGATCATTGAACTACAGGCCTTATCAGTGGAACCTGATTTCATTTCCTTTCACAGGGATAAGGTGGTCCTTCGTACCAATAGAAAGTTCCTTCCCAAGGTGGTGGCAGACTTTCATCTGAACCAGTCTTTGTCTCTGCCTGTCTTTTTCACTTATCATTCTTCCTCTGGAGAGAGGAGGCTACACAGTCTAGATGTGAAAAGGGCTCTCAGTTACTATATTGAGCATACTAAAGCCCATAGGAAGGATTGTCCTCAATTATTTCTCACTTATGGTGAGGTGGGAAAGGGCAAGCCTGCTACCAAGAGCTCTGTTGCCAGGTGGATTGTCTCTTGCATTCAATTCTGCTATTCCAGACTTGGGAAGGAGCCTCCCTCAGGCCTGAGGGCTCACTCTACCAGAGGTACAGCTGCTTCTATCGCAGCAGCTAGAGATATACCATTAGTGGAGATATGTAAAGCAGCTACCTGGAAATCTGTTCACACCTTTACCAAGCATTACTCTTTGGACATTCTGTCACGATGTGATGCTAGGTTTGGCACAGCTATGCTGCAGAGCCTGTTCCCTGAATAGGGTCTCTAACTTCCTCCTCCAAGGGGGTACTGCTTGGTAGTCTGCATATAGTCAGAATACAGCAAGACTTGCATGTTGTTTGAAGAAAAAATTACTCATCATAGTAAATGTTGTTTCTTTTAATGGAGTCTTGCTGTATTCTGACCTCCCTCCCTGCCTCCCTTCCTGGAACCTAGTAGTTTTGTGATGTGGTGGGGCAGGCACAGTGCTGCACCCCAGAGGTGTACTGGTCATGCCTCCATCTCTTAGGGGTTTCTGTTTGTTACGTTTTTTGGTAAACCACTACCTGTTGTGTTCTTTCTGGGTGTTCTTGACTTGTCTTCTGACCCTAAAGCTTTGTTTTGCCATCTGGCACAAAATTTTGAAAATAATTTCTTCCTTTGAGTTAGTTAGTTTAGTGCTCATTAGAATCTGACGGTTACACTTCAGAGTACCACAGACTGAGGTTTGAAAACCAAGCTTGAGCTCAATGTTCTATGCCTTTGCATAGCGTTAACCCTTTACTCTCCTAGGGCAGTTCAGGTGCTGGGGCTAACTGCATATAGTCAGAATACAGCAAGACTCCCATTAGAAGAAACAACATTACTATGGTGAGTAATTTTTTCTTGTGTTTCTTCTAATGGAGTCTTGCTGTATTCTGACCTCCCCCCGCCTCCCCTCTCAGAACCTGTTTTTGGGAAGTGTGCTAGCATGTACAGTGTTGCACCTCAGGGGTGTACTTGGCAGTCCCTTTTTTAAAAAGGGGAGTGGGTTTATTGTTATGTTGTTTTTGGTAGCTATATGTTAGTTCACTACCTGGTTATTATTTTGGGTTCTCGACTTGAGCCTTTTAGGGGAGCCAAAAATGTATTGCCTTTTGGCTGTCTTCTTTACAATTTCCACTTAACTAGAATAGTCAGTATTGCTCGTAAGAATCTGATGGTTACACTTTGAAGTGCTGCAGACAGAGGATTAACCGAGCTCAAGCTCGTTCTAGGCTCATGCATAGAGTTAACTCTTTCTTCTCCGGGGCATTTCAAGTGCTGGGGCTAACTGCATATGTCAGAATACAGCAAGACTCCATTAGAAGAAACACAATTACTAAGGTGAGTATTTTTTTTCTTCCTGGTGCCTAAAAGGACTGGAGGGTCTTTATCAAGTGCTTAGCAGCGGTAGCTGCGGCCAGCTTTATGATGCTGGTTTGACAACTAAGTTGTCAACCGACATCACAGTGTCGGAATTATATGAACTGCAAGTTGCGGTTGACATTATTCGGCAGGAGACTCCTGGTCTTTTTTTGTATGGGGGGTTTCTCCCTGAACCCCTATATTACACGGGCTCGCACCCCCCAATCGCTAAGATTCTAACTCTAGAGTCGGAGTTGAATTGGGAGGAGGTGAGGACCGGGAGACAGAGTGCTGGGGTCTCGGGCGGACCTTTACAGCGAACTGTTGTTGGCATCGACGTGTTCACTGTAATGGTGTCGCTGTACGGTGGGCATACCGCTGTGGCCCTCAGACAGGAAGCAATGTACGTCTTCCCTTATCTGGATGATTGGCTCTTGAAAGCTTCATTCAGGGACCAGCTCTTGGGGACCGTAGAAAGAACTTTTCAGTCATTCCTCTCCCTGGACATCACTGTCAACCTGCCCAAGTTGGTCTTGGTCCTGTCCCAGAGGCTGCAGTACATAGGGGCGGTTCTAGACTTGAGCAGAGTGCCTTTTGGCCCAGGAGGTGGCGCAAAGCTGGTATGTCCCTGCCAGGTTATATCTGAGGCTTCTGGGTGTGATGGCTGCTGTCATTCCCACCATCCCTCTGGCCAGACTCCACATGTGTACATTCCAGTGGACTCTCAGGGTGCAGTGGGACCAGTCAACGGACGATTTGGACTAGTTGGTATTGGTCTCCTCTCCTGTCCGCCGAGTGCGTCAGCGGTGGATGGATCCCCAGAACCTCTTGCAGGTGGTTCCATTCCAGATCTCCTCCCTGCAGGAGATCCTTACCATGGATGCTTCCGGGTTGGGCTGGGGTGGCCCATCTGGGTCCCTTTCAAACTCAGGGCTCTTGGGCCCAGATAGAGGCCTCCCTGCATATCAATGTCCTCGAGATGTGGGCAGTTCTTTATGCCATGCAGACCTTCCAGGGTCACCATCTTCTGGGTCAGTTGTTGGTTCAGTCAGACAACCTGTGTAGTGAGACATCAACAAGCAAGGGGGGAGGGGGGGACTAATTCGTGCCCTCTATGCAGTGAGGCCATGTGAGTGTGGTACTGGGCACTGGATCACGGTCTGTCCCTCTCAGTGGTCCATGTCCCAGGAGTGCTAAACACTGTGGCAGACAGCCTCAGCTGGACTCAGTCCAGTATGCATGAGTGTTAGCTTCTGTCATCTGTTGTTGAAGAACTAACTATTCGACAGATGGGGCTGTCCAGAGTTGGACCTTTTTGCATCCCTACTCAGCTCAAAACTGCCCAATTTCTGTTTGCTCGATCCAGGGCCTGGAGTTTTCTGGCAAGACTTGTTGACCCTCTCCTGGATCGGGAGGTTTCTTTACGCCTTCCTCCATTTCCCCTGATTCAGAGGATGTTCATGAAACTACAGGTGGAGGGGGCTACCATGATCCTGGTAGCACAATTCTGGCCTTGCCAGATATGGTTTCCTCCTCTTCAGCAGCTGGCAGAGTAACCTCCGGTCCTCCTCCCCATCTCCAGGAATCTGCTGACCCAGGATCAGGGGACCCTGGTCCATCCCAACCTCAGGTCCTTCCATCTGCATGCTTGACTCCTGAGGACGTAATTATCGCCAGATTTTGGGTTTCTAACAGGGTAGCATATGTCCTAGTGGCTTCCTGGAAGCCTTCCACCTATGCCACTTATATTATGAAGTGGAAGCGGTATGCCATATGGGCTGCCAAGCATAATCTGGACCCCTTCACCAGTCCAGTGAACCAAATCCTGGACTACCTGATCTCTTTATCTGATTCAGGCCTCCAGTACTCTTCCCTCAAGATGCACCTTTCAGCTATTTCAGCTTACTATGAGACCATGGATGACCATGCCATAGCTCAGCTGGATGTTTCCTTTACCTTTTTGAGGGGCATCCTGCACCTAAAACCTCCAATCCATTCTCCTGTCCCGGCTTGGGATTTGAGTTTGTTTTTGGAAAAGTTTGCCCCTGTTTCTCTTTGAGCCAGCTGCAACTTGTGAGCTCTGCTTTCTTTCCTGGAAAATGTTATTTTTAGTTGCTATTACTTCTGCTGGAAGAATTTCAGAGCTTCAGGCCCTCTGGTGCTAGGAGCCGTATTTGATTTTTCACAAAGACATGGTATCTCTGCGCACAACACCTAAGTTTCTCCCTAAGGTGGTGTCTGTTTACATTGAATCAATCTATCCACCTCCCCGTTTATTTTCCAGAGCGTACCAATCCAGTGGAATCACTGCTCCTTACATTAGATGTGCGTCGAACTCTAAAGTATTACCTGCTCCGAACCAAGGAAAGCAGGAAGTCAAAGTAGTTGTTTCTTTCACCCCAGGTAGAGAGGGCATTTGAAGTTTCTAAGCAATGTTTATCCATATGGTTGGCTAATTGCATAGTGTTCTGTTACAACAAGTACAGCAAAGAGTTGCCTGGTGCTATCAGAGCTCATTCCACAAGAGGCATGGCTACCTCTGTGGCTTGTTTCCGATGGCTCTCAGTCGCTGATATTTGTGTGGCTGCCACCTGGAGTACTGGCCACACCTTTACCAAGCAATACAGTTGAACATTGCCTCTGGAGCCTGTGCAGGATTTGGCAGGGCTACGTGCAGGGCTTCTTGTCTAAAGTTTAAGATTGGCCTTCCTCTCAGACTGTCTGTTTGCACCTGTAACTGCTTGGGACGCTTTCCTACGGTGTGACCTGATGACTGAGATACCCCCGTAGAAGATAGAACAGTTACGTAAGAACTTACAGTAACAGTAGACCTTCGAGAGGATCTCAGACATCAGGTCTGTTTTCCCTTCCACCAGCGCCCCTTTTTTGGGGTTCCTTACTGGAACTGGCTACTTGATGTATCTAGGCTTTCTTTTAGGCCTGGGCACCTCTCTCTCTCTCCTTGGTCCCACATGGCTAGAGCTATGCTTCCTTTGTCTTCAGGGGAAAGAACTGAGGAGGGAGCGGAGCACTCATGTTTTTTGTAGGGTTGGTGACGTCATCACATGACATTGGCGTGGGCATCCCCAGTTGTACTGGTGGAAGTCTTGGATTTGGATCCTCCTTCACGGATTGTGAAGTTCCTATGTTGTGACCTGATGACTGAAATCCTCTCGAAGATTTTATTTAATTTATTTATTTGGTGGTTCGGAATTACAATCCTTTGAGTCAGAGACTCCTTTACAAAGGCTCCACGTCAAGTACAGAGAAAAACAACAGTACATATAACATACAACCGAGATACAAGTGTTTCACAGGTATAGTTCAAATACACAGTATACTGTGTTACAATATATTCAACATCATGGTCAAGAATCATAGCATTAGAGGCATTACTAGGTCTACTGCTACTGCAAGTTCTTGTTTAACTGTTCTTTTCTGGCTGGAGGCTATGGGCTTGCGGGGAGGGGTGAGCATTAAGGTTGACTGATTTCACCAAGACTCCGGAGGCCCCAAACCCTTATGATCATCTTCAGGGTATCTGATTCATCAGGTTACACCATAGGAACCTTTGCCATTGGTGAAGGGGGATCCACACAGAAGATTTTCAGTAGTACAACTGGGGTCACCCACGCCGACAACGTCCGCTGACGTCAGCAACCCTATATAGGCATAGGCGGCCCTGCTCCCGCCTCAGTTATTTCCCGCCATCGACTTCTTTGCATGAGTCTCCACGGAAGAGTTGTCGCAGTAATCACGCCTTTTTCCCTACTGCTTGGCTAAAATCTTTTTTTAAGAGATTTTTCTTTTTGTTTGTTGAGAGTAATCTTTCATCTTCTCTTTTCTGTCACTGCCGATATGGAAAGAAGATTGCTTCTTCATACGAACAACTCTGTGTCTGCTGTCTTGGGGCTGACCATGATATCTCTGACTGTGAGCTCTGCCAGAAGTTTAACTAAACAACCCTCAGGCAACGCAAGAAGGCTCTCAAAAAAAACATTCATGGAACAGCAGGTAGCCAGCTGCAGGCTGGGGTCCTACGGGGCCCTGGCCTCTCAGTTGTCGACTGGCTCTTGAACTCCAAGACCCGAGACAAGTCCTTGGGGGTCATAAAGAGACCGGGATCGGACCGCAACCCCGTCGGCCTCTCCTTCGGGGGGCTCTTTTCTGTTGCGGCTGCTCCAGTGAAGAGGCCAGCTGTCCAGATCTCTCTGCCTACCAGACCCATACCTACAGCTCCACTGCCAGACTTACAGGGTTCCCGGCTGTCAGTCTCCGGGTTGTCGGCCCCTCCGTCGTTGATAACCACCCCGTCGAAGCCTGCCCCTTCTCCTTCCAGAGCTACAGGTGCCCAGGACACAGCTGGAGGGTTGTCGGCCCCTGTGCTGTTGAACCTCCCTCCATTGACGTCCACCATTGATCTGAACGAAGTACTGGCTAAGTTTACGAATGTACTCATTCAGCAGCTGGGTGCCTTAAACACGCCCACTTTGTCAGCGCTGTCGACAACTTCATTGTCGAGGCCTGTGCGTCGACCCCAGGAGACCCCCCGAGGCCACTACCAGCGAATCTGACTCTGGACCCAGACGAAGAAGTTGACATCAAGGAGGAGTATCACCCTTCTCTTGCTCTCCCTGATGATGTGGAGGATGGAAGAGGAAGAGATTCTGATCTCCAAGTCCACTGCTTCCTTGGTCAGTGTGGACTCTGTGAAATGCACTCCAAGATCCCCTACTGAGGATGCCATATTTTTTAATGTGATGAAGCAGTTGTCTGCCACCATGGGCTTCCAGACTGAGGAAGAGGATGTCACCAGGATAGACCTGGTGGACTTCCTTGAGATCCTCGAGTCTCCCCCTAAGATCATTCTTCCAATGCTTCCAGCATTGAAGAATGCCACCACGGCAGCCTGGCACAGGCCAGACATGGTGACAGCCATGCTACGCAGGGCGGAGAAGCTTTACAAAGCCCCTCAGCGTCTTCCTTCTTTTGCTGTCCAGGCCGAAACTGATTCAGTAGTAATCAAGGCAGCCCATGACATATCTAAGGTGCCTAAACATCTTAGCTCCTGCCCTAGACAAGGAATGTCATAGTATTGACTTCTGGGAGGGTTTATGCCTCCTCCACATTTGGTCTGAGGATTGCTAATTATCTGTCACACATGGTTAAATACCAAAATGCCAACTGGAGGAAGGGCAAAGCTGCTGCTCAGGCCCTCCCTGATGGCTCACAGAAGCAAAAATTGCTTCATTGTTTCCAGGCTGCTGAGGACGTTAGGAAACACCTCCTCAGAGCTCTGTATGACATGGCCGATATAGTTGCTAGAGCAACTGCCACTGGCATATGCCTTCGTAGGTACTCCTGACTTAGGGTCTCTGGAATTGTGGCCGATGTGCAGAACAAGGTGCTTAACGCACCTCTCAGTGGCACCAAGCTATTCAGCCCTGATGTTCACGACCTCATAAATGATGTGCAGGCCTCTGGCACTTCCGTTGGATCGTTCCATTCCCTCTACCACACTCAGCCAGAGGGCAGCCTACTTCTCATAAAACAGTAGGCCTGGATCAGCTCCCCTCACCCAGGGAAAGCGCAGAGCCCAGGCTCCCTTGCCCACCCACTCCAGTGCCAGAGCGGCAGCCAAGCACCTCAGGAGTGAGGGACGAGCCCCTGTGGCTGACTCCACCTCTGCTTAACTCTTTGCCAGATCGCCTTCCTCTGGTTGAGACCTTAGAGGTGGTGGTTGGAAGTCTGTTCTTCCTCCATCTGAATCAGTGGAGGACCATAATTTCAGATGCATGGATTCTGTAGATCATAGAAAAGGGTCATACCGTGGAGCTTATACAGCAGCCTCCAGACACTCTTCTACCACCCTCCAACTATCCTCCTGCTCCTTTGTCTGTTCTCCGGGAGGAAGTACAGTCTCTTCTGCGCAAGCAGGCCATTGAAACAGTGCCCTGGCACTAGAGAAACCTTTTTTTTTTTTTTTTTTATTTCAGGTTGTTTTTGGTCCCCAAAAAGACTGGAGAGCTGAGCCCCATCCTAGATCTGAAGTAGCTCAATGTCTTTGTCCAGTACAAAATGTTCCGGATGGTAACTTTTCCTGGCCTTAATGCCCCTCCAAGACCGGGGACTGGCTCTGTTCACTGAACATGCAGGATGCTTGCCTGAATATCTCGGTCTTCGCTCTTCACAGGGGGTTTCTTCATTTTGCCTTTCAGGGTGAGCATTATCAGTTCAAAGTGCTGCCCTCTGGCTTGTCCTCTGCATTGCGAGTCTTTACCAAGTGCTTGGCAGTGGTCACAGCAGCTCTCCGAAGAGGACGACTGTGTGTTTTCCCTTACCTGGACAATTGACTTCTCAAGGCCCTGTCCAAAGAACAGCTCTTGGTGATTCTGGAGTGTATACTCCAGCTATTCCATTCCCTGGGCATCACTGTCAGTCTGCCCAAGTCGGTCCTGGTACCGTTCCAAAGGCTGCAGTCTATCGGGGCGGTTCTGGATTCCGATTAGGGGAAGGCCGTCCTGCCCCAAAACAGGCAGAGTGCCTTATAGCCCAAGCTCAGGAGGTCGCTCAGAGTTGGTGCATTCCTGCTAGGGTGTACCTCAGACTGTTGGACTTAATGACAGTGGTCATTCCCACTGTTCTGCTGGCCAGGCTTCATATGCTCACCCTTCAGTGGGTCCTCAGGGTACAGTGGGACCAGTGCATGGATGAGTTAGACCAACTAGTCTTGGTCTCCTCTCCAGTATGCAAGGTACTGCAGTGGTGGATGGACCCCTTGAATCTTCTTCAAGGAGTTCCCTTCCAGATTTCTTTCCCACATCAGATCCTAACCACGGATGCTTTGGGTCGGGGCTGGGAGCACACCTGGGCCCCTTAAAACCCAGGTCTTCTGGTCCCAGTGGGAAACTGCCCTGCCTATCAATGTCCTGGAGATGAAAGTGGTGCTCTGTGCCATGCAGGCATTTTAGGAGCATCTCGCTCTGGACCAACTGCTGGTGCAGTTGGGCAGTTTGAGTGTAGTCTACTACATCAACAAACAGGGCGAGACTCACCTATACCCCTTTGCAGGGAAGCCATGAGAGTCTGGTACTGGGCACTGGAACACAGCCTGACACTCTCCGCAGTCCATGTGCCAGGTGTCCTAAACACCCTGGCGGACAGTCTCAGCAGGACTCGGTCCAGCAAGTACAAATGGGAACTTCTCTCATCCATCACAGAAGATCTGTTCGACAGATGGGGTCGTTAAGAGTTGGACCTTTTTGTGTACCCACTCATCACAAAACTGCCCAGTTTCTGCTTGCTAGATCCAGGGCCTGGAGTTTTCTGGCAGGACGTGTTGTCCCTCTCCTGGAACAGGAAGTTTCCAAGTGGTCCTGTGCTGAAGTAGGTATAGTTCCAAAGGTGTGGCCCAATGAAAGAGATTCTTTCAAAGGTCTATTATTGCAGTAGGGAAGTAACTGCTCTCTCTAAAGCCCAGTGAGGCAGAGGCATATGTGCGCTTGCCCATCACATCCAGCCTTCTGGATTCTTTGTCATGAGGCAGAGTAAGTCTGCCATGGCAGCCATAATAACCACTGACTCGGTTTCTCATTGATTTGCTTAGTAAGGTGTGGCACAAGGAGCAGGGTACTGCATGTCAGCCTTTTGTGGTACAGGAGGCAGTGAATTAGGCCTGTACCATGCAGGAAAGCTAGCATCCTCCAAGGCAGGGTAAATTGGAGGAAAAATAATTAAGGGAGTACAAGGTACCTCCCAAAAAAAACCATCAGAGTTTTCTGGCTGGAGTCCTCCTCCTGCACAGCAAAGCCTATTGCAGTTTACATTTGCTGCAGCATGGACTGGAATATAGGGTCCTCCGGAGGAGATTTGGCAGTATGTTCCACTGAATCCTCATTATAGTAAGAAAGGGTAGAACTTGAGCATGGTACATACTGTTCTACAGCAAAACAACAAACCAGACTCAGCGGAGAAACCATCACTAAAGCAACAGTCTTGCTCTGACTGAGATTAAAAAACTGTTAAAGTAAAGCACTTACAAACAGAAGGGGTCTGCTCACCCAATGTTTCATGCCCCAAACTGGCGCTTAATCATATACTGTGAGCCACAAGATAGCTAGGAGCAGTTAATTTTTGTCTGGAATACGTAGTGTTCTCCCTCATAGCTTTCCTCCTCATAAACCTCCTCCTTAATAAGGGCCGAATTGTATTATATGTAATCGACTTCCCTGTTGACAATGGGAATAGAGGACGATGCCAGCGGAGGTTTAGAAGGTGGTATTTGCAGTGTACTGTAAGATGGCATCGACTGTGACAGAGAGCCAGTAACACCTGCCTATGGCGAGACAGGCTACACAGATGAGCCTGGTAAAATACTTTGTATCATCTCTGAAAACGACACCAGTACTACTTGAGTGTCAACGCTGCCCTGGTCAGGGGCCGTGACAGCTGAAGTTGATGACAGGACATGGCCTGATGACAGTAGCAGTGTACTCTCCTTAGTAAGTACAGCAGTGCCCAAGCCAAGCCCCGACCATGGTGTTTCATTGACGGGGTGGGCTGCCGTCACTGCTTCTGGAGCAGTCTATGAGGAAGTAGGATTACTTGAAGGCTGCAGCAGTGACTGGGACCTCGCCAGGGAAGTGGCTTTCTCTTTATCCCTGTGATTGTGCTTATGGCCTGATGATAAAAGAAGGTCAGAATGACAACCTATCTCTTTCCTGGTCCTTAGATTTCTTTGGCTGCGATTTGGTCGACAGGGCAGTCAACGCAGATTTCTGGCCTTGTTCCTTTTCCATGGCCGCTAAAGTTTTCAGTAAAAGAAAATTTTCTGGTGCTTTCTTTCGGTGTTGCTTTAGTAGCTTGGTTAAAACCCTGACGGATCTCAAGGGTTTGGATGTTGTGAGAGAAGCCTAAGCAGCAGACACACAGCTCATGTATGTCATCTTTATAAATTGCATCTCTGCACTTACAGTACAAAAATAAAGCGTCGGAGGATTTCAGCAGCATGCATAGATGACGAGCAGTACCTAGAAATTTAAGAATTAAAGAAAATGGCAACAGCTAGTTGGTGATGTTTCCAGTAGCAGGTATGACAAGGATGATAGGTGGGAAAAGATCTGAGGGGAGATGGGGCTGCCCAGGTTAATATGGACACTAATACATGACATTGTCATGGATGGCCGTGGGCTCACAGAAGTATCCGTATGGTCCTAGCACTGATGTGGGTATAGTTCTGAAGGTGTGGCCTAATGGAAGAGATGCCCTTTTAAGAAAATATAACAATGGCCAGCTACTGCAACAGCTGACAAGAAGGTGGGAAAAGGGTATTTGGTGACCAGGCACGGTTCAGAATACATTTTCTGTGCATCCATGCACAGAAGGGCTAATTCAAACTGATGCCCATGGAAAGCTAAAGCTACGTTTTCATCTGCACTGCCTGATAGACTCCAAAACAATTGACACATTCGCAAAAAAAAATACTACTTACTAGGGACATGGATATGGTGTTCTGTCCACACTTGGGCAGTGTTCCTTTCCCCTTTAAATTTTGCTGGAATGTCTTCCAGCTGGCCCTTCCCACCCACCTGGGTGGTAACTACCTTGGCACGGCCCCGTGACATCGGATCTTCCTTTCCGCTGGAATAAGAAGGTTCCCTCCTTACCGCTCTCGCACTGAGAAGGCCCTTTGCTTGTCTTTGGATTTCTTCAAAACAAAATAAAAACAGTCTTCAGGCTCTTTCTTCATGCCGCCGTCATGGACAATGCGAAGTCTACTCCAAGGTTCTGGAAGTGTGCCTGCGGGCGTAAGATGTCCCAAATAGATCCGTATACCTTGTGCATGTATTTCCTGGGCCATGAGCACGATCCCCAGGCCTGTGACATTTGCTGCACTTTTCACCCGTCCATTTTGGAAGACCATCATGCCTGCTTACTTTTAGGGCATGTGAATGATCGGTACCCACCAGGCAAATCTAAAGATGCCCTCCGGGTGGTCTCCATGACTGCAGGGTCTGCCAAATAACTTCCGGCTTTCAGGGAGGTGGCGGCCCAGGCAGCGGCTCAGTCCTCAACTTCAGCCTTTTTGCTGCTCTCTTTGGGCAACTCCTTTACAGGAGCATTTAAGCACCTGTGCCAGGCCCTTCCTGGGCAGAGTCTCTCTTCGACGCACAAGTCCAAATCTAAAAAAGTCCAAAAAAAAAAAAAAAGTTCTGGCTGTTGACCGTGGGGGAGCAGAAATGCTTTCAGGCTCCCAATTCCCACACTTCTCCGGAGGTTCCAACTCTGTCGAATCCTCGGCCCATGGTATCCCCGTCAGGCCAGTTGGCTGAGATGCAGGTCGGTCTTCCGGCTGAGATCTTTCTCGACCCATTGTTGCCCGAAGAGGCCGATATCTCCTTGTCTAGGACTCTGATTCTAACCCAGACCCAGGAGGACGGATCTGTCACTGACCGTTGCCTCTCATTGACGATATCAAAGACGGAGGTACTTGACTCGTCGGCCCCACCTTTGGTCTCCCCCGATGGTCGAAGTCCTGGTCCTGATCCCATGGGTCTAGCATCTTGTCGACATTGGCGTTCCCACTCTTGACACACTGGCAAGCAGCGCCACCTCTATTCTTCTTCCTCGTCCTTGGGTGAGGAGAGGCTGTGGCACAAGTTGCATCGACGCAGTGAGGACTTAATGTGGCAACAGCTGGTTTTCGTTGGGATGAAGTTCGTTCTGGCTCTTACCCTGGACATCATTTGGCTTTCACCACATGCCAACGCCTTCACTGCCTCCGCAGGAGCAGACCCATAAAATAATCCTGGCTTGCACCCCCGCATCTGGTGGAGCTTACCCTGAAAAGCCGCTGACCGACACTGACTAAGGTGTCTTGGCTGGCCTCGGTCTTCCCATCAGTTGTTGGTCACCGTCACCCTGGACCGTCTGTGGAAGGTCAGTTGGGATTCGGATGGTCGACCCCTCTTCAATGACTCTTCAGTCGGAGGGTTCCTCCTTGCACTCTTGTCAAGAGGACACAGAGTCGGCAGGGGTCTCTGGACAGAGGAGGGCCCTACCTCCTTTATGGGGCTTTTCTGCCTTATCTCAGAGTCCACGGGCCTCCAGATGGAACTCGGTCAGTACCCGCTCTCTGAGATTTTGGAGTGGGGTGATTCCCTTGGGGAAGTCTTCCTGGTGGCAGAGGCCATTCTTGGCCCTGCCCTGGAGCTGTGGTAGCATCCTGCCTCCTGCCTGCTCAGTCGGCCAGGATGGCCTGCAAGTATGGGGTGGCCATCGACTCCCTCTCGGGGTTCACGGAACGTCCCTCGGCTGAGGGCTTGGTGATTCATTCTGTGTTTCGGTGCTCAGGCATCGTGGGCGATGTTGACAAGCCGCCCAAAAAATTGGACCATTCAGCCAAAAAGGTCTATGCTGCCTCTTCTTTTGGCCTTCGCCAGGTGAGCTCGGCCTTCCTGGTGGCCCACTTTTCTTATGCCCTTTTGGACACTGTTGATGTGGTTCTCCCTCATCTCCCGGTGGACCTCCAGACTATGGCCAAGCAGGTCTGAGACAAAGGCCGGGCTATAGCCAAACAGCAGCTTCAGACAACCATGGACATTGGCAACTCCTGCGACCTATCCATAGTAGCTGCAGTGGCCATGCGCCACAGGGCTTAGCTGCGGATCTTGACCTTTACTGTGGATACCCAGCACAAGCTGGTGGATGTCCCCTTCCTTGTCACCAACCTGTTCTGGCCCGGTGTCGAGGGACATCTCACCCGCACTGAGAAGTCCAGTGCCACCCTAAACTCTGTGACATCCGCTCGGGGGGATCCCAAGGGCTCCAAGCAGCAGAAAAAGAACTTTCGATCCACCTCCACTTCTGTGGCCAAACCGGCCCAGCCCCAAGCTGGGCAGCAGGCTCACGCCTGGTGACCTTGGCCGAAGTCAGTGGCCATGGTCGTTCGCAACCCTGGAGGGCAAGGCCCCAGTGGCTCTTCATTCTTGCCCTCCTCCACCTCCAAGCCTGTCCAGTGACGGGATGAGGGTGCCTCCCTCATGCTTGTCACGCCTCCCCGGGTTCTCTCATGGGGGGCCGGCTCCCTCACTTCCTTTCCGACTGGTCCATTGTCATCATGGACAGGTGGGTTCTCGAGGTAAATGGTCAAGGTCTGCCTCTAGAGTTCGAGGTGTACCCGCCTTGCCAAGCCTGCGCCCCACGGGAGGTCATAGTGTTAGTTGACATTCTGTCGGCCCTTCGGGACGACATCGCTCAGCTCCTCCACAAGGAGGTTGTGGCTTCTGTCTCGGACCCTCTGGAATGCCCAGGGTTTGTCTCCAGATACTTCCTGGCACCAAAACGGATGGGTCGGCTGGCACACCATCTTAGACCTGCATGACCTGAACAAGTTCATCAGACTGTGCACCTTCAGGATGGTAACTCTGTCTCAGATCATACCATCTATTGAGCGGGACATGTGGTTCTGCTTCCTGGATCTTTGGGACACGTTCTTTCACGTCCCAATCCGTCCTGTCACCGATTCCTCTGGTTCTGGTCAGAAGGAATTCTTTACGAGTTCCAGCCCATGCCATTCGGATTGCAGTGGTAGCAGCTTACCTAAGGTGCTGAGGGTTCCGTATTTACCCCTTCCTGGATGACTGGTTGATTGCAGGTCCCTCCAGGCAGTAGGTGGAGCAGTCCATGGACCTGGCCATCCAGATCTGCATCTCTCTTGGCCTCCTGGTCAACGAGGTCAAGTTGGAACTCGTGCCCTCGCAGGTGATCAGCTTCATCAGGGCAGAGCTCGACTCTTGCAGAGCCAGGGCTCTGCTCCTGGTGGACAGGGTGGAGGCTCTCTCCTCCTTTGCTCGATTATTTCAGGTTGGGCAGTTGCACCCTGCCCAGGACTTCCTGTGCCTCCTGGGATACATGGCGGTTTGCACCAGCATGGTCTGTTGTGCCTGCTGGAGAATATGCTCTCTGCAGTGGGAGCTGGCATGCCAGTGGTTTCAGTGCCGGGACCACTTTGACCAGCTGGTCACTGTGACCCAGCTGATGTGGGACACCCTCCAGTGGTGGTTAGTCCCCAGACATCTGCAAGAAGGGATCCCCTTTGTCTGCCCAGAGCCGACGGTCATCCTGATGGCTGATGCCTCTCTCATGGGCTGGGGAGCTCACCTGGGGGATAAGAGTCCACGTGCTCTGGACCCTCCGAGGAATCCCGGTGACATGTTAACCTGCTGGAGCTCTGAGCAGTTCGTCTGGCGCTGACTGGTTTTTGCTCCCCACGTTCGGGTTCAGGTCCGGATGATGACACCATGATCATGTACTGCCTCAAAAACAGGGTGGGATTGCCCTTCCTGTGTGCAAGAAAGCTCTCCGCGTGTGGACCCCTGGGCACATCCTGGAGGTGAATCTTCTGTCTAGCCACGTGACCGGTGTCTCCAGTCAGCTGGCGGATGCTCTCAGCTGTGTAGGCGAGGCATCTCACGAATGGTCTCTCCACCCACAGATGTAGGACACAGTCTGTTCTCCCAGTTGGGCACCCCTGCTGAGGCTGTATTGTACCTGCCCCCCTCAGCAGGGAACACTGCAGGGGGTTGCATTCTTGAGGCCCTGGACCCCGGGCCTCCTCTTTGCCTTCATGTGTTTCCCTTGATCCATAAGGTGTTGCTCAAGGCAAGGAGGGACAAGGCATGGGAGGCTCTGGACGGGCCCTGCCAGTTTTGGTATCCCGATCTCTTCAGCCTCAACTGCAGGCTCCTGAGGCATCTTCCTCTCCACCTAGACCTGCTCTCCATCAAGTCAGGGGTTTGGTACTGTATCCAGACCTTTAATCCCTGCACCCGACAGCCTGGTTCCTGAGCAGCTAGAGTTCCAGGATTTTAGTCTCTCCAAAGATGTCCTCATCGTGGTCGAGGCTTCTTGGAAGGAGTCGACCAGGAAATGCTACGCCTTCAAATGGAGAGGTTCCCCATTTGGTTTCAGGGCAAGGGGTTGGATCCTTTATCCTGTCCAGTGGCTAGCATTCTTGAATATCTTTGGTCCCTCTCTGTCGGGCCTTTGGTCAGTGACCCTCAAGGTGCACCTGGCAGTCATCTCTGCTTATGGGGTGCGGGCCGATCAGCCATTGCTGGCGCAGGCAAAGATGATCTGGCGTTTCTTCGTAGGTGGCGGCGTCGGGGGAGGTCAGCAGACCCCTTACTCTTGTAGCTGAAGGGTCAGACAGTTCATTTTAACCCCCCACATTTCAATCATTGGAGCAGTATTGAAATGAGGCTGGTGGGATTTCTCCAGCCTTTTGGTACTTAACATATATTGAAAATTCAGGCAACCAAAATTGCACATTTTGGAAAAACACTATTGAATATTTTGTTTTACTATTGCATGAGCTGTACTGTATAGTTATTCTTGGCTTCCTTTCTCCTCTCAAACCTCTTAAAAAGTTAGAGTTCCTGACCCTGTTCTGTTTTGAGTATTATGAATAACCCATACATTTCTGTTAATAGATCAAGGATTATTCATCAAAATGGCTGGATTATTCAGGATTATAAAAAGTTAGGTTGGTTGACTAAAGTATATTTAAGAATGTAATTGTTTCCCTAGTGACCTGGGCTAAGGTGTTCTATGCAAATTTGTTCCCCCACTTTTTGGTGCACTCCTCCACAACTGTGCTTCTTCAAAGGTCTTGCTCACATTTTCCCTCCGGCGCGTGAACCACCAACACCACCACCGTGGGACTTGTTGCTGGTGTCTGCAAAGCTCATGGGCAAGCCATTCAAACCGATGCACATGTGAGATGTCTCATCTGTTGTGGACGACTGCCTTCCTGGTGGCTATCACATCAGTCAGAAGGATCAGTGAGCTCCAGGTACTCTTGGTGGAGTCTCCTTACCCAGTTTTCCACAGGGCCAAGGTGTCCCTTCACCCCAACCCCAAGTTCCTCCCGAAGATTTTGTCTGATTTTCACCTTAACCAGATGATTAATCTCCCAGTGTACTTCACCAGTCATACCTCGGAGGCTGAGCACAGGCTCCACACTTTGAACCTGCGGCTAGTGCTCACTTATCATAAGGAGCACATGGCCGGGGTTCTGGGAGAGGTTCACCAGCTGTATGTTATCTATGCTAAAGTGGCACTAGGCAGATTGGCAGCCAAGCGGACGATTGGCAGGTGGATTGTATCCTGCATTGACCCCTGCTGTAGGTTGGCAGGTAGGGAGCCTCCCGTAGGGCTAAGAGCTCATTCCACCCGCCATATCTCTGCCTCGGTGGCTGCTTCCAGGGATGTCCCTATCCAGGAAATCTGTAGGGCTGCTACCTGGAGGTCAGCACAGACCTTTATTTCCCATTACCACATCGACCTTGAGTCACCGCCAGAATGCTGGTTTTGGGGCTTCAGTTCTCCAGTCTTTGTTCCCTAAATAGGGGGTGTTCCAAAAAAAAGAAATTGATAAAGGAGGAAAACTCCGAAGGGTACTACAGACCTTTTGGCATGGGAAGGGGTATTATCACAGATAGTACCAGTACCAGCCCTATAGTAAACCCAAAGGCTCACAAAGAAATAGAGGTGGAAGAGGCATGAGACAAACAGCAGCTCCAGCTCAACTACCACAGACAAAATCTGGCTTCGGACGAGGCCAAGATCTCCCCGCTTTACCCACCAGTGGGGAGATGTCTCTCTCCCCTCACCAGTCCCAGAAGTGTCAGGCCATCACAGCAGGCAAATGAGTGCTGAAGATTGTGAGACAAGGCTTCTGCTTGTTTTTTGTTGCCATCCCGAAACAAAAGTAATTCAAAACATTTATATCGAATTTACCAGAATAGAACCAGCAAATAAAATTGAAAGTTAATAATATGTAGTCTCTAAATGCTGTGGAGAAAGTGCCAATAACAGAAATGGGAGAATGATTTTTCTCAAGATACTCCATAACAAATAAAAAATCGGGATATTGGTGACCAGTCCTCAACATCAGGTGTCTCAATAGACATCTGAAGAAAGAAAAATTCAAAATGGTTGTTTTACAAACAGTAATTCCATCTTTGCAGCAAGGAGACTGGCTGTGTTCCCCAGACTGAATGATGAATACTTCCACAACACAACCCAATAAGAGCAGTCTGTGGGACTCTATGGAGAAGATTTATTCTTCAAAGTTAGAAAAGTTATTTCTAGGGACATGGATATGTTGTTCATCCACACTGTCTGGCAGGTTCCTTGCCGCTTTAAATCTTGCTGGAAGGTCTTCAAGCTGGCTCCTCCCACTCACCCGGGTGGTAAAACTCTCTGCTCCGCCCCATGACGCCAGATCTTCCTTACCGCTTGGAAGCTCAGGTTCCCTCCTTAACGCTCTATTATAGACTGGATCTAATTCTCGTTACTTGAAACTTATTCTTAAATTTTCAGGACTTCAGTCAAATTACTCTCGGGCTGCAATGGACAAATCAACTCCCGTTTTCGGGCGGTGCCCATGTGGGCAGAAAATGTCCAGGGCGGATCCCCACTCCACGTCGTCTACTGCCTCGGCCTAGACCATGACCCGCAGGCCTCGCGGTGGCTATACCGTTCGTTTTCGCTAACGTCTTGGAAGACCGCGCCTGCCTGGTTGCAAGCTTGGGTGCCCGAGAGCGCTACCCACCGGTGAAGTCAAAGGAGGCCCGTTGGGCGGTGTCCCCGGTGGCTGGCTCGGCTGAGCAACTCAAGCAGATGATCACCCTCAAGGAGGAGGCTCCCCAGGCCGCTTCTTCATCTTCCTCGGTCGCGGCATTTCTCCCGCTCTCTCTGGGATCCTCCTACACAGCTTCTTTTAAGGAGCTTTGCCAGTCCCTCTCCACAAAGGGAGAGGGGCCATCGGGACAGTCCAAAAAGAAGGACTCGAAGGTAAGTCCCACCGTCGGCGTCAGGCGAATGGAGGTCCCCTTCCCGGACAGTCTGCACTGACTTGAGGCGGGTTGTGGCTAAGGCCGCTGGCTTCACTGTGTCCCTGTCAGGTCAGCCGCCAAGACATCTGTCGTCTGCGGTCGAGATTTTTCTCGACCCGTCGTCCTCAGACGGACTGTCGACTGGTGAAGCCGACAACACTTCTTCACCGGTTCCCCCGGTGGAGACCGAGGACTTGCCTGCGCCTCCTGTGCCGGAGTCCCCGGTCAAGGCTTCCAGCCGAGGAAGAGCGGTGTCCCTGCCCTTCCCAGACCCGCCTCGAAACACCGAGGATCTCAGTCTCGGACATCGTCTCGGTCCAGCCAATCCCGCCGACATTGGCGGTCTCGGTCTCAGCAGCGCCGGCCGCTCGCCTCGTCTTCCTCCTCTGAAGAGGAGAGGCTTCAGAGCAAATTGCGTCGACGCTACGAGGACCTGATGTAGCAGCAGTTACTTCTGTCTGGGAACAAGCCGATGCCTCGCCTTCCCCGGCCAACAAGTGGCTGTCACCCGAGCGGCTGAAACAATCCCCTCGCTGTAGTCGAGGTGCCCAAGCCTGGGCCAGTTGTTCGGCCGAAACCAGCTGCCCCACCGATTGTGGTGGAACCTCTGCCTCCACAACCGAAATCGGGGGCGCCGACCAAGGACTCTCGGTTGGGTCAGGGTCTGCCCCACAGGTTGTCGATCACCCTCACTCCTGACCGTCCTCAGCAGGTGGAAGGTGGCTCAGGCCCCAGGCAGCTCTTCACGGACTCCTCGGAGTCCGACGACGACTCCTCTCTGTTCTCCATGCCCATTGACCTGGAGTCCTCCGGGGGCCAGTTGATGGATGAAAGCCCATCGTCCTTTATGGGTCTGCTTTGGCTCATCTCGGAGTCTACCGGGATGCAGCTCGAGCCCGTATCCAAGCGGGCCAAGTATCCCTTGACGGAGATACTGGACTGAGGGGATTTGCCCACGGAGGCCTTTCCAGTGGCTGAAGCCATTGTTGGCCCAGCCTCCGAGCTCTGGCAGTGGCCGGCTTCCTGTCCTGCGCCTTTGGCCAGGAAGACCAGGAAGTATTCGGTCCCTACCGGCTCTTTGTCCGGTTTTTCGGAACACCCCTCTGCCGAGGGGTTGGTCACTGATAGCGTTTTCCGGCATTCTGGAACACTAGGGATGTGGATAAGCCCCCCGACAAGGAGTCCAAAAAGCTGGACTATGCCGGGCGCAAGGTGTACGCTGCGTCCTCCCTTGGCCTCCGCCAGGCCAGCTTGGTCGTGCTGATAGCACACTTCTCCCACGCCCTCATGGGCTCCCTGGATGAGGTGATCCCTCATCTCCTAGCCGACCTGCAGACCACGGTCAAGCAGGTATGGGACCAGGGAAGGGCAGTGGCAAAACAGCAGCTCCAAACGGCTCTGGACATTGGAGACTCCTGTGCCAGATCAGTTGCGGCCGCAGTGGCCATGCGCCGCAGAGCATGGCTGAGGATATCCACCTTCACGCCGGATACCCAGCATAAACTGGCAGATGTCCCCTTCCTGGGGAATGACCTCTTCGACCCTGGAGTGGAAGGTCACCTCCAGTGGATCGAAAAGTCCAATGGCACTCTGGACTCGGTCACCTCCACCCAGAAGGACCAGGGCCATCGACAACAACAACAACATAAGTCCTTTCGCCCTTCTGCGCTTTCGGCACGTCCGGCCCAACAGCACCAGCATCAGGGCCAGCAGGCTCACGCTTGACACCCCAAAGCCAAGCGTGCGGCTTCCTCTAATAGGAAGCAGGGAAGAAAAGGCCCAGGAGGTCCCTCGGCCGGTCCCTCCTCCAAGCCTGCCCAGTGATGGTTTTAGGGGTGTCGCCCCCAGCCTCATCACTCCCCCCCTGGGTTCCCCCCGTTGGGGGACGGCTCCGCCACTTCCTTTCTGCCTGGTCTGCTATCACCATGGACCGCTGGGTGTTTGAGGTGGTAGGAAAGGGCCTTCCCTTGGAGTTCGAGCAGGCCCCGCCCTTCCGAGCCATCGCCCCTCGGGGGGCTACGGGGTCCGCAGCCTCTCTGTCAGCTTGCTGAGCCGATATCGCCCTGCTCCTCGAAAAAGAGGTGATCAGGAAGGTGGCGGATCCTCCTCCAGACCCGGGGTTTGTGTCCAGGTACTTCCTGGTCCCAAAATGGCCGGGGGGCTGGCACCCTATCCTCGACCTGCACGATCTGAACAGGTTCCTAAGGTCTTGGACCTTCAGGATGGTCACTCTGGCTCAGATAATCCCATCCTTGGAACGAGGCGTGTGGTTCTGTTCTCTGGACCTCCAGGACGCATTCTTTCACGTCCCAATCCGTCCGTCCCACCAGAGATTCCTCCACTTCAGGACAGAGGGATCCCTCGACGAGTTCCAGGCCATGCCCTTCGGCATTTTCCTAGCTCCCAGGGTCTTCACCAAATGCATAGCAGTGGTGACAGCATTCCTGCGGCGCCAAAGGGTCCGGGTGTACCCCTACCTGGACGACTGGCTGATTGCAGCCTCCTCCAGAACGGAGGTGGAGCGGTCCATAGATCTGGCCCTCCAGGTTTGCTGTCAGGTTGGCCTCCTCATCAACGAGGCCAAATCGGAACTCGTGCCAAAGTAGGTGATACAATTCATCGGGGCAGAGCTCGACTCTCTACGAGCCAGAGCACGGCTCCCGGCGGACAGGGCCGAGGTTCTTTCCTCCTTTGCCCAATCATTTCAGGTTGGGCAATTGTGCCCTGCCCGGGACTTCCTGCGCCTCCTGGGCCTCATGGCGGCCTGCAACAGCGTGGTCTGTTGGGCCCGTTGGTACATGCGTCCCCTTCAGTGGGGGCTGGCCAGCCAATTTCGATCCTCTGGATCAGCTAGTGACAGTGACCCAGGGGACGTGGAACGCTCTCCAGTGGTGGACCGTTCCAGCACATCTGCAGGAGGGCATCCCATTCGTCCGCCCCAAGCCGACGGTCTCTCTATCGACCGATGCGCCTCTGATGGGTTGGGGTGCCCATCTGGGGGAGCACAGAGCTCACGGCCTCTGGTCCCCTCGGGAGTCCCGATGCCACATCAACCTGCTGGAGCTTCGAGCGGTTCGTCTAACCCTCACCGCCTTCGCTCCATTTCTACGGGGTCAAGTGGTTCAGGTCCAGACGGACAATACCACGACCATGTACTACCTAAACTGCCGGGGCGGGACGCGCTCCATGCCTCTGTGCAGGGAAGCTCTCCGCATTTGTTCACTCATGCGCAGCCTGGAGGTGGATCTCCTTGCCATCCATGTGGCAGGAGCCTCCAACACTCTGGCCGATGCCCTAAGCCAGATAGGGGCTGCGTCCCACAAGTGGTCTCTCCTGCCGGAGGTAGTACAAGATCTGTTCTCCCACTGGGGCACACCTCAGGTGGACCTGTTTGCCTCCAGGGAGAATGCGAAGCTGAGACTGTCTCATGCCCGCCCCCCTCAGCAGGGCTCGCTGCAGGGGGATGCCTTCTCGAGGCCGTGGACCCCGGGCCTCTTCTGCGCCTTTCCCCCATTTCCCTTGATCCACAAAGTGCTTCTCAAGGCGAGGAGGGACAAGGAGCAGGTGATTCTAGTAGCCCCAGACTGGCCCCGCCAGTTCTGGTATCCAGATCTCCTCAGTCTCAGCTCCAGGCTCCCGAGGCGGCTTCCAGCCCGCCCGGACCTGATCTCAGTCAATCAGGGGAAGGTATTCCATCCGGACCTTCAGTCCCTGCACCTGACGGCCTGGTTCCTGAGCGGCTAGAGTTCCAGGCCTTGGGTCTTTCCGACGAGGTCCTCAGCATCGTTGAGGTGTCCCGTAAGGAGTCGACCAGAAAATGCTACGCCTTCAAATGGAAGAGATTCTCCATTTGGTGTCAGGGCAAGGGCCTGGACCCTTCCTCCTGTTCCTTGGCAAGCATTCTGGACTACCTGTGGTCCTTTCTCAGCTTAGGCTTCGGTCGGCTGACCATTAGGTGCACCTGGTAGCCATCTCTGCTTACAGGCGCGGGCTGGGAAGCAGTCGGTGGGCGCAGGAGAAGGTGGTCGGCCGCTTGCCAAAGGCCTTGATCACATACCCCTCCGTGCAAGAACCTCCACCTCCGTGGGATCTACTGCTGGTGTTGGCTAAGCTCATGGGCGATTTATTCGAACCGATGCACAGGTGTGACATCTCTCACCTGTTGTGGAAGACCGCCTTCTTGGTGGCTATCACGTCGGCCAGAAGGATGGGAGAGCTCCAGGCGCTTTCCATCGAGTCTCCTTATCTGGTCTTCCACAGGGATAAGGTTGTCCTGCCCCCCCCCCACCTGAAATTCCTTCCGAAAGTGGTGTCGGAGTTTCACCATAACCAGGTGTTGACTCTGCCGGTGTTCTACCCTAATCACACCTCGAAGGCCAAACATAGGCTTCATACTTTGGACCCTAGAAGAGCACTCGCTTACTATAAGGAGCGGAAGGCTGAAGTTCGGGGAGAGGTTCGCCAGCAGTTTGTCACTTACGCTGAAGCCGCACCTGGCAGACCTGCAGCCAAGCGGACGATAGGCAGGTGGGTCACCTCCTGCATAGATCTCTGCTATAGGTTGACGGGCGTGGAGCCTCCCAGAGGGATAAGAGCTCATTCTACCCTCCGTACCGCTGCATCGGTGGCTGCTTCCAGGGACGTCCTATCCAGGAAATCTGCAGGGCTGCTACCTGGAAGTCAGCACACACCTTCATCACCCACTACCACATTGACCTTGAGTCACGCCGGGATGCTGGTTTAGAGGCCTCGGTTCTCCAGTCTTTTATTTCCTAAGTAGGGGGTGTACGCCTTGCCTCCCTCCTCCCGGAGAACTGCTAGGAGTTTGCCAGACAGTGTGGATGAACAACATATCCATGTCCCTAGAAATACAGGTTACTCGCCTGTAAGAGGAGTTCTAGGAGTGGTATATGTTATTCATCCCTACGACCCATAACCTCCCCAGCTTTGACGCACAACCTGGCTTCCAGCGGGCTAGATCTGGCGTCATGGGGCGGAGCTGAGAGTTTTACCACTCGGGTGGGTGGGAGGAGCCAGCTTGAAGACCTTCCGGCAAGATTTAAAGTGACAAGGAACCTGCCAGACAGTGTGGATGAACAACATATGCCATTCCTAGAACTCGTGTTACAGGTGAGTACCCTGCATTTACCGTAGCTACAGATCTTCAAGAATATCTTCTCTGTAGAACGCCACTCACCCACTCTTCATCCCCTCTTGTTTTTGGGGTTAATTGGAATAGGCAGTTCACCATGCTAGGACCTTTTCTGGTCTTGGAAACTGAGTAGGTGGATTATTACTCAGTGATTCTCCTAAAATATTTCTTTGCCTCACACCACAAGAAAGAGAGGCTGCTATATTTGGGTTTGGACTGCTCCAGCAACCTATAGTTCCTTAGCCGGAGTGACCAGGGTTCGGTCCCTTGAAGCGTTATTCAGCTTAGGGCTTGTGATTATCAACATAGTTTTTATAATTAGCCTTCCAAGTACTGGGCAAAAATAGTAAAGAAACGGTGTCTACAGGACATGTTTTCTTGCATCCTTGACCATTTTGGTGGAGGCTTTCAAAGTCCTCTAGTATCTTCTGCCCTGCTTGTTTTCTCAGTCCTCTGGATTTGTTCTTTCCAGCACCAAACTGAGAGTTACCTGTTCTCAGCAAATGCTGTCATATTTGGCATTTTCTTGGAATCCCGCTCTTCAGTTCTCTTTTATAGAACACCAGATTCAGATTTCTTTATTTTGAGAGCATTTGTTGAGTCTCTCACAGCCTCCTTCACCCTTAGGATTGGCTGTTTTTCCCATCTGGAACCCTTTCTGGTTTATCCTAATTCAGATCCCGGTTCTGCTTGTTTTCAGTCACAGGAATCTCTATAGAAAGAAATTTCCTTTTTTGGGGGTAACATTTGCTTTTATTTTGGAATTTAAAAAAATGCTTTTCAGATAATGTTTCTTTTGGATTTTTTTCTTTCTCTCCTTGGCAGAAAAAAAACTGAGGTGGTTGGGGCCAGCATCAGTGTTTATACTGTCAGTGTGTATAACAGCATGTTTGCTGTTGTGCTTATGTGTATGGTGCATGCTGGCCTTAGACGTTCTAACTCCTGTGGGGTCCTGAGAGTGGTGCTTTATTAAGAAGATGCTGTTAAAGATCTGTAATTAAGGTAAGTAACTTTCCTTTTCCCATTTTGCTTGTAATGTGTATGGTAATTAGGGAACAGTCAATGCAAGAGGAGAAACTGAACAATTTTACCATTCCTCCAGCAGATCTTTTCCTAATGTAAGTAAATTGATGAATGTGTGGGAAGAAGAGATTGAAAGAGCTTATCTGTATCAGTCTTCACCATTCATCACTGGTGGGTTGAAGCCGGAGGCGCAGGACCCTGCAGGAGCCTTTTTTTTTCCTAAGGGGAGGAGCTACGCCGGGACGGCACCGCCCTCCAGGCTGACTTAATGCGTGGCCCTTAAGGATTGGCTAGTAACCAACGCCGACTCCTCCACCTCAGTTCTGCTTCTCCCATCATCAAGTGTGCATCGACCTCGTATGAGCTGAGCTTCTGAGAAGATTTGACTACATCATCGCTGCCTACCTTCTCACCTTTGCCTCAAGTTCTGCCAACGCTGTTTTTACTCTATGCCGATTTCGACCCCGGGGCTACCGGTAAGACCTTTCCTATTCTTTCGTTGCCAAGTCTTTTCTTGTGTTTTATGTTTAGTTGCCTGACGGTCATGCCAGGTTCAGGGGACAAAAAGAAGAAATCATCTAGAGTTGGCCGGTCCTCTATGCGTCTGTGTCTCTGTGGCCGGCAGATGACCGTGACAGACCGGCATGACCGATGCCTGACCTGCCTGGGTCCGAACCATGATATGGACCATTGCGACACCTGCTTCTCTATGAAGCATAGAGTTTTAGAGTACCATACGTTTAGTGTCAGCCATGGTCTGCTGATCTTCGGGGGGCAGCATTGTACATGGGATGCTAGACACAGGTCTCTTGACCCTTCCTCCGGGTCCCCTCCTGCTACTGTATGTACTGCGGAGGAGAGGCTTCCCCCGCTTTGAGCCTTGCCACGGCGGAGGTCTTTTCCATGGTGCCGGAGGGACGATCAGGCTCCCTCGGGGCCTGACTGGGGGGCCACTGTTTTGGCTGTCACCTCCTCGGAGGTGCAGACTTTCCCGGTGTCACGGCCTACGCCTGCTAGGCCAAGCCTGGTGGTTTCCTCTGCACCAACTGTTGGAGCCGCTGCTGATCGTGGAGCCATTCCCGGCTCCGGTAAGCAGAGCGGTGCTGTGGTCTGTATCAGGTCTCCCCACGCTGCCGAAGGAGTGCCTTGAATTTGCTGATCTCCCTGATCTGCTCCTCTTCAGAGGAGGATGATCGGGTTGCAGATCTGGATTGGCTACCTGACCCTTCGGGGTCCCAGGGCTCTTTCATCCAGCAGTAAGGCGTTCTCCCAATCGTCTCTTTCTTCGGGGCCGGTGATCACCATCTACGTGGGCCATGGCGCCGACCTCAGCACCAGAAGCCCCTCTGGAGCCACTCACCGCACCGAGGTGGTGCCTCGTATTGAGAGTGGCTCTGCCCTGGTGGATACTGAGTCCTCTGGTGCCACCCTGTTCTCCAGTGCCGGTAAGTGTGCTGCAACACCTGCCGCTCCCCCAGCAGGTGCGGCTGGTACGGTGGAGCCTCTACAAGTGGTTGTGAGGAAGAGGTCCCTCTCTGAGTCGGTGGGGGTGAGGGGGTCTGGTTGATGTGGGGCGGCCTTCCCTTAGAGCACTACGGGGCTCTGGAAGGATCCGCGTGTTGAGCCCGCCTTCCTCTTTTCCTTCTGCTGAGGGGACCTCTGAAGGTGGTAAGAGTCCTTCTGACCCATGCAGCCCTGGTTTGCATACAGGAATACTCCTTTCTGGGCTCCATCCTGAATGCTTCAGTCTGGTTGACGCCACTGACTGTGGAGAACAGTGGATCCTTCCCTAGGGTTGTATTGTCTACCGGGTCTTGCAGCTCTAGCAGAGGGCATTCTCACCCTATGAGAGGGCTTCCCCCCTCCCTCTGCCTTCCTCTTCCTTTCCCAGGCCACATGGTTCCCTCTGGGCCCTTGACTTGGGAACAGTTCAGGGCCATGGCTGCTGCCTTCCCCAGATAAGTTGGGAGCCATGGACGAACAAGTCTTCCACCTGTCCTCCCAGGAGCAGCTGTACGCTGATTTATTGGCCCCCTCGTCTTCCTCCCCTGGTGGGGACAGTGATCTGCATCTGGCGGATGGTGTGGCTTCGCCTCTCCCGGTTGACGCCCATGGCCCAGCGTAGGGTGCGTGCCTCCATTTTCCGGGGGACCCACCTTTTCTCCTGCAGGGTGAGACAGCAGCTTCAGGGGCGACTTACTTCTCCCAGGCAAATGGAGACCCCATCTCACCCTGACCAATCACTGGCCTGGCCTGGCCAGTGAGAGTCCCCTCTCCCTGTGTTTTTTTCTCCCAACAGGGGCTGAGGGAGCCCTGTCCCTCGGGAGGTACCAGGTCCCCTTCAGGGGAGCATGATAATCACCCACCAGTGATGAATGGTGAAGAATGATACAAATAAGATATGAAAATTACATACCTATCGTAATTCTTGATCTTTCGGTATATCTTCACCATTCATCACTGCTCCCTCCCACCTTTCCCTCTTGGGCCTCAGCCTCTGGGCAGTGTCTCCTCCTTGCTTGCCTTCCCCTAATTGAGGTCAATTATGGTCCTAGTCCTGCTGGCACCTCTGGCTCTTCTGATCCTTCAGGTGGAGCGACAGGGACCCACCTTTTAGGGGAGGGGAGCAGGGGCGCTTGCCCTTCTGTGATAGGGCTCCCTGGGGCCTTTTTCTCCTAGTCCTGATGGGAACCTCCTGTTCCGTTCCGGATTGTCTGGACCATTCCTCTTGAGGGATCAGATATTCTAGCCCCAGTCAAGTTGGCCCTTGGGATCCTCATTTGGATTGCTGGAAGACTGGAAGGGCCCCAGGAACCTCTAGTCCCCCTTTCTTTCTGGAGCAGTGATTCCTGTCTTGCTGGTTAACCCAGCTGGGTTTTCCTGGGCAGGGTCACCCTCTTAAAAGGGGGACTTTTCCTTTGGACATCCCCTTGCTCCTCCTGCTGTCCGGCTCAGGGTGTATGATACCTGTTCCTTCAAGCCCCAGGAAATCTTACTGTATTCTGACAACTGCAATATGGTCTTACCATAGGACTGCCTCATAGCCGAAATGGTTAATGGAACCTATGCAAGTAGTGGAATGTTAGACTCTAGCTCAGTTTTCAAACCACTGTCCCTGATTGTACTTCCCGCAATCGTCAGATTCTTTACTCCGCTTGTTTCGGTAAGACGTCTCCGGAGAGCTTTCCTTTACTTGCTTGAAGAAAGTTTATTTCTCATTTTTTGTCGAACTTCCGTTTATTTCTTTTGACTTTTGAAGAATTAGTCTGGATTAGTATATCGAGTGAGTTTTCCGGTTCCTTATCAGTTCTTCTCAACCTAGAAGGAACCAAGATTTCTATTTCCTTTTCTGAGGTAAATCTCAGTATTATTTCCTATTTGACTTATTAGGTAAGTCGTCCCCACTTTAGAAAAATCTCACTGAGGTAAATCTTGGTTGTTTGGTTTTAACCAACTAAAAAAAAAAAAAAATTATTTGGTGGTTTTTTTGGAGCTAAATGTCACAGACCAAGAAAAGAACAAGGCCCTACATGTTTCCAACATTGTACCAAGTGTGGGGAATCGTTCGCTAAAGCTGATCCTCATCTTATTTGTGATTTTTATTTGGGGTTTGACCACCTCAAAGAGGATTGTGATATTTGTAAGAACTTTCCGCAGTCGACTCTTCAGAGGCGACATAAACGATTGTAGGAAAAGATGTCTGAAAAAGCCGCTGACCTGGCCACAGACAAACCGGCTCCCAGCCATAAGGTACTGGAGGAACAGCCCTCTGACAAGGGCGATGGTTCCTCAGGAAAGAAATGACCCACGGATACTGCCGCTGAACCGGCAACCTCAGGGAAAAGAAAGAAAGAAAAAGGAAAAACATACAGCGCACAAACCACAACCGAAAAAGACTTCGGTTTAACCGCTGAAGAGCTAGTGAATGCTATAAAAATTATTCAGTCGCTTCAACCAGTGACTCCTGTCTCAGTTGAAAAGCGGTTACAGTCACAAACCTTCGGTTCCTCCTCGGTTCCCAGTTCTTTGGAACAGAGTACAGAATATTATGGGGAGGATGAGGATGAAGACGAAGATGAGGATGAGGACTGTGGAGAGCCAGTTGAACCAGATATCTCTCCTGATCCCCACCATCCTGATTCCCCTGACAAGGGATCTGAGGACTACACATCCCACTTTGCTCTCATGAAACAAGTGGCCCAAACCCTGGACCTTCCCACTCAAGAGTCCACTGATGAGGAAGAAGACCAGGACTATATGGAAATGATGGACGTTCGAGTCTCCAAAAGACTACTACTGCCCATCCATAAGTCCTTGAAGAAACAGGTGAATAAGGTATTGCAGACACCCACTTTTTTTTTTTTTTTTTAGTCTTTGGTAACCAGGTAAGGCCTGCTAGGCACAAGTGCCTGTTTTCAGGGGTGACCTGGGAGCACTGGGTAGTTAAGTGACTTGCTCAGAGTCACACAGTGTGCAAGTGGAGGTTGTGAGAATCAAACCAAGATCTTGTCTGCTGGATGTACCAAGCTCGTTCACAGCTCGTTACTGTAACCTCTAGGCTATACTGCCAGCCATTCTGTGCCGCCTGTGGATAGCAAACTGGACAAGAAATACTGGGTGGCTAAAGGTGGTGCAGAATTTCTCTTTGGGCACCCAAGCCATGGAGAGGTGGTGCAGGCTGCAGCTTGTGATAAAGCTGACATACCTTTGGTATCACATCCACTGGACAGGGACTCCAGAAAAATGGATTCCATAGCCAAGAAAGTTTATCTGGGATCCTCTCTAATTATCAGACAAGCCTCCTATATGGCTTATGTCGCAAGATATCCGAGGACACTGTGGAATACTGTTCCGGAGATGAAATCTGTCCCAGCCCCCATGGCAGCTGATCTGGAACAGGCTGCGAAAAGAGGTATAGAGGCATCTAAAGCCCAGTTCTGGATGGCTGTAGACAATAACACTGCTGCCAGACAGATGTCTGCTTCTGTGTCTCTCAGAAGATTTGCTTGGCTCAGAACTATCAATTTGACCCAAGAGAGATGAATAAAGGCTTTGGATTTCCCATGTGAGTCTACATCTCTGTTTGGGAAGCAAACCAAGGCTTATATGAAGAAAATGGATGGTTACAAAACAGCCTACAAAAGTGCTACTGCCAAAGAAAGGGCATCTGCACTTCAGAAGCACCAAGCTGGGGAGATAGAGGTAGGGGCCATTATAGGCCATTCTTTCAGTCTCAAGCTTTTCCCCAGTACCAACAGCAGAGGGGTTATTTCAAGAGCAGGGGCAGGAGAGGCAGCAGCCATACTAGCCCCAGCACCTAGACAATAGCCCAAGCCATGCAGACACCCTAAGGTGTCTGCTTGGGTCTCCTCCCCAACCCCAGTAGTGGGCAGGCTGGCCCACTACCTCCAAGAATGGCAATCCATCACCACAGACAAGTGGGTCTTGGAGGTAGTGGGCCAGGGCCTAGCTCTTAGCTTCAAAATCATGCCAAAGCTGAGGACCCTCTACCCCATCAGAAACAACTCTGTTAGTGGGAGTAAATATCCAGTCTCCTGTCTCAAAAGGCAGTAGAGCCAGTTCCTCGGGCACAAAGGGAAAAGGGTCTGTATTCAACATACTTCCTCACAACAAAGAGAACTGGGGAGTGGCGACCCACACTGGATCTT
This sequence comes from Neoceratodus forsteri, assembly GCA_016271365.2. Taxonomy (NCBI): domain Eukaryota; kingdom Metazoa; phylum Chordata; order Ceratodontiformes; family Ceratodontidae; genus Neoceratodus; species Neoceratodus forsteri. The sequence goes on from CM028132.1 coordinate 744,897,885, forward strand.
AGGCACCTAAACAGACATTTGTTAAAACCAAAGTTCAAAATGGTGACTCTGGCAGCAGCAGTCCTACCAACTCTAAGACAAGGGGATTGACTTGCATTTCTGGACATAAAGGATGCTTACTTTCACATTCCCATCAGACAGTCCTACAGAAAATATCTCCGATTCAGACTGCCATCAGGCAGTTATTAGTTCAAGGCAATGCCTTTCGGACTGACTTCTGCTCCAAGGGTGTTCACAAAATGCTTAGCTGTGGTGGTGGTGGCACACCTAAGAAGACAAGATGTGGCAGTGTTCCCTTATCTGGATGCCTGGCTAGTCGTAGGTCATTCACCTCAACAGGTCAGGGAGTCCCTGATGCTCATACAGGACATTCTGCAATCACTAGGGTTCCTAGTCATCCTGAGAAAGTCTGTATTGGAGCCAGTACAGCTCCTCGAATTCATAGGAGCCGAACTGGACACTGTGAGAGGAAGGGCGTTCCTTCCATAAGCAAGGGTGGACAGTCTGATACAGCTGGCAAGTACTTTCAAACTGCATATCCTAAGGCCCACAAGGCATTTCCTGCAGCTGCTGGGGCACATGGCAGCTTCCACAGCAACAGTGTTGGCGGGCAAGGTTTCAAATGAGGGACATTGTTTCACCTCAAGTTGCACTAGCATCAAAAAAGGGACTCCATGTCAAAACTGGTGCCAGTCACAGGAACACTCATTCGGGCACTACAGTGGTGGCTGGAAAGAGACAACCTCAAACAGGGTGTACCATTCCTACTGGAAAACCCCTCCCTGGTGCTAACCACAGATGCCTCCCTTCTGGGATGGGGAGCACACCTGGGGTAGCACACAGCTCACGCACATGGCTCAAGCAGGAGTCACTGCTGCACATAAACCTGCTGGACCTCAGGGCAGTCTTCCTGAGAATCCAGTCCTTTGCCACTATATTGCAGTGAAAAGTGGTGCAGGTGAGGACAAACAACACAACCACCATGTACTACATAAACAAGCAAGGAGGCACAGGGTCAGCTCCCCTGTGCACAGAGGCCATGAGAATCTGGAGCCTGACATACTCCCTGGGGGTTTCCCCTTTCAGCAGTCCACCTTCCAGGGAAGGACAGTGTCCTGGCAGATGCTCTCAACAGAATCAACCAGAACCACCACGAGTGGTCTCTGAACAGGCAGGTACTGCAGATTGTCTTCAAACGATGGGGCACACCAGAGATAGACCTCTTTGCAGCCCCAGACAACAACCAGCTACCCCAGTTTTGCTGCAGACCATCTGTGAGGGGCACAGTCAGTAGTCCAGATAATTTTTTAGAACCCAGAAGTATTTACTACTACCTTCTTACACCTGGTAGTATTTTCATCCTAATGGTAGTACTGTCATTCACTGACCCATCTCGTACCCCTCACATCTAAACCAAGTCTCAATCCCACTGGACGCCTGCAATCATTGATTGTCTATTACTGCTGTGGAGTCATACTGTGACCTTATTTTTAACACTGTCATGTTTCAGTAGTCCTTCTAACCAGCCAGTGAGCAACTCCTGTCCCCAACCCCTACAGGTTCCTGTGTAGATAGATGGATAGATAGATATTTTATTTCTAAAACACCCAATTGTGAGACTCTGAGCGTTGTACAAAAATAAGAATCCACATATTCAACAATAAAACATACAAATAGACTCATTCATAACAATAATTATAAAATCATCAATTGTCATTCCATAATCAAAATCTCAAAAATCTGAAACGCTTGTTGGAACAGATGGCTTTTTAGTCCTTTTTAAAGGCTTCTACTGAGGGGGCCCTCCTTAAAAACTCTGGTAAGGAGTTCCACAGGGTAGGTGTGGTAACCACAAATGCCCTGTCTCCAGAGTTCCGCAACCTTACACTGGGAACACCAAGGAGGTCCCCCCTTGGCCGAATGGAGTGCCCGAACTGGACGGTAAGGAACCAGGAGATCTTGCAGGTATACAGGACCCCATCCGTGTAGGGTCTTGTAAGTAAGGAACCCTATCTTGAAGACAGTCTTCCACCTGACCGGCAGCCAATGCAGTTCACGGAGGACCGGGGTAATATGATCACACCTTCTGTTCGGTGTAGTGCTATGACTGCTAGCATCTCATGGTACTGCCAACTTACCACATATTGTAAATTTGCAAGGTGGGAAAAAACTTCCTAAAATCAGAAAGTGGCAGTATTTCAGTCAAAAATGATAGTAAAATACTCCTTTACTCCCTTTATCTGTTCCCCTGGGCACAGTTCCTTTGGATGCACTTCTGTTGGATTGGACAGGGAATTTCCTGTATGCCTTCCCTCCATTTCCTTTGCTACTAAGGGTCCTGATCAAGCTCAGATCCCAGCCAGCGACAATTATCCTCATTGCTCCAGACTGGGCCAGACATCCCTTGTATTCCCTGGTCCTGGCTCTTTCTGTGGCCAAGCTGGTCAGCCTCCCCAAGAAACACAATTTACTGACCTCCCCCCAGGGCAGGATCCTGTACCCCAACCTCCAGTCACTCAGGCTTAAGGCCTGGCTCTTGAAGACTTTGAGTATGCTAACTTGCATCTCTCGGAAGGGGTCATGGAGGTCCTTAGGGTTTCTAGAAAACCCTCCATTAAGAAGACCTACACATCCAAGTGGAAAAGATTCTCCATTTGGTGTCAGAGCAAGAGTATGGATCACAATCGGGCAGGCTTGCCAATTGTTTTAGATTACCTGACCCACCTTCATTCCCTCGATGTAAGACCATCCACTTTGAAAGTGCACTTGGCAGCTGTTTCTGCTTATCTGTCAGCAGGCAAGGTATCATCCCTAGCTTCAAACCCAGTGTTCAGAAAGTTCTTTAAGGGCTGCTGCATTTACACCCCCACACAGGAATCCCACTCCAGTGTGGGGATCTCAATATATGTATTGCACAGCTCATGCAGCCACCTTTTGAGCCTATGTCCTCAGCAGATCTCGAGTATGTAACCTGGAAAACAGTATTCCTGGTGGCAGTTACCTCTGCCAGAAGGATTAGTGAGCTTCAGGCCTTATCCATGGAGACTGACTACACTGCCTTCCATAGGGATAAGGTTGTCCTCAGGACTAACAAGAAATTTCTCCCTAAGGTGGTATCCGACTTCCACCTTAATCAGTCCATTATACTGCCAGTCTTTTTCACTGACTATTCCACTTCAGGGGAATGTAGACTGAATAGCCTAGAAGTTGAGAGCTATCAGCTACTACCTGGACCATACAAGGGATCACGGGGGAAAGTACCCAACTGTTCCTAATGTATGGGGAAGTGGGAAAAGGCAAACCAGCCACAAAAAGGTCGATTGCAAGGTGGATTGTTGCCTGTGTTCAGTTTTGTTATGGCAGAGTGGGCAGGCAACCCCTAACGGGTCTCAGGGCCCACTGTACTAGAAGAACAGCTGCTTCCATACCAGGTTATTTTTTTTTTGTTGTTGTTTATTTAACAAACCAGAAAGACCTTTGAGCCAAGGACTCTCTTACAGAGATTCCACGTCAAGTTACAAGAATAACCAATTAGCTGCTAGGGACATTCCTCTGCTAAAAATCTGCAAAGCAGCTACCTGGAAAACTGTCCACACATTTACCAAGCACTACTGCTTGGATACCCAGGCCAGAAGTGATGCCAGGTTTGGCACAGCAGTACCGCAGAGTTTTGTTTCCTAAATAAGGTTCTCTGCCCACCTCCAAAGATACTGCTTGGGTAGTCTGCATTTGTCAGACTACAGTAAGATTTCCTGGGGCTTGAAGAAAAAATTACTCACCATAGTAATCTTGTTTCTTCCAAGGGAAAATTACTGTATTCTGAGCTCCCACCCCACCTCCCCTACTGGAACCTAGTAGGCACTGCATTCAGCTGTCCATATCTTAGGGCAAACCTCTTGGCATTATTGTTGTTTTCTTGGACATCTGTGACCTGAGTCTTATTTATTTATTTATTAGCTTTTGGTAACCGGGTAAGTGCACTAGGCAACAGACCTGCCTATTTTCAGGCACGACCCGGGAGAGCACAGGACATTGGTTACAATATGCAGAAATGCACAGCCATAATATAGGTGTACAGGAGCAAAACAAGATATACATTGGGTAGCACAGTAATAGTTGCATAAGGGTACATTTTAGGCATAGATCATAATGATGTAAAATAAAGCAATTAGGGTAACCATAAGACAGCTGAGGACAGTAAAGACATCAAGGTTCATAACCCCCTAGACAAGCATATTGCATGGGAGAACATTAGTGTAGTACTCAAGGTCAGACCCGACAGCCTGCAGTGGGACAAAGCAAATTAAGAGCATTTGCATTGGCCAGAGGCTAGAAGGTGGGTGAACAGCGAGTTTTTGAATTCTCGCTGGGAGGCTGAAGTTTTCACCATAAGGGGAGTGAGTTCCAAATTTGGGAGCAAAATGGGCAAATGCCTGTTCACCCATTTTGTCATGCAAGGTCTAGTGGAGAGCATGGGGACAGAGGAAGACCTGAGATGCAGGTGTGTGAGGCAGGAGTCAGGAGGTTGGCAAGATAGACAGGGCAGGGAGGTCTAGACAGGGAGTCGATAAAGCAGCCCAGGGAGTAGGCTCGAATATCCTTAGGTGACAGCCAATTTAAACCAGCGTAAAGGAGACAATGATGGGTAAGAGATGCCCCTGCTGTTAAGGGGGTGGTTAACCTAAAGAGGGGGTTGAATTTTTGATAATAGAATAGTTTATTTGCTTTTGTATGTGTCATAAAAATCTGACAGTTGCAGGAAGTGCAACCACGGACAGTGGTTTGAAAACCGAGCTTGAGCCTAACATTACACTATTTGCATAGGTTCTATTAACCATTTTGGCTGCAGGGAAGTCCTATGTTGAAACCATACTGCATTTGTCAGAATACAGTAAGATTCCCTTGGAAGAAACAAAATTACTATGGTGAGTAATTTTTTTTTTCAAGCCTAAGACCCCTTCTGTTCAGGGAGTCTTATTAGAGGGGGATCCTGTCCTGGGGTGGGTCCTGTCCCCACCTAGTCTAATTAGGGCTAGGAATGGGATACCCTTGACACCCCTGCCATCTCCTCTGGACCTGGGGGGGATGCACCTTCAAGCCTGGTGCCCTGGCTGGCATTCTGCCCTACTGGACTGATGTCCAGTTGGTTCCTTTCCTCGAATAGGGCAGTAGTCCCCATCCCCCGGATCCCCAGAGAGTCACTTGGGTCTTTCATCTCCTCTCTCTATCTTTTTGTACTCTTTCTTTCACTATCCTTCCCTTAGTCTGCCCGGAGGTTGGTACCCCCTGTCCCAGACCCCTAGGTTATGTCTCTCCTCTTGTGGTTGGCCTTATTTCTTCTGTTTATATCCTTTCCTTTTCCTGTCTCTTGGGCTCCCTTGCCACGCCCTCCTTCTTTTCCTCTGTCTGTGTTTTTCCACACCCTTTCCAGCGTTCAGAACTGAGGTGGAGGAGGAGTTTGTGTCTGTTACTACTAACCCTTGAGCACCACACAGTACGTCAGCCTCAATGGCGGCGGCATCGGCTTCTCCCCCTAGGAAAAAAAGGCTCCCGTGGGGTCCCATACCTCCGGCTTGAACCCACCAGTGATGAATGGTGAAAATATACAGAAAGACCAAGAATTACGATAGGTACGTAATTTTCATTTTTGTATTTTCAAATCTTACTTCGAGAGGGTTTCTGCAGTAGGTCATTACATGTAGGACTGCGCCCTCTGGCGTCAGGACCACACAGCAAACTTTTCCAGCAGTGTCTGGCGGGGGACCGCCCACCAGATGTCACATGAGATGTTAGTGTGACCCTATATAGTGGGTGGTTCCTGTGCCCACTTTCTAGTTTTTCCCACCGTTGACCTGCACTAGTACCTCATGGTAATCTGCGGCTTTGTCAATTGCCATTTTTTCTTATTTTATTCTAATCTACCCCCCCACGGGATACTTTTCCTTCGCCAGGCCCTATTGTCACCCTGGTGTTGGGTTACTTGCCGCCTGCTGCTGCTCCTTTGACGTAAGGAGCACTGTCGGACTCCTCACGTCAGGGCCCTCCATTCGGTCCCTCATGCATGGTCTGATGTCTGTGGGTTTGACGTCGGCTCATCTTACGTCAGATGCCCAGACGTTCATTCCTCTTTTGTCTGCTGTCCTGACGACTACTATTCCGATGTCAACTGTTGTGAGGTCAGGTAATTTTCAGGGTCCTTCCAGACCTGAAGTCCGGTCCCCCTCTTTTAACCGGACTTCAGGCTCCTCTTTTTCCGCTGTCTGGCCTGACGACGCATCATTATTCCCAGGGCTATTTCCCCCTGGGTATCAACAGGGATACCCATATTATCAGGGGTACCCCCCTCCTCAATATCTGGGTTTGGGGGCACACTATTATACACCCCCAGCCAACCCTCCTCCTCCCCCTCCAATCTCCACAGCCTCCACAACCAGACTTTCAGTCTTTCATCCAGCCTTGGTGGAAGGACACAGAGTCCCAGCTAGTCTCGGACCTAGAACGTAGGCTTCCTAGCCCGGTGGCAGTGCCTTCTCCCTCTTCGTTGCCCTCTAGTTCACTGCATTCCACAGGACATCACCCTCCCGGACTTTGAATGTCCTGAAGAGGAAGAGCCCCCTGACTCTGCTCACCACACGTCAGAGTCCTCCTCGGATGTGCTTTCCTCTCCCCCAAAGGGCAAAGAGTCGCCCAAGTCTCCTCCGGAGGACCCATCCTTCATCGAACTCCTCCACATAATCCAGCTTGCAAATGGTTGGAATACTGAGGATCTGGACCCCAAGAGGAAATATCTAGCCAAGCCTTGGATCTAGAAGCTGCCTCCCCAATACCAGTTCCTCTCTGGACAGCTCCACACGAGGACCTTACTACCACCATTTGGTCTCATTCAATTCCTGCTGTTCCTAAGAAGGCAGACAGGATTTACCACTCTCCTGACGGCGTCCCCTTCCTGGACTCTCATCCCAAAGCAGACTCTATTGTCATTACTGCCACTCATGACATCTTGGCTAACCCCAAGCACATGAGCACGTCCCCCCGGACAAGGAGTCCAAGCAGTTGGACCAATTCGGGAAGAAAGTGTATTCCGCAGCCACGTGTGCCGTGTGCTCCCTGAATTATGTGGCGCACATGGTGTCCTTTCAAAAGGCCACCATGGCTAAGCTTGAGGCCAAGATCTCGTCCTTATAGGATTCAGACTTCAAGGAGGAGATTGCTGAAGAGCTCCATCTGTCCAAAATTTCCTGCAGACATGCTCTTAGAGCCTGCTCCTCTGCTACTGCAGTCAACCTCAGGAGGCACGCTTGGCTGCGCATTTCTGGACTGTTGACGGATGGACAGGCAGCCATTCAGGACTCTCTTGGAGATCAGTCCTCTTTGGAGGGGATAGTAAAGATTTGATTACGGCCTCCAAGATAGTGGTCAGGCCCTCAGATTGGTCCGTTCCATGTATAGGGTCGGCACTCTGAAGAAGCAGCCCTTTCGATGCCAGTTCAAGCGCCAAGGGAAGCAATCTGCCCCAAAGAAGCAGTCCAAAAAGACAAGCCACAGGCTCCTCTTTCTCCTCTCCACCGGCCACCAAATCCCAGAGATCGGCGGGAGGTCCTTTGCCCCCTCTGCTTCCTAACTCGCCCAGTCTTCTTTCCCCTTCACTTCAAAACAAGGAGCCAGTGGGGGGAAGATTCTCCCTTCACGTCCCTGAGTGGGAGGGCATCACCTCAGATATAAGGGTCCTGCAACTCATCTCTTGAGGGCACATACTAGAGTTTCTGGAGTTTCCTCCAGACTCTCCTCCCAGTCACTTGCATTACTTCCTGCACCAAGCTCCATTGGTGGAGGAAGAGATCAGGACTCTGGAACTGAAGGCAGCGATAGAATCCGTGCCTGCATCCCAGAGAGGAAGGAGGTTTTACTCCCACTTCTTCCTGGTCCCAAAAAAGACTGGCGACCTCAGACCAGTCCTGGACCCTCAGCATCTGAACCTCTTCATCGAGTACAAGAGGTTCCATATGCTGACTGTTCAGAGCCTCCTGCCCCTTCTGCAGCAGGACCACTGGCTCTGTGCCCTGGACATGCAAGATGCCTACCTGCATATTCCAGTTTGTCCAGGCCACCACCAATTCCTGCGATTTTGTTTCCAAGGGGAGCACTTCCAGTTCACAGCCCTCCCCTTTGGCCTTTCCTTGTCACCCAGGGTTTTTACCAAGTGCCTAGCGGTGGAGGCAGCGGCCTTATGCTATCAGGGTATAGCAGTGTTCCCCTACCTGGATGACTGGCTACTGACAGCTCCGTCCAGGGACAGCCTTCTGGACTTTCTCTCAATTACTCTGGACCTTTTTTCCCCAGCTGGAGATCAGTCAGTCTTCCCAAGTCATCTTTAACCCCCTCTCAGAGCCTTCAGTTCATCAGGGTGGTTTTGGACATGGTCCAGTGCAGAGCCTTTCTCCCTTCAGACAGGGCAGCGACGCTTCGAGAGCTGGTCACCTTGGTGATCTCATACAGATTTCTTCTGGCCAGAGCATTGCTACACTTGCTGGGCCTGATGGCAGCCTCTATCTCCACAGTTCCTTTAGCCAGGTTGCAAATGCGGATCTCCCAGTGGACATTGCGTGCCCAGTGGGACCAGTGCTTGGATGACCTAGACCATCCTGTTCTGGTCTTCAGCGCAGTCAAGAGGGATCTACTATGGTGGCTAGACCCTCTGAATCTGTCCAAGGGACTTCCGTTTTGAAGTTCCCCTCCTCTTTGGGACCTCACCACAGATGCTTCTTGTCTGGGTTGGGGGACCATCAAACCAAGGGTTTGTGGTCCCAGCTGGAGATGTCCTTGCACATCAGTATTCTGGAGATTGTGGTTCTTTACGTCCTTCAGGCTTTTCAGGCCATCCTATTGAGAGGAACACTGCTGATCCAGACAGACAGTATGTCGGTAGTCTGGTACATCAACAAACAGGGAGGCACCCCGTCGTACCTCCTATGCAGGGAGGCGATGCGGTTGTGGAATTGGGCAGTCCAGCATGACCTGTTTCTCACAGCCGTGCATGTTCCAGGCGTTCTCAACGTCCTGGCGGACAGCCTCTGTTAGACATTGTCCCTCGTTCATGAATGGGAATTAAGCCAGGAGGTAGCAGACTCTTTCTTTGGTGGGGTCACCCAGACGTCGATCTATTTGCCTCCCCATTCAATGCAAAACTTCTCAGCTTTTGCTCGCTCATTCCAGAGCCTGGAGCTTTCTGGCATGACGCGTTGTCACTGTGTTAGACAGGGAAGTTCTTGTACGCCTTCCCTCCCTTTCCCATTCTACAGAGGGTACTTCTCAAACTCCAGGCAGAGGGAGCTCGGATGAGCCTGGTAGCTTTGCTCTTGCTGAGGCAAATCTGGTTTCCGCTAACGCAGCAGCTTTCAAGTGGATCCCCTAGTTCCTTTACCTCTCGGGCACGATCTGTTGACTCAGGATCAAGGCAGGTTGGTGTATCCAGGGCTCAGGACCCTGCATCTTCATGCATGGCTCCTTCAGACATAATCAGGGTTCGTTTCGGGGTCTCCCAAAAAGGTTGCTCAGGTCCTGGTAGAGGTGAGGAAACCCTCCACCGGATCCACCTATGCCATGAAATGGAAGCATTTTTCCATTTGGGTGGCTTCTAAAGGCTGGGACCCCTTTACCTGCTCTGCTACCCAGGTTATGGAGTACTTCCTACACCTGTCTGATTCGGGTTTGTCTTATTCATCTCTTAAGGTCCACTTGTCGGCCATCTCGGCCTGTTGTGTGCTGGTGGAAGGAAAACCCGTGGCTCAGTTGGAGGTCTCGAAGACGTTTTCGAAAGGGATCCTCCATCTTAAACCTCCCATCCATAACCCCACCCCACCTTGGGATTTGAATTTTGTGTTGGAGGACCTTACGCTTCCTCCCTTTGAACCAGTGATGAGCTGTGACATACAGTACGCCACCTTTCCTGGAAAGCGCTATTTGGATTTCCGAGCTTCAGACCCTGATTCATAAGGAGCCTTATTTGATTTTCCACAAGGACCAGGTGGTCTTGCTTACTAATCCTACGTTTCTTCCCACGGTGGTCTCCGAGTTCACCTTAAACCAGATGGTCGAACTCCCGATTCATTCGAACAGGGGGGAGGATCTCCTTCACACCTTGTATGTTCATAGAATCTTCAGATGTTATGTTTTAGGGTTGCCACCTGTCAGGTTTTTTAACTGGTGATCAGGTTTTCAGGGTCCTTATCAGGTAATCCAGTTTTGCTCTGTGCTGGTCAGGTTTTTCAGCCATTTTGAGTGCTTACATACTTTTGAAACAAATGTTGTCATATCATTCATTGTTTCAGCTACATGTCCAGGTTACTTATTTATTTATTTAAGAGTTTAACCAGGCAGGCGTACTGAGCGGAGAACCACTCATTTCCAGACGTGACCTGGGGGAAATTGGGGTAAAGGGGAACATAGGATGATTATTACTTTCTGTACAGGATTTACAGTAGTATACAGGATATGCACCCAGAGGGCTGAAGAACAATGACATTGATGGACGGTTGGTTTATACATAATTGTGCATTATCTACAGCATAAAGAACAGAACATCAGTTAAACTTTTAGGATCGTACAGTGTAACAGCTAATTATGGCATTACTATCAAGTTATGTTGTCAATGTAGTCCTTTGTTTGTGAAAGCAGTCAGCCTGGGAGGTGTAAAGTATGACTATTAACACCATTAGTACTTACTTAACCTAACCTTTTCCACTGCATCTAAAAGTGGTATAGCAGCACAGCTTCCCACACCTTTTGTAATAGTAACAGAGCCATTTGTCTTCCACTTTCATTTGCTGGTAAACATTTTCATCTCTAACAGAATTTAGGCATTTTTAAATGTTTTAAATTATTTTTTTCCTCAAGAAAAAAAGTATGGTGACTTCTTTGGCTTTGAAATAGTACTGTGGACATAAACAGGGAATGGAGCCAGAAAAAGATAAAAGTACAGATTATAGGAAACAATGTATTATGTATTATTATATACCATGTATACTGTTGTATGCTATTTATGGTGTTTCCCTTGTCTCCCCCAGATCATATCTGTAAATGAGATTTCTTTTATCTTTGGATGTTAGTGCAGGATCTTAACATTTTTGTTGAACTGCTGCTTTAAGTGTTGTCTTTCATTTTTTAATTTTTTTTTTTACTATTTCTTTATCCTCCTCCTACTGCTGCCACTGATCCCTCTCTCAGAGCTCCCCTTGCTGATCCCAATTTACAGCCCCAAGGAGTCTGCCCGTAGAGTGCTAACACTGCCCATGTACCTTCAGGGCCTCGGATTACACTCCGGGCAGGGCGGCGGAGATCCCCTCATCTCCCCCTGAGCATTTGCTGGGAGCGCGCACAATGGAGTCAGCTTCTCGATTGCTGCCTGGAACCACCACTGAGGCCCGTCGCCTAGATCAGGGCAGGGTTTTTTCCAGTGTTCTGATGGTTCCCCGACGTTGGCGTGCAATGTGGAACAAGGCTGCCGGCATGCGTAGAGACGTACGTCAAAGCTGGTCCTCTGCTGACGTCTACCCTTGTGCCAGAACACCTCTCAGCTGCACCAACCACCCTGAGGTTCCCCCAACAGGTGGCGATATCGCAGCAGAGCGTGCGCCCCGAGAAGGAGAGCAGCCGTTGGGTGCTCAATCCTTCTCCCTCCCGGCCGACCCCTGTCAACCCAAGTCCGCTCCTGAACCCGGGTCGCCGGTGTGGTACGAGGTGTGGCATCCAGTGCCTCAACCCTCGGTGCCATCGGGCCGTCAGTGTTATCTTTGATTGATAAAAACAAATGACATTCTAGGGGGAACAATGCATGATGAGTCATGAACAGGGGTGGGGCTAGGGGCGGAGCTTAGGATCCTTTTTTTGCCTCATCCAAAGGTGGCAACCCTGTATGATCTTACGTCGGGAAGGCTCTTACAGTAGATAATTACAGATAGGACTGAAGTCGGCAAGCGTCAGGACCCCATGGAAAAATTTCTAGCTAGCAGTCTCTGGCGGGGGACTGCTCCCACGTCAGGTGACTGACATCAGTATAAAGGGGCAGTCCCCCACGCCCGCCTCCCAGTTCTTTCCCGCCGTTAGCAAGTGCAGCACCTCGCGGTTAAGATCCCTGCTTTGCAGTCAATCATCGGTAGTTTTACTGCCTATTTCAACCTTTTTTCTTCAGATTTTTGTCAGCCTTTACCACAGCTGCTGTGTATGTTGTCCTCGACTCCTTCCGAGCACAAAAACAAGTGAGATTCCTGCGGCACCCAGCTCCCGCACAAGGACGGACTCTCTCAGTGCCTTTTTCGCCTAGGCCCCAACCATCCCATGGAGAATTTGCCAGCTCTGCCAACAGTTCAACGCGGCCACCCGAAAGCGGAGACAGCAGTCCTGGATGCCCACGTTCTCAAACTCAAGATGACCTCCATGGAAAAGCAGTTGAAAAAACTCAAGCAGGCATCTACTTCTCCGGAGGGCTACCACAAGAAGAAGCACCAGGACTCCTCTTCTACAGTCGCCGCAACCTCGGCTGGGGTCGCGGTGCTGCAGGTGACGTCTCCCCTGGGAGACAGTTCAACGATGACCGTCTTGGAGGCTTCCAAGGTGGCGTCGACCTTCCTGTCGGGCTCGCGCTCTGGACCCTCAGGATCCTCCGGGTCAAAGGAGGCAGCCGTTCCCAGTAAGGCCGTTGCCGTGCCGCCTTCTGGTTCGAGCAGCCCGGTAAGACGGACGTCGGCTCCTCTGACACCCCCGCCAGGATAAGGCCGATAAGACGCCTGACCCTTCAGGGCAGCACGTGGCCTCCAAAGCGCCTGCCAAGGCCGCCCCTCCATCACGGCCTTCATCGAGCGCATGGTCCGATAAGTCGGACGTCTGCTCCTCCAACGTCGCCCGGATCCTGCCGGTAAGCCGGACGTCTGCTCCTTCGACATCCGTCGTCCCGAGCTCGCCGCAACGCTTGTTGCATTCCAAGGCCCCTGCGTCTCCTTTACTGGACCCCAGAGATGGTAACCCTTCTTCCCCGGGTGACACGGAGGATATTGGCACGCTACCGTCGGTTCTCCCTCCCGTGGTGCTGGATGACCCGATGTCGGTCCCTCGTATGCTGGCGCCGGCTTACCTGACACCCGGCAATATCCCCTTGCCAGACGACGCCACTGCGCCGGGCCTGCCGCCCACCGGGCCTCCTGTTCTGGACCTGCCCACTAGGCCGTTTACAGGGCCCTCTGCTCCTTCAGAGCCGCTAGTATCTGGGTATCCGACCCCGTCGTATCCGATGCCGTCCTACCCAGGCCCGCAGTATCCGGCACCCCAGTACCCGACGCTGCAGTACACGGTGCCCCAGTACTCGACGCCAGGCTTCCCGCCTTCGGGTTACAGATACGTGCCGTACGGATACCCCCCGTGTCCGTACCCACCTCTTCCTCCTCCTTCACAGCCCCCTCAGCTGCCAGTGGATTTGAAGGAGAGACTGGCTTCCTGGTGGGATGAGGCCAAGCTCAGCTCACCAGGGAGGTGAAACACGCCTTCCGATGCGGGCCGGTTCTGGACCCCTCGTCCGGATCGAGACTCCTTCCCCTTCTCCGGATACCATTGGCGGGCGCCGGTTCCAGGCGGGGATAACACTCCGAGGACTTCCCAGAGGTCCGTTCCTGCCCCGCTCTGAGAGGTACTCTTCTTCTTCTTCTTTCTTCTTCATCCTCCTCGGATGACTCCGACGGTCGTTCCAATCCAGATGACAAGCCACGCACTCCAGACAAGCCCAGGTCAAGGGCTCCTCTGAAGTCCCTTCCAGAGGATCCTTCTTTCATGGAGTTGCTGCGTAAAATCCAGGCTGTTCATCAGTGGCAATTCTTGGGGCCGGATCCGCAGCATAAGAAACTCGCTGTGCACCTGGGTCTGCCAGAGACTGCTCCTACTCTGGTTTCACCCTGGATTGAGCCTCATGCCGACCTTGTGTCCACCATTTGGAAGCAACCGCCGGCATTAGGCCCCCTTCCTAGGAAGTCAGACAGGCTATATCAGGCCCCGGAGGGCGTTGACTCTTTGAATTCACACCCCAGAGCTGATTCGGTCATGATTAGCGCCACTCAGGGCCGGACGGCTAACCCCAAGCACTTGAGCTAGTCACCACCTGACAAGGAATCCCGACTTCTGGACCAGTACGAGAAGAAGGTCTATGCTTCTTCCACTCTGTGAATCAGGGCCCTGAATTACTTTGCTCACATGGGGGAATTACCAAAAGGTGATCCTTAGCAAGGTGGAAACTAAGTTGGATTTCCTTCCTGAGTCTCAGACGAAGCAGGAAGTGGTTGACCTAGTCCAGTCTGCGCGTTCAGCCACTCGGCACATGCTTCGTGCCACATACAACGCAGTGGACGCTGCTGGTCGGAGCTCGGCTTTCGCCATAGGGTTGCGGCATCATGCCTGGCTCCGGGTGTCAGGTTTGGTCCCGGAGGTGCAGTCTGCTATCCAGAACGCGCCCTTCAGGTGGCCAGTGCTGTTCGGTAGCGATGTCAAGGACATCATCACCGATCTGCATGAGAAGGGTACTGCACCTAAGTCTGTTGACTACTTGTACAGGCCCCCTCAAGCCCAGCGTTGTCCCTTTCACAGACATTCTCGGCCCAAGGCGAAACTTCAGGGAAAGCGGGCCAACAAACGTCAGGCCCCTCCGGCTGCCAAGCCCCCCTGCCCAAAAAGACGTCGGGAGCTTCAGCCATGATGCTGCCTCACACCTCCTGACTCCTCTCCTCTCCCACAGCCTCTGGGCCTCCCAGAGGAACTGGTAGGAGGGAGATTCTCCTTCCATCTACCGGGTTGGGAGAGGATCACTTCAGACACTTTGGTGCTCCAGCTGATTGCAGAAGGACACTCAATAGAGTTTCTTCAGAAACCACCTCGAACTCCCCCAGGTTGTCTTACTCCCCAGAACACCTTCTTCTGGTCCGGGAAGAGATATCCTCCCTTCTTCTTAAGTAGGCGATAGAGCCCGTCCCACCCCATCTTCGGGGGACGGATTACTACTCCCATTTCTTCCTGGTCCCGAAGAAGTCAGGAGACGTGAGGCCGATTCTCGACCTCAGTTCCCTGAACTTGTTTGTGGAGTACAAAAGGTTCATAATCCTCTCTCTGCAGAGTCTTCTGCCTCTCCTTCGGCCGGGACAGTGGCTGTGCGCTCTGGACATGCAGGATGCTTACCTGCATATCCCTATTCGCCCTTCCCACCATATATACCTACGTTTTTCGTTCCAGGGGGCTGACTACCAGTTCAAGGCCCTCCCATTCGGTCTTTCCTCGGCGCCCCGAGTGTTCACCAAATGCCTTTCGGTGGTAGTGGCCTACCTGCGTACCAAAGGGGTTCAGGTTTTCCCATACCTGGACGACTGGCTCCTGGCAGCCCCATTCAGGGAGGAGCTCCTGCACTTCCTTTCCTGCAGGTTTTCACCAGCTTGGGTATTACCATCAACCAGGCCAAGTCCCATCTGATCCCGTCCCAGAGGCGTCAGTTTATCGGGGCGATCCTGGACATGACCGCCGGAATGCATTCCTGCCACTGGACAGGGCGGTCACACTCCAGGCTCAGGTCAGCGTGTTGTCCAGCCGCAGGCGGGTCAGCGCCAGGTCAGTCCTTCACTTCCTCGGGCTCATGGTGGCTGCTATTCCGACAGTCCCTCGTGCTCAGCTCCACATGAGGATCTCTCAGTGGACCCTTTGGTCTCAGTGGGATCAGTTGGTGGACGACCTAGATCAACAAGTTCAGGTCTCTAGCCTTGTGATTCGGGACTTGCAATGGTGGATGGTTCAGTAGAACCTTTGCTGGGGGGGTCCCTTCTGCCTTTCTCCTCCCTCCCAGACGCTGACAACAGACGCCTCGGGCTAGGGTTGGGGAGCCCATCTGGGGTCTCACAGGACCCAGGGCTCCTGGTCCAGGCTCAAACAAACACTTCACATCAGTGTGCTCGAGCTTCGGGCCGTACTGTATGCTCTTCAGGCTCTGCATCTATATCTGCTCCCTGGACATCTGGCTGTCCAGACAGACAGCGTGTGTAGTCTGGTACTTTAACAAAACAGGGAGGAACTCGTTCCTACCCTCTCTGCAGGGAGGCGATGCGAGTTTGGGATTGGGCAGTGCAGCACTACCTTAACCTCACAGTAGTTCACGTCCCTGGGGTCGAGAACACGTTGGGAGACCACCTCAGTTAGTAATCTGCTCAAGCTTATGAGTGGGAACTGGATCAGGGGTGGCAGACGATATCTTCCTACACAGAAAACACCACAGGTAGACCTGTTTGCATCTCCTCGCATCACAAAACTTCCCACCTTCTGCTCGCTCGCTCCAGGGTGTTGCATTTTTTTGAGAGACGCTCTGTCTCTAGACTGGAAGGGCAGATTCGTCTATGCCTTCCCCCGATCCCCTTGATTCCGAGGGTCTTACAGAAACTCATCTCAGAAGGAGCTCGCATGATCCTAATCGCTCCTTTCTGGCCCAGGCAAGTTTGGTTCTCTCTTCTGCAACAGTATTCAGAGGAACCTCCTCTTCCTCTTCCTCTGTGGCAACTTTTGCTGACCCAGGATCAGGGGACCCTGGTCCATCCAGGCCTCAAGTCCCTTCAGTTGCACGCATGGCTCGTGCAGATGTAGCTCAGGCCTGGTTTGGGGTTTCCCCGCTGGTGGCTTAGACTCTGGTGGAGGCCAGAAAGCCCTCCACTAGATCTACCTAAGCCATGAAATGGAAACGGTCCTGTATCTGGGATGCTTCCAAAGATTTCAAGCCTTTCTCTTGCTCTGTTGGGCGGCTTCTGGATTACTTGCGCCATCTGTTTGATCTGGATCTCAGTCATTCCTCTCTGAAGGTTCACGTGACGGCCATCTCCACTTACCGTGTTCCTTTTGGGGACAGAACCTTTGCTCAGTTGGAAGTCTCTAAGACTTTTCTGAGAGGAGTTCTCCACTTGAGGCCCCCATTTGTGTTCCTACCCCTCCTTGGGATTTGAATTTTATCCTTGAGAAGCTTACTCTGCCTCCTTTCAAGCCGGCAGCCTCAGCAGACCTAGAGATCCTTTCATGGAAGACTCTCTTCCTAGTGGCCATTACTTCTGCTCAAAGAATTTCCAAGCTCCTGGCCCTCATGTGCAAAATCCCATACTTGATTTTCCACAAGGAACATGTGGCTCTACATACCAACCCTAAGTTTCTCCCTAAGGTGGTAGCGGAATCTACGCTGAATCAATCCATTGAGCTGCCTGCTTTCTTTACGCAGCACTCCAGTCAATTGGAGTACCTCTTGCATACTTTGGATGTTCACTGAATTCTGAGATACTATACCACCAGAACGAAGAATCTCAGAAAGACTGATCAACTGTTTATCTCTTTTGCGCGCAAAAGAGAAGGCAATGCTGTTTCTAAGCAACGCCTATCTAAATGGTTGGCTCATTGTATCACTTTCT
Source organism: Neoceratodus forsteri (assembly GCA_016271365.2). Taxonomy (NCBI): domain Eukaryota; kingdom Metazoa; phylum Chordata; order Ceratodontiformes; family Ceratodontidae; genus Neoceratodus; species Neoceratodus forsteri. The sequence continues at coordinate 744,915,341 of CM028132.1, forward strand.
TTTATGACAAGTACAACAAGACCCTGCCGGGTCAAGTCAGAGGCCACTCCACCAGAGGGGTCACTGCCTCTGCTGCTTGTTTCAAGAATGTCAGTGGTAGACATCTGTGCAGCCGCAACTTGGACTTCTGTCCATACCTTTATGAAACATTACAATTTGGACATTACCTCTCACCGTAGAGCTGGCTTCGGGTTAGCTGTTCTGCAGGGTCTCCTTTCCTAAGACCTTCACAGCCAGAGGGTCTACATTTGGGTTGTTTTCTCCTCCCGTTTGCTTCTTCTTGTTCCAGACTGCTTGGGACTGTCCTATCTGTAAATCTTATTTCGAGAAACAACTCTTGCAGCAGGTTACACCATTAGGACTGAAGCCGGCAGGTGCCAGGACCCCACGGAAATTTTCTAGCTAGCAGTATCCAGCGGTGACCGCCCCGGCGTCGTCACCCCGGCGTCAGGCATCATATAAAGGGGCGGTCCCCAGAATCCCAGATCTTACTTCAAGAGGCTCTTGCAGTAGGTAATTACATATAGGACTGGCGGCGACAGGCGCTCAGGACCTGAGGAAAAATTTCTAGCTAGCAGTCCTGGTGAGGGCCGCCCCCCGTCAGGTGACCGGTGTCAGGAGGCGTCTGTATAAAGGCGGTCGGATGCCGCCTTCAGTTCTTTCCCGTTAAGATACGGCCTCCTACTTCAGAGAAAGTTAGGTAGCCTCGTCAGCCCTACCTTTCGTCATTTTTACCAAAAATCGGTTATTTTTCGAAGCGTCAGTACTAGCGATGGTGTATGTAGTCCCCTACACCCTCCGAGCACAAGAACAAGTGCGATTAGAGGCGGCGCTCAACTACCGCTGGGATGGCCACTCCCTGTGCCTGTTCTGCCTAGGCCCTGATCATCAGGTCGAGAAGTGCCAGCATTGCCTTAGCTTTATGAGGCTACCGAAAAGGCGGCAGCAATCCCTGGGGCCCATATTCTTAAGAAGAATGAGCTCTATGGAGAAGGCTTAAAAAGCTAAGGCGGCGTCCGCCCCGAGGCCATGTCCCGAAAGAAGAAGGACAAGGAGAGGCACGGGACAAGAGCTCCTCCACCACGTCTCCTCGAGAGTCGCAGGCACCTGGTAACATCATCCCCTCCAGGATGGCTCCTCGACTGCCGCCTCGGAGGTTTCTGAAAGCGTAGGCCCTCGTCTGGCTGCGCTCAGGCCCCTTGCGGGTGCCTCTGGGCAGTTAGGCCTCCGCCCGCGGATTCGGCCGCGGGCTTCTGCGGCCTACCATCGTGGGCGACTCGATGCAAGCCCAGGCGGCGGCTCTCTGGCACGTTCGCCTGGAGAGGGCTGGTAAAGTCGTCCGGGACGACGCATGGCTTCTTCCACCAGGTCAGGCCGACCCTTCCTCTCAAACCCTGTCTCATTGATGGCTCTCGTAGGTGGACGTCGGCTCTTCCGGCGCCCGGCGAGAAACTGCCTCTACGCCTCGCACCGATCATCCGGCGTCTGGCGGCGAGAGACCAGCGACAGACCCCCAGCGTCCGTCGTTCGGTTCACGCAGCAGCCGCTACCATCTGGGAGCCCAGAATCCCCCATCCTGAACCGAGGACTTTTCCCCTCCGTCCTAGGCAAAGCTGAGAGATTTTTGCCTCCGTCAGTCCTTCCTCCATCTGGGCAGCGGACCTGGCGTGATTCCCCGGATGTCGGCTCAGGCGCGGCCCCTCCGGCGTCGGTACCTCCAGCGTCAGGACCTCCGGCGTCGGCCTTACCGACTCAGGAGAGTTCCTGCTCCCATCAGGCCCCTCCCTCTGGGCTTTCGTTACTGGACCGTATTGAGTTCCCAGCCAGGCTGTCTGCTCAGGCAGCCCCCAGCTTCGCGCACACCTGTCGTCTTATTCGGCGGTGTACCAGGAGCGCCATTTCTGGCGCCGCAGTACCCGGCGCTGGGCTTCCTGATGCCGCCATACTCGGCGTCTGCAATACCTGGCGCGGGTTACCGCAGCGGCGGGTTGGATCAGCTCCATAAATTGGCCCATATTCTTATCCTCCGCCTCCTCCTCCTCCACCGCCCTCGCGACCACGGTGGACCTGCAAGAGACTCTGGCCTCCTGGTGGGCGGGCAAAGCTCAGCTCACCAAGAAGATCGAGAGCCGCCTTCGATGACGCGCGTCCCAGGTTCCCGTCGCCCCCAGGCGGCACACTCCTCACCACCTCCGGACTCCAGGGTTCTTCCGTCTGGATACAGAGAGGGACAGGACAAGCATCCACGGGGACTACCCAAGGGACTCGTTCCTCGCCCGGGTTGGGAAAGGGAGTCTTACTCTTCTTCTTCCTCCTCTTCACTCTCTGACACCACGGACTCTTCCGACAGCTGCTCCAAGAGAGAGATGATGAGCCTCGCTCTCTGTCGAAGCCCCGGCCAAGGACTCCTCCGAAGTCTCCTCCGGAGGATCCTTCTTTTACGGAGTTGCTTAGAAAAATCCAGGAGGTTCATCAGTGGCGCTCTTTGGAACCAGATCATCAGCGTCTGAAACTCGCTGAACATCTGGATCTGCCCGTGACAGCTCCTACATTAGTGCCGCCCTGGATAGAACCTCATGCCGACCTTGTGACCCGCGATATGGAAACCCAGCCGTCGTATAGCCCGCACAGGAAGTGAGACAGGCTATATCAAAATCCAGAGGGTGTTGATTTCACAGATTCTCACCCTTGTGCCGACTCGGTCGTGATGAAGCGCCGCTCATGGCTGGTCGGTAGACCCAAAAACATCTTAGCTCGTCACCTCCTGATAAGGAATCTCGCCTTCTGGACCAGTCTGGGAGAAAGATTTATGCTTCCTCCACATTGGGGATTGGGGCCTGAACTATATCGGCCACATGGGGGACTGCAAGACCATCCTTACTCGGGTGGAAGCCAAGCTGGACTCCTTGCCCCTGACTCCCAGAGTCAAACAGGGTTGGCTGATCTCATCCGCTCTGCTCGTTCGGCCGGTATGCATACATGCTAGTATGACATACGGCGCAGTGGACACTGCTGGGCGGAGCTCAGCTTTTCGCCGTGAGGCCTACAGTGTCATGCTTGGCTCCGGCTTGTCGGTCGGGTCCCGGAGGTGCAATCTGCTATCCAGGAAGCACCTTTCGGAAGTCGGTGCTTTTCGGGGTGATGTCAAGGACATCATTACCGATTGCAGGACGCAGGAAGGGGCTCTAGAAATCAGTTGATTCGTGCACATCCCATCAGCAGCAAGCGGACCCTTCGCCGACGGATGCCCAAGGCGAAACCCCAGGAGGCGGGGCACAAAAGCGTCGAGGCCCTGCGGCTGCTAAGCCCCCGCCCAAAAAGCAATGGTGCACAGCCTCTGCGCTGCCCACCACCAGACTACTTCCTCTCCCTGCCTCCGGACTCCCGGAGGCGGTAGGAAGGAGGTTTCCTCCACCTTCGGGATGGGGAGGACCACAGATTCTTGGGTGCTCCAGCTCATAGCAGAAGGACACTCCATAGAGTTTCTTCAGAAACCACCCGCCACCCCTCTGAAGTTGTTGTGTCACAGGAACCTTTCCTTTGGTCCAGGAGGAAATGCAAACAGCCTGAAGCAAGCGATGAACCCATCCCCCTTCATCTTCAGGGGACGGGTTACTATTCCCATTCTTCCTGGTCCAAAGACTGGAGATCTCAGACCCGATTTAGATCTCAGTTCCCAGATCTTTATCTAAAATACAAAGGTTCTGGACAACTCTCTGCAGAGCCTTCTGCCCTCCTCCGGCGGGTCAATGGCATGCCCTGGATATGCAGGATGCTTATCTGCACACATTCCACATCTCATAAGATACCTTCGTTTTTCATTCCAGGGGACACTACCAGTTCAAGGTGCTCCCGTTTGGTCTATCCTCGACCCCAGTGTTACCAAATGCTGGCAGTGGTGGCGGCCTACCCTGCGTACCAAGGGGAGTACCAGGTGTTCCCTTACCTGGGCTGACTGGCTCCTGTGACCTCGTCAGGGGAACTCCCCGCGTTTCCTCTCCCTCACCTAGCAGGTTTGCCTGCCTGGGTAATACCATCAACCATTCAAGTCTCCTGGACCCTTCCCAGAAGCTACAGACCATCAGGACGATCCTCCCCGTCTGACCATGGACAAGGCCTTCCTGCCTCCAGACAGGCGGCCTCGCTAGCCAGATAAGTCTGTTGTCGTCCATGGACAATCTCAGTGAGGTCGGTCTTTGCATCTCAGGCTCTCACGGCTGCCTCCCGGCGGTCCCTCGTGCTCGACTCCACGGGGATCTTTCAGTGGACTCGCCTCAGTGGGCTCCAGCTAGTGGGCCCTAGATCCTCTGTTTCATCTCACCGCCAATGATGTGGACTTACAATGGTGGATGGTTCAGAGAACCTGTTTAGAGGATTCCTTTTCATCCTCCCCTTCCAGCTCTAACCACAGGCCTCAGGCGAAGGTTGGGGAGCCCATCTAGGCCCTCACCGGACAGGGCTCCTGGTCGAGCTAGAAAAGCTCTCCCATCAATGAGGTCCAGCAGTCCTCCTACCAAGGAGGACAGCAGCATCAGCAGCAGGCTCAAGCTTGGCACCCTCGGCCCAAGCCTGGACCCCAACAGGCCTGCAAAGGAGGCCAAGGCTCAGGTCCTGGAGCCTCCTCCTCCTCCTCCTCTAAGCCTACCCAGTGACGGGGTAGGGGTTGCCACCTCTATCTCCATCATGTCAGCTCTGGGCCCTCCTGTGGGGGGCAAGCTCTGCCACTTCCTTTCCGCCTGGTCCGCTGTCACTACGGACAGGTGGGTTCTCTAAGTGGTTGGTCAAGGACTGCCTCTAGAATTCGAGCAGTACCCTCCCAGCCGAGCCCACGCCCCTCGGGAAGATCGGATTTCCACATGCACCCAGTCGGCTCTTCAAGATGACATTTCTCAGCCTCTCCTCAAGGAGGCAGTAGCTATCGTGGTGGATCCGTCTGCAGACCCAGGCTATGTCTCCAGGTACTTCCTGGTGCCCAAGCGAATGGGGGGCTGGCGCCCTGTTCTAGATCTCCATGACCAGAATCAGTTTCTCAGGTCACACACCTTTGGGTGGTCACTCTGTCCCAGATCATATCATCCTTGGAGCGAAACATGTGGTTCTGTTCACTGGATCTGCAGGACGCGTTCTTTCACGTCCCAATCCGTCTGTCCCATCAGTGGTTTCTGTGCTTCAGGGTCGAAGAGACCCTGTACGAGTTCTGAGCCATGCCATTCGGCCTGTCATCAGCCCCTTAGATCTCCACCAAATGCATTGCAGTGGTGGCGGCCCATCTCCGGCGTTGGGGAGTCAGAATTAACCCCTACCTCGACGACTGGCTCCTAGCAGGTTCCACCCAACAGGAGGTGGAGAGGTCCAGGGATCTGGCTCTCCAGACCTGCTTCCAACTCGGTCTTCTTATCAACGAGGCCAAGTCGGAACTCCTGCCTTCACAGATGATGGGCTTCATCGGGGCAGAGCTTGACTCCTGTCAAGCCAGAGCCTGTCTCCCGGCGGACAGGGTGGAGGTTCTCTCTTCCTTTGCCCAATCATTTTTGGTTGGACACTTGTGCCCTGCCTGTGACTTTCTGTGCCTTCTGGGTTATGTGGTAGCGTGCACCTCAGTGGTCCACTGGGCCCGGTTGCACATGCCCCCCCTCCTATGGGAGCTGGCCGCCCAGTGGACTCAGTGCCATGGTCATTTCGATCAGCTGATCACTGTAACCCAGAAGATGTGGGACGCTCTCCAATGCTGGACCACGCCTGACCGGTTGCAGGAAGGGATCCCATTTGTTCGCCCGAGCCGACAGTCATACTTACGACCGATGCCTCTCTCATGGGTTGGGGAGCCCACATGGGGGACAACAGGACCCCCGGGTTCTGGACCCCCGAGGAGTCCCGATGCCACATCAACCTGTTGGAGCTCAGAGCAGTCAGACTGGCACTGTTAGCTTTTGCTCCTCAGCTCCGGGGTCAAGTGGTTAAAGTCCAGACAGACAATACCACGACCATGTACTACCTCAACAAACAGGGCGGCACGCACTCCCATCTGCTGTGCAAGGAGGTGCTCCGCATCTGGACTGTCGTAAACCAGTTGGAGACGGATCGCCTAGCCATCCATGTGGCAGGAGCCTCGAACCATCTGGCGGATGCTCTCAGCCATATAGGCCAGACGTCCTACGAGTGGTCTCCATTCAGAGGTAGTTTATAGCCTGATCTTATCTGTGTCAATCTTCACCATTCATCACAGATGGGTACTGGCCGGAGATCAGAACCCCGCGGGAGCCTTTTTTTTTTTTTTTAAAAGGATAGGCGTGAGCCGACCCTGGCATCATGCCGCCTCGAGGCCGAGCGCACCACGTCGCTCTCGAGATTAGCCGTTAAGCTGTGCCCACTCTGCCTGCCTCACCAGTTCTTCGCCTCCCGCTGTCAAGGTCGCCGTGGAAGCCTTGAAGAAGTGTTTTTGAAGAAATTTTAGGCCTTAGCCTTCTATCGTCGATAGTTAGGTCGGTCTACTAGTTCTAGTCTGCCCTACTCGACGTCAGCTGGTGAAGATCTTTCCATTATTTATAGTTTTGGCGTCGAGTCTATTTTTGGTGTTTTCTCCAGGTCAGGTCGCGATCGGCGGAGGGAAGAAATCATCTAAGGCGGGCGGCCCCTATATGTCGGTGCCTGTGGTACACAATTTCTCCGTGACGACCAGCATGACCGGTGTCTCTAGTGTCTTGGCCACTTCCACGACATGAATTAGATGCGGCTACTGCTTCTCTGTGGACCGCCATGTTCTCGAACAGGCGCGTGGAAAGTTGGAGCTGAGCTCGCCCAACTTTCAGGGTAGGATCCGCTCGGGCCAAGCCGCATTCTCTCGGCCTTTCCTCCGGGTCCCCTCCGGTTCTATCACGGACCGTGGAGGAGGAGTCTCTCAACCCCGTGGCTAGCCTTGGATTTGAGACTCCTCCTAAGTAGCGCAGGGCCCGTTCCGCTTCCTCCTGGGAGGCGGGCGGGAAGCGCCCTTCGCCAGCAATCACTGCTCCAGGTGGCCCCAGTGTCGCTCGTGGTTCGGAAGGCCGGGTGGCGCGCGTTGGGTCGGTGCTGTCGAGGCCTCGGCTCTGTTCATGGTGCCGAGGCCTTGTCGGTGCGACATCGGTGCCGCCTTGTTCTCTCGGCGCCATGGCTCTGCCGCAGCCACTTGCGGGCGCTGGTACTGCGGCCAGCGACCTGGATCTGGCGTCACCTTTTGCTATGTCTCGCCTCGGCACTGAGGTTGAACGCGGCGTCATAGGACCAGCGGGGTCGTTGGTCGTCGTGTCTTTAGCGCCGCCTCTGCTCGGCGCTGCTTGCGGCGCCAGGAAGCCTGGCGGTGCCTCTCGCTCCCGTCCGTTTTTGGAGCCGTCGGCGCGCCGGTTCGGTGCGCTTGCGGCGCGAGGAACCTAGCGGTATCGTCGGCGTCAGCTCTGCTCTCAAAGCAGTCGGGCGCGCCCCTCGGTGCCGCTTGCGGCGCCGGGGACCTGTGTATCTGCGACTCCGGGACGCCGCTGGGGCTGCCGCTGGTGCCATCTCTGTCCCCGGTGCCGCTCCCGGTGCCGGTGGACTTGACAGCGCCGCGGCTGGCCCTAGCCTCGGACCTCTGGTCCCGGCCGTCCTGCCACCTTCTGCCAGTCCCGCCCCGGGGCCGTGGAGGGTGTGGGTGCTGCCTCGACCACTGCCACGACTTCTGGGCCCTTCACGAAGGTCGCTTTTCCTCGCCCTCCTACCGTCTGGCTTAGGGCCTCGGATTCCACCTCTTGAGAGGTCGGAGTCGGGCTCAGAGTCGGACAGCAATCACCCTTCAGGGTTACCTGCACAGGAGGGTGAACCAGTGGTCTCTTCGACGAGTCGGAGTCAGCCCCCTCTTGAGGAGCGTCGGGTTCCCCTCCAGGTCGGGGTCAGTGGCACTGACCAGCAGGCTATGGTGCGTGCCACTATAGCCATGCAGCCTGGCCTGGGGGGGTTCCTGGACCCCTCAGCAGGTGTACTCCCTCCCGTGGTGTGTCTTGATCGCCCAACTTTGGGGCCCATCGAGAAGCCTACGGGTGGGGAGGGTGCTGCACCCTGGATTTCCCCCTCGGGGACATCCCAGGGCTGCCAGCTACCTAGACTGACCCTCCTGAGGACCAGGACTCTCTCGGACTCTGAGGGGTGTGGGGTCCCCGCGTAGGCCTATCTTCCTGGACATAAGTCTCCACCACTCATTCACACTAGTGGGATTGGCGCCGGAGGCACTAAGACCCATCGGGAGCAAACTTTTTGCTGGAGGGTCGGCGCGAGAGACGGCGCGGCGAGACGCAGGCGCCCGCGAGCAGCGCGGCTGAGTGATGATGACCGTCGGCGACCCTCCAACCGCCTCAGTTCCTTTTCCCGCCCGTCAGTGCGCTTCAGTGAGTGACGTCGGCTCGCCTGTCGGAGTCAAACTTCAAACTAGCGCATAGTTTTCAGTTTGTTTTTGTAACATTATCACGATAGTAGTATCGCTTAGTTTTATTCTATTTTTAGTAAAATTTTTCTAATATTTAAATTTAATTTACTTGAAGAAGTCTCGGCCTACTGGGCGGAGTCGACCATGAGCAGGTCAGGTGACGGTAGGGAACTCGTGTAAACTGTTCAGTCAGCGGGCTGGGTCGGTCAGCCTCCTTCTCCTCAGCGGGGTTCCGACTACGGTCAGTCCGATGCCCGGGGGGATGGGCGGTCCCCCTGCCGGCATAAAAATAAACGGTCGCATTCTCGCGCCGTTCGGCCTCGAGCTCTTCTTCGGCCCACAGGTCAAAAAAGAAGGCATCACTCGAAGTGAGCCCTCTGGTATGTCTGCGGCGTCGCGGTGAGTTATCGTTGCTGGTTGCGGTCTCCTTCTTGGTCGCCAACTTCCGATGTCGTCGTCCTCGACATCGAGCCCCTCCCGCCCTATAGGTAGGGCTCCAGATGAGCAGTTTCATCAGTGGGCGCTCTTATGGAGCGATAGACCGAGGTTGGTTCTTCTGCCTGGCTTCGGTTACCTCAGACCCTCGGGCTCCTCGGTGATCAGGTAGGCGGTTGGACCTTCCTAGTCGCGGCGCCTTCTTCAGTGCTAGCGACTCCGTGCTAGGTGTTTCCCCCTCACATGGCTGTGGCAGGGGCCTCACCGATGCCCTTATCTCTTTTTTTTCCTTCTCTTGCTTTCCAGGTTCCGGGGCTTTCCGGCGCCTTCTGCGGGTCTGTGGCCTTGTCGGCGCCGTTTTGAACGCCGGTGCTGCTGGCGCCCGTGTAGCGCCGCGTGGTCTCTGCGCCCGTGTGGCGGCGCCGCGTGATCTCGGCGCGTTAGGCGGCGCCCGCGTGATCTCGGCGCGGATTGGCGGCGCCCGCGTGTCTCATGGCGCCGCGGTGGATACCCGTTGGATCGGCGAAGCGTTAGCTGGCGTCGTCTGCGGCGCCGTTAGCGGTGTCAGCCAGCGGCGCCAGTCAGCAACCGCCGAGGCGTTGCGAGGCAGCGTGCCTCTTCGGCGCCATCGCCTCCTGGTATCCGTCTTCAGCGTTTTGCTGTCTCGGCGCCGGCAGCCATAGGTACTCTCCTTGTTTTCTGCCATTTCCTCCTCTCTAATTTTCACTCCTTTCCTGTCCAAACAGTCCTTTCTGGACCATCAGGAGATGATGTTGAACCTGACCCAGACCTTTGGTTGGGTGATGAAGTGGAGGAAACAGGATCTTTCTTTTGCTACAGAGCCTGTGGTCGAGGACCTGTCCTTTAAGTCTCTGTTGAAGAACCAAGGGATCCTCTTTCTCTCAGACTACAGACATCGATCCTGGGAAGATATTAAGACTCCAGTATCTTCGTATTCGGAGATCCCTCTGGTTGACTCCTCCGATTCAGCCTTCCTAGGCGCTGTCTCAAATGGTATGGAATAACCCTGCTCTTATTCCCTCAGTAGCTAAATCCATTGATAAGAGTATTCAGCTCCCAAGGATCGTCCCATTTTGGCATCCCAAGCCTTTGCAGATCCTATTGTAGTCCTGGCAGAGAGAATGACAAAGTCGTTCTTCCTCAAGCTACTACAGCTCGACCTATTAACAAAGAGTCTCGTGGGATTGATACATTAGGTAGAGAGTCTTTGCGCCTCCACTCTAAGTATCGCGTATTGCCAGTTATCAAGGCTATTTTTCTCAGTATGGTATATCCTGTGGCACTCTATGAAAGAATAGTTTGAGCTCTTCGAATTGATTCAGTCAGAGCTTCTTCTGACCGTTATTAGAGGTATTGAGTCAATAACCAACAGGTCAAAGCACTCACAGACGCTTCGACCTGCTTCTCGCTCAGCAGCCAGCGGATTGTACTTCGGCATGCATTCCTGGCTCGTGCTTCTGGCTTCACGAATGATGCTCAGCAGCAGGTGATAAGCTGCCTTTGATGGCTCCTTTCTTTTTGGCCCTCAGGTGGAGCAAGCCTAAGGCCACTCAGAAGACTAGATCGGCCATTAAGTTGGCCAGACCTCCGCCTGCCCCCTCTGGGGCATGTGAACAAACGTCAGTTTCATAGTCGTCAGTCAGCACGGGGGCAGAGGCAGGGAAGCTTCCGCAAAAAGCCAGCCTGCCCAACCTCAAATGAAGCAAGCAAGCGCAGGGACTAGCTCCCAGCTACCTTATGAGTCGTTGGCCCAAGTTCCATCACTCTGCCGGTGGAATTTTCTCCTCCGGTGGGAGGTCTGATGTGCTTCTACAACCAGTGGAGTCCATAACCTCGAACAAATGGGTCCCTCGGATAATTCGCAGGGTTATTCTCTCAATTTCTTGGAACCCCCGAATTGTCCTCCCATCACGACAGCCAGGTTGTCGGCCTCTCCAATCAGACCTCCTCACCGCGGAGATCCAGGAGCCTTCTGAACAACAGGGCAATAGAACTGGTGCCCCGCATCTCACGAACACAGAGGTCTACTCCCGTACTTTCTGGTTCAAAGAAATCTGGGGATCGCCCCATTCTAGACCTCAGAAGTTAAACAAATTCCTCCCAGGAGAATTAGATGATTTCCCTAGGTACCCTGTTACCTTTGCTGCATCAACACGACTGGCTGGCCTCTCTGGATATGCAGGATGCTTACCAGCATATCCCGTCCACCGACCCACATAAATTCCTCAGGTTTGTAGCTTTGGGTCAGCATTATCAGTTCAGAGTCCTGCCCTTTGGGCTATCCTCGGCGCACATGAGGTTTTACAAAGTGTTGTGCAGTTCTCGGCGCATCTCAGGAAAGTCGGACTCAGTGTTTCCCCTACCTGGGCGATTGGCTTCTAGCAAGCCTTCGGCCAAGGGACTTTGGAAACCGTGCAAAGCGACTTCTCGTCTTCTCACGTCCATAGGAGTTCTGCTGAATTTGAAAAAATCTCAACTACAACCCTCCCAGAGGCTCCTTTTCATAGGGGCAGCTTCTAGACACCTCTTCAGTGAACTTTCCTTCCAGAGGACAGAAGACCGACATCCTTGTATGGCCCGTTACATCGGGAGAACAATGGGTTACAGCTCTCGATGCAACGCATGTTGGGTCTCATAAGTCCTCGGTCTTCACTGTCCTCTGGCCGACTGCACATGAGAACCATCCAATGGATGCTCTCCACTCAGTGGTCCCGACCTCTCACCCCAGTCTTATCCCATCAAGGTGGCGGGCCCCTTGAAGGTCTCTCACCTGGTGGTCTCAAGAGCAATCTCCTGGAAGGATTCCCCTTTGCTCCCCGGATCATCAGATCTCCATCACCACAGATGCGCCAGCTAATGGGATGGGGAGCTCACTGTCTCTCCCTCACACTCAAGGTGTATGGACTCAGTTGAAACTCATCTCCCGCAATGTCCTGGAGATGAAGCGGTCCTCTATGCAATCGAGCTCTGAAGGATGTCCTTTGTCAAGAACATTCTACTTCAAGCGGACAACAAAGCAGTGATGTATTACATCAACAAGCAGGCGGTGCTCATTCTTATCCCCTTTGCAGGAAGCAATGAGGAGTGTGGGAGTGGTGCTTGGAGCACAAGTCTCTGATTCAGCGGTTTATCTGCCAGGTATACAAACGACCTAGCAGATCACCTCAGCAGAGCGAGGCAGACCCTCACAGTGGTCTCTCGATCCACCCGTAGCTCGGTCCCTGTTCAAGGTAGGGACTCCAGACCTGGACCTTTTTGCATCCCTCAGCAAAGGCTTCACCTCTCTTCTCCAAATCCAGGGCCTGGCATTTCTGTCAGGATGCGTTCAGGCTGCGGTGGACAAAGCGCTTTCTTCGCCTTTCACCACTTCCTCTAATCAGAGTACTCCTCAAGTTAGAGTCTCAGGGACCAAGATGATTCTCATTGCTCCTTCCTGGCCTCGGCAACTATAGTTTCCTCTACTCAACAGTATGTTGGCAGCCTCTCCGAGACCACTTCCTTTGCAAATCAGTCTTCTGACTCAGGGTTCGTTGGTCCATCAACCTGAAATCACTTCACCTTCATGCTTGGCTCCTGAAGAGATAGAAGTGAATCGGTTCAATGTCTCGTGAGTCTCAGACATCCTTCTGGCTGCTCGGAAGCCAGCCACCCAAAAGCGTACGCTTCCAAATGGAAGCGTTTTTCTCTCTGGTGTCAAAATCCTCTTGGAATCCCTTTTCCTGTCCTCCTGGCAAGGTTCTGGAGTATCTTTTGGACCTATCAAACTTGGGTCTTCAGTACTCCACAGTTAAAGTCTCTATAGTGCCATCTCAGCGTTCCATGAGCGGTTTCTTCCTTACTCTGGCTCAGTTACCTATAGTGAAGAGATTTCTTAAGAGATTCTCCATACCAGACCCTATTAAGCGTCAGTTGCAGCCTGGGACATTAACCTGGTGCTGGACATGCTCACTCGGAAGCCTTTGAACACCCTAGCTACCTGTGGCTAAAATTTCTTACCTGGAAGACTGCCTTCCTGGTGGCCATTACCTCAGCCACGGAGTCTCTGAGAATACATGCCCTGATTACTGGACCCTCCGTATACTGTATTCCATAAGGACAAGGTAGTTCTCCGTACTCATCCTAAATTTCTTCCCAAGGTTGTGTCAAAATTCCATCTGAACCAACCTCTGGTACTTCGCTTACTTACGCTAATTTCCAAAATGAAGGGCGAGCTCTTCATTCCTTGGATGTTAAGAGAGCCTTGCGGTTCTATTTAGATAGAACCAAGGATATTATAAAGACTCAGCAACTGTTCGTTTCTTTCATGACACCGGCTGGGTCAACCTGTCGCTATTAGATGTGTCTCTTCATGGTTAGTGGCATGCCTTCGTCATTGCTATTCCATGGCTCAAGTTAAATTAGAAGGTAGAGTATGCGCTCACTCTACTACTAGGTGCGATGCATCCTGGCGGAAATTCGCAATGTTCCAATACGAAGATATGCTTGCCGCTACCTGGAGCTCAGTGCATACTTTCGTTAAGCACTATGCTGGATGTTCATGCCAGGCGACATTCCGCAGTGCAGAACTATCGCTTAATGGGTTTCTATCTTGAACCGTGAGCTCTGGCTCTCCTGCACCCTTTTGAGATTATCAACAGTACTCTCCCACTAGTGTGAATGAGTGGTGGAGACTTATGTCCAGGAAGATAGGAAAATGCATTACCTACGTAATTCTTGATCTTCTTGGGCAGTCTCCACCACTCATCTCACCCTCTCCATCCCGCAGCTCACTGCTGAATTGGTCTTCCTCCCTCAAATCTTTGGGCCGTGAGGACTTCTTTGCTGACCTTCTTATACGGGTCATACGGACTATCTTATGTCCGTTTTTAATATTAGGTTTACCCTTCGTTGAATTACGCTGCACCTCCTTGGTAAAAAGGTACTGGGGGTTTGGAGGAGTACATGCCGAGATGGTCATTACCGCTCGAGCCGCTGCTTTCATGTGCCCGTGTCTCTGCGCCGTCTCTCTGCCGACCCTCAGCAAAAATTTGCTCCCGATGGGTCTTAGTGCCTCCGGCGCCAATCCCACTAGTGTGAATGAGTGGTGGAGACTCGTCCAAGAAGATCAAGAATTACGGTAGGTACGTAATTTTCCTTTCTCTGGGGTCCACCCGGGTCCTGGAAGAAGCCAGAGTGCGGACTTCCGTCCTTCCCCTTCCGGGTCCTTGAGAGGGTCCCATTCTTTGGAGGCAGGGGACTGTCCTTCTGGACCCATACGGCCCCGGTCGCCTCACTGGGGGGATTCTTCTGGGCGCAGCTTAGGCAGTACCAACGTGGTTGTACAGCTGTCGGCTGCGGAGTCTTCCGGGACACCTTCCCCGGGTGTCCATGGTCCGCTCCCTAGCCCTGGCAGAGGCCAGCCGATTCTTTCCCTCGGCTCTGCCCCTACCCCTCTGCTGCATTCTCCAGCGCTCCCTGGCTTTCTTGGTCCTACCGAGCCTCTCACCTGGGAGCAGTTCAGAGTGGTGGCTTCTCAGTTCCCTGCCTATGTTAGGGCCTTGGACAGTCAGGTTTTTCAACCTTCCCCCGAGCAGCCACCCTTGGAGCATATGGTGACCTCCAGCTCCTCATCCCCCTCTTCTGGGGGAGAGGAACCATCTGTCCACATCTTCCTGCCGCTGATCTCTCCAGTATCAGCGTTTCCCTCGCGAGGATGTTGGAGGACCTTCACCTCACCCCTATCTGCAGGCAATCCAGAGCATGCGTGCCACGCCTTTCTAAGCGTTCAGGGCAGCCACCCTTGTGGTGCCCCCTGGCCTACTCCCTTTGGGAGGCGTCCATGCGTTTCTGGCAGAGGCCCTTCTCCTGGTTCCTGCCCTAGGGACCTCAGCCAGCGGTATTAGCTCCTCCAGAGTCTCAGGTGCTATGCCTCGTCCGCAGTCGGTTGGCGCACCTGGACACTCCTGATGGGCTCGCGCCCTCCACCGTGACCGGCCCCAGATCAGGACTCTTGGTTTTGGTTTCCGGGAGGAGGCCTTTCTACTCGGCACGCGTTGCTCTTCTCCATCTCCTCGCTCATCAGGCCCACTATGCGGCCTACAACAAGTTCTTGTGGTCAGCGCTGGGTCAGTTCCTAGCTGCTTGCCTGACTCGAGCAAAACCAGGCAAGCCATGCACTTCTGTACGTGGCCTGGAGCTAGCAAGGCGCAAGCAAGGGCATCTTACAACGCCAGTGAGGTAGCTACCAGGGTAGTAGGGACAGCGATCTGCACCAGAAGATCGGCGTGGCCGCCTTTCCCGGTTGTCACCCTTGGCCGGCGTGGGGTGATCTGCTCACATCCGAGGAACCTATCTCTTTTCTAGTAGGCGAGAGACGGCGTCTGTCGGGGCAAATTCCTTCCTCCTCCTGGGGACCCTCCTTGCTCTCCCCACCTGGGCCTCCTCAGACCCAGAAGGTTCTCTTAGTGTGTCACCACTCGAGGCTAAGGGACACTGTCCCTTAGGGTGCAATTAGTCAACCGCCGGGGAGGCTTGGCATCACTTCATTCAGATGAATGGTGAAGACTGACACAGATAAGATATAGAAATTATGTCCTACCGTAATTATGATCTTTCTGTGTATCTTCACCATTCATCACAATCCCACCCGCCATCCCCTGGAGCTCCAGTCTCTGATCCTCCTCCCTCTGTGCCTACCCCTCTTGAGGCGGGTAAAGTTAGGACACACAGGGGGGTAATTTTTCTTCCCAAGAAATTACAGTTTGAGAGTGCTTTTCCTCTCTACTATTTTCCTCACCCCTACCGGTGAGAACTGTAGCTGCCCTTTCTGTTAATATCATTATATTAAAAAAAAAAGACACCCTTTTTTTCACTAAAATCTTTACAGAGAGTACTGAGTCCCTGTACCCTGTCCTTCTCCAGAATAGCTGACTCTGCTTCTGGGAGTTTTGCCAGTTATTCTGTGCCTTGAATTCTGGCAGATGAGCTTTGCCACTCCTTGCAGTTCCTATGCAGTCTGGTGACGGACAAGGGTCTTGGATCCTTGTTACCTCTCACTCTCTCCTAAATTCTCTTTCCCCTCCCTCCTTCCCTTCTTCTTTTCCAGAGATTGGGGCCCTTACCCAATCCCCTTAGTTTTACTTCTTCTATGCTGCCCTCTCAGTCGTTATTTCTCCTTTTAGTTCAGTTTCCTCTTCCCTTTTCTGTCCCTTGGACTCTCTTGTCCCACCCTCCATCCCTTCCTCTTGCCTCTCCGGCGACTCAGAACTGGTGGCAGGCGGAGTCGACACAGCTAACGGCTAATCCTCGAGCCCACGTAGTCACGCGGCTCTCGAGGGCGGCGCCGATGTTGGTCGGTCCGCCATCCTTTTAAAAAAAAAAAAAGGCTCTCGTGGGGTCCTGATCTCCGGCCAGTACCCATCTGTGATGAATGGTGAAGATACACAGAAAGATCATAATTACGGTAAGAACGTAATTTCTATTTTTTGTGTTGGGGCAAACCGATGGTGGACCTATTTGCCTACAGGGAAAATACCAAGCAGAGGCTGTATCATGCCCGCCCCCCTCAGCAGGGCTCGTTATAGGGGGATGCCTTCTCGAGGCCATGGACCCCAGGCCTCCTCTACGCCTTCCCTCCTTTTCCCTTGATGCACAAGGTATTACTGAAGGTGAAGAGGGACAAGGCAAAGGTGATTCTTGTAGCCCCAGACTGGCCACGCCAGTTCTGGTATCCAGATCTCCTCAGCCTCAGCTGCTGTCCCCCGGAGCGGCTTTGTACACGCCCGGACCTTATATCTCTGAACCAGGGAAGGTCTTCCATCGGACCTTGATCCACACCTCACAGCCTGGTACCTGAGCGGCTAGAGTTCCAGGCTTTGGGTCTTTAAGAAGATGTCTACACCGTGGTGGAGGCATCTCGAAAGGAATCGTCCAGGAAATGTCATGCCTTCAAATGGAAAAGGTTTTCCATTTGGTGTCAGGGTAAGGTTCTTGGACCCCTTATCCTGTTCTGTGGCTAACATTCTCAACTACCTTTGGTCTCTCTCCAAAGGGGGTCTACGGTCATCGACCCTTAGGGTGCACCTGGAAGCCATTTCTGCTTATCAGTCGCGGGCCAGTCAGCCGACATTGGCGCAGGAGACAGTGGTTGGGTGCTTTTTCAAAGGCCTGGATCACATATCCCCTCCAGTGCATGAACTTCCACCTCCATGGGATCTACTGCTGGTACTGCCAAAGCTCATGGGCAAGCCATTCGAACCAATGCACAAGTGTGAGCTGTCACACCTGTTGTGGAAGACTGCCTTCCTGGTGTCTATCACATCTGCCAGAAGGACAGAGGCACTCTCGGTGGACTCTGTCTTGTCTTCCACAGGGACAGAGTTGTCCTGCGCCCCCACCCGAAATTCCTTCCGAAGGTGATGTCAGAGTTTCACCTTAACCAGGTGTTGACTCTGCCAGTATACTACCCTAATTACACCTCGGAGGCCGAGTACAGGCTCCATACTTTGGGCTGGAGACATGCTCTCTCCTATTATAAGGAGAGGACAGTGGAAATTCGTGGAGAGGTTCGCCAGCTGTTTTGTCACCTACACTGAAGCCGCTTCTGGCAGACCTGCATCCAAATGAATCATAGCAAGATGGATTACATCATGCATAGGTTTGTGCTATGATTTGGCGGGAAAGGAGCCTCCCAGAGGGATAAGAGCTCATTCTACTTGCCATACTGCTGCATCAGTGGCTGCTTCCAGGAACATCACCACCCAGGAAATCTGTCGGGCTGCTACCGGGAAGTCGGCAAACACCTTCATTACCCACTACCCCATCGACCTTGAGTCATGCCGGGATGCTGGTTTTGGGGCCTCGGTTCTCCAGTCTCTGTTCCCTAAGTAGAGGGTGTGCGTCTTGCCTCCCTCCTCCCAGAGAACTGCTAGGAGTCTGCCAAACAGTGTGGATGAACAACATATCCACGATCCTAGAAAAACGGGTTACTCGCCTGTAACAGATGTTCTAGGAGTGGTATATGTTTATACACATGGACCCACACAACCTGGCTTGCAGCGGGCTAAGATCTGGCATCATGGGGCTAAGATGAGGTATATACCACCCAGGTGGGTGGGAGGAGCCAGCTTGAAGACTTCCAGCAAGATTTAAAGTGGGAAAGGGACATGCCAAACAGTGTGGATGAACAACATATACCACTCCTAGAACTACTGTTACAAGTGAGTAGCCTGTTTTCACCCTTGATCTAAGCCTTGACTTTCACCTACACATTTCTAACCAGTACAAAGCCACAAACTCTCAAATTGGCATAGCTTACCGCCTCAGATGCTTGCTTACCTTGAATGCCCACCTGGCCATCACCCAAGGCGTCGTTCTCTCCCTCCCCGCCTACAGTACAGTTCTCTTCTCTTCACTAATGCCCCCTTGACCTCTCTACACACACAGTACATCACCTACAATAACGCATGCTGCTTTACTCTCTCCTCCCCATGTCTCACACACCATTGTTCTGTCTACTCCTCCTTAGGGTGGCTATATCCCCCTTTGCCTCCCAGTCATATGCCCTAGGCTGTTTCATATACACACAGCTCCAAGTCAGTTCCCCTGCCACCCATATTCTTCTACTACTCAGCTCTAAACCCACCTACTCTCTCATGTCCTGTACTTTTACCTCACTCACTACATCCAAATGCTTGACCAAGATTGGAGGACGGACATTTTCTTCATTTGCTTCCAAGTACTGGAACTCCCTCCCCCAAGTATCCGCAGGTCTACCACCACATCCTGTTTTAAATGAGTCCTCAAGTCCTACCTAACCCAATCCACGACCTGCACGTTTCCAACCAACCTGATCGAAATTATTTGAACATTGCTTAATTGATTCCCATCTCTGAATGTGCTAACCTGATTTATTACTTGGTTAAATTGTCAAGTTGACATACTTTCTTAGTATACTTTCCTGATCTCTCTCTCTTTCCCATACCTCAGATTGTACTTGCATTTATCCTCCTTGTAACTTATCTAATTATTTATTCAACTTGTCACAGCACATACTGTACTTAACTGCACACAAGTACCGTTAGCTGTCTAAATTTTGTATCATGTTGACTTGTACTTGTGCTTTGTACCTAAATAAATTAATAAAAATAAACTGTTGATTCTAACTCCAGGTATTCTTCTATATTCCTAGCTCTGCAGTTAACCTCCTAAGCAGAGCTGCCCGGAGAAAATGGAACTATATGCTAATGATGGAATCTATCATTGGCTCGTGCCACTTATTCAAACTGCTGCCCTTATCAGCTGTAACGTTCCACCAACATATCAGATTTCTTTCTCCACCTGACAAGTCAAGACACCTCGGAGACTTCTCTCTCAGTTGTTCCTGGTTCATCACTGAATATAAGTAGTTTTTTTCTGTTATTATTCTTACTGCTGCCTTTATTTCTGTTTATAATTCTTACATTTGTTATTCAGCGGTTTTAGTGTATGTTCTAGGTGCCTCACAGTTCGGAATAACCGTTGAGGAACCAGGTCTTATTACCCTTTCCAGAGCCTTATTTTGTTACCTCTGGTATTTATTTTAGCCTATTTTAGCTCTTTGTTTTAACAAATTACTGTATTTTGTAACTGCTAACCCAGTTTCTGTGAACCGCTAACCCAGTTCGATTTCTGCGGTTCCCTGTTCATTATCGGAACTTTCACTGGTTCCTGAACTGACTGCATTTAAAAAAAAAAAAAAAAAAACAGTAAATTCTTTATTGCAGTTCTGTTTTTCTTCATTGGTTGGACGATGGCAGACAAATCAAAGAAAAAGACTGGACCCCCAGGGTTTAAAAACTGCCTTAAGTGTGGAGTCGTTTTTGCAAAGGCAGGCAAGCACGAACTGTGTGTAGTTTGCCTGAGGAATGACCGTTTTTCAGCAGATTGTGATATCTGCAAATCATTCCCTCAGAAAACAGTTGAAAAAAGGGTAGAAAGACTCCCCAAAAAATTGGAGAAGGGTGCTTCGGGTTCTGACCAACTCACACCCTCTAAACCTGCGGATGAAACCGTAGTGTTTTCTTTGAGCACCTCTGACAAGGGTGAAACAACTACTAGCAAAATGGTGGGTGATCCGGCGGACTCTCAGGTTCCCACCAAAAAATCTTAAGAAAACAAAGCATGTTGAACCCCTGACTGATAAAGCAAAGGGGGTTTCATCTGTGCCTCACAGCCTGTCATCATCAGAGGAAATTGCCCAGGCCATGAAGCTCACATAGGCATTGCAGAGTTTTATACCTACTCCAGCCCTCCCAGCACTGGTTCAAATCCCTTTTGGTCCCTCGTCTGACCCAAACCCATCTCCGGAGAGGATGGAGTATGATTTGCCTGAAATGGATGAAGGTGAGTCTGTTGAGACTGAGAATCTCACCAGAACAGGAATTCGGCTCTCCTCCTAGACCAGAGGATTTTTCCTTTGTAAGTAAAATAGTGGATGCCCTTGTCCTGGCTACCACAGAGGTCATAGAAGATGAGGAAGAGGCCGAATATATGGAGATGATGGGGTTAATACCCACAAAGAAAATTCTACTTCCTGTAAACAAGTTGTTTAAAAAAGATTTGTTTAAGATTCTGCAGACTCCAAATTCTGTCCCACCTCTGGACAAGAAGGTAGATAAAAAATACCAGCTGAACAGACAAAGGGCTGAATTCCTCTTTTCTCACCCTGACCATCGGAATAGTCCAGCAGGCAGCTTGTGAGAAGGCGAGGGTGCCTTTAGCATCTCACCCACCTGAGAAGGACTCTCACAAAATAAACAGTATGGCTAAAAAGGGATACCTGGTGGCTTCACTGGGAGTAAGATAGGCTAACTACCAAACTTACTCAGCACAGTATCAGAAATCACTGTGGCAGTCTGTGTTGGCGGTGGCAGAGAAGTCTCCTTCACCTCTCTCTGATGATTTGGCTGAGACAGCCACGTTTGGGCTGGAAGCAGCCAAGTATCATTTTCAAATGGCAGCAGATGCCAGTGATAATGCTGCCAGATGGATGTCCCTTACCATAACTCTTAAGAGGTTGGCATGGCTTAAGGCTACTAATTTAACACAGGATACCCAGGCCCAGGCCAAGGCTATGGATTTCCCTGTAGAGGATTATTTATTATTTGGCCAACAGACTGAAGCATACATGAAGAAGGTGGATGAATATAAGGCCACCTATAAAAGCAATTCCTCAAAGAAGAGGCCTTCTTTCTCCTATAGGTCTTACGGAAGGGTAGGCAGAGGTAGGACAACCTGTAGTAGACTTTTTTATCAGGCACAGGTTGTCCCCCAGTATCAACAACACCCACAGCAGACTGCGTATTTCGGGACAGACGTAGAAGGGGGCCCCAGGAGAGGTTCACAAACTACCCAAGCTCAGTCCCAGGCAAAACATAACCCCTGACTTAATGATCAAGGCCGCCTCCCCTCTTCCAGTAGGGGGCAGACTAGCTCACTATTTCCAGGCGTTGGCAGTCCATCACCACAGACAAGTGGGTCCTGGAGGTAGTGAGTCAGGGTTTGTCCCTAAGTTCAGATCCTTTCCTCCCTTAAGAACAAGGGTGTTCAAACCAGCTTTTCTCCTGGAGAAAAAACTCCTGGAGAAGGAGGTTCAAAGCCTCCTCCAGTTGAAAGCAGCGGAGTGTGTTCCACCTCAGCAGGAGGGAGGAGGTTTTTATTCAAGATACTTCCTTACCAAAAAGAAAAATAGGGAGTGGCAGCCTAGTCTGGACCTCTGACTACTGAACTTAATAAAGCCAGAGTTCAAAATGGTAACACTGGCAATGATTCTGCCAGTAATCCAGCAGGGGAGATTGGCTAGCATCTCTGGATCTAAAAGATGCCTACTTTCACATCCCAATAAGAGAATCTCATAGGAAATGCCTCGGATTCAGACTTCCATCAGGACACTACCAATTCTCAGCTCTACCTTTTGGCCTCACTTCTGCACCAAGAGTTTTTACAAAGTGCCTGGCACTGGTGGTGGCACACTTAAGAAGGTTAGGTGCATCAGCCTTCCCTTATCTCGATGACTGGCTGGTGGTGGGAAGTTCACCCCAGCAGATACAAGACCATTTAAAAGTAACACTAAACTTGTTACAGTCTCTGGGATTCCTGGTAAACCAGGAGAAGTCCGTTCTCACTCCAGTACAGGTCCTGCATTTCAGAGGAGCAGAACTGAACACAGTAAAGGGGAAGAGCTTTCCTCCCTCTGCACAGGGTGCAAAGCATTCTGCAGATAGCTGCCTCATTCAAGCTGAATGAGCCATGGTCAACAAGACCGTTCCTGCAACTTCTGAGACATATGGCTGCAACAACAGGCATAGTCCGGGGAGCCAGGTTCCAGATGAGAGACGTACAGTTTCATCTCAGGGCACACCGGTGCCAAAGACAATTTGACAAAACCAGTTCCAGTAACAAAATCTTTGCTTCAGGCCCTCCAATGGTAGAAGGAAGCAGACAACCTCAGGGAAGGGTTACCTTTCCAAAGGGAAACCCCATCAGTCATTATTACAACCGATGCCTCTCTGTTTGGGTGGGGTGCTCATTTAGGGGAACACACCACTCATGGAACCTGGCCCATCAGAGTCACTCCTGAACATAAATCTCCTGGAGCTAAGGGCAGTGTTTCTGGCCTTGAAAACCTTCACCTATCTGGTACAAGGGAAAGTGGTGCAAGTCAGGACAGACAACACCACAACAGTGTACTGTATATACAAC
This sequence comes from Neoceratodus forsteri, assembly GCA_016271365.2. Classification (NCBI taxonomy): domain Eukaryota; kingdom Metazoa; phylum Chordata; order Ceratodontiformes; family Ceratodontidae; genus Neoceratodus; species Neoceratodus forsteri. The sequence continues at coordinate 744,937,947 of CM028132.1, forward strand.
CAACGGGGGGGGGGGAACGAGGTCAGACCCCCTGTGCACTGAAGCAATGAAAGTCTGGAGTTTGGTTTACTCACTGACGGCTTCAATACAAGGCCATTCATGTGCCAGGAAAGGACATCACCGTAGCAGATGCCGTAAGCAGAATATATCAAGCACATCATGAGTGGCCCATCAACAGGCAAGTGCTGGATTCAGTGTTCAGGAGATGTGGCACACTAGAGGTGGATCTCTTCGCATCCCAAGAGAATCATCATCTGCCCCTCTTTTGCTGCAGACAACCAGCCAAGGGTACAGTCCTACTGGTTGTTCTGGCACTGGACTGGTCAGGGAGAAGTCTGTATGCTTTTCCTCCCATCCCTCTCATTTTCAGAGTCCTGATCAAACTCAGATTACAACCAGCATCAATGATACTGATAGCACCAGACTGGGCCAGACAAGCATGGTATCCTATGCTTCTCTTCATGTCTGTAGCCAAACCAGTAAACTTACCATGGAGGCACAATCTGACCTCTCAACAGGGCAAGGTTCTGTAGCTGAATCTCAGGTCTCTCAGACTCGAGGCATGACTCTTGAGGACTTAGAATATGCAAACTTAAATCTCTCTCAAAGCATTCTGGATATCCTGAAGGGATATAGAAAGCCCTCGACTAAGAAAACCTATGCTTCAAAATGGAAGAGGTTTTCTGTATGGTGTGGGTCCAAAGAGATTCCTCCCACTGTAGTGGAGATTCCAGCTGTGCTGGAGTATCTCACCTACCTACACTCTCAGGGGTTGAAACATACATCCCTGAAAGTGCATCTGGCATCAGTGTCTGTCTACATTTCTGCTGGGAGAGATACCTCACTGGCATCCAATCCCATTTTCAAAAAGTTTTTTAAAGGTCTTTGCCATTTGCATCCACCTATTAGGGAACCAGTACCAGTATGGGACCTTAACATATGCATTGCTTAACTCATGAAAACTCCTTTTGAGCCTATGTCCTTAGCACATCTAAAACATTTTACGTGAAAAACTGTTTTTCAAACAACATGAAGTCTTGCTGTATTCTGACATATGCAGTTAGGTCCTGCCTTTCAACTGCCCCGGAGAACAAAGAGTTAAACTTTCCATGGCCAGCATGGAAAGTTCACCGCAAGCTCGGTTGAAGCCCCTGTCTGCTGTTGTTTAAACTCCAACCGTCGGATTCTTTACTCCGCCTCGCTGAACAGTCGCTCCGGAGATTTCTCCTTTGCTCGGTTCAAAAAAGTCGGTTAAAGTGTCATTTTTTCACTCGGTTTCTACCGAATTGCTGCTACCGAATCTGTCGGTTTAAGTCTCTGTGGTACCTTGAGTACTAGATAGGTTTTCTGTATAGTTTCTGTGTGGAACTTGTAGATTGTGGATCGGTTCGGCTGAACCGATCAGTTCTCAGGTAAAAAAGTTTGTGATTTACTTAGAGTGTGGTAACCAGTCCATATCGGTTCTAAGAAAAAACGGATTTTATTACGTTTTTTTCCGGGACCCGTGACACAGTCAGGAACTGATAGGGGAGTCTTGCCTGGCGGATTGCCGAAAAAAGGGTACGTTTTGGTTAGGATTGGCCATGTCTGAGAAACCCAAGAAAAAAACCGGGCCCACTGGGTTTCAACACTGCAGTGTGTGTGGGGAAGTCTTTGCCGAGCCTGATCCCCACACCACCTGTGTTTATTGTCTGGGGTTTGACCACCTGGATTCAGACTGCCAAATTTGTAAGAATTTCCCCAAATCTACCCTGGAAAAGAGATTAGGTAGACTGAGGGAAAGGGAGGACGAGAAGTCCGCTGACCCGGATGGCCATCCCGGTTCGGTTCCGACCGAACCAGAAGGATACCCTCTGACCAGGCGATGCTCGGCAAAGGAGAGCGATTCTGAGGTCGGTTCGGTAAAAAAAGATAAATCGTCTGGTTCGGATCCAGAAATTCATACTCCGACCGCCGATGAGATAGCATAAGGCGATGAGGATAGTCAATCGCTTGCTGGTTCCGACCAAACCGGCACCATCTGGCAGGGGTTTGGTTTGGTCAGTTCCCCTGGTTCTGGATTACACCTTGGAAGAATTTTATGAACCGGATGAGGAGGAAGGAGAGTATGAGGATGATGATGGTGATTACGAAAGTCTGGCTGTGCCTATTGACCCGGACATCTCCCCAGACAGACCTTCAGGTGTTTCTCCTCCTAGGCTTTCTGAGTCTCCTTCTCACTTTTAAGTTTTACAAAAAAGTGGCTGAGACCCTCCAGCTTCCTATGGAGGAAGCAGTAGAGGATCAGGAGGAGCCTGATTTTGTTGAAGTGATGGACATCCCAGAGTCCAGGAGACTGTCTGTTCCCCTTCACAAATTCTTTGGAAAACAGACACACAAAATTCTTAAGACTCCTAATTCCATACCTCCTGTGGACAGACAAATGGACAAGAGGTATACTCTTTCAGGCTCAGACATGGATTTTCTTCCCCAGCAATGCAGCCATGTTGGGGTAGTGCAGGCTGCTGCCTGTGATGAGGCAAATATCCCCTTGGCATCACACCCCCCCAGATGAGGACTCCAGGAGGATTGATGTCATGGCAAAGAAACAGTACGTGGCAGCATCTTTGGGACTCAGGCAGGCTAACTATATGGTCTACACAGCTAGATACCAGAAGTCCAGGTGGGACACTGTGCTGGCTCTGGCTAAACAGGCCCCTGACCAGCTTGCCAAGGAGCTGGAGCAGGTGGCTGCAGATGGGATTGAGGCATCCAAAGTGCAATTTCATGCTGCTGCTGTGGACTCCAGTAATGTTTCATCAAGAGCCATGGCTACATCTGTGGCTCTTCGGAGGATGGCTTGGCTCAGGTGTACTAGCCTATCACAGGATACCCAGGCTAAGGCCATGGATTTCCCTGTTATTGGTAATTCTGTGTTTGGGGAGCAGATGGAGAACTACATGAAAAAGATGGACAAGTACAGGACCACTTAAAGGAGTGCTCAGGCCAAAGAAAGGCAAGCAACTCCTCAAAGGCAGCAGTCCAGGGGCAGGGGCAGGCCTTTCCAAAGGCCTTTTTACCAAACTCAGGCCTCCTCTTCTTACTCTCAGAAGGGGTTCTTTAGAGGGAGAGGCAGACGGGGGATGAGCTGGCCTGCATCCACTCCTCAGCCTAAAGCCCCTGCCAAGCAGACACCCTGATGGGTCTGTCTGGGCCGATTCTCCCATACCAGTAGGGGGCAGGCTGGCTTACTTTGTCCAGGACTGGAAGTCTCTGACATCAGACAAGTGGGTCCTGGAAGTAGTAAGCCAGGGACTGGTTCTCAGCTTCAGAAAATTTCCCAAGATGAGAACCAGATCCTTTCCACCTGCAAATCCATCAGAGACCCTTACCTTAGAGGCAGCAGTTTCTTCCCTCCTAGCTCTCAGAGCTATAGAGAGGGTTCCCACCCTACACGAGGGCAAAGGATTGTACTCCAGGTACTTCCTAACCCCCAAAAAGACAGGAGAATGGCGGCCCATCCTGGACCTAAGATATCTGAACAAACACCTTTTAAAACCAAAGTTCAAAATGGTGACTCGAGGAATTATCCTTCCCTCTCTAAGGCCAGGGGACTGGCTAGCCTCCCTGGACCTCAAAGATGCCTATTTTCACATTCCCATCATGTGCTCCCACAGAAGGTACCTAAGGTTTGAGTTGCCCTCAGGCCTCTATCAATTCAGAGCAATGCTCTTTGGCCTAACGTCAGCCCCAAGGGTTTTCACAAAGTGCCTGGCAGTAGTGGTTGCTTTCCTAAGGAGAAAAAAGATCTTCATCTTCCCATACTTGGATGACTGGCTCATAGTAGGTCAGTCTCCAGACCAAGTCAAGTCACATTTGCAAATAACTCAGCAAGTACTCACTTCCTTAGGATTCCTTCTCAACCTTCCAAAGTCAGTTCTCGAACCAGTACAGCTCCTTAACTTCATTGGGGCGGAGCTGGATACAATAAAGGCAAGAGCCTTCCTTCCCCTGGACAGGGCAAGGACCCTTATGGAACTGGCCTCTTCATTCACCCTGCATGTGTCTCGACCAGCAAGGCATTTCCTTCAGCTTCTGGGCAACATGGCAGCTTCCACAGCAGTGGTCCAAGGAACAAGATTCCAGATGAGGGACATTCAGTTCCACTTAAGAGCCTTCTGGTCCCAAAGAAAGGATTCCCTTACAAACTAGTCCCAGTGACTCGGAACCCTGATCCAGGCCTTGCAATGGTGGCAGGATCAGGACAATTTGAGACAAGGGGTTCCTTTTGTCACTCAGTCTCATTCAGTGATACTCACCACAGATGCTTCCCTGCTGGGCTGGGGAGCCCATCTGGGGGATCCTTACAACCCAAGGGCTGTGGTCACCTCAGGAATCTCTGCTTCACACCAGTCTCTTCGAACTCAGAACAGTGTTTCTGGCACTGCAAGCTTTTTCCAAATCTGTACAGAACAAAGTGGTCCAGGTCAGAACAGACAACACCACCACCATGTGGTACATCAACAAGCAGGGAGGCACTCAGTCTACGGCCTTGTGCACAGAAGCAATGGAGTTGTGGTCCCTGGCCTATTCCCTGCAAATCTCTCTGATAGCAGTTCACCTCCCAGGGAAGAACAATGTCCTAGCAGATGCTCTGAGCAGAATATCCCAGGGCCATCACGAATGGACCCTAGATCCCCTAGTTTTGAAAGTGATTTTCTCGAGATGGGGCACTCCAGAGATAGATCTTTTTGCAGCCCCAGACAATCACCAACTTCCTCTCTTTTGTTGCAGACCCGCAGTCTTGGGCTCAGTCCTCCTGGATGCTCTGATCCTGAATTGGGAAGGGAAATTTCTGTATGCTTTTCCCTCCTTCCCTCTCCTATTCAAGGTGTTAGTCAAGATAAGGTCACAACCATGCAAAGTGATTCTGATTGCTCCAGACTGGGCCAGACAGCCCTGGTATCCCCTGTTGCTGTCCCTAGCAGTCCACCTTCCCCTGTCTCTTCCCAGGAAGTACAACCTGTTGACATCCTCTCGGGAGAATTTGGTACCCAAACCTTTGGTCTCTCAATTTCAAGGCATGGCTCTTGAAGAGTTAGTTTGCTGACTGCATATTTCCCAAGGGGTTCTGGATATCCTTAAGGCTTCTCAAAAGCCTTCCACCAGAAAGACTTACAACTCCAAATGGAAAAGATTCACTATTTGGTGTTCTAAGAAGAATATTTCTCCAGATTCTGCTGGGTTGCCTATGGTTCTGGACTATATGGTCCATCTCAATGGCCTAGGCCTTAGGCCAACTACACTTAAAGTGCCTTTGGCAGCAGTTTCTGCTTTCCTGTCAGTAGGCAAGCCATCCCCTCTGTCAGCCCATCCTGTGTTTTGTAAGTTCTTCAAGGGATTGCTGCACACCAATCCCCCCCTTTAGGGATCCTGCTCCTGCTTGGGACCTTAATGTTTGGATTGCTCAGCTTATGCAACCCCCCTTTGAGCCTTTGTCTTCTGCAGAGCGTAAGTACTTGACTTGGAAAACTGTGTTTTTGGTGGCCATTACCTCTGCCAGGCTTATCAGTGAATTGCAAGCCCTGTCAGTGGAACCTGATTCATCTCTTTCCATAGAGATAAAGTGGTCCTAAGAACTAACAGGAAGTTTTTGCCTAAAGTGGTTTCAGATTTCCACCTCAACCAGTCTCTCTCTCCCTCCCTGTTTTCTTCACTGACCATTCCTCCTCTGGAGAGAGGAGGCTGCACAGGTTAGATGTTTAAAGTGCCCTCAGCTACTACATAGAGCGCACCAAGGGCCACTGGTTTGAATCCCTCCAGTTGTTCCTCACATATGGAGAGGTTGGTAAGGGCAAACCTGCCACTAAGAGATCTGTTGCCAGGTGGATTGTTTCTTGTATACAATTCTGCTATGAGAAACTGGGTAGAGCTCCACCCTCAGGCCTGAGGGCTCACTCCACTAGAGGTACAGCTGCTTCCCAGGCTACTGCCAGGGATATTCCTATCTTAGAAATGTGTCAAGCAGCCACTTGGAAAACAGTCCATACATTCACCAAGCATTACTCTCTGGATAGCCAGGCTAGGAGTGATGCTCGGTTTGTCACAGCAGCACTTCAGAGCCTGTTTGCAAAGTAGGTTCTGTCCCTCCTCCATGGAGGTACTGCTTGGTAGTCTGCATATGTCAGAATACAGCATGACTTCATGTTGTTTGAAGAAAAAATTACTCACTTTAGTAATGTTTCTTTTAATGGAGTCTTGCTGTATTCTGACCTCCTCCCCTGCCTCCCCTCTCAGAACCTAGTTTTTTGGATGTGGGTGGGCAGGAAGAGTGTTGGCACCCTAGGGGTGTCCCTTTTTCACCCTCCTTAATTTTGTGTTTTGGGATGTGTTTTGTTTTGTTTTTTGGGTTTCCTGACTTGAGTCTTTTCTTCGAAACCAAAAAACCCTTTTATATACATATAGTTGCCAGTTGGCTAGTTTTGAGTTTTACAGTTTCCACACAGAACTTCTAGTGAGTATTGCTCGTAAAGATCTGACGGTTGGAATTTAAACAGCAGCAGACAGGGGCTTCAACTGAGCTCGCGGTGAACATTCCATGCTGGCCATGGAAAGTTTAACTCTTTGTTCTCCGGGGCAGTTGAAAGGCAGGACCTAACTGCATATGTCAGAATACAGCAAGACTCCATTAGAAGAAACAACATTACTAAGGTGAGTAATTTTTTATTCTGGTTGCAGTTACTTCAACTAGAAGAATTAGTGAACATCAAGCTCTGTGTGTTGAGCAGGGCTACCTTTCCTTCCATAACGACAACGTGGTGTTGAGAACTAATAGGAAATTCCTTCCCAAGCTTGTTTCTGATTTTCACTTAAACTAGTCCATTACATTACTAGTTTTCTTCGCTGAACATACTAGTTCAGATGAGCGCAGACTCCATGATCTAGATGTCAGAAGGCATTAAGTTACTACATGACCCACACCGGGGATCATAGACATGGAAAATAACAGCTATTCTAAGATCGTGGATATGTTTTTCATCCACACTTCTTGGCATGTCCCTTTCCCTTTAAGGATTGCCGGAAGGTCTTCAAGCTGGCTCCTCCCACCCACCCTGGTGGTATATCCCTTGGCACCTCCCCATGACGCCAGATCTTCCTTTCTGCTGGAAGATTCAGGTTGTCTCCTTTGTGCTTCCGCATTTTGTAGGCCCTGGCTTCAAAATCTTCAGTTATTCCAAAAATTCATATAGTTCACATTAGCAATCGCGATTGTTTACCTGCAGTTATGGAAGACAAGTCTTCCACTGGATTTCGCCGGTGTTCGTGCAGCCAGAAGATGTTTTGCACCGATCCCCACACCACGTGCGTCTATTGCTTGAGTGCTGGCCTTGACACCTCGAAGTGCGATTTTTTTTATTTATTTTTTTTTGTCTTGCATTTCACTCTAACATCCTCGATGACCGTCTTGCACGCCTGAAGTTGGGGAGACTGGAAAAATGGAACCCTCCGGTGAAATCAAAGGAGGCTCGGTGAGTGGTTTCCTCAGCCGCGGGATCCACCGAGCAATTGGAATGCATGCAAGTCTTCAAGTAAGAAGCAACTCATGCTGCGGAATCTTCCTCTCGGTGCTTCTTCATTCTGCTCAACCTGGGCTCCTCTTTCTTGGGTTCTTTCTAAGAGTTGTGCCAGTCTCTCCTGACTAAGGGAGAGGGTCCTGCGGGCACACACTCCTCTCAGTCCCGTAAGCAGGAAAAGGACCCGGGATCGTCTTCATCTTGGCTAAGACGTTCTTGGGATCGGGAAAGATCTCGCTCCCAGGAACTGGCAGTCTCGACTTCGGTCAAAATTACCTTTTCACTTGCTGGCTTCTTGGCACCCAGCCAGATTGACCGGAAGTGTCAGTCGACGAGGTTGAAATAATCATCGATCGATCGACCCATTGTCGCCGACTCTAGTGACGGCGATTCTCTGTCGGACTCGGTCATTTCTTTCCCCGACGAGAAGACCCAGCCCGCTGGGAATCCCGTTGAGAAGTGGTCCTGACCTTGGAAATCACCGGTCGCCCGGTGTCTCCCGAGCAGCAATTGGCCTGTGCGACCTCGATCAGGTCAGGACCCCTCGACCGACAGGCGAGGAAGAGCCTAAGCGGCTCGAAAAGAGTCAATGCCATCGATCATCCTCGTCCTCCTTGGATGAGGAGGCTCAGTGGAAATTCAGTCAGTGCTCACGAGGACCTCGTGGCAACAGCTGATTGGACCGGTCTAAAGCCGACCCGGCTTCTATCCAACCATTACTTGGTTGCCTCCCAGGCCGATAAGCTGACTCTTTGAACTGATTAAGTCAGTTCCCCTGCTCGCGGAGCCGGCGAAACCTCCGGTTCGGCCTATACCGGTCTCTCCACAGATAGTGGTGGAACCACCGCCCAAGCAGCCTGTGGGAGGGGCTCCTTGTAAGGAAACTAGACCAGAAACCGGGTTTCCCTGGCATCTTTGGGTCACCGTCACCACGGTCCGCCTTCGGCGAGTCGAATATAACCTGGGAGGTCATCCATTGTATCCGGATTCCTCGGATTCGGACGAGACTGGCCTACACACTCATCCTGGGGATGATGAATCCGTCGTCATGGCATACTTCTCCCATGCCTTCTTGGGGTCTTTAGATGAAGTCCTCCCACATCTCCCTGAGGACATGCAGACTACGCTCAAGCAAGTCCCGGACCAGGGCCGGGCTGTTGCCAAACAGCAGCTTCAGACGCCCCTGGACATTGGGGACTCGTGCCCGCTCGTTGGCAGCCGCAGTTGCCTCTCGCTGCAGGGCTTGTCTGAGACTCTCCTCTTTCCCAGCAGAAACTCAGTACAAACTAGCTGATGCGCCTTTCCTGGGCACCGATCTTTTCGGCCCAGGTGTGGCTGGTCACCTTCAGTGCATTGAGCAATCCAGTGCCACCTTGGACGCCACTTCTGCTAAAGGTTCTTCGAGTAAGAAGCAGCAGCAGAAGACGTTTCAGCACTTTTCCCCTGCGGCCCAGCAACCCTTCTTTCAAGGAGGGCAGCAGCAGTAGGCTCAAGCTTGGCGCCCGGGTCTCCCCGGGTCTGTAAAGAAGGCCAAGGTTCAGGTCTTGGATGTTCCTATTCCTCCAAGCATGCTTAGTGATGGGGTGGGGCGCACCACCCCTCTCCCATCCACAACAGCTCTCTGGGTCCCCGTGGGAGCAGGCTCCGCTCACTTCCTTTCCCCTGGTCCACTGTCACCATGGACAGGTGGGTCTTGGAGGTGGTCAGTCAGGGACTTAGAAACATAGAATTTGACAGCAGATAAGGACCGCTTGGCCCACCTAGTCTGCCCATTTCCCTACCTAACGGATAAGCTGCAGATCCTAGTTAACCAACAGCCTACTTTCTCCCACCCCCCACTAGAATTGCCTTATGTCTGTCCCATGCATTCTTGAATTCCCCCACTGTTTTTGACTCTTTGACCTCCTCAGGAAGGCTGTTTCATGCATCTACAACCCTCTGTGTGAAGAAATACTTCCTCACATTACCTCTGAGCCATTCCCCCTCTGTCTTCAGATTGTGCTCCCATGTTCTTGCACATCTCTTGCCTCTGGAATTCGAGCCGTACCCTCCAAGCCGAGCCCGCGCCCCATGGGAGAAAAGAGTATTTGTCTATACTCAGTCGGCTCTCCTAGACGACATCGCTCAGCAACTACTCAAGGAGCCGGTAGCTCCAGTGGTGTATTCTCCAGCAGACCCAGGCTTTGTTTCCAGGTACTTCCTGGTGCCCAAGCGGACGGGGGGCTGGCACCCCATTCTAGATCTCCACGACCTGAATCAGTATCTCAGGTCACGCACCTTTTGAGTGGTCACTCTGTCCCAGATCATTCCATCCTTGGAGCGAAACATGTAGTTCTGTTCACTGGATCTGCAGGATGCGTTCTTTCATGTCCCAATCCGTCCGTCTCATTGGCGGTTCCCCCGCTTCAGAGCCGAAGGGACCCTAATACGAGTTCCGAGCCATGCTGTTCGACCTGTCATCGGCCCCACGGGTCTTCACCAAATGCATCGCAGTGACGGCAGCTCATTTCAGGCATCGGGGGTCAGAATTTACCTCTACCTCGACAATTGGCTCTTAGCAGGTCCAACCAGTCAGGAGGTGGAGAGGTCCAGGGACCAGGGATCTGGCCCTCCAGACCCACTCCCAACTTAGCCTCCTGATCAACGAGGCCAAGTCAGAACTCTTGCCTTCCCAGGTGATGTGCTTCATTGGGGCAGAGCTTGGCTCCCGGCAGACAGGGCTGAGGTTTTTTCCTCCTTTGCCCAGTCATTTCTGATTGGGCAATTGCGCCCTGCCCTGGACATTCTGCACCTTCTGGGTAACATGGCGGTGTGCACCTCCGTTATTCATTGGGCCCAGTGGCACATGTGCCCCTTCCAATGGGAGTTGGCCATCCAGTGGACTCAGCGCCACGGTCATTTCGACCAGCTGATCACTGTAACCCAGAAGATGTGGGACGCTCTCCAGTGGTGGACCGCCCAGACCGGTTGCAGGAAGGCATCCTGGTTGTCCGCCCCGAGCCAATGGCTGTCCTCACGGCTGATGCCTCTCTCTTGGGCTGGGGAGCCCACATGTGGGACAAAAGGGCCCATGGGTTCTTGACCCCTGAGGAGTCCCGATGCCACATCAAACCATTGGAGCTCAGAGCAGTCAGACTGCCACTGTCAGCTTTCTCTCCTCAGCTCCGGGGTCAAGTGGTTCAAGTCCAGACGGGCAATACCACAATCATGTACTAGCTCAACAAACAGGACGGCACACACTCCCGTCTGCTTTGCAGGGAGGCGCTCCGCATCTGGGCCCTTGTCAGCCGTCTGGAGGCAGATCTCCTAACTGTTCATGTGCAGGAGCCTCAGACCATCTGGCGGATGCTCTCAGCCGCTTAGATGAGACATCCCTCAAGAGATCTCTCCATCCAGAGGTAGCTTACAGTCTGTTTTCCCACTGGGGCAAACCGATGGTGGACCAGTTTGCCTCCAGGGACAACACCAAGCTGAGGCTGTTTCATGCCGGCCCCCATCAGCAGGGCTTGCTTCAGGGGGATGCCTTCTCAAGGCCGTGTTCCCCAGGCCTCTTCTACACCTTCCCCCCATTTCCCTTGATCCACAGGGTGCTCCTCAAGGTGAGGAGGGACAAGGTGAAGGTAATTCTGGTAGCCCCTGACTGGCCGCGCCAGTTCTGGTATCCAGTTTCTCCTCATCCTCAGCTGCAGGCCCCCAGAGCGGCTTCCAGCATGCCCGGACCTGATCTCTCTTTCAATCAGGGGAAGGCGTACCATCTGGTCCTTCAGTCCTTGCACCTCACAGCCTGGTACCTGAGCAGCTGGAGTGCCAGGCTTTGGGTCTTTCCGAGGATGTCCTCACTATGGTGGAGGCATCCAGAAAGGAATCGACCAGATGGTTTTCCATTTGATGTCAGGGCAAGGGCCTGGACCCTCTGTCCTGTCCAGTGGCTATCATTCTCTACTACCTTTGGTCTCTGTCCAAAGGGGATATTCGGTCATCGACCCTTAATGTGCTCCTGGCATCCATCTCTGCTTAGCGGGTGCAGGCCAGTCAGCCGACGTTGGTGCAGGAGACAGTGGTCAGGCGCTTTTCCAAAGGTCTGGATCACATATCCTGTCCGGTGCGTGAACCTCCACTTCCGTGGGATCTACTGCTGGTACTGGCAAAGCTCAAGGGCAAGCCATTCGAACCAGTGCACAAGTGTGCGTTGTCACACTTGTGGAAGACAGCCTTCCTGGTGGCTATCATGTCTACCAGAAGGACAGGGGAGCTCCAGGTGCTTTCAGTGGACTCCCCCTATCTGGTCTTCCACAGGGACAAGGTTGTCCTATGCTCCCACCCGAAATTCCTTCCAAAGGTGGTGTTAGAGTTTCACCTTAACCAGGCGTTAACTCTGCCAGTACACTACCTGATTACACCTTGGAAGCCAAATACAGGCTCCGTACCTTGGACCTGAGACGAGACTTCTTTTATTATAGGGAGAGGTTCGCCAGCTGTCACCTACGGTAAAGCCACTTCTGGCAGACCTGCAGCAAAATGGACTATTGCAAGGTGGGTTACATCTTGTATAAGTCTGCGCTACGAGTTTGCGGGCATGGAGCCTCGCAGAGGGATAAAAGCTCATTCTACCCACCATACCGCTGCATCGGTGGTTGCTTCCAGGGACATCCCTATCCAGGAGATCTGTCGGGCTGCTACCTGGAAGCCAGCAAACACCTTCATTACGCATTACCACATCAACCTTGAGTCACGCTGGGATGCTGGTTTGGGGGCCTCAGTTCTCCAATCTCTCTTCCCCAAGTGAGTATCAGTGGGGTTGTGCGCCTTGCCTCCCTACTCCCGGAGAACTGCTAGGAGTCTGCCAAGAAGTGTGGATAAACAACATATCCACGTTCCTAGAAAAAACAGGTTACTCACCTGTAACAGTAGTTCTAGGAGTGATATATGTTGTTCATCCACACAGACTAATACAAGTTACCTATCTCAACCCTTATTAACTAATGTAAGTCAATATAGTTCTCAAAATAATAATTGCACACTTTATTAATCCATAAAAATGCCTCACAATAGTGATTAAAATTGAATATCTCAGTAAATCTTAACATCTTTCTTAATAAATTTAATAGTGTTGATGCACTAAAAGGTGCTTACTGTTAAGAATGGCCCTTAATGAAAGCACTTGTCATATAGAGCTTGCAAAACGCTGGAATGACTCTGCTGAAATAAAACAAAATATCATTACAGAATAAAGATATGGGAACTGTTTGCTATAGTGAACGCAAGGCGCTTCTCTCCCCCCCCACGGACATTAACGCTATCGTCTTGGAAATGTTACAATAAGTTTTTTGGAGCATTGTTAAAATCAATTGGAAGTATTATTATAATATCAGAAAGATTGTGAGACATTTTTATGGATAAATAAAGTGTGCAATTATTATTTTGAGAGCTATATTGATTTACATTACTTAATAAGGGTTGAGATAGGTAACTTGTATTAGTTTTTTGTTTCTCCCATCCCTATCTCCCCTTAAAAAAAAACTTCAAAAGGAACCTTGGGAAACTCAGAAAAATTTATGATTTCATCCACACAGATCCACCCAATCTCCCCAGCTGTGGATGCACAACACCTGGCTTCCAGCGGGCTAGGATCTGGTGTTATGGGGTGGAGCCGAGGGATATACCACCCGAGTGGGTGGGAGGAGCCAGCTTGAAGACCTTCCAGCGATCCTTAAAGGGAAAGGGACATGCCAAGAAGTGTTGAACAACAACATATACCACTCCTAGAACTACTGTTACAGGTGAGTAACCTGTTTTTCCGTACCTCTGGGGATGTAGGTAAGGGTACCTCAGCTTCAAAGAGGTCAGTCTCTTGCTGGATGGTTCAGTGCGTTCGGTTTTGCTATTTGAAAGTTGGCAAGGAACCCCTGGCAGGGCTGAGGGCTCACTCAACTAGGGGCACAGCTGCTGCCATAGCAGCATCCAGAGATGTTCCTTTAATGGAAATCTGTAAAGCAGCTACCTGGAGGACAGTATACACATTTACTAAACGCTACAGTTTGGACACACAGTCCAGAAGTGATGCCAGGTTTGGCACGGCAGTTCTGTAGAGCATCTTTCGTAAGTAGGTTCTCTGACCACCTCCAAAGGTACTGCTTTGAAGTCTGCAGAGAGTTAGGAATATAGAGGAATACCTGCACTTATAAAAAGAAATTACTCTAGCAATCTTGTTTCTTCCAAGGTATTGTTCTATATTCATAACTCTCCCACCCTACCTCCCCTTCCAGAACCTGATCCTCTGTATTCCTGACAGAGTATCTTAATACAAAGTCCCAAACACTGGCATGCATAGATCTTATCTGTGTCAATCTTCACCATTCATCACAGATGGGTACTGGCCGGAGATCAGGACCCCGCGGGAGCCTTTTTTTTTTTTTTTTAAAAAGATAGGCTGAGCCGATGCAGCATCGGCGCCGTCCTCGAGGCCGACGTACTACGTGGCGCTCGAGGATTAGCCATTAGGCTGCATAGACTCCGCCTGCCTACCAGTTCTTCGTCTCCTGCCGTCGAGGTCGCCTCGTGGGAAGCCTGAAGAAGCCTTATTCTAAAATTTTAGGCCTTGAAGCCTGGGTCTCTAGTTGGTCTACTAGTTCTGTGTTTGCCTCCATCTTTCCTTTTTATTACATTTAAAGCGACGTCGAGTCTGTTTTTGGTGTTTTTTTCTCCGTAGGTCATGTCACGGTCGGAGGCCAAAAAATCGCATGAAGATGGGCGGCCCCCTATCGTCGGTGCCGATGCGTACAAGTACTCCGTCACCGATCGACATGACCGGTGCCTTCGTGTGCCTTGGCCTGCTACGACATGGATTAAGTGCGGCCTGTTTCTCGATGGACCGCCGAGTTTTGGAACAGCTGGCGTTTAAAGGTGAAGCGAGCTCCGCCCGACTTTGGGGTAGGCAGCGCGCTCGCCGGGCCAAGCCGGCGTTCTATTGGCCCCTCCTCCGGGTCCCCTCCCGGTTCTGTACGGACAGCGGAGGAGGAGCCTCGGCCTCTTCTAGCCTAGCCGTGGCGAGGCTCCTTCCCGCGGCGCGGAGGCCCGTCCGCTTCCCCGGGAGGCGGGCGGGGCGCCCGCTCTGGCAACCACTCCTTCAGGGTGAAAGCTCCCGGTGTCGCTCCAGCGGTCCGCTGGCGCGGGTCGGCGCCGTCCTCGTCTCCGTCGTTCGGTGCCGTGGGACCTTCCGGTGCCGTTCGCGGTGCCGAGGTCCCTGTCGGTGTCGGCGTTAGCGCGACCCGACTGTCGGCGTCGTGGGGCTTGCCGCGCCGACACTGCTTTCGCGGCACCATGAAACCGCCGGCGTCGTCCTTCGCCATGTCTCACCTCGGCGCCGAGGTTGAGCACGGTAGCCGTGGGGCCTTTGGTGTGAATCGTCGGCGCCGGCGTCTGCGCGCTGGGACTCTAGGCGCTGCTCCGCGGCGACCGGCGGCCTCACGGGCGCCGCGGGTGAGCCGAGTCTCTGGGTCGTCGATGCCGCCTTGGTCCTCGCTGCCACACGAGGCGTCAAGCAGCCTGGCGGTGGCGTCGGCTCCGAGACTGGGGTTGCTGACGGCACCGTCTCCGTCCTGGGTGCCTCCCCTGGCACCGGTGGACCTGATGGTGCCGCAGCTGGCCCTGGCCTAGGACTTCTGGCCCAAGCTGCCCTGCCACCTTCTGCTGGCACCGCTCGCGGTGCTGTGGACCGGGCGGGGATTGCCTTGGCTCCTGGGCCCCTCGGGAAGGTGTCCCTTCCTCGACCCCCTACTGTTTGGCTTAGGGCCTCGGACTCTTCCTCTTCGGAGTCGAGTCCAGCTCGGAGTCGAATGGGCAGTCACACCCTTCGGGGTTGTCTGCAAGGGAGGACGAGCTGGTGGTTTCCTCTTCAGGTCTCGGCCAGTCCCCCTCCGAGGTGAGTCGGGTTTCCTCTAGGGCTAGGGTCAGTGGTGCTGACCAGCGGGCTGTGGTGCGTGCCACCATCGCCTTGCAGCCTAGCCTTGGGGGGTTCCTTGACCCCTCTACGGTGGTACCCCCTACTGTGACATCTCTCGGTCGCCCAACTTTGGGGCCTATCGAGAGGGCCACGGGAGGGGAAGGTGCTCCTTCCGGGATTGCCCCTTCGGGAGCAGCCCTGTGTACGGAGCTGCCTAGACTGGCCACTTCGAGGGCTAGGACCCTTTCGGACTCCGAAGGGTCAAGGGGTATAGGTTCGGCGTGCGGCCCTTCTCTGGGACCTACCGGGTCCTGGACAGAGCGGTCGCGGACTTCGCCCTTCCCTCGGGTTCCTTGAGAGGGTCCCATTCTTCGAGGCAGGGGACGTCCTTCTGGACCTTCACGGCCCTGGTCGCCTCACTTGGGGGATTCTTTTGGACGCAGTCTAGGCAGTACCAAAGCGGTTGTGCAGCTGTTGACTGCGGAGTCTTCCAGGACTCCTCCCGTGGGAGTCCGTGGTCCGCTCCTTAGCCCTGGCAGAGGTCAGCCGACTTCTTCTCTCTGCTCTGTCCACTCCCCTCTGCCGCCTTCTCCTGCGTTCCCAGGTATCTTTGGTCCTAGCGGGCCTCTCACCTGGGAACAGTTCAGAGCGGTGGCTGCTCGGTTCCCTGCTTACGTTAGGGCTTTGGACAGCCAGGTTTTTCAACCTCCCCCCGAGCAGCCACCCTCCGAGCCTATGGTGACCTCCAACTCCTCATCCCCCTCTTCTGAGGGAGAGGAACCTTCTGTCCACATCTCTCCTGCTGCTGATCTCTTTGAGTATCAGTGTTTCCTCGTGAGGATGATGGAGGACCTTCACCTTTCTCCTTCTTCTGTGAGCAATCCGGAGCATGCGGCGCACGCCTTTCTAGGTGATTTTGGGACTGCCACCCTCGTGGTGCCGCCTTGCGCCGCTCCCTTCCGGGGCGTCCATGCGTTTCTGGCGAGGCCCTTCTCCGGAGTTCCTGCCCCTAGGGACCTCTGCCAGAGGTATTGCGCTCCCAGGTCTCCAGGCTCCTTGCCTCATCCATGCAGTCCGGATTGGCCGCCTGGACACTCCTGATGGGCTCGGCGCCTCCGCCGTGACAGGCCCCCAGATCAGGACTCCTCGGATTTTGATTTCTGGGGGAGGAGGACTTTCTACTCGGCACGGCTGCTTCTCTCCATTTCTGTGCATCAGGCCCACTACGCTGCCTATAACAGGTACTTGTGGTCAGCGCTAGGTCAGTTCCTAGCCGCTCTGCCTGACTCGGAGCAAACCAGGCAAGCCATTGCTCTCTCTGCACGTGGCCTGGAGCTAGCAAGGCACCAAGCAAGGGCATCTTACGACGCCAGTGAGGTAGCTACCAGGGTCGTAGGGACAGCGATCTGCACTAGAAGATCGGCATGGCTTCGTCTTTCCCGGTTGTCACCCTTGGCCCGGCATAGGGTGATTTGCTCCGCTCACCAGGGAACCTGCCTCTTTTCCCATAGGGCGAGACGGCGTTTGTCGGGGCAAATTCCTTCCCCCTCCGGGGGAACCCCGTCTCGCTCTCCCCTCTCTAGGGCCTCCTCAGGCCCAGAAGGTCCCCACCCTTAGTGTGTCACCCACTGAGGGCTAAGGGACACTGTCCCTTAGGGTGCAATCAAGTCAACCCCCTTCGGGGGGCTTGGTACTCGCCCATCTGTGATGAATGGTGAAGATTGACACAGATAAGATATTCAAATTACGTACTTAACGTAATTATGATCTTTCTGTGTATCTTCACCATTCATCACAATCCCTCCCACCATCCCCCTTGGGGCTCCAATCTCTGGAATCCTCCTCCCTCTGTGCCTTCCTTATCTTCACTGCATAGGTGCCGGAACCTCTGGGGCGAAAGGGGCGGTAGCCCCTCCACTTGTTGTTCCTGTATGGTTAAAACCAGTATAGGGAAAGTGCCCTTTCTTCCTTGGCCCCCCTCAACTGTTGCCATCTTCCGGCACCCTTGCTTGAGTGAGATTAGTTGAGACACACGGGGGGGACAGTCTTCCCTAAGGGGTATAGTTTGAGTGGCACTCCTCTCTTCTACATATCTTCTCCCCTAAGGAGTAGGAGCTGGTGGTTGCCCTCCTCCTGTTATCCATCTAATCAAAAAAAAAAAAAATTTCCTTTTCCTTTTTTTCACCAAATATCTCTTTAGAGAGAGAGTACTGAGTCCCTGTACCCTGTCCTTCTCCAGAATAGCCGACTCTGCTTTGGGGTATTGCCAGTTATTCTGTGCCTTGAATTCTGGCAAAGAGCTTTGCTAACTCCTTGCAGTTCCTATACAGTCTGGTGACGGACAAGGGTCCTGGATCCCTGTTACCTCTCACTCTCTCTCCTGAAATTCTCTGCCCCTTCCCTCCCTCCCTTCTTCCGTTTCCAGAGATTGGGGCCCCTACCCAATCCCCCTTAGTCTTACTTCTTCTATGCTGTCCTCTCAGTCGTTTTTTCTCCTTTTAGTTCAGTTTTCTCTCCTTTTTCTGTCCCTTGGACTCTCTTGTCCCACCCTCCATCCCTTCCTCTTACCTCTCCGGCGACTCAGAACTGGTAGGCGGTGGTCGATGCAACCTAACGGCTAATACCGGCGTCCACGTATGCGTCGGCCTCGAGGAGCCAGGCGCCCGATGCTGCATCGGCTCCCTTATCTTAAAAAAAGGCTCCCACGGGGTCCTGATCTCCGGCCAGTACCCATCTGTGATGAATGGTGAAGATACACAGAAAGATTATAATTACGGTAAGTACGTAATTTGAATTTTTTAGCCCTAGTGGGAAATATTTAATTCCCTTCTTTTTCCAGGTGATTCTGGCATTCAGGGGGGTTGATGATTACAATAATATTAAGGGTGTTTCTTGCAGTCATGGGCAGTTTAGTTCTATTTTAGTTCGATAAATACAATAGTCTTAGTTTAGGTTGCCTTGTAGGCTCCTTAGAAATTTGATACATTGGTGGAATGTTGCAGCAGTTTGAATAAGTGGCACAAGCCAATGATGGATTCTGTCATTAGCAAATAGTTCCATTTTCTCTGGGCAGCTCTGCTTAGGAGGCTGACTGTAGAAAGTTATGAATATAGAATACCTTGGAAGAAACAAGATTACTAAAGTGAGTAATTTTTTCTTATTGAGTTGTGCTAGTCCAGTAGGCGTTGTACTACACAACATAGCATTTCAGTTGAAATCCATTAGTGTGCACTTGATGTATGTTGTGCTTGTGGCCTTAAAAGATAGGAATGTATTCAATAAATAGTGGCTTGTGTCAGTTTGTCCAGCTAAAGACTAGATGTGTGAAGAATCTAAAAGTGCAGAAGTGAAGACGAGTGTGCCTGACTGAGCTTTTTTTTCTTTAACCCAATGTAATACAAAAATTAAAAAATAAATGAAGACAAGTGACACAGATGGTTTCTTCGTTGATTTTTAGTTTCATCACAAAGTACATTGTTTAAAACAAAAAGTATTCTTTGCTTGCCAGATGTCATTTGTACTCTTCTGAATTTGCTATTGCTCACCTTTCTTTGAATGTGAGGAGTACAATACTCTCTCTGAAAAATCTTATCTGGAGCACTGACTAGGACAAAAGCACATTACACGCAGCATAATTTTGATTTAACAGTGTGTGTGTTGATTCTCATCTGTATTGAGGGAAATAGGAGGAATGTGAAAATGGATGAATGTTTGGCCAAGTAATGGAAAAGTAGGAAATTATTTGATTATGATCGCTAGCATCTGGATTCTCTCCCACCTTTTACATCTGCAGTCACACGTTTTGTATTACTTCACATTAATTCACAAATAGATTCTACCTTTACATATTGGTTAATAACTAAGCAGTCCTGTACCATGACCTTAAAAAAGGCTTAACTTGTGTACTTCATGTCTGTGTAGTTTATGCTTCCCATAAATTTGGCTTTTGTATTTTCATAAGGTTTTTATTTAAAATGTCTGCTAAATCCATTTGCTACTTCTGATAGGATGGCCAAATTACTGCTGTGAAATAGTAGAGGTGAATTTTTGCTGCCCCCTGCTTCTTAGTGGAGTTATTTCTTCTTAGGTTTTCATGTTCACAACCATATTCATTCATTTTTTCCATTAGAAATAAAGATCTTACTTGAGAGCTCTTGCAGTAGGTAATCACCTTGGCTTTCCTTTGAGTCAGGACCACACAGAAAGCTTTAGCCAGCAGTATCAGATGGGGGACCGCCCACCTGACGTCACGTGACCGGACGTCATTGTGACCCTATATAGTGGTCGGTCCCATGCCCGCATT
This sequence comes from Neoceratodus forsteri, assembly GCA_016271365.2. NCBI lineage: Eukaryota > Metazoa > Chordata > Ceratodontiformes > Ceratodontidae > Neoceratodus > Neoceratodus forsteri. The sequence continues at coordinate 744,957,745 of CM028132.1, forward strand.
CCAGTTCTTTCCCGTCGACCTGATCAGTCAGACTCGTAGAGATCGTACACTACAGTTGGACGCTATTTTGGATATCTGTTTATTTCTTTTCAAAATCAGTATTTTGTTGTATTTGTGCATGTCGTTATCTAACGTAGTGCACAAGAACAAAATGTCTTCGTCTTGCTGTATGGCCTTGGCAGTTCACACTCCCTCTGCCTTTTCTTCCTAGGCCTGGAGCACAAGGTCTAGGACTGTGAGGCCTGCTCCAGTTTCAGCCTGGCCACACGTAAGTGCCACCAACAGGCCCTTGAGGCTCATCATTTGAATCAACGAATGGCCACAATGGAGAAAGAGCTCCAAAAATTGTGTAGTGCTTCCACCTCACCCACTGAATCCAGGCACAAGAAGAAGCACTGGGACCAGGAACAGTCCCCCTCTCACCTGAGGCCACCTGTGGACCCCTTGGACGAAAGACAGCCTTCTTCCTCCAGGAAGTCGGACACTGTGGCCCAGTCTGCCCCACCTAAGGAACAGTTCTTGGGGGCCCCCCGCCACCACTGGTTCTGGTGGCTGTGGGAACCTTGGCTTTGGCTGAGGTCTCAGCCGCGCTTAGACCCATGTCCATTGTGGGGGGTGTCTACCATGCCGAAAGGAGCCGTTAGATCGCTCATCAGTCCCTCCGAGTGCTTGGCTCAGGCTGTTGCATTGGGCTCTGGGGACTGTGGAGCCCACCTGTCTTCAACCGATAAGTCGAGCGTCGGCAAATCCGATCACACGGTTGGCTCGGCCGATAAGTCTGACGTCATCCGCTCAACCAATCTGGTGTTGGGGTCCCGGCGATGGTCCCTACGATTCCCTACCACTGGATCACACTCAGTCTCCCCTGGAGGGTTCTCATCGGGCCTCCCCCTGCCACAGGACATTACTCCACCTCCCTCGTGTATTAATAGAGGGACAGGGGATGAGGAGCTTCAGCCAGGTGGCCTTTCCCCAGGCTCACCTCCTGATTAAGGGTTAGGAGCCGGTGGTGACCCGGATGGTTTCCAGCTTCCCCCTCTGCTGTTGGGGGGCTTCTCCACCACCGGCATGCCCATGCCAGACATGACCCTACCAGGGCCCCTCTGTGTTTAACGTCCCACAGGGTCCCCCGTTGGGGCCCGTGGAGCCTCCGTCAGGTCCTCCGTTGGCACCCTTGTCGGGGTATACTCAGTCAGGTTGCCCTCCATCAGGCCCTCTGTCGGGGTACCCCCTATCGAGCCCTCCGTCGGTATTTCCACCATCAGGTTATCCAACACCTCAGGCTTCAGCATATAACCCACCGGGTTACCACCCCCCCCCGTCAGGGTTTCATGCACTGAGGTACACACCAGCCTATTCTCCACCAGGATACCCATCAGCGCACTATCATGTGCCGAGTTTCCAGACACCTGGCTTTGCTGACTGTGCCCTGGCTTATCAGCCTCCTCCACCTCTGCAGCCTTAGACTCCAGCGGATTTTCGATCCATTCTGCAGTCTTGGTGGTCAGAGACCAAGGCAAAGCTTGTGTCAGAGCTGGGCAGTCGCCCAGGGAGCCCTGACATGTAGCTGGCGAGGCAGGTTCCGGCTCCTCTACCTCTGCTAATGCCGGTCCCTTCGAAGGATCTGATGTCTGCCCAGCCTCTGGATAGGCTGACACCAGGACCATGGGATTCGGCCCACCCTGATTCTGGGTCTTCGGACTCCGATCAAGATTCTGACTTACATGCTTCCTCTTCAGCAGGGTCAGGCTTCATAACCCCGCCCATAGAGGAGCCACTGCCTAAGGAATCCCCCAAATCGACCTCGTTAGATCCTTCTTCCAGAGATCTCCTTTGCAAGATCGTGGAGGTCTACAAGTGAAAGTCAGATGCCCAGGACCCCAAGAGGCAGCGCCTTGTGGTGCACCTGGACATAGAAATATAAACTTTGATGGCAGATAAGGACTGCTTGGCCCACCCAGTCTGCCCATTTCCCTACCTATTGGATAAGCTGCAGATCTCACTTCAAGGGTGAGGTCTTGCAGTGGGTAATACCATTAGGACTAAGGCCGCCAGGTGTTAGGACCCCACAGAAAAATTTTCTAGCTAGTAGTCTGTGGCGAGGGACTACGCCCGACGTCAGGCATGGTATAAAGGGGGCGGTCCCCTGGTGCCACCTCAGGTCTTTTCTGTCCGTTGACCCATGAACAGTGGATCTACAGACACCATAGTTGCAGTCGACCGCCTTTATTCTCATGCATCGCGCAGTATTTTTTTTATTGAAAACAACTGTTTCTTCTACACTCTTCTTCGTCACAGTTTAATGTCTTCATCTCAGCGGCGAAAATCGAAGTGTGCATGCGGGAAGCAGATCCCGGTGAAAGACTGCCATTCTGCCTGCCTGATCTGCCTAAGCCCAGACCACCGGCTGGATGATTGCTGGCACTGCATAAAATTCAGCAACAGGACCAGGATTCGCCGCGCCAACATTTTAAAGGCCCACCTTCTTGAGCAGCAAGTAGCCACCATGCAGAAGGCCCCATTGGGACACAGTTCGTCCTCCTCCACCAGGGAGTCTCTTCCCCCACCCAAAGGAAATGCGCGCCCTGGACAAAAAATACTTACACTTCAGATTCCAAGGAGGACACTACCAGTTCAGGGCGCTACCGTTCGGCCTGTCCTCGGCACCAAGGGTTTTTACCAAGTGCCTAGCAGTGGTAGCAGCAGCCCTCAGGAGAAGGGGTCACTTCGTATACCCCTACCTGGATGATTGGCTTCTTACTGCACCAACAGAAGTCCAATTGAACAGGACCTTGGAGGAGACGTTCAGCCTATTCCAGACTCTGGGCATCACCCTAAACCTGCCCAAGTCACAACAATGGCCAGCTCAAAGGCTGCAATACATTGGAGCAGTCCAGTACACAGTCCAGGGGAGAGCTTTTCTGCCCACAGGCAGAGCAGCAAGGCTGAGAGAAGTCGCTTACAGGGTACAAGACTCTGACTTGGTTCCAGCAAGAGTGGTTCTGCAACTGTTGGGTCACATGGCAGCAGCTATTGTCAGTTCCACTCTCACAGCTGAACATGAGGATCCTGCAATGGCATCTCAAAGTTCATTGGGATCAGGGTATGGATGAGCTGGAAGAGCCCATTCGGATCTCCAACGCAGTCCGACAGTCCATGACCTGGTGGCTCGCCCCTGCCCATCTAAGTGTAGGGGTTCCCTTTCAGCGACTCGGTCCACTGCAGACCCTCACCACCGATGCATCAGGACTGGGATGGGGAGCACATCTTGCTTCGCATCAGACAGGGGGCTCATGGAACTCAGCAGAATGAGCTCTTCACATAAACATTTTGGAGATGACAGCCATTCTGTACGCCCTTCAAGCTTTCCAAGGAGTGCTGTTTCCCAGACCCTTACTGGTCCAGTCTGACAACACCCCGGTAGTCTTCCATCTCAACAAGCAAGGGAGTACACATTCATATCCCCTGTGTAGAGTCAATGAGAGTTTGTTCCTGGGCAATGGATCACCAGCAGGACATCATGGCAGTCCATGTTTCAGGCATCCACAACGTCCTCGCAGACGGCTTAACTCATTGTCTCCTAGCAGACGCCTGTATTCGTCAGTAAAATACACTGGTGTGTCCTGAGGACATCTGCAGAAGTCGGCTACTGACTCCCAGTGTGCCCTTGCAACGTCTGGAGAAGTCACTTATATATTTTAATATATAGTGTAACAGAATATAATATATATTTGACTGCATAGCACCATTGGAAAGGTAATTTTATGCTGAACAACTTTGTCACTGATATTTTGTGCATATCATGTTTACTTTAGGAGTTATTTGCATTTGTTTATGGTATGGTGTCTATGGCTTATGTTGCCTGTTTTAGTGAAAAATATTTTTTTTTTGCTATTTCAACCGGCTTAAAAAAAAATTACATATTATTTGCATACCACCGTTGGGAACGTAATTTTGTGATGAACAACTTTGCCACTGATATTTTGTGTATATCATGTATACTTTAGGAGTTATTCACATTTGTTTATGGTATGGTGTGTATGGCTGACATGTTTTCCATCGAGATTCACCTAGGCAGCTTGAATAAAATTCACTTTTTTGGCACTTCAGCAGGTATAAAATAAAAACCGTATTGATTACAACTGGTTGCATAGCACCATTGGAAAGGCATTTTTGTGCTCATCAACTTTCATGCTGATACTTTGTGTGTATCATGTATACTTTTGGAGTTATACACATTTGTTTATGATATGGTGTGTGTGGTTGAGATTCATCCCTCAAATCTCACCAAAGCACCTTGATTAAAATGGGAAAAAATTATGTTTTATAGTAGAAACATATCTTTTTTTAACAAACATAATATTAAAACACCATCTAATGTCTGTATGCTTAATTTGGTGTTGATATTTTACATATTTTCCAACAAAAAATTACTTATGTTGCCCTTTTTCAGTGAAAAAAATATTTAGTTTGCTCTTTCAACTGGCATAGAAGAAAAAACAAAATTACTTATTACATGCATGCCACCATTGGAAAGGCAATTTTGTGCTGAATAACTCTGCCACTCATACTTTGTGTCTCGCATGTACAGTTATTGAGCTATTAGCATTTGTTTGCAACATGCTGTCTATGGCTTGATTTTGCTTAGAAAGGCCCAGGATTCACTGTTAAAAGTATACAGGAGATTCAGGAGGCAAGTGGTGTAATCTCAGAGTGAGCCTGTGGAGGCAATGAGTTAAGTCGCTCTCGATCTTCAGAACCACGAGTGGGAACTACAGCAAGAAGTCGTAGATGACCTCTTCGAAAGGTGGGGTCAGCCAGAACTGGACCTCTTTGTGTCCCCACACAATGCCAAACTGCCCAGTTTCTGCTCACTAGATCCAGAGCCTGGTGTTTTCTGGAGAGGCGCATTGTCCCTTTCTTGGATAGGGAGGTCTCTGTATGGTTTCCCTCCATTCCCTCCTCTTCAGAGGGTCCTGCTGAAGTTGCAGGCAGAAGAGGCCAGGATGATACTGCTAGCGCCATTCTGGCCTCAACAGATTTGGTTCCTACTGTTGCAACAGCTGGCATCGGAACCGCCAGTTCCGTTGCCCCTCTCCACTCACTTGCTTTCCCAAGAGCAAGGGATTTTAGTCCATCTAAACCTCCAGTCCTTGCAACTGGATGCTTGGCTCCTGTGGACTTAGCAGGGGATAGGTTTGGAGTATCCCTTAGAGTGGCAGAGGTGCTCGTGGCAGTGAGAAAATCCCTACTAGGGCGACATACACCATGAAATGGAAGCATTTCTGCTTACGAGCAATTCCCCATTCTCTGGATCCCCTGAGTTGTCCGGTGGAATCTGTGCTGGAGTATCTTCTCCACCTATCAGACCTAGATCTCAGTTACTCGTCCATTAAGGTGCATCTCCGTGCTCTGTCGGCATACCATGCACCGATAGATGGGAAGACTCTGGCACAGCTGGACATCTGCAAGATCTTCCTGAGAGACATCTTGCATATAAAATTCCCCAGGAGAGACCCGGTACCGTCCTGGGATCTCCTGTTTGTTTTGGAAAAGCCCACCTTGCCAACTTTTGAACCAGCTGCTAGCAGTGAGCTCCGCCTTCTGCCTTGGAAGGCGCTATTTTTTGTTGCCATTACTTCAGCCCGGAGGATTTCCGAGCTGCAGGCTGTGATGTGTAAAGAGCCTTATCTTGTTTTTCACAGGGACAGAGTAGTCCTGCGTACAAACCCAAAGTTTTTACCAAAGGTAGTGTCTCTGAGTTCACATTGAACCAGGACATCCAACTACCAGTTTATTACACAGAGTACTCGAACAATGGGGAGGCATTGTTACGTACTCTGGATGTTCACAGCATTTTGTGTTACTATCTGGCTAGGACCAGTTCCGCCTGACGGGCAGACCAGTTGTTTGTCTCCTTTGCCCACAGGAAACTTGGAGCAGCAGTCACAAAACAACCCTAAGTGGCTCATGCACTGCATCACTTTTTGTTACCATCACCACAACAAACACCTAACAGGACCGGTGAGGGATCACTCCACCATAGGGGTGGCAATATCTTTTGCTTCCCCTCGAAATGCATCTTCAGTGGACCTCTGTTCGGCCACTATTTGGAGTTCAGTGAATACCTTTGTGAGGCTCTACAGTCTGGACATTGCTTCCAGAAGGAGAGCAGGTTTCGGCCTAGCAGTCCTTCAGGGACTTCTTTCCTAATCTCCCACCATTTTTTATTGTCCTCCACCCTTTCTATCTGGGTCTCTCCTTGGGCATTGCATGGGACTCAGTTCTAATGGTATTACCAGCTGCAAGAGCTCCCCCTCGAAGTGAGATGGCACAGTTAAGTAAGAACTTACCGTTACAGTAGATTTTCGAGAGGAACTCTTGCAGCAGGTGGCTTTCCCATCCACCTGCCCTTGGGGACACATATATCATCTTCTCTTTGAGGATGGGAGATCCTCCTCGGTTCTTCATCTCTATTTTCAGCCGGGTCTCCAGCGGGAGAACTGAGGTGGCGCTGGGGGATCGCCCTTATCTACGTCTGATGTCGGGCAGAGCCGGCGGTGATGATCCCCACCACAGGCGGATGGCTAGCAAATTTTCCGGTGGGCTAGCGCTTGGCAGCCTTAGTCCTAATGGTATTACCTGTTGCAGAGCTCCTCTCCGAAGATCTGCTGTTACGGTGAGATCTACCCTGTCAATCTTCACCATTCATTACTGGGTGTAAGCTGAGTGCACCATACAGGAAGTTTTTTGAGGGAGGGTTGTGCGGACGGCACCGCCCACAAGACCGACGCACTGTGTGGTGTCCGAGTGGTGGCCGTTGGGCTCCGTAGACTCCTCCTCCGTCCCAGTTCTGTTTCTCCTGTCATCGAGGCTGCACCTGCTGCGCGATTCAGAGAAATTGTTGCTGCACCATTAGACCTTTCGTTCTTTAACGCTATTCATTTGGCTCCTTCATCCAAGTTCTCCATCCCGACACCGTTAAAGCTGGTAAGACCATTTCAGTTTTATATTTCGATGGCTCTGGGATCTTTGCTGTTTTATAAAATAATTTTGCATCATGTCTGATTTGGGGGCCAAGCGTAAATCCAAGGCAGGCCGTGCCCCTATACGTCGGCAGTTTTCCGTCACTGATCGGCATGATGTTTGTCTTCGGTGCCTGGGACCCAACCATGATATGGACTACTGCGATGCCTGTTTTTCCATGGACCGCCGTGTGTTGGAAATCCACGCTTTTAAAATCGGCAGGGCTCCATCCACTTTTGGAGGACAACATCGCTCGCAGGCCTTCCAGGCCAGATCTCTTGACCCTTCCTCCGGGTCCCTCACGGGTCTATACAGCCTGGCGAGGAGGGAACCTCCTCCATTTCCAGACTTGCTGAGGGGCAGGTTTCTTCTTCAGCGCTGGAGGAACGGTTCGATTCCTCCCAGGGTTGCATCGTTGGCGCCGTCCCGGCAGTCACCTCCTCGGAGGTGCAGGCTCCCCCAATGTCGTGGCCTTTGGTTGTTGGGCCTGGCACTGGTGGATCCTCGATGATGCCTAGCGATGCTGTTTCGGGTTCTGGCACTGTCAGGGACTCTGGCGGTCTGTCCACGGAGCCGGGGACTTGGGCGGCCCCATTTCGGGTTCCGGCACCATTGGCGATGCCGTTGTAGTCCCGCCGTTGTCCGCGGGGCTGGGGACTCGAGTGACGCCGTTGGCGTCATCACGGCCTACGTTGGTGCTGTTCCTGGTGCCATCACAGGAGATGTTTCTGGGTTTGCCTCTCTGGAGGTCACTCTGCTCGACTGCTCTTCAAGGAGGATGACTCTGAGGTGGACCCGGACTGGCAGCCTGAGTCTTTGGATTCAGAACTCTTTCTAGGCCGGGGTGTCAGCAGCCCAGTGTTCCTCTTCACGAGTCCCAGGAGCAGGTTTGCCATGGGGGTCCCAAGGCTAGGGGTGGCCTGGGACCTTCTAGGGGCGATCGTTCCGGGATTTGAGGGAGGATGCCTTCTTTTGAGAGGACCCAGGCAGCTGCCATGACTGGGGCTGCTGAGGCTCCTTGGGAAGGGGCGGAGAGCCCTACTTCTGTGGCCTTCCTCTGGAGGCCTGTGGAGTGGGGAGCTCCTGCACTGGTGTCAAGGAAGAGGGCTCCTTCGGAGTCAGAGGGGTTGAGAGGTCGGGGTGAGGAGTGGCAACGCATTCCCACTGCCCTGCGGGGTGTGGGAAGGAGTCATAGCGCTGAACCCCGCCTTTCTCTCGAGGTCTCCAGAGCACCTTCTAGTGGCGATACTGAGGGTTGCCCTTTTGGACACATGCAACCTCAGTTGCGTCTCAGGGGAGATTCCCCTTCGGGACTCTTCCGGAATTTGCCTTCTCAAGTTACTTCCTCATAACCCGGTATGATCTCAGGGTCCCCAGTCTTGGTGGCTTCACTCCCTGGATCTCTGAACTCTGGCAGAGGCCAGGCATGTGCTCTTAGGTGCCCTTCACCCATCCCTCTGCAGCCACCTCCCTCTCTCCTGGGCCATGTGGGTCCTACGGGGACCTTAACTTGGGAGACTTTCAGAGCTACTGTGGCGACCTTCCCTTCATACGTCAGGGCCATGGACGAACAGGTCTTCCGCCTGTCTCTCCCCCCCCCCCGGCCGCAGGAGTCCTCTGAACATTCGAGCTCCACTTCCTCCTCATCTTCCTCTCCTGAGGAAGAGGAACTTTCTGTCCACCTATCCTCCGGCCTTTGATTTCACTGAATATCAGTGGTTCCTTCTCAGAGCTGGTTTCCCAGGTTACTATCTCCTTCATCCGCAGAGGCAATACCCATCGGCAGGCGTGTGCATTACTCCAGTGAATTCAGCTAGCCACCTCGTGGTGCCTTCCTGGCTGATCCCCTTCCAGGAGGCGTCTATCCGCACCTAACAGTCTCCAGCTGCCCCTTCTCTATCCCCAGCAGACTGCAGGAGATGGTATTGTGCTCCTCGTGAGTCTCTAGGTTCCCTACCTCAGCAGCCCTTGGGCTTGACGTCCCTAGATACTCCTTTCGGGCCTCGACGCATAGCACACGATAGACCCCCGGATCTGGATTCTACTGAATTTGATCGTTGGGGATGAAGAGTCTTCTCTTCGGCTCGTGTGTTGATGTGTATAGGTTCACATCAGGCACACTGTGCTGCCTACAACAGGCATCTATGGTCGATGCTAGTGCAGGTTTTGGCATCTATGCCTGATACAGAGCAGTCTAGACAATCCATTGCCCCCCCCTGCACAGGGTCTGGAGCTTGCAAGGCACCAAGCAAGGGCATCTTACGACACTAGCGTGGTGCCTTCCAGACTGGCAGGGACAGCGATCTGCATAAGGCAGACGGCATGGCTCCATCTGTCCAGACTCTCACCCATTGCCCAGCATAGGGTGATTTCCTCCGCTTTCCGGGGGACCCGCCTGTTTTCCGCCAGGTGAGGGAGGGGATTCTTCAGGGGTATTCTCCGTACCCCCCGGCCTCGGGGGACACCCACTCGCCCTCAGCAACCTTAGACTGTCCAAGTGTATTGGTCAGGGTCTCCACCTTCTACTTTCCACCAGTAGGAGGCTGAGGGAGCTGTCCCCTCAGGGCTGGATTTCAGGTCCCCTCTAGGGGGGGCTTAGTACTCACTCAGCAGTAATGAATGGTGAAGATTGACAAGGGAAGATGTGGAAATTACGTACCTACCGTAATTCTTGATCTTCTCTTGTATCTGCACCATTCATTATTGAATCCCACCCACCTTCCCCTCATGGGCCTCATTTCTTGGGCATCTCCCTCATCCTGCTCGCCCCCCCACTGGGGGGGGGGACTAAATCCTCTGGTTCCTCGGTACCTTCTCTTCTTCTCTAAAAACATGACGAAGGATTTGAGTAGGAGGAGAATGGGCGAAGCTTCACCTTTTCATTTGAGGGGACCCTTTCTGATTTCCTGGAGGGTGTTGCTTTTGGGGACATACCCTCGGTCCAGATTAGCTCAATCTCCAGACAACAGGGTTAGTCTCTGAGACAGTCCTCTAACCCTCAGTCTTCGGACTTAGCTGATGTCCCTGGATTTACCTAGTAATGCCAGACTGGGGCTAGTCAGTGCCTGTTGTAGCCCAGTTCGAAAATTAACATCTTGAACTGGTGGTCTGGTTCATTTGGCCCCTGCTTTCTCCAGGGAGTCAGAAGGAGCTCCCCCTCTGTCTCTGCCCATCTTGACAAAGAGGTTGCCCTCTCTTGGTGCTCCCTTCCCCCGCTTCCCAGCGCTAACTCATACCCGAGTGCTAGTGGGGTCTTTTTCCCTTGACCTAGTTGAGGGCTCTCCCTCTCCGTAACAGATTTTGCCTTTGCAGACTGTGAGCTCTCAGCCTGAGTGATGGGATAGTGGGAGGTATAGGGAAATCTGCCTCTCTCGTTTCAAGCTGTGTAGAAGGTCCGTTTGAACCATCCGAACCAGTTTTGTCTGAAGGGTTCCTAGCTTCCTTGCTTTAAGATCCGAGCTGATAAGCTTCAAGCCAGTTTCACTCAGGATTTGTGGCAGTATTTTTCCCTCCTCCCAATGTCCTCTCCTCTTTCTTCCCTTTTCTTCTTTCTTCCTTTCCCTTATCTGTTTCTCCCTCAGAGCCGCCCAAGGAAGGAGGCACTCCGGTCCCTTAGGGTAGGATTCTTCTCTTTCCTGTCCTGTTTTCGGCTTATTCCTTTTTCAGTTTTCCTTTCCTTTATCTATCCCTCGGCTCTTAATCCCTTTATATTTCGTCTCTCCGGCTTACAGAACTGGGATGGAGGAGTCTACGGAGCCTAACGGACGCCCCTTGCGCACTACACAGTGCTTCAGTTTCGTGGGTGGTGCCGTCGGCGCCGACTCCTCCCTCCAAAAAAAGGAAAAAAAAACTCCCGTGGTGGGTGGGTGTGCGCCTCCGGCTTAACACCAAGCAGTAATGAATGGTGAAGATGCAAGAGAAGATCAAGAATTACAGTAGGTACGTATATTCCATTTCTTACGTAACTACACTATCCTAGTTAACCAATAGTCTACTTTTTCCTGCCCCCCCACCAGAATTGCCTTATGTCTGTCCCATGCATTCTTGAATTCCCCCACTGTTTTTGACCCCACAACCTCCTCAGGAAGGCCGTTCCATGCGTCCACCACCCTCTCCATGAAAAAATACTTACTCATGTTGCCCTTGAGCCGTACCCACTCAGATTGTGCCCCCTTGTTCTTGCACATCTCTTTTTCTGAAAGATGCTACCCTCCTGGACTTTGTTGATTCCCTTAAGGTAGTTGAAAGTTTCTGTCTTGTCCCTCCTTTCCTCAAGGGTATACCTATTAAGCTCCTTTAGTCTCTCTTCGTATGGCTTCTGGTGCAGACCCTGTACCATTTTAGTTGCCGCCCTCTGGACTGCCTCCATCCTGTCTATGTCCTCGTGGAAATGGGGTCTCCAGAACTGCACACAGTACTCCAGATGGGGTCTCACCAACTGCCTCTACAGAGGGATAACCACTTCCTGTTTTCCACTGGTGATGCCTCTCCCTATACATCCCAGTATCTCCCCAGCCCTCTTTACTGCCTTCTCACATCTTCTAATATGACTACTCCCAGGTCCCTTTCCATTTTGTTATTAGTACCTCCTTCCTGCCCCCAAATTGTGTACTCTTTCCCTGGATGTTTGTTTTCCAGATGCATTACTTTGTACTACTTTGCATTGAATCTACGCTGCCATACTTTTGACCATTCCTCTGACCTTGCCAAGTCCCTTCTCATCCTTTCCACCCCCCCTTGTGTTTCAACCCTGTTGCAGACCTTTGTCTCATCTGCAAAGAGGCATACTTTTCCTTCCAGTCCCTCTGCAATGTCACTCATAAAGACATTAAAAAGGACCAGACCCAGTACAGAACCCTGCAGTACCCTCCCTTTCTTTGGAGTGCACTCCGTTTACTATCACCCTCTATGTCCTGTTGTCCAGGCAGTTTTTTATCCAGGCTACCACCCTGGGACCCACTACCAGGCTGGCTGATTTGTTAATTCATCTTTTTGTGTGGGACTGTGTCAAATACCTTGCTAAAGTCTAGGTAGGCCATGTCCACAGCCCCTCCCTGGTCTACTACTTTGGTCACACAAAGACATCTATTAGATCCATCTGACATGACCTTCCTGCTGTGAATCCATGCTGCTTTGGGTCTTGTGCCCCGCTGGCCTCTAGGTGGTCAACAGTTCTTTCTTTCAGAAGTGATTCCATCATTTTCCCTACCACTGAGGTCAGACTAACAGGTCTGTAGTTTCCTGCCTCTGCTTTGCTCCCACTTTTGTGAAGGGGAATCACATCCGCCCTCCTCCAGTCCTTAGGTACCACACCATCCTCCCATGATTTGTTAAAAAGGGTAGTCAGTGGTGTCACTAGTTCTCCCCTTAATTGTTTTAGAATTCTGAGCTGAATCCCATCAGGGCCCATTGCTTTGTCCACTTTCAGTTTTAGGAGTTCTTCCAGAACCTTTTCTTGTATGAATGGACTGATATCGACCCCCCTATCCAGAGTGATTCTATTGATTGGATTAAGTACCTCCCCCTCCTCTTCTTTTGTGAATACTGAGCAGAAGTATTAGTTCAGTATCCCTGCTTTTCCATTGTCACCCTCTGCCCACCCACCCTTCCCTTTATTATGCCTCACTATCCCTCCCTTGGTCTTTCTTCGCTCCCTAATGTACCTATAAAAGGTTTTATCCCTATTCTTAACTGCGTTGGCTATCTTTTCCTCAATTTGGGCCTTTGCTATTTTGACTGCCTTCCCTGCTTCCTCCTGTGTTTCCTTATACTTCCTGAATGCTATATTTTTCTCTCTAACCTTCCCCGCCACCTCTTTTGAGAACCATAGTGTTTTTTTTCCTTTGTTTTAATTTATTTGCTTCACACAAAGGCTTGTTGCCTCTGTGATGGCAGTTTTGATGTTTACTCATTGTTCCTCTACCCCACCTTCTTGCCCGTTTGCTAGTGCTTTTCTGAGACGCACCCCCATTTTGACAGTCAGCCCTCCTAAAGTCCAGTACCCTCACTTTTGTATGGCTTGACTCTATGGCTGTGTTTATCGTGAGCCACACTGTTTGATGGTCACTTTTTCCCAGATGGCTACCCACTTCTAAATTTGAGATCCTCTCTCTGTCCCAGTTTGAGAGTACCAGGTCTAAGATTGCTCCCTCACGAGTGGGCTCCAACACTAGCTGTCTGAGGCATGCCTCTCGTAGGGCATTGAGAATGACCCAGCTCTTGGATGTGCCTGCAGCAAAGGTTCTCCAGTTAATATCTGTCAAATTCAGATTCCCCCATCAACAAAATCTCCCCTTTTTCTGCCATCCTAAGGATGCGTTCTATCATTTCCTTGTCCATTTCTTCCCCCGGGGGTCTGTATACAACACCCGTGCAGATTGTGGTGCCATTTTTTGTCTCCATGGTGACCCACAGAGCCTCTTCTCCTCCCTGCTTACTCTTTAGTTCTGTTGCTTTGATCACTTCCCTTGCGTACAGAGCTACTCCTCCTCCTCTTCTTCTACCCTCCCTGTCCCTCCTGTAGACTGTGTAGTCTGGTATGTTGACATCCTACTCATGGCTCTCTGTGTACCATGTTTCTGTGACTGCTACGATATCCAGGTGTCCCTCTTCCATCAAGGCCACTAGTTTAGGGAGCTTTTTACCCAAACTACGGGCATTGGTACTCATTGCCCCCACATTTTTTGATGGCCTTACCCCTTTTAGCCCCATCCTTGTCCTCACTGCCTTTGTCTATTTCTCCGTTTACCCCTGCCCTTCTCCCTATCTACTTCTCTATCTTGGTGTTTACCTCACTAACTACCCTGTTTTTTTTTTTTGTTGGTTTTTTTTGGAGGGGGGGCTGGGATTTCCCTTCTCCTTTTCAGTGCCTCCCCCCTTGGCTACTTTAAATGCTTGCCAGTGAAGCATTTAAACCTATCAGCTAGGATCTTGGTTCCCCTCGTGGACAGATGCAGTCCATCGCACCAGTATAGGCCTGTATCCCTCCAGGTAGACCCCCAGTCCGCACTGAAGCCAAAACCCTGAGCTCTGCAACAGTTTTTCAACCATTAATTGAATCCCATGGTGCGGAGCACCCTGGCCTCACCCATGCCATAGACAGGCAGCACCTCCGAGAATGTTACCATGCATGCTACTTGTCTAAGGCCCCTCCCCAACTCCACAAACTCCTCCTGCACTGCTCTGATCCCATTCCCAGCCAGGTCATTTGTCCTTAGGTGGATAGTGACGTTCAGCTCCCTCTCCTGTGCAGCTGCTCCCACGATCCTGAGTATTCACTCCCTGTTCCTCCAAGCCATGGCGCCAGGCAGGCACCTTACCTCTCTCCCCTCCCTCCCTCCCTCCCCCAGTTCTACCCCTAACAAGTAAGGCCCCCACCAGGAGTTGTTTCCTTCCCCTGTGGAGTCCCGTGTCACCCTCCTGTGGGTCTCCTTTGTGGAGTTTCCCCAGCATCCTCCTTGGTCTCCACTGCTGGTGCTTTCTTAGAGGAAGCACGCTCTGCCAGAATGGTGTCTGAATTGTGGAGAGGTACAACTGGAGGAATGCACCTCTGTTCCTCCAGCCTCACCCTTCCTGAGCCCACTGTGGTTGAACCGCTCCTCTTTCTTGGCAACCTCTGAGGCAGCGGCATTGGCCCTTGTGGTTCCGTGCGTGGGAGAGGAGGTCCCCTGAACCCTGGTCAACTCAGCCTGGAGACAAGCAACCTCCTCCCTCAGCCCAGAAAGGTGCCTGCAGATGGGACAACATCGCATTCCTCCAGAACGTCTCTCGGAAGACTGCTGCTCCACAGCCACTGCACTTCACCACTGCCATCATGTCTTATTTGTTTCCCCTCGACTGTTCTGTATGCTTACTCTTTTCTCTCTCTGTTTACTTTTTTTTGTTTGTTTTTTCTCCATACTTTCCTACTGCCTCCGTGCCTTTACAGCTCCTGCCGCTCCTGTTCTGGGACAGGAAGTCCCTGTATTCCTCAGTAGTCTCCTCCTTACTTTCTCAGAGACAGACCTCCAGCAGCTAGGGGGTGAGGGAGAGCTATTCTTTTCCTTCTAGGATGGAGAGTCTGTTATGCGTCTGTGATCACTCTCTTCCTTCTCCCAAACAGGAAGTTGCTGTTATCAGTCAGATGTACTGTAGTGTCTATGAAAGTGGAACTGGCTAAGGGGGGAGGCGAGGGAGGGTTTTATAGTCCCAGTAAAAGAGTTCTAGCAGCTGCCACCTTCCACGTGCTGCTCTCTGCCAAAAGCTCAACATGCAGGACTTGCAGGCATGAGGCCCTGGTCCTTACCCCACCCTGGCTGCAGCTACATGAGGATCTGGCATCAACCATTTGGATGATGCCCTCCTCTATCCCAGCAGTAGCCAAGAAAGCGGACCGCACCTATCACACTTCAGAAGGGAAGGTCCACCTCAGTATTCGCCCAATGGCCGAGCCGGTCATTATTGCGACTGCTCATGACCGGTCCTCTAAGCCAAGACACATGAGCACCTCTCCTCCAGATAAAGAGTGTAGGCAGCTAGACCAGTTTAGAAGAAGTTTTACTCCTCCTCCATACTGGCCATGAGGACTCTAAATTATGTAGGTCACATGCTGGTCTACCAAAAGTCCTTGTTTGCCCAGTTGGAGCTGGCCATTGAAGCCCTCCTGGACTCGGAGTCCAAATCCATTTAGGTGGATTCGATCCTGTCTGCTAAAGCGGCCCGCAGACATTCCCGAAGAGCTACCTATGATGCTGTCAAATCGTCTGCATGGGGAGCCACCACGGCAGTCAGCCTTTGACGCTTCTCATGGCTGAGAGTGTCAGGTTTGGCCCAGGATGTGCAGACTGCCATTCAGGACACCCTGTTCAGGGGGTTCGTCCTTTTTGGGGGTGATGCGCAGGATATTATTACCACCCTGCAGGACAAGGGCCAGGCCCTTCTGTCGGTATTGACCATGTGCCATCCAAAATTTCAGGCGAAGAAGCCTTTTCACCACCAAAGGAAAAGGCAGCCGTAACAACAGCAGATAGCCTGACGTCAGACCAGACGTCGGCACAGTTGGCCCCTGGCTAAGTCCCAGAGAGCTTCGAGTGCAGCTCTCTCCAACCCCTCCTCCCTCGCATGACTCACTATCCACCCTCTCCCCTTAGGATCTTTCAGGGGAGCAGATGGTCGGAAGATTTGCTTGTCATCTGCCAGGGTGGCGGGCAGTGACAACTGACCCTTTAGTTCTTTAGCTCATAGAGCAGGACCACACTCTGGGGTTTTTAGGAAAACCTCCAGACGGGCCTACGGCCCAGTCACACTACCCGAGGGCGCACATTCCTCTTCTCTGAGAGGAGATACAGGCTCTATTAAAAAAGGAAGCAATAGAACCTGTCCCTGTGAACCAGGAAGGAAGGGAGTATTACTCCCACTTCTTCATGGTTCCCCAAAAGACGGGAGATTTGCTTCCCATTCTGGACCTCAGTGTTCTCAACCAGTACATAGAGTACAAAAGATTTTGGATGCAGATCCTCCCGGGTCTGTTTCCCCTCCTGCACAAAGGTTAGTGGCTCTGTGCTCTGGATATGCAGGATCCCTGCCTACACATTCCTTTATTCCAGGCCCATCGTCACTACCTTCGTTTCTTCTTTCAAATGGAACATTACTAATTCAAGGCTCTACCCTTTGGCCTTTCCTTGGCACCTCAGGTTTTCATGAAGTGCCTGGCGATAGTAGCGGTGGTCCTGAGACGTCAGGACCACTGTGTGTTTCCTTACCTCAACGACTGGCTTCTGTCAGCCCTGTCGACTGAACAGTTGGAACTATCTCTCTCTGTGCAACCGTGAACCTTTTCCATCAAGTGGGGTTCACTGTAAATTTTCTGAAGTCCCAACTTGTTCCTTACCAGCACCTGCAGTTCATTGGGGTGGTGTTGGACACAGTTCAGGGTATGGCTTTCCTCCCTCTGGACAGAGCGTAAACCTTGCAAAGTCAGGCCCGTATGGTGGCCTCCAGCAAGAAGGTCTCGGCCAGGTCTGTTCTTCGGCTATTGGACTTGATGTCATTGGCCATCACCACAGTGCCTTTAGCCAAACTCCACATGTGTATTTTGCAGTGGATGCTTAGGGCACAGTGGGACCAGAGGTCGGACGACCTGGACCAGATGGTTATGGTCTCTGATTCCATGTAGAGGGATCTCTTGTGGTGGCAGGATCTTTCCAATGTCACCAAGGGGGTGCTTTTTCAGTGCCTTCCTCCCACCTGGACTCTGACTACAGATGCATCAGGGATGGGTTGGGGCGCACATTTGGGAGACCACAAAACCCAAGGCAGGTGGTTCCAAGTGAAGCTTTCTCTACACATCAGTGTATTAGAGATGAGAGCAGTGTTGTACACTCTTCAGGCTTTTCAGCACCTGCTTCTCCAGGGTACCCTGTTAGTCCAGTCGGACAACATGTGCATAGTCTGCTATCTCAACAAGCAAGGAGGCACCAGCTCGTATCCCCTATGCAGGGAGGTGATGCAGGTGCGGAATTGGGCTGTGTTGCATCGAATTCACCTCACAGCTGGTCACATCCTGGGCATGCAAAATGTCCTAGCGGACAGTCTCAGCCACACCAGAGTAAGGGCCCATGAGTGGGAGCTCAAGCAAAAGGTGGTCAACCACATCTTTGACCTCTGGGGTCAGCCAGAACTGGATCTGTTCACCTTACCATAAAATGCAAAACTACCCAAGTTTTGTTCGCATGCTCCAGGGCATGGTGTTTTCTGGCGAGATGCACTATCTCTTTGCTGGACAGGGAGATTCTTTTACGCCTTCCTTCCCTTTCCGGTTCTGCAGAAGGTGCTGCTCAAGTTACGAGTGGAGAGGGCCCACATGGTTCTGATTGCCCCTTTTTGGCCTCGCTAAGTTTGGTTTCCACTCCGTCAGCAGTTAGCAGTGGAACCTCAGATTCCCCTGCCTATCTTCAACGGCCTCCTGTCCCAGGAGGAGGGCACGCTGGTCCATCCAAGGCTGAAATCCCTTCACCTTCACGCATGGCACCTTAGGACATAGCTGCTTCATGCTTTGGGGTATCCTCCAGGGTGGCGCAAGTCCTTGTTGAGGTCAGAAGGCCATCTACAAGGCTCTTTTACGCCATGAAGTGGAAGCGTTTTTCCATTTTGGTCACTGCGAATGGGTTGGACCAGTTCTCATTCCCTGTTCCGTCGTTCATGGAGTACCTCCTGTACCTATATGATTTGGGCCTGGGGTATTCTTCTCTGAAGGTCCATTTGTCGACCATCACTGCCTACCATTCCCTAGTGGATGGCAGGACAGTAGCCCAGTTGGAAGTTTCGAAAACTTTCTTGAAGGGGATTCTGCATCTTAAGCCACCGGTGCGCAGTCCAGTGCCACCGTGGGATCTAAATTTTGTCTTGAAAAGTTGACCCTGCCTCCTTTTGAACTGGCTGGTTCCTGTGACATGCGCTATTTGTCTTGGAAAGCGCTTTTCTTAGTGACAGTCACTTCAGCTCGAAGGATTTTTGAGCTTCAGGCCCTGATTTGTAAGGAGCCTTATTTGATTTTTCATAGAAACCGGGTGGCTCTTCATAACAACCCTAAGTTCTTACCCAAGTTGGTGTCTTGAGTTTACGTTGAACAAGTCGATTCATCTACCAGTCTATTACCCCGAGCATTCCATTCGGGGTGGGAGGGGGGAGCGATTCTTCATACCTGAGATGTTCATAGAATCTTGCGTTATTGCACTAACAGGACAAAGACCGTCCAAAAGATGGATCAGCTTTCATTTCTTTTGTACCTGAGAGAGGGTGCAGCAGTTTTCAATCAGTGTTCTATCTAAATGGCTGGCAAATTGCATTACTTTCTGTTACTAGAAGCATGGTAAGACCCTCCTGGGGGAGGTTAAGGGGCATTCCACCAGGAGTATAGCTAACTTTACTGCTTGTTTCAGGAATGTGTCAGCCGCTGACATCTGCAACACTGCCACCTGGAGTTCGGTCCACACTTTCACAAAGCATTAAAGTCTGGAAATTGCTTCTAGGTGCAGGGCAGTATTTGGCCTAGCAGTGCTTCAGGGCCTCTTGTCTTGATTCCTGAGCCTTTAGTGGACCTTTTTTCCTGCCTCCCGTATTTGTTTCTTCTGATTCACAGTGCTTGGGACTCAGTCCTCAAGGTGATTACCTACTGTAAGAGCACTCTCGAAGTAAGATAGTACAGTTACGTAAGAACTTATCGTAACAGTAAATCTTCGAGAGAGGCTTTTGCAGTAGGTAACCTTCCCCCCACCTCCATCCCCCCAATTTTTATTTGGTTTTATTGCTCTTTCTTTATGAGCTCATTCTGGGCTCTAGGAGCATCTGTTTCCTTTTCTCCTGTTGCTCCTTCTATGAGGTCTCTGGCAGGAGAACTGGAAGGCGGGCGTGGGGACCGCCCACCATATAGGGTCACGCTGACGTCCATCACGTGACATTGGGTGGGCGGTCCCCCATCAGATACTGCAGGCTAAAGCTTTCTGTGTGGTTCTGATGCCAGAGGGCACAGTACTGAAGGTGATTACCTACTGCAAGAGCCTCTCTCGAAGATCTGCTGATCTTACTTTGAGATACAGCTCTTGCAGAAGGTTACACCATTAGAACTGAAGCCATCAGGCAGCAGGACCCCACAGAAATATTCTAGCTAGCTACATCCAGCGGGAGACTGCCCCCGAAGTTCCCTGCACCATAAAAGGGGCGGTCCCCCAGCGTGCCTCAGTTCTTGTCCAGCCGTTGACTCGCAAGCATCGGCTCCACGAATGCCTTCAGCTAACGAATGCCGCCATCACTTGAGTATCAGTTTAATTTCTTTATTTTATTTTTTTCTCAAAAAGTTTGATTAGTATTTTGTTCTGTATGTTGTCTTCCCTGATGTCCTCCAGCGACCGAGTATCCAGGTGTGCTTGTGGTAAACAAATCCCCTTCAAGGACAAGCACACGGCCTGTGTCCGGTGCTTGGGCCTGGAGCCTGATACTAAGGCCTGCCAAATTTGCTTAAACTTTAACAGCTGCACGAGGATCCGCCGCCAAAAAGTTTTGGAGACTTTTCTTTCAGAAAAGAAAATTGCAGCAATGCAGAAAAGTTCCTCCTCAAGGGAAGGATCCTCCCATAAGTCGGGGAAACACAAAGAAAAAAGCAGGGAAAGAGAGAAGAAGCGCTCCCCATCCATAAGGACATCTGACTTCAGGGGGAGTTCGGACTTGACAAACCGCTCCTACAGATCTCCATCTTGTACACAGACCCAACAGCCACTGGCCAAGGTCCAGACATCAGGTGGCTCAGGTTCCGCATCCACCCTCCAGCCATTGAAGGTCCGGCCTCAGGGGCACACTTCCAGCCGGCATTCAGGCTCCACGGGGCGATCTGGATCCATAGATCTCCCAGTCAAGGCACACTCCAAGTCAGCTTCAGTAGTGGACTCTGACTCCCTGGACCGGGGCCGGGACACTGGCCACTCTTGGTCGGCCTCCCAACCCCCCAGACCTGTCTCAGGGGCATCCACCAAGCAGACTACAGAGCTTACGTGCATTAAGTGGGCATCAGACCTGAAGTGGACATCAGACCCTAGGAAGATGTTGGACCTGACATCTGCCAAACGATCTAAGAACCAACGTCAACCGAGGTCCGATCACAAAGACGGGACAACGTGTCATCCATACTGGACATCGACCCAGCCCGTTGCACAGATGAGGAGGGCTCTGACCATTGGAGGTGGTCACATTAGCGACGAGCAAATATCGGGAGGTAGGGAGAATTTAAGCATCCCGAATTTAAGCATCCCGGACGAACCATCATCGCCCAAAAACACGATGATGAGTGCGCCAGACCACAGACCCCCAGAGAAGGGGAACGGTCAGTTGCCTCCTCCACAGCCAGACCAGCCGTCAGGGCAGATGCCAGACCAGACCTCAGGTCTTAAAATTTCAGAAGTAAAAGAGCTATTCTTATACTGGTGGGAGACCATTAAGAAAGATGTGGTTCCCAGCAAGACACTTCCAGAGGATCAAACCCCATCCAGGGTCCCTCCACAAGACAAAAGCCCATCAGGACCACCCCCTGGAGACGAAAGCCCATAACCTAGGGAGCGCTCTAGAGATAAAGTGTCTGAGGTCACCATCTCAGACCCGTTCCAGCTCACCAAGTATACCAAGACCAAAGAGGCACCATAGAAGGTCAGATTCCTCATCCTTCCTCTTCTCACATCTCCTGCAGACCAGGCTCTCCCTTCAGCATCCCTTCACCTGATCCCTGGGATTTGCCCAGGTCCCTCCCAGATCCAACATTCATGGATATAATGCAGCATATCCAGGATAATATGGGGTGGGACACGGAAGATTTGGATCCAGAGAGACGCCACCTCGCCAAATACTTAAGGCAGAAGGACCCCAAACCTGTGGTGGTCCTGCCTCTAGTTGACACTTTCCAGAACGAAACCAAGGCTGCCTGGAAACATCCATTCACGTCCTCTGCAGTCCTCAAAAAGGTGGACCGCCTGTATAGGGCCCCCTTAGAGGACCCCTACCTAGGAGAGCAACTGAGGGAAGATATGGTAGTAATCACTACCTCGCATGACAGGTCACAGAGACCCCAGCACTTAAGCACTCAGCCACCAGATAGAGAGTCAAAGCAGCTCGACTCTATGGGAAGGAAGATATATGCTTCTTCAACATGTTCTATGCGCTTTCTCAAATTCTTGACCCACATGGTCCGATTTCAAAATGTCCTATGGGAGCAGGACCTGGACCTTGTCAGAAACCTCCTGGATGGTGACCAGAAAGAAGAGATGACCAAACTCCTTCAAACGGGCTCTGATGTGGGCACACTGGTGCTGAGAGTGGCCTACGTCCCTGCAGATACGGCCGCAAAGGGGTGTAGCATCAGGAGTATGTCTCAGACAGCACTCTTGGTTGAGGATCTCAGGCTTCACTCCGGATGTTCAAAGGGGCCTCCCCAACGTCCCCTTCAAGGGCTCGGTTCTTTCCGGGGAAGAGTCTGAAAAGATAATCATGAAACTGCAAGACCCTGGAAAAGCAGTACGCACTGTACAAGCCATGTACAGGCCAAAGACAAAGCCATTTTGGAGGCAGCAGAACCGGTTTTGGGGGAAAACAAGGGCAGCAGCCACGATTTGGACAGCAGCAAAGAGGAGGTTTAAACCATAAGGGCCCCTCTAGAGCAGCGGGAGGCACAGGTGCGAGAAACAGTAAAGCTCCTCAGGCAACTCTCCCCTCCCCTTCACTGCTGAACCCTCCTCTCCCTCCAGCCCAAGGGGATGAGGTGACCGGGGGGGTGCTTCTCCAAACACCTGCCACGATGGCAACAGATTACCTCTGACCAATGGGTTCTTCAGCTCATTCAGAGAGGACACTCTATAGAATTCACCAGCCAACCACCGTCCAGACCACTCCTGCTCTTTTGGTACTCAACTCAGCATGCCATGCTGATCCGTGAAGAGATGCAGGCTCTTCTAATAAAGGAGACGATAGAGCCAGTTCCATGGATCCAGAGAGAGAAAGGGTACTATTCCCATTTCTTCTTAGTACCCAGAAAGACCGGGGACTTGCGCCCAATACTGGATCTCAGCGATCTGAACACATTCATGACCTACAAATGCTTCAGAATTGTCACCCTACCAGCTCTGATCCCGATGTTACGCCAGGGGGCATGGCTAACATCACTGGATATACAAGACACACATCTTCATATCCCGATCGTAAAACACTATGGAAGATTCCTGCGATTTGAGTTCCAGGGTCGGAACTTCCAGTTCAAGGCTCTACCCATCGGGCTATCAGCTCTGAGGGTTTTCACCAAGTGCTTGACAGTAGTAGCTGCGGCACTCAGGAGAAGAGGCCACTATGTCTTTCTATATCTGAACGATTGGCTCCTAACTGCACAGTCCAAGAAGGACCTAAATCAGGCACTCCAGGACACCTTTTCCATGTTCGAGAGCCTAGGTGTCACGATAAACCTCCCAAAGTCGACCCTCATCCCTTGCCAAAGGCTACAATTCATAGGAGCGGTGCTGGATACCGCAACAGAGAGAGCCTTCTTGCCAGAAGACAGGGCAGTTCGCCTAAGAAACGTTGCCAATCATGCCTTGAAGCAGAAACGGGTCCCAGCATGAGCCATTCCGCGACTTTTAGGCCACATGGCAGCGGCTGTAGCCACAGTGCCGCTGGCAAGTCTACACATGCGAGCCATTCAGTGTACACTCAGAGTCCAAGATGACCTCGACAGAATAGTTTCTGTCCCAAACTCTATTCACCAAGTACTGCAATGGTGGCTAGAGCAGGAACACCTTGCAATGGGGGTTCCCTTCCAGTCACCCACTCCAGCAAGAATACTGAGCACCGGCGCGCCGGCATCAGGATGGGGAGCACACCTGGGCAACAAAAGGACTCAGGTACCGTGGTCGGGAGCAGAGGATTCCCATCACATGAACATCGTAGAGATGAGGGTGGTTCTTTATGCCCTTTAAGCATTACGGTCAGTGCTCACGCCAGGACATCTACTCATCCAAATAGACAGTAGTTTTTTACATCAACATAGGAGGCACACGTTCATACCAGCTCTACTGAGAGGCGATGAGAGTATGGTACTGGGCAATAGAAAATCGCATCACACTGTCTGCAGTTTACATCCCAGGGCTGCAGAACACACCAGCGGATCTTCTCAGCAGATCCAGTGCTCATGAATGGAAACTCCTGCAACAAGTGGCAGAAACCCCGTTCGAAAAATGAGGATCACCAGAACTAGATCTGTTTGCCTGCCCATCCAACACAAAACTGCCCAGTTTCTGCTCGCTAGATCCAGGGCCTGGTGTTTTCTGGCAAGACGTGTTATCTCTCTCCTGGATAGGCACATTCCTTCATGCCTTCCCTCCCTTCTCACGTATCCACAGTGTCCTGCTTAAACTACAGGATGAAGGAGCGGACATGATTCTGGTGGGCCCATATTGGCCTAGACCATTAGATCCTAGACTTTGTCATTGTGAGCCTCCCCCAAGCCATGGAAAAGATCTTGAGCCTCCCCCAAATACTGAAATAATGTTGGGCCTCCCCATAGTAAAATAGAATACTTTCCACAGTACACCAGAAATAAAGCACTCTTCCTTTGAGTAGCTGGATCTCATTTTATTGAGCTTATTAAGAACCCCGCTTGTAACCCCCCCATGCCAGCCTACTTGCTCCCCTGTTTTGACTCTTGAACCATTGTTACCCCTTGTTGCAGTACCATTATGAGTAAGACTGCTTTCTCTGTTTCACTCTATGTGGAATAACCTTCCTACCTACCTTCCTCTTCCTGTTGCCCTCTTACCCTGCTCTTAAGCAACTTCTCAGGTATCCTTTTGCTCCTTCTTGCTCTTGCTCCTAGTACCACTCTGCTTAACCCTTGTAGTTAGGCTGTTCTGCCGCCAATCTTATAGTTCAGTTGTTACCTCTCATTAATTGTTCATTGTTC
The DNA here is from genome assembly GCA_016271365.2 of Neoceratodus forsteri. Taxonomy (NCBI): domain Eukaryota; kingdom Metazoa; phylum Chordata; order Ceratodontiformes; family Ceratodontidae; genus Neoceratodus; species Neoceratodus forsteri. The sequence goes on from CM028132.1 coordinate 744,982,235, forward strand.
ATATTTGTTTGCTGTATTGCTTATTTTGTATTGCTCAACTGTTCTGCAGTTACTTTTTGAACTGTGTGCACTCCCTACCCTTCCCCAGGTAAACCTGAAATGAGTCTTGACTCAGTCTGCCTTTCCTGGCCACTGATTTGTAAATAAATACATACATTCTCCTACTATTATCCTCTTTCAGTTTGCCTCATCCCTTCATACAAAATATTTAAAACTCAAAATGTATGTACAGTACTTTTCAGACTTGCTTGAACCTCCCCTGGCACATGCTGGGGCCTCCCCAGGGAGGTTAGCCTCACCATTAGAGAAACCCTGGCCTAGACAGATATGGTTCCCCTTACTCCAACAACTAGCGAGCGAGCCTCCCCTTCCTCTTCTTCTCAGCTCGCACTTACTGTCACAAGACAACAGATCTCTGGTTCACTCGAACTTACAATCATTGCACCTGCACGCCTGGCTCGTGAAGACTTGACTATCTCTTGCCATGGAGTCTGACAGAGTGGCCAATGTCCAAGTAGCTGCAAGGAAGCCTTTTACTAGGGCCACATACGCCACTAAATGGTGCAGGTTCTGCCTTTGGTCCTTAGCTCGTAACCTGGACCCTCTAAATTGCCCGGTGACATCGGTACTAGAGTACCTCCTTTCCTTGTCAGATGCAGGGTTAATTTATTCCTCAATAAAGGTGCATCTCTCTGCACTCTCTGCATACCATATACCTGTTGGGGATAAATCCTTGGCCCAACTAGACCTGTCCTGTACTTTCTTGCGTGGCATTCTTCACTTGAAACCTCCCATTAAGGACCCAGTTTCTCCCTGGGACCTGCTATTCATTTTAGAGCAGCTCACACTACCACCCTTTGAACCTGCTGCGGATTGCGAGCTACGCCTCCTCTCTTGGAAAGTGTTATTTTTGGTTGGAGTTACCTCTGCAAGAAGAATTTCTAAACTCTAGGCACTTATGTGCAAGGAGCCATATTTGATTTTTCATAAGGACAGTGTGTCCTTAAGGATAAACCCTAGGTTTCTTCCCAAGGTAGTATCAGAACTCACTGTCAACCAGGACGTTGACTTTCCAGTTTATTTCCCAGAGTATTCCAGTAAGGGAGAGGCTCACCTTGGATGTGCACAGGATACTCCGTTACTATCTGACTAAAACAAGGAACACCAAAATTCAGATCAGCTGTTCATTTCTTTTGCCCAAAGAACGTTAGGGGTACCAGTTTTGAAACGGTCTCTCTCGAAATGGCTGGTAAATTGTATTGTCTTCTGTTACCAGGACCACAACAAACCCTTACCTGGACCAGTAAAGGGTCACTCTACCAGGGGAATGGCAACATCCTTTGCTTCCCTAAAGAATGTATCATCTTCCTCTATCTGTGCAGCAGCTACTTGGAGTACTGTGCACACTTTCATCAGACATTACAGTCTGGACATAGCCTCCAGGCGCAGAGCGGGCTTTGGCCTTGCCGTCCTGCAGGGGCTCCTTTCTTGAGGAGTGCTCTCTCTCTCCCTTCTCCTGTCCTCCTCCCGTTTTCTAGAGGCTAACGCTCACTGCTTTGAACTCAGTCCTAATGGTGTAACCTGCTGCAAGAGCTGTATCTTGAAGTAAGATAGTACAGTTGCATAAGAACTTACTGTAACAGTAAATCTTCGAGAACAGCTCTTGCAGCAGGTACTTTCCCACCCACCTTCCTCTCAGGAGGTCAGACGCATTGCTTATTAAATATAGAATTTCTTGGTCTTCCTTTGGAAGTGGATCCTTGGTCTCCCATCAGAATCGCAACGCTTTGCCAGAGTCTCCGGCAGGAGAACTGAGGGACGACGGGGGACTGCCCCTTTTATGATGCAGGGAACGGCGGGGTTGAGGTCGGGGCGGTCCCCCGCTGGATGTAGCTAGCTAGAATTTTTCCGTGAGGCCCTGTTGTCTGATGGCTTCAGTCCTAATGGTGTAACCTGCTGCAAGAGCTGTTCTCGAAGATCATCTGTTATGGTAAGTTCTTGCGTAACTGTACTTTACAGTAAGTTCTTATGTAATTGCACTTTGTACTGCTTCTGTAATTCAAATTTGTCTTAATTTTAGTGATTTTTTTTTCCTGCTTAATACAGAATTTCTGTAGCGCTCCACATTGTCAGTGGGTATTCATAACAACTGGGTATTGTGCACCCCTACCAGGGGAATGGCATAGCCCAAGCTTTTAGAATGTTGGGCACATGAGGATTCCAAGCAGCAGCAGCAACTCCCCCAGTTCAGCTGTGCCATTGAAAAGGGACAGAGCTACCTTTATCATCTTCAAGAGTGTTTAAGATTTCTGTTGGGGCTGCAGTTCTGCATAGCAGGTTGGGGCTGCCTGGCTCCAGGGAGCACCCATAAAATTAAAATTGTGCCTGTTAAACTGCAGCTTTCAAATTGACTAACCTGATTTACCCATTTCTATTCGTGGATTGGGAGCCACTTCTGCCATGCTAGGGTGTTCTGATGGTCTCCGTTTAAAACAAACAGAAAAAAAAGGTGCCACAGGTAGATGCATTCTGTTTTATTTCTGCAGCAGTGTTGGTCTCTTGGGGAAGTCCCCCTCTGACTTTGCATTGCCCCCAAGTTTCAGGTTCCACTTACACGGTACTGTGGGCTCCCTCAGGCAGCTTATTCCTCAGTGGCTGCTGGGGACTCTGCCACTCTGTTGGATATCGGTGCTTGTTTTTCATCTTTGTATATTGTATTGTGTTTTTGTGTTCAGAGGGCTTGGAGTGCTTTCCTTTCTCCTCAGTCTTTCAAACGTTGGCACTACCACCATTAAGCAATTTTCGGCAGTTGGGTGAGCACTTCTTTAGTTGGTTTTTGCATACTTGCCTTTTGCGTGCCAGTGGCGGCACGTCCAAGTGCATATAATGTGTTGTAACTGCATGAGAGTACAAGCAAGCTGCGTAGTGAATGCACACAAGTGCATATTTTGCATGCAGTCCTATTTATATTATGCAGTTGCGTTTCTGTGCATGCAAGTTTGCATGCTCATGCGTATAGCGTGCCAGTGTCACATAGGCTCTCTCAGCACAAGCAAGCTGTTTATCTTCTCTGGTTCTGTCATTGTGATATAATAGATCTTACTTCAAGAGGGCTGTTGCAGTAGGTATTCACATATAGGACTAAGCCACCAGGCGTCAGGACCCCACGGAAACATTTCCACCTAGCAGTCTCTGGTGGGGGACCGCCCCCCACGTAAGGTGACTGGCGTCATACGACTGATTGCCACTGATGTACTTCCTGGATTTTCCTCAATAACTCCAGAAAGGAAGGGTCCTCCGGAGGGGACCTCGGAGGATCCCTCGGCCTGGGGCATTCCGGAGTATGGGGCTCGCCTACGGGGTCAGAGTGGCCGGACTCTGAGTCCGAGTCAGAAGTCTCTGACAAAGAGGAAGAAGACTCCTCCCTAGGAGGGGGAGGGACGGCCCCTCTGGGGAGTTCTCGAGTGCGCCTGTCATCTCCACCTCGGGAACTGGAGGGTTCTCCTCTGGTGGCGGGCAGGGGGGAGAGAGTCTCCCGTCTCCGACACAGGGGATCTGGTATAGGGACCGGCGTCGAGGGACGATTCTCTACCACCCTGGTGAACTGAGCCTTGGCCTCAGCCCACCAGGAGGCCAAGGTCTCCTTCAGATCCGCCAGCGGCTGTGGAGTGGGTGGTGGAGGTGGGGGATACAGGTACTGATGGTACCCGTAAAATGAGTATCCCTAACCGGACGGCGGGTATTGAGGCATCTGGTACTGCGGCGCCGAATACTGTGGCATCGGGTACTGCAGCACCGGATACTGAGGGGCTGGGTACCGCAGCACAGGGTATAGCGGTGTCGGGTACCCTGGTGCCAGGGGCTCTGACGGAGCAGAAGGACTTGGCAGAGGCCCTGCTGGCGGGACAGATGGAGGAAGCGTTGGCCGAACGGGCATTGAGCCCGGCGTTGGTATACCGTCGAGTTGGTCCGACGGTCCTGACAGGATTAGGTCTTCCATTGGCAAAGGGCCGCCGGAGAGTGGCGTCAAGATCGGTGTCTGAGGATCCGGCGTCAGGGGGAGAGAGCCCTGACAGCAGCGTCTCAAGGTCCTCAGTGATGACCAGGGAAGGAGGATTAAAATCCCTTGGTGTCAATCGAGGGGAAGCGGGGACCTCAGTGGGCAACGTGGTGAAATGCTGCGGAGAGCCTGGGGCGTCAGACGGAACAATAGGGTCTGGCACAGGCATCTTGGCTGGGCGGACGTTGGAGGAGCCGGCGTTTGACTTACTGGACTCCCTATCCGAGGAAGATCGCGAAGGAGTGGCAGCCTTTTCAGAAGGGGGTTTGGCTGGGCACTCACTTGAGTAGCTGAGCGGCTTAGCAGCCTTGTCCAGGCGGGCGGTGGATCCGACGTCCAACTTACTGGACCTGCTCTGACCAGAAGGCCACGAGGAAGGAGCGGCCTTAATGGGAGCAGAGGCCTCCTTTGCCCCGGAGGCTCCCAAAGGGCCCAAGTGTGAGCTCGACAGGAAGGGCGACGCCTTCTTGGTAGCCACCAAGACTGCCGTCGAAGAGCGATCCTGGGGGGGGAGGAATGTTACCTTAAGGGCCGTGACTCCAGCCAAAGTCACGGCTGCTGTGGAAGATGACTCCTGCTCCCGGTGCTTCTCCTTATCACGCTTTTTCTTATGGCCTTTGGGGGAAGTGGACGCCTGCCTAAGCTTTTTTAACACTTTTTCCATGGAGGCCATCTTCTTCTTGAGGAGGTGGTCTTCCAGGGACTGCTGCCTTCTCTTGCGGGTAGCCGAGTTGAACTTCTGGCATTGCTGGCACATCTGCATGGGGTGATCTGGGCCTAGACAGAAGCGGTACAAGGAATAGCTGTCCTTGTGTGGAAGCTGGGAACCACATGAGTCGCACTTGTTCTTATGTGATTTTTGGGGGGTGTCGGGGATGATATACACAGAAGTTACTGAAGCAAAAAATCGAGAACAGAGAAAACAAGTAGAAAAAAGTTCAAAAACTAAGACTGATGAATGACTGAAGAGCGCTGTTCTACCGCAAGGAACTTTCACAAGCCAATGGCAGGAAAGAACTGGAAGGCAGGCCCTGAGGTTCCATGCTATGGATAACAGTCCTCCTCCCAACTGCTTTTCCTTGTTCCAGACTGCTTGGGACTCAGCCCTGTATGTAAATACCTACTGCAAGAGCCCTCTCGAAGTAAGATAGTACAGTTAAGTAAGAACTTACCTTAACAGTAGATCTCCGACGGAGGCTGTTGCTGTAGGTACTGCCTTCCGGCCCTCCGTCCCCTTAAGTTTCTTTACTTTATTTCCATGGGGGGAATATCCTCTTCTCTCTCTCTCTCTCGTCTTGCCTCTTTTGGCCTTTGGTGAGAAAGAACTGGAAGGTGGACGTGGGACTGCTCCTTAATACCGATGTCATATGACGCCAGTCACCTGACTTGGGGGCAGTCCCCCGCCAGAGACTGCTAGCTAGAACTTTTTTTATGTGGTCCTGATGCTTGGCGGCTTAGTCCTATATGTGAATACCTACTGCAAAATCCTCTCTCAAAGATCTTCTGTTATGGTAAGTTCTTGCATAACTGTACATTATAATTATAAACAGGACTGTCATATTGGCACCATGGCTTACTGGAGACCAGTAATTATGAAAAGATGTAAGACCTGCAAAGGTTGATGAGGCCCTCCCCCATGGGTTCCTATTGCCTACTTGTGTTGCCCAGCCAATATTACTGTAACCATTCCCTCCAACCACTCCTCCGAGCTGGGGGGGGGGGGCACCTGAATCTTCAGTTTACTGTGGCAAAGCAGAATTGCAAGGGAAAACAAAAACACTTATAACGAATCGATATGATGTTCATCCACACTTTCCTGCAGTGTCTTTCCCTTTAAGACATCGCCCGAACGTCTTTAAGCTGATGCCTCCCACCCGCCCAGGTGATAACTCCGGAAATCAGATAGCCAGTTTGTTCTCTTAAGAGCAGCTAAGCAGGATCAGGAAGCCTCCAAGGCCACTGGCTAGGTGGGTGAGTACCTGTATTGCTAAGGCTTAGATCACGGAATAGAGGATGCCTCCAATCCTCATCAAGGCTCACTCCACCTTGGCGGAGAGGTGAAGCATCAATTTTAGAGGTATGCAAGGCAGCTACATTTTCTTCTATTCACACATTTGCAAAACATTACAAATTGCATGCTGAGACTCTGCTGACACTGTGACACTGTGTTTGGTTGCAGAGTGTTGCAGGCAGCAGTTCGTAAGTAATCTCTTCGGCACTTGTTTCTGGCTTATGGGATAATATCTCCCCAAACAAGTTCTGGGTACTGCTTCTTAGAACCCAGTTGTTATGAACGCCCATGGACAATGTGGAGCGCTGCAGAAAGAAGACATTTCTTCATACTTATAATTTCCTTTTCTGTTAGCTCCAGCATTCAGTGGGACCCACCCAGGAGCTTTGCTCCTGAGGGAGATTATCATCCAATATTCCAATGGAGGATGTCCTATGTTGAACCAAAACCCCTATTGTGACTTTTTTTTTTGTTTACTGGGTAGGTGCCATAGCCAAAAAAATGACTATTTTCAGGCACGACCTGGGAGGTTACAAAGGTCACAATGATACAGGGATAAAAAGGGATACACTGGTTACAGGATACAGTGTATGTAGTATAACATTAATTCAGCAAGTCAGAGTAGATATCATGAAAACATTGCAGGGTTTACATAAGAGACTAGAACAGTAAGCAGGATAAAGTGCCAAGGTAGCTATAGCAGTGAGACAAATTGCTGTGCTAGACAAGGTAGCGAAGGAGGAAGGATTAGGGGAGATAGTAGGTAGTATAGAGGGCTAGTAAGACATAAGGAGTAAGATAGGGATCAAGGTGGGTTAAAGCAGGAGCAATAGGCCTGGCTAAGCACCTTTGGAAGTTTTGCATCTGAGAACATGCAGCAGAGACTTTATCAGATCGCAGGCCGTGGGAGTAGCAGGGAGGCAAGAGAGACAGGGATTCCTACTTTAATAATATTGTTTGCCAGGAAGCCCAGTGCTAAGACACCGAAGGGAAGAGGGGGGTAACCAATTGAGGTCATCATGGAGCTGACAGTGATGTTTAAACCACAGGAAGGCTGAGGCATATCTGCAGATACTATTGTAGGTAGTATCCCATTTTCTTAAAATGGTTTTGGATGCATTGTGATAGGTAATGGCCCCATAGGAGAGTGCTAGAAGCAAGATACCACAGGCAATAGCAAGTCTGGCTGATTGTGTGAGGACATGGGCCCAAGGATGCCGGAAGATAGTAAAAACTGAGGGGGCGGAGGATCAGAAGGGCACTTATAATGGTAAAAAGGGCACTTTTTCAAAACTAGTTTTTACCATGCAAAAAAAAAAGTGGGGGAGGGCTTCCTCCCCTTCCGCCCAACCGGTTCCTCCACCTATGGATATGGCTGGTTTTATAGGCCACACCTATTTTGATATTGATAGATTTGCGGGTGGCTGTGATGTACTTATCAGAATTAAGATTTTCATTGAGGAGGACTTGAGGGTACCTGAAGGAGCATACTGATTTAAGTATCGAACCATCTAGGCCAGATATTTTAAACGGCCTGAATGGTTTTTAATTTGGCACAGTGAGAAAAAGCATTGACTAAGTTTTAGCAACATCAAGTATTAGCGTGTGATTGAAGAGCCAGGATTGAATGGACAAGAAGACAGAAGAGAGAGAGATTGGTTGATATTCTGTATATTATATAGCTGAAGTAACACACAAGGTCATCAGCATATAGGATAGAAGAGCAGTTAGGGATACTGGTTGAGATCCTGTTGATAAAGATTGAAAATGGAAGTGGACCTAAGCTGGATTCCTGAGGAACGCTATGGTTAGTGGGGGTCTGATCAGACAAGGCAGAGTTGAATTTTGCATTCTGGGCTTTCTCTGTTAGATAGCTACTAAACCAAGTCACTGAATGATGGGAGAAACAAAGAGTTAAAAGGTTATGGAGAAGAAGAGGATAGTCAACAAGGTCAAAAGCTTTTGTAAGGTCAATGAAAGCTGCACCAGTAAGAAGGCCAGCGTCCGTTGCGCCAAGGGTATTGTTCATGAAATGGAGCAAAGCGGTAGAGGTACTATGCCCTTTTCTAAAGCCATGCTGATTAGGTGCTAGCAGGTTATACTTCGTCAGGAATTCAGTGACTTGGGCAGCTACTACCTTTTCTAGGAGTTTACTGACAACTGATAGAATAGCAGTGGTCCGATAATTTGCAATGTAATTTTTGTTGTCTTTTTTAAAGACTGGCGTGACTTTAGCCATTTTCCAGAAGCAGGGGACGTGGCCATTGCACAGTGATAGGGTTAAGATGTTTGACAGGCTGGGCAATAAACGGTGTAGCCAGTTTTAAAAGTTTAGGTTCAAGGCCATCTGAGCCAACACTAGTGTTATCAGAAATAGAGTTTAGTAATCTGAGAACTTCAGATTTGGATACAGCCTTGAAATAAAAGGGTGGATGCAGTGCTGGAGGGGTGAAGGGAGTAGATGAGGGAGGAGGTCGAGCAGAGTTGGAACAAGGATGTGAAGTTGGACAGTTCAGAGAATTGCTTATTAAATGAGTTAACAGTGGTTTTAGGATCATTGCAGTGAATACCATTTATGATCATGTTGTTAGCAGAGACAGTTTTATTTGCCCCAGGAAGGTTTTTACATGGGCCCAGAATTTTCTTGGGTCACCAGATGCTTTAGCTAGTAGACCTTTGCAGTAGGAGCTTTCTACAAGTCTAATTTGTTGTTTTTACAAGTGTTTCTCTGGGCCCTATAGGCTTTGTAGTCAGCTGGTAGGCCAGTTTTTTTTTTTTTAAACGCCTCCAGCTCTTCTCCTTGGCACGTATTCATAGTATCATAGTAAAAGCTAGCAGAATAGGTCCCATGGTCTGTCGTGTCTGCTTGGAAGCTAGCCCCCTACTGGGAGCTCGCTTCTCCACCCCACCCCCCCAAGAGGTGGTCCTCCCTGGCCTCAGCTTCCCCCTGTACTTGTCCCAACCCCCTCTTGAATCCTTCTACTGTGGTCTCTTCCAACAGACTCCTGGGCAGTGCATTCCATGGTTCCCCCACCCTCTCTGTGAAGAAATGTCTCCTGCGCTTCTCCCTGTACTTCCCCGCCCCCCCTTCCAGCTTCCATTCGTGCCCCCTGGTAGTTCCCCCCTTCTTAAGCCTGAACACTTCCCAGGCTCCACCCTTATTTATCCCCTTTACATGCTTGAAAGTCTCTATCTTGTCCCCTCTGTCCCTCCTCTCCTCCAGTGCGTACAGATTGAGTTCATCCAGTCTCTCCTCATAGGTCCTACCCTCCATGCCCTGAATCATCCTGGTCACCCTCTTCTGGACCCTCTCCAGCAGCACTATGTCCCTTTTAAGATGGGGTCTCCAGAACTGCACACAGTATTCGATGCGGTCTAACCAGAGCATTATACAGAGGGAGGATCACCTTCCTCCTCCTGGAGGTAATCCCCCTGGTTATGCAGCCCAGTATCCTGTTTGCTTTTGCTGCAGCTCTTTGACAATTCTCTGTGTTATTCATTTTGCTGTCCACCAGTATCCCCAAGTCCCTGTCGCCCGATGTGACTTGCAGTGTGGGTCCCCCTCCCCCAGGGTGTATGCACGTCCCAGGTTTCTGACCCCCAGATGCAGCACCCTACATTTCCCTGCATTAAACTTAGACCCCCACTTCCTTTCCCACCCCCCAGGTTATCCAGATCCCCTGCAGGGCCTCTCTCCCCTCCTGCCCGTCTGCCAGTGCTCCCAGTTTTGAGTCATCCACAAAGAGACTCAATCTACTCCTAAAACCCCACTCTATGTCTGAGACATATGAATTGAAAAGGAGTGGCCCCAGGACCGAACCCTGAGGGACCCCACTGATGACCCTCCTGGGGGAGGAGACAATCCCTCCAACCACTACTCGCTGTGTTCGCCTCTTAAGCCAGTTTCCATCCACCTGAGCAACTGCCTCCCCCAGCTTTGTTGGTAGGCCGTTGTAGTGTACCGAATCGAATGCCTTACTGAAATCCAGATAGAGGACGTCCACCGGCCTATGTCGATTGAGGGCACCCATCACCCAGTCATAAAACTCCACCAGGTTAGTCTGGCACGACCTCCCTGGAACAAAACCATACTGCCTGTCATTCAGGTGCCCCAACCTTTCCAGCTGCCCTTCCTAGCCTCTCCTTGGTAATGCCCTCCATAACCTTGCCTACCACAGACGTTAGGCTAATGAGCCTATAATTCCCCATCTCCTCTCTGGACCCCCTTGTGGCTAGGTACCACATGAACCACCTTCCAATCTTGAGGCACCCACCCTGTCATCAGGGAGATGTTTGAAGAGTGAGGCCAGTGGAGCTGCCAGCACATCCTCCAGTTCCTTCAGCACCCTTGGATGCAGCCCATCTGGCCCTGGCTCCTTCTCAGTCTTCAGCAACCGGAGGGCCTCTCTCACCCTATCCACTGTGATTTAGCCCTCCCATCCCCCCTCATGCATCTTCTCCAACCCTTCTAGATACAACCCATCCCCTGCCCTATTCTCATCCAGTCCTTCAGTCTCCAACTGACCTCCTGGTTCAGTGGGTTCCTCCACCCTCCCATCGGGTTGGAAAGATCCCCCACCTCCCTCGGTAAAAACAGAAGGAAAGTACTCATTTAGCACCTCTGCTGGTTCCCCAGCTTCCTGCGCCTATCTCTTCCCCCCCATTTCTAATCCTGCTGATCTGTGCCCTCACTTTTCTTTTCTCCCCTATGCATCTATAGAACTCCTTTCCCCCCTGCGGATATCCCTGGCCAGGTTAAGCTCCTTTTTTGCCTTGACCACCCTGGTGACCCTCTTAGCCAGGAAATCATACTCTCCCTAGCCCCGAGTGCTTTAAGTGTGCATAGGCAGCCTTTGCTCCCTCACCACCTCTTGCACCTCCCGGGTCCACCAACACGGCTTACTGGCCCTACATTGCTTGCACCTCACCTTTGCGCAGGCCCTCAAAGCCTCCTTCACCCCCTTCTTAATGGTCTCCCACAAGCTACCAGCATCCATGTCTGGCCTTATCTCATCCAAGCACCCTTTAAGAATCCTTCCCATGCCCTCAAAGTCCGCCCCCCTGAAATCTACTACTTCTGCGTTAGTGCAAATTTCCTCTCCCCCTAGGAACATAAGAAACCAGACCGTGGCATGGTAACTGCCTGCCAGTGGGCTGCTCACCTCCAGGCCTCTTATCTGGTCACTATCTTCTAGGACAATGTCCAGGATCCGATCCTGCCTAGTAGGCTCCCCCACATGCTGGACTAGGAAGGCATCCTGGAAGACATCCATCAACCTCTGCTGTCTGGCCACCGAGGATGTCATAGTGTCCCAGTCTGCCCCTGGCATGTTCAGGTTGCCCATAATCACCACCCTGCCCTTTACGAGGCCACAGTGACCCCTGATGGTCTCAGCCAGATCATCCTCCAGTTCCGCTTCCATTGCGGGGGGTCTGTACACTACCCTATTTTTAATCTTTTACCCCCGTTTGTAGGGTTTCCCAGATTGTCTCCACATCTCCTTCTGCCTCCTCAATTCCACCAACTACTATGTCATTTTGAATATCAATGCCACCCCCCATCCTTCCTAAACATTAAGTATCCCTCTATATTTAGGTCCCAATCATGCCTCTGCTTAGCATTGCCTGGAGCTCTGGTATTTTATTGTCCATGCTCCTGGCATTGATCAAGACCATCTTCCACCTGACCCCCTCCCCACCTCCAGTCTTCTCAGCCCAGCACAATCCCCCATCTCTCTTCCCCCCCTCAGTTTCCCCTGGTCTTTTAACGCTACCCACAGCCTGCTTTGCATGATCTAGTCCTGAATCCTCAAGCTTCCTTGCTGGGGCTTTTAGTCTTTCAATCCCCCACCCTTTACAAGTTTAAACCCCACCTATCACCAGTGAATCCAAAAAGTTTTAGTTTAACGATCTCCCTCCCCTCCAGGTTGAGGTGCAGCCTATCCCTGGCATATAAAGCCCCTCGTCTTCCCATGTATCACCCCAGTCCCCCATCAGTCCATACCCTTCTGACTTGCACCACTTCCTGAGCCACTGGTTCACGCCCTTAAGTTTTTGCTTATTTTCCCGCTTGCTCTTGGTACTGGCAGTATCTCAGAAAAAGGAGACTGAGCATCCTATAGAGTGGCAAACCCTGGCCAATTCCCTGAATCTTGCCTGTATCTCCAGTTCACTGTTCCCTTCTAAATCGTTTGTTCCCAGGTGAACTAGAAAGTCTGGGGATCCTCCGCATATTGAAGCCAAAAACCTTTTGTGTAGCCACCTGGTGGGCTTACCACGAACACGCCAGGTCACAAAGGGTGTGTGCCTATCCTGTAGTACATTGAATTAGTCAAGGAAGTAACCAAGCGCTGTTTAGACATACTGGGACTGATAAAGGTAGGACCAATCAATTGATGACACCTCAAAGAGAAGCTTTGCTTGGTCTAGATTTGCATAGTTCCTGAAGGTAATGTACCATGGTGGCTGTGGAAGGGCTGTGGAGTGTTTCCAAACGCATTAAATTGGGGGATGGTCAGATATAACATCTGGTTGAATGCCTGAGGCCACAATTCTATCTACCCAATTTTAGTACCTAGTCAATCAGGGTACTTGATGTGGCATTAGAGGTTATTCTAGTGGGTATGATTATGAGTTGATGCAGACTGAAGCTTTGCACTAAGGACAGGAATGAGTTACGATTGTGTCTGAGCCAGTTTAGGTTTGTGTCACCAAGAATAAGTAATTCATTTTGGCCAGCTGTGTTAACGGAGTGTTCCAGCAACTGGGTAAAGCTGGATGATCCACTGTGGGGCGGGTTATAAACACAGACTATTTGTAGCTTTTTGATACCCATTTGGAGGAGGGTATGAAGGGATTCACAATTTGAAGTGGGAGGGTAGTGTGGTAAGGATATGTTAAGGTGATCTTTTCAGAACAAAGCGACTCCCCCTCCCCACTTCGGAGCAGTTCTGTCCTTTCTGATAATGTTATAGCTATTTAAGGAGTAAACAGAGTCAGGGATAATGGACTTGAGCCAAGTCTCAGACAGATTATATCAGGATGATTAAGTGAGACCCAAGCTTAAAGTTCTGTAAAGTTATGTGGCAGACTTCTAATGTTTAAATGGACTATTCGGAGACCTTTAGTATTAACCCAAGCTGCAGTATTGGAAGGGTGACTAGATATGGACCAGGGTTCGTTTTTCAGCATCGCCTGCCAGTAGTATAATGAGGCTCATGAGATACCAGAGCTTGTAGTGGATAAAGGAACTAGCGAAGGTAAAATTATAGTGAAAATTGTGTTTGAGGCAGGCATAAACTAGATAGATGAGAAACCGTGGAAGTACTAAGGGAGTGAGGTCCAAACTACCAATAGTTCTTACTAGTATATTAGAGAATAGAAAATCATGTCCTGAGTAAGAGTGCTGATAACTGGTGATGGAGCCAGGAACCAGAGAGAGCCAAGCTACAGCAAATAGCAACATGCCGGCCATCAAGGAGAACAGCACCTGTTTGGTCATATTACACACTAGTGAGAGTAAATAATGATCCAGGGACTGAAAGAAGAACCAAGAGACAAAAGGAGTTGGTAAAATACAGTTCACTACTATAACAGCTAGAGAAACTGCTGTAGAAAGCAGCTAAAATGCACCCAGTGGTAGATAAGTATAAGGAGCAAATGGCAAATCGGACTGATAGTTACCTGACTTCCAACGGTAGTATATAAGTAAAAGTCCACAATGGGTGGGCGGGGTCTGACCTGGCGTAGTGAGCGCTCCCACCAAGTCTCTCCTGGTCTAAATTAAATTACCTTTGCTTCTCTTCAAGGATTCAAACCACCAGTGTGGTTCGAGGGGGCTTGCTGATGGCAGGGCTTGCAGAGTGGGCAGTCTCCTGAACACAAGACTGCAGGGTGCCTTTCGGCTGGCCGGGCAGCAGCGGCCTGAGGCAAGCAGTGAGAGCCTGGGGAAGAGAGGAGGGGAGAAGAAGGCAGCAGCTGTGGGCAGTGCTAAAAAAAAAAAAAACACAAAAGAAATGGGGTGGGTGGACAAGGACAGCAGAGCAAACTGAGTAGCAGGAGAGTGGCCGAGAACAAGTTAGGCAAGGTTGTGTGGACAGGTACAGATATTAGAAGTAGATGCAGGGTGGTAAAGAAATAATATGGAAGGGTTTGCAGTGAAGTACCAAATGGCTCCAGCTGAGCGTAGTCCAACCAGAGCAGATTCAAACAACATGAAGTCTTGCTGTATTCTGACATCATGCAGTTGGCCCCAGCACTTGAACTGCTCCGGAGAGGAAAGAGTTCACTCTATGCCAGAGCATAGAACGTTGAGCTCGATTCAAACCTCTGTCTGCTGCACCTTGAAGTGTAACCGTCATATTCCTTACTCCGTTTAACTGAACAGTCGCTCCGGAGCTCTCTCCTTCGCTATCGGTTCGGTCCAGTAAAAAAAGTCGGTTTAAACCGCTATTTTAACTTAATTTCGGTTCAGATCCCTGTCTGCAGTACAGTAAGTACTTTAGGTAGTGGACTAGTGCTGAATTTTGTGGAAATTGTAAAACTTATATTTCAATCAGTTCGGCTGAACCAGTTGTCTGTATTTGGTCTTGTTTTTTCTTTTAGTCTGAATTTTGTGTGAGGGGTCCTTATCGGTTCTAAAAAAAACCAAAAAAAAACGTGTTTTATCGTTTTTTTTTCCAACACCCGTGACATGGTTAGGGGGTCTTGCCTGGCTGTTGTAGGATGGCTTCGTCTGAGAAACCCAAGAGAAAAACCGGGCCCACTGGGTTTCAGCACTGCAGTGAGTGTGGGGAGGTCTTTGCTAAGGCTGATCCCCATACCACCTGTGTTTATTATCTGGGTTTTGACCACCTGGAGTCAGACTGCCATATATGTAAAAATGTTCTCAAGGCCACCCCGGATAAAAGATTGGGCAGGCTTAGGGAAAAGAAAGCCAAGAAGTCTGTTTACCCGGATGGCCAGCCCGGTTTGGTTCCGACCGAACCTGAGGGAGTGCCCACTGACCATGGCGAGACTCCCTTGGGCAAATGGAGAGCCGATCCTGAGGGATCTGTTCCGGGAAAAAGAAAGGAAAAAGGGAAATCGGTCAGTTCGGATCCAGAACCACATCATCCAACCACCAAGGAAATTGCCAGAGCGATTAGTATAGTTGAATCACTCCATTCAGTTCCGGCTGATCGGACACCTCCTGGTAGGTGTTCGGTTCAGTCGGTTCCACCGATTCAGGATTGTATCCCAGAAGACTATCATGATCTGGATTTGGAGGGGGAGGAGGATGGTGGTGGTGATGGTGGTGGTGTGGAAGGTCTGGATGAGCCCATAGAACCGGACATCTCCCCAGACAGACCTTCTGGTGTTTCCCCTCCTAGGCTTTCTGAGTCCCCTTCTCACTTTATGTTCTACAAAAAAGTGGCAGAAACCCTCCAGCTCCCTCTGGATGAAGCTGTTGAGGAGCCTGACTGTGGAGATGATGGACATGGGTTGTCTATTCCCCTTCACAGATCCTTTGGGAAACAGACACAGAAGTTACTTAAGACTCCAAATTCTTTTCCACCTGTGGACAGGCGAATGGACAAGAGGTACATGTTGTCAGGCCCAGGTGCAGAGTACTTGTACCAGCAATGCAGCCATGTAGGGGTTGTGCAGGCTGCAGCCTGTGATAAGGCTAATATACCCTTGGCTTCACACACCCCAGATAAAGACTCCAGGAAGCTGGATGCCGTGGCTAAAAAACAGTACATGTCATCTTCCTTGGGACTCAGGCAGGCTAACTATATGGCCTACACAGTCAGATACCAGAAGTCCAGATGGGATACTGTTCTAGAACTGGCTGAACAGGCTTTCCCCCACCTTGCCATGGAGCTGGAGGAAGTGGCTGCTGATGGGATTGAAGCATCAAAAATCCAGTTTCATGCTGCTGTGGACTCCCAACGATGTGTCATCAAGAGTCATGGCTACATCTGTGGCTCTTAGAAGGCTGGCTTGGCTCAGATGTACTAGCCTATCACAGGATACCCAGGCTAAGGCCATGGATTTCCCTGTCATCGAGAATTCTCTGTTTGGGGAGCAGACAGAGAATTATATGAAAAAGATGAATGAGTATAGGACCATCTACAGGAGTGCACAGGTAAAGAAAAGGCAGGCAACTCCTCAAAAGCAGCAAGCTAGGGGCAGGGGGCAGGCCTTTCTACCAGGCACAGGCCTCCTCTCCTTTTTCTCAGAGGGGCTTCTTCAGAAGGAGAGGAAGAAGGGGGATGAGCAGGGCTGCATCCTCCTCTCAACCTAAGGCTCCTGCCAAGCAGACACCCTGATGTGTCAGCCCTGGTCGACTTCCCAATTCCGGTAGGAGGCAGGCTGGCTTACTACTTCCAGGACTGGAAGTCTGTTACCTCAGACAAGTGGGTCCTGGAGGTAGTAAGACAGGGACTGGCCCTCAGCTTCAGAAAATTTCCAAAGCTGAGGGTCAGAGCCTTTCCACCTGCAAACATCTCCGAAACCATTGCCCTAGAGGCAGAGGTTTCATATCTGCTGGCTCTCAGAGCCATAGAGAAAGTTCCTACACTTCACTGGGGCAATGGTCTGTACTCCAGATACTTCCTTACTCTGAAAAAAACAGGGGAGTGGCAGCCCATCCTAGATTTAAGATACTTAAACAAGCACCTAGTAAAGCCAAAATTCAAAATGGTGACACTGGGAATAATTCTTCCCTCTCAAGGCCAGGGGACTGGCTAGCCTTCCTGGACCTAAAGGATGCCTACTTTCACATTCCCATCAGGTGCTCCCACAGAAAGTACCTCAGGTTCGAACTGCCTTCAGGCCATTATCAGTTCATAGCAATGCCCTTCGGCCTAACATCAGCTCCAAGGGTGTTTACAAAATGCCTAGCAGTAGTAGTGGCTTTTCTAAGGAGACAAAACATTTCCATATTCCCATACCAGGATGACTGGCTCATTGTGGGTCAGTCTCTAGACCAAGTCAAGTCAAATTTGCAGGTGACCCAACAAGTGCTCACTTCTCTAGGATTCCTCCTCAATCTTCCCAAATCAGTTCTTAAGCCAGTACAACTCTTGACCTTCATGGGGTAGAGTTGGATACTGTCAAAGCAAGAGCTTTTCTCCCTCTGGCAAGGGGTAAAGGCCATTATAGAGCTAGCTTTCTCTATCCACCTTCTGGTGTCTCGACCAGCAAGGCATTTCCTTCAACTCCTAGGCCACATGGCAGCTTCCACTGCAGTGGTCCAAGGGGCCAGATTTCAGATGAGGGACATCCAGTTCCATTTGAGGCCTTTTTGGTCTCAGAAAAAAGATCCTCTAACCAAGCTTATTCCAGTGACTTGGGCGCTGATCCAGGCTCTCCAGTGGTGGTTGGATCAGGACAACCTCAGGCAAGGGGTTCCATTCATCACTCAGTCTCATTCTGTGGTTCTAACCACGGATGCTTCTCTCCTGGGGTGGGGAGCTCACCTGGGAGGCCTCACAGCTCAGGGAATGTGGTCTCCTCAGGAGTCTCTTCTCCACATCAGTCTTTTGGAGCTCAGGGCAGTGTACCTGGCTCTACAAGCCTTCTCGGAATCTGTGCAGAACAAGGTGGTTCAGGTCAGGACAGACAACACCACCACGATGTGGTACTTCAATAAGCAGGGAGGCACTCGGTTTACGGCCTTGTGCACGGAAGCCATGAAGTTATGGTCCCTGGCTTATTCTCTGCAGACCTCTGTGGTAGCAGCCCACCTTCCGGAAAAGGACAGTGTGCTAGCAGATTCATTGAGCAGGATTTCCCAAGACCATCATGAATGGTCCCTGGACCACCAGTGTTAAAAGTGATCTTTTCAAGTTGGGGCACCCTAGAGATAGATCTCTTTGCAGCTCCAGACAATCACCAACTTTGCCTCTTTTGTTGCAGACCCACCAGTCTTGGGTTCAGTCCCCCTGGATGCCCTAATTCTGGATTGGGAGGGGGAATTTCTGTATGCCTTTTCTCTACTGTTCAAAGTCCTGGTCAAGTTAAGGTCACAGTCTTGCAAAGTGATCCTGATTGCTCCAGACTGGGCCAGACAGCCTTGGTATCCCCCTTGCTGTCCCTAGCAGTCCATCTTCCCCTATCTCTCACCAGGAATCACAACCTGTTAACTTCCTCTCAGGGGAGGATCTGGTACCCCAACCTTTGGTCTCTCAATCGCAAGGCATGGCTCTTGAAGAGCTAGAATATGCAAATTTGTATCTGTCTCAAGGGGTTCTGGACATTCTCAAAGCCTCTTGAAAACCTGCCACCAAAAAGGCTTATAACTCCAAATGGAAAAGATTCAGCATTTGGTGTTCGAAGAAGCATATATCCCCAGATACTGCTGACTTGTCTACAGTTCTGGATTACATGGTTCATCTTAATGGCCTAGGCCTCAGACCAGCTACCCTCGAAGTACACTTGTCAGCTGTTTCTGCTTTTCTGTCAGTGGAAAAGCCCTCCTCATTGGGATCTCACCCTGTTTTCTGCAAATTCTTCAAAGGATTACTTCATAGCAGTCTCCCCTTTAGGGATCCTACTTCTGCTTGGGATCTTAATGTTTGCATTGCTCAGCTTATGCAACCCCCTTTTGAGCCTTTGTTCTCAGCAGAGCTTAAGTACTTGACTTGGAAAACTGTGTTCCTGGTAGCTATTACTTCTGCCAGGCATATCAGTGAATGCAAGCTCTGTCAGTGGAGCCTGATTTTATCTCATTCCATAGAGATAAGGTGGTCCTTAGAACCAACAGGAGGTTCTTACCCAAAGTGGTTTCAGATTTTCATCTGAACCAATCCAGGGCTCTTCCTGTATTCTTCGCTGATCATTCTTCTTCAGGAGCGAGATTACACAGTTTGAATGTTAAAAGGGCTCTGAGCTACTACACTGCACGTACTAAGGCACTTAGGTTTGACTCCCTCCAGTTGTTTCTCACTTATGGTGAAGTGGGGAAGGGTAAACCTGCTGCTAAGAGAACTGTTGCCAGGTGGAGTGTCTCTTGTATACAATTCTGCTATGAAAAGCTAGGCATAGTGGGCCCCCCTCACCCCCCAGGCCTGAGGGCTCATTCGACTAGAGGTACAGCTGCTTCTCTGGCTGCTGCCAGAGATATACCCTTATTAGAGATATACAAAGCAGCCACCTGGAAAACAGTCCATACATTCACTAAGCATTACTCTCTGGATAGCCAGGCTAGGAGTGGTGCTAGGTTTGGTACAGCAGTACTGCAGAGCCTATTCCCAAAATAGGTTTGATACCCTCCTCTATGGAGGTACTGCTTGGTATTCTGCATAATGTCAGAATACAGCAAGACTTCATGTTGTTTGAAGAAAAAATTACTCACCTTAGTAAATGTGTTTCTTCTAATGGAGTCTTGCTGTATTCCGACCTCTCTCCCTGCCTCCCCTCTCAGAACCTGTTTTTTGGGAAGTGGTCTGGTAGGCGCAATGTTGCACCTCAGGGGTTTACTTGGCAATCTCCCCTCTTTAGACAGGGGGAGTGAGTTATTTAGATGTTTTGGTAATTATATT
The DNA here is from genome assembly GCA_016271365.2 of Neoceratodus forsteri. Classification (NCBI taxonomy): domain Eukaryota; kingdom Metazoa; phylum Chordata; order Ceratodontiformes; family Ceratodontidae; genus Neoceratodus; species Neoceratodus forsteri. The sequence goes on from CM028132.1 coordinate 745,001,835, forward strand.
TGTTCACTACCTAGTTTTTGTTTTGATTTTCTCGACTTGGGTCTTTTGGGGATCCAAAATATTTGGTTGCCTTTTTGGCTAGTTCATTTTACAATTTCCACATAATGGGGGTAGTTAGTGTTAGCTCGTAAGACTCTGACGGTTAAACTTCAAAGTGCAGCAGACAGAGATTTGAACCAAGCTCGAGCTCAACGTTCTATGCTCTGGCATAGTTTTAACTCTTTCCTCTCCAGAGCAGTTCAAGTGCTGGGACTAACTCCACTAGAAGAAACAGAATTACTAAGGTGAGTAATTTTTTCTTAGCAGCAGAGTAGAGGGGGCAGGGAGAAACTGAAAAGCAGACAAGATTAGCAAAGTTCAGTGTAGAGCGAACTCCTGCAGCAATTTAAACGAGCAGTTTCTTTAGATAAAATATTTTACAGTGCGAGGCAACTGAAAATAGTTTTAAATGCACACTAGTCTCAAAATCAATTAATTGGCTAGACAAGGCGATCATGTTAGGGAAATTAAATAAGGGCTATTATAGCACATATAAAAAGCAGCTAAGGCAGTAGTCAGAGATAAATGAATAATTGAGACCAGGGACATTAAATCATAGCTGAGTATAGATTGTAAAATGATTCAGTTCAGGAATAAGAAATGTCTAAAGTGAAATTAAATCAGAGCAGTGTATAGACGTCCAAATGCTGCGGGGCATCCTTCTATTATCCTGCTGTGCTGTATTCTTATTAAAGTTTAAAAAAATGAAAGGATGTTTTCTAGGGACATGGATATGTTGTTCATCCACACTTATTGGCAGGTTCCTTGCTGCTTTAAATCTTGCCGGAAGGTCTTCAAGCTGGCTCCTCCCACCCACCCGGGTGGTAAAACTCTTGGCTCCGCCCCATGATGCCAGATCTTCCTTACCGCCTGGAAGCTCAGGTTCCCTCCGTAGCGCTCTGCGATTAAGACTGGTTCCTAATTCTTGAGAGTTGAAATCAAAAGTTTTTGCTAAAAAGACTTGGTCTTCTTCTCCTACATGACTGCGATGGACCGTCGACTCGGTTTCCGGAGGGTGCCCTTGCGGGCAGAAGATGTCTAGGATGGATCCGCACTCACCATCTACTGCCTGGGCCTTGAAACGCGACCCGCGAGCCTGCGACTTGTGCTCTTCTTTTTCGACCTCGTCCTTGAAGACCGTGCTGCCCGATTACAACTGGGGGGCCCCGAGAAAATAATTCCATCAGTGAAATCTAAAGAGGCCCGGTTGGCGGTGTCCTTGACGGTGGGCTCGGCGGATCAGCTCGAGCAGATGATCGCCCTCGAAGAGGAGGCGGCGCGGGCCGCTTCTACCTCGGCTGCGGCATTTGTCCCGCTCTCTCTCGATGCCTCGTACTCGGCTTCTTTTAAGGAGCTTTGTTTGACCCTCTCGACGAAAGGTGAGGGTCCAACTTCTTCGGGACCTTTTCCAGGTCCAAAAGAGCAAAAGTAAGTCTCTCCGTCGGCGCTCTTGGGAGCTGGAAAGATCCCCTCTGTCGACAGTGGACCGGTCGACCCTCAGCTTCGACCACTGGCTTCACGGTGTCCCGTCAGGCCAGTTGACCGAGACTTCATGACGCGCGGTCGAGATTTTTTCGACCCGTTAGCGGGTTGTCGGCTGGAAGCTGAGAATCCTCTCCCAGTTCCCCGGTGGGAGTTGAGGATCCCGTCGGCTCGTCTGTGCCTCCGGTTCCGGAGCCTTCGGTGGGATCGTCCGAGCCGAGGGGAGTGCCGATTTCCGACACTTCTCCTCGCCTTCCTCGGCCTAGTCGAGACTCTCTGTCTCGGTCTCGGACATCCTCGCAGTCCAACCGATCCCGCCGCCATAGGCGGTCTCGGCACCGCGGCAAGCTGCGCCGCCGCTCTTCCTCTTCCTCGGACGAGGGGAGGCCTTGGCGCAAGTTGCGTCGGAAGTACGAGGAACTCATGTGGCAACAGCTCCTTTTGACTGGGAATAGGCCGACCCAGTCTTCTTCCCCGGCCATTAAGTGGCTGTCACCGGAGCGGCCGAAACAACCCCTTGTTGTAGCGAGGAGCCTGTTCCCAGGCGGATTTGTTGAAGCCAATTCATGCCCACCAATTCTGGTGGAACCTCCGCCTCCACAGCCATTGGTTGGGGCTCCGACCAAGAATTCTCGGTCGGCCTTGGGTTTGCCCCATAGGCTGTCTGTCACCTCACTCCCGATAAACCTCGGCAGGTGGAGGGTGGCTCAGGCCGAGCAGCTCTTTGAGGACTCTTCTGAGTCCGATGATGGTTCCTCCTCTTCTCCAAGTGCATGGACTTGGGTCCTCGGAGGCAGTCAATGGACGATAGCCCTTCGTCCTTCTTAGGGTTGCTTCGACTCATCTCGGAGTCCACCGGGATGAAGCTTGAACCCGTTTCTAAACGGGCCAGGTATCCCCTCATGGAGATTCTGGACCGAGGGAATTCTCCTACGGAGGCCTTTCCGGTGGCCGAAGCCATAGTGGGTCCGGCCTTGGAACTCTGGCAGCATACTGCTTCCTGCCCTGCGCCTTCGGCCAGGATGGCCAGGAAGTATGCGGTCCCTACCGGTTCCCTGTCCGGTTTTTCGGAACACCCCTCGGCCGAGGGGTTGGTTACCGACAGCGTTTTCCGGCGTGCCGGGAACGCCAGGAATGTGGACAAACCTCCCGACAAGGAATCCAAGAAATTGGATTATGCCGGGCGAAAAGTCTATGCTGCGTCCTCTCTCGCGCCCGTCAGGCCAGTTCGGCTGTCCTCATGGCACATTTTCTCACGCCCTGTTGGGCTCCTGGATGAGGTTGTCCCTCATCTTCCCGCGAGATCTGCAGACTACGGTCAGGCAGGTGCGGGACCAGGAGCAGGAGCAGTAGCCAAACAACAGCTACAAGACTGCGTTGAACACCGAGGACTCATGTGCCGGGTCTGTGGCGGCCGCGGTAGTACATGCGTCGTCGGGCTTGGCTGAGGATATCCACCTTTACCTCGGATACCCAGCACAAGTTGGCGGATGTTCCCTTTGGGGACTGACCTCTTGACCCTGGGGTGGAAGGTCACCTGCAGAGGATCGAGAAGTCCAATGCTACCTTGGACTCGGTCTCTTCCGCTCAGAAGGACAAGGCCTAAGCCACAGCCTAAGCCCTTTCGTCGCTTCTAGCCCTGCCGCCCGCCCAGCAACGTCAGGGCCAGCAGGCTCGAGCTTGGCATCCCAAACCCAAGCCGTCGGCTTCCTCCAACAGGAAGCAGGGAGGTAAAGGCCCAGGAGGTCCCTCGGCCGGTCCCTCCTCCAAGCCTGCCCAGTGACGGGCTGAGGGGTGTCGCCACCATCCCTGTCACCTCACCCCTGGTTCCCCCCGTGGGGGGACGGCTCAGACACTTCCTTTCCGCCTGGTCCGCTGTTACCACGGACAGGTGGGTACTGGAGGTGGTGGGAAAAGGCCTACCTCTAGAATTCGAGCAGGCCCCGCCCTTCAGAGCCGTCGCACCTCGGGGGGCCTCGGGGTCTGCAGCCTCACTGGCGGCTCGTCGAGCCGACATCGCTCTCCTCCTCCAAAAGGAGGTGATCACGGAGGTAGAGGACCCCCCTTTAGACCCGGGGTTCATGTCCAGGTATTTCCTGGTAACAAAACGGACGGGGGGCTGGCGCCCCATTCTCGACCTACACGACCTGAACAAGTTCCTAAGGTCTCGGACCTTCAGAATGGTCACTTTGGCGCAGATAATACCATCTCTGGAACACGGCGTGTGGTTCTGCTCTCTGGACCTACAGGACACGTTCTTTCACGTCCCTATCCGTCCGTCACATCGGAGATTCCTCCGCTTTCGAGTGGAGGGATCCCTCTTTGAGTTCCGAGTCATGCCCTTCGGCTTATCTCCAGCTCCTAGGGTCTTCACCAAATGCATGGCAGTGGTGACAGCATTCCCTCGGCGCTGAGGGTCGGGTGTACCCTTACCTGGACGTTGGCTGATAGCAGCCCCCTCCAGGCGGGAGGTGGAGCGGTCAGAGATCTGGCCCTCCAGGTTTGCTCTCAAGTCGGCCTTCTCATCAACGAGGCCAAGTCGGAACTCGAGCCGAAGCAGGTGGTCCTGTTCATCGGGGCAGAGCTCGACTCTCTTCGAGCCAGAGCACGGCTCCCAGCGGACAGGGCCGAGGTTCTTACCTCCTTTGCCCAATCATTTCTGGTTGGGCAATCGCGCCTGCCCGGGACTTCCTGTGCCTCCTGGGTCTCATGGCGGCCTGTATCAGTGTGGTCCATTGGGCACACTGGCACATGCGCCCCCTTCAGTGGGGACTGGCCAGCCAGTGGTCACAACGCTGCGATCCTTTGGACCAGCTAGTGATAGTGACCCAGGAGATGTGGAACGCTCTCCAGTGGTGGACCGTTCCATCCCATCTGCAGGAGGACATCCTGTTTGTCCGCCCCGAGCCGACGGTCTCTCTATCGACCGATGCCTCTCTGATGGGTTGGGGTGCCCACCTGGGGGAACACCGAGTGCACGGCCTCTGGTCCCCGCGGGAGTCCCGATGCAACATCAACCTGCTGGAGCTCCAAGCGGTCCGCCTAGCTCTCACCGCCTTTGCTCCGTTTCTCTGGGGTCAAGTGGTCCGAGTCCAGACGGACAATACCACGACCATGTACTACCTGAACCGCCAGGGCGGGACACGCTCCATGCTTCTATGCAAGGAAGCTCTCCGCATTTGGTCACTCGTGCACAGCCTGGAGGCGGATCTCCTAGCCATTCATGTGGCAGGAGCCTCCAACACCCTGGCCGATGCCCTGAGCCGGATAGGGGCTGCATCTCACGAGTGGTCTCTCCTGCCGGAGGTAGTACAAGATCTGTTCTCCCACTGGGGCACACCTCAGGTGGACCTGTTTGCCTCCAGGAGAATTGAGCTGAGGCTGTTTCATGCCGCCCCTTAGCAGGGCTCGCTGCAGGGATGCCTTCTTGAGGCTGTGGACCCGGGCCTCTTTCGCCTTTCCCCATTTCCCTTGATTCAAGAGTGCTTCTCAAGACAAGGAGGGACAAGGCGCAGGTGATTCTGATAGTCCCAGACTGGCCCACGATTCTGGTACCAGATCTCCTCAGCCTCAGCTCCAGGCTCCGAGGCAGCTTCCAGCTCGCCGGACCTGCTCTCAGTCAGTCAGGAAGGTGTTCTATCGGACCTTCAATCCCTGCACCTGGCGGCCTGGTTCGAGCGGCTAGAGTTCCAGGCCTTGGGTCTTTCCGACGAGGTCCTCAGTGTTGTTGAGGCGTCCCGTAAGGAGTCGACCAGGAAATGCTATGACTTCAAATGGAAGAGGTTTTCCATTTGGTGTCAGGGTAAGGGCTTGGACTCTTCCTCCTGTTCCTTGGCAAGCATTTTGGACTATTTATGGTCCCTTTCTCGTCAAGGGCTTAGGTCGACGACCCTAAAGGTGCACCTGGCAGCCATCTCTGCTTACCGGGCGCGGGCCGGGGAGCAGTCGGTGGCGCAGGAGAAGGTGGTCTGGCACTTTTTCAAAGGCCTTGATCACATTTCCCCTCCGGTGCGAGAACCTCCACCTCTGTGGGATCTACTGCTGGTACTGGCAAAGCTCATGGGCAAGCCATTCGAACCAATGCACAGGTGTGAACTCTCTCACCTGTCGTGGAAGACCACCTTCTTGGTGGCTATCACGTCAGCCAGAAGGATGGGAGAACTCCAGGCGCTCTGCATTGAGTCTCCTTACCTGGTCTTCCACAGGGACAAGGTTGTCCTGCGCCCCCACCCGAAATTCCTTCCGAAGGTGGTGTCGGAGTTTCACCTTAACCAGGTGTTGACTCTGCCGGTGTTCTACCCCAATCACACCTCGGAGGCCGAATACAGGCTCCATACTTTGGACCCTAGAAGGGCGCTCGCTTATTATAAGGAGCGCACGGCTGAAATTCGGGGAGAGGTTCGCCAGCTGTTTGTCACCTACGCTGAAGCCGCACCTGGCAGACCTGCAGCCAAGCGGACGATAGGCAGGTGGGTCACCTCCTGCATAGATCTCTGCTATAAGTTGGCGGGCATGGAGCCTCCCAGAGGGATAAGAGCTCATTCTACCCGTCATACTGCTGCATCGGTGGCTGCTTCCAGGGACGTCCCTATCCAGGAAATCTGCAGGGCTGCTACCAGGAAGTCAGCACACAGCTTTATTACCCATTACCACATCGACCTTGAGTCACGCCGGGATGCTGGTTTTGGGGCCTCGGTTCTCCAGTCTTTATTTCCTAAGTAGGGTGTGTGCGCCTTGCCTCCCTCCTCCCGGAGAACTGCTAGGAGTCTGCCAATAAGTGTGGATGAACAACATATCCATGTCCCTACAAATACAGGTTACTCACCTGTAACAGGAGTTCTAGGAATGGTATATGTTGTTCATCCACACAACCCACCCGACCTCTCTGGCTTCGACGCACAACCTGAGCTTCCAGCATGCCAGATCTGGTGTCATGGTGCGGAGCCGAGAGTTTTACCACCCGGGTGGGTGGGAGGAGCCAGCTTGAAGACCTTCCGGCAAGATTTAAAGTGGTAAGGAACCTACCAATAAGTGTGGATGAACAACATATACCATTCCTAGAACTCCTGTTACAGGTGAGTAACCTGTATTTTTTGATTCAGACTGTGACCACAATTAACAGGTTTAGTTGTCTGCCTCTAAAGGTGTTTTTTCTTGTTGCAAGTAGTCTCACTGAATACAGTGTGTCTACCAGTGTTCATTGTTGTGTTTGACAATATATTGCTGGTGAGGGATCATTCTTAGTTGCCTGTTGACCTTTTTCCGCGAAAGGACTAACTCGACCAAGCCTTGTGTCCAGTATGGAGGACGCTTTCTGTCTGAGGTCTGGCGTGAGGTAAGACAGTTTTCTACTTGTGTTGTAGAAGGAATGCTACATACAAGTAATTAGTTAATTGATCTTACTTCGAGATACAGCTCTTGCAGCAGGTTACACCATTAGGACTGAAGCCGGCAGGCGCCAGGACCCCGGAGACTTTTCTAGCTAGCTATCTTCAGTGGGGACCGCCCCCGACATCGGCCCGCCTCCGACGTCAGGCGTGGTTCAAAAGGCGGTCCATGAATCCCAGTTCTTTCCGCCGTCGACAGTGCATGCTTCGACCGCCGGTAAAGTTCTTGCTGCGCGTCGCGTGGTTTTCTAAAAAATTTCGAGTTCTTCGATTCTTCTGAGGAAGATTTCCTTCTGCAATCAAGACAACCGTCTGATGTCCTCTCCGATCGGGCATTCCTCCAAGTGTGCTTGCGGCAAGCAAATTCCTTTTAAGGACCCGCACTCCGCGTGCGTCAGGTGTCTAGGCCCGGACCACGATACCAAGGCCTGCTCCTCTGCCAGGGTTCTACAGCCGCACCAGGATCCGCCGAAGGCCTTCAGCCTTTCTTCTTGAGGAAAAACTCAGAGCGATGGCCTCAAGGAGGATTTGGCGCGCGGCACGCTGGAAAAGAAGAAGAGGTCCCGGATCCCGCCTGCGCCGTTCTGGCCTCCGAGTCCCGGAGCTCCGGTCTCGCCTCAGACCGCCTCCCGCCAGGCCTCGCTGCCCCGGCCGCGGCCCCGCTGCACACTCTGCTCAGGCCTCCACCGCCAGGCCGTCGTCTTCCTCTTCAGCCCAAAGGCCTTGGCGGTCGAGACGCCACCACCACCACCACAAGTCGGGCTCCCCCCCTCGGGCCGGCCTCGGTCTTCCTCTCTTCCCCTGGAAGACCTTGGAGCTCACCCGCTGAGGAAGCCGGGATCCGGCGTCGCCAGACCGCCGGCCGTCGCATCGCCAGCTCCTCTGAGCCGACGCCGGTCGGTCGGGCCGTCGGCCTCTTCGATCGCATCGATCGCCGGTGGGGGGACCGACGTCCGCGACGCCTGAGCGGGGGGCTCCTGCGCCTCCGACGTCGGTCGGACAGGAGTCCCCCATCGAGGAGGATTCGGCCTTGCCCGATGTCCAGGCGGGCGTTCCCGGCCACGAAGAGCCTACCCGGGGTCCCTCGCCACCACCCGAGATCCCCGTGGTACCGTCGCCGGGACCTGACGTCTGGCCCTCGTCCTCGGAGCCGACGTCGGGACTGTCCTTGGCCGAGGTGAAGGACCTGTTCACTTACTGGTGGGCTACTGTCAAGAAGGATGTGGTACCCCCAGTCCTTCCTCCTCCACCTCCTCCTCCTCTGGTGGCTTCGGCCCCGGCCCCACCTTCACCTGTGAGGTCGGCTGGCCATTCCGTCCCCAGGGAGCCTGTGACTCCTCCCAGGGGCAGACATTCTAGAAGGAGACCTCTGTCCAGATCGTCGTCCTCCGGGTCGCCCAGTCCCAAGAGATCCAGGAGGCGACGTCGGTCGCCGCTGCGGAGGCTACGGATCTACTTATTTTCTTCTAGATCTCCTTCTCGGGTCTCCCTCGCCGGACCCACGTGAGACTCCAAGGTCTCCTCCGGACAATCCATCCTTCATGGATATCCTTAGACATATCCAAGAAAATATGGGTTGGGAAGCAGAGGAACTTGACCCTGAAAGGCTACGCCTGGCAAAGTATCTTCGGCAGAAGGACCCTAAGCCTGTGGTGGTGCCACCCTTGGTGGACACTTTTGTGGACGTCACCAAGGCGGCGTGGAAGCGTCCTCACTCGCTCCCGGCGGTGCCGAAGAAGGCGGATAGACTGTACAGGGCCCCAAGGGGGGACCAGTACCTATCTCAACAACCTCTGGCTGACTCCCTGGTCATTACTGCCTCTCATGATCGGTCCCAGAGACCGCAGCATTTGAGTGCTCTGCCACCGGACCCAGAGTCCAAACAGCTGGACGCTCTGGGGAGGCGCACTTACGCTTCCGCGACTTGCGCTATCAGGTCCCTGAATTATCTCACCCACATGGTTCAGTTCCAGAACGCTTTGTGGGAACAGGGGCTGGAGGCGGCTGAGAAGCTGCCGGAAGGTGAGCAGAAGGAGGAGATGCTTCAGCTCTTCCGGACGGGTTCAGACGTGGGAACCCAGGTACTCAGAGCCGCGTATGATTCTGCGGACTCGTCTGCCAGGGCGGCTGCTTCAGGCGTGTGCCTTCGGAGACACTCATGGCTTCGTGTCTCTGGTTTCACCCCAGACGTCCAGAGGAACATTTTGGACGCTACCTTTGAAGGTGAGGTGTTGTTTGGTAATCCGTCAGAACGTATAATTACCAAACTGCAAGAGGCTGGGAAGGCGGTCCGGACAGTCCAGGCGATGTACCGGCCAAGGCCTGGATCCTTTCGTAGGACCCAAGGCCGTTTTCGTGGGCGGACTCAGAGGCAGCAGCCCCGTTCTGCCACACAGCACAGGGGCTCTGGCTTCCGCAGATCCCAGGGGAAGCAGCCCGCTGGCAGAGGTCAACGTCCTTCCAAGGCTACCCAGCCGGCGGGCCCTTCAGCCGCCACAGCATGACTCCTTTCCGGCCCCCGCCCCTCAGGATCAACGGGACGTTTCGGTCGGTGGTCGCATTGCCCGCTTCCTATCGGGTTGGCAAGCAATAACCACCGACAGGTGGGTTCTTCAGTTGGTCAGCAAAGGCCACTTTTTAGAATTCGAAGAACGTCCACCCTCAAGGCCTCCTCTGCTGTCCTGATACTCGGGTCAGCACCGCAACTTGATTTGGCAAGAGGTGGTTGCTCTCTTGGACAAGGGAGCGATTCAATCTGTCCCAGGGGACCAGAGAGGAAAGGGATATTATTCTCACTTCTTCCTGGTTCCCAAAAAGACAGGGGACCTCCGTCCAATTCTGGACTTAAGCTACCTCAACCTGTCGGTCGCTTACAAAAGGTTTCGCATGGTGACCCTTCCGGGTCTCATTCCCATGCTAAAATAAGGCGCCTATTTAGCGTCCTTAGACATGCAGGATGCCTACCTGCACATCCCCATAGCTCAGGCGCATCAGAGGTTCCTGCGCTTCGAGTTCTTAGGTCACCATTACCAATTCCGAGCTCTTCCCTTCGGACTGTCATCCGCTCCAAGGGTTTTCACCAAGTGCATGGTGGTCGTGGCAGCTGCTCTGAGGAGAGAGGGCCACTATGTGTTCCCGTACCTCAACGATTGGCTTCTCATGGCCGCCTCAGGCGTATTTCTACTAAGCGATCCTGGACACTCGGATCCTGTTCGGATCGCTCGGGATTTTGATAAACCAGGAGAAGTCGGTCTTGGTACCGTCGCAGAACCTGCAGTTCATAGGCGCAGTGCTGGACACGGTCCAGGGGAGGGCCTTCCTCCCAGGTGACAGGGCGGAACGCATCAGGTCCATTATAGAGGACCTATCAGCAAATCCAACTGCTCCGGCCAGGTTGGTCCTTCGCTTGCTCGGTCATATGGCTGCGGCCATTCCCACGGTCCCTCTCGCGCGGCTCCACATGCGCGTAACGCAGTGGATGCTCAAGGCGCAGTGGGACCAGAGGCAAGACCATCTGCAGCACCAGGTCAGAATTACAAAACGAGTGATTCAGGACTGGCAATGGTGGTTAGTCCCCGGTCGCTCTCACGGCGGGCGCCCTTCACTGGCCCTGCCCCGAGATTACCCTCACCACGGACGCTTCAGGTCTTGGGTGGGGAGCTCACCTAGATGGGGTGAAGTCTCAGGGCGTATGGAGTCCGCTGGAAGTTCATCTGCACATAAATGTTCTGGAGATGAGAGCGGTACTCTACGCTCTCCAGGCTTTCCAGTCCTTAATCCCACCGTGTACCATCCTGCTTCAGACGGACAACACGGCGGTGATGTACTACCTCAACAAACAAGGAGGCGCACACTCTTACCCCCTTTGCAGGGAGGCCATGAGAGTGTGGGATTGGGTAGTCGGACACGGCGTAAATCTAGTCAGCGGTACACGCTCCGTGTGTGGACAACACATAGGACGCCCTGAGTCGCCTCCTGGCCAGAGTCCACGAGTGGGAACTTCTTCAGGAGGTAGCAGAGGATCTGTTCCTTCGATGGGGAACTCCAGAGTTAGACTTATTCGCATCCCCATCCAACCTAAAACTGCCCAATTTCTGCTCGCTAGATCCAGGGCCTGGAGTTTTCTCAAGAAATGCCTATCCATCTCCTGGGAGAACAGGTTCCTCTACGCCTTCCTCTTTTCCCACTGATCCAGAGAGTTCTGCTCAAACTGCGCAGGGAGCGGGCGTGCTTTGATTCTGGTGGCCCCATTCTGGCCCAGACAAATCTGGTTCCATTGCTGGCGCAGCTGTCATGGGAACCCCCACTCCCTACTCATCAAACAGTTCTCACCTTCTGTCTCAGGAACAAGGTTGCTATTACATCCGGATCTGCGGTCTTTGAACCTGCACGCTTGGCTCCTAGAGACGTAGCCATCATGCGACACGGGTCTCGCAGGAGGTTGCAGAGGTACTCTCTGCAGCCAGAAAGCCGGCTACTCACGCTACTTATGCCATGAAATGGCGCAGATTCTGTCTTTGGTCACGGGCTCGTGACGTTTCTCCTTTAGGTTGCCCTGTGGGGGCAGTCTTGGACTATCTCCTCTCCCTTTTTCACTCGGGGTTAGCCTACTCCTCTATTAAAGTACACCTTTGTGCTATTTCGGCCTATCACCAGCCGGTGGGCCACCGCACCATTGCTCAAGTGGACGCTTCTCGGGAGTTCCTGAGAGGGGTGCTGCACCTTAGGCCTCCTATTAAGGATCCGATTCCTCCATGGGATCTCCTTTTTGTTTTGGAGCAACTCACGCTCCCTCCCTTTGAGCCAGCCGCGGATTGCGAGCTACGTTTTCTGTCTTGGAAGACGTTGTTTTTAGTTGCAGTTACTTCAGCCAGAAGGATTTCTGAGCTTCATGCCCTGATGTGTAAGGAGCCTTATTTGGTTTTTCACCGAGACAGAGTGTCTCTGAGAACGAATCCTAAGTTTTTGCCTAAGGTGGTTTCAGCTCTGACCTTAAATCAGGATATTGACCTTCCGGTCTACTTCCCCGAACTATTCCAATAGAGGAGAGGCTTTGCTCCATACTCTTGATGTTCACCGCAGCCTGAGGTATTACCTCAATAGAACTAAGTCCTTTCGGGCTTCGGAGCAACTTTTTGTGTCCTTCGCACAGAGAATGAGAGGTCGGCCAGTGTCTAAGCAATCCTTATCCCGCTGGCTTGTGCAATGCATCTCTCATTGCTACCAATCCAAACAAAAGCCCCTCCCGGGTTCCGTCCGGGGCCATTCTACTAGGGGTGTAGCCACTTCTTTTGCAGCTCTCAAGAATGTCTCAACCTCAACTATTTGCGCTGCAGCTACTTGGAACTCTGTGCATACCTTTATCAGGCATTACAGTCTGGATAGCGCCTCTAGGCAAAGGGCTGGTTTCGGCCAGGCCGTGCTGCAGGGCCTCCTGTCCTGAATCGAGGTTGGGCGGCTGCTCCTCGGTTTCTTCTTCCTTTTCCTCCTCCCGATGTGAAGGGGTCAAGCTTTACTGCTTGGGAATCAGTCCTAATGGTGTAACCTGCTGCAAGAGCTGTATCTCGAAGTAAGATAGTACAGTTACGTAAGAACTTACCGTAACAGTAGATCTTCGAGAACAGCTCTTGCAGCAGGTACCTTCCCGCCCACCGTATCCCCCTTGGAGGAGGTCTTCGCTCGCAGTTTCTCCTCTAGGGCGGAGGAGTGAGGGAAGAAAGGATGATGAGTATTTTAGCCAGCCAGTCTGAATGATCAGACAGCAGGATGTTGCTTTCTTCCGCATGGCTGGGCGGCTTGAGGTCAGTTTTCATAGTAGGGAAATTCCCTTTTCTCTACTCAGGGTTTTCGTACTCCTTTTTGCCTTCTGACGGTGGATCCTCGGTCTCCCCCGCTATTGCAACCTCTGGCCGGGAGTCTCCGGCGGGAGAACTGGGGATTCTGGCGGGACCGCCCCCTTTTGTACCACGCCTGACGTCGGAGGCGGGCTGACGTCGGGGGCGGTCCCCGCTGAAGATAGCTAGCTAGAAAAGTCTCCGGGGTCCTGGCGCCTGCCGGCTTCAGTCCTAATGGTGTACCCTGCTGCAAGAGCTGTTCTCGAAGATCTACTGTTACTGTAAGTTCTTACGTAACTGTACTTTTTCTCTCATAAAATAGGAAAATATGGTAGTTTATTGAGGCACTACAAGATCAGTAGTGACTAGGGAGTTGCTGCTGCTTGGAATCCTCATATGCTCAACATTCTAAAAGCTCGTGCCATTCCCCTGGTAGGGGTGCACTATACCAAGTTGTTATGAATACCCATGAACAATGTTGGAGCTAACAGAAAAGGAAATTATGATAAGTATGAAGAAATTTCTTCTTTCCTTAAGTCACTGTAATTGTAGCTGTATAATCCTAATGACAGAGGTTTACCCTGTATGCTTGCTTCTCCCTGGCTCTAGTAGTTTAAACTCTCTTCACAGCATTTTTTTTTTAACTGTGTGTTTATTGTTTTAATCAGTCAACATACAATAAAAAATTACAAGCAGAGAACATCACATTAGCATAGTGATACACTGAGGGCACCACTCCTCTTAATGTACTCAAACTATCCATCCTACACTTCATGGTATGTTCTGGGAAGAAAAGCATAAGAATTGTCCAGAGTTAAATTCAGTACAAGCTGCATATTGAACCAAAGAGTTGCATGGTAATGATACTAATAAAGTCTGAAGATAATAGTCCCGGAGTTCTCTACCTGCAAATGAGGTAGTTATTGTACCATGCGCTTCCACAGGCACTTAAAGTGCCATATTCATTATTACTGTTTGTGCATGCCTTCCGTCATAGTGCTAAGCTGTTACTTAGTTGGCACTAATAAGATCAAAGAAGTGCCTATCTTTGGAAAAATGAAACAAATTGTATAACATTATAAGCCCCATTATCCTACTTAAGGTAAATACCAACAAATGTACTGCAACTTATAACATTAATGGAGCAAAAGGCTCTGGTAACATTTTTAAATGAGTCAAACAAACGAAAGTCCATATAGTATAAGTGGGGCTAGATGAAACCCCCGTAGATAGGATAGTTCACTGTCCCAGGTCTGAGAGAAAGAAACATCAATGACAAAATCACCAACTTACCTTAGGACAGTGAAATTACCTACCTACATAAGGAAACAAAAGCAAGTCCGATCCATGTCAGACATCTTCATCTTCAGAGGATCGATACTCTAGGGCGGCAGTTCAGATTTCCATAGCAGCTTGCTTCTGTCCCCATTTTAAAGCGGCCTTGGAGTCCGTAAACAGATGCACTTTGCCTCAGTATGCAATCCACAGATGGGCTAGAAAAACAGTGCCATGTGGAATGCAGGCTTTGTGGTGCATGGCCCTGACTCCATTGAATTTCTTGCGCTTTGGCTCATGGCAAAACTGATGTCAGGGTATAATCTAACTTGTTACCCATCGGGTTCCTTTTCACCTTGCTACAGCCAATAAAAAAATCCCAGGTGCCCATGCCATCCGTAACCAACATGATTGTCTGGTGCGTCCGGTTGTTCGAGCTACCGCGTGGTGTTATCCTGTAGGCCTTTTGTAATTTCTCTACTTTACAGGGCACCGCTTCCATTTGTTGCAACAACCAGTCCTGTAGAAACAACAGGAGGTGATCCCCTTCAGAGCCTTCTGGCATTCCCAAAAGGCAAATGTTTGCACGCATTTGGTTTTCAAGGGTCTCCAGCCTAAATTTAAGTGGTGTGCTTTCACGGATCACCATGGAGACCACCTCCATTGCTGCGTCTGATCATTCAGTAGCTTCAATGGATGCCATCTGTACAGCTTCTACTGTTGTCTCCAAAGTTGTTACACGATTTGTCAGACCGTCAAATTTGTCAGATAGTCCAGTAACTGTGTTGATCAATTGGTTGATCTTCATACCGATTGTTTGTAGTGTCTCCTGTCCCTGCTCATTCGTCGATTCTTCAGCATGGTCCTGTGCTGAGAGCATGGTATGAGCTGCCGATGCATTTTTAGGTTTAGCTCCCGTGCCTTGTTATTCTCTGTGAGGATTTCCCATCTTGATTTTGAAGTGTTCCGATACCTTATGTTCCAAGCTGTAGCTGAATAGCTTCCAAAAAAACTGTTTTGTAAGAAAAGTTTAGAATCTTATTATGGTATTCAGTCAGTAAACCCATATTGCTCAGGCTGCACATCATACCCCTTCACAGCGCTTTCTATCCTCACAGACAGGGCATTGGTGCTGTTTGTTAGGGAGGCAGTATAGCACAGTGGTTTAAGGCTCTGAGCTGCAGATCTGGTGATATCCAGCAGACCAGAACGGGGTTTGAATCACACTGCTTCCACTTGCATACTGTGTGATCCTGAGCAAGTCACTTAACTTCCCTGTGCTCCCAGGTCACACCTGTAAAAAAGCTTTCAGCTTAGTGTGCTACTCCTGGTTAAACAACTAAATTAAAAAAAAAAAAAAAAAAAAAAATTGTTTAAATATAGCCCATGCCATCCATGTAGGCCTGATCTGCCTAAAATTATCACGTGTCCTAGAAAAATAAAGGTTTGGTGCCCGATTCACTTCTACAGTTGCACATTCAAGCCACAACCCAGGTACTAGGAATAGCTCTTCTGAAAGCACATTATATGTGTTTTTAGTAATATTCAGATACTTTGTTGCCTTATTGAACATGATTGTTTGGTGTTCCATTTTTTCATATCCTGCACATGGCTAACAGTTACTGGATTGGTAGCAGTAGAATGCTTATTGGGGGTTGGGGGGGGGTTCTAAAATCCAGACCATGCTTCCTCTTAATTAGGTGTGCCCATTCATGAACCGTTTTGTCTGACATAACATTATCCCGGTTAATGTCAACCAACTGCCTGTTCATTTCAGCTGAATGTTTTAATGCAAAACTTTCTTGACTCATTGCTCCTGTTGAAAATTAGTGGCTGTTTCCTTCAGTGGAAGATGCTGACCTTCCGTTGAGAAATGTTTCGTATATAAGGGTTGGCAAATGTGAAGAGAGGTGTCGACCAGGAAATGCAGACATGAGCAACAATCCTATGGTTGTGAAGTGGCATTCATTTTTGACTTGGTTCTGCACAGTTGTGCCTTATGTTGCATTAGTCTTCAGAATACAGATCCAAGTTTACTGTTCTTACTGTTTGCCATTAGATATAAAAAATATACAAAATCCTTCCCAATTTAAATTACCTTTAGCCGTGTTTACACGGCAGTAGCGCTGCAAATATGAAATCGCAACAGTGTGGTCCCAATTACTTGCCACTCGCGGTCTGTCTACACAGCCCCTCTCTGCACCTCTGCAATCTGTGCTGGTGCGGGGCGATGCATCATGGAGGAGATGCACATCTGCTGGCTGAGAACGGGTTGCTGTGGCGCAGGCAGTCCACACTGTCACTTAAGCCGCTTGCTCCTCTTGGCATTCTCAACTTGCCAGAGAATCAGGGAACATCTTAGCGAGCGGCATAGCCCAATTGGATATGTGTCAACACAGACACATTTGCACTGGAGCAACCTGAGCGCACATGGCTTATGAAACTTATATTAACATCGTATGGGCAGTATAACTGTTGATAAACTGATACCTCCAATGGCACTTTTTGAACACTGTGTTTATAGTATAGTTTTAGTATACACTAACAAAAAATGTTTTAACTTCTGCATTATTAATTTTAATGCATTAAGAATGTGCTTGTATGTAGTGTACATGTTTTATAGTGATGTTTTCTTGTTGGTTTGATTGTTAACTATGTGACTAATATATGGTATGTATTATGTGTATCAGGGTCAAACCTGTAAAAAGGCCATGTGGCCTACTGCTTCTTTACCTGGTTAATAAAAATTGAAATATTGAACAGTAATACATAACTACGAACCAGATAACCTGATTTTGATGGTCTCCTTCTTCCAGTGTAATCCTTATTGATGTTACTATGATTATTAGTAGGTACTGTATGCCTGCCTTTACAAGACAGTGACATAGTTGGTACAAAACCTGATCTCACAATGCCATTATGTCCCATAATTTTTGATACAATGTACATTGGATTATCTATGCTGTCAAGAAAAGGGGGTACTGCGTGCCCAGATTTATCTGATATTAAATGGGATAGCTTTTTTTAAGTTGGTCTTTTATTCTTGTCCTGTTAGCAGTCTGCCCTGATTGTCTTGACAAATTAAATTGAGGTTTTATATGTGCATTTTAAAAATGTCTACTTTAATGATAGGATGCTTATCATTATCGACGTGGAACCTTTGTAAACGAGCAGTTCCTGCTCAAAGGTATTTGTAATCCTAGATTTCAGTAAAATGAAATAAAAATAAATTATCTGTTATTTTGTCACATTTCAGATTTTGATGTAGCTGTACCTGAAACTACAAGATTAGACATCAGCGCTTCCAAGTTGAAAGCACAATTGGCTCTAAAAGTAAAACGACAACCACCGTCTCGGCCCAAAATACGAGAATCCCTTAGAGTTGGGGAACATCATAGAAACATGAAGGTAACCAAATGTGGATAAGCATACAGATAAATTACCTGGCAATTTCTTAGTGTGCCCATCCAGTGTCATTTAAAATCTATATAATGTAACAAGAGCAAAGAAGGCCACATCAAGGAAGACTGAAACGCAGACTCTTTTGGCAGAAAAGAGCCTGTTGGCCCATCGTGTCTGCTCATTCCTACCTAACTAACGTTGAGTGAGAGAGCCTTAGAGGCTTTTCACTCTCCCATTCCCCCTCCCTTTCTGGTGTGGTCATTACTAAGCTCTTGCATCTGTTCCATCCTTGTTTAAATGCCCCCTCTGATTTTGCAAAGACCAGCTCCTCCAGTAACCCATTCCACTACTTCATCACCCTCTCTGTAAAAAGTACTTCTAACCCCAGTAATCCTCAGGATATTCATAACTTTATGCAGTAGGCCTGGAGGGTTGGAATGCCTGGAGAGATGGAACACATGCAAATGAGTAGAATTATTTGCACGTGGGCATCTTTCAAATACTGCCTCTACCAATTGTAGTGTTCTAACCTCTTCAGATTTTTCTCTCCGCCTGAAAGTCTGGTCGCTCGGAGTTGTCGTCCTCTTTCTTGTGAAGAAGATTCAAAAAACCAGTATATTTCATTTCTTTTACTGCCTCTACTAATTGTCAGTATAAATCTTGTTTATTGTTTAAATTAGTTATTGTTACCGGTTCCTCGTGGTTCGGTAAAACCTTGAGGGAACCGGATTAGTTATTTACTTTCATCGGGGTTCTCTGATTAGAGCCTTTGATTTTGTGTATTTACTAGTTTAGTTTTGTGTATATTTTGCTGTTTTTGTAACCGCTGTTATTGGTTACAGAACCGCCAAACCGGTTCATTTATCATCTCCTTGGTTCCTATCGGTTCCGGGAAACCGACCCCAAAAAAATAAACTGCATTAGCTCTTTTTTTTATTTAGCGGTTAGTGTTTTTTTCCTTTGGGCATGACCATGTCAGAGAAACCTAAAAAGAAAACCGGAGAGCTCTGTTTTAAGAATTGTTTAAAATGTGGAGATGTGTTTGCTAAGGTAGACAAACACCACCTTATGTGTGGCTTGTCTGGGGTTCAAACATCTGGACCAGGATCGTGACATATGTAAAACTTTCCTGGATAAAACTGTGGAAAAATGCCTTGAAAGGCTCAATAACAGATTTCCTAAGGGTCCCTCAGGCTCTGACCAACCGACACCCCAGTCTGCTGTGGCTGAACCCACAAGTTGCTTACCCCTGCCCCTGATACGGGCGAAAAAAGGGTAAAGAACTGGCTGACTCCCTGGTTCCCTCAAGGCAACTGAAGAAAATGAAACATGCAGAACCCTCTCCTGCTGAACCAGGGACTTCTGCACAAGTGCCTGCCTTGCCCTCGGCGCAAGAGATAGCCCAGGCTTTTAAAATTATCCAGGCACTACAAAACATTATCCCCCAGCAGCCTGCCCCCCCCCCCAGGCTAGCAGTGATGTGTTGCCCTCCTTGCCAGAGGAGCAATTTTTTGAGGAGGATGATGATCCCTAATGAGGATGAACCAATTCCCCCAGAGGTGTCCCCTGAGCAGGACTTTGGTTCTCCCCCCAGGGTGTCAGAGGATTATGCCTCACATTTTACATTTGTGAGGAGAATGGCAGATGCTTTGGACATTGCTACTGCTGTTTTTAACAGAGGAGAGTTTTGGTTTCAGAGCAAAAAGCAGCAGTATAGATCTGCAGATTTTTTACTGATAAATCACTCCTATCTCAGCAGGAGTCAGTACCTGTTTGGATTAAACAAACAGATACTTTATTAGAAGAAGGGGGTCTCATTTAGATAAAAAAAAAAGTCACTGCATGTTTCTCTGAGGAAGGGGGCTGTATCCGCTTAATTTACTGAGTCAGTGCAGAGGGTGAATGTAATTGGGGATGTGGCTTAGGAGTGCAAAAGCAGGTGGCTCCAATTACAGCTTCCTGCTGATCTTCCTGGACATAAAGTCTCCACCACTCATTCACACTAATGGGATCTGCGCCGGAGGCACTAGGACCCAGCGGGAGCAAACTTTTTTGCCAGAGGGTCGGCGCTGGAGCTGTGAGGAGTGGCTACGCGAGCCTCAGCTCGTGCGGTAATGACTATCTTGGCGTCGACCCTCAACCACCTCAGTTCCTTTTTCCCTGCGTCAGGTGCACTTCAGTGTACGACGGCGCGACCGCTGAGTCAAACTTCAAACTAGCAGCATAGTTTTTCAGTTTTATTGTTTTGTAGTAATATCTCGAATAAGTATCGCTTAGTTTATTTATTCTTATTTAAAGAAGAAGTCTCAGCCTACATTGATGGAGTCAACCATGAGCGGGTCAGGTGATGGTAGGGAGACTTTGTATGAAAGCTGTTCAGTCAGCCGGGCTTGGTCTGGTCCGCCGCCTTCTCGGGGGGGGGGGTCTGACAATAGACAGTTCAATGCCCGAGGGGGTGGGCGGTCCCCTTGAAAGCATAAAAGTAAACGGTCACACTCTTGGCACCGTTCGGCCTCGAGCTCTTCTTCGGCCCACAGGTCAAGAAAGAGGAGGCATCACTTGAGGTCACCCTCTGATATGTTTGCTTGTAGACGGTCGGTTATTAGGGCTAGTTACTGGTCTCCTCCTCCGGAGTCGCCGGTTTCTAGCTGACATCTTCGACATCAGAGCCCTACCCGGCCCTCTGGTAGGTCTTCAGATGAGCGGTTTCATCAGTGGGCTGCTCTTATGGAGCAATGGGCTCAGAGGGTGGTCCAGCTGCCTGGCCCAGTCACTCAGGGGCCTTCGGGCTTTTTGGGAGATCAGGTAGGGCGGTTAAGCCTCCCTAGTCACGCGGCGCCGTCTTTGGTGCCATCGACTCCGTGCTTAGGTGTTTTCCCCCCTCACACAGCTGCGGCACAGGGGGCCACACCGATGCCTCTATCTCCTGGTAGTCATCCTCCTTTCTCCTCAAATCCTGTTTTTTGGAGTCTTGGGATGTTTTCGATGCCCCCGGCATTGATGTCACGCTCGACGCCGTTGAGTTTTCTCAGCGCCATGCGCTTCGGCACTGTCCTTGGCACCGTGCGGTTCCTCGACGCCATGTGTGTTTTTGGCGCCGTGCTCTTCGGCGCCGAGACCTGTTAGGACGTCATCCAGTCTTCAGGACTTCTCCTCTTTTAATCCTTTTCCTTCCTCATTTCCTTCTGATTTTCACTCCTTTCCTGTTCTTACAGTCCCTCCTGGACTGTCAGGAGATGACATTGAGCCTGACCCAGACCTTAGGCTGGGTGATGATGTGGAAGGAACAGGATCTATTCCTGCTGCAGAGCCTGTGGTCGAGGACCTGTCTTTTAAGTCTCTGCTGAAAAACTTGAATTCCGCTCTTTCTTTCCAAACTACAGATATCGATCCTGGGAAACTGTTAAAGACTCCAATACCTCCATGTTCCGGAGATCCCTATGGATTTGACTCCTCTGGTACAGCCCTCCTTTGAGACGCTGTCTCAAATGGTATGTAATAATCCTGCTCTCATTCCTTCGGTGGCTAAATTAATAGATAGGAAATATGCTGCTCCCAAGGATCGACCCATTTTGGCATCCCAAGCCTTTGCGGATCCTATTGTAGTCTTGGCAGAGAATGATTAGGTCGTCCTTCCCCAGACTACTTCAGCTCGACCTGTTAACAAAGAATCTCGTAAAATAGACACTTTAGGTAAGAGAGTCTTTGCTGCTTCCACCCTAGGTATGTGTATTGCCAGCTACCAAGGCTATTTCTTTCAATATGAGTATATCCTTTAGCATTCGCTCAAAAAATGGTTGAAGCTCTACCGGAGTTGGACATTGATTCAGAGCTTCTTCAAACTATAACCAGGGGTATCAAGTCCAACAACCAGCAGGTTAAAGCAGCTGTGGACGTCTTCGATACTGCCTCCCGAGCGGCGGAGGCGGGCATTTGTACCCGCCGTCATTCCTGGCTGCGCACTTCAGGTTTCATGAATGATGCACAGCAACAGGTAATGGCGTTGCCTTTCGATGGTGTGTACCTCTTCGGCCCTCAAGTAGAACAGGCTGTAGAGGCTACACAGAAGACTAGGTCAGCCATTAAATTGGCTTGACCTCCTCATGTCCCCTCTCGAGGTGGTGTTAATAAACGCCAGTTTCATAACTGTCAGTCCTTTCGAGGCGAGGGCAGGGGAAGTTTTAATAAAAACCAAGCCCCCCAGCCTCAAAAGAAAATGCAGCAGAAGGCACAGGGGCCCAAAGCGCCTAGTGCCGCCTTCTGAGTTGTTGGCCCAAGTACCACCTCAGCTGCCCGAGGTGGACTCTTCCTCAGTGGTGGGAGGTCATCTGACTCACTTATACAATCAGTGGAAGTCCATAACCTCGGACAAATGGGTCCTCCGGGCAATCCGCAAAGGATATTCCCTCAATCTTTTGGAGACCCTTCTGGATCGTCCAACCAGACGACAGCCGAGGCTGTCAGCTCTTCTCACCTCCAAGATACAGGGCCTTCTGAGCAACAGGGCAGTGGAAGTAGTTCCGGTGCATCAACGGAACAAAAGGTTCTACTCCCATTACTTTCTGGTTCCATAGAAAACCGGGGGCATGCGCCCCATTTTGGACCTCAGGAAACTAAACCAATTCCTTCCCAAAGAGAAATTCAGAATGCTATCACTAGGAACCCTGTTACCTTTGCTTCATCAGCACGACCAGTTAGCCTCCCTGGACATGCAGGATGCTTACCAGCACATTATGATTCACCCAAAGCATCACAAATACCGAAGGTTCCTGGCTTTGGGACAGCATTATCAGTTCAGAGTCATACCCTTTGGGCTATCCTTGGCTCCGCGAGTTTTTACAAAGTGTTGTGCAATTCTCGCAGCGCATCTCAGAAAAATCGGAATACTGGTGTTCCCATATCTGGACGATTGGCTTCTAGCAAGTCCTTCCAGTCAGGGAACTCTCGATGCAGTAGCCACGGCTTCACACTTTCTCACGTCCATGGGAGTCCTGCTAAACCTCAAAAAATCGCAGCTGCAGCCCTCCCAGAGGCTCCTTTTCATAGTAACTCTTCTGGACACCTTCTGTGCGAAAGCATTTCTTCCAGAGGACAGGAGGAGCGATAGCCTTCAGATGGCCCGATACATGGGAGAGAGCAGCTCGGTTTCAGTTCTTTCGATACAGTGGGTGCTAGGTCTTATGGCATCATCAGTGTTCACTGTACCCCTAGCACGCCTTCACATGAGAACATCTCAGTGGATACTCCATGGTCCCCGAACACTCATCCTCAGTCCCTTCTCATCAAGGTGACAGAACCTCTGAAGAGATTCCTCACCTGGTGGTCGCAAGAGGACAATCTTCCGGAAAGGTACCCCTTTGCTTCTGGATCATCAGATTTCCATTACTACAGACGCGTCCCTGATGGGGTGGGGAGCTCACTGTCAGACTCTCCACACTCAAGGTACGTGGACTAGGATGAGTCCCAGCTTCACATAAATGTCTTGGAAATGAGAGCCGTCCTTTATGCAGTCCGGGCTTTGAAGGACATTCTCTGTCACAAGAACATTCTCCTTCATACGGACAACAAAGCAGTGATGTATTAAATCAACAAGCAGGGTGGTGCTCACTCTTACCCCTTATGCAGGGAAGCAATGAGGGTGTGGGAATGGTGCTTGGAGCACAAGGCTCTAATTCATGCGGTCTATCTGCTGGGGGTGCAGAACGAACTGGCAGACTGTCTCAGCAGAACAGAGACAGATCCTCACGATTGGTCTCTCAACTCAACCATAGCTCAGTCACTATTCGCAGAGTGGGGGAACTCCAGACCTGGACCTTTTTACATCTCCACTCAACACAAAACTGCCTCTCTTCTGCTCCAGAAATCCAAGGCCTGGCATTTTCTGTCAGGATGTGTTCAGGCTGTGGTGGACAAAACTCTCTCTATACGCCTTTCTGCCTCTGCCTCTAATTCTGAGAGTACTTCTCAAATTCTAGTTCCAGGGGGACAAAATGATCCTCATTGCTCCCTTCTGGCCTTGACAGATATGGTTTCCACTACTCAACAGTATGTCGGAAGCTCCTCCGAAACCGCTTCCCCGTCAGGCGAACCTTCTGACTCAGGGGCCTGTGGTCCATCCCAACCCGAGGTCGCTTCACCTTCATGCTTGGCTCCTGACGAGAACAGGTTCAAAGTCTCTTGCAGGGTTTCAGATATTTTTCTGGCTGTGTGCAAGCCAGCCACTAGGAAAACTTATACAGCCAAATGGAAGCGTTTTTTGCTCTGGTGTGCAAAATCCTCTTTGAATCCTTTTTCCTGCCCACCAGATAAAGTTTTAAAGTACCTTTTAGACCTCTCAAATTCAGGTCTGCAATACTCTACAGTTAAGGTTCACCTTTGTGCCATTTCAGCTTATCGTGAGCCAGTACTTTCCTTGTCACTGGCTCAGTTACCTGTGGTTAAGAGGTTCCTTAAGGGAATTCTGCATACCAGACCTCCTATAAGATGTCCAGTTGCAGCCTGGGACATCAGTCTTGTGCTAGACATGCTCACTCGAAAACCTTTCGAGCCCCTAGCTACCTGTGAGTTAAAATTTCTCATTTGGAAAACTGCCTTCCTAGTGGCCATCACCTCAGCCCGCAGGGTCTCTGAGATACATGCCCTAGTCACAGACCCTCCGTATACTGTGTTTCATAAGGACAAAGTAGTTCTTAGAAACCATCCTAAGTTTCTTCCTAAGGTTGTTTCAGAATTCCATCTAAACCAACCTTTGGTCCTTCCTACTTAGCGAACTTCCAAAATGAAGGAGAGCGTCCTCTTCATTCCTGGGACGTCAAAAGAGCTTTGCATTGCTATCTAGATAGAACAAAAGACTTTCGCAAAGCTCAACAACTGTTTGTTTCCTTCAGCGAGACCCGGTTGGGTCAGCCTGTCGCTATCAGATGTATTTCAGTATGGCTGGTGGCTTGCCTTTGCCACTGTTATTCCATGGCGCAGGTTAAGCTGGAGGGCAGAGTGTACGCTCACTGCTAGAGCGGTCGCGGCATCCCTAGGAGAAATCCGCAACGTGCCCATTGCAGATATTTGCAATGTGGCTACCTGGAGCTCAGTGCATACTTTCATCAAACACTATGCCCTGGATGTCCATGCCAGATAACATCTTTCTTTTGGCAGAACCATCCTTAATGGACTCCTGTCCTAAAACTGTGAGCTCTTGGTCTCTCCTGCCACCCTCTCGGGGGATTATTAGCTCGGTACTCTCCCATTAGTGTGAATGAGTGGTGTAGACTCATCCAAGAAGATCAAGAATTCCGGTAGGTACGTAATTTCCATTTTTTAACAGAGGAGAACTTTGGTTTCAGAGCAAGAAGCAGCAGTCTAGATATACAGATTTTTTTTTACTAATTGCCCTCCTTCCCACCCACCCAAAGCCAGTTCTAGTTTTATAGCCACTGGATTTGGCTGACAACAGGAACTTCCTGTTTGGCAGTAGGAAGGGAAGGATCACTAAGACACATTAGTTTCATAACCTTGTAGGCACCTAAAAATAACTCCCCCACCCCGGCTGCTGGAGGTCTGAACTAAGCATGGAAGAAGACTACAGGAAGTTCCTGTCCCAGAACAGGAAGGGTGAGAGTTGTAAGGGCACATAGGCAGTAGGAAAGTAAGTGTAAAAATAAATAGAGGGAGGAGACAGTAAGCATACAAAGCAACAGGAGAAGGGACACAAAATAAGTCATAGGAGTGGTACAGTTCAATGGCTGTGGGGCAGCAGTGTTCAGGGAGACATTCTGGAGGCTGCGATGCTGCCCTGTTTGCAAGCACCTCTCTGGTCTGAGGAAGGAGGTTGCCCGTCTCCAGGCTGACCTGACTAGGATTCGTGAAACCTCTTCCCCACCCAGGGACCACCAGTACCTCAGAGGTTGCCAAGAAAGAGGAGTGGTTGGACCAAGGTGGGCTCAGGGAGGGAGAGGGTGGTGGAACAGAGGTGCATCCCTCCAATTGTACCTCTCCACAGTTCATATGTTGTTCTGGCAAAGAGTGGTTCCTCTATGGAGGCACCTACAGTGGAGACAAAGGAGACCCACAGGAGGGTGGCTCGAGACCCCACAGGGGAAGAAACAGCTCCTGGTGGGGGACTCTGTCATTGGGGGGTAGAACTGGGGGAGGAAGGGGATAGGGAGGTAAGGTGCCTGCTTGGCGCCATGGCTCTGAGGGACAGGAAGCGAATTCTCAGGATCATGGGAGCAGCTGCACGAGGGAGGGAGCTGGATGTCATTGTCCACCTTGGGACAAATTACCTGGCTGTGAATGGGATCAGAGCAGTGCAAGAGGAGTTTGTGGAGTTGGGGAGGGGCCTTAGACAAGTAGCATGTACAGTAACCTTCTCGGAGGTGCTGCCTGTCTATGGCAAGAATGATGCTAGGGTATTCTGCACCATGGGATTCAATGAATGGTGGAAAAACTGGTGTGGAGCTCAGGGTTTTAGCTTCATTGAGGACTGTGGAACCACCTGGAGGGATGCAGGCTTATACTGGCGCGATGGTCTGTATCTGTCATGGGGGGGACCAGGATCCTAGGTAACAGGTTTAAATGCTTCATTGGCAAGCATTTAAACTAGCCAAGGGGGGAGGCACTGAAAAGGAGCAAGGAAATCCCAGCCTCCCCCCACAAAACACAGTAGTTGGAGAGGTAAACACCAAGGTAGAGAAGTCAGTAGGGAGTAGGACAGGGATCAATGCAGAAAAAGGCAGTAAGGACAGGGATGGGGCTAAAAGAGGGGTAAGGCCATAAAAAATAAATGGAAGGTGATGAGTACCAATGCCCGCAGTCTGCAGCAAGCTCCCTGAACTAGTGGCCTTGATGGAAGAGGGATGCCTGGATATTGTGGCAGTCACTGAAACATGGTACACGGAGAACCATGACTGGGATGTCAGCATATCAGGATGCACAGTCTACAGGAGGGAAAGTGTGGGTGAAAGAGGAGGAGGAGCTTTCTATATAAGGGAAGGTATTAAAGCAACAGAACTGAAGAGTAAACAGGAAATTGATGAGTCACTATGGGTCACCCTGGAGACAGGAAATGGCACCACAATCCGCATGGGGGTTGTGTACAGACACCCATCTCAGGGGGAGGAAATGGACAAGGAAATGATAGAAGACATCTTTAAAATGGCAGAAAAAGGGGGAGATATTGTTGATGGGGGACTTGACTATGCCAGGTGTTAACTGGAGTACCTTTGCTGCAGGCATATCCAAGAGCATGGTCATTCTTGATGCCCTACAGGGGGCATGCCTCAGACAGCTAGTGTTGGAACCCACTTGGGAGGGAACAGTCTTAGACCTGGTACTCTCAAATGGGGAAGGAGAAAGGATCTCAGATTTAGAAGTGGGTAGCCATCTGGGAACAAGTGACCACAAAACAGTGTGGTTCACAATAAACACAGCCATAGAGTCAAGCCGTACAAAAACAAGAGTATTGGACTTTAGGAAGGCTGACTTTGGAAAAATGAAAGAGTGCCTCAGAAAAGGACTAGCAAACGGGCAAGAAGGAGGGGTGGAGGAACAATGGGGAATAATCAGAACAGCCATCACAGAGGTAACACGCCTTTGTGTGAAGCAAATCAACAAAACAAAACTAAGGAAAAAAACACTATGGTTCTCAAAAGAGGTGGCAGGGACAGTTAAGGAGAAAAGGATAGCATTCAGGAAATATAAGTAAACACAGAAGGAGCAGGACAGAGAACTTTATCAGTTAAAGCAGAAGGAGGCAGGGAAGGCAGTCAGAATAGCAAAGGCACAAACTGAGGAAAAGATAGCCAACTCTGTTAAGAAGGGAGATGAAACATTTTATAGGTACATTAGGGAGCGAAGAAAGACCAAGGGAGAGACACAGAGGCTTAATATAGGGGCAGGAATGTGGACAGAGGGTGACAGTGAAAAAGCAGGGATACTGAACGAATATTTCTGCTCAGTATTCACAGCGGAAGAGATGGAGGTACCTAAACCAAACAAGAGAGAAACTCTGAATAGGGGGGTCAATACCAGTCCATTCACAGAAGAAAGGGTTTTGAAAGAACTCTTGAAACTGAGGATGGACAGAGCAGTGGGGCCTGATGGGATTCACCCAAGAATTCTAAAAGAACTAAGGGTAGAACCAGTAACACCACTGACTACTCTCTTTAACAAATCATTGGAGGATGGGGTGGTACCTGAGGACTGGAGGCAAATGTGATTCTACTTCACAAAAGTGGGAGCAAGGCAGAGGCAGGAAACTACAGACCAGTTAGTTTGACTTCTGTTTAAGGGGAAATGATGGAATCACTTCTGAAGGAAAGAATTGTTGAGTACCTAGAGGCCAGTGTGGCACAGGACCCAAGGCAGCATGGTTTCACAGCAGGAAGGTCATGTCAGAGGAACCTAATAGATTTCTTTGACTGGGTGACCAAAGTAGTAGACCAGGGAGGGGCTGTGGATATGGCCTACCTAGATTTCAGCAAGGCATTTGACACAGTCTCACACAAAAGATTAATATACAAGTTAGCCAGACTTGGAATGGGTCCCAAGGTGGTAGCCTGGATAAAAAAACTGGCTGGACAACAGGACGCAAAGGGTAATAGTAAACGGAGTCCACAGTGAAGAAAGGAGGGTAACTAGCGGGGTACCGCAGAGTTCGGAACTGGGACCGGTCCTCTTCAATGTCTTTACAAGTGACATTGGAGAGCACCTTAAAGAAAAGGTATGTCTCTTTGCAGATGACACAAAGATCTGCAACAGGGTTGATGCACAAGATGGGGTGGAAAGATTGAAAAGGGACTTGGCAAGGTTGGAGGAATGGTCAGATATGCGGCAGCTCTGATTCAGTGCAAAGAAGTGCAAGGTAATGCATCTGGGAAACAAAAACCCAGGGGAAGAGTACACAATGTTGGAGAGTTAATAGCAACAAAAATCGAAAGAGACCTAGGAGTAATTATATCAGATGACGTAAAGGTGGGCAAGCAATGTGAGAAGGCAATAAGGAGGGCTGGGGGGGATACTGGAATGCATAGGGAGAGGCATCAACAGTAGAAAACAGGAAGTTGTCCCTCTGTACAGACAGTGAGACCCCATCTGGAGTACTGCGTGCAATTCTGGAGACGCAAAGAAATAGAGTGGAGGCTGTTCGGAGGAGGCCAACCAAAATGGTGCAGGGTCTGCACCAGAAGACATACGAGGAGAGACTAAAGCAGCTTAATATGTATACCCTTGAGGAAAGGAGGGAGAGGGGGGACATGATAGAAACTTTCAAGTAGCTGGAGGGAATTAACAAAGTACAAGAGGGTAGTATCTTTCAGAAGAAGAGATGTGCAAGAACAAGGGGGGACGGCTCAGAGGTAATGTTAGTATTTTTTCACAGAGAGGGTTGTGGATGCATGGAACAGCCTTCCTGAGGATGTTGTGGAGTCAAGAACAGTGGGAGAATTCAAGAATGCATGGGACAGGCATAAGGCAATTCTAGTGGGGGGTAGGAGGAAGTAAGCTGTTGATTAACTAGAATCTGCAGCTTATCCATCAGATAGGGAAACGGGCAGACTAGGTGGGCCAAGCGGTCCTTATCTGCCGTCAAATTCTATGTTTCTATGCTACCACAGAGCAGATTGAGGATGAGGAAGAAACTGAATACTTAAATATGATGGATTTAACACCCACAAAAGCTCTCCTCCTGCCAGTTTATACATTTTTTTTTTTAAAAGGACACCCTAGAACTTCTGTAGACCCCTAATTCTGTTCCTCCTATTGATAGGAGAATAGATAAAAAATATATCAGTTGGACAGGAAGGGAGCTAATTTCCTTTTCTGCCATCCAGACCATCAAGGGGTAATACAACAGGCAGCCTGCAACAATTCCAGAGTCCCCCTGTCCTCCCACCCTCCGGACAAGGACTGCAGAAAAATAGTATAGCCAAAAAAGGCTATTTGTCAGCTTCTTTGGCCATGAGACAGGCTACCTTTCAAGCTTATGCTGCCCAGTATCAAATATCCCTGTGGCAGTCGATACTGGACATGTCCATGAAAGCCCCCTCACTCTTGTCTGAAGACCTGGCTGAAACTGCCAGGTTTGGGCTGAAGGCAGCTAAGTACCAGTTCCAGATGGCTGCTGGTTCAAATGACTCTGCAGCCAGATGGATGGCTAACACTGTGACATAGAGAAGGTTTGCTTGGCTCAGGGCCACGGACCTTACTCAGGGTACTCGATCAAAGGCTCTGGATTTTCCTTTACATGGAAATTCCCTTTTTGGAGAATCCACTGTTGCCTACATGAAGAAAGTGGATGAATATAAGGCCACTTATAGAAGCAACTCTGCTAAGGAGAGAGCTTCTTCATCCACTAGGCCCTATGGAAGGGGGGGGGTAGAGGAAGATCTTTTATCACTATACCCTTTTTCCAGCCAGTAGCTGTGTCCCAGTACCAGCAGTATCCACAGCAGGGATACTCTAGGGGTAGGCGTAGAAGGGGCTCCAGGTGGAGCTGGCAGGCCCAACCTCAGCCCCAATCAAAGCAAAATCCCTAAGGCTCAGGCTGCCTCCTCCATCCCTGTTGGAGGCAGACTCTCCCACTTCCTCCAGGCTTGGCTAAGCATCACCACAAACAAGTGAGTTCTGGAGGTCGTGGGTCAGGGTCTGTCTCTGGATAGAATCATAGACTTTGACGGCAGATAAGGACTGCTTGGCCCACGTAGTCTGCCCATTTCCCTACCTAGAGGATAAGCTGCAGATCCTGTTTAACCAACAGCCTATTTCTTCCTACCCCCCACAAAAATTGCCTTATGTCTGTCCCATGCATTCTTGAATTCTCCCACAGTTTTAGATCCCACAACCTCCTCAGGAAGGCTGTTCCATGTGTCCACCACCCTCTCTGTGAAAAAATACTTCCTCACATTGCCCCTGAGCCGTTCCTCCTCTTTATCCAAATTGTGTCCCCTTGTTCTTGCTTATCTTTTTCTGAAGGATGCTACCCTCTTGGACTTTGTTGATTCCACTGAGGTACTTAAACGTTTCTATCATGTCTCTCCCCCCCCCTTTCCTCAAGGGTATACATGTTAAGCTCCTTTAGCCTCTCCTCGTATGGCTTCTCTTGCAGACCCTACACCATTTTAGTTGCCCTTCTCTGAACTGCCTCCATCCTCTGTCCTTGCGGAGATAGTGTCTCCAGAACTGGACGCAGTACTCCAGATGGGGTCTCGACAACTGTCTGTACAGGGGGATAACAACTTCCTGTTTTCAGCTAGTGATGCCTCTCCCTATACATCCCAGTATCCCCCCAGCCCTCCCTACCACCTTCTCACATTGCTTGCCAACGTTAAGGTCATCTGATATGATTACCCCAGGTCCCTTTCCATTTTTGTTGTTGTTACTACCCCCATTGTGTAATCTTCCCCTGGGTTTTGGTTTCCCAGGTGCATTACTCTGCACTTTTTTGCATTGAATCCAAGCTGCCATACTTCTGACCATTCCTCCAACCTTGCCAAGTTCCTTCTCATCCTTTCCACGCCTCCTTGTGTATCAACCGTGTTGCAGATCTTTGTGTCATTTGCAAAGAGGCATACTTTTCCTTCCAGTCCCTCTGCAATGTCATTTAAGACATTAAAAAGGACTGGACCCAGTACTGAACCCTGCAGTACCCCCTAGTAACCCCTCTTTCTTCAGAGTGGACTCCATTTACAATTACCTTCTGTGTCCTGTTATTCAGCCAATGTTTTACCCAGGCTACCACCCTAGGACCCACTCCAAGGCTGGTTAATTTGACAAATCTTTTGTGTGGGACTGTTCAAATGCCTTGCTAAAGTCTAGGTAGGCCATGTCCACAGCCCTTCCCTGGTCTACTACTTTGGTCACCCAAAGAAATCAGATTAGTCTGACATGACCTTCCCGCTGTGACCCATGCTACCTTGGGTCCTGTGCCCCACTGGCCTCTAGGTACTCAACAATTCTTTCCTTCAGAAGTGATTCCATCACTTTCCCTACCACAGAGGTCAAACTGACAGGTCTGTAGTTTCCTGCCTCTGCCTTGCTCCCACTTTTGTGAAGGGGGAATCACATCAGCCTTCTTCCAGTCCTTGGGTACCACACCATCCTGCCATGATTTGTTATAAAGGGTAGTCAGTGGTGTCACTAGTTTTCTGCTTAATTCTTTTAGAATTCTGGGGTGAATTCCATCTGGCCCCATTGCTTTGTCCACCTTCAGTTTTAGGAGTTCTTTCAGAACCCTTTCTTCTGTGAAAGGACTGGGATCGACCCACCTCTCCAGAGTGCTTCTGTTAATTGGATTAGGCACCTCCCTCACTTCCTCTTTTGTGAATACTGAACAGAAGTACTCATTCAGTATCCTTGCTTTTTCGCTGTCACTCTCTGCCCACCCACCATCCATTCTATTCAGCCTCACTATCCCTCCCTTTGTCTTTCTACGCTCCCTGATATACCTATAAAAGGTTTTATCCCCCTTCTTAACCGAGTTGGCTTTCTTTTCCTAAGTTTGTGCCTTTGCTATTCTGACTACCCTCAATGCTTCCTTCTGCCTTAACTGGTACAGTTCTCCGTCCTGCTCCTTCTGTGTTTCCTTATACTTCCTAAATGCTCTTTTTCTCCCTAACCTTCACCGCCACTTCTTTTGAGAACCATAGTGGCTTTTTCTTTCATTTTGATTTGTTCATTTGCTTCACACAAAGGCTTGTTGCCTCTGTGATGGCAGTTTTGATATTTACCCATTGTTGCTCCACCCCTTCTCCTAGCCTGTTTACTAGTGCTTTTCTGAGGCACTCTCCCATCTTGCTGAAGGCAGCCCTCCTGAAGTCCAGAACCCTCACTTTTGTATGGCTTTACTCTGTAGCTGAGTTTATCATGAACCACACTGTTTGGTGGTCACTTGTTCTCAAATGGCTACCCACTTCTAAATCTGAGATCCTCTCACTGCCCCATTTGAGAGCACGAGATCTAAGATTGCTCCCTCACGAGTATGTTCCAAAACTAGCTGTCTGAGGCATGCCACCTGAAGGGCATCAAGAATGACCCTGCTTTTGGATGTGGCTGCAGCAAAGGTGCTCCAGTTGACATGTGGCATATTAAGGTCCCCCATCAACAGTATCTCCCCTTTCTCTGCCATCCTAAATATGCCTTCTATCATATCCTCGTCCATTCCCTCCCCCTGACATGGGGGTCTGTATACAACCCCTGTGCGGATTGTGGTGCCATTTCCAGTCTCTAAGGTGACCCATCGTGCCTCCTCTCCTCCCTGTCTACTCTTTTGTTCAGTTGCTTTTATCCCTTCCCTTACATAGAGAGCTACTCCCCCCGCCCCCTTCTGCCCTCCCTGTCTCTCCTGTAGGTTGTGTACCCTGGTATGTTAACATCCCAGTCATGGTTCTCTGTGTACCGTGTTTCTGTGACTGCTACGATATCCAGGCATCCCTCTTCCATCAAGGCCACCAGTTCAGGGAGCTTGTTGCCCAGACTATGGGCGTTGGTACTCATTACCCTCCATTTCTTGATGGCCTTACCCCTTTTTGCTCCATCCCTGTCCTTATTGCGTTTGTCACTTTCTCCATTTACCCCAGCGCTTCTCCCTATTGACATCTCAGTGTTGGTGTCTACCTCACTTAGTACCCTGATTTTTTTTTTTTTGGGGGCTAGGATTTCCTGCTCCTTTCCAGTGCCTCCCCTTGGCTGGTTTAAATGCTTGCCAATGAAGTATTTAAACCTATCACTTAGGATCCTGGTTCCCTTTCTTGGAGAGATGCAGACCATCACGCCAGTATAGGCCTGCATCCATCCAGGTGGACCCCCAGTCAAGCCAAATCCCTGAGCTCTGCACCAGTTTTTCAACCACTGATTGAATCCCATGGTGTGGAGCACCCTAGCCTCTTCTGTGCCATAGACAGGCAGCACCTCCGAGAAGGTTACCGTGTGTGCTATTTGCCTAAGGCCCCTCCTCATCTCCACAAACACTTCTTGCACTGCTCTGATCCCTTTCTTAGCCAGGTCATTTGTCCCTAGGTGGACAATGACATTCAGCTCCCTCCCCTGTGCAGCTGCTCCTGTGATCCTGAGGATTCACTCCCTGTCCCTCCAAGCCATGGCGCCAGGCGGGAACCTTACCTTCCTCTCCCCTTCCTCCCCCAGTTCTAGCTTCCTAACAGTAGAGTGCCCCACCAGGAGTTTTCTTCCCCTGTGGGGTCCCATGCCACCCTCCTGTGGGTCTCCTTTGTGGAGGTTCCCAGCATCCTCCTTGGTCTCCACTGTGGGTGCCTCCATAAAGGAACCACACTTTTCCAGAACGGCATAGAAATTGTGGAGCAGTACAACTGGAGGGATGCACCTCTGTTCCACCACCCTCACCCTCCCTGAGCCCACTGTGGTTCAACTGCTCCTCTTTCTTGGCAACCTCTGAGGCAGCGGCAGTGACCCTGGTGGTCCTTGGGTGGGAGAGGAGGTCCCCCAAATCCTGGCCAACTCAGCCTGGAGATGAGCAACCTCCTCCCTCAGCCCAGAGAGGTGCCTGCAGATGGGACAACACTGCATCCTCCAGAACGTCTCCCGGAAGACTGCTGCTCCATAGCCACTGCACTGCACCACTCCCATCATGTCTTTTTTCTGTCCCTCTAACTGTTGTTTGGAATACTTACTCTTTCCTCTGTTTGTTTGTTTATTTTTTTTTTCTTCCCCTACTTACTTGCTGCCTCTGTGCCCTTTTAGCTCCTGATCTTCCTGTTCTAAGACAAGAAGTTCCTATATTTCTCAGTAGTGTCCTTACTTGCTCAGAGTCAGACCTCCAGCAGCTAGGGGGCACGGAGAGCTACTCTTGCCCTTCTAGGATGGTGAGTCTTTGGTGGCTCTGATCACTCGCTTCCTGCTCCCAAACAGGAAGTTCTGTTGTCAGTTAAATCCTGTGCCTATAAAAGTAGACCTGGTTTAGGGTGGAGGGGAGGGAAGGAGGGCAATATAGTCCCAGTAGAGAAGTTTTAGTTATACCAGTAGCGCCTTCCTCCTGGTGTTCTGTCTGTTCTCTGGCAGAAGCTAGCTAGGGCAGTGCTTAAGTCTGGTTTTAACCTGGCTCCTTCTAGCTAAGCCACTCCCCCTACTTTGCAAATCTTTCTACACTTAGTTAATTTCACAGATAACAATTCCCTTCTGACACCTGTGACAAGCACCTAGATAAGAACACAGATAACAATTTACTTCAACTACCTCTGACAAACACACTCTTTTTTTTTTTTTACCCTAAATTGAAGGTCCCAGTACAAGATTTGTAGTTCTTAGTCCCAGTAGAGAAGTTTTAGTTATACCAGTAACTCCTTCCTCCTGGTGTTCTGTCTGTTCTCTGGCAGAAGCTGTGGATTTCAAATCTTTTCCTCCACAAAAGACCAGGGTTTACTGCTCACCTCCTCTAGCAGAGAAAACACTACTAGAGGCAGAGGTTCAGAAATTGTTACAGCTCCAAGCAGTGGAATACAGTTCCTACCACCCTGAGAGGAAGAGGTTTTTACTCCAGATACTTCCTAACAACACAGAAAAGTGGGGACTGGCGGCCAATATTGGATCTCAGAGCTTTGAACAAGCATTTGAAAAAAACAAAACAAAAAAAAAAAAACATTCAAAATGGTAACTTTGGCTCGGATATTGGCAATAATCCAAAAAGGAGTCTGGGTGGCATCACTGGATTTGAAAGATGCCTATTTCCACATCCCCATAAAGGAATCGTACAGAAAAATATCTAGATTCAGGCTCCCTTCGGGTCACTACCAGTTTTCAACTCTTCCCCTCGGCCTCTCCTGAGCACCAAGGGTATTTACAAAATGCCTAGTAGCTGTGGTGGCATATCTTCGAAGACAGGGAATGACTGTCTTCCCATACCTGGATGACTGTTTGGTGGTGGGTGAGTCACCAGATCAAGTAAGGAATTCCCTAAGAATCACCCAGTACCTCTTGGAGACCCTGGGGTTCATAATAAACCAAAAGAAATCTGTTCGAACTCCTGCTCAAATTTTGCAGTTCATAGGGGCAGAAATCAACACACTTCAAGGCAGAGCCTTTGTACCCTTAGGATGCAAAGTCTCCAGTCAATAGCAAATTCCTTCGATCTACACAAGCCAAAAACTGCAACACAGTTTCTGCAGCTACTAGGTCATATGGCTGCATCCACAGGCACATTGCGTGGATCCAGGTTTCATATTGGGAACATCCAGTTTCACCTCAGGACTCACTGGAGTCAAAACAGAGATCCTTTTTCAAAGCTTATTCCTGTGGCAAGGGCACTATTAAGGGTCCTCTTTTTGTGGAAGGAGGAATCCAGTCTAAGGCAAGGAGTTCCTTTACAGAGAATCCCTCTCTGGTCCTCACAACAGATGCATTCCTTTTGGACTGGGGTGCCCACTTAGGAAAGCACACAACCCAGGGTACCTGGTCAGCAGCAGAATCCCTTCAACACATAAATTTACTGGAACGCAGAGCAGTGCTCCTAGCCCTACAGGCTTTCTTTTCACTGGTATTGGGCAGGGTGGTACAGATCAGAACAGACAATACCACCACAGTGTACTACATAAACAAGCAGGGAGGCACCAAACCAGACCAGACCTGCTTTGCACAGAGGCCATGAAAATTTGGTCTCTGGCGTACTCTTTGAAGGTATCCTTACGGCAATCCATTTGCCAGGAAAGGACAGTACCTTGGCAGATGCACTGGTTGCATCAACCAGGCCCATCACGAATAGACTCTAAACAAGCAGGTGGTCCAAGTTATTTTCAGGAAGTGGGACACTCCAGAGATAGACTTGTTCACATCCCACCAGAACCTCCAGCTACCTCAGTATTGCTGCAGACCTCCAGCACAGGGCACAGTCCCTCTGGATGCCCTGGCTCTGGATTGGTCAGGCAGGCACCTGTATGTCTTTCCCCCATTCCCTCTGGTTTTCAGGGTGTTACTGAAGCTAAAATCCCTCTCAGCATCTCTGATCTTGATAGCTCCAGATTGACCCAGGCAGCCATGGTACTCTCTTCTGCTCTCACTGTCTGTCAGCAAACCAATACAATTGCCTCTCAGGCGCAATCTCTTGACCTCCAATCAGGGAACATTGTTGTACCAAATGTCAAGCCCCTTCATCTCAAAGCATGGCTCTTGAGGAGTTAGAGTATGTAGATTTGAATCTTTCAGAAGCTGTTTTAAATATTTTAAAAGGTTATCGAAAATCTTCTACAAAAAAAATTTATTCTTCCAAATGGAAGAAATTTTCTCTTTGGTGTTCAAGTATGAACCTTATACCAAATGATGCTGGAGTTTCAGTTGTCTTAGACTATCTCACTCATTTGCATTCACAGGGTTTGCAGCCCGGTTCCCTAAAGGTTACTTTATCAGCAGTATCTGCCTACCTTTCTGCGGGGACAAAGGTGTCAGTAGCATCAGACAAAATTTTTAAGATTTTTAAGGGGTTGATGTATTTGCACCCACCTCACAAGAGCACCAGTGCCTGCTTGGGATCTGAACGTGTGTATTGCCAAGCTCACGGGCCCTCCTTTTGAGCCCATGGCTACTGCCCATCTGAAATATGTTACTTGGAAAACAGTTTTTCTAGTAGCTATTACTTCTGCAAGAAGAATTAGCGAGCTCCATGCTCTCTGCATTGATCAAGACTATATCTCATTTCACAGAGATAAAGTAGTCTTCAGAACAGACAGACA
Source organism: Neoceratodus forsteri (assembly GCA_016271365.2). Classification (NCBI taxonomy): domain Eukaryota; kingdom Metazoa; phylum Chordata; order Ceratodontiformes; family Ceratodontidae; genus Neoceratodus; species Neoceratodus forsteri. The sequence continues at coordinate 745,038,939 of CM028132.1, forward strand.
GTTTCTTCCTAAAGTGGTTTCAGACTTTCATCTGAACCAATCACTCACTCTACCTGTCTTTTTCTCAAATCATACCAGTTCTGGTGAAGGGCCCCATAGTGTGGATGTCAAAAGGGCCATCAGCTATTACATGACAGCCACTAAAGACCATAAAAAGGATAGAAAACAACTATTCCTTACATATGGGTTTGTAGGAAAGGGTAAACCAGCCTCGAAAAGATCCATTTCTCGATGGATAGTCAAGTGTATTAAATTCTGCTACACTAAAGCAGGTAAAGAGCCTCCAACCGGGTTGAGTGCGCATTCTACAAGAGGGGCTGCTGCCACTCTTGCAGCTGCCAGGGAGGTTCCCTTGGTGGACATTTGCAAAGCAGCTACCTGGAAAACTGTACACACCTTTACAAAGCATTGCAACTTAGACATTCTGTCCAGAAGTGATGCTAGGTTTGACACAGCAGTCCTGCAGTCAGTTTCCAAAATAAGTTCTGTGCCCACCTACAGTGGTACTGCTTGGTAGTCTGCATAAAGTTATGAATATTCTGAGCATTACTGGGGTTAGAAGAAAAAATTACTTACCATAGTAATCTTCTTTCTTCCCAGTGATGCTGAGATATTCATAACTTCCCTTCGTTCCTCCCCTTCCAGAACTTCAGCCTCTGCACTCCGCATGCTGGTGCCACCAATCCATGTTGTTTTGTTGCATATTCTCTGCTTTTTTTTTTTGGTTTAAAATATTTTATTGAGGTAAGACGTACAGAGGTTCACAGACGCATTACATTCATTTTGCATTTTCCTTTTCCAACATTAAGGAATCTGCCATATGGTACATGCCAGTTTATTTGTCTTAAAACAAGCAGCCTTTATCTTGCCTTGGCCTACTGCCTTGTCCACCTGCTTTTTTTCTTATATGTAATTCCCCATAACTGTTTACACCCCAAGTATTTAGAAGTGACATGAAAAGACATCCAGAATATAAAAAAAAAAAACAAAAAAAACACACACATCCAGAATACAATACATCCCCCTTTCTCCTGTTATGGCATTACATGTGTTCTGTATGTTCAGTGGGCTTCTGTCCCCCATCTGCTTACCTCCCTCGTCCTTGACCTTGTCGGTTCTCTGGTCATAAAGATATAATTATGTATCTTACCTGTGAGCTGGAGTTCATATTCCATCCCCACTTTATAATTGAGACCACCACTCACAGGCATTCTCAGCTTTGTTGTCTGAAGAACTGGGCCAGGCACCTTCCATACGCTTCACCACTCGGAGACGACCATAAATCCTACAACTCGGTTTATACCCTGTCTTAACACCATGGCTTCCCCCGGTGGTAGAGAATTTATGAACACCACCCACTTGTTCAAAAAAGTTCCTCTTTTCCATATCTTTGATATGTTAAACTCTCTAGAGCCAGCTTATTGTTGACCAGTGTTTTTCATTGTTCAAGGGTCGGCTTAACATGTGATACCCATGTGTTCTGGATACAGTGCTGTGCCAGCGTTAGTAAGACCCTCACCGTTCTCGGGTATGCATCCCATTCCTCCCTCTCCACCTCCTCCACCCCAAACAGTAGGGAAACCGCTGAGTCCCTCACCTTTATGATCCCTGACTCTTCTGTACCCCTGGCCACATGACATCTCCCGCATATTGGTGAGATCGCTTGGTAGAATTCGTTCACCACCACTGGTGAGCAATACAGTCTGTGCAGAAATTTGAACTGTGTTTCTTTAAACTTGTTACACATCAATAGTCCCATATGAGACTGGAAGACCAGCCTCCAGTCCACTTCAGAGATCTGCATGCCCAAGTCCCTTTCCCACAGCCTCTTAACCTTGATAGACCTGTTTGGGAGTACATCCCTGTCTTGGTGTACTGCCCGGGCTATCAGGCTCTTGGGGTTCACCTGTGCCATCCATATCAGGTCCTCCAAGTGTTCCAGTTACCTTATAGCAGATTCCTGTCCCTTCCTGGCTGTACTGAAGGCCCGGACCTAGAAATATTGATACCTGTCCGTGGCTGGAATACCATACTGATGCCTTAATTCCTCCATGGACTTGAATCCCCTACTGCCCCACAGATCCCTAATGCAATGAATCCCATTATGGTCCCACATCTCAATTCCCCCTCCCTCTAATCCTGGCAGGAAGGCAGGGTTGCCCAGTACCGGGACTAGCCCTGAGACCTCTTTCTTCGCTTCCCTCCTTTTGCGAGCCTGTTCCCAAGCCTCCAGAGTCCAGTCCAGCAATGGCTTCCTACTGTGTACCCTGTGATACCTTCTCCGCCCCCCTGGGTCTAGATACGCCGTCAGGCTCACCTGTGTGTTTTCCCCTTCCAGGTCTACCCAACTTGCCTCCTTCCCGTGGTGTACCCAGTCCTTGATCTAACTGGACTGCATGGCTGTCGCGTACCCCTTTAGGTCTGGGAAGTTTAGCCCTCCCCCTCTCTATCCTACCCTTCAACCTCTGCAAGCTCATCCTCGGTCGTTTGTTCTTCCAAATAAACCTACTGAATTCTCTATCCATACCTTTATAATCCCCATTAGTCAGGCCCATTGGTAACATTTGCATCAGGTATAGGACTCTGGGTATTGCATTCATTTTCAGGAGGTTGATGCGCCCCAACCAGGAAATGGGGAGTGCCCTCCATCTCTCTATGTCTGCCTTAAGAGTCTGCAGAAGCAGACCATAATTAAGTCCACAGAGGCCTGCCAGGTCCCCACCCATCTTGATGCCTAGATATGTGAAATGAGTCCTAATCACCTTGAAGCCCCACATATCCCTGTCTCCTACTCCCCCAGATCTTCCCACCTGGAAAATCTCTGACTTAGCTAGGTTAAGCTTATAACCTGAGAACCCTGTGAACTCCTATATAACTGCCAAAAGGGCCGGCATAGTAGTCTCCTGGCGTGTGGTGAAGAGCAGTAAATCGTCCGCATATAAAGGCAGTTTGTGGTGGATACCTGACCTCCCCCTCACGCCCTGTATTCGCTCATCCTCCCTAATCTGAATAGCTAGCGGTTCCATTGCCAGGGCAAAGAGGAGAGGGGACAACGGACATACCTGTCTTGTCCCTCTGTGTAATTCAGACATGTCTGAGCGTCCCCCATTTATCAGGACTTGTGCTTTCGGGTTCATGTACAGCAACTTGACCATATTAATATAGTCCACCCCCAACCCATACCTGTTTAATACCGCAAAGAGGTGTGGCCATTCTATTCAGTCAGAGGCTTTTTCAGCATCCATGAACAGCACCACCACTTGTCCTGGATGTTGATTTCCCCAATGAATGACATTTAGGAGCCGCCTCATGTTATGATACCACTGACGCCCCAGAACAAATCCCATCTGGTCCGCGTGGACCAGCAGAGGCAGGAGCGATTTCTGTCTCCTAGCCAAGACTTTTGCATAGATTTTAAGATCACAGTTCAAAAGTGATATTGGGTGTTATGATCCACATTCTTCTGAGCACTTTCTGGGCTTAGGGAGCACACAAATCATGGCCTGCAGGCATGAGGGGCACAACCCGCCCCCCTCCCCAGCTTCTTCCAACATCCTGGCCATGGTCCCTACCACGTCCCCCCTAAGTTCCTTATAGTATTCCATAACAAAACCGTCAGGACTGACCGCCTTCCCCTTCTTCACGGAGACCATAGCCTTGCCTAGTTCTGCTCCCGTGATTTTGCCCCCCAGTTGTTCCTGTTGGGCCTCCGAAAGTTCTGGCAGTTTCACCTTGCCTAGGAACTTTCCATTTGGGCTGCTAAATTACCACATTCTGACTTATATAGCTTTTTATAGAAAGTGGCAAAAAAAACCCTGTATTTTATCACTCTGAGTGGTTAGATAGCCACTCCCATCTCTTATAGCAGTAATCATTGCTGTGCCTCGTCTCCCCCGTGCCAGGCATGCTAATATTGTCCCCGGTTTGTTACCCCAATCATACAGCTGCTGCCTGGCATAGAACAGGGATGTGCTAGGCTCCCCTGTGAGTAGTAAATTGAGTGCCTCCTCAATGCAAGCATTTCTCCCTTCAGTTGGTTGGTGGGCGTAGAGATAATTTTTAACTCAGCATCTTTTAGTTACTCTTCCAGAGTCTGTCTCCTAGTCTTTCTTTCTTGCATCTGTTCACATAGCCTATTATCACTCCCTGCATATACGCCTTCCCTACCTCCCAGTATACTATTTGTGTCGGGGCCATGGCCTCATTGGTTTCCTCGTAAAATCCCCACTGCTGTTTCAGAAATTCCCTGAACTTCTCTGTGGCCATTAAATAGGTAGGGAACGCCATCCTGGGCAGGGTCCCCCACACACACACACACACGCAAATCTGTTCAGTACCACCATTGCATGATCGGATACGTGAATGGGGCCAGGTGCCATGAGAGTTTGAGTAAAACATATATTCTCTAGCCCCAGGGTTAGCTGCCCTCCATACATCTATCAGGTCCAGATCCACCACCCCTTGTTTCTATTGATTAATAGTCCTCTCGTGTCGACTTATTTCCTCGGAATGATCCAGGCTGGGCTTCATTGCACAGTTCAGATCCCCTCCCAAACAAAGGTTGGGGAACTGTTACCGTACCAGAACATCCAACAGTTTTTTTTATAAAATTCCACATCAAACACTGAAGGGGCATACACCCTTCTATATGTAACACGTTCTTTTCCCACCTTGCCTTGCATGAAGATATACCTGCCCTCCGGGTCTGCGATGATGCTTTCCACCTCTATCCCATAGTTTTTATGGAATAGTACTGCCGCCCCCTGTTTGTGTGAGTCATAGGGGGCAGCGTAGCAGGCTCCGACCCATCCTCCTACCAGTTTGTTTATCCTGGCTCAGGAGCATCTCCTGGAGCAGTGCCACCTGTGCGTGTTTATTTTTAATGGCCTGGAGCACTTTCTTGCTCTTGATGGGGTTATGGAAGCCTCAGATGTTCCATGGAATAATCACATCAGTTTTCGCCATTTTTAATCCCACGGTTTGATCTGCCCTTCCAATCTTGCAAGACTATACCCCCCTCTAATTGCAAGACAGTACACATACCATTATAACAGTACATTTCTAGAGATGATCACACATAGTACCCCCCTTCCAAACACCAATACCTGCAACCAGCAAGGCACAAACTTTGAATAATAAACAAGACAGAAAAAAGAACCAAACAGTAAATTTTGTTTCAAACAACACAAAGTCTTGCTGTATTCTGACAAGTGCAGTTAGCCCCAGCCTTTAAAATGCCCCAGAGAACAATGGGTTAACTTTTCTATGCAGGGCACAGAATGTTGATCTCAAGCTCGGTTGGTGTCTCTGCGTGTTGTATTTTGAACTGCAACCCTCAGATTCTTTACTCCGCTTCACTGAACAGTCGCTCCAGAGATTTCTCCTGCAGCTCGGTTCGAAGTCGGTTGAAGTGTCGGTTTTTCGGTCCGTTTTCTACCGAAATTTAGTTTCCGCATAGTCGGTTCAAGTCTCTGTCTGTGGTACCGTGAGTACTAGATAGGTTTTGTTCTGTTTTCTGTGTGGAACTTGTAAAAAGCGTGGATCGGTTCTGCTGAACCGATCGTTCAGGTAATTTTTGTATCTTACTTTAGTGTGTGGTTACCGGTCCGTATCAGTCCTAAAAAAGACGGGTTTTAGTACAGTTTTTTCCAAGACCCGTGTCGCGGTCAGGAACCAATAGGGGAGTCTTGCCTGGCGGTTGCCGACAAAAGGGTAAGTTTGGTTAGGTTGGTCATGTCTGAGAAACCCAAGAAAAAAGCCGGGCCCTCTGGGTTTCAACACTGCAGTGAGTGTGGGGAGGTCTTTGCTAAGGCCAAACCCCACACCACCTGTGTTTATTGTCTGGGGTTTGACCACCTCGATTCAGACTGCCAAATTTGTAAAAAATTTTCCCAAATCTACCCTTGAAAAGAGATTGGATAGACTGAGGGAAAGGGAAGACGAGCAGTCCGCTGACCTGGATGGCCAGCCCGGTTCAGTTCCGACCGAACCAGAAGGAGTGCCCTCTGACCAGGGCGATACTTCTTCGGGCAAAAGGAGTTCCGATCCCGAGGGGTCGGTTCTGGCAAAAAAGAAACGCAAAGAAGAATCGTCCGGTTCGGATCCAGAATCTCATACTCCAACCGCCGAAGAAATAGCCAAAGCGATTCGTATTGTGGAATCGTTTTGCCCGGTTCAGACTGATCCGGCACCTTTTGGCAGGGGCTCGGTTCGTTCGGTTTCCCCCAGTTCACGGTTATACCCTGGAAGAATTTTATGAACCGGAGTTTGAGGAGGAAGGAGAGTTGGAAGATGAATATGGTGATGGTGAAAGTCTGGATGTGCCTGTTGGCCAGGACATCTCCCCAGACAGACCTTCATGTGTTTCTCCTCCTAGGCTTTCTGAGTCCCCTTCCCATTTTATGTTTTACAGAAAGGTGGCTGAGACCCTCCAGCTTCCTATGGAGGAGGCAGTGGAGGATCAGGAGGAGCCTGACTATGTAGAGGTGATGGACATCCCAGAGTCCAGGAGACTGTCTATTCCCCTCCACAAATCTTTTGGGAAACAGACACAAAAAATTCTGAAGTCTCCCAATTCCATACCTCATGTGGATCGAAGAATGGACAAGAGCTGTACTCTTTCAGGCTCAGATACAGAGTTCCTTTATCAACAATGCAGCCATGTTGGGGTTGTACAGGCTGCTGCCTGCGATAAGGCAAACATTCCCTTAGCATCACACCCACCAGACAAGGATTCCAGGAAGATTGATGCCATGGCAAAAAAGCAGTACATGGCATCTTCCCTGGGACTCAGGCAGGCGAATTATGTGGCCTATACAGCCATATACCAGAAGTCCAGGTGGGACACTGTACTGGCACTGGCTGAACAGGCTTCCCCTCAGCTTGCCAAGGAGCTGGAGGAGGTGGCTGCAGATGGGATTGAGGCATCAAAAGTTCAGTTTCATGCTGCTGTGAACTCCAGTGATGTGTCATCAAGAGTCATGGCTACATCCGTGGCTCTTTGGAGAATGGCTTAGCTCAGATGTACTAGCCTCTCGCAGGAGACCTGGGCTAAGGCCGTGGATTTTCCTGTAGTGGGTAATTCTCTGTTTGGGGAGCAGACGGAGAATTACATGAAGAAAATGGATGAGTACAGGACCACTTACAGGAGTGCTCAGGCCAAGGAAAGGCAGGCAACTCCTCAAAGGCAGCAGTCTAGGGGCAGGGGCAGGCCTTTTCAAAGGCCTTTTTACCAAGCACAGGCCTCTTCTTCCTTTTCTCGGGGGGGGTTCTTCAGAGGGAGAGGCAGAAGGGTGATGAGCAGGCCTGCATCCACCCCCTCAGCCTAAAGCCCCTGCCAAGCAGACACCCTGATGGGTCTGCCCGGTTCGAGACTCCTATCCCAGTAGGGGGCAGGCTGGCTGGCTTACTTTGTCCAGGACTGGATGTCTGTTACATCAGACAAGTGGGTCCTGGAAGTAGTAAGCCTGGGACTGGTTCTCAGCTCCAAAAAATTTCCGAAGATGAGAGCCAGATCTTTTCCACCTGCAAATATTTTTGAAACCCTTGCCCTAGAGGCAGAGGTTTCTTCTCTCCTAGCTTTAAGAGCTATAGAGAGACTACCTACCCTACACTGGGGCAATGGACTGTACTCCAGGTACTTCCTGACCCCCAAAAAGACAGGAGAGTGGCGACCCATCCTGGACTCAAGATATCTGAACAAACATTTTTTAAAGCCAAAGTTCAAGATGATAACTCTGGGAATTATCCTTCCCTCTCTGAGGCCAGGGGACTGGCTAGCCTTCCTGGACCTCAAAGATGCCTACTTTCACATTCCCATCAGGTGCTCCCACAGAAAGTACCTCAGGTTCGAGTTGCCCTCAGGTCACTATCAGTTCAGAGCAATGCCCTTTTGCCTAACCTCAGCTCCAAGGGTTTTCACAAAGTGCCTGGCAGTAGTTGTTGCCTTCCTAAGAAGACAAAAGATTTCCATTTTTCCATATTTGGACGACTGGCTCATAGTGGGCCAATCCCCCGACCAAGTCAAGTCAGACCTGCAAGTGACACAGCAAGTGCTCACTTCTTTAGGATTTCTTCTCAACCTACCAAAGTCAGTTCTCAAACCAGTGCAGCTCCTCACCTTCATAGGGGCAGAGCTGGATGCGGTAAAAGCAAGAGCCTTCCTTCCCCTGGAAAGGGCAAGAGCTCTCATGGATCTGGCTTCTTTATTCAGCCTTCAGGTGTCTCGACCAGCAAGGCATTTCCTTCAGCTCTTGGGCCACATGGCAGCTTCTACAACAGTGGTCCAAGGCGCAAGATTCCAGATGAGGGACATTCAGTTCCACTTAAGAGCTTTTTGGTCCCAAAGAAAGGATTCCCTTACCAAACTAATCCCAGTGACTCAAACTGTGATCCAAGCCCTGCAATGGTGGCAGGATCAGGACAATTTGAGGCAAGGGGTTCCATTTGCCACTCCGTCTCATTCAGTGGTCCTTACCACAGATGTGTCCCTGCTGGACTGGGGAGCCCATTTGGGGGACCTCACCACCCAGGGACTGTGGTCGCCTCAGGAATCTCTTCTACACATCAGTCTCTTGGAACTCAGGGCAGTGTTTCTGGCACTGCAAGCTTTTTCCCAATCAGTACAGAACAAGGTGGTTCAGGTCAGAACAGACAACACCACCACCATGTGGTACATCAGCAAGCAAGGAGGCACTCGGTCTATGGCCTTGTGCACAGAAGCAATGAAGTTGTGGTCCCTGGCTTATTCCCTGCAAACCTCTCTGATAGCAGTTCACCTTCCAGGGAAGGACAATGTCCTAGCAGATGCACTGAGCAGAATATCTCAGGGCCATCACGAATGGGCCCTGGATCCTCTGGTGTTGAAGGTGATTTTCTCAAGATGGGGCACTCCAGAGATGGATCTTTTTGCAGCCCCAGACAATCATCAACTTCCTCTCTTTTGCTGCAGACCCCCAATCTTGGGCTCAGTCCCCCTGGATGCTCTGATTCTGAACTGGGAAGGGAACTTTCTGTATGCATCCCTCCCTTCCCCCTTCCCTCTTTTGTTCAAAGTTCACGTCAAGATAAGGTCACAACCTTGCAAAGTGATTCTGATTGCTCCAGACTGGGCCAGGCAGCCATGGTACCCCTTGTTGCTGTCCCTAGCAGTCCATCTTCCCCTGTCTCTTCCCAGGAATTACAACCTGTTAACCTCCTCTTAGGGGAGTATTTGGTACCCCAATCTTCAGTCTCTCAGGCCCTGTCCACACTACACCAGAAAAAGCCCTCTGTAACATTACAGAGGGTTCGAACCGTTGCCGTAATGGTTTGCGTTTACACTGGTAACATCACAGAAAGCGTTTTCAAAACCGTTGCTGAAAACTGATACTTTGGGCCTGTCTGCACTAATTAAGTAAAATCCTGTAATGTTATCAGTGGTTGGGGCGGATGCACTGTAACGTTTTGGCCCTGTCTACAGTGCACTGAAAATCTGTAACGTTTTGAAACCGGTACAGACTGAAATCGTTACAGTGCATCCACACTACCACTGAAAATGTTTTGAAAATGTTACAGGATTTTACTTGTGTAGTGTGGACAGGGTTAAACAGAGCTTTAAAACCATTACAGAAGCCGTTGTTGAAACCACCTCACAACAGGTTTCTGTAACAGTTAAGAAAACACTTTCTGTAATGTTACCAGTGTAAACGCAAACCGTTACAGTAACTATTTGGACTCTCTGTAACATTACAGAGGGGATTTCCAAGGACAGCGTAGACAGGGTCTTTCAGTCTGTAATGGTTTCAAAATGTTAGATTTTCAGTGCAGTATGGACAGGGCCTCAATCTCAAGGCATGGCTCTGGAAGAGTTAAGAGTTTGCAGATTTGCATCTGTCTCAGGGAGTTCTGGATATTCTCAAAGCTTCTCGAAAGTCTTCCACCAGAAAGACTTATAACTCCAGATGGAAGAGATTCAGCATTTGGTGTTCCAAGAGGCATATCTTCCCAGCTACTGCTGAATTGCCTACAGTTCTGGATTATATGGTCTTAATAGCCTGGGCCTCAGAACAGCTACTCTCAGGGTACACTTGTCTGCTGTTTCTGCTTTCCTGTCAGTTGGCAAGTCTTCCTCGCTGTCATCCCACCCTGTATTCTGTAAGTTTTTCAAGGGATTGCTTTACACCAATCCCCCCCTTTAGGGATCCTGCTCCTGCTTGGGATTTTAATGTTGCATTGCTCAGCTTATGCAACCCCCTTTTGAGCCTTTGTCTTCAGCAGAGCTTAAGTACAGTACTTGACTTGGAAAACTGTGTTTTTGGTAGCCATTACTTCTGCTAGACGTATCAGTGAATTGCAAGCCCTGTCAGTGGAACCTGATTTCATCTCTTTTCACAAAGATAAAGTAGTCCTTAGAACTAACAGAAAGTTCTTGCCTAAAGTGGTTTCAGATTTCCACCTGAATTAATCTCTCTCCCCCTGTTTTCTTCACTGATCATTCTTCCTCAGGCGAGAGGAGGCTACACAGTTTGGATGTTAAAAGAGCCCTTAGCTACTACATAGAGCGTACCAAGGGTCACAGGTTTGACTCCCTCCAGTTGTTCCTCACTTATGGAGAAGTGGGAAAGGGCAAACCTGCCACCAAGAGATCTGTTGCCAGGTGGATTGTGTCTTGTATACAATTCTGGTATGAAAAAACTGGGAAAAACTCCACCCTCAGGCCTGGGGGCTCATTCCACAAGAGGTACAGCTGCTTCCCTGGCTGCTGCCAGGGATATCCCTCTCTTAGAAATTTGTCAAGCAGCCACCTGTAAAACAGTCCATACATTCACCAAGCATTACTCTCTGGATATCCATGGTAGGAGTGATGCTCGGTTTGGCACAGCAGTACTTCAGAGCCTATTCCCAAAGTAGGTTCTGTCCCTCCTCCATGGAGGCACTGCTTGGTAGTCTGCACTTGTCAGAATACAGCAAGACTTCATGTTGTTTGAAGAAAAAATTACTCACATTAGTAATTATGTTTCTTCTAGTGGAGTCTTGCTGTATTCTGACCTCCCCCACTGCCTCCCCTCTCAGAACCTGGATTTTTTGGGATGTGGGTGGGCAGACGCAGTGTTGGCACCCCAGGGGTGCCCCACATCCTCTGTTACTCAGGGGTGAGATGTTATTTCAATTTTATTGGGTTTTGTGTTTTGGGTTTCCTGACTTGAGTCTTCCTTTGAGAACCCAAAAGATTATTTTTCTGCCAGTTGGCTAGTAAAATTTTACAGTTTCCACACAGAACACCTAGTGAATTTTGCTCTTAAAAATTTGATGGTTGCAGTTAAAAATACAACAGGCAGAGACATCAACCGAGCTTGAGATCAACATTCTGTGCCCCGCATAGAAAAGTTAACCCATTGTTCTCTGGGGCAGTTTAAAGGCTGGGGCTAACTGCACTTGTCAGAATACAGCAAGACTCCACGAGAAGAAACATAATTACTAAGGTGAGTAACGTTTTCATATCGCACATGTCATTTGTCCATAGCAATCTACCCTCCTTCCCTTCTGTAACATCATCCTCCTATGTTGCGGACGTCCCTCCAGGACCTGAAGAATATAATAATGTACGCCCCCACAATTATCAGAAGCAGAATTAAGTACGGGCACATCTCCCCCCCACAGATCCCCTCATCACATTAAAAGACTGATATTGTCCAAATGGCTCCATTCAGTTGTTGCTGGTGTGACCACCTCCAGCTCCCTCCCTCTCTGCAGTTGACCTCTGTCGTTACCTCCCGGCCCCCAAAGCCTGGCCCTTTTCTAAGGACTCTGGCCCTGCAACCGGGGGCTCCTACTTAGCCCTGCCCTAGGGTAGCCAGATGACCAGTGTCCATCCCCACGTCTGTCGAGCATCCTGTGGGCTGTACTGGATCCTTGCTTGTTCCTCTGATGGACACTGCCTGTTGGTTAAAAAAAAAAAAGGGGGGGGATGAGAGCACATTACAGCTTCATACTGTGTTATCCCCTCACGTCCGTCATTTCCTATGCTACCCGATAATATTATTGGTCCCAGTCCATCGTTCCCATGTGCTATCCGAGGCAAGATGATTCTCTCCCCCCATCCAAGTACATAGCCCCGGAATCCTGTATTGCCCTTTAATGCCGTCATCTGTTGACTTGGAAAGCCATCCCCCCCCAGAAAAAAAAAATTGGGGAACCCAAAGCCTCCCTAAAACAGAAACCAACAATAAATAAAAACATTGCATAAAAAGACAGGATTGTTAGTGCCAGTAGAGTCCGTGTCCCTGCTTGGATTGTTACAATCAGTGTCATTGTACACTTAGGCCTTCCGCCTCGTGGCATGCCTCAGCTGTGCGACTGTTCCATAAATTAATCACCCTGACGGCAGGTACGAGCTGTTCCCTTGCTCTCTGGATTTCAAATTAGGCCAGGGACACAAGTACAGAGTTACATCCTCCCCCCTCCCCCCCCAAAAAAAGAGAGTCTCAGCTCACTGCTTCCTTCCTCTCCTTCGTAGTTCAAGCTGGTCGCTACGAGAGGCACATGAGCAAAAGTTTAGGTTTCCCATCAAGGCAGGCCCAGTTGAGCAATCCGTAGAGAGGCACCCCGCTATGCGACAATCACTATCCTGGAAAATGCATCTTAAATAATGGGCTGTGCCTCCCTCATGCTCCCCAAACAATCTGCTCTACGAAGCAAAGGTCTGTCAAAAGCATGCAGACTATAAGGGGACTTGGCCCCCTTGTCCCTCGACCTAGCCACTAGACAGAGCATGCTGGTCACTTATCTGAATTTCTCGATGGGCCCGGTGCAGTGTCCCTTCTCCGATTAGGCTCTAGGTTGTTCAGAAAGTGCTGTACCCGGTCTACCTCATGGAAGGTATGTGTTGCTCCTTCCCTGCGTATCTTAACAGTGGTCGGGTACAGGAATTGAAAGTCGATTTTTAGCAGCTCGGAGTGTATCCAAAACCAGATTGAAGAGCCGCCTTCTCCTCTGCATCAACTGAGAAAAATCTTGGTGAAGGTACAGCCTCGTTCCCTGGTACAGAACCTCCTTGCATTTTTTAAGGCAAAAAAGATGGCTTGCCGATCCCCAAAATGGTGCAGGTGAAAGATAATTTGACATGGTGGCTCCCCTGCTGCTGGTTTCAGCACCAAAGCCCTATGCGCCCTTTCAATTTTAAAACATCCTCCTTTTGGATCCAGGCCCAATAGACCGGGAAGCACCGTGCTACAGAAGTCCTCTGGAGAATTCCATTCCTTTCCTTCAGGGAGCCCACGAATCCGGAGGTTGTTGAGGCACTGGTAATTTTCCTGATAGTCCAGTTGCTCCAGGAGGCCCCCCCCCAGTTCCCTCCGAAGGTCACCGACTGCCTCCAGAAGGTGCTCCGTGCGGTCCTCAAGCTGGGAGATGCAGGTGTTGGCCTCTGAGGTCTTGGCCGCTTGCCCTGTGAGCTGTTCAGAGAGCTCCGAAATTTTTGTAGTAATGATGTCCAGTTTGGGAGATACTGACGCCAGCACTTGGGCCGTTAAGGTTCTGCCTGTCACATCCATTTCGGCTGCAGATAGCATAATGGCATTTGGGCCTTCCGATACGCTTGGAGGTGCAGCTTTCTTGCCAGATTTCACTGCATTCCGTTATGATTTCCCCATATTGGAGACGAGATATTCGTCCATTGCACTCTCCGATTGCTGCTGCTAGATTTGATTTAGTTCAGTTACCACCTTTGGAACCACTTTTAATCACTTTAAAGACCTGTGGTGAGAGCTATGTTGAGACGTTACCAATCCGTTAGCTGCTCATTAGCGACCCCCTTCTCTGCTTTTAATCATTCTAAAACAGGGTTTTGTTTTTTTTTTGTTTTTTTTTCAATGCGTTCTCCTTTTGGAGTTTTCTTTGTTGTGGTTTGGTCAAATGTTGTTATTCTCCTCCCTTTGGGGTTTTTTTCTGTTAAAATTCCATGCTTTAATTAGGAGTAACTCCTCCTTTTTATAAAATGTGAGTTACATTAGTCTCCTAATGCCTGACTTCCAGGCTTCTCACAAATCTGACGAGGTTAGAACACTACAGTTGGAAGAGGCAGTATTTGAAAGATGCTTATGTGCAAAGAATTATACTGATTTGCATTTGTCCCATCTCTCCAGGCAGTCCAACCCTCCAGGCTTGCTGCATAAAGTTATGAATATCTGAGCATCACTGGGAAGAAAGACGATTACTATTGTAAGTAATTTTTTCTTTCTGTGTTGCTTCTCGTTGTCCATGGGTAATCATTACACATGGGTATATATGCACACCGACTGTCACTGGTGCAGCTATAGCTTTAAAAAGATGCGTCTGCAGCTCGGAATGTTAGTGTCCTCTGTGTTCCAAGGCTCCAGGTTCCTCAGTTTTCTGTACCAGTGACCGGGGTTAGCAGCGTGAAAGTGAGCTCTCCACTGCAAGTATTATCGTCATCATTTTTCTTCTTTTCTTTAGAAACATTTATTGAGTCCAGCAGGCAGGGGTTTCTTGGTTCCAGAAAATGGTACCAAAGCTCACTACGCAAACTCTGAGTGTGCTGTGCTTGACTGTGACTCACCAACTGACCCCCCCCCCCCAAAAAAAGGCGATCACTCCAAAAAAGCACTAAATATGGCTGTTATTGTACAGTTTCACACAATAACAGCCATGTTTTTAGTGTCATATTTAACAAAATAACAAAAGTGAGCAATAAATGTGAGCTAATGTGAGCACCTAGCCCTGGACAGACACAAGCTCCCCTATGTATTGGCATGCAAACATGCCTTTTTCAGGGTATGGCTCACATTTATTGCACTTCATTTTGCTGTTTTGTTATTTTGTTAAACTGTGCAATGAAAGCCATATTTTAGTGCCTGTCTGGAGTGCTTGCTTTTTTTTGTATCGCTTCTTGGTTCAAGTAGCCCCTCTACATTCAGATCATGCCCATTATAAATCTTGAGGAAAATCTCTTGTTGGCAAGCCTGCTTTCAGCTTTACAGCTCCAGTCTTGGAGGTCTGAATGGGACTTTGCCGCCCCCCCCAAAATATAGTAAGGGTGTTGTACTATGTTTCTTTTCTATTGTAGGTTTTCATTTTTACTTTTCCTGGTAGTCAGGTAAGCACAAATGCAGTAACCATCCCCAAATTGTGCTCGGTTTTTCCACTCTGTTTCTTGAGTTGTTTTTCAGTGGGCTATTTAGTGTTGATAGTGCAGTTTATTCTGAAGGTTTTTGCCTGGTGTGTATTATTTTCCTTTTCTGTGTCACTGGCTTTATTTTGTACTCGTAATCTCTGCCCCATGGTTTTTCTTGTCTGTGCCCAGTCTGGTATTTGGAAGGAAGGACTTTATGGGATGCCCTTGTTAACACTCACAGCCGTCTGTTCAGGATATGGTCCATGTATTTTTGTGTGTGTGTTTGGGCTGCATTGTGCCTCTTTGCTGCAGTATGGAGGCGGTCTCTGACAGCTAGTGTTCTGTGGTACTGGTAATTGTGGTCTTTGGTGGTTGGCTTGACAGCATAGGTAAAGCTGCCAAATATCCCGGTTTGACCGGGACAGTCCCGGTATGCAAAAGGCTGTCCCAGTGTCCCGAAGCTTTTCTTGAAATTGGGATTTTGGGATCCACTGCACACTCCCCCGTCTCCCTACTGCTGCGTGTCAGCCCAAAGACATCCAGTTAATTACCTGTCATCTGCTGGTCTTTGGCCCTTCAAATAAAAACACAAATGGCAGGTGAGGGGACCAAATAGAAAGGTCCAATTGAATTATCCAGAGCAAGTGCTGGGCTTTAGGGGTCTGGTTGGAACCCAGGGCTTTGGACTTCAGTTCCATCTACTGTGAATGACCAGAGGTAGGCGAGCAGTGCTGCGCTTTAGGAATAGGCTCCCGTCATCCATCCGGGCTGGCTCAAAATTCAAATAGAGAGCGTGCTGTTGCCGTGGAGATTCTCATCACTCTCCAAGTCTGTCGCTAGTTTCCAGTGCCGGTCTGCCTGCTTTGCTTTTTTCTCCAATCTACATAAGTCTGTGACCCATTTCCAGTTTGTTTGCGACTCACTGGCTACTGTGGCTGCCTTGTCGGCCTGTGTGGGAATGGAATGGTTCGGGTCTGGGATCATATTTCTGTGGTAGGATGGACATGGACAGGGGGTTGGCAGAAGCAGTGGCAGAGCCACTGAGCTGCCTTAGTTTTACATTGGAGAAGCCAGCAGAGATCAAGAGACAGTCAGAGACTGCAGAGAGAAGAAAGAAGCCAGGTGAGTCCTATTTATTTTTGCAGGTCAGCAGGAAGAAAAGCAGCTAGATCATGGGCCGTGGCAGTGGTACTGCACTATTTGCTGGAAGGCCTTTTTGTATGTTTCAGTTCTGTTTTCTGAGTGCACTAGGCAGTGCAGTGTGGCATCCTTCGTCTAGTCTTTCGACTTTGCTAGCTCATCAAGGGAAGGGGGGTTGCAATCAGTAAGCTAATAACCTAAGGCAGCTCTTCATCTTCTTCAAGCTCTCTTTTGATTGGCTTGGTGGATCAAGCATGGGAAGATCATGTCAGTCAGTAACTTGTAGAAAGAAGACAGTCAGTGGGGAGTAAGAAGAATTCATTATTTTCACATAGACCCTGGATGGCCTTAAAGTCTGCAACTGCAACTGGGGTGGACAACCGGTTGGCCAACAATGCCATCCTTTTCACTCTCAGTCCTTCAGACTCCGATACATATTAAATCAGAGTCTCAGAGGCCTGAGGAAAATGAAGAGATAACATTGTTAGCCAGCGATACCCACCATAAAATCCTTAAGTCTCCCTACTGACTAAGGGAAAAAATAATTTGCTCCCTGGAGTCAGGGGTGGGGAAGATGTAACAAAAATGTGTTTTCTAGGGACGTGGATATGTTATTCAATCCACACTTATTGGCAGGTTCCTTGCTGCTTTAAATGTTGCCGTAAGGTCTTCAAGCTGGCTTCTCCCACCCACCCGGATGGTAAAACCCTCGGCTCCGCCCCATGACGCCAGATCTTCCTTACCGCTTGGAAGCTCAGGTTCCCTCCTTAGCGCTCTGTGTTTTAGGCCTGGATCCAAACTCTTCAATTAACCGAAACTAATTTTAAAGTTTACAAGACTTGGTCTTTGTCTTCCTCATGGCTGTGATGGACAAATCGACTCGGTTTTGTCAATTGCCCTTGTGGGCAGAAGATATCACGGACAATCCGCTCTCCATGTGCATCTACTGCCTGGGGCTTGGTCACGGTCGCAGGATTGCAGAATTATGCGAAAAACTCCTTCTCGGCTTCGGTCTTGGAGGACCGTGCTGCTCGACTTCTTCTTGGGCGCCCTGAAAAATGGTATCCGCCGGTCAAGTTGACAGAGGCCCATTGGGCAGTGTCTGCGGCGGCGGGCTCCGCGGAATAGTTGGAGCATCTAATTGCCCTCGAGGAGGAGGCGGCTCAGGCCACTTCTTCTTCCTCCTCCTCGGCTGCGGCATTTATCCCGCTCTCATTGGGCTCTTGCTACCCGGCTTCGTTTAAGGAGCTTTGCCAGTCCCTTTCCACCAAGGGAGAAGGGCCATCGGGACATTCCAGTCGGTCCAAGAAGAAGGACTCAAAAGGTAAGTCCCACCATCAACGTTCATGGGAGCGGGAGAGATCCCCTTCACCGGACCGTTGACTTTCGACTTCGGTCGAGGTTGCGGCTAAGGCCGCTGGCTTCCTGGTGTCCCCATCAGGTCAGCAGGCGAGACAACTGTCAATGCTGTCGAGATTTTTCTCGACCTATCAGACTGTTTGTTGACTAGTGATGCCGACAACCCTACTTCACAGTTCCCGGTGATTGCAGCTTTCCTGTGCGGGTCCCGGTTAAGGTCCCTGAACTGAAGGAAGGCAAGTTTCCCCGATCCCTGTCTGACCTACCCTTAGAAACCCGAAGGTCTCGATCCTCTTCCAGGTCAGCCAGCGTCGGCGGTCTCGGTCTTGGCACCGTGGAGCGGCGTCGCCACTCATCCTCGTCATCCTCTTGGAGGATAGTCTCCAGCGCAAGTTGTGAGGCGCTACTAGGATTTAATGTGGCAGCAGCTCTTATTGTCCGGGGAATAAGCAGACTCCGTCGCCTTCTTGACCATTAAGTGGCTGTCACGGGCTGACCGAAACAACCCCTCGTGAGTGGTCGAGGCAGCGACTCTGGCACGGTTGTTCGGCTGAAGCCGGCTGCTCGGCCCATTGTGATGGAACCCCCGCCTCCACAACCGAAAACTGAGGCCCCGACCAAGGATTCTCGGTTGGATCAGGGCTTGCCCCACAGGTTGTCGGTCACCCTCACTCCCGAGTGACCTTGGCAGGTGGAGGGTGGCTCAGGTGCCCGGCAGCTGTTTGCAGACTCCCTGGAGTCTGAAGACGACTCCTCCCTGTTCTCCAGGCCGCTTGACCTGGAGTCTGCGAAGGGTCAGTCAGTGGACGAGAGCCCATCCTCATTTCTAGGTTTGCTTCAGCTCATCTTGGAGTTCACGGGGATGCAGCTCGAGACCTGTTTGAGAACAGGCCAAGTATCCCTCACGGAGATACTGGACGAGGGATTTCCCTCTGAGGCCTTTCCTGTGGCGAAGCCATTGTTGTATTGACCCTGGGTTATGGTTCCAGCCAGCATCTTGTCCTGCGCCTTCGGCCAGGATGGCCAATCACGCAGTCCCTATTGGCTCACTCTCCGGTTTCTCGGAGCACCCCTCTGCGGAGGGGTTAGTGACTGACGGTGTTTTCCGGCGCTCTGGGAACACTCGGGACATGGACAGACCACCCGATAAGGAATCCAAGAAGCTGGATTATGCAGGGCGGAAGGTTTATGCTGCTTCCTCCCTAGGCCTTTGTCAGGCTAGCTCGGCACTTCTGATGGCACATTTCTCACACGCCCTCGTGGGCTCCCTGGATGAGGTGATTCCTCATCTCCCGGCTGACCTTCAGATGACGGTCAAGCAGGTGCGGGATCAGGGAAGGGCGGTGGCAAAACAACAGCTCCAGACTTCATTGGACATTGGTGATTTCTTGTGCCCGATCAGTAGCAGCCACAGTGGCCATGCGCCGCAGAGCTTGGCTGCGGATCTCCACCTTCACGGCGGACACCCAGCACAAGCTGGCAGACGTTCCCTTCCTGGACACCGACTTGTTCGGGCCGGGGGTGGAAGGCCATCTCCAGAGGATCGAGAAGTCCAATGCCGCCTTGGACTCGGTCACGTCTGCCCAGAAGGACAAAGGCCGCCAGCAGCAGCATAAGCCCTTTCGCCCTTCCGCCCCTGCGGCACATCCGGCCGAGCAGCACCAGGGCCAGCAGGTACACACTTGGCGCCCTAAGGCCAAGTCTGCCGCTTCCTGCAGTAGGAAGCCTGGAGGCAAGGGTCCAGGAGGTCCCTCAGCGGGCTCTTCCTCCAAGCCTGCCCAGTGACGGGTTGGGGGGTGTACTTCAACCTCGTCACTCCTCCCAGAGTTCCCCCACCAGAGGCGGCTCCGCCACTTCCTTTCCGTGGTCCGCTATCACCATGGACGGCTGGGTGCTAGAAGTGGTGGACAGGGTCTACCTCTGGAATTGACAGTCCCTCCCTGTAAGCCATGCACCCATGGGGAAGCAGCAGGGTCGCATGCCTCTGTCGGCTCGTTGAGCCGACACTAACTACTCCAGAATGAGGTGATCAGCCGGTGGCGGATCCTCCTCCAGACCCAGGGTTTGTGTCCAGGTACTTCCTGGTCCCAAAACGGACGGGGGGCTGGTGCCCCATTCTCGACCTACACGACCTGAACAAGTTCCTAAGACAGCGCACCTTCAGGATGGTCACTGTGCCTCAGATCATTCCATCCTTGGAACTAGGTGTGTGGTTTTGTCTCTGGACCTTCAGGACACGTTCTTTCACGTCCCAATCCGTCTGTCTCATCAGCGATTCCTCCGCTTTCGAGCAGAGGGATCTCTTTACGAGTTCTGGGCCATGCCCTTCGGCCTCTCTTCATCTCCCAGGGTCTTCACCAAATGCATGGCAGTGGTGACAGCATTCCTGTGGCGCCGAGGGGTCCAGGTGTACCCTTACCTGGATGACTGGCTGAATGCAGCCTCCTCCAGGTTGGAGGTGGAGCGGTCCAGGGATCTGGCCCTCCAGGTCTGCTCTCAGATTGGCCTCCTCATCAATGAGGCCAAGTCGAAACTCGTGCCATCGTAGGTGATTCAATTCATCGGGGCAGAGCTCGACTCTCTTCGAGCCAGAGCCCGGTTCCCAGTGGACAGGGCTGAGGTCCTTTCCTCCTTTGCCCAGTAATTTCTGGTTGGGCAATTGCACCCTGCCCGGGACTTTCTGCGCCTCCTGGGCCTCATGGCGGCCTGCACCAGTGTGGTCCATTGGGCCCGCTGGCATATGCGTCCCCTACAATGGGGGCTGGCCCGCCAATGATCACAGTGCTCCGGTCCTCTGGATCAGCCAGTGGCGGTGACCCGGGAGATGTGGGACGGCCTACAGTGGTGGCTCGTTCCAGCTCATCTGCAGGAGGGCATCCTGTTTGTCTGCCCCAAGCCGACGGTCACTCTGACGACTGACGCCTCTCTGATGGGTTGGGGTCCCCATCTGGGGGAGCTCAGAGCCCACGGCCTCTGGTCCCCTCAGGAGTCTCGATGCCACATCAACCTGCTGGAGCTTTGAGCGGTCTGACTAGCCCTCACTGCCTTCGCTCAGTTTGTACGGGGTCAAATGGTCCAGGTCCAGATGGACAATACCACGACCATGTACTACCTCAACCGACAGGTCGGGACGCACTCCTTGCCCCCTGTGCAAGGAAGCTCTCCGCACTTGGTCTCTCGTGATCAGCCTGCGGCGGATCTCCTAGCTATTCATGTGGAAGGAACCTCCAACAGTCTGGCCGATGTCCTCAGCCGAATAGGCGCTGCATCTCACGAGTGGTCTCTCCTGCTGCAGGTAGTACAAGATCTGTTCTCGCACTGGGGCACCCCTCAGGTGGACCTGTTCGCCTCCAGGGAGAATGCGAAGCTGAGGCTGTTTCACACCTGCCCCCCTCAGCAAGGCTCGCTGCAGGGGGATGCCTTCTCGAGGCCGTGGACCCTGGGCCTCTTCTATACCTTCCCTCCATTTCCCTTGATGTACAAGGTACTTCTCAAGGCGAAGAGGGACAAGGCACAGGTGATTCTGGTAGCCCCAGACTGGCCTCGCCAGTTCTGGTATCCAGATCTCCCTTGGCCTCAGCTCCAGGCTCCTGAGGCAGTTTCCAGCCTGCCCGGACCTGATCTCCATCAACAGGGGGAAGGTACTCCATCCAGACCTTCAATCCCTGCACCTGATGGCCTGGTTCCTGAGTGGCTAGAGTTCCAGGCCTTGGGTCTTTCCGACGAGGTCCTCAACGTCGCTGAGGCGTCCCGTAAGGAGTCGACCAGAAAATGCTATGCCTTCAAATGGAAGAGATTCTCCATTTGTTGTCAGGACAAGGGGTTGGACCCTTGTTCCTGTTCCTTGGCTAGCATTCTGGACTACCTGTGGTCCCTTTCTCAGCTAGGGCTTTGGCCGACGACCCTTAAGGTGCACCTAGCAGCCATCTCTGCTTACCGGGCAGGGGCCGGCAAGCAGTCGGTGGTGCAGGAGAAGGTGGTTGGGCACTTTTCCAAAGGCCTTGATCACACATCCCCTCCGGTGCGAGAACCTCCACCTCCGTGGGATCTACTGCTGGTATTGGCTAAGCTCATGGGCAAGCCATTAGAAACGATGCTCAGGTGTGACATCTCTCACCTGTCATGGAAGACCGCCTTCTTGGTGGCTGTTACGTCAGCCAGAAGGATGGGAGAGCTCCAGGCGCTTTCCATAGTCTCCTTATCTGGTCTTCTGTAGGGACAAGGTTGTCCTGCGCCCTCACCCGAAATTCCTTCCGAAGGTGGTGTCGGAGTTTCACCTTAACCAGGTGTTAACTCTGCCGGTGTTCTACCCGAGTCACACCTCAGAGGCCGAATATAGGCTCCATACCTCGGACCCTAGAAGAGCGCTCTCTTATTATAAGGAGCGGGCGGCTGAAGTTCGAGGAGAGGTTCGCCAGCTGTTAGTCACCTACACTGAAGCCACACCTTGCAGACCTGCAGCCAAGCGGACGATAGGCAGGTGGGTCACCTCCTGCATAGATCTCTGCTATAGGTTGGTGGGCATGGAGCCTCCCAAAGGGATAAGAGCTCATTCTACCTGCCATACCACTGCTTTGGTGGCTGCTTCTAGGGACGTCCCTATCCAGGAAATCTGCAGGGCTGCTACCTGGAAGTCGGCACACACCGTTATTTCCCATTACCACATTGACCTAGAGTCACGCCGGGATGCTGGTTTTGGGACCTCTGTTCTCCAGTCCTCATTCCCTAAGTAGGGGGTGCGCGCCTTGCCTCTCTCCTCCCGGAGAACTGCTGAGAGTCTGCTAATAAGTGTGGATTAAACAATATATCCACGTCCCTAGAAATACAGGTTACTCACCTGTAACAGGAGTTCTAGGAGTGGTATATGTTATTCATCACAGGCACTCCGACCTCCCTAAAATCGGCCCAGCTTAACCTGTCTTCCAGCGGGCTAGATCTGGCGTCATGGGGCGGCGAGGGTTTTACCATGTGGGTGGGTGGGTGGGAGGAGCCAGCTTGAACACCTTCTGGCAACATTTAAGCGGCAAGGAACCTGCCAATAAGTGAGGATGAACAACATATACCACTCCTAGAACTCCTGTTACAGGTGAGTAACCTGTGTTTATCTTCCATAAAAGCCCCAAAACTTGCCACAGAGCATCTAAACCCCAAAAGCTTCTGGGGGCCTAGCGACCCCCAGATCCCCAGCCTAAATAAGTCCCCCTTGAGCTCTCCCAGAAATTTGGTAGCCTTCAGCATAGGTGCTGGCTTGGCAGTTTTTGCTTTTCATTTTTGCTAACTGAATCACTGTGTAGGTTTCACAGCATCTTATCTCTGAGGTCCTTGGCCATTAGGAGTGTGAGCACCTTTTTTGCCCCTCTGCAGTGGCCGAGTAAGAGCAGAGTGTGGATGAGTGTATTATGTGTGGGGTGGGCCCACGCATATCTTATGTGCGCTGTTGGCAGAGCCACTGCGCATCACTAGATTCCCTATGCCTTCTGCTCTTGCTGGGTAGCAGTGGCTCCTTGTTTTTGGGCCTGGTGCAAGGAGTGGCTGAAGGAGATTGTTGTCGTTTAACTTGGTATTACGATGTTTTGATCAATGACAGCTTAACATTTCTTTGGGGGTGACCAGACATCAGGAGTGTGTCTTTGCTTTCTCTGCAGCATAACATCCAGCTTCAGGTAGAGAGCCTTAGCAGAGGCAGGATTCTGTTTTTTTCCCCTCCACTCTTCAATCCGGGGGGTGAGCCTTGTTTGGTTTTATTTTCTGTAGCGCTCCACATTGTCAGTGGGTATTAAGCACAAATGGATAATGTGCATCCCTACTAGGGGAAATGGCACATCCCAAAGACTGTTAACAGTATAGATTCTTGGGCACATGAACGTTCCGGACAGCTGCAACTCTCCAGTCTTGCTGTGGAAACAATAGACGTTTCTGTGAAGAAGAAACTTTTTATTTCGGTGTTTACTCTAGGGCTGTGATTCTACACAAAAGGTTGGGGCTATCGTGACAAGGAGCACACCTAAATTTAAAATCGTACCTGTAAAGCTGCGGCTTTCAAATTGGCTAACCTGCCTTTTTTCCCCCATTTCCTCTGCCTGGCTGTACCTGGATTGGGGCCATGTCAGCCACTACTCGAAAGGTGTTCAAACAACATGAAGTCTTGCTATATTCTGACAAATGCAGTTAGCCCCAGCCTTTAAACTGCCCCGGAGAACAAAGGGATAACTTTCTATGCAGAGCATAGAATGCTGAGCTCGAGCTCGGTTGATGTCTCTGTCTGGAGCCCTTTGAAATCCAACCGTCAGATTCTTTACTCCTCCTCACTGAGCAGTCGCTCCGGAGATTTCTCCTACAGCTCGGTTCGAAAGTCGGTTAAAGTGTCGGTTTTTAACCGAAATTTATTTCCGCATAGTCGGTTCAGTCTCTGGGGTGCCGCGAGTACTAGATAGGGTTTGTGCTGATTTTCTGTGTGGAACTTGTAAAAGTGTAGATCGGTTCGGCTGAACCGATCATTTGTGGTGAATACTTGTATCTTTCTTCAGTGTATGGTTACCGGTCCTTATCTGTTCAAAAAAAAAAAAGTGTTTTGTGCGTTATGTTGCTTGCACACATGTGCAAGAAACATAGTGCCATCATCGGAGATTTCGGAGGTGTGTCGCCTCCTCCTCCAGTTCAGTCAGTGAGCTGGCAGACGCGGCCCCTGTAAGCCAATGCATTTTGGAGCTGTCTATGACCGCGCTCCAAATGCAGTAACCTCCCCAGTGAGGGGAACTACGCTTCCCGTGAGCAGAGATAAAGCCTAGCTCCCCACACACAGGCACGCGCCCGCACATACTGTGTAGCCGGCCGTGCCCAATCCCGTCGGCTGAGCTGCGTCTCTTCTCCCCAGTTGTAGATGCCACGCTGAGGCCCACCCAGCGTGGCAATCAATCCATGAGCCGGCGGTGCCCAATCCCCGTCGGCTGAATGCCCCACCCAGCGTGACAAGCGGTCCCACGGCGTCTTTTTAATTTTAACCTGAAAAGCAGCGGTCCTATCGGGCGTTCCGACCCCACAACCCCACTTAGCCTTCCCACGCGCCCCACCCATACTTACTCCGGACTCCGGCGCGACGATCTTCGGTGGACCGGGAACACGTCTGCACTCTTCAAAGCCGACCGCGAACTGAGGAAATGCCGGTAAGCTGTATAATGGCCTAGATAGGGGGTTTCAACTTTGTTGCATATCTCAGGCAGTTTTGGGAATTTTTGCACCAAATTTTCAACATGGGGTTTTTGGGACCCCTTCTCATGAATGATGTCACTGTCATGGCGTTATTCGGGCCCGAAGGGTGATTTCGCGCAGTGACTGCGAAATCACCCTCTGACCTGAACTCACCATGACAATGTTTATCACTCATGAGAGGGGTCCCAAAACTATGATGAAATTGCAAAAATTCAAAAAATGACTGTTTCTGGCGTCGTCGCAGTTCCTACGCGGGCTCGTAAGTTCGCGAAATTTCAATATTTTCCTCCAGATGATTTTCAACATTGCCATTTGCACACCTTCTTATGAGTAGTACAGCTGTCATTTTCATCTCACCCAAAATGTGTTTGCGCCCCATGTAGAGCAGAATGGCGCTTCGTGTGCGAAATCAATGTCGGGACAAATTAAAAATCACAGTGACACTGTTCATGAGCAGAGGTCTTAAAATGGCTATGTTGAAAATTTGGTGAAAATTCCTAAAATGACTGTTTTCTGATGAGTCTGCGAGTTCCTCACGCAGGCTCGTAAGTTCGCAAATTTTCAATATTTGCACTCCAATGACTTCCAAATACCTAAACAGCACATAGAAGCAAGCAACATTCGGCATTGACAAATGCTTGTTTCCAATACCGTGACACGATTAGGAACCGATAAGGGAGTCTTGCCTGGCGGTTGCCATAAAAAGGGTAAGTTGGTTTGGTTGGCTATGTCTGAGAAACCCAAGAAAAAAAACGGGCCCACTGGGTTTCAACACTGCAGTGAGTGTGGGTAAGTCTTTGCTAAGACCGATCCCCACACCACCTGTGTTTATCGTTTGGGGTTTGAACACCTCGATACAGACTGCCAAATATGTAAAAAAATGTTCCCAAATCTACCCTTGAAAAGAGATTAGGTAGACTGAGGGAAAAGGAGGTCGAGAAGTCCGCTGACCCGGATGGCCAGCCCGGTTCAGTTCTGACCGAACCAGAAGGGGTGCCCTCTGACCAGGCGATATTTCTTCGGGCAAAAGGAGAGCTGATCCCGAGGGATCGGTTCAGACAAAAAGCAAACGCAAGAGAAATCGACTGGTTTGGATCCAGAAGTTCATGTTCCGACCGACGAGGAAATAGCCAGAGCGATTCGGATTGTGGAATCGCTTCACCCGGTTCCGACCGATCTGGCAACTTTTGGCAGGGGTTCGGTTCGGTTAGTTCCCGATTATACCCCTGAAGAATTTTATGAACCGGAGTTTGAGGAGGAGGGGGAGTTTGAAGATGATGATGGTGATGGTGGTGAGAGTGTGGATGTGCTTGTGGAACTGGACATCTCCCCAGACAGACCTTCTGGTGTATCCCCTCCTAGGCTTTCTGAATCCCCTTCCCACTTTATGTTTTACAGAAAAGTGGCTGAAACCCTCCAGCTTCCTATGGAGGAGGCAATGGAGGATCAAGAGGAGCCTGATTATGTGGAAATGATGGACATCCCAGAGTCCAGGAGACTGTCTAGTCCCCTTCACAAATCTTTTGGGAAGCAGACACAAAAAATCCTAAAGTCTCCCAATTCTGTACCTCCTGTTGATAGAAAAATGGACAAGAGGTATACACTATCAGGCTCATATATGGAATTTTTATACCAGCAATGCAGCCATGTTGGGGTTGTACAGGCTGCTGCCTGTGATAAGGCAAACATTCCCTTGGCTTCACACCCCCAGACAAAGACTCCAGGAAGATTGATGCCATGGCAAAAAACAGTACATGGCATCTTCCTTGGGAGTCAGGCAGGCGAATTATATGGCCTATACATCCAGGTACCAGAAGTCCAGGTGGGACATTGTACTGGCACTGGCTAAACAGGCCTCCCCCCAGCTGGCCAAGGAGCTGGAGGAGGTGGCTGTAGATGGGATTGAGGCATCAAAAGTACAGTTTCATGCTGCTGTGGACTCCAGTGATGTGTCATCAAGAGTCATGGCTTCATCTGTGGCTCTTTGGAAAATGGCTTAGCTCAGATGTACTAGCCTCTCACAGGATACCCAGGCTAAGGCCATGGATTTTCCTGTAGTGGGTAATTCTCTGTTTGGGGAGGAGACAGAGAATTACATGAAGAAAATGGACGAGTACAGGACCACTTATAGGAGTGCTCAGGCCAAGGAGAGGCAGGCAACTCCTCAAAGGCAGCAGTCTAGGGGCAGGGCAGGCCTTTTCATAGGCCTTTTACCAAGCACAGGCCTCTTCTCCCTTTCACAGAGGGGATTCTTCAGAGGAGAGGCAGAAGGGGGATGAGCAGGCTGCATCCATCCTCAGCCTAAGGCCCTGCCAAGCAGACACCCTGATGGGCCTGCCGGGTTGACTCTCCTATTCCAGTAGGGGGCAGGCTGGCTTACTTCATCCAGGACTGGATGTCTGTTACCTCAGACAAGTGGGTCTTGGAAGTAGTAAGCCAGGGACTGGTTCTCAGCTTCAAAAAATTTCCGAAGATGAGAGCCAGATCTTTTCCACCTGCAGGTCTCTCAGAAACTGTTGCCCTAGAGGCAGAGGTTTCATCTCTTCTGGCTTTAAGAGCCATAGAGAGAGTGCCTACCCTACACTGGGGCAAAGGTCTGTGCTCCAGGTACTTCCTTACCGCAAAAAAGACAGGGGAGTGGGGACCAATCCTAGATCTAAGATACCTAAACAAACATCTTTTAAAACCAAAGTTCAAGATGGTAACTCTGGGAATAATTCTTCCCTCTCTAAGGCCAGGGGACTGGCTAGCCTCCCTGGACCTTAAAGATGCCTATTTTCACATTCCCATCAGGTGCTCCCACAGAAAGTACCTCAGGTTCGAGTTTCCCTCAGGCCACTATCAGTTCAGAGCAATGCCCTTTGGTCTAACATCAGCCCCAAGGGTTTTCACAAAGTGCCTGGCAGTAGTAGTTGCTTTTCTAAGGAGGCAGAAGAGTTCCATTTTTCCATATCTGGACAATTGAATAATAGTGGGCCAATCTCCCAGACCAAGTCAAGTCAGACCTGCAAGTGACCCAGCAAGTGCTCACTTCTCTAGGATTTCTTCTCAACCTTCCCAAGTCCATTCTCGAGCCAGTCTAGCTTCTTACCTTTATAGTGGCAGAGCTGTATACTGTCAAAACAAGAGCCTTTCTTCTCCTGGAAAGGGCAAGAGTTCTTATAGAACTAGCTTCTTCCTTCAGCCTTCAGGTGTCTCGACCAGCAAGGCATTTCCTCCAGCTCTTGGGCCACATGGCAGCTTCTACAGCAGTGGTCCAAGGGGCAAGATTCCAGATGAGAGACATTCAGTTCCATCTGAGGGCCTTTTGGTCCTAGAGGAAGGATTCCCTTAACAAACTGATTCCAGTGACTCGGACCTTGATCCAAGCCCTTCAACGGTGGCAGGATCAGGACAATTTAAGGCAAGGGTTCCCATTTGCCACTCAGTCTCATTCAGTGGTCTTTACCACGGATGCTTCCCTTCTGGGCTGCGGAGCCCATCTGGGGGCCCTCACTGCCCAGGGACTGTGGTCCCCTCACTGGTCCCTTCTCCATATCAATCTCCTAGAGCTCAGGGCAGTTTTTCTGGCCCTGCAAGCTTTCTCTCAGTCAGTGCAGAACAAGGTGGTTCAAGTCAGAACACCACCACTATGTGGTACATCAGCAAGCAGGGAGGCACTCTGTCTACAGCCTTGTGCACAGAAGCCATGAAGTTGTGGTCCCTGGCTTATTCCCTGCAAACCTTTCTGATAGCAGTTCACCTTCCTGGGAAGGACAGTATACTAGCAGATGTACTGAGCAGGATCTCACAGGGCCATCACGAATGGTCCCTGGACCCTGTGGTATTGAAGGTGATTTTTTCAAGGTGGGGCACTCCAGAAATAGATCTTTTTGCAGCCCCAGACAATCCCCAACTTCCTCTCTTTTGTTGCAGACCCCCAGTCTTGGGCTCAGTCCCCCTGGATGCTCTGATTCTGAACTAGGAAGGGAAATTTCTGTATGCCTTCCTTCCCTTCCCTCTTCTGTTAAAAGTTTTAGTCAAGATAAGGTCACAAGCTTGCAAAGTGATTCTGATTGCTCCAGACTGGGCCAGACAGCCTTGGTACCCCCTGTTGCTGTCCCTAGCAGTCCATCTTCCCCTGTCTCTTCTCAGGAATTACAACCTGTTGACTTCCTCTCAGGGGAGGATTTGGTACCCCAATCTTCAGTCTCTCAATCTCAAGGCATAGCTCTTGAAGAGTTAGAGTTTGCAGATTTGCATCTGTCTCAGGGGGTTCTGGATATTCTCAAAGCTTCTCAAAAGCCCTCCACCAGAATGACTTGTAACTCCAAATGGAAGAGATTCAGCATTTGGTGTTCCAAGAAGCCTATTTCTCCAGATACTGCTGAATTGCCTACAGTTCTGGATTATATGGTCCATCTTAATGGCCTAGGCCTCAGACCAGCTTCTCTCAAGGTTCACTTGTCAGCTGTTTCTGCTTTTCTGTCAGTGGGGAAGTCTTCATCACTATCATCTCACCCTGTGTTCTGTAAATTTTTTAAAGGATTGCTTCATACCAGTCCTCCCTTTAGAGACCCTGCCCCTGCCTGGGATTTAAATGTCTGCATTGCTCAACTTAAGCAACCTCCCTCTGAACCTATGTCCTCAGCAGAGCTTAAGTACTTGACTTGGAAAACTGTGTTTTTAGTAGCCATTACCTCTGCCAGACGTATCAGTGAATTGCAAGCCCTGTCAGTGGAACCTGATTTTATCTCCTTTCAGAGGGATAAAGTGGTCCTTAGAACCAATAGAAGGTTCTTGCCCAAAGTGGTTTCAGATTTCCATTTGAATCAGTCCATGTCTCTTCCTGTTTTCTTCACTGATCATTCTTCCTCAGGAGAAAGGAGGCTACATAGTTTAGATGTTAAAAGAGCCGTTAGCTACTACATAGAGCGTACCAAGGGTCACAGGTTTGATTCCCTCCAGTTGTTCCTCACTTATGGAGAAGTGGGAAAGGGCAAACCTGCCACCAAGAGAACTGTTGCCAGGTGGATTGTGTCTTGTATTCAATTCTGCTATGAGAAACTGGGAAAGATTCCACCCTCGGGCCTGAGGGCTCACTTTACAAGAGGTACAACTGCTTCCCTGGCTGCTGCCAGGGACATCCCTCTCTTAGAAATTTGTCAATCAGCCACATGGAAAACAGTCCATACCTTTACCAAAGCATTACTCTCTGCATATCCAGGTTAGGAGTGATGCTCGGTTTGGCACAGCAGTACTTCAGAGCCTGTTCCCAAAGTAGGTTCTGTCCCTCCTCCATGGAGGTACTGCTTGGTAGTCTGCATTTGTCAGAATACAGCAAGACTTCATGTTGTTTGAAGAAAAAATTACTCACCTTAGTAATTATGTTTCTTCTATTGGAGTCTTGCTGTATTCTGACCTTCCTCCCTGCCTCCCTTCTCAGAACCTGGTTTTGGGAAGTGGGTGGGCAGGCGCAGTGTTGCACCTCAGGGGGTGCTCCTTTTACACCCTCCTCTTTTTGTTTGGGTGTTTATTTTATTATTCTTATTTGGATTGGTTTTTGGGTTTTGGGTTTCCTGACTTGAGTCTTCCTTTGAGAATCCAAAACTTTTTGTTGCCAGTTGGCAAGTAAAAATTTTACGATTTCCACATAGGATAGTTAGTGAGCTTTTGCTCGTAAGAATCTGACAGTTGGATATTCAAAGGGCACCTGACAGAGACATCAACCAAGCTCGAGCTCAGCATTCTATGCTCTGCATAGAAAGTTAACCCTTTGTTCTCCGGGGCAGTTTAAAGGTTGGGGCTAACTGCATTTGTCAGAATACAGCAAGACTCCAATAGAAGAAACATAATTACTAAGGTGAGTAATTTTTTCTTTTCCCTCATGTCATGGTGCCTCAGGTAAGTACTTGTTTTTGATCTTATTGTTAGGGTCTAGCTTTAGGGCATTTGATGCATCTCCCTACCGTGTTGCTTTACGTTGGTGCGCCCCGGACCATATGGTGACTGTTCCATGTTCTTATTTATTTTATATCTTCTGTTCGAGAAGAGAAGGAACCACTGGTTCTTTAGAGTGCTCTCATTTGGGGGATCTGTGTTTTCCTTCTCTCTGCTGAAGCTTGGTTTACTGTTATTACAAAACAAAAAGGAAAAGGAGAGAAGAGAGGGAAAGAAAAGTGGGAACTAGAGCCTTTTCTGGCAGGTTTTATTTTTTGGGGGGGAGGGGACTGTTTCCACAGTCTTTGTGGTGCTTCATAATGGCTCTGCTAAGGTTTCTCACCATTTTTATGAGCCCTGGCAATTTGACTTGCACTGTGCTGTTTAGCTAGAGGCTATTGAGCGCCTCAGTGCGTCCTTTTGCGTGCCTGTGCTTGGGCACACCCTCCCCCGACTTGCTGACATCACGTGCAGCATAGTGACAAGACGCATGTACACACTTAATGTGAGTGCGCACCAGCATTTTTCCATTTGCTAAACATGGCGGGGCTGCTCCTCTGGCTGCTCAGCACGTTTGTTGACTGCAGTCTTTTCCTACTACAACCTTTGAGTTTATAGGCTGGTAGGGACGTTTTCTGCTGGTGCTTTTAACCACACAGGGAGGTGGTGTCTGCGGCAGTGTTTTTTTTCCTTTTCCCTCATATAATTCAGGCAGTAGTGTCCTTAGTTTTATTCAGTGTTTTGAGCTTCTGTTACACTAATGTTTTGGCACCATGGCTTATTGGAAACCTCAGTTGTTCAAATAATGTAAGACCTGCAAAAGGGTAATGTGACCCTCTCTGCTGGGTTAATATTGCCCCCATTGTGTTTCTCAAGCTAATATGTCTCTTACAGTTCCCCCCCAAGTCGAAACTCCGAATGGGGGGTGGGGGTAGCACTTGGTGTACCAGCTGGCAGTGGCAAAGCAGAACTGCCTAAATCTTTGTTGTTGCTCTTTGGAGATCTTTTGAGCCCCGATGTTCTGCATGACATCCCTTTGTACACACCCAACCCCAAGCCAGGCCCCTCAGGTCAGGGGGGCCCACACAGGCACATCCAGGTGTGCCAGAGCAGGACAAATCTGTTAATATGGATCTGCAGGCAGACCCCGGCCCTTGACCATATCCAGGATCAGGATGAGAAGCATAGAAACATTGAATTTGACTATTGAGGGAGTTCTGGCTTGTTAAAGTTGAAATGTGGTGAAAATAAAAGTCCAAAATCTTTTTTTCATATGAAGGGATCCTTTTTCATATGAAATGAAAGACCCATATGAAAAAAGATTCCTTTATACAAAAAAAATCTGCAAAAATACCAAGTCAAAATCTTTTTTACCTGAAAGCATCCTTTTGTATGAACAAAAACATAAAAAATCGGGGATGGGGGTGGGGTGGAGTCCAAAATCTTTTCTCATATGAGGACATCCTTTTTTGTATGGGGGGGGGTACGAAAAAGGATCCCTTCATACAAGAAAAGAATTTGTACTTAGTCCCAACCCCCCATTCTTTTTTCATATGAAGGAATCCTTTTTCTTATGGCTGAATTTCTTTTTCATATGGCCATACAGAAAAAAAAAAATTGGTCATGAAAAAGGATTTTAAAATAGGAAAAAAAAAACCATTTCAGGGTAATTTTTCTAAGAACTAAGTTCAGAATTCACCAAACGGTGCCATGTGATAACATCAGCAAAAACAGCGCTGAACATAAGGACGACTACACATCGCCGAAAGTCAAAACTGCAATCAGCACAGTGCCGACCACCACAGTCAGCGACTGCCGCTATTGAACTCTACTGGGGACTGCATTTTACCTACATTAAATGCCAAGTAAGCCACCCCCCCACACACTTTTATTACAATCAACTTGGGGGGGGCAAAAATAAAAATCGTACTGCCAGTCCCGAACCCAAGTATGCCACGTGAGGTGATGACTTTAACAACTACACCAGATGGCCAGCTCGGGACTGGCTCGACCAACACGCCCCTCCCATACTACATCACGAGTACTCGCTCCAGACGCAATGTCACTATGGTTGCTATGTGCCATTAAGTGCACATAGCCCATTTTACAGTCGCCGCCCACGTTCACTCGCTGAAATTCATTCGCCCATATCACGGGTTACCCATCTAACGGGGTCTCAGTGAGCAAGATACATCTGTTGGTGTGTGTGCAGGATGTCATTTTTGTGGGTTTGGAAATGCAGATCTTACTTCGAGAGGGCTCTTGCAGTAGGTAATTACATATAGGACTGAAGCCGGCAGGCGTCAGGACCCTACCGAAAACTTTCTAGCTAGCAGTCTCTGGCGGTGGACCGCCCTCACGTCAGGTGATAGATGTCAGTATAAAGGGGCAGTCCCCCATGCCCGCCTTCCAGTTCTTTCCTGCAGTTAGCGCCTCGCGGTTAATTTCCACTGCTTTGTCAGTCATTCGTCAGTAGTTTTACCGCCATTATTTCTTCAAATTTTTGTCAGGTTTTGTGCAGTGTATGTCGTCCTCGACTTCCTCCAAGCACAAGAACAAGTGCGACTTGTGCGGCGCCAACTACCGCTGGGGCAGCCCTCAGTACCCTCTTCTGTCTAGGCCCAGATCACCCGTGAGAAGTGCCAGCATTGCCTGAAATTCAACACCGCCACCCGTAGATGGAGGCAAAGTCCTGGAGGCCCACATACTTAAAAGAAAATTACCTCCATGGAAAAGGAGCTGAAGAAGCTTCATCAGGCCTCAACTTCGCCCGAGGGTCACCGTAAAAAGAAAGACAAGGAGACGCACCAGGACTCCTCTTCCTCGGCCACCGCGACTTCGACTGGAGTCGCTGTGCTAAAGGTAACGTTCTAGGGACATGGATATGTTGTTCATCCACACTTATTGGCAGGTATCCTTGCCGCTTTAAATCTTGCCGGAAGGTCTTCAAGCTGGCTCCTCCCACCCACCCGGGTGGTAAAACTCTCGGCTCCGCCCCATGACGCCAGATCTTCCTTACCGCTTGGAAGCTCAGGTTCCCTCCTTAACGCTCTGCGTATAAGACTGGTTCCTAATTTTTCGGTTTGCGAATTTGAAAGTTTTTCAACTTTAGACTTCGGTCTTCTATCCCTCGCGGCTGCGATGGACAGATCGACTCCCGGTTTTCGGAGATGCCCTTGCGGGCAGAAGATGTCTCGAACGGATCCGCACTCCACTTGCGTCTACTGCTTAGGCCTTGAGCACGACCCGCAGGCCTGCGACCTGTGCTCTTCCTTCTCGGCCTACGTTCTCGAAGACCGTGCTGCCTGTTTACAACGGCGTCCCGAGCGTTTTCCTCGGTGAAGTCAAAGAGGCCCAGTTGGCGTTCAGCGGCCGGCCCGGGCTCGGCGGATCGGCGAGCAGATGATTGCCCTAAGAGGAGGCGGCTCGTGCAGCTCCTTCCTCGGCGCGGCTTTTTTTCCGCTCTCCCTGGGTTCCTCTTATTCGGCTTCCTTCAAGGAGCTCTGTCTGTCCCTCTCCACCAAGGGAGAGGGCCCAACGTCTGCTGGACCTTCTCGGTCCAAAAAGAAAGACAAGCGTAAGTCCCTCCATCGGCGCTCTTGGGGCGGGAAGGTCCCTCTCCCGAGTAGTCTGCCATCGACCCGGTCAATCCTTGACCCGGCCACTGGTCTCACAGTATCCCCATCAAGTCAGGTTGACCGAGACTCCCGTCCAGCCTTGATCGAGATATTTCTCGACCCGTTGGACGGGTTGTCGACTAGTGAAGCCGAAAATACTCTCTCTCCGGTTCCCCCGGTGGGAGTTGAGGATCCCGTGGGCTTGCCAGTGCCTCCGGTTCCGGAGCCCTCGGGTGAACCTTCCGAGCCGAGGGGAGAACCGGTCCCACCTGTCCCTCCTCCGAACCCCCATCGGGAAAATCAAGGTTCGCGGTCTCGGACTTCTTCGTGATCCCACCGTCACAGGCGGTCTCGGTCGGCACCCGCGGCAGCGGCGCGCGCTTGCCTCATCCTCCTCCTCGGACGAGGAGGCTCCGATGTAGATTACGTTGGCGGTACAAGGCCCTCATGTGGCAACAGCTTCTTCTGACCGGGAACAAGCCGACTCCGTTGCCTTCCCCGGCCATTAGGTGGCTGTCACCGGAGCGGCCGAAGCAACCCCTCGACCTTCCCGAGGCGCCTGTTCCCAGGCCGGCTGTTCGGCCAAAACCAGCTGCTCCGCCGATTCCGGTGGAACCCCCGCCTCCACAGCCGTTATTTGGGGCTCCAACCAAGAATTCTCGGTCGGCTCAGGGTCTGCCCCATAGGCTGTCTGTCACCCTCGCTCCCGATCGGCCTTGGCAGGTGGAGGGTGGCTGAGGCCCGCGGCAGCTCTTTGCGGACTCTTCGGAGTCCGACGACGATTCCTCCCTTTTCTGCAAGCGAGTGGACTTGGAGTCCTCTGGGGGTCAGTCGATGGACGAGAGCCCTTCATCCTTTCTGGGCTTACTTAGGCTCATCTCGGAGTCCACTGGGATGCAGCTCGAGCCGGTATCTAAGCGGGCCAAGTATCCCCTCATGGAGATATTGGACGAGGGATTCCCTCGGAGGCCTTCCGGTAGCGAGGCCATTGTGGGTCCGGCCTTGGAGCTCTGGCGGCGTCCTGCTTCCTGCCCTGCGCCCGGCCAGGATGGCCAGGAAGTATCACGGTCCTCCGGTTCCCTGTCCGGTTTTGGAACACCCTCAGCTGAGGGGTTAGTTACCGACAGCGTTTTCTGGCGTGCGGAAATGCTAGGGGCATGGACAAACCTCCCGACAAGGAGTCCAAGAAATTGGACTATGCGGGCAAAAAGTCTACGCTGTCACTCCTCGGCCTCGTCAGGCCAGCTCGGCCGTGCTGATGGCACACTTCTCTTATGCCCTGTTGGGCTCCCTGGACGAGGTAGTCCCTCATCTCCCGGCCGACCTGCAGAGCACGGTTAAGCAGGTGCGGGACCAGGGCAGGGCAGTGGCCAAGCAGCAACTTCAGACTGCTTTGGACATTACTGACTCATGCGCCAGGTCAGTCGCGGCCGCAGTGGCCATGCGCCGTCGGGCATGGCTGAGGATATCCACCTTCACAGTGGATACCCAGCACAAGTTGGCGGATGTCCCCTTCCTGGGGACCGACCTCTTCGTCCCTGGAGTGGAAGGTCACCTCCAGAGGATCGAGAAGTTCAATGCTACCCTGGACTCGGTCTCTTCCGCACAAAGGGACAAAGGCCGCAGGCCACAGCCTAAACCCTTTCGTCCTGCTGCGCCCGCGGCACGTCCGGCCCAGCAACATCAGGGCCAGCAGGCTCGCGCTTGGCACCCCAAACCCAAGCCCGTGGCTTCCTCCTCCAGGAAGCAAGGAGGTAAAGTCCCGGGAGGTCCCTCGGCCGGTTCCTCCTCCAAGCCTGCCCAGTGACTGGTTGAAGGGCGTGGCCCCCAACCTTATCGCCTTACCCCAGGTTCCCCCCGTGGGGGGACGGCTCTGTCACTTCCTTTCCACCTGGTCCGTTATTACCACGGACAGATGGGTATTGGAGGTGGTGGGAAAAGGCCTGCCTCTGGAGTTCATGCAGGCCCCGCCCTTCAGAGCCATCGCACCTCGGGGGGCCCTCGGGGTCCGCAGCCTCACTGTCGGCTCGCCGAGCCGACATCGCTCTCCTCCTCCAGAAGGAGGTGATCAGGGAGGTGGCGGACCCTCCCTCAGACCCGGGGTTTGTGTCCAGGTACTCCTGTTCCCAAAACGGACGGGGGGCTGGCGCCCCCATTCTCGACCTACATGACCTAAACAAGTTCCTAAGGTCTGGAACCTTCAGGATGGTTACTCTGGCTCAGATAATACCATCCTTGGAGCGCGGCGTGTGGTTCTGCTCTCTGGACCTGCAGGACGCGTTCTTTCACGTCCCTATCCGTCCGTCGCATCAGAGGTTCCTTCGCTTTCGAGCGGAAGGATCCCTTTTCGAGTTCTGAGCCATGCCCTTCGGCTTGTCTCAAGCTCCCAGGGTCTTCACCAAATGCATAGCAGTGGTGACAGCATTCCTGCGGCGCCGAGGGTCGGGTGTACCCTTACCTGGACGATTGGCTGATAGCAGCCCCCTCCAGGCAGGAGGTGGAGCGGTCCAGGGATCTGGCCCTCCAGGTTTGCTCTCAAGTCGGCCTCCTCATCAACGAGGCCAAGTTGGAACTCGTGCCAAAGCAGGTGATACAATTCATTGGGGCAGAGCTCGACTCTCTATGAGCCAGAGCACGGCTCCTGGCGGACAGGGCCGAGGTTCTTTCCTCCTTTGCCCGATCATTTCTGGTTGGGCAATCGCGCCCTGCCTGGGACTTCCTGCGCCTCCTGGGTTTCATGGCGGCCTGTACCAGTGTGGTCCTTTGGGCCCGCTGGAACATGCGCCCCCTTCAGTGGGGCCTGGCTAGCCAGTGGTCTCAACGCTGTGATCCTTTGGACCAGCTAGTGACGGTGACCCAGGGGATGTGGAACGCTCTCCAGTGGTGGATCGTTCCAGCGCACTTGCAGGAGGGCATCCCGTTTGTCCGCCCCGAGCCGACGGTCTCTCTATCGACCGATGCCTCTCTGATGTGTTGGGGTGCCCATCTAGGGGAACACCGAGCGCACGGCCTCTGGTCCCCGCGTGAGTCCCAATGCCATATCAACCTGCTGGAGCTCCGAGCGGTCCGCCTAGCTCTCACCGCCTTCGCTCCATTTCTTTGGGGTCAAGTGGTTCGGGTCCAGACGGACAATATCACGACCATGTACTATCTAAACTGCCAGGGCGGGACGCGCTCCATGCTTCTGTGCAAGAAAGCTCTCGCATCTGGTCACTAATGCGCAGCCTGGGCGGATCTCCTAGCCATTCATGTGGCAGGAGCCTCCAACACCTGGCCGATGCCCTAAGCGGATAGGGGCTTTGTCCCACAGTGGTCTCTCCTGCCGGAGGTAGTACAAGATCTGTTCTCCCATTGGGGCACCCCTCAGGTGGACCTGTTTGCCTCAGGGAGAACACGAAGCTGAGGCTGTTCCATGCCCGCCCCCCTCAGCAGGGCTCGCTGCAGGGGGATGCCTTCTCGAGGCCATGGACCCCGGGCCTCTTCTACGCCTTTCCCCCATTTCCCTTGATCCACAAGGTGCTCCTCAAGGCGAGGAGGGACAAGGCGCAGGTGATTCTGGTAGCCCCAGACTGGCCCCACCAATGCTGGTATCCAGATCTCCTCAGCCTCAGCTCCAGGCTCCCGAGGCAGCATCCAGCTCGCCCAGACCTGCTTTCAGTCAATCAGGGGAAGGTGTTCCATCCGGACCTTCAATCCCTGCACCTGACGGCCTGGTTCCTGAGCGGCTAGAGTTCCAGGCCTTGGGTCTCTCCCGACGAGGTCCTCAATGTAGTTGAGGCGTCCCATAAGGAATCGACAGAAATGCTTCGCCTTCAAATGGAAGAGGTTTTCCATTTGGTGTCAGGAGCAAGGCCTGGACCTTTCCTCCTGTTCCTTAAGCGAGCATATTGGACTACCTGTAGTCCCTTTCTCAGCAGGGCTTTGGTGAGCGACCCTTAAGGTGCACCTGGCAGCCATCTCTGCTTACCGGGCCAGGCCGGGAAGCAGTCGATGCATGAGGAAAAGGTGGTCTGGCGCTTTTTCAAAGGCATTGATCACATTTCCCCTCCGGTGCGAGAACCTCCACCTCCGTGGGATCTACTGCTGGTACTGGCAAAGCTCATGGGTAAGCCATTCGAACCAATGCACAGGTGTGATCTCTCTTACCTGTCGTGGAAGACTGCCTTCTTGGTGGCTATCCGCCAGCCAGAAGGATGGGAGAGCTCAGGCGCTTTCCATCGAGTCTCCTTACCTGGTCTTCCACAGGGACAAAGGTTGTCCTGCTCCACCAGAAATTCCTTCCGAGGTGGTGTCGGGGTTTTCACCTTAACTAGGTGTTGACTCTGCGGTGTTCTACCCCAATCACACCTCGGAAGCGAATATAGGCTCCATATTCTGGACCCTAGAAGGCTCACCTACTATAAGTGCGGCTGGAGTCGAGGGAGGCTGCCAGCTGTTTTGTCACCTACGCTGAAGCCGCACCTGGCAGACCTGCAGCCAAGCAGGCGATAAGCAGGTGGGTCACCTCCTGCATAGATCTCTGCTATAAGATGGCGGGCATGGAGCCTCCCAGAGGATAAGGCTCATTCTACCGCCATACTGCTGCATCGGTGGCTGCTTCCAGGGACATCCCTATCCAGGAAATCTGCAGGGCTGCTACCTGGAAGTCAGCACACACCTTCATTACCCACTACCACATCGACTTTGAGTCACGCCGGGATGCTGGTTTTGGGGCCTCGGTTCTCCAGTCTTTATTTCTCAAGTAAGTATCGGGGGTGTGCGCCTTGCCTCCCTCCTGCCGGAGAACTGCTAGGAGTCTGCCAATAAGTGTGGATGAACAACATATCCATGTCCCTAGAAATACAGGTTACTCACCTGTAACAGGAGTTCTAGGAATGGTATATGTTGTTCATCCACCCAACCTCCCCGGCTTCGACGCACAACCTGAGCTTCCAGCGGGCCAGATCTGGCGCATGGGGCGGAGCCGAGAGTTTTACCACCCGGGTGGGTGGGAGGAGCCAGCTTGAAGACCTTCCGGCAAGATTTAAAGTGGCAAGGATACCTGCCAATAAGTGTGGATGAACAACATATACCATTCCTAGAACTCCTGTTACAGGTGAGTAACCTGTATTTCCCCCCTGGGGGGCTGTTTGTGACTGCCGTCTTGGAGATGTCCAAGACTGTATCAACCCTTCCATCTGGCTCGCGCTCGGGCCCTTCGGGAGCCTCTGAGTTAAAGGAGGCTTCCACTCCCGGCAAGGCCGCCACTGTGTGACCTTGCGGCGCGAGTGGCTCTGGTAAGCGGGACGTCAGCTCCTCTGGCGCCACGCCTGAACCACCACTAAGTCATTTGACCCTTCGGGGCAGCGCACGGTCTCTCAGACACCCAACAAGGCCACCCCTCCTTCACTGCCTTCCTCGGACGCTGGTTCCGCTAAGTTGGATGACTGCTCCTCCGACGTCCGCCCAGACTTGGCCCATCATGTCGCACGGTGTTGGAGCCGACACCGGACCCTGTCATCCAGTCCACCATTCCTGGTTCCCCGCAGCGTTCGCCGCTGCCTTCTGAGGCCCCAGCGTCTCCTCAGTTAGATCCCGAGGATTTTAATCCTCCTTCCCTGGGGGATACGGAGGATGCAGGCATGCTCCCATCTGGTCTTCCTCCCGCTGGGCCGGACGACCTGGCGTCGGTCCCTCGGACGCCGACACCAGGCAACATTCTCCTCCCGGATGCCGCCCCTACGCCAGACCCAGTGCCCGCCGGGCCTCCCATTCCCAACCCGCCTGCGAGAGGTGTTTCAGGGCCTTCCGCCTGTAGACCCCTGGCGCCCTGGGTATCGCTGTCTTATCAGACACCCGTCTTACCGGGTCTGCAGTATCTGACGCCGCACTGCCCGACGCCACAGTATCCAGCGCCTCAGTACCTGATGTCAGGCTTCCCACCGTCGGGGTACAGAAACTCGCCATACGGATATCCTCAATATCCGTATTCCCCTCCTCCCGCCCCCCCCCCCGCCACCAGTGGACCTGAGGGAGACTCTGGCTTCCTCTTGGGCTGAGGCAAGGCTAAACTCACCAAGGAAGTAGAGCCGCCTTCCATGCCAGAATCCATTCCAGACCCTCCATCGTCAAAGCGAGAGATTCCTCTTCTCCCCCCTCCTGTTACCAGAGGTGTCCCCGGTTCCATGACAGGGGTGTGCGTGCAGGAGCTCCCAGGGTATGTTCCTCCCGTGCGGGGAGGGTCTTTGTCTCCTTCATCTTCCTTGGACTCCTCTTATGATTCCGACGAACGTTCTGATTTTGTTGACGAGCCACGAACTCCAGACAAGCCCCAGCCTAGGACTCCTACAAAGTCTCCTCCAGAGGATCCTTCCTTCACGGAGTTGCTACGCAAGATCCAGTCGTTGCATCAGTGGAAATCTCTGGAGCCAGATCCACAGCAGCAGAAGCTAGCTGCACATCTGGATCTGCCCGAGGTCGCTCCTACCTTGTTTGCACCTTGGATCGAGCCTCACGTGGACCTTGTTTCCACCATCTGGAAACAACCTACAGCCAACCCAAAGCATTTGAGCTCGTTTCCACCCGATAAGGAGTTCTACCTTCTGGACCAGTATGGGAAGAAGGTTTTCGCTTCTTCCACTCTGGGTGTTAGGGCCATGAACTGTGTCGCTCACATGGGGGATTACCAGAAAGCCATCCTTAGCGAGGTGGAAGCTAAATTGGACTCCCCTTCCTGAGTTGCAGACCAAACTGAAAGTGGCAGACCTGGTCCTTTCTGCTCGTTCGGCCAGTAGGCACATGCTACGCGCTACTTACAATGCAGTGGATGCTGCTGGGAGGAGCTCAGCGTTCACCATAGGTTTGCGGTGTCATGCCTGGCTCAGAGTGTCAGGTTTGGTCCCTGAAGTGCAGTCCGCTAAACAGGACATGCTCTTTAGGGGTTCGGTGCTGTTCGGGGGTGATATCAAGGATATCATCACCGGCCTGCGTTAGAAGGGCACTGCTCTCAAGGAAGTTGATTCCTTGTACAGAGCCCCTCTGCCTTAGCAGCTTCCCTTTTGCAAGCGTGCATGGGCCAAGACAAAACTCCAAGGGAAGCGGGCCAACAAACTTCGGGCACCTCCGGCTGTGTATCCCCCCCACCCCCACCCAAATGAGCAGTGGGAGCTCCAGCCGCGGCGTTGCCTCACGCCGCGTGACTCCTTTCCTCTCCCACAGCCTCTGGGCCTCCCAGAGGAACTGGTAGGAGGGAGGTTCTCCCTGCATCTGCCAGGTTGGGAGAGGAACACTTCAGCCATGTGGGTGCTCCAGCTGATAGAGGAAGGACACTCAATAGAGTTTCTTCAGAAACTTCCCAGAAAACCCCCTCCAAGGTAGTCTTACTCCCCGAAACACCTTCTTCTGGTTCAGGAAGAAATCTCCGCCCTTCTTCTGAAGGCGGCAGTAGAACCCATCCTTCCCCATCTCCAGGGGGTGGGTTACTATTCCCATTTCTTCCTGGTTCCGAAGAAATCGGGCGACGTGAGGCCTATCCTAGACCTCAGCTCCCTGAACCTGTTTGTGGAGTACAAAAGGTTCAGAATGCTCTTTCTGCAGGGCCTTCTGCCCCTCCTTCAGTCAGGACAGTGGCTGTGCGCTCTGGACATTCAGGATTCCTACCTGCATATCTCTATCCGCCCATCCCACTGCAAATACCTTTGTTTTTTTTTTCCAGGGAGACCACTACCAGTTCAAGGCCCTCCCATTTGGTCTCTCCTTGGCTCCCGAGTATTTACTAAATGCCTTTCTGTGGTAGCAGCCCACCTGC
This sequence comes from Neoceratodus forsteri, assembly GCA_016271365.2. Taxonomy (NCBI): domain Eukaryota; kingdom Metazoa; phylum Chordata; order Ceratodontiformes; family Ceratodontidae; genus Neoceratodus; species Neoceratodus forsteri. The sequence goes on from CM028132.1 coordinate 745,081,081, forward strand.
GTACCCAGGGGGTTCTGGTTTTCCTGTACCTGGACGATTGGCTCCTGGCGGCCCCATCCAGGGAGGACCTCCTGCGCTCCCTTTCTCTTACTTTGCAGGTTTTTACCAGCTTGGGTATTACCATCAACCAGGCCAAGTCCCATTTGATCCCATCCCAAAGACTCCAGTTTATTGGGGCGATCCTGGATACGACCTCCGGTATGGCCTTCCTGCCTTTGGACAGGGTGGCCACCCTTCAGGCTCAGGCCAGCCATTCTGACGGTGATCCTAGTGGAGGCCAGAAAGCCTTACACTCGTTCCACTTACGCCATGAAATGGAAAAGGTTCTCCATTTGGGCCTCTTCCAGAGCCTTCAAGCCATTCTCCTGCACTGTTAGGAGACTCCTGGATTACATGCATCACCTGTTCGACCTGGGTCTCAGCCACTCCTCTTTGAAGGTTCACATGGCGTCCATTTCTGCTTACCATGTTCCTTTTGGGGACGGGTCTTTTGCGCAGTTGGAAGTCGCTAAGACCTTCCTTAAGGAGGTTCTCCACCTGAGACCCTCTATTCGTGCACATGCCCCTCCTTGGGACTTGAATTTCATTCTCAAGAAGCTTACCCTGCCTCCTTTTGAACTGGCAGCATCAACACACCTAAAGTTCCTTTCCTGGAAGAGACTTTTCCTGGTGGCCATTACCTCCACTCGACAAATTTCCGAGCTTCAGGCCTTAATGTGCAAAATCCCGTGCTTGATTTTTCACAAGGAACAGGTGGCTCTGCGTACCAGCCCTAAGTTTCTCCCTAAGGTGATAGTGGAATCTATGCTGAATCAATCCATGGAACTGCCTGTGTTTTTTACGCAACATTCCAATCAAGGGGAATACCTCTTGCATACTTTGGATGTTCACCGGATTCTGAGATACTACATGAAAGCATAGAATTTGACGGCAGATGAGGACCGCTTGGCCCACCTAATCTGCCCATTTTCCTACCTAACAGATAAGCTGCAGATCCTAGTTAACCAACAGCGTACTTCCTCATACCCCCCACTAGGACTGCCTTATGTCTGTCCCATGCATTCTTGAATTCAACCACTGTTCTTGACTCACAACTTCCTCAGGAGGCTGTTCCATTCATCCACAACCCCCTCCATGAAAAAATACTTCCTCACATTACCACTGAGCCGTCCCCCTTCTATCTTCAGATTGTGCCCCCTTGTTCTTGCACATCTTTTTCTGAAAGATGCTACACTCTTGGACTTTGTTGATTCCCTTGAGGTACTTGAAAGTTTCTATCATGTCTCCTCTCTCCCTTCTTTCCTCAAGGGTATACTTATTAAACTCCTTTAGTCTTTCTAGTTTGTCCAGCAGGACAAAGGATCTCAGAAAGACTGATCAACTGTTTGTCTCTTTTGCTCGCAAAAGAGAGCGCAATGCTGTTTCTAAACAATGCCTTTCAAAATGATTAGCTCATTGTATCACTTTCTCTCTGTTATGACAAGTATCACAAGACCTTGCCAGGTCAAGTCAGAGGTCACTCCACTGGGGGTGTAGCTGCCTCTGCTGCTTGTTTCAAGAATGTGTCAGTGGCTGACACCTGTGCAGCCGCAACTTGGACATTACAGTTTGGACATTGCCTCTCACCGTAGAGCTGGATTTGGGTTGGCTGTTCTGCAAGGTCTTCTTTCCTAAGACCTTCACAGCCAGAGGATCTGCGTATGAGTAGTTTTCTCCTCCCATGAGCTTCTCTTTGTTCCAGACTGCTTGGGACTCTGTCCTATATGTGATTACCTACTGCAAGAGCCCTCTTGAAGTAAGGTAGTACAGTTACGTAAGAACTTACCGTAACAGTAGATTTCCGAGAGAGGCTCTTGCAGTAGGTCATACCTTCCCGCCGTCCATCCCCTTAGCTTTTTCAGCTCCTTTTTCCAGGATGGAAAATATCCGCTTCTCTCTCGTCTTGCCTTTTGGCCTTTGGCGGGAAAGAACTGGAAGGCGGGCATGGGGAACCGCCCTTTTATACTGACGTCCGTCACCTGATGTGGGGGCGGTCCCCAGCCAGAGATTGCTCGCTAGAAATTTTTCCGTGGGGTCCTGACACCTGCCGGCTTCAGTCATATATGTAATTACCTACTGCAAGAGCCTCTCTCGAAGATCTGCTGTTACGGCAAGTTCTTGCGTAACTGTACTTTTTTTTGGGGGGGGGTGGAAACAAGATGGTGGCCATATAAAAAGACCCCCCCCATATGAAAAAGGATCCGTTTTCGAATGGACCAAATTGTGTTTTTCCTCCCAAGCAGCTATTGAAACGACTTTACTGAGCATGCTCAGAACTGAAATTTAAGAACTTCAGAACGGATTAATATTTTTTTTTTCACCAAACCTGCAAAAGGCACTCTTTGTGGCCCAAGCCCTTTCTACCCTGAAAATTTCAGACCAAATCCCAAATAGTCTGCACGCTAGACAATGACAAGGAAATGGCAACCCCGATTTTTGTCACCATTTGCAACTCGGAATCCACACATCCGACTGGAACTAAACTTGACACATCAAGAGACCCCCACCCCCCGGTCTGTGCATGCAAAATTTTGTGCAAATCCATTGAATGGTTGCGAGCTATTAAAGTGCAAAAATTGAGGTGTGATATAGAACCCCTGCTCAACCCTAACTGTTGGCGCTCCCGTGCCACTATATATAGGATAGTGCATGGGGAACGGTTGACAACAGGGCTATTCTTACACCTAGTTGGCACTATGACGACAGATTACTCGAGAGGTAATCCGTTGTCATAGTGCCAACGAGGTTAAAGATGCCCTGTTGTCAACTGTTCCCCATGCACTTTTATTTATAGTGTATGGTGGAACGTCGTTTTTTGGGGAAAAAAGAAACAGTTACTAGAAGGGAATAAAGAATTTACATTGTGAACGTTTTCACACTAACCATTAATACTGCCCCCGATATTGCTGCTTTCGCCATGTGTGCTGTCTATGGAGTGAGCTCTGTCAAATGCTGCGCGAGGACACACTGTGACGTTCGCAGTACAGTAGAAAACATCATTCCGTTGTACTGCGAACGTCACTAGTGTGTGACTACAAGGTTTCGAAAACGATCTATTTCGGTGGAGAACGACGTTCCACCATACACTATAATACAGTAGCTTGACTCAAAATAGGCAATTTATCTTCGCTTATGACTGAGCAGGACTTTCTTAACTCACTCATGGCCCTCCCACTCTAGAGTTATGGTCCTGCCCCACTCATACTTGAAGATAAATTGCATATTTTGAGTCAGTCCATTTCATATCCCCTATATAATGTTATACATAAATATATAATTTTTCTTAGAGCCCTAGTATTTTTTTCGGTTTTTTTTTTTTTTTTGCAAGTGTATCACGTATAGGATATTGTGTTTCTATTATTTCATCAGTCTTTTCTGTTTTTCCTTGTCATGTGGAATACATCCATGGGCTATTCCAATGTATATTTTTGCTCTATTCTCTCTGTCGATGGTTCATCTCCTCTTTTATCTTTGTGTCAATATATTTCCTCCAGGTCTTAATCTTATTCTTTCTCTTGCTTCACCATGTTGATCTATTTCCTTTTGTATTTCACTTTCTCTGTGGGGGATAGTGGGGTGTCTGAAGCAGTTGAGCAGTTATTGAATGCCAGGGTGCCGTTCCCATGATGACACTTGCTGGTGTTGTGCATTGGTACTACCACTGGGCTGAAAATTGCTGGTCCTCATGGTGTCCTAATGCATCTAGTGTAAGACCAAAGACTGTGGTTCTACTGAGATACTCAAGATCAAGAGTTTCTGGTTTTATAAATTAGAAATGCCTCTCGTTATATGCTTGCCAGTAGTACTTCAGTGCATAGAGAGTCGTCACTTCTTCAGTATACTGAAGATCATTAATGGGCTATAGCATGGCATATTTTTATACCGTTACAGGAGGAGGAAGATGAGAGTTTAATTCTAAAAACGGAAGCACTTGCTGTTCATATGCCAGCAGTTGAAGAAAAGCTGATTTCACAAGTGTCTGCACCTGGTGATAAAGAGGAGCAGAAGATTAAAAGTACTGAGACAGCTGAGAGTACTTACAGTGTGCATGATACTAGCCCTTCTACATCTTCCCATTCTTCTCCACTCCACGGGCTGAACAGTGAAAACAGTGCGAGTGCAACTCCGTCTCCATTGAGTGGGACTGCCAATTCTAGTTCTCCCACAGGATTCTGTAAAAATGTCAAGAAGATAGAATTAAAAGGCAAAGGAAAGGAGACCAAAGGTAACCCAAAACATTAGAGAATTTAATATTATTGGAAATAGTACTGCTGTTGTATCCCTGTTTATTGTCATAAAGGCCACATGATCTTCAAGGACTTCTCCCATCAGTGCCATCCGAAAAAGTTGCCAGCTGGGGCCGCCCACTTTGGCAGAGATTGGCGCTGCCTATATAACTTGGGTGGCCCCATCATTCCTCAGTTCTTTCTTCCATCATCCTGTAGAATTAATGCTGAAATTCACCATTGCCTTTGCTGGTGTCTTTTGTAATTCATTTAATTTTTTTCTTTTCTAAGTATATTTTATGCCACTGTAAATGTTATTCCATCTCTGTTGCTGTGGTAAAGTGAAAATTTACAAGGACAATGCCCATACACTGTGTGTGTGTGTGTGTGTGTGTGTGTGCGCGCGCTGCCTAGACCTCTCGCATGACGTCAGTTGTGGTATTTGCTAAAGCTTTACCCAGGCCACATGCCCATACACTGTGTGTGTGCTACCTAGACCTTTCACTTGATGTCAGTTGTGATATTTGCTAGGGCTTTACCCAGGTCACAAGGCGATGTCACCAAAAGTTTTTGAAGCCTTTCTGAAAGATTGTATATCGTAGTAAGAAAACGTGCACTAGTAGCAGCTTGTCTTGTGGCCGGTATCACATGGATCAGGTGCATAATACTGCACCCTAGAGTGAACAGACAAATAGCAACACATAAAATTCAGCAAACCCTGTGTAGCTCAGCACCACTATCAGGGTAAAAAAATAAAAATAAACAGATCTTACCAGGCCTTCACATGTGCATTTGGTCAGTGGTTGTGGGCCTTTTATCTGTCCCAAGATCTCACTTACAGTCCTCAGGTGATTTCCTCCAGAGATAAGAGGTGCCCCTTTCCTGACCAATTTTAAATGCAGTCTGAAAACTCACTTGTTCACCATGTGCTTTGGGGCATGATGCTGCTGTTTAATATTCTGCTGTGCTTATTTGATACCTGATTATTGTTTTAGCTGTATTATGTTTTATCAAACTGTTTCTGCGAGGCACTTGGCCCCTGGGATTGGGTGCCATATAAATGGAATTGCCTTGCTTTGTCTAGATTTTATTCATACCCAGTGACAACACTTTACAAGTTTAGTATGCCACATATACATGAGTTCAGCAGTTATCTTTGGAGTTACTGACTTCGACTGGGGAGGAAGGGCAAACACTTTCAAAGTGGTAGGAACTTTTTAAACAGCTGTACCTTTAAACATAATGCATGCATGAAGATATGCTCCTTTTAAGCTCAGATAATGAAGAGTGCTATTAAATGCAAGAACAGCTCTGCTTAATAAAAAATAAAAATAGAGTGCCCTCGCAAAACGAGCATGCCAGTCGGTGGGAGGTGGTCGCAGCATGCTTACATATCGACGCCAAAGGCATCATTGGAGCTAGCCCTGCTAAATTCCTTCTGCTGTGAAAGTGTTTGCTGCCCCTCTCCTAGATGTGTGGCATATTCAACTCGTAAAGTGCTGTCACTGGATATGAATAAAATCTATGCATATGTGAAGGTCTGGAAAGATCTGTTTCTAACCTTGACAGTTGTGCTGACGTACTTACAGCATTTGCTGGATTTCATGTGTTGCCTTTCTGAAAGGTATGAGAGAGCACACATTTGAAGTTGGCCTTGGCGCTGGTTTTGCCTGCCTGCTCTACCAATCCATGTCTTTGACTGCCCGCTGTTCACCTAGACGGTTCGGGAAGATGGAGAAAACTGTTCCGCGGATGTCGAAGACATTGGAGAAATCGAAGGACAGACCTTCTAAGGACTCTGAGAAACACCTCACCAGAAGAAGCATAATGATCCCTGATTGAGGGCTTCTTTTGCCAGTTTCAGGTCTCCTTTAAAAAGGGGAAAAAGGTAAGTCTTCTAAGTCCCAGGCCACGGTTACGACCTCGTGGTCTAGCACCCCCCAGCCCCCAACATTCAGACACCAAAGTTGAGGTCAAGCACATGCTCTGCCACTGTCAGACTTTGGCCTGTCAACAGGATTGTCGTCAATGCATAGGCTATGCTGCTGACCACGTTGGCTGTTTATGCACTTCCTGCCTTTACCAAAATTGTCAAACGCTTCCAGCTGGTCCATCAGTATCACTGGCAGTGGGTCCTGCATCTTCAGCCTCCATTGTAGGCTTAGTGCCTTTGTCAGCGCAAGCTACTATAGGGATCTTTTTCAGTCTCTCCTCATTGTCGAGGAGGAATATAATCCTGATCTCCAGCATAGGGAGGAGAATTATGAGGAAGACGATGGTGACCTGACCTGCCCTTGCCAGCAGGCATTGGCTCCAGCTTTACTGTCTCATCCTGTAACTAGGACAGTGTGGTTTATACCCCATGTTCTCCTTTTGAGGATGCGTCCTTTTAGGCTGTCCTCAGGCTTATGCGGGACTTGCTTGGCTTCTCAGCCAAAGAGGAGAACTCCTTGAAAAGGAACTTTAACGAGTCCGTGGAGGTTCCTACAGTGGTTGCAGTAATCACTGCTTCCATACACACTGTTTTAGAAAATACCACTTATGGCTGCCTGGTACAGGCCTAATGCTCTTCTTGCTGTGGATGCTGGAGCCTCATATGGTTCACAAGCAGTATCTCGCTCCAACCAGTAAAGCCTTTAATTCCTCTCAGTCGGAGACTGATTCAGTAGTAATTTTGGCAGCCCATGACAGGTCTGAAGCACCTTGTCATATGAGTTTCCTTTCTTCTGACAAAGAATCCAGGAGACATGATGTTATGGGCAAGATGACCTATGCTTCAGTGTCCCTTGAACTACATATTGCTAACTGTCAGGCTTGCATGATTAAATATCAGAATAGCCTGGGGATGTCTATCTCAGTCATAGATGACAAGTGGCTGATGAACCCATTAAAACTGTCACCCATGGCCTTAATGCTGGGAAGCATCTTCTGTAGTCTGCCTATGACTCATATGATGCCTCCAGCCACACTGATGCCACTGGCATTTATCTCTGGTGCTACTCCTGCCTTTGGATTGTTGGCTTTGCCATTGATGCCCAGCATTCAGTGGTAAATGCCCCTTTCCAAGACCAGAAACATTTTGGCCACAATGTAGAGATAGCATTGCGGGATTTTGGTCACAATGTAGAGATGGCATTGCGGGATTTCAGGGTTCCAAAATGAATGTGTGCTCCCTCAAGGCTGTTACCCCTCAGCCTCATGGTTGGTAGAGCTTCCTTTCATAGGACCTGCTGTTATTCTGTCCCTAGCTATTCCTGGTCCCCAATCCCTTTAAATGACCCAGGGAACCTGGTGAGATGCCATATTTCCATCTTCCTGCCAAAGTGGAGGGAAATCTCCACGAACACATGAGTTCTGGACATTGCATGTCCCCAGACATTGTCCAGAGATGTGTCCTGGAACTTCTCTCTACCCCTTAATTGCATTTTCCCTCCTCCCTGTTGTTACCCACCAGGTCTTCAGTCTATCTTGTTAGATAAAGGTCAGACATTACTGCACAAGCAGACCATAGAGCCCCTGCCTGCCACAGAACTCAACCAGGGTTAATACTCTTTTGGTAGTTTCTGGTTTGAAATGGATAGGCAATCTCCATCCTGTCTTAGACCACGGGAGTTTGAACTTGTACATCGAATACAAAAGTTTTGTATGGGGTGTCTTCCGTTCCCTGCTCCTTCTGCTTTTGTAAGGGTATTAAATGTGCCCGCTGGATATGAAGGCTACTTACCCCCATATCAAGGTGATTCACAGTCACTGACCGTGCCTCCACTTTTTTGTTGGAAGGCTCTCATCAGTTTCTTGTCTTGCCATTTGGCATATCTTTGGCACAGTGTGTGTTAACCAAGTGCTTCACAGTGGTGACCGCGGCACTCGGGAAAGGGGGGGGAGATAGCTGGCTCTTAAAAGCTCTGTCCTGGCCTGCTGGCGCAGAGGCAGGACGTCCGTCTCAATGCCGACGACCCTGGTTCAGGAACAGGCTTAGGACATCGGAGGGCCCGCCGGGTGGGAAAAGAATTGAGCATCCTAAGGACTGCTCTCTCTCTGGGGGTGAGGGGTGTCCAGCACACCACGGACCTGTGGCAGAGTCTGGGGGTTCTATTGTGCCGTCACCTGAGGGGGGCGGGGTGGACGCAGGACATCATTGCACGTCCCCACCCCCAGGGTTCCACCGTAAAGTTAACAAAAATTCCAGTCCCCCCGAGCACAACACCCTGCTCCGCTGCTGTCACCGCTGCCAGCAGTATCCACTGAGGGGTTCCCACTCCTATGGCCCCACCCTGGGGGGGGGTAAGCCAGGGCAAGATACCGATGACTGTTGGGGGGTGCCTGCCCGGCCACCCGCCCAGGCGTAAGCCTGGGCATGGGGGCATGCGGGCATGGGCTGAGCTCCGCCGGGAGAGGGAGTTAAAAAAAAAAAAAAAAAAAAAAAAAAGTCCTGGGATGCAATCCTTTACACTTTGTTTTGGATACATCAGCTGTTAAGCTCAGCTGTGCATCCTTGTCAACAGATTGAAATCTGTTCTCACCCCCTGTCAGTGCTTGCAGTACTTCAGTGCTGTCTTCAACACATCTACAAGGCAGTCCTTCCTTCCGGAGGAACATTCCACTACTGTTATTGCCAGACACAGCTGGTGTCTTCTAGCCATTACATCTCTGCAGGATGCCATGCTCAGCTGGTGTCTGCTAGTCATTACATTTCTGCAGGATGCCTTCTCAGACTGATCAGGCTAATAGCTGTGGCCATCCTCAGTATCCCACTGGCATGCGTGCACATGAGGATCCTAAGTGGTTCCTCCATGTACAGTGGGCTGAGCATTTCGATGACCTGGAGTGTTTGGGGTGACGGCTCCTCTTTGCTGTTCCCTCCTCTGGTGGTTGGACTGCACCAACCTTGGCAAAGGGTCTCCTTTTTTCCATCCCATGCCCCTGATAATGACAAGGATGCCTCATGTTCCAATTTGGATGCTCATCTAGGAACATTCTGGATGCAAGGTCTTTGGATCTTCCTTGAACTTTCTCTCCACAGTAACGCTTTAGAGAGGTCTAGTCTTCTTGGCCTGTGTGCCTTCACTGTCCTCCTTTAGGGTTATCCTGTGACTGAAAGTGTTTCAGTGATGCATTACATCAACAAACAACGAGATGGTTACACCTATCCCCACTACAGGGAAGCAATGAGTGTCTGGCATTGAGCCATGGAACAGAACATGTTACTTCATGAATCACTCTTGCAGCAGGTAACATCTTTAGGACTAAGCAGCCAGATGCCAGGACCCCACGGAAACTTTCTAACTAGTAATACCCAGCAGGGGTCCGCCCCTGACATCATGTCTGGTATAAAAGGTGCGGTCCCCCAGCCCGTCCCTAGTTCTTTTCCTGCTGTCGGCTGTGCTAGTCTGACCTCCACAGATGCCTTCAGCTTGTCGACCGCCATTTTCAACACTCTTTTCTTTCATTTCCTTACAGTTTTCGAAGGATTGTGAATGTCATCTTCTCCAACATCGTCGATCGAGAGACACCCTTTAAAGTGCACGTGCGGCAAGCAGATCCTGCATAAGGACGGCCATTTGGCCTGCTTGTTCAGCCTGGGCCCTGACCACAACATCGAGGCCTGCCAGCACTGCCGCAACTTCAGTCAGCGCATGAGGCTCCGGCCCAGAAGACTCTTGAAACTTTCCTTTTGAAAAAGCAGATATCTGCCATGGAGAAAGAAATCCACCACAAGAGCTCATCATCCTCTCCTTTTTCAGAGTCTTCTCACAAGGAGAAGAAATTGGGCGACAAACCCAAGCACTGAGACAAAGAGAAATCCTGGGCGGAAGACCACTCTCAGTCTCCGACCAAGTCTGCAACCCCCTCCTCCTCCAGGCTCCCGGTCTCCAAGCCTCACACCCTCATTACAGTCACGGGAGAAGGCTCTTAGGGGTGTGGGAAGTCCTCCCACATCTCCTCGCCGCTTAAACTTAAGCCCGTTACCCCTGGGAGTTCCAAGCCTAGTGGCTTGGCTGGAGTTTCTTCAGGCGGCAGACTGCCTGTCGCCCTCTCGGCCAGGGTGTCCGCAGGGGACTCCACCCAGGCATCCGCCGCCTATACCAGTGATGCCAGCCTCCCCGGCGCTACTTCAGGAAAACCTGGCACTGCCTCAAACGCAGTAAACTCTCGCGTCCCTGTTAGGCTAATGCCTCGAGGATCTGGCAGCTGATGGCCAGACGTCTGACCAGATACCTCCGATGCCTGAAGGTACTCCTGGGCTCCTGATGCCAGATGGAGTCCAGGCTACTCCTACACCAGAGCTACCCCACCTGGAGCGACCTGGCTCAGAGCCGTCCAAGCAGTCTCCCAAAACCCGATGCCAGATGCTCCAGCTCTGCCTCAGGACCCTCTGAAGGGTCTGAATTAACTATTTGCAGCCTGGTGAGCCTTCTTTAAAGATAAACAGGTCCCCTCTGCTCCGATTCAGTACCCCAGGGCCTTCCCCAAATGAGCCCTTGGGTCATCCCCCCCTACTCCGCCTCCTAGGAGGCCGATACTGGACAACCACCTTCCCTCCCAAAGGGATCATCCCCACAGACCACCTAGGTCACCTTCTCCTTCCCCCGACTCGGAACCTGATTCTTACTCCTCCCCCAGTGGTGGAGATTCAGATCCTGCGTCCGACCCAGACGTCAGGGAGGACACTCCCTGCTCCCCGCCGGACAACCCATCCTTCATGGATGTAATGCGTCACATTCAACAATTGAATGGCTGGGACTTGGAGGACCTCGATCCAGAAAGGAAGAGGTTTGCGGCATTTCTTCGGAAAAAGGATGCCCTCCCCGTGGTCGACCCTCCAGTGGTTGACTCATACAAGGACACTAACAAACTGGCATGGAAATGCCCTTTTTCGCCCCCGGCAGTTTCTAAAAAGTCAGACTGGTTGTACACCGTCCCACAGGACGACCCTTTCTACGGGGAACAACTGGAGGCAGACTCTGTGGTGCTGAACACCGCCCACAACAAGTCCAGATGTCCACGGCATCTCGGCATGCAACCTCCAGATAAAGACTCTAAACAGTTTGATCATTTGGCTAGGAAAGTCTTTTCCTTCACAGCTTGTGCCATCCGGTCACAAAGCTTCCTTGCCCACATGGTACAATACCAGAATGCCCTGTAGGACAAGGCACTAGATCTCATTCAGGCCATGCCAGACTCTCGGTTGGGTGGACCGCATTGATTATGAAGTCCGGTTTGGACATCGGAAACCACGTCTTGCGGGCTTCTTATGACACTGTGGATTCAGCGGGCAGAGCCGCGGGTTCTGCGGTTGGTATCTGCCATTACTTTTGATTGTGGGTGTCTGGGTTCACCCAGGAAGTCCAGTCCAAGATTATGGATGCCCCCTTTAGAGGGCCGGTCTTGTTCGGGGAAGATGCTCTAACTGTCATTACCCGTTTGCAGGAAGCTGGGAAAGCAATTAGGTCGGTACAAGCCTAAGTAGCCTCCTAAGCAGTCCTGTCGTAGACCTGGAAGACAGGAGTTTCGAGGTCAGCACCAGCAGCAGCAGCAACGGCTGGCTTCAAGAGCAAGGCCACTACCCCTGCTACTGGAGGTTGTGCCCGTCGGGCCCCTAGAAACTCTCAACCTGCACTCCTCCTCCCCAGCTTCTCTGCCTGACCCTGCTCCTTCAGCAGAGTCCGTGGGGGGGGGGTTGATTCTCTTTACACACCGAAGGGTAGCATCAGGTAACATCAGACCGCTGGGTCCTGCAGCTCATCGAGTGAGGGCATACTCTCGAGTTTACAGAGGTCCCTCCAGACAACCCTCCAGTACTATCTCAGTACTCTCAGGCCCACAGTGCCCTCATAGCACAAGAAATCCAGGCTCTCCTTCAGAAGAAGGCCATCGAGCCAGTACCCCTGGAGCAACGTGGGACAAGATTCTACTCTCATTTCTTCCTTGTGCGTAAAAAGATTGAATCTTCATCTCATCTTGGATCTAAGCCATCTGAACCAGTACATATAGTACAAAAAATTCAGGATGGTCATCTTAATAGGCCTCCTGCCCGTTACATCAAGGGGACTGATTATGCTCCCTGGACATGCAGGACTGATTTTCTAACCGCAAAGGAGGTAGCTACACTTCCGCTTTCAGGGCCGCCATTACCAGTTCAGGGCCCTGCCCTTTGGCCTGTCCTCTGCACCGAGGGTGTTCACCAAGTGCCTAGCCATGGTAGCTGCACATCTCAGGAGGCAGGGGCATTATGTCTTTCCCTACCTCAACGACTGGCTTCTGACCACTCAGGACTGGCTCACAGAAACCCTCCTAGACACGTTCTCCCTCTTTCAGGACCTGGGGGTTACTCTAAGCCTCCCCAAGTCCTGCCTTTGGTCAAGACTGCAGCTTCAATATATAGGGGCCATTCTGGACATGGCACAGAGCAAGGCCTTCCTCCCCCAAGACATGACGGGACGCCTTCAGTTCCATGTACGGCAGCTGCTTTCGGCTCGACAAGTAGAGGCAAGGACAGATCTCCAGTTACAGGGCCATGTGGCAGCGGCTAATGCCACAGTCCCTATGGCCTGGCTTTACATGAGGGTGATCCAGTGGAACCTTCGGGTTAAGTGGAATCGGAGGTAGGACGACCTGGACCAGCCGGTCCTGGTATCCAGCCCGGCCAGACAGTCTCTGGCATGGTGTCTGGATCCTCACAACCTCTCCAGAGGGGTTCATTTCCAGAGAGAATCTCCCACCCAGATCCTGACCACCGAAGCGTCAGGGTTGGGGTGTGTATCTGGACACTCGCCATAGAAACATAGAAGTTGACGGCAGAAGGAGACCTCTAGATCCATCTAGTCTGCCCATTTGTTTTAAACCTATTTTGACACACTAGTTGCCCTTTGTAGTCAGGGCTCCCTTGTGTCTATCCCATGCATTCTTGAATTCCAGCCCCCCACAGTGTTGACCCCCATAACCTTTTGGAGCAGGCTGTTCCAGCCATCCACCACTCTTTCTGTGAAGAAAAACTTCCTGGTGTTGGTAGAGAATCTCCCTCCTTGCAGCCTGAGGTCGTGTCTCAGGTCCTGGAGCCCTTCTTGAAGTGAAAAAGTTCCTGTACCTTGTTAATGCCTTTTATGTACCTGAATGTTTCAGTCATGTCTCCTCTCTCCTGTGCTCCAGGGAGTACATATTTAGTTCCCAGAGTCTTTCCTCATAGGACATGTACTGCAGACCCTGAATCATAGAAACATCCGTTTGTACTTAAACTTGCATGGCTTAAGCTTTGAGACAAGCATATGCTACTGGCACGATCAACCAGATAATCGCACGGAGGAGGGGCCAGGGCCCGGACCTCCATGCTGGACAGGGGGACCTCCAAGGGAGGACTCCCCGGGTGCGAGTCAAGAGCTACCCTGGAAGGGGGGGGCGGCAGCCTCAGGATAGAGAGACAGGGTGGCCCTTGCGGACCTCAGTGCTCTGAGAAATGGCTGTGCTCCATGTGGAGATGGGGCTGGCACCCGGCCACCAAGTGGCCAGGGTGCGGCCTGCCCCGCTGCCCAACAGGACCCTTGACATCCAGCCCGGGCTACTCTCTCTTGCTCTGAAGGGGAAGGGAGCCAGGGACCAAGGTTCCCGGCCCACCTGTGCTCTGTGTGGGGAGAAGCCACTCCGTGACTGGATGAGCCAGACTGGGAGGGCCCTCCCCGAGTCAGTCGTCATCTGCCAGATCAATCGGTGGGGACTCAAGGGTCCTGGGCTCAGCAGAAGCTTCATCTCCACATCAGTATTCCGGAGATGAGGGTAGTTCTCTACGCCCTACAAGCCTTCCAGACAGTCCTTCAGACTGGCCCCCTGCTAATACAGATAGACAACAAGTTGGTGGTATTCTATATCAACAAGCAGGGTGGGGCACACTCTTACCCTCTTTGCAGAGAGGCCATGTGAGTGTGATCCTGGGCGATAGATCATCGGCTAGAACCCTCAGCGGTTCATTTTCCAGGTATTCACAATTCCCTGGCCAACAGTCTCCGCCAGACTTGGTCCAGGGCACATGAATGGGAGCTACTCCCCTCAGTGGCAGAAAGTCTTTTCGCAGATGGGGTTGCCCCAAAATCAACCTATTTGCCTCCCCATCCAGCGCAAAACTGCTCAATTTTTGCTCGCTAGATCCAGGGCCTGGTACTTTCTGGGCAGGGAGGTTTCTTTTCGCATTCCCTCCCTTTCCCCTTCTGCAATGGGTACTTATCAAGTTGCAGTCGGAGGGAGCAGAAATGATCCTGGTGTCTCCGATCTGGCCTCATCAGATTTGGTTCCCACTGTTGCAATAACTGGCTGTGGAACCTCTGGTGTCCCTGCCCCTCAGGTCCGACTTGCTCTCCCAGGAGCAGGGCTTACTGGTACATCCGGATCTCAGATCTCTGCATCTCCATGCATGGCTCCTGCAGACTTAGCTGTCTCCAGGTTTGGGGTCTCTCCGAGGGTTTCGGACATCTTAGTGGCATCCAGGAAACCCTCCACTAGGGTGACCTACGCTATGAAATTGAAGAGGTTCTGTGTTTGGGCCACTGCCAGGAGTTTAGAACCTTTTACTTGCCTAGCCAATTCGGTACTGGAGTACCTCCTCTCTCTCTCTCTCTCCCTCTCTCTCAGATGCAGGACTCTGCTACTCTTCATTAAAGGTGCACCTGTCTGCCATTTCCTCATATCGTTTCCCTGTTGGGGCATATGTATTGCCCAGCTGGACCTTTCCCGCACTTTTCTGCAGGGCGTGCTTCACTTGAAGCCTCCTGTCCAGGACCCCATCCCGCCTTGGGACCTTTTGTTCTTTTTAGAGAAGCTCGCACTGCCTCTCTTTGAGCCAGCTGTGAGCTACACTTCCTGTCATGGAAAACATTTTAGTTGCCATCACTTCTGCTCGAAGAATTTCCGAGCTTCAGGCCCTGATGTGTGGGGAGCCTTATTTGTTTTTTCACAAGAACAGTTTGTCCTTGAGAACTAATCCTAAGTTTCTGCCGAAGGTGGTCTCAGAATTTACCTTGAATCAAGATATCCACCTGCTACTACCCAGAGTACTCAAACCGAGGGGAGGCTTTGTTGCATACTCTGGATGTTCACAGAGTACTCAGTTTTCATTTGGAACATACCCATTCAGTTCGTAAATCCGACCAGTGGTTTGTGTCTTTTGCCCCCCGAATGCTAAGGGTTTCAGTTTCTAAGCAGTGTTTATACAAATGGTTGGTCAGCTGCATTGTGTTCTGCTAAAACAAGTATGACAAACCCTTACCACGCCTGGTAAAGGGTCATTCTGCCAGGGGCATGGCGGCTTCTTTCACCTTATTTAAAAATGTGACTGCTGGACATATGTGCGACTGCCACTTGGAGCTCTGTCCACACCTTTGTGAAGCATTACGGCCTGGACATTGCTTCTCACCGTAGGATTGCGTTTGGACTTGCTGTCCTAATTACACCTGAGGAGACTTATACCTCCACCCTTCTGCCTAGGATTCCTCCTCTGCTGCTTGAGACTCTGTCCTAAAGGTGTTACCTACTGCAAGAGCGATTCTCGACGTAAGATTAGTACAGTTGCGTAAGAACTTATCGTAACAGTAGATCTTCGAGAGGAGCTTTTGCAGCAGGTACTATTTTTCCCACCCTCCTTCCTCCTAGTTAGTTCCTTTCCATCTCAGATACTTTTGTTCCTTAGTTCTCCTTTTTTCCTCTTTAGCTTGTCTCTGGCGGTAGAACTGAGGATGGGCTGGGGGACCGCCACTTTTATACCAGATGTGACGTTGGGGGTGGTCCTCTGCCGGGTATTGCTAGCTAGAACGTTTCTGTGGGGTCCTGGCACCTGGTGGCTTAGTCCTAAAGGTGTTACCTGTTGCAAGAGCTCATCTTGAAGATATACTGTTATGGTAAGTTCTTGCGTAACTGTACTTTTTTCATTGCCATGTTTCTACCTGGCACCCTCAACATCCTAGCAGCTGTACTCAGTTGGTCCCAGGCTCTGTCCCACAAGTTGAAACTTCTGGACCCCATCTTAGAAGACCTCTTCAACCTCAGCTTTTTTGCCTTCTCACGCAACACATAACTGCAGTGTTCTAGGGACATGGATATGGTTCACTTATCCACACGATGGCAGTTTTTCCTTAAAGAGCAGATATCCACTGATTTTTAGCATATTGACATTTCTGGTTTTAAGTACGTGAATAAAGTACCTCTTTTAAATACCTGTCCCCGTTTTTTTTTTGGTTTAACACATATATTGTTGCCATTTCAGATAGCTCCGTGGACAGTGAAGAAACGGGAGAGATGCGCTGATTTTTTTATTTTCGGTTTATCAAGGTGCCCTAAAGCCAAAGTCTGTATGACGTCAGTTACAGTAAACGACTTTGACTTCACGAGCAAGCACGCTCCCGTGTAGCAGCCCACTCGCTCCTGACCAGAGTTAGGTATGTTCATCCCTGTGTGTGCACTCTGCACTTTGTCAGTGGGAAGGCATGTGGAGGAAAACTCAGTGAGCACAGGAAATGGGCTTTCTTGTACTCCGGCTGAAAGAGTGAAAGGTGCAGTCATATCCTAAAGTCTGGCAGATTTATTGCCGGCACAGGACTTGCACTGTATATGGTCACTTAAAATAAGTGTTTTTTTTATTCATCATCAGACACCAGAGTGAACATGCATCTGAAACTGTTGCTCTGTCAGGCTGCAGCAGGCGCGTGAACAAGCAGACAGCCTGGTACTTCACGCCATTCGCTAACATTTCCTTCAGCTCATGTCAGAGGTTAGGAAGTCACAGTGAACTTATTCTAGTGTAGCACTGTCACAAGTTGTCACTGCTGTTGCACAAGTAAAGTGCAGCATAGTTAATAAAGCAGAAGATTTTTGTGTTAATGTGGCTTGATAGGCTTGCAGCATGAGCGAGAACAAGACTCTCTCATGTTGTCAGCTTCTCATCTCTGACTCCCGTTTGTCTCTTGGGCGTGAGAGTGGATCATCCTACTATATTCACCAAATTAGTCAATTCTCACTGTAGCATGTCTCTTCTGAGACACCAGTTGCCCTATGACCATTAAAAAACATATGGTAATGTGCAGTGTCTAATTATTAAGATTGCTCGGTCTGTGTCAGTGACAGTCTGCAGCATGAAAGTGAACGTGATTCACTCATGCTAACAGCTGATCATCTGTCACCCTTGCGCGTTTCAGTCTGTAAGTGACAGCTGCTAATTCTAAGCCCCTACATAAATAGATTATTAGACCCTGTTGGGGGGGGGGGGGCATCGCCTTCATCACTTGCTTGCATCAAGTAAAAAAAATTTTAAGTTTACTTTGAGAGGAAGGGGGTGGGGTGAGGCTATTTCAAGCACTGAAACTACGCTCTCCTGAGATAACTGTTTGAGCAACAGTGCTGGCCTGCTGCATAAAATAATAATTAAGTGACTGTGTACTGCATTTTTGGGATCCTAGCAGCAGCTTCAGTGTGAAACTCTCAACCGGAACCAACTCATGCAGTACTTTAGGCAAGTAGATTGCAGCAGACTGAGGGGGAGTAGTGGGACTCAAAGGTGGCCATTCCCAGTCAGTTTGCAGCATACGGCAGGGTTTTTTGTAGTCAGTCACTGACTAGTTACTGTGTTGAACCTGCAGGGAAAATCTATAGTCTTTCTGTCATTAAAAATGTAGACTGTCTACTCTGTTTTCTTTACCCTTACCTGCTCAGTACTGCCTTACTTAATAAAGAGCTAATTAAGCATAAAGCCATCAAATAGAAAAGCTGTCTGAGTGTTTAACTTCTTTGAGCTGAGGACGGAACTAGTAGCTACAGTATTTGAAAAAAGGATTACGGGAACTACAGCCACTGTACGTGTATCTAAATTTGAATCCATTACCTTATAGACAAAGGGCAGGGGCACAGCCTAGGACAACTGTGAGGGTGGTGGGTGCCTTATAGCCTTTCTCTGAGTTTGAAGGTAGCAGCAGCAGTATTTTTTTTGGTACTCTGTCACTCTCACTAATTGCTTGGTGGTCTAGTGAAGATGACATTTATAATTACGTAAACTAAGGGGTGTCATGTAAGTAGTTTCTTGGACATGTACTTTTTCTAATTACATGCCCAAGTGGGCATGTACTTTTTTTCACAAATTTCATACCCTGGACCTGTTACTTCTGTTATGACTCCCTTGAGTCTAAACCACTGTTTTTCTGTATCTCCCCCTGTACCTTCTGCTGCTAGGGCTCTTTTGAGATTTATACCCATCTCCTTAAAGTTAGCCTTCCTGAAATCTAGGACCTTTATCCTTGTATGGATTACCTCCTCCACAGTGGTTACCTTAAACCATACTGTCCTGTGGTCGCTGGTACCAAAGGGAACTGCCCACCTCCACATCTGTAATCCTGTCCCCATTAATCAGGACCAGTGCTCACCCCAGGGTTACTCCAGTATTCCCAACTCTTATGCAGTATGCCTTTAAGCCAGATCTGCCCTGAGATGGAACAGTATGCTAATGATGGAATCATTGACACGTGCCACTTTTCAGATGCTGCCGCCTATCAACAGCCGATATTCTACCCTCAGATTTCTCTCGCCGCCTGTCAAAAATAGACACTCGGGGATCATCTCCTCATCATCTCGTCGTGAAACTTTAAAAAAATACATACAAGTATTATTTTGTTTTCATTTGCTGCCCTTATTTTTTGTTTATAGTAAAACCTTTAGCTTATTTTGGTTAAATTACTAATTATCTCGGTTTCTCACGGTTCAGTATAACTGGTGAGGAACCTTTTTTTTTCTTTTTCCCTAGCATTAGCAGAGTTTTTTTTCTGCTTTAAACTCTTTTGTTTAGATAATTTGTTGTTTAAATTAATTTTTTCGTAACTGCTATTCTAGGGATGTGGATATGTTTTTATCCACACTTGTTGGCATGTCCCTTTCCCCTTTAAATCTTGCCAGAAGGTCTTCAAGCTGGCTCCACCCACCCACCTGGGTGGTATAACCCTCGGCTCCACCCCATGATGCCAGATCTTCCTTTCCGCTGGAAGATTCAGGTTGCCTCCTCTTTGCTGTTGGTTTTTGTAGGCCCTGGATTCTAATCCTTTGGTTATTCCTAAACTTTGGCTCATTCGAGCTAGCGACTGTGCTCTTTGCTACTCGGTCATGGAAGACAGATCTTCCCCTGGACTTTGCCAGTGCCTGTGCGGCCAAAAAAATTTGTGTACCGATCCGCATTCGCGTGCGTATACTGCTTGGATGTCGCCAATGACACCCAGACTTGCAAGATGTGCCTCGCTTTTCACCCAAGCGTCCTCGATGATTGTCTCGCACGCCTTAAGTTGGGCAGGCCTGAGAAATGGAATCCTGCGGTTGCGGGGTCTGCCGAGCAGCTGGAACAGATGCAGGCCTTCGAAGAAGAAGAAGCGGCACGGGCCGCGGAATCATCTTCTTGCTCGATTTTTGTTCCCCTCAACCTGGGCTCCACGTTTTTGGGTTCCTTCCGAGAGCTGTCAGTCCCTCCCACAAAAGGCGAGGATCTTGTGGGCATGCATTTCTCTCAGTCCCGTAAGAAAAACACTATACAAGTTCCGAGCCATGCCATTCGGCCTGTCATCGGCCCCATGGGTCTTCACCAAATGTATTGCAGTGGTGGCAGCCCATCTCCGGCGTCGAGGGGTCAGAGTGTATCCCTACCTCGATGATTGGCTCTTGGCAGGTTCCACCCAGCAAGAGGTGGAGAGGTCCAGGGACCTGGCCCTCCAGACCTGCTATTAACTTGGCCTCCTGATCAACGAGGCCAAGTTGGAGCTCGTGCCTTCTCAGGTGATATGCTTCATCAGGGCAGAGCTCGACTCTTGCCGAGCCAGAGCCCGGCTCCCAGCGGACAGGGCGGAGGTTTTCTCCTCCCTTGCCCAGTCATTTCTGGTTGGGCACTTGCACCCTGCCTGGGACTTTCTGCACCTTCTGGGTTACATGGCGGCCTGCACTACCGTGGTCTGTTGAGCCCGGTGGTGTATGCACCCCCTTCAATGGGAGCTGGCCGCCCAGTGGACTCAGCGCCTAGGTCATTTTAACCAGTTGATCACTGTGACCCAGAAGATGTGGGATGCTCTCCAGTGGTGGACCGTCCTAGACCGGTTGCAGGAAAGGATCCCATTTGTCTGCCCCGAACTGATGGTTGTCCTCACGACTGATGCCTCTCTCATGGGCTGGGGGGCCCACGGGTTCTGGACCCCTGAGGAATCCTGATACAATATCAACCTGTTGGAACTCAGAGCAGTTAGAGTGGTGGTGTCAGCATTAGCTCGGCAGCTTCAGAGTAAAGTGGGTCAAGTCCAGACGGACAATACCACAACTATGTACTACCTCAACAAGCATGGCAGCACACACTCCCAGCTGCTGTGCAGGAAGCGCCACATCTGGACCTTCATGAGCAGACTTGAGGCAGATCTCGTAGCCATCCATGAGGCAGGAGCCTCAAATCAACTGGCGGATGCTCTCAGCCGCATAGGTGAGACATCCCATGAGTGGTCTCTCCATCCAGAGGTAGCTCACAGCCTGTTCTCCCACTGGGGCAAACCGATAGTGGACCTGTTTGCCTCCAAGGAAAACACCAAGCTGAGGCTGTTTCATGCCCACCCCCCTCAGTGGGGCTCGCTGCAAGGGGATGCCTTCTCAAGGCCATGGACCCCAGGCCTCTTCTACGCCTTCCCTCTATTTCCCTTGATCCACAAGGTGCTTCTCAAGGTGAGGAGGGACAAGGCGCAGGTGATCCTGGTAGCCCCAGACTGGCCGTGCCAGTATGGTATCCAGATCTCCTCCGCCTCGGCAACAGGCTCCCGAGGCGTCTTCCAGCACGCCTGGACCTAATATCAGTCAGTCAGGGGAAGGTTTTCCATCCGGACCTTCAATCTCTGCACCTGACAGCCTGATACCTGAGCAGCTAGAGTTCCAGGCTTTGGGGCTCTCTGAGGATGTACTCACAGTAGTGGAATCACCCAGGAAGGAGTCGACCCGAAAGTGCTACGCCATCAAATGGAAAAGGTTTTCTGTTTGGTGCCAGGGCAAGGGCCTGGACCCTCCTTCCTGTCCTGTAGCGAGCATTTTAGACCACCTTTGGTCTCTGTCCAAAGGGGGTCTTCAGGCTTCAACCCTTAAGGTGCAACTGGCAGCCTTCTCTGCTTACCAGGTGCAGGCCGGTCAGCAGACGGTGGCACAGGAGAAGGTGGTCTGGCACTTTTTCAAAGGCCTCGATCACATATCCCCTCCAGTGCGTGAACCTCCACCTCCGTGGGATTTACTGCTGGTTTTGGCAAAGGTCATGGGCAAGCCATTCGAACCAATGCACATGTGTGAGATGTCACACTTGTCATGGATGACGGCCTTCCTGGTGGCTATCACGTCCGCCAGAAGGACTTGGGAGCGCCAGGCGCTTTCGGTGGAGTCTCCTTATCTGGTCTTCCACAGGGACAAGGTTGTCCTGCGCCCCCACCCAAAATTCCTCTCAAAGGTGGTGTCAGAGTTTTACCTTAATCAGGTGTTGACTCTGCCTGTGTTCTACCTGAACTGCACCTCGGATGCCGAGTACAGGCTCCATACTGTGGACCTGAGACGTGCTCTCTCCTACTATAAGAAGAGGATGGTGGAAGTTTGGGGAGAGATTCACTAGCTGTTTGTCACCTATGCTGACGCCGCATCTGGCAGGCCTGCAGCAGAGTGGACAATTGGCAGATGGATTACATCATACATTGATCTCTGCTACAGGTTGGCGGGCAAAGAGCCTCCCAGAGGAATAAGAGCTGTATCTACCCACCATACTGCTGCATCGGTGTCTGCTTTCCCTATCCAGGAAATCTGCAGGGCTGCTACCTGGAAGACAGCAAACACCTTCATCACCCATTACCACATCGACCTCAAGTCACGCTGGGATGCTGGTTTTGGGGCCTCAGTTCTCCAGTCTCTGTTTCCAAAGTAGGAGGTGTGCGCCTCGCCTCCCTTCTCCCAGAGAATTGCTAGGAGTCTGCCAACAAGTGTGGATAAGAACAACATATCCACATCCCTAGAAAAACAGGGTACTCACCTGTAACAGTAGATCTTACTTCGAGAGGGCTCTTGCAGTAGGTAATTACATATAGGACTGACGTCGGCAGGCGGCAGGACCCCACGGAAAAATTTCTAGCTAGCAGTCCCTGGCGAGGGACCGCCCCCACGTCAGGTGACCGGCGTCAGGCGACGTCGGTATAAAGGGGCAGTCCCGGACGCCCGCCTTCCAGTTCTTTCCCGCCGTCAGCTCGTGCAGCGCCTCACGGTGAAGTTCGTGCTCAGCCCTGTTGCTTCGTCAGTTTTTTACTGAAAGTTATCAGTATTTTGCCATTTCTTCGTCAGGTGAACATCGGTTTATGTCGTCCCCTTCAAAAAATAAGTGCGACTCGTGCGGAGCCCAACTGCCTCACAAGGACGGTCATTCCCTCTGCCTTTTTTGTTTAGGCCCCGACCTCGCGGTCAAAAAGTGCCCGCATTGCCTGCATTTCAACGCGGCCACCCGCAGAGGACGCCAGCAGTCTTTGGAAGCCCATCTCCTTAAAAAGAAGATGTCTGCAATGGAGAAGGAGTTGAAGAAACTTAGCAGGCGTCGACCCCCCAGAAGGACACAAGTGGGACAAAGAAGCACAAGAGAGGCCTCCTCCTCCGTGACTCGGCCAGAGCCGCGGCTAAGTAACGTCCCTCGGGGATCGCCGCGGCAGCCTCCAAGGCCTGGAGGAGGCGTTAGCCCGCCTGTCGTCTGTCGTGAGCCCGCCGGCAAAAGGAGCTTCTGCCCCAGTACTGCCACAGGCTTGCGGCTACTGGCACAGGTGCCTCCCATAAGCCGGCGTCGGCTCCTCCGGCGTCCGCCGGGAAAGACGCTAAGGCGCCTGACCCGCCCGGGGTGGCGTACGGCAGTGTCCCCTCGGACGGGCCGCTTCCCACCTCGGCCCGCCTCCAACGAGGACCCCTTAAGTCAGGGCTGGCTCCTCTGGCGTCCGCCAGGATTCAGCCCGTCGATCGCCGGCTCCTCTGCTGCTGCACGGGAGCTCACGACAGACCCTCCATCGCCTGTCGTCCCAGGTTCCCACAGCCTTCGCTGCCGTCCGGGAGCCAGAGTCCCCCTGCCTAACCCGAGACTTTTCTCCTCCATCCCAGGCGATGCTGGGATGCTTTTCCGCCGTCAGACACTCCTCCTACTGAACCGGATCTGACGCCGGCCCCGACGCCGGCTCCAACACCGGCTCTGCCGACGCCAGCGGGGGATATTCCTCTTCCATCGGGCCCTCCCCCCCCATGGGCCTGTCACTGTTGATCCACCCGGGGGGGCTCCCTACTGGGCCGTCTGCTCTGGCAGCTCCTCCGGTACCTGGGTATCCGACGCTGGCTTACCTGTTCAGCAGTATCCTGCGCCGCAGTACCCGACGCCGGCTCCTCCGATGCTGCAGTACCCGACGCCACAATACCCGGCTCCGGTATTCCCGCAGCCGGGTTACAGATACTCGCCTTACGGATATAATCCGTATAACTATCCTCTCCTCCTCCACCGCCCTCTAGGCGGCCGGTGGATCTTCAGGAGACTCTGGCCTCCTGGTGAGCTGAGGCCAAGGCTCAGCTCACCAAGGAAGTCGCGAACCGCCCTACGGCGAAGGTGCCACCTCCGATCCCCGTACGCTCCAGACGGCACACTCCCTCTCCGCCTCCGGATTCCCGAGCTCTTCCCTCTGGATCCAGAGAGGGGCAGGACACGCATCCAGGGATTCCCCCTAAGGAGCCCGTTCCTCCCCCTAGACGAGTCAGGGAGTCTTACTCTGCTTCCAGTTCTTCTTCTTCTTCTTCTTTTCTCTCTCGGACACCTCGGATTCCTCCGACGGATGCTCCGAGAAAGATGATGAGCCTTGCTCTCCGTCCAAGCCCCGGCCGAGGACTTCTCCGAAGTCTCCTCCAGAGGATCCTTCCTTCATGGAGTTGCTCAGGAAGATCCAGGAAGTACATCAGTGGCGTTCCTTAGAGCCAGATCCTCAGCGAGTTAAACTCGCCGAACATCTGGACTTGCCCCTTACGGCCCCTACTCTAGTGCCACCCTGGATCGAGCCTCATGCCCACCTTGTTTCCACTATTTGGAAACAACCGTCGGCTTTAGCCCCACTTCCTCGGAAGTCCAACAGGCTATACCAGGCTCCGGAAGGTGTAGATTTTTTAGATTCTCACCCTCGTGCAGACTCGGTTGTGATCAGCGCCGCTCACGGCCGGTCGGCACACCCTAAACATCTGATCTCTTCTCCGGAGGATAAGGAATCCCGCCTTCTGGATCAGTATGGAAGGAAGATCTACGCTTCTTCCACACTGGGGATCAGGGCCCTAAATTATGTAGCACATATGGGGGATTACCAGAAGGCTGTCCTTACCCAGGCGAAATCTAAGATTGACTCCTTGCCTGACTCCCAAGTCAAGCAGGAGTTAGCTGACCTTGTCCGTTTTGCTCGTTCGGCCAGTCGTCACATTCTGAGGATGACCTGCGATGCAGTGGACACCGCCAGGCGGAGCTCCGCATTCGCCGTAAGTCTTCAGTTTCACGCCTGGCTCCGTGTGTCAGGTTTGGTCCCGGAGGTGCAGTCAGCAATTCAGGAAGCACCTTTCAGGGGTTCGGTGCTTTTCGGTGGTGATGTCAAGGACATCATCACCGACTTGCAGGAGAAGGGGATGGCCCTGAAATCTGTGGATTCCATGTACCGTCCCCATCCCCCACAGCGCCGTCCTTCTCGCAGACGTTTCCGGCCTCAAGCGAAACCCCAAGGAAGGCGGGCCACCAAACGCCGGGCCCCCACAGCTGCCAGGCCCAAGCTGTGGCGCTGCCCCACACCACCTGACTCCTTCCCCCTCCCACCGCCTCCGGATTTCCCGGAGGAACCGGTAGGAGGGAGGTTCTCCCTCCATCTTCCGGGTTGGGAGAGGATAACATCGGATTCATGGGTGCTTCAGATTATCGCAGAGGGGCACTCCATAGAGTTTCTACAGAAACCTCCACGCCACCCCCCTCTGAAGTCCTCTTACTCAAGGGACCGTCTTCCTTTGGTCAGGGAAGAAATATCTGCTTTCATACGAACATATGAAATTTGCCAGCAGATAAAGGCCTAGAGGTCTATCAAGTCTGCTCGAATGTGCAGCTAGCACCCTTATTCTGCAGCTGCCCCTCCTCCCACCCTTCCCCTTCATTAACCCTCCCCCTTGTCCTGACCCATCCTTGTTTGAAGCAGTCCACTGTTATATTGCATACCACTTCAGCAGGTAACACATTCCACCCAGCCACCACCCTCTCTGTAAAAAAGTGTCTCCTCATATCCCTCCTGAACCTTCCTCGCTCCAGTCTCATATTATGGCCCCTGATGGCCCTCCCCTCCCTTACTTTGAACAGCTCCTCTATACCCGTCTTGTTTATTCTTTTCATGTATTTAAAGCTTTCAATCATGTCACCCGGTCTCTCCTCTCCTCCAGTGAGTACATGTTCAACTCCTTCAACCTCCTCTCATATGATAAGTCCTCCACCCCCTTGATCATCTTTGTCGCTCTGCTTGCACCCCTCCAGTAACTTAATGTCCCTCTTCGAATCGGATGCCAGTACTGCACACAGTACTCCAGGTGTGGTCTAACTAATGACCTATACAGTGGCAGAATCACCTCCTCCTCCTAAGGATATACCCCTTGCAATACAACCCAGCATTTTGTTGGCCTTTGCAGCTGCCTTACATTGTGCTGAGTTGTTCATTGACCCTGTAATGAACACACCCAGATCCTTCTCCTCCTCTGTCTGGGCTAGCTGCACTCCCCCTAGCTGGTAACTCCTCCTTGGGTTCTTCATCCCAAAATGCAGCACCTTGCACTTTTTGGCATTAAAGCCCAGTTGCCAAGTGTCTGACCAGGTTTCAAGCTTTGCCAGATCATCCTGCAACCCCTGCCATCCCCCTAGGTCATCCACCACCACGCCTACCTTGGTATCATCAGAAAACAGACTGATCTTGCTCTTGATGTCCCACGATATGTCTGCAATGACAATTTCCTCGCGAAGCAGGCCATAGAACCTGTCCCTCCTCACCTCCACGGGACGGGTTACTATTCCCATTTCTTCCTCGTACCAAAGAAGACTGGAGATCTCAGACCCATTCTCGATCTCAGCTCCCTGAACTTCTATGTAGAATACAAGAAGTTTAGGATGCTCTCCCTTCAAACCCTTCTGCCCCTCCTTCGGCCGGGCTTTGTGCACTGGATATGCAGGATGCATACCTGCACATCCCCATTTGTCCCTCGCACCGAAAGTACCTCCGGTTTGCTTTCCAGGGGGACCATTACCAATTCCGGGCACTCCCTTTTGGTCTTTCCTCGGCTCCCCGAGTTTTTACCAAATGCCTGGCGGTGGTAGCGGCCCACCTGCGTACCTTGGGAGTTCAGGTGTTTCCTTACCTGGACGATTGGCTCCTGGCGGCTTCGTCCAGGGAGGAACTCCTGCATTTTCTCTCCCTCACCCAGCAGGTTTTCACTTCTCTGGGTATCACCATCAACCATTCCAAGTCTCATCTGGACCCTTCTCAGAGACTCCAGTTCTTCGGGGCAATCCTCGATACGACAGTGTGCAAGACCTTCCTGCCTTTGGACAGGGGGGCCTCCTTCCAGTCACAGATTTCCCTACTTTCGGAACGCAGGAAGGTTCCGACGAGGTCGGTGCTCCGTCTTTTGGGGCTATGGCGGCGCCATCCCGACGGTTCCGCACGCGCGTCTCCACATGAGGATCTCTCAGTGGACTCTCCGCTCTCAGTGGGATCAACATGTGGACGACCTAGATCATCTGGTGCTGATCTCCTCGCCGATGACAAGAGACTGGCAATGGTGGATGGTTTGAGAGAACCTGTTCCGGGGGGTCCCCTTCTTTCATCCTCCCCCCTCCCAGACTCTGACCACGGACACATCAGGCGAAGGTTGGGGAGCCCATCTGGGTC
Organism: Neoceratodus forsteri; assembly: GCA_016271365.2. Taxonomy (NCBI): domain Eukaryota; kingdom Metazoa; phylum Chordata; order Ceratodontiformes; family Ceratodontidae; genus Neoceratodus; species Neoceratodus forsteri. The sequence goes on from CM028132.1 coordinate 745,108,319, forward strand.
CTCACCGAACCCAGGGTTTATGGTCCAGATTGGAATTAGCTCTCCACATCAGTGTGCTCGAGCTACGAGCAGTTCTCTATGCTCTCCAAGCCTTTCACCAATACATCCTTCTCGGTCACCTAGCTGTCCAAACGGACAACATGTGCGTGGTGTGGTACATCAACAAGCAGGGAGGGACTCGATCCTACCCGCTGTGCAGGGAAGCAATGAGGGTTTGGGAATGGGCAACGCTTCACAACCTTCACCTCACGGCAATCCACGTTCCAGGAGTCGACAATATCCTGGCAGACAAGCTAAGTCATTCCTCGGCTCTGCCACAACAGTGGGAACTGGACCAAAAGGTTCTAAATCGCATCTTCCAGCTTTGGGAGACTCCACAGGTAGACCTGTTCGCCTCTTCCCAAAACACAAAACTTCCCACCTTTTGCTCGCTCGCTCCAGAGCGAGGTGCCTTCTGGAGCGACGCTCTGTCTCTAAGCTGGAAGGACAGATTCATCTATGCTTTTCCCCCAATTCCTCTGGTACCTCGTGTGCTGCAGAAACTTGCATTGGAAGGAGCGAGAATGATTCTGATAGCTCCTTTCTGGCCCAGGCAAATGTGGTTCTTTCTTCTACAACAATACTCAGAGGTTCCTCCTCCTTCCTCTTCCTTTCTCTCGAGGATTGCTGACCCAGGATCAGGGAACCCTGGTCCATCCGGGACTCAAGTATCTCCAACTTCATGCCTGGCTCCTGCAGACCTAGCCCAATCTCGTTTTGGCGTCTTTCCTAAGGTGGCTGAGATTCTAGTGGAGGCTAGAAAACCCTCCACTAGGTCCACCTACGCTATGAAATGGAAGCGATTTTCCATTTGGGCTGCCTCCAGGAACGTGGAGCCTTTCTCCTGTCCTGTGGCCGTTCTGCTCGATTATTTGCATCATCTTTTCGCCCTGGGTCTCAGTCACTCCTCTCTGAAGGTTCACATGGCTGCTATTTCAGCCTACCATGTTCCTTTTGCTGATAAAACTTTTGCCCAATTAGAGGTAACCTAGACCTTTCTTAGAGAGGTCCTTCATCTCAGGCCCCCTGTTCGGACTCCTGCTCCCCCTTGGGATTTGAACTTTGTTCTCGAGAAACTTTCCCATCCTCCTTTTGAGCCAGCAGCTTCCGCAGACTTGAAGTTTTTATCGTGGAAGACGCTCTTCTTGGTGGCCATTACTTCTGCTCGAAGAATTTCCGAGCTCCAGGCCCTTATGTGTAAAGTCCCCTGTCTATTTTTCACAAGGAACGAGTAGCTCTTCGCACGAACCCTAAGTTTCTTCCGAAAGTGGTAGCGGATTCTACCTTAAAGCAGTCTGTTGAGTTACCTGCCTTTTTCATGCAGTACTCCAACCAAGGAGAATACTTGTTCCATACCATGGATGTCCACAGGATTCTGAGATACTACACTGATAGGACGAAGGATCTCAGAAAGACTGATCAGTTGTTCGTCTCTTTTGCTCACAAAAGGGAAGGCAATGCTGTCTCCAAGCAATGCCTGTCAAAGTGGTTGGCTCATTGCATCACTTTCTGTTATGACAAGTACAATAAGACCCTACCGGGTCAAGTCAGAGGTCACTCCACTCGCGGAGTAGCAACCTCTGCGGCTTGTTTCAAGAATGTGTCTGCGGCAGATATCTGTGCTGCTGCCACCTGGACTTCCGTCCATACCTTTATGAAACATTACAGTTTGGATATTGCCTCTCGCCGTAGAGCAGGCTTCGGGTTAGCTGTCTTACAAGGCCTCCTATCTTGAGGTTTGCAAGGTTGTTTGCTACTTCTTGGAGTAGTTCCTCCTCCCGGTGCCTTTCAATTGTTCCAGACTGCGTGGGATTCTGTCCTACATGTAATTACCTACTGCAAGAGCCCTCTTGAAGTAAGATAGTACAGTTAAGTAAGAACTTACCGTAACAGTAGATCTTCGAGAGAGGCTCTTGCAGTAGGTAATACCTTCCCGCCCTCCATCCCCCTAGGCTTTTTCAGCAACTTTTCCATTGAGGGAAATATCTGCTTCGCTCTCTTCCAGGCCTGTGGCGGGGAAAGAACTGGAAAGCGGGCGTCGGGACTGCCCTTTACGTCGTCAGCGCTTGGTCACCTGATGTGGAAGCGTTCCTCGCCAGGACTCGCTGCTAGAAATTTTTCCGTGGGGTCCTGCCGCCTGCCGACGCGGTCCTATATGTAATTACCTACTGCAAGAGCCTCTCTCGAAGATCTACTGTTACGGTGAGTTCTTACGTAACTGTACTTTCTAGGAGTGGTATATGTTGTTCATCCACACTGACCCACCCAACCTCCCCGGCTGCGACGCACAACCTGGCTTCCAGCGGGCTAAGATCTGGCGTCTTGGGGCGGAGCCGAGGGATATACCAGGATTTTCCTGACAAGGCCCCTCGGCTGCCTCACCCTGACCCTCTACACCTATGCCTTCCCCTACCCTCGGCCCTCTCCCCTTCTTGCCCTCTTCCTCCTATTGTTTCTTGAGTTACTCATCGCTCAGTCTGATTTTGTCAAGCGAAGTTACTGTCTAAAACCATGTACCTGTAATTGTTTTATGTTTTAGTGTCTGTTACCCTGTAACCAGCATGGCGTGGAACCTTTGTAAAAGAGCCTTGGCTCAAAGGTACTTTGTAATCCTAGACACAAATAAATAAATAAATAAATATACTATACTACCTGGGTGGGTGGGAGGAGCCAGCTTGAATACCTTCCAGCAAGAATTAAAGGGGAAAGGGACATGCAAACAAGTGTGGATGAACAACATATACCACTCCTAAACCTTCTGTTACAGGTGAGTAACTTGTTTTTATCGGTTACTGAACCGCTAATCCTGGTTCTTTTTTTCTCTTCGGTACACGGTTTCGATCAGTTCCCCAGTCGGTTCTGAACCAACCGCAACCGATAAAAGTCTAAATTAATTACGGTTGGAGTTTTGTGGGATTTTTTTTATTGGAATGTCTGAAAAGCCTAAGAAAAAGACCGATGAACCCGCTTTCAAAAATTTTACAGAGTGTGGAGAAGAGTTTGCCAAGGCAAATAAGCGCAATTCTTGTGTTGTTTGCCTTGGTGAAACTTATGATCATTTAAAGACAGATTGTGAAATCTGTACGACCTTTCCTGAAAAAATGCATGAAAAACATTTGGAAAAGCTTAAAAAGAAATTACCTCCACCTAAGGATCCCTCTGGCTCTGACCAGCCGATACCCTCTGTGGCTCTGGATGAAACCACAGGAGCCACACTTTCTACCCCGATATGGGTACAAAAAGGCTTGCTGAACCGCTTATCTCTCCGGTTCCAAGAAAGAAACTATGAAAACTAAACACACGGAACCCCCTGCTGGTCAGCCTATAGGGATTTCTGCTCTGTCTGAAACTTGCACAGGCATTTAAAGTTTTACAAGCCTTGCAGGGTCTGCTGCCTGCTGGACAGCAGCCTGCAGCCCAAACACCGACTGAGTTTACCCAGTCCTCTCTGCATGAACATGATGACTATGGGGAACATGAGGAGGAGGAGGGAGAGCCTATGGAAACTGAAGTTTCTCCTGAGCAGCAGTTTGATTCTCCTCTTAAATCATCACAGGATTACTCATCTCATTTTTCTTTTGTCAGAAAAATGATGGATGTACTGGATATCTCTACCACTGAGGTGATAGAAGATGAGGAGGACGCAGAGTACTTAGAAATGATCAGGTTAACGCACACAAGAAAGCTATTGCTCCCTATAAATAAGTTTTGCAAAAGGGAAGCAATAAAACTCCTCCAAACACCTGGGTAATTCCCACCTTCAGATAAAAGGCTGGACAAAAAGTTGAGTTAAAAAAAAACAAAAAAAAAAAACCTTGCTTTAAGTAACCATATACAGTGCAAGTCCTGTACAGGCAGTAAATCTGCCAAACTTTAGGATATGACTGCACCTTTCACTCTTTCAACCCAAGTACAAGAAAGCCTGTCTCCTGTGCTCGCTGAGTTCTCACCCACATGCCTTTCCACTGACAAAGTGCAGAGTGCACGCACAGGGATGCACATACCCGACTTTGGTCAGAAGTGAGTGGGCTACTACACGGGAGCATACTTGCTCATGAAGCCCGAGTCGTTTACTGTGACTGATATCTTACATACTCTGGCTTCAGGACACCTTGGAAAACCGAAAATAAAAAAAATTGGTGCATCTCTCCTGTTTCTTCACTATCCATGGAGCTATCTGAAATGGCAACAATATATGAAAAATAACCAACAGGGAGACAGATATTTACAAGAAGTACTTTATTTACATATTTAAAACCAGAAATGCCAATATGCTAAAATCCATGGATACCTGCTGTTTTAAGACCTAATTCACCAGAACGTCTTTAAGCAAAGCTCCTCCCACCACCTAGGTGGTATATGCTTTGGCTCTGACTCGTGACTTCAGATCTTCCTTTGCACTGGAGGAGTTTGGTCTCCTCCTCTGCAGCTATGTGTGTTGTAGGGCCTATTTGGCAAACTTAGTGATTTTTTTTTCTCTACATTTCGATATCTAGTATATTCCTCTGTCCCGGTCTTGATACTTGATTGAAAACATGGAACACGAGGAAACAAAGCCAGCTTCTAGCTTCAAACAGTGTGTCGTGCCAGTAGAAGACGTCGCAGACGGACCCACATTTGTCGTGCCTGTACTGCCTTGGGACGACGCATGATGTTGGTTGTGGCCTCTGCCAAGTAATTCTCCCATCATTGCTTGAAGACTGAAATGCTAGCCTTCTCCTCAGATGGCCAGCCCAACAAGGCCATAAATTGCAGGCCAAGGCTGATCGCAAGGTGGCCTTTGCTGTGGCTGGGTCAGCAGCCCAAATAGCAACTATGGAAGAAGCAGCAGCGAAGGCCATGGTGGGCACCTTCTTGTCCCCTGCACTGCTCCTGGCTGGGGCCAACATCTGAGTGTCTTTCACAGGGAAATTTCATGATGTGTTGGGCCCTCCAGACCTTTGAGGAGAGCCTGCTCATCATGGTAAGAAGCACAAAAGCAAGAAACACCACCGTCTGTTGTAGGACTGGGAGAGAGCACTTCTCTCGCTCCTTTGACTCCCCTTACAACTCGATGACTGTTGAACGCTTGGCTTCGGCTGAGCCACAGTTGGTTGAAGGGCAGGTCACTGGCTCCACAGTGCCCCTGTTGGGCTTGTTGACCTTGACACTGGTCGATCAGGTGGCAGAGATTTTTCTTGACCATTTTGACATGTTGTTGGAGGGGGGTCAACGATGAGTCACTCTTCAAGACCTCCATCATTCTGGTCCTCACTGAGGTGGATGCAGACTGGCCGATATCCCCTGCACTCCCTGCTTTGGTTCAGCCTCCATCAGTGGTAATGCATTCAAGACCAGTGCAAGTGATTTACACCGCACCTCTGCCTGCGTCTCCTCGATATTGGCCCCCGGGTCAGTGATTGAGGGACTTCTTGAGTTCTCTATCCCTATCGACAAGGAGGTGTCATTGTCAACACTCCTTGTCCTTTTCATCTATGGATGAGGAGAGGCCCCACTAGCATATACAATGGCTCTTCGAGGAGGTCCTTTGGCAGTAATGGGTCTTGGGGCTGGGTAGGGCTCTTCCATGAACCTTCTGGTCGACTGGTCGGTGTCGGTCAAGCTGACGCTGGTCAACCCAAGACAGCTGTCTCAGACACATGTATCTCCACCGTTATTGGTGGAACTGCCTCCACAGCAACCCCTGTGGGATGCTCCTTTGAAGGACTCCCTTACAGGGACCAGCTGGCCAGGCGTTTTATCAGTGGAAATTACCCACTTGCATGACTCCAGGGTAGTCCATGGTGATAAATGTTTGAGGGCTGTCTTTGATGAGTCCTCCGACAACTCCGATGGTTTGTACATGCAGTCTTCTAGGATGCATATATTCCACAGGGAATCTGTTGAGGGACTAACTACTGACCACAGACTAGTGTCTTTTGGGGCTCTCCTCCAACTTATGTCAGAGTCTATGAACGTTCCTTTGGGGCCATTTCAAAAGATGACTAAATACTCTTTCATTGACATCCTGGATAAGAACTCATCCCCCGGTGTTGTCTTTCCCATGGTTGAGACCATTATGGGACCAGCTCTGAAGCTTTGGCAGCATCCAGCACCCTGCCAGACACCCTCAGCCAGTATGGTCCACAAATATGTGGCCCCTACCGGCTCTTCATTCCGATTCTTCAGCCATTCCTTGGCCGAGGGCCTGGGCTCCAATTCTGTTTTCTGGAAATCCGGCGGTACTGGGGACGTGGACAAGTCTCCCTCCCTTCCCCCCAAAACATGGAGTTAAAGAAGCTTAACCACATGGCTAAAGTAAGTCTGTGCTGCATTCTCCCTTGGTCTCTGCCAGGCGTGCTGCGCATTGATGATGGCCCACTTCGGTCACTCCCTGCTGGGCATGCTCCATACCATCCTCCCTTACCTGCCTGCTGACAAGCAGCTCCCGGTAGAGGTCATCTGAGACCAAAGTCAAGCGCTAACTAAACACCAGCTCCAGACAGCCATGGACATTGGCACTTCTTGTACATGTGCCATGGCAGCAGCCATTGCAGCATGCCACCTTCACAGCAGATGCTCTGCACAAGTTGGCTAATGTGTCCCTTTCCTGTGCATCGACCTCTTTGGCCCAGCACTGGATGGGCATCTCACGAGAATTGAGAAGTCCAGTGTTACCCTGGATTCTGTGGCTTCATCCCGAAAAGTCAAAAGCAAAAGAAGGCAGCCTTACAATTTCTGCCCTTTGAGCCACAGCAGTTTTGGCAGTAAAAGCCCCAGAAGGGGCTGTTCCGAGCCTTTCACCCCAAGGCCAAGTTCTCCAGCCAGGGGCCCCAAAAAAGGCAGGGGTAGAGGAAGTGGTGCCTTAGTGGCTGATACTCCCTGCAAAGCTGCCCAGTGATGGGTCAGGGGGTGTTCACCTCCTGCCTATCCAGTCCTTGACCCAGCTCCCGGTGGGGGGTTGGTTTCACCGCTGCCGACCTCACTGGCCCATTGTTGCTGCAGATAAGTGGGTTCTTGAGGTAGTTGGCAGAGGGTTCATAGAATCATAGAAATCCGATGGCAGAAAAGGATCCCAGTGGCCTATCGAGTCTGCCCCGTCATCTTTTCCACGGGCCTTCCCCCACACACTTACCAACCCCATATGTCTGTCGATGCCAGCTTGAATCCCTCCACCATTTCAGCCCCCACCACCTCCTCTAATAGTTTGTTCCAGGCCTCCACCACCCTCTCCGTGAAGAATTGCCCCCTCACATTGCCTCTATATCTTTCTCCCTCCAATCTTAGACTATTCCCTCTAGTTTTAGCCACCTCCTTCCTTTTAAATAAGCTCCCCTCCTTCACCTTATTAATCCCCTTCACATACTTAAAAGTTTCAGTCATGTCTCCCCCCCCCCTTTCTGGTCCCCAGTGGGTACATATCCAATTCCCTACACCTCTGATTGTATGGCTTCCCCTGCATACCGTGTACCATCTTGGTTGCCCTTCCCTGAACCCTCTCTATCCCATCTATGTCCTTGCGTAGGTGCAGTCTCCAGAACTGGACCCCGTACTCCAGGGGTTGCCTTTCAGCTTCAAGGCTCTTCCGTCTTACCAGTCCCACACTCCAAGTGAGTCCTTGATGTCGCAGGACACACTGTCTGTCAGGGTGGACATTGCTCAGCACCTTGCAAAAGGAGGCTCGTGTCCCAGACGCCCTGGCAAATTGAGGGCCTGTGTCCAGGTATTTCCTGGTCATGAAATGGACATGTATCTGGTGCTCTTATACTGGATCTTCACGATCTGAACTAACTTCTAAGGCAGTACAAGTTCTGGATGGTCATGCTGAACCAGATCATACTGTCTTTGGAGCAGGGTATGTTGTTCTGCTCCCTGGACATAGGACACATATTCACATCCTAGTCCATCGGTTTCACTGGCAGTACCTCTGGTTCTGCAGAGAAGGGGTGCTCAGTCAGTTCCAGGTCATGCCATTCAACCTTTCTTCGGCACTTCACCAAGTGCATTGCAGTGGTGGCAGACTTCCTGCGGTGCCATGGTGTCTGGGTCTGTCCTTGCCTGGATGACTGGCTGATGGCCTAGCCATCCAAAGAGGCAATGGAGCGGTCCGGGGACCTTTCCCTCCAGACCATCAGAGACGTGGGCCTCTTGTTCAACTTGACCAAGTTCAGACTGATCCCCTCGCAGGTGATTCATTTCTTTGGGGCAGAGCTAAACTTCCTATGTACCAAGACCCGCCTCCTTGCAGATTGGGCATTGGGTCTTGCCTCCTTTGCCTGACCATTTCAGGTTGGTTGCTCACACCCTACTGGGGACTTTCTGAAGCTGCTAGGGTACATGGCATCTTGCACCAGCATAGTCTGGTGGGCTCACTGGCAGATGCGGCACTGCAGTGGGAGTTGGGCCATCAGGGTTCCCAATGCCTAGGACACCTGGACCAGCTGATATGGGATGCCGTCGAGTAGTGGTTGATCTAGAACATCTGAAGGAAGGAGTCCCATTGTCCGCCCAGAACCATCTCTTAATATCACGATGGATGCATCTCTGGTGAGGGTGGGAAGGGCACCTGTAGGACTACCTATGGGATCACAGGTTCTGATCACCCGGGGAGTCCCAGCATCACATCAGTCTGCTGGAGCTCCGTGCAGTGCGGTTAGCTGTGATGAAGTTTGCTCCTCTAGTCAGGGGTCAGGTTGTGCAAGACTAGATGGGTGATACTACGACCGTGTTCTGCCTTAACAGGCAGGGTGGAACACACTCCCTTCCGTTGTGTTGGGAGACCCTCCGCACCTGAACCCTTGTGCGCAGCCTGGGTGCAGATCTCTTGGTGGTTCATGTTGCAGGAGCAGTCAGCTGCTGTCAGCCAGGTGAGCGAGATGTCGCACAGGTGGTCCCTGCATGAGGAGGTGGCAAACTACCTGTTCTCCCTGTGGGGCACCTCTCTGGTGGACCTGTTTGCCTCCTGGGGGAATACAAAACTGAGTCTGTTCTGTGCCTGTCTTCTCAGACCAGGACACTGGTGGGGGATCCCTTCATGGGGCTTTGGACCCCAGGCCTACTGTATGCCTTTCCTCCCTTTCTTCTGCTTCACAAGGTGATAGTCAAGGTTTGAAGGGACAAAGCACAGATGATCTGCATAGCTCTGGACTGGCCTTGCCAGTTCTGGTACCTGGATCGCTTCAGCGGCAGACCCCCGTGGCGGTTGCCTCTTCACCTGTATCTACTTACCTGATATCAGGGGAAGATGCTGCTCTGGGACCATTAATTCCTGAATCTTGCAGCCTGGTTCCTGAGCAGCTAGAGTTCCAGGCTCTGAATCTTTCAGAGAATGTTCTCCATGTCATGGAGGCTTTTCAAAAAGAGTCAACTCGCCAGTGTTATGCCTTCAAATGGAAGAGATTTTCCATTTGGTGTCAGGGCCAGGAACTTGATCCCCTTGCTTGCCCTGTGACTAGCATTCTGGAATACGTATGGCACTTGTCCAAGATGGGAGTGCGATCAGTGACCCTTAAGGTGCACCTGGCAGCCACCTCTGCATACTGACTTCTGCCAGGTATGCCAACTGCGATGCAGGAGGTGGTGGTTGGACACTTCTTTAAGGGCCTTGACCACTTGTCTCCTCCAGTGCGTGAGCCGCCACCACCTTGGGACTTATTGCTGGTACTGGCCATGCTCATAGGCAAGCCTTTTGAGCCTATGCACAAGTGTGAGATGTCACATCTGTCATGGAAGATGCCCTTCTTTGTGGCAATCATGTCAGCCAGGAGGATTAGTGAGCTCCAGGTGCTCTTAATAGAGCTTCCTTATCTGATCTTCCATAGGGACAAGGTGGTCCGTGGTCCATCGCCCTCACCCGTCATTCCTCCCAAAGGTTGTCTCGGACTTGCACCTTTACCAGAAGATGAACCTCCCAGTTTAGTTTACAAACTCATCTTTGTAGGCCAAACACAGGCTCCATTGCTTGGAATTGTGGCGGGTGCTCAACTGTTATGTGGAACACATGGATAGAGTTGGGGTGAGGTTCCCCACCTCTTTGTAATGTATGCTGAAGTCGCTTCTGGCAGACCAGCAGCTAAGAGGATGATTGGCAGGTGAAATCACTTCCTGCATTGACCTCTGTTATAAGTTGGCTGGTAGGGATCCTCCAGTAGAGCTCAGGACTCATTCCACCAGCCATACTGTTGCCTCGGTGGCTGCTTTCAGGGACATTGCTATTTAGAAGATCTGCAGGGTTGCCACCTTGAGGTCAGTGCACACCTTCGTCTTTTATTACAACATCAACCTAGAGTCTCGCTAGGATGCTGCATTTGGGGTGTCAGTTCTCCAGTCTCTGTTTGCTAGGTAGGGATGTGCTACTTGCCCCCTCCTGCGGGAGAACTGCTGGAAGTCTACCATTATGTGGATAGGTGAACCATATCCACATCCCTAGAAAAATAGGTTACTCACCTGTAACTGTAGTTCTGGGAATGGTATATGGTTCACATTCACACCACCCACCCGGCCTCCCCTGGCAAGTGGCACACGGTTCCCTGCTTCCAGCATGCAGGATTTGAAGTCACATGTCAGAACTGAGGGATATACCACCCCGGGGAAGGGAGGAGCTTTGCTTTTAAAGAACTTCTGGTGAATCGGCTCTTAAGGAACAACTGCCGTTGTGTGAATATGAATAATATACCACTCCTAGAACTATGGTTACAGGTGAGTAACCTATTTTTTTGTTCGCTCACTCCAGGGCCTGGAGGTTTCTGGTGAGACATGTTATCCCTCTCCTGGAAAGCAAAGTTACTTTACACATTTCCTCCATTATCTCTGATTCAGATGGTTCTGGTCAGTCTGCAGGTGAATCCGGCCACTCTTGATTGTGGTGGCCCTGTTCTGGCCTGGACAAATTTGGTTCCCTCTACTGCAACAGTTGGCAATGGAACTGCCAGTCCTTCTTCCTTGTTGAGCATTACTTCTGTTGCCGGAGCAGAGCTGTCTGGACCTGGATCTGTGATCCTTGCACCTCTATGCTTGGTTTCTGAGGATATAGAATTCTCTTACTTTGATGGTTCCATTGTGGTTACTGATTTTTCTCCTTGTGGCTTGTGAGCAGTCTTCTGGGTATGCCTATTTTCAAAACTGGGAACATTTCACAATATGGTTTACTTCTCTTAGCCTGGACCCTTTTATGTGACCAGTGACTCATCTTCTGGATTATCTCCTCTTCCTTTCGGAATCGGGCGTCCAGTACTCTCTGAGTGAAGGTGCATTTGTCTGTGGTTTCAGCCTTCATGCCCTCATGGATGGTAAGTCAGTTGACCAGCTTGAGGCTTTTCGCAGGTTCCTTGGGTGTCCTGCATATCTGTCCCCTGATCCGTAGAACAGTTCCAGTGTGGGACCTTAACATGGTTCTGGAGATCCTTTCTGCACCTCCTTTTGAAGTGGCTGCTGCCTGTGAAATGTGCTTCCTGTTCTGGAAGATGCTGTTTCTGTTGGCCATTACTTTGGCACTCAGTGTATACAAATTGCAAGCTGTGGTTGTGGAGCATCTTATGTTATTTTCTGTAATAATCTGGTCTCTCTAAGGACCAGTCATAGTTTTCTCCCAAAGGCTGTCTCTGACTTCACACTGAATTGGACTATTAAACTGCAGGTTTACTTTACTTCCTACTATTAGATGGGAACATTTTTTACATAAGCTATAGATGTACTTAGGACTCTAGGTTACTACCTGGATTGTAGACTATCCTCTCAGCTCTTTGTGTCTTTCACTCGCAGGATAGTGAGATCCCTTGTTTCGAAGTAGTGCCTTTTCACATGATTGGAATCTTGTATAGTTTTCTGTTACCAAAGGCAACGTAAGCAGCTCCTGGGTCCTGTCATCCCACTTCAAAGTGACTTTGTGGAATGTGTGTTGGCTGCTAACGTCTGCTATGCAGCCATTTGGAGTACTGTTCACATATTTATTAAACACAACAGTCTGGAATTGTCTTTCGTAGACCTGCAAGATTTGGCCTTACTGTTCTGCAGGGCTTATAGGGTCATAGAAACATAGAATTTGATGGCAGATAAGGACCGCTTGGCCCACCTAGTCTGCCCATTCCCCTACCTGATGGATAAGCTGCAGATTCTAGTTAATCAACAGCTTACTTCCTCCTACCCCCCCCACTAGAATTGCCTTATGCCTGTCCCATTCATTCTTGAATTCTCCCACTGTTCCTGACTCCACAACCTCCTCAGGAAGGCTGTTCCATGCATCCACAACCCTCTCTGTGAAAAAATACTTTCTAACATTACCTCTGAGCTGTCCCCCCTCTATCTTCAAATTGTGCCCCCTTGTTCTTGCACATCTCTTCTTCTGAAAGATGCTACCCTCTTGTACTTTAATTCCCTTTGAGATACTTAAAAGTTTCTATCATGTCCCCCCTTTCCTCAAGCGTATACATATTAAACTGCTCTAGGCTCTCCTTGTATGTCTTCTGGTACAGACCCTGCACCATTTTGGCTGCCCTCCTCTGAACAGCTTCCACTCTGTCTACGTCTTTGCGGAGATGGGGTCTCCAGAATTGCACGCAGTACTCCAGATGGGGTCTCACCAACTGTCTGTACAGAGGGATAGCAACTTCCTGCTTTCTACTGTCGATGCCTCTCCCTATGCATCCCAGTATAACCCCAGCCCTCCTTACTGCCTTCTCACATTGCTTGCCCACCTTTAGGTCATCTGATATAATTACTCCTAGGTCTGTTTCAATTTTTTTTATTAACTCAACCCCCCATTGTGTACTCTTCCCTGGGTTTTGTTTCCCAGATGCATTACCTTGCACTTCTTTGCATTGAATCTGAGCTGCCACATATTTGACCATTCCTCCAACCTTGCCAAGTCCCTTTCAAACAACATGAAATCTTGCTGTATTCTGTCTATTGCAGTGATCACCAACCTTTGAACTGCCCCGGAGAACAAAGAGTTGACTTTCCAATCTGGGCATGGAACGCTGAGCTCGAGGTCGGTTGAAGCCTCTGTCTGCTGCTGTTTAAACTCCAACCGTCAGATTCTTTACTCCGCCTCACTGAACACATCAATCTCTTGGAACTCAGAGCAGTGTTTCTGGCACTGCAAGCTTTTTCCAAATCTGTACAGAACGAGGTGGTCCAGATAAGAACAGACAATACCACCATAACGTGGTACATCAACGAGCTAGGAGGCACTCGGTCTATGGCCTTGTGCACAGAAGCAATGAAGCTGTGGTCTCTGGCCTATTCCCTGCAAACCTCTCTGATAGCAGTTCACCTCCCAGGGAAGGACAATGTCCTAGCAGATGCTCTCAGCAGGATATCTCAGGGCCACCACGAATGGTCCCTAGATCCCCTAATTTTGAAAGTGATTTTCTCCAGATGGGGCATTCCACGGATAGATCTTTTTGCAGCCCTAGACAATCACCAACTTCCTCTCTTTTGTTGCAGACCCCCCCCCCCCGTCTTGGGCTTAGTCCCCCTGGATGCTCTGGTTCTGAATTGGGAAGGGAAGTTCCTGTATGCTTTCCCCCTTCCCTCTCCTGTTCAAGGTGCTAGTCAAGATCAGGTCTCAACCATGCAAAGTGATTCTGATAGCTCCAGACTGGGCCAGACAGCCCTGGTATCCACTTGCTGTCCTTAGCAGTCCACCTTCCCTGTCTCTTCCAGGAATTACAACCTGTTGACATCCTCTCAGGGAAGGATTTGGTATCCGAATCTCAAATCTCTCAATCTCAAGGCCTGGCTCTTGAAGAGTTAGAGTTTGCTGATCTGCACCTCTCTCAGGGTGTTCTGGGTATTCTTAAGGCTTCTCAAAAGCCTTCCACCAGAAAGACTTACAACTCCAAATGGAAAAGGTTCACCATTTGGTACTCTAATAAGCATATTTCTCCAGAATCTGCTGGGTTGCCTACGGTCCTGGACTATATGGTTCATCTTAATGGCTTGGGACTTAGACCAGCTACATTTAAAGTGCGTCTGGCAGCTGTTTGTGCCTTTTTGTCAGTAGGCAAGCCCTCTCCTCTATCAGCCCATCCTGTATTTGGTAAATTCTTCAAGGGATTGCTGCACACCAATCCTCCCTTTAGGGACCCTGCTCCTGCTTGGGACTTAATGTTTGCATTGCTCAGCTTATGCAGCTCCCCTTTGAGCCATTGTCCTCTGCAGAGCTTAAGTACTTGACTTGGAAAACTGTGTTTTTGGTAGCCATTACCTCTGCCAGGCGTATCAGTGAATTGCAGGCCCTGTCAGTGGAGCCTGATTTCATCTCTTTCCATAGAGATAAAGTGGTCCTAAGAACTAACAGGAATTTTTTGCCTAAGGTGGTTTCAGATTTCCACCTTAATCAGTCTGTGTCTGTCCCTGTGTTCTTCACTGACCATTCCTCCTCTGGAGAGAGGAGGTTGCACAGCCTGGACGTAAAAAGGGCCCTTGGCTACACATAGAGCGCACCAAGGGTCACAGGTTTGAGTCCCTCCAGTTGTTCCTCACTTATGGAGAGGTCGGTAAGGACAAACCTGCCACTAAAAGATCTACTGCCAGGTGGATTGTCTCTTGTATATAATTCTACTATGAAAAATTGGGTAGAACCCCACCCTCAGGCCTGAGGGCTCACTCTACTAGATGTACAGCTGCTTCCCTGGCTGCTGTCAGGGATATTCTATCTTAGAAATCTGTCAAGCAGCCACCTGGAAAACAGTCCATACATTCACCAAGCATTACTCTCTGGATATCCAGGCTAGGAGTGATGCTTGGTTTTAACACAACAATTACTTCAGAGCCTGTTCCCAAAGTAGGTTCTGTCCCTCCTCCATGGAGGTACTGCTTGGTAGTCTGCAATAGTCAGAATACAGTAAGACTTCATGTTGTTTGAAGAAAAAATTACCTTAGTAATGTTGTTTCTTCTAATGGAGTCTTGCTGTATTCTGACTCCCCCCTCCTCCCCTCTCAGAACCTGGATTTTGGGATGTGGGTGGGGAGGAGCAGTGTTGGCACCCTAGAGGTGCCTTTTTCACCCTCCTTTATTTTGGGTGTATGTTGTGTTTTGTTTTTTGGGTTTCCTGACTTGAGTCTTTGCTTTGAAACCAAAACCCTTTTTAACAAATTTAGTTGCCAGTTGGCTAGTGTGAGGTTTACAGTTTCCACAGGCCTAGTGAGTATAGCTCGTAAAGATGTGACGGTTGGAGTTTAAACAACAGCAGACAGAGGCTTCAACCGAGCTCGAGCTCAGCATTCCATGCCCTGCATGGAAAGTTAACTCTTTGTTCTCCGGGGCAGTTCAAAGGTTGGTGATCACTGCAATAGTCAGAATACAGCAAGACTCCATTAGAAGAAACAACATTACTAAGGTGAGTAATTTTTTCTTTCATCCTTTCCAGCCCACCTTGTGTATCAACCTTGTTGCAGATCTTTGTGTCATCTGCAAAGAGACATAACTTTTCTTCCAGGTGCTCTCCAATGTCACTTATAAAGGCATTAAAGAGGACTGGTCCCAGTACTGAACCCTGCGGTACCCCGCTAGTTACTCTCCTTTCTTCACTGTGGACTCCGTTTACTATTACCCTTTGCATCCTGTTGTCCAGCCAGTTTTTTATCCAGGCTACCACCTTGGGACCCACTCCAAAGCTGGCTAACTTGTATATTAATCTTTCGTGTGAGACTGTGTGAAATGCCTTGCTAAAATCTAGGTAGGCCATATCCACAGCCCCACCCTGGTCTACCACTTTGGTCACCCAGTCAAAGAAATCTATTAGGTTTGTCTGACATGACCTTCCTGCTGTGAAACCATGCTGCCTTGGATCCTGTGCCCCCACTGGCCTCTAGGTACTCAACAATTCTTTCCTTCAGAAGTGATTCCATCATTTTCCCTACCACTGAAGTCAAACTAACAAGTCTGTAGTTTCCTGCCTCTGCCCTGCTCCCACTTTTATGAAGTGGAATCATATTTGCCCTCCTCCAGTCCTCGGGTACCACCCCATTCTCCCATGATTTGTTAGAGTAGTCAGTGGTATTACTAGTTCTGCTCTTAGTTCTTTTAGAATTCTTGGGTGAATACCATCAGGCCCCATTGCTTTGTCCACCCTCAGTTTCAAGAGTTCTTTCAAAACCCTTTCTTCTGTGAATAGACTGGTATCGACCCCCCTATTCAGAGTTTCTCTCTTGTTTGGTTTAGGTACCTCCCCCTCCTCTCCCATGGTGAATACTGAGCAGAAATATTCGTTCAGTATCCCTGCTTTTTCACTGTCACCCTCTGCCCACGTTCCCTCCCCTTTATTGAGTCTCTGTATCCCTCCCTTGGTCTTTCTTCGCTCCTTAATATGCCTATAAAAGGTTTTATCCCCCTTCTTAACAGAGTTGGCTGTCTTTTCCTCAAGTTTGTGCCTTTGCTATTCTGACTGCCTTCCCTGCCTCCTTCTGCTTTAACTGATAAAGTTCTCCGTCCTGCTGCTTCTGTGTTTCCTTATTTCCTGAATGCTATCCTTTTCTCCTTAGCCATCCCTGCCACCTCTTTTGAGAACCATAGTGTTTTTTTTCCCTGCTGTTTTGTTTTGTTGATTTGCTTCACACAAAGGCTTGTTGCCGTAGCGATGACTGTTTTGATTCCCCATTGTTACTCCACCCCTCCTTCTTGCCTGTTTGCTAGTGCTTTTCTGAGGCACACTCTCATTTTCCCAAAGTCAGCCTTCCTGAAGTCCAATACTCTTGTTTTTGTATGGCTTGACTCTATGGCTGTGTTTATTGTGAACCTTCCCCATTTGAGAGCACCAGGTCTAAGATTGCTCCCTCCTGAGTGAATTCCAACATTGTTCATATTGATCCTTTCTTCCTCCCATAGTGCTTACTGTACTGCTTGGGAATTGTTCTAGTGATGTGGCTTAGTGGAGTGAGATGTCCTCTAAGAACATGCAGTTACTTATGGTAACGATCGATTTTCAAGAGATTTGCTTGCATTTCACCACAGCTCAACTTCCCACCTTCCCCTTCTCTATTTGGGTAGTTTTACTGGAAATCATGCCTGTCTTGCACACTCTTTATTATTCTTCTGCCTGTTAGGGCATTTGTATCCAGTTCCATGCCCTCTCCTGTGTTCTGGTTTTGGTTTTTCCAGTCCCCATCAGTGTGATGATCCTCCGAGATTGTCTCCAGCAGGGACTGAGGAATGAGGGGGGCCTTCCACGTTATATAAGCGGCATTGACATGGCTGGCCTCAGCTGGTAAAAGTTACTGGCTGGTCCTGACATCGATGGCTTACAGTTCCAAAGGTGTGGCTTAATGGAGGAGATTCTACTGAAGAGCTACTGTTACTGTAAGTACCTGCACTTTGGGAATCAGTGCAACAGATTAACCACAGGTCCTGCTTCCTCTAGATGAACTAGAATTAGTTTTCATGGCTGCATAGCGAGAGCTGTGCTACATATTCTTAACAAGAGGAGCGGAAGCAGGGCAGAGGAAGTATGCAACAGGAACAGTTGTATAACACCTTCTGCTACCACAGTGGAATCTCATCTCATTAGTATGCATGAGATCCTTGCTCTTCAGTGTCTGTCTGTGCCCCTTCCCCTTCCTCATGCCAGATCTCCTTTACTCATAATCAAAGGTTGTTTCACTTCTATTTCTGTTTTCAGTGCCATCTCTGCAGCTGGATGAATGCTGCTGACTTCACAAAATACTTAGCATAAGATGGGCAAGTATCTGTGACTGAAGAACAATTTTACCATCACTAATGTAGATCTTTTTTTAATAACATTCTTATAAAGAAGTGTCAAACAGTGGAAAACAGCAAACAGAGGGACCTCATCCCTTGAACAATCATGACATTTCTCCTGTTTTCACTTTTCAACAAATATATACTGGTCTATATAATACATGTGTTTCCTATCTCAACTTTAACTTGGATAAGGGGACAGTGTTCTTCAATTAATGTGGGTAGCTGAGCCAGTCGTAGGAAGGGATCCCATATTGCTTGAAATCTATCCATTTTATAGTTGGCCAGGTGAGTCAACTCTTCATATTTGGCCAATCTGAGGAGAGAACCCAGCCACACTCTTAACATAGGGGAGGATATGATTCCCCATTTCAGCAAAATTTGTCTTTTGGCTTCCAGGGAAGCTGGCAAAAGCCAGTCCTGCTGGTTGCTCATTGCCTCCTGGATGGCTGACCAGCTTTCCAGGATCCACTGGAGTGAGCTGGGTTGCAGAGTCCTTTCTCTCATTCACTCACAGAACTCTATAACCTGGTTCCAGTAGTTTCCAGTTTTTGGGCATGACCGAAGTTTGCGCGTTAGATTGCCTTCCTGTTCTCCAGCATGTGTCAGTGGACATAAAGTTAATTTTTTGTTATCTGCTTTGGAGTACGATATCACCAGTGAAGAATTTTTTGCTGGATTAGTTGATGATTCATATTTCTGAAGCCTGTGTGTGCTGTTTTGATTAGGGCCTCCCAGATTTCTGCAGAAATAGTCATTTATAGCTCAGCCTCCCATTTTAGTTTGCAGTTATACAAGGTGGGAATAGAGGGATTGAGTATAAAATCATAGCTTTTGCCTTGAATTCTCTGGTGGGTCTAATCATTAGTATTGGCAAGTCTGCCATTGGATCCACTGACGCAAGGGCCTTTCTGTCCTTCACTGCCATTCACAGTTGGAGATTCCTCCAAAAGTCTGTTTTAGAAAGGGAGAATTTTGATAAGAGGTTAGCAAAAGAATCCAAAGCCCCTGTTGGCTTGTCTGTGAGATGGGTCATTGCATTTATACCCATAGTAGCCCATTGTCCCCAGTATTGGGACAGACTTATCTACATTGATATGGGGATCATGCCATAGGGGTTCGCCTGGACCTAGGCAGTGGAGATTAGAGTTATATTTCCTAACGAGTACTCCCAAGTTTGCTTGAAAAACTGCGCTATTGGAGACATGCGAGATTATCTGATTGTTGGCTGGGCCCATGGAGGGCCTAGTCCCATTCCCTCTTCTATTGTCAACCATATAGATGTCCCCAGGTGTCCAACCACTTCAAATTCAGGCTTTTGCCAGCTGTCTGGTGATATGCCCAGCCCCTCTTCGTGCCCAGTGCTCTGTTTTTGGGGACTAAATTGAGGCCTCTTCCCTTTCCCATAAGAGTGACACAAATTTTTCGAAGCACTGGAATCTAGCTAAGGATATGGGAACTGGTAGGCCTTTGAATATGAACAATATTTTTGGAAAGACCATCATCTTACAGGCTGCAGTTTTGCCTGGAAGGGTGAGGGGAAGTTTTTTTCCATCTTGTAAATTCTGCTTCCAGTGCAACCCCTAGTGGATTGAGATTTGGATCTGGTAAATCCTTTACTTTCGGTGTGAGCCGTATGCCTAGGTATTTCAGGTTTCAGTATTTCCAGCAGACCCCTAAGTGGGTTAGGGTGGATTCCTGTGTTGCTGAGTTCAGAGGTAGTACTTCTGTTTTAGGCCAATTACCTTTAAGCTCCGTTAGTATTTTACAGTTATTTAAAATAGCTACCGTAGCTGGCAGTGACTACTCAGAGGTTAGAGAGGGCTAGGAGCAGGTCATCGGCAAAGGCCAATGTTTTAACCTGCACATTCTCACATTTTACACCTGTGATGTCTGGAGATTGCTGGAGTTTACAGAGGAGAGGTTCCATTGCTATAAAGAATAGCAAAGGTGAGAGGGGGCAGCCCTGTCTAGTGCCTCTTTCAAGATCTGTTGGTGACGAAATATGGCCATTGGTGATAATACTATCTCTGAGCATAGAGTATAGAGTGGTAACCCATGAAATCTAGCCAGGACCAATGCCCATTTCAACCATGATCCTGAAGAGATGGTCCCATTTTATATCTGTGCTAGCCAATAAACTGGGTGAGTTGCTATGGGAGGCAGACCAGACTGCATGTAATGCTGCTTTAATATTGTTCATTTTTCCTTGGACAAAGCTTATTTGGTGAGTGTCAGTTAGGGAGCCTAGGTGTTGTGGCAGAATTTTTGCCAGCAGTGTAACATCTGCATTAAGTAAGGGAATGGGACCGTACTTTGAAACTAACTGTGGGTCTTTATCAGGCTTGGGCAGAAGGATAATTAGGGCCTCTGTCATTGACCGGGACAGCTGCCTCTTAAGTGCTGTCTCCTGGAGGGTATTGAGCGGTGGGCCAGCGACCCGACACTGAAATTCCTAATAGAACTCTGCTGGCAGTCTGCCTGGGCCTGGAGATTTATTTTTTGGCAGGGCTTTGATAGCGGCCTGCAACTCTGGTTACTTGAATAAGTAACAATAGATCTTCTTTAAGGAAATCTCTTTCATCAGGCCATGCCTGTGGAACTAGTGCCACCAGGCACTGGGACCACATGGAAACTTTGTGCAGGCAGTCCCCTAGGGGCTGCCCACAATGACATCTTATGTTGACATCCTCTGTATATAAATGTGGGCAATCCTTCTCCCTCCTCAGTTCTTTTCCTGCCATAGACCATACTCGCCGGACTCCATGGAGACGCCGCCACTGCAGTTGACTGCATTTTTCAACTTTTTTGTATTTTCTCACCCTAGTAGTTACCACTTTTATTTAA
This sequence comes from Neoceratodus forsteri, assembly GCA_016271365.2. Taxonomy (NCBI): domain Eukaryota; kingdom Metazoa; phylum Chordata; order Ceratodontiformes; family Ceratodontidae; genus Neoceratodus; species Neoceratodus forsteri. Next base: position 745,128,882 of record CM028132.1, read on the forward strand.
AAAAGTAGTTGTCTAGAGACCATTGCTACTATTCTTATAAAGTCTATTTTTATTCAACTTGTTCTTCTCTCTTCCACGAAAAATGGAGATTTTTCTATTTCAAACCCCAGGAAATCTTACTGTATTCTGACTAATGCAGTATGGTCTCGCCATAGGACTGCCCCAGAGCTGAAATGGTTAATAGAACCTATGCAGATATTGGAAAGTTAGGCTTGAGCTTGGTTTTCAGACCACTGTCCCTGGTTGTACTTCCTGCAACCGTCGGATTCTTTACTCCGCTTGCCTCAGTAAGATGTCTCTGGAGAGCTCTCCTTCACTCGCTTGAAGAGTTTTATTTTCATCGGTTTTCTTTAGTGCCTAGTATTTCTTTTAAATTTTAAAGCACTGTTCGTGGTGTACAGGCAGACTTAGTTTAGATTTAGCATTATTTGGGTAAGTTTTCGGTTCCTCACGACCGGGAGGGAACCAGCGTTTTATTCTAGTTACTGAAGCAAAGTTCAGTTGACTTTAAAAGATTTCTGACTTCTTTTAAGTCAGTTGGTATCTGGCTCTTTTACCGGGCTAACTCTCTGTTCTTAGCAGTTGACTTAAACCGAAAAAAAAAAAAAAATAGTAAGAGGAATTTTTTTCTCTTCTGGTTCGATGTCACAGAAAACCAAGAAAAGAATGGACTTGTAGGTTTCCAGCATTGTATGGAGTGTGAAGAACTGTTTGTGAAGGCCAGCTCTCATTGAATTTGTGTTTTCTGCCTTGGGTTTGACCACTTAAAGGCAGACTGTGATATTTGTAAAAATTTCCCGCAGTCATCGCTTGAGAAGTGATTTAAAAGACTGCAAGATAAAATGTCCAATAAGGCCACTGACCCGGCTACAGATAAACCAGTTCCTTCTCAAAAAGAACCAGAGGAACAGCCCTCTGAAAGGGGCAAAAGTTCCTCTGGCAAAAAAAAAGAACCGCAGATATAGCCGCTGAACCAGCTTTCGCGGTCAAAAGAAAGAAGCACACAGCACAGGAACCGCAACCGAAGAAAACCATGGTTCCAGCCGCTGAGGAGATTGCAAATGCAATCGGAATCATTCAGTCCTTACAACCCGGAACGCTAATTCCAGTTCAAAGTCGATCACAGGTTCTAACACCTGGTTCCATCCCAGTTTCCTGGAGCAGGGTGGGGAATTCTATGACGAGGAGGAGGAATAAGAATAAGAGGAGGATGATGATTATGGGCAGCCTATCAAACCGGATATATCCCCAGATCCTCACCGTCCTGAATCCCCTAATAAGGGATCTGAGGATTTCACATCCTATTTTTCCTTCATAAAACAAGTTACTCAGACTCTTGACCTCCCCACTCAGGAATCTACTGAGGAGGAGGAAGAGCAGGATTACATGGAGATGATGGATGCCCCAGCATTAGGGAGACTGCTGCTGCCCATCCATAAATCTCTCAGGAAACTGGTTACAAAAATCTTGCAGACACCCACTTCTGTAACTCCAGTGGACAAAAGACTGGATAAAAAGTAGTCTGTGGCTCAGGGAGGAGTGGAATTCCTTTTTGGGCACCTTAGCCATGAGGGGGTGATGCAGGCTGCAGCCGGTGACAAAGCTGGCATCCCTCTGACTTCTCATCCTCCTGAGAAAGACTCCAGAAGGATTGAATCAATGGCAAAGAAGAATTACTTGGGGTCCTGTTTGGCCATTAGGCAGGCCTCTTATATGGCTTACATCTCCAGGTACCAGAAAGCTTTATGGAGTACAGTACTGGAGATTGTTAAAGCTGTTCCAGCCCCCATGGAAGCTGACATGGTGGAGGCACAAAACAGGGGCATAGAGGCTTCTAAGACCCAGTTCAGACTGGCAGTTGATGCCAGCGGCTATCCCGTGAGAATGGCGACCGCTATTGAACGCTTACAAAAAGGGCGACTCAGTAGCAGCGCCTGTTCTCAGGGCTAGTGGATGGGGGGGGTGCAAATGCAGGTATAGCTACATCCTGTCGCTATATGTATACGTGCGCAGGAACGAGTGCAACAGGTGGAAGGGGAGGGAGGGTTTGTGAGGTGTAGCGTGATGGTGGGTTGCCAAGCTGGCCGTGTGGCATTGTGGGTTTGTGGCAGGCTGTGGTTTGGGAGGGTGCTGGGTTCAGTGCTGGGCATATCGGGATTTTCAAACAACATGAAGTCTTGCTGTATTCTGACAATCTGCAGTTAGCTCCAGCCTTTAAACTGCCTCAGAGAGTATAGGGTTAATTTTCTGTGCAGTGCATTGAACGTTGATCTATTTTTTTCCGCCCCGTGCTCGCTGGTCATCCACTTCTTCGGGCTCTTGTCAAGTTCCCCCTGTCCTCTTCTGTCCTTGCCTGGCCCTCCTCTGGTTCCCCAGATCGCAGCCGACCCCCAGGATATCCCGATGTATCCCTTCACCGGGCAGGTCCCTCTCCTCCGAGGGGGAAGGCACCGGTGGGGAGGATAGCCCCAGCGCACACTTCTAGGGCCCTGGGATGCTGCTGCGGAACAGGAGGTGCCGGGAAGGCACTGGAGGCCCTCAGGAACTGAGAGCCATCATCCGGAGGCCAACAAGCGATTTTTCCTGACTTTCTTGAGGTGCGTGACGTCTGGACATCAAGGTGAGAGCCGACGTCTGTCACGCACCACCCCTAATGACCCCGATGTGCTGCTCTACCACCGGCCTCAGCCAGTGGTTGTTTTATCACTGAGTCGCGACCCTGCCCTCCCTGGAGACAGCGAACAGTCGTGGGGCGCTCAAGCTACCTCCCGAAGCCGGACCCTCCAGTGCCCGAGGCTCGTTCCCGAACCGGGTCACTGGCGCAGCAGGAAATCCAACTGCTGCGCCAACAGGCCAGCCATTCCGAATTTAAATCCGAAATTAATTCCGCATTGTCAGTTCAGGCTCTGTCTGCAGTACCGTGAGTACTTGGACAGTTTTCTGTTTTACTTTGTGGAAATTGTAAGACTTGTTTGATCGGTTCGGCTGAACCGATCCATTAGTTTGATTTCTTGTGCTTTTCTTTAGTGTGTGGTTACCCGTCCTTACCGGTTTAAAAAAAAAAATGTGTTTTAAACGTTTATTTCCAATACCTGTGACACGATTTAGGAACCCGATAAAGGGGAGTCTTGCCTGGCCAGTTGCGAAAAAAGGTAAGTTGGTTAGATTGGCCATGTCTGAGAAACCCAAGGAAAAAAACTGGGCCCACTGGGTTTCAACACTGCAGTGAGTGTGGGGAGGTCTTCGCTAAGGCTGATCCCCACACTACCTATGTTTATTGTCTTGGGTTTGAACACCTCGATACAGACTGCCAAATTTGTAAAAACTTTCCTAAGTCTACCCTGGAGAAAAGATTAGGTAGACTTAGGGAAAAGGAGGCCAAGAAGTCCGCTGACCCGGATGGCCAGCCCGGTTCGGTTCTGACCGAACCAGAAGGAGTGCCCTCTGACCAGGGCGATACTTCTTTGGACAAGAGGAGAGCCGATCCTGAGGGATCGGTTCCTATGAAAAGGAAACATAAAGACAAGTCAGCCGGTTCGGATCCGGAGGTTCATGTTCCGATCGCTGATGAGATTGCACGAGCGGTTCGGATTGTTGAATCGCTTTGCCCATTTCCGTCTGATCCAGCTTCGTTAGCTAGGGGCTCAGTTCGGTCGGTTCCACCGGTTCAGGATTATGCCCCTGAAGATTTTTATGATGACTATGATGGAGCAGAAAGTCTGGATGTGCCCATTGAACCAGCCATCTCCCCAGACAGACCTTCTAGGCTCTCTGAGTCCCTTCCCCATTATCTGTTCTACAGGAAAGTGGCTGAAACTCTCTAGCTCCCTATGGAGGAAGCTACAGAGGATCAAGAGGAGCCTGATTTTGTTGAAATGATGGACATCCCAGAGTCCAGAAGGCTGTCTGTTCCCCTGCACAAATCATTTGGGAAACAGAGACAGAAAATGTTAGTCTCCTAATTCTGTATCTCCTGTTGATAGAAGAATGGACAAGAGGTATACTTTATCAGGCCCAGACATGGGGTTTTTCTACCAGCAATGCAAGCCATGTTGGGGTCGTGCAGGCTGCAGCCTGTGACAGGACTAATGTTCCCTTGGCTTCACACCCCTCAGATAAAGACTCCAGGAGGATGGATGCCTTGGCAAAGAAGCAATACATGGCATCCTCTTTGGGACTCAGGCAGGCTAATTATATAGCCTGTGCAGCCAGGTACCAGAAGTCCAGGTGGGACACTGTACTGGCACTGGCTAAACAGGCCTCCCACCAGCTGGCCAAGGAGCTGGAGGATGTGGCTGCAGATGGGATTGAGGCATCTAAGGTACAGTTTCATTCTGCTGTGGACTCCAATGATGTGTCATCAAGAGTCATGGCTACATCTGTGGCTCTTCGGAGAATGTCTTGGCTCAGATGTACTAGCCTCTCACAGGACATCCAGGCTAAGGTCATGGATTTCCCTGTGGAAGGTAATTCTCTGTTTGGGGAGCAGAGAGAGAATTACATGAAGAAGATGGAGGACTATAGGACCACTTACAGGAGTGCATAGGCCAAGGAGAGGCAGGCAACTCCTCAAAGGCAGCAATCTAGGGGCAGGGCAGGGCCAGGCCTTTTCAAAGGCCTTTCTACCAAGCACAGGTCTCTTCTCCCTTTTCACAGAGGGGGTTCTTCAGAGGGAGAGGCAGAAGGGGGTGAGCAGGGCTGCATCCACTCTTCAGCCTAAGGCCCCTGCCAAGCAGACACCCTGCTGGGCCTGCCCGGGTCGACTTTCCTATCCCTGTAGGGGGCAGGCTGGCTTACTTCATCCAGGACTGGGTGTCTGTTACTTCAGACAAGTGGGTCCTGGAAGTAGTAAGCCAGGGACTGGTTCTCAGCTCCAAAAAATTTCCGAAGATGAGAGCCAGATCTTTTCCACGTGCAAGTCTCTCCGAAACCCTTGCCCTAGAGGCAGAGATTTTGTCTCTTCTGGCCTCAGAAGCTATAGAGAGAGTTCCTACCCTACACTGGGGCAGAGGTCTGTACTCCAGGTACTTCCTTACCCCAAAAAAGACAGGGGAGTGGTGACCCATCCTAGATCTAAGATACCTGAACAAACATCTTTTAAAACCAAAGTTCAAGATGGTGACTCCAAGACCAGGGGACTGGCTAGCTTCCCTGGACCTCAAAGATGCCTACTTTCACATCCCCATCAGGTGCTCCCACAGAAAGTACCTCAGGTTTAAGTTGCCCTCAGGCCATTACCAGTTCAAAGCAGTGCCCTTTGGCCTAACATCAGCTCCAAGGGTTTTCACGAAGTGCCTGGCAGTAGTAGTGGCCTTTTTAAGAAGGCAAAAGATTTCCATTTTTTCATATCTGGATGACTGGCTCAGTGGGTCAGCCTCCAGGCCAAGTCAAGTCGGACCTGCAAGTGACCCAGCAAGTGCTCACTTCCCTGGGATTTCTTCTCAATCTCCCCAAGTCAGTTCTCGAACCAGTGTAGCGTCTTACCTTTATGGGGCAGAGCTAGATATTGTCAAAGCAAGAGCATTTCTTCCCCTGGAAAGGGCAAGAGTTCCTATAGAACTGGCTTCTTCCTTCAACCTTCAGGTGTACCGACCAGCAAGGCACTTCCTTCAGCTCTTGGGCCACATGGCAGCTTCTACAGCAGTGGTCCAAGGGGCAAGATTCCAGATGAGGGACATTCAGTTCCATCTAAGGGCCTTGTGGTCCCAGAGGAAGGATCCTTTTACCAAACTGATTCCAGTGACTCGGACACTAATCTAAGCTCTTCAGTGGTGGCAGGATCAGGACAATTTAAGGCAAGGGGTCCCATTTGTCACTCAGACTCATTCGGTGGTCCTAACCACGGATGCTTCCCTTTTGGGGTGGGAAGCTCATCTGGGGGCTCTCACAGCCCAGGGACTGTGGTCCCCTCAGGAGTCCCTTCTTCATATCAGTCTCCTGGAACTCAGGGCAGTTTTACTGGCCCTGCAAGCTGTCTGTCAGTCTGTGCAGAACAAGGTGGTTCAGGTCAGAACAGACACCACCATGTGGTACATCAACAAGCAGGGGGGCACTCGGTCTATGGCCTTGTATACGGAAGCCATGAAATTGTGGTCCCTGGCTTATTCCCTGCAGACCTCTCTGATAGCAGTCCACCTTCCAGGGAAGGACAGTGTGCTAGCAGATGCACTGAGCAGGATCTCCCAGGGCCATCACGAATGGTCCCTGGATCCCCTGGTGTTGAAAGTGATTTTTTCAAGGTGGGGCACTCCAGAGATCGATCTCTTTGCAGCCCCAGACAATCACTAACTTCCTCTGTTCTGTTGCAGACCCCCAGTCTTGGGTTCAGTCCCTCTGGATGTTCTGATTTTGAACTGGGAAGGGAAATTTCTGTATGCCTTCCCTCCCTTTCCTCTACTGTTCAAGGTTCTAGTCAAGGTAAGGTCACAACCTTGCAAAGTGATTCTGATTGCTCCAGACTGGGCCAGACAGCCTTGGTGTACCCCCTGTTGCTGTCTCTAGCAGTCCATCTTCCCCTGTCTCTTCCCAGGAATTACAGCCTGTTAACCTCCTCTCAGGGGAGGATTTGGTACCCCAATCTTCGGTCTCTCAATCTCAAGGCATGGCTCTTGAAGAGTTATTATGCAGATTTGCACCTGTCCCAGGGGGTTCTGGACATTCTCAAAGCCTGCCACCAGAAAGACTTATGACTCCAAATGGAAAAGGTTCAGCATTTGGTGTTCCAAGAAGCGTATCTCTCCAGACACTGCTGAATTGCCTACAGTTCTGGATTATATGGTCCATCTTAATGGCCTGGGCATCAGACCAGCTACTCTCAAGGTACACTTGTCAGCTGTTTCTGCTTTTCTGTCAGTGGGGAAGCCTTCCTCACTATCATCTCATCCTGTGTTCTGTAAATTTTCAAGGGATTGCTTCATACCAATCCTCCCTTTAGGCATCCTGCCCCTGCCTGGGACTTAAATGTTTGCATTGCTCAACTTATGCAACCTCCTTTTGAGCCTGTGTCCTCAGCAGAGCTTAAGTACTTGACTTGGAAAACTGTGTTTTTGGGAGCCATTACCTCTGCCAGACGTATCAGTGAATTGCAAGCCCTGTCAGTGGAACCTGATTTTATCTCCTTTCATAGAGATAAAGTGGTCCTTAGAACCAATAAGAGGTTCTTGCCCAAAGTGGTTTCAGACTTCCACTTGAATCAGTCTGTCTTTCCGTCTTCTTCACTGATCATTCTTCCTCAGGAGAGAGGAAGCTACACAGTTTAGATGTTAAAAGAGCCCTTAGCTACTACATAGAGCGTACCAAGGGTCACAGGTTTGATTCCCTCCAGTTGTTACTCACTTATGGGGAAGTGGGAAAGTGCAAACCTGCCACCAAGAGAACTGTTGCCAGATGGATTGTGTCTTGTGTATAATTCTGCTATGAGAAACTGGGAAATATTCCACACTCAGGCCTGAGGGCTCACTCTACAAGAGGTACAGCTGCTTCCCTGGCTGCTGCCAGGGATATCCCTCTGTTAGAAATTTGTCAAGCAGCCACCTGGAAAACAGTCCATACCTTTACCACGCATTACTCTCTGGATATCCAGGCTAGGAGTGATGCTCGGTTTGGCACAGCAGTACTTCAGAGCCTATTCCCAAAGTAGGTTCTCTTCCTCCTCCGTGGAGGTATTGCTTGGTAGTCTGCAGATTGTCAGAATACAGCAAGACTTCATGTTGTTTGAAGAAAAAATTACTCACTTTAGTAATTGTGTTACTTCTAATGGAGTCTTGCTGTACTCTGACCTCCCTCCCTGCCTCCCCTCTCAGAACCTGTTTTTGGGGAAGTGGGTGGGCAGGCGCAGTGTTACACCCCAGGGGTGCTTCTTGCACACACTCCTTTTTATCTGGTTGGTTTTGTATTATTGTCTTTGTTTTAGATAGTTTTGGTTTTGGGTTTCCTGACTTGAGTCTTCCTTTTGGAATCCAAAACTTTCTGTTGCCAGTTGGCTAGTTAAAAATTTTACAATTTCCACATAGTATAGTTAGTGAGTGTTTGCTCGTGAGAATCTGACAGTTGGGTTTCAAAGTGCTGTAGACAGAGACCTCAGCCGAGCTTGAGCTCAACGTTCTATGCACTGCATAGAAAATTAACCCTATACTCTCCAGGGCAGTTTAAAGGCTTGAGCTAACTGCAGATTGTCAGAATACAGCAAGACTCCATTAGAAGAAACACAATTACTAAGGTGAGAAATTTTCTTTACCCCGACATACACACCCCTGGAGTTGAGAATCTTTGGGGAATCTGACTACAACTCCTGCATAAACAAACAAAAAAATCAAGTTCCCGGCACCGTTTTGCCATGTGTTGAGAGCATACATCGGCGAAATGGATTTTCGACGATGTACATTTGCTCTAACGGCGATCGCCTTTATCACATAGACCCATGCCAGTGACACTGCAGCTAGGCAAATGGCAACAGCAGTGTCCCTTAGAAGGTTTGTCTGGCTCAGAACCACCAACCTGACCCAGGATACCCAGACGGAAGCCTTAGATTGCCCATGTGAGCCCAAATCTCTGTTTGAGGAGCAAACAGAGGCTTACATGAAAAAGATGGTTGACTACAAAATGGCATTTAAGAGTGCCATGGCTAAGGAAGGGGCATCCACACCACAGAAGCACCAGGCCAGGGGTGGGTCCCAGCACAGACCATTCTTCCAGCCCCAGGCCTTCCCTCAGTATCTGCAACAGAGGGGGTACTTTAGAGGCAGAAGGGGTAGTGACTGCACTGCCTCAAATACACATCCAGCAGCTCAGACCAGACAGGCACCCTGAGGTGTCTGTTGGAGTCGCCTCTCCAGTCCCAGTAGGGGGCAGGCTGGCCCACTACCTCCAGGAGTGGCAGTCCATCACCACAGACAGATGGGTCCTGGAGGTAGTGGGCCAGGGTCTTGCTCTCTGCTTCAAGTTAATGCCAAAGCTAAGAGCAAGAATTTTCAGACCTTCTGACATGTCAGAAACTGCTCTGCTGGAGGAGGAAGTATCCAAACTCCTGTTACTAAAGGTAGTGGAGCCAGTTCCTCCAGCACAAAGGGGGAAAAGGCCTGTACTCAAGGTACTTCTTCACAGTAAAGAAAAATGAGGAGTGGCGACCCATACTGGATCTCAGACATCTGAACAGACATTTGTCAAAACCAAAGTTCAAAATGGTGACTTTGGCAACCATTCTTCCAACACTAAGGCAAAGAGACTGATTAGCATCACTGCACTTAAAGGATGCTTACTTTCACATCCCCAGCAGGCAATCTTACAGAAAGTACCTTAGGTTCGGATTGTGAACAGACCGTTATCAGTTCAGGGCAATGTCCTTCGGACTGACCTCTGCCCCAAGACTGTTCACAAAGTGCCTGGCCATGGTCGTGGCGCATCTGAGGAGGCAGGGGGTGGCAGTGTTCCCCTACCTGAACGACTGGCTCATTGTAGGCCAGTCCCCACATCAAGGACACTTTAGCAGTCACACAGGATACCCTGCAATCCTTGGGGTTCCTGGTCAATCACAACAAGTCAGTACTGGAACCAGTCCAGCTCCTGGAATTCATAGAAGCCGAACTGGACACATTACAGGGAAAGGCTTTCCTCCCACAGTGAAGCGTGGACAGCCTGGTACAGATAGCCATCTCCTTCAAGTTACACATCCCAAGGCCAGCAAGGCATTTCCTGCAGCTGCTGGGCCTTATGGCAGCAACAGTACTAGGGGCCAGGTTTCAGATGAGGGACATTCAGTTTCACCTAACGGCACACTGGCATCAAAAAGGGATCCATTGTCAAAGTTGGTGCCAGTCACAGGAACTCTTCTCCAGGCCCTTCACTGGTGGCAGGAGAAAACCAATCTAAGGCAGGGCGTGCCTTTCCTGCAGCAAGCCCCTTCGGTGGTGCTGACCAAAGATGCATCCCTCCTAGGCTGGGGAGCACCCTGCGGAGCACACTGCAGACGGTACATGGCTCAGACAAGAGTCATTGCTTCACATAAACCTGTTAGAGCTCAGGGCAGTTCTTCCAGGCATCCAGTTATTTGCCAAGCTGCTACAAGGACAGATGGTACAAATCAGAACAGACAATACAACCACCGTGTACTACATAAACAGGGAGGCACAAGATCAACCCCACTGCGTACAGAGGCCATGAACATCTGGAGCGTGGCATACTCCCTGGAGATCTCTCTCATTAGTGCACCTTCCAGGGAAAGACAGTGTTCTGGCGGATGCTCTCAGCAGAATCGACCAGTATCATCACGAGTGGTTACTCTACAAACAGATCTTGCAGGTGATTTTCAAGAGATGGGGCATTCCAGAGGTGGACCTTTTCACAGTCGCAGACAATCACCAGCTGGCACAATTTTTCTGCCGACCTCCTGTGAGAGGCACAGTCCCACTGGATGCACTGCTGCTGGACTGGACAGGGAAGTTCCTGTATGCCTTCCCTCCCTTCCCCTTGCTGCTAAGGGTGCTGAACAAGCTCAGATCTCAGCCAGTAACGATGATCCTCTTTGCCCCAGACTGGGCAAGGCAACCCTGGTACTCTCTGATTCTCTCCATGTCAGTAGCCAGGCCATTCAGCCTCCCCAGAGGGCATAACCAACTGACATCCTCCCAGGGCAGGATCCTTTACCCCAGCCTCCAGTCCCTCAGGCTCAAGGCCTGGCTCTTGAGGACTTAAGAGTATGCCAGCTTGCATCTCTCGGAAGGGGTAATGAACATATTCAGGGTTTCGAGAAAGCCTTCCACTAAGAAAACCTATACTTCCAAGTGGAGAAGGTTTTCTATCTGTTGCAAGGGTAGAGACATAGGCCACAGTCAGGCAGGCTTGCCAGTTGTCCTGGACTATCTGGCCCACCTTCACTCTCTTGGCCTAAGGCCATCTACTTCGAAGGTGCACCTGGCAGCTGTCTCAGTTTACCTGTCAGCAGGCAAGGGTGTATTCTTGGCCTCCAATACATTATTCAGAAAGTTTTTCAAAGGGCTGATGCATTTGCATCCCCCACATAGGGATCTTACCCCAGCGTGGGATCTCGGTATCTGCATTGCCCAGCTGATGCAGCCCCTTTTTCAGTCCCTGTCTTTCTGCGGAGCTCAAGTATGTCACTTGGAAAACAGTGTTCCTAGTGGCAGTCATCTCTGCCAGGAGGATTAGTGAGCTCCACGCTCTTCCTACAGAGCCTGACTATATTGCAGTCTATAGGGACAAGGTTGTCCTTAGGATGAATAAGAAATTTCTTCTCAAGGTGGTTTCTGACTTCCATCTCAATCAGTCCATTACATTGCCTGTCTTTTTCACTGACCATTTCACTTTAGGAGAATGTAGGCTACATAGCCTGGATGTTAAAAGGGCTATCAGCTACTATCTAGACCACACAGAGGGTCTCAGGCAGGACCGTATTCAGTTGTTCCTAACCTATAGAGAAGTGGGCAAAGGAAAACCAGCTACAAAGAGGTCTGTTGAATGTTGGATTGTAGCTTGCATTCAGTTCTGCTACAACAAGGTGGGCAGGCAGCCCCCTCCAGGGCTCAGGGCCCACTCTACCCTCTGTACAGCTGTCTCCATAGCAGCTGTTAGAGACATTCCCGTGCTAGAAATCTGCAAAGCAGCTACCAGGATAACTGTCTACACATTTACCAAGCACTGTTGCTTGGCTACCCAGGCCAGAAGTGATGCCAGGTTTGGCACAGCAGTACTGCAGAGCCTATTCCCTAAGTAGGTTCTGTACCTACCTCCAAAGGTACTGCTAGGGTCGTCTGCATTAGTCAGAGTACAGCAAGATATCCTGGGGTTTGAAGAAAACATTAATTACCATAGTAATCTTGTTTCTTCCAAGGGAATCTTACTGCATTCTGAGCTCCCTCCCTTCACTGATGGAACCTAATGGCACTGCACTCCAGCTGTTCATATATTACTGTAAACCTGTTGGTATAACTGTTGTTTTCTTGGGTATCTGTGACTTGAGTCTTAGTCATGCACCTGTCGTTTATGAAGGGGTTTGCAAGTGGGATGGGGGAAATTAGTTTTTTCTTGTTAAGAGGATTTTAGTATAGTTTAGTATAGTTGTCTGTGCATGCTTCATAAGAATCTGATGGTTGCAGGAAGTACAACCAGGGACAGTGGTTTGAAAACCGAGCTTGAGCCTAACATTCCACTATTTGCATAGGTTTTATTAACCATTTCAGCTCTGGGGCAGTCCTGTGGTGAGACCATACTGCATTAGTCAGAAACAGTAAACTTCCCTTAGAAGAAACAAGATTACTATGGTAAGTAATTTTTTCATATAGTAGACTAGTCTAAATTATATACGGATACTTTCAGGTTGAACTTATTGAGGGTGACAGCAGATGTTTATGTGGTTTTAGTAGTTGCTTTATATAGATACTATTCAAAATAGTTCAAACATAACCTTTGTGCCAAATGGACACAACTTTTTGCCTACGGCCTCTGGGTTGTATTTGTCTGTATATAAATAACTCTGGAACTGTTAGTAGGCTCATTTGTATGCAGAAGGCATTTGCTGTTAGATGGATGTTTTTGGCATATCTTCAAATACAATATAAAAAAATAAATAAAAGTGATTGTCGTCGTGGTGTATGTTGTCGAAAGACCCTGCTAAACTTTCGATAGTGCGAGTGTGGTGGCAAGATTTATTCAGACGACCATCACAAAGTTTGCATGAGCCGTCTCAGAGAAGCCCACGATGTTGAGGCCTGCGGGATCTGCCAGACTATGGTAGAAGCCCTGTAGGATTGACTGCTCAACCAGCTGGTCAGCACTTCAGGCAGGCAGGACTCCATCCTGGACAAGGTGTTGACTGACTCCGAGATGGTCACTGCCGTGGAGGTGGGGGAACCACTGGCCAGTTGTGACTGTAACTCTGGTTCGAGTTTTCATAGGGGATACCAAATCTGAGACCCGGATTAAGGTCTGAATTTCAGAGCAGCCAACTTCAAGGGGTTGAGAGAACTGGTCAGTAACAAACTGGCAAGGGTCCGGGAAACTATAGGAGGTGGAAAGCATCTGGGGACAAATCAGATTAGCCATACTAGAAGCTACAAAGAGCTGCATAAGGGCAGTAGCAAAAAAGAATAGACATAACAGGCCAATATGGTATACGGACCAGGTCAAAAAAGCAGTGAGGGCCAAAAGAGAAGCTTTCCGTAACTACAAAAGAGACTGGAGCAACAGGAAATGGGAAGAATTCAACCAGAAGAGTAAGGAGGCTAAAAGAACACTGAGGTTAGCAAAATCCACAGCAGAACTGAGGATTGCCAAGGGAATCAAGGAAGAGAATAAACAGTTCTTTAGGTATATTCAGGAAAAGAAAAGAAAAAGGAGAGGGAATTGTTCAGCTCTCTGGGGAGAAGTTAGAGGAAAATGGACAGAAGGCTTCCACTCTGAACACCTTCTTCTGCTCCTTGTTCATAAAGGAGAACATGGGCCCATGCCTGACAGTGGTACCAAGGCAGCCAATATAGTGCTCCAGCAAATGGAACCACCAATGTTTGCCACCTGCAGAGGCCAGGACGCAGTTGCACAACTCAAGACGAAGCACCAGGTTTGGACGGGTTACACCATAGGGTATTGAAAGAGCTTGTGGAGGAACAAGCAGCTCCATGACTCACTTGTTTAACTGTTCACTACAGTCGGGAGTTATGCCCGGTGACTGGAAAAGTTTGGATGTGCTTCCTCTCCACAAGGGAGGGAGTAGGGAGGAGGCGGGGAATTATAGACTGGACAGCTTCACCTTAACTCCAGGAAAGATTATGGAATCCTTAATCAAGCAGGACTTGGTGGAGTACCTGGAGAAGAACAATCTTTAAGATGGCAGACAGCATGGATTCGTGGCAGGCAGGTCTTGCCAGATGATTCTGACTAAATTTTTTGACTGGGTGAACAGAGAGGTGGACAGGGGTCACCCCATGGACCTGTTGTATTTCGACTTCAGTAAAGCCTTTGATTCCGTGCCACACAGGTGCCTCTTGATAAAAAATGGAGGATCTTGGCACAGCCCCATGTGTAATCCAGTGGGTGGGAAATTGGCTTCAGGGGAGAAAACAGAGGGTAGTTATAAATGGGGCAGGGGAGGGAGAAGTCACTAGCAGAGTACCGCATTGCTCCATCCTGGGCCCGGAATATGTGCATTTGTGACATAGGGGAGGGCATCCAGGATAAACTGTCCCTATTCACTGATGATACCAAACTAGATAGAAGGGTGGACAGAGCTGAGGCAGTTAGGGACTTTCAGGAGGACCTGCAGCGGCTTAAAGTATGGTCCAATGTCTGGCAGCTTAAGTTCAGTGCAAAGAAGTGCAAGGTGATGCACTTGTGGAAGGGCAACCCAATGACTGATTACTGGCTAAATGGGAGCCAGCTCTGCACTTTGCACGAAGAGAGGGATCTGGGGGTCATCATTTCGGACACCCTCAAGCAAACTAGCCAGTGCAACACTGCTTACGGCAAGGCGAGTAAAATGCTGGGTCGTATTGGGAGGGGGGTTGACAGCAGAAGCAGGGAGGTGATTCTTCCACTTTACAGGTCCTTGGTGAGGCCTCACCTGGAGTATTGCGTCCAGTTTTGGAGTCTGCATCGAAGGAAGGACAAGGACAGGCTGGAGAAGATGCAGAGAAGGGCAACTAAAATGATTCATGGGCTCCAGGAGCTCTCTTACGAAGAATGTTTAAGGGCACTGGACGTACTCACTGGAGACTAGAAGGAAGGGGAGGGATATGATTGAAACATTCAAATTCCTGAAAGGAATAAACAGGGTGCCCTACTTGGATCTCTTCAGCAGAATACCTGACTCGAGCACAAGGGACACAAATGGAAACTGCATGGAGGTCATTTTAAGAGGGAGGCAAGGAAACATTACTTCACAGAAAGGGTGGTGGAGCTATGGAACAGGTTGCCAGCTGAGGTAGTGGGAGTTAAGTCAGTAACGGCATTCAAACACACGTGGGACAGAGCAAGGGCAACCTCTGATTCCAGTGGAACAGTAGGGGGGACTAGGACCTGTGACCGATAGAAGTCTCAGAAACCACTGAGCAGACTAGATGGACCCCAGGTCCCCTTCTGCCGTCTTTTTTCTATGAGGTTTAACACAGTTACCCGGCGACACCATCAACAAGCCCTGCACACTTTTCTTCAGGAATAGCCGCTAGCCAGAATGGAGAGAGAGCGCTCCACTGCACTACTGGGCCACTTGGGCTTGCAGTCTTCCAGGACCCAAGAGAAGTCTTCAGGAAAGCACAAACAACGGGACAGGGAGAGTAGCAAAGATAAATCTCCATCCTCCTCCTCCATGGGTGCACCCCCCAATCGCTGCTTCACCTGGCGCCGACCGTTGCAGTGCCATAGACTGCTACGGCGACGATGCCTCCTCCTTCTCAGACCCCAGAAAATATAAGGTCGGCTCAGGCAGTGAATTCCACTGGGCCTACTATGGCAGGCATAGGCCTGTTGGCGTCAGGGCTGCAGACATCCCCATCAATGTTGCAAAGCGCTTCTGCAGTACAGGCCACCGTCAACATGCAGACAGCGCTGTCCTCCTTTGCAGAGATTCTACATCGCCTTATATCTCCTCAGCCTGCACCAGGCATGACGACGATGGGGCCTATCAGACCAGTCCCAGCACCTATGCCTGCTAGGTCGATGTGTCCGACACTCTCCAGGGCGTCGACGTCCTCTTTTCTTTCCCTGCGGCCTGCTGGGCCTGTCAGTGAGGATCAGGAATACAATCCTGACCTCTGTTTATGGGAGGAAGAGGAGGATGTGGGAAGTCCATCTGAGAGATCAGGCTCCACTGTTTCAACCAGGAGAGAGGACTCTACCTTAGATACTCAGAGGTCCCCGCCTGAAGCCTCCTCTTTCTTCTCTGTGATGCAGCAACTCAAGGCTGCAATGGGGTTTGATGATGAAGAGCTGGAAATTACTGAAAGAAATTCTGGGGACTTCCTAGAGTTACTAGATTTTTCACCCCACATCATTCCTCCTCTGTTGGGTGCACTAGTGGATGCCATTCTGGCCACCTGGCACAAACCAAACATGATTCCTGAAATGCCCAGAAAGGCAGACAAGCTGTACCAGGCTCTCTCAGCAAAGCCCTTTTTCGCTGGTCAACCTGAGGTGGATTCAGTGGTGATAAATGCAGCCCATGATAGGTCTCGGGTGCCTAAGCATCTCCGTTCTCTTCCCCCAGATAGTCAAGACTGGACCTCCTGGGAAAGAGAACCTTTGTATCTGCCACATTGGACCTCAGAATAACAAACTGCCAGGCCCATATGGTCAGATACCAGAATACCCAGTGGAAAAAGGCCAGAGCTGCAGCCCAGGCACTCCCAGAGGGAACCCAGAAACAGGAGATGCTCAAGGCCCTCCAGACTGGAGCTAATGTTGGTAAACACCTTTCAAAGTCTACCTACAACGTTTCTGATACCTTGGCCAGAGTAGCTGCATCTGCCATCTGCCTAAAAAGGCATTCTTGGCTGAGGGTGTCAGGATTTGCTAGTGATGTCCAGCAATCAATCATAAATGTCCCTTTCAGGGGATACAGGAGTTGATATGCAGGACATCCACTGTGTTCTGTAAGCTTCGGGTAGGACTCTAAGGTCAGTCCATACCCTCTACCTCACACAACCAAAAAGTAGGCAAATTGTGCCCTTTTGTCAGGCTGCCTACAAACCTAGGTCAGGGGTTAGACAACAGAGCAAAAGCAGAGCAGGGTCAGCTCTGCCTGCCCCAGCCTCCACTGCAGGTGCCCACTCAAAAGTCCCTCGAGGTAGAAGTGTGGCTGCAGCTGCAGGATCTACTTCAGCATGACTCTTTCTTAGACCCCTCCTTTCAGTACTAAATATGGAGGTGGTTGTAGGGGTCACCTTTACCTCCACCTGGAACAGTGTAGGGAGATCACAACAGATGTTTGGGTCCTGCAGCTAACAGAACAGGGCCATGCTCTAGAATTCCTGCAGTTGCCGCAGACCTGCAAATTCCCTCAACTTATCCTCCAGACCACATTCCACTGCTGCTAGAAGAAGTGCACACACTCCTGCAGAAGAGAGCCATAGAACCAGTTCCCTGGGATCAAAGTAGCAGGGGTCCTATTCTCATTTCATTCTAGTCCCTGAGCCCACAGGGGACTTGTGGCCCATTCTGGATTTGAGGAATCTGAACTTCGATATTCCGTAAAAGATTTTACTTCGAGAGGAAGCTCTTGCAGCAGGTAACACATATGTAGGACTGACATCACCTGGTGGCAGATCTTGGCATTTCTTTTTCTCTAGCAATACTGACATGGGACAGCCTACCCAGTGTTGGCCCCGCCCCTGACGTCACGTAGTATAAAGGGGGTAGGCGGTCTCCACATGGTCCAGTTCATTCCTGCCATGGCAACTTGCTAGTCAGCTCTCGGTTCGCCTATGGGTTCCTCAGCTCTAGAACAGTTCCTTCATAGTTTTCTACCGTATTTTCGACGTATGTCCTCCATTCGACCAGGCACCGTAACAAGTGCTCTTGCGGATGGCAGATCCCTGCCAAGGACGGTCACTCAGCCTGCCTCTTTTGCATGGGCTCAGACCACGACACCGACGCCTGTACCCACTGCCAGGCCTTCAATAGTCTGACCAGGATCCGAAGACAGAAATCGCTCCAGGCCCATCTAGCGCAGCAGCAGCTGGCTCAGATGCAGCTGGACACATCCTCTGAGAGGGAGTCTCACTCTCCTACTCCATTGAAAGGGAAGGAGAAGCACTGCCGCTGGGATTGAGACCGCTCGCCTTCCAGATCCACGTCTTCCAGCTCTGCTGGTCGTTCTGGCTCCTCCGGACATGAGGCCCGGCTTACCTCCCTCAAGCCTCCTGCTCCCTTACCAATGCGCCCATCTTGCAGCCCATCAGGATCTGGACTTCTGACTCCGGTTCCATGGCAGCGTCTAAGCCCACGGATGCTAGTGTTTCCGTCAAGAAGCCGTCCTGCTCAGACTCCTCAGGCCATAAGAGGCACTCTGACTCTAGCTCCATGCCCTCCTCAGGTAAGCAATCCTCCCACTCAGCTTCAGTCGACCCCCAGGAGGCCAAGCAGGCCTTGGGGCATTCTACTTCTCGGGCCTCTTCTTTACTGCCAAAACATAGGCACGACCGGCATCTATCCATTGAGTCGGACTGACGCCACCCTGAGAAAAACAAGGCTGATTGGCCTTCTATGTCCTCATCCTCCGACTGCCCCCGTCCTCCTCTGGCTAAGGGGTGTTCATCAGACATTGCTCCAGTACCGACACCGGTTGCACCTCCGCTTCCTCCACTGGTGCAGAACAAGGCTGCTCCACAACTGTCGGTCCCTCCGACGTCACCTCTTGACCATTCGCCGGTCCCCCTGCTGGCAGACAGACATCGCCTCCGAGGCCGGGGATGTCCCAAGTCAAGGAGCTTTTTGCTCACTAGTTGGAGACAATTAAGCAGGACATAGTAGGCCCTCCAGTTCCTGCTCCCAAAGCTCCTTCTGTCCTTTAGCCTGATGGGCAGGATACGCCTGTCCCTTCCAGAACTGAGGGTGATAAGTCACCGGCCAGTCCCAGGAAGCACAAGGACAAGCGCAAGAGGACTAGGTCTCCTTCCTCCTCTCGCTCTCCTTCTCCTAAACGGCCCAGGCACAAGAGGAGACATCGACTGGTTTCGTCTTCCTCCTCCTATGGCGAATCGGACACCTATCCCAATTCGGACCTGGGCTCGCTCCCTGGTGACACTGAGGACCAACCAAAATCTCCTCCTGACAACCCCAGTTTCCTAGAGGTCATGCGGCACATTCAGGAGAACATGGGATGGGATACGGAGGCCCTGGACTCCAAACGTTTGTGCCTGGCAAAACACCTGTGCCAGAACGATCCCAAGCCGGTGGTCATCCCTCCCTTGGTGGACTCTTTCCAAGATGTTACCTTAGCTAACTTGAGGCATCCACATGTGTCGTCATCTGCAGTGCCCAAGAAGACCAACCGCTTGTACCAGGCCCCCAAGGACCATTCTTACTTGGCTGAACACCCCTCGGCTGACTCTGTAGTCATTTCGGCCGTGCATGATCGTTCACAGAGGCTGAAGCACCTAAGTACCCAGCCGTCAGACAGAGAGTCTAAGCAGCTAGACTCTTTAGGTTGCAACGTGTACTCATCTGCCACCTGTAGTATCCGTAGTCTATAAATTTTTTGACTTGCATGGTCCAATTCCAAAATGCCCTTTGGGACCAAGGATTGGACATTATGCAAGGTTTGCCTGACTGTCCTCAGAGGACAGAACTTGATAAACTTTTACAGACGGGCTCGGATGTGGGTACCTACTATCTTTGAGCTGTGTACGACTCAGCGGACACTTCGAGGGCAGCTGCTACTGGGATTTGCCTTTGGCGCCACTTCTGGCTCCGAGTCTCAGGGTTCGACCCAGAGGTGCAGACCACACTTCTGGACGCCCCTTTCAAAGGCTCTGTGCTCTTCAGTGAAGACACAGAGAAGGTTATTATTAGACTGCAGGACTCTGTAGCGGTCCGTGCAGTGTGAGTCTGTGTATAGCCAAAGTGGGAGTCTTTTAAATCGGCCCGTTCTGTGGCAGAGGGACACCAGCCTCAGCTTCACGCACAATCACGATGTCTTCAGTCGACAAAGGGGTCACGAGACACTGTCTCTGCCACTTCTAGACAGGCTAGATCTCCAGCCGCCCTCAATCCTCGTCCTTCCATCTGACTATATAGACGACCCTCCCTTCCAGACCTGACGTCAGGAGAGCAGGTAGGAGGTCACTTTACTCACCATCATCATCTTGCATGGAGAGAAGTGACCTCCAACGGATGAGTCCTTAACCTCATGGAGTTTGGGCACTCCATAGAGTTCGAGTCTCTGCCCCCGGACAGACCACGGCCCCCTTCTTACTACCCGAGAGACCACAGGCCTCCCATCAGACAGGAGATCCAGTCTCTCCTAGACAAGGACACCATAGAATGCATCCCAGAGGCAGAAGAGGACTCTGGATTTTACTCCCGCATCTTCCTGGTTCCCAAGAAGTCGGACCTGCGGCCTATCTTGGACCTCAGCTACCTCAACCAATGGGTCGCTTACCGCAGATTCCGTATGCTGCTGCTTCCAAATCTCTTCCCCTTCCTGTTGGTCGAGGATTGGCTGGCATCTCTGGACATGCAGGATGCCTATCTTCACATTCCTATTTGCCACAGTCATCGGAGATTCGTGAGGTTCAAGTTTGAGGGTTGGGCCTATCAGTTCAAGGTTCTTCCCTTCGACCTTTCCCTCCATTCCCAGAGTCTTCACCAAGTGCCTCGTCGTCGTTGTAGCAGCTGTGCATCGAGACGGTCACTTTTTGTTCCCTTATCTTGACGATTGGCTCCTCTTGGCCTCGTCCAGGTCTCGCCTTTGGGAGACCATCCTGGCCATGCTCTCCCTTTGTCGGCATCTGGGGATCACTGTAAATCCAGAAAAATCTCAGCTCTTCCCCCTCAGCATCTTCAATTTATAGGCGTGCTCTTAGACAACACATTGGGGAAAGCCTTTTTCCCTTGTCCTGTCCAAACACTCACCACAGACGTGTCTGGGACGGGATGGGGGCTCACCTGGGGATCCACAGGACTCGAGGGCTGTGGTCTCCATTAGAGGAGAACTTGCTTGCATATCAATATGCTCGAGCTCAGAGCGGTCCTGTACTCCCTACAGGCTCTGGCTCTTTTTCTAGAGCCCGGTCACCTCCTTATTCAGACGGACAATACTTCTGTAATGTTTTACATCAACTACCAGGGAGGTACACACTCTTACCCCCTTTGTCGGGAAGCTATGAGGGTGTGGGACTGAGCAGTGGAGCACCATCTCCATCTTTCTGTAGTCCACATTCCAGGCTTCATGAACGTAGTCGCGGATGCCCTCAGCAGGGCAAATCCGCTCTGTCACGAGTGGACCCCGATACAGTCTGTGGCAGATGAGCTCTTCGCAAGGTGGGGAACACCAGATTTGGACTGTTTTGCATCTCACTACAACGCAAAACTGCCCAGTTCTAGGGACATGGATATGTTGTTCATCCACACTCATAGGCAGTATCCTTGCCACTTTAAATCTTGCCGGAAGGTCTTCAAGCTTGCTCCTCCCACCCGCCCGGGTGGTATAACTCTCGGCTCCGCCCCATGACGCCAGATCTTCCTTACCGCTTGAGCTCAGGTTCCCTCCTAACGCTCTGCGTTTGTGACTAGTTCCTATTTCTCCGTTTGCGGTTTAAAATAAAATTTTGCAAAGACTTGATCTTCTATCCCTCAGCGGCTGCGATGGACAAATCGACTCCCAGTTTCGGAGATGCCCATGCGGATGAAGATGTCTCGAGACGGATCCACACTCACGTGTGTCTACTGTAGGCCTTGAGCACGACCGCGGGCTTGCGACCTGTGCTCATCTTTCTCGCCTCGTCCTCGAAGACCGTGCTGCCCGATTGCAACTGGGCCGTCCCGAGCGTTCCCTCGGTGAAGTCCAAGGGAGCCCGGTTGGCGGTGTCATGGCCGGAGCTCAGCGGATCAACAGGCGGATGGTGCGCCCCGAGAGAGGAGGCGGCGCGGGCCGTATCTTCCTCGGCCGCGGCATTTATCCCGCTCTCTCTGGGTTCTTCCTACACGGCTTCTTTTAAGGAGCTTTGTCTGTCCCTCTCCACTAAAGGAGAAGGGCCTGCGTCTGCTGGACCTTATTCTCGGTCCAAAAAGAGGGACAGGGGTAAGTCCCTCCGTCGACGCTCTTGGGAGCGGGAAAGGTCCCTCTCCCCGGGCCGTCGACCGTCGGCTTCGGTCGACCGCTCGGCTTCGGCCACTGGCCTCACGGTGTCCCGTCAGGTCAGTTGACCGAGACTCCACCGATGAAGTCGAGATTTTCTCGACCCATTGGATGGGCTGTCACCTTTAGCGCCGAGATTCCCTCTCCCGGTTCCCCGGGAGAGTTGAGATCCGTGGGCTCGCCTGTGCCTCGGTTCCGGAGCCCTCGGATGGACCATCCGAGCGAAGGGAGTGCGGTTCCGGCCGACACCTCCCCGCACCGACCTCGGAAATTCCGGGACTCTCGGTCTCGGTCTCGGACCTCTTCGCGGTCCAGCCGATCCCACCGTCATAGGCGGTCTCGGTCTCGGCACCGCGGTAAGCGGCGTCGCCGCTCGTCCTCGTCCTCCTCCTCGGATGAGGGGAGGCTTCGGCGTAAATTACGTCGACGGTACGAGGACCTTATGTTGCAACAGCTCCTCCTGGCCGGGAATAAGCCGACTCCGTCGCCTTCCCCGGCCATTAAGTGGCTGTCACCGGAGCGGCCGACACAACCCCTCGACTTATCCGAGGAGCCTATACCCAGGCCGGTTGTTCGGCCAAAACCAGCTGCTCCACCGATTCCGGTGGAACCTCCGCCTCCACAGCCACCAATTGGGGCTCCGACCAAGGATTCTCGGTCGGCTAAGGGTCTACCCATCGGCTGTCAGTTACCCTCACTCCCGACCGACCTCGGCAGGTGAAGGGTGGCTCAGGCCAGAGCAGCTCTTGAGGACTCTTCCGAGTCGAAGATATCCTCCTTTTTCTCCAAGCGACTGGACTTGGAGTCTTCAGGAGGTCAGTCAATGGATGATAGCCCGTCGTCCTTCCTAGGACTGCTTCGGCTCATCTCGGAGTCTACCGGGATGGAGCTCGAACCCGTTTCCAAGCGGGCCAGGTATCCCCTCACGGAGATTCTGGACCGAGGGGATTCTCCGACGGAGGCCTTTCCGGTGGCCGAGGCCATAGTGGGTCCGGCACTGGAACTTTGGCAGCGCCCTGCTTCCTGCCCTGCGCCTTCGGCCAGGATGGCCAGGAAGTATGCGGTCCCTACGGTTCCCTGTCCGGTTTTGGACACCCTCTGCTGGGGGTTGGTTACCGACAGCGTTTCCGGCGCGCGGCATGCGCCAGGGATGTGGACAAACCTCCTGACAAGAGGTCCAAGAAATTGGACTATGTCGGGCGAAAAGTCTACGCTCGTCTCTCTCGGCCTTCGTCAGGCCAGTTCGGCCGTCCTCATGGCACATTTTCTCATGCCCTGTTGGGCTCCCTGGATGAGGTCATCCTCATCTTCCCCCGATCTGCAGACTACGGTTAAGCAGGTGCGGGACCAGGGCAGAGCAGTGGCCAAACAGCAGCTCAGACTGCTTTGGATATAGGGGACTCATGTGCCAGATCGGTGGCGGCCGCGGTGGCTGTACATCGGCGGGCTTGGCTGAGGATATCCACCTTTACTTGGATACCCAGCACAAGTTGGCGGATGTTCCCTTTAGGGACTGACCTCTTGACCCTGGGGTGGAAGGTCACCTGCAGAGGATCGAGAGTCCAATGCCACCTTGGACTCGGTCTCTTCCGCTCAGAAGGACAAGGCATAAACCACAGCCTAAGCCTTCGGTCCTTCTGTGCCCCACGGCCTTGACCCAACAACGTCAGGCCAGCAGGCTCGGCCTTGGCATCCCAAACCCAAGCCGCCGGCTTCCTCTAACAGGAGGCAGGGAGGAAAGGGCCCAGGAGGTCCCTCGGCCGGTCCCTCCTCCAAGCCTGCCCAGTGACGGGCTGAAGGGTGTCGCCCCCATCCCCGTCACCTTACCCCTGGGTCCCCCCGTGGGGGGACGGCTCCGGCACTTCCGTTCCGCCTGGTCCGCTGTTACCACGGACAGGTGGGTCTTGGAGGTGGTGGGAAGAGGCCTGCCTCTGGAATTCGAGCAGGCACCACCCTTCAGAGCCGTCGCCCCTCGGGGGGCTTCGGGATCCCCAGCCTCACTGGCGGCTCGTCGAGCCGACATCGCTCTCTTCCTCCAGAAGGAGGTGGTAAGAGAGGTGGTGGACCCTCCTTCAGACCCAGGGTTTGTGTCCAGGTACTTCCTGGTTCGAAACAGACGGGGGGCTGGCGCCCCATTCTCGACCTACGACGACTAAACAAGTTCCTAAGGTCTCGAACCTTCAGGATGGTCACTCTGGCTCAGATAATACCATCCTTGGAGCACGCCGTGTGGTTCTGCTCTCTGGACTTGCAGGACGCGTTTTTCACGTCCCTATCCGTCCGTCTCACCAGAGATTCCTTCGCTTCCGGCGGAAGGATCCCTCTTCGAGTTCCAGGCCATGCCCTTGGCTTGTCTCCAGCTCCCAGGGTCTTCACCAAATGCATGGCAGTGGTGACAGCATTCCCTCGCTGGCGCCCGGGTCGGGTGTACCCTTACCTGGGCGACTGGCTGATAGCAGCTCCTCCAGGAAGGAGGCGGTGGTCAGAGATCTGGCCCTCAGGTCTGCTCTCAACTGGGCCTCCTTATCAGCGAGGCCAAGTGGAACTCGAGCAAGCAGGTGATTCTATTCATCGGGCGCAGCTCGACTCTCTTCGAGCCAGAGCGGCTCCCGGCGGACAGGGCCGAGGTTCTTTCCTCCTTTGCCCGATCATTTCTGGTTGGGCAATTGCGCCCTGCCCGGGACTTCCTGCGCCTCCTGGGTCTCATGGCGGCCTGCAGCAGCGTGGTCCGTTGGGCCCGCTGGAACATGCGTCCCCTTCAGTGGGGACTGGCCAGCCAGTGGTCACAACGCTGCGATCCTTGGACCAGCTTAGTCGGTGACACAGGGATGTGGAGACGCTCTCCAGTGGTGGACCGTTCCAGATCATTTGCAGGAGGGCATCCCGTTAGTCCGCCCGAGCCGACGGTCTCTCTATCGACCGATGCCTCTCTGATGGGTTGGGGTGCCCATCTGGGGAACACCGGGCTCATGGCCTCTGGTCCCGCGGAGTCCGATGCCATCAACCTGCTGGAGCTCAGGCGGTCCGCCTAGCTCTCCTCACCTTTGCTCCGTTCCCTCGAGGTCAAGTGGTCCGAGTCCAGACGGACAATACCACGACCATGTACTATCTGAACCGCCAGGGGCGGGGCAGCGTCCATGCTTCTATGCAAGGAAGCTCTCCGCATTTGGTCACTCGTGCGCAGCCTGGAGGCGGATCTCTAGCCATTCACGTGGCAGGGCCTCCAACACCTGGCCGATGCCTGAGCCGGATAGGGGCTGCATCCCACAGTGGTCTCTCTCCTGCCGGAGGTAGTACAGCATCTGTTCTCCCTTTGGGGCACACCTCAGGTGGACCTGTTTGCCTCCATGGAGCCGAAGCTGAGTCTGTTCCATGCCGCCCCCTCAGCAGGGGCTCGCTGCAGGGGATGCCTTCTCGAGGCAATGGACCCGGGCCTCTTTCGCCTTTCCCCATTTCCCTTGATCCACAAGGTGCTTCTCAAGGCGAGGAGGACAAGGCGCAGGTGATTCTGATAGCCCCAGACTGGCCTCGCCAGTTCTGGTACCAGATCTCCTCAGTCTCAGCTCCAGGACTCACGGCAGCTTCCAGCTCGCCCGGACCTGCTCTCAGTCAATCAGGGAAGGTGTTCCATCCGGACCTTCAATCCCTGCACCTGCGGCCTGGTTCCTGAGCTAGAGTTCCAGGCCTTGGGTCTTTCCGCCACGAGGTCCTCAATGTAGTTGAGGCGTCCCGTAAGAGTCGACCAGAAAATGCTATGCCTTCAAATGGAAAGGTTTTCCATTTGGTGTCAGGACAAGGCTTGGACCCTTCCTCCTGTTCCTTGGCAAGCATCTTGGACTATTTATGGTCCCTTTCTAGTCAAGGGCTTAGGTCGACGACCTAAGGGTGCACCTGGCAGCCATCTCTGCTTACGAGGGCGGGCGGGAAGCAGTCGGTGGCGCAGGAGAAGGTGGTCTGGCGGCTTTTCAAGGCCTTGATCACATTTCCTCCAGTGCGGGAACCCCACCTCCGTGGGATCTACTGCTGGTACTGGCAAAGCTCATGGGCAAGCCATTCGAACCTATGCACAGGTGTCTCTCTCACCTGTCGTGGAAGACCGCCTTCTTGGTGGCTATCACGTCCAGCCAGAAGGATGGGAGAGCTCCAGGGCTTTCCATCGAGTCTCCTTACCTGGTCTTCCACAGGGACAGGTTGTCCTGCCTTCACGAAATTCCTTCCGAAGGTGGTGTGAGTTTCACCTTAACCAGGTGTTGACTCTGCGGTGTTCTACCCCAATCCACCTCGGAGGCGAATACAGGCTCCATACTCTGGACCCTAGAGGGCTAAGCTTATTATAAGGGCGCACGGCTGAAAGTCAGGAGAGGTTCGCCAGCTGTTTGTCACCTACGCTGAAGCCGCATCTGGCAGACCTGCAGCCAGCCGGACGATAAGCAGGTGGGTAACCTCCTGCATAGATCTCTGCTATAAGTTGGCGGGCATGGAGCCTCCCAGAGGATAAGAGCTCATTCTACCCGCCATACTGCTGTGAGTGGCTGCTTCAGGGGCGTCCCTATCCAGGAAATCTGCAGGGCTGCTACCTGAAGTCAGCAAACACTCATTACCCACTACCACATCGACCTTGAGTCACGCGGGATGCTGGTTTGGGGCCTCGGTTCTCAGTCTCTCTTTCCCAAGTAAGTATGAGGTGTGCGTCTTGCCTCCCTCCTCCCGGAGAACTGCTAGGAGTCTGCCAATGAGTGTGGATGAACAACATATCCATGTCCCTAGAAATACAGGTTACTCACCTGTAACAGGAGTTCTAGGAATGGTATATGTTGTTCATCCCTACATCCCTACGACCTCCGGCCCCGACGCACAACCTGAGCTTCCAGCGGGCCAGATCTGGCGTCATGGGGCGGGCGAGGTTATACCACCGGGTGGGTGGGAGGAGCAAGCTTGAAGACCTTCCGGCAAGATTTAAAGCGGCAAGGATACTGCCTATGAGTGTGGATGAACAACATATACCATTCCTAGAACTCCTGTTACAGGTGAGTAACCTGTATTTTTTGCTCGTTCGATCCTGAGCCTGGAGCTTTCTGGCAAGACGCATTGTCCCTATCTTGGAGCGGGAGGTTTCTTTACGCCTTCCTTCCCTTTCCCCTCTTGCAGCGGGTTCTCCTCAAAGCCCAATCGGAGGGAGTCACCATGATTCTGATAGCCTCCCTGTGTTCCAGACAGATTTGGTTCCCGCTTCTCTGGTGTCTGTCGGTGCAAGCTCCGCGTTCTCTTCCCTTTTCGGGTCAGTTACTCTCTCAGCAGCCGGGGACCTTGGTTCATCCCAACCTGTGCTCCCTTCACCTACATGCTTGGCTCCTGCAGACCTACCAAAGCTTTGCTTTGGAGTTTCTGATGACATTGCCTGGATTTTATTGGAGGCTTGGAAGCCCACTACCAGGGCCACATACACCATGGAGTGGAAACACGCTTGCCTTTGGGCCGCAGCCAGGAGGCTTGATCCTCTGATCTGTCCGGTTAACTCGGTTTCACAATACCTGCTATCCCTGTCGGAGTCAGGTCTCAGCTACTCCTCCATTAAAGTACACCTGGCCGCTGTTTCTGCCTGTCGTCACTGTATTCAGGACAGGACAGTGGCTCAGTTGGAGGTGGTTAAAACCTTTCTGAAGGGGATTTTCCATCTCCATCCTCCGGTCCGAGACACTGTTCCTCCTTGGGACTTATTTGTTCTGGAGAGGCTTACGCTTCCTCCCTTCGAACTGACCATGTCTTGTGAGCTCCGCTATCTCTCTTGGAAGACTTTGCTTTTGGTGGCGGTCACCTCAGCTCGATGCATTTTGGAGCTTCACGCTCTTATGTGCCGAGAGCCCTATCTTATTTTCCACAAGGATAGGGTAGACCTCTGAACTAACCCGAAATTTCTTCCTACGGTAGTGTCGGAGCTTACTCTTAACCAGTCGGTTCAGCTTCCGGTATATTTTCCAGAGCATTCCAATGGGGAGAAGCGCTCTTGCACACACTTGATGTGCACCATGCTCTGTGGTGTTTTTTGTCCAGAACAAACGGTATCATAAAGTTGGACCAACTGTTTGTATTCTTTGCGGATAGGTTCTTGGGGCACCCGATTACAAAACAAACGTTCTCACATTGGCTGGTAAATTGCATATCCTTCTGTTATCAGCAGGCTAACAAAACCTTGCCAGGCTCAGTTAGGGCTCATTCCACCAGAGCGGTGGCTATCTCCTTTGCATCTCTTAAGAGAGTGTCGGCAGCTGACATTTGTGCTGCTGCCACTTGGCACTCTGTTCACACCTTCATCAGACATTACAGTCTGGACATTATTTCCAGACGTCATGCAGGTTTTGTCCTGGTGGTCCTCCAGGGCCTTATATCCTGAGAGGTCTTGTCTCCTGAGGGTTTCCTGCCTCTCCTTTCCTTCCCATTCATGGTTGTCTTAAGCTTAGACCTTGAACGTGGTATGTGTATGTTGACTCCCCTTCCCAGGGGTTGTCTTAAGTTTATTTCTCTGGGAAGATGTTTCTAATTTTCCTTTCCCTGCGGTTTTTAGTTATACTGCTTGGGAATCAGTCCTACATATGTGTTGCCTGCTGCAAGAGGTTCCTCTTGAAGTAAGATAGTACAGTTACACAAGAACTTACCATAACAGTTGATCCTTTGAGAGAAGCTCTTGCAGAAGGTATGATTTCCTTCCCTCCTTTTCCAGGGATTGAGCCTCTCTGCAAGAAGGCTAGGGCTAAGAAACCGATCTGGTTGAGCAAGGAGGTCATGGAAAAGGTAAGGAGGAAAAGAGCTGCCTTTAGGAAGTACAAGAAAACAGGGAGGGGGAAGGACAGGGAGGAGTACTTGACAGAATCGAAGGAGGTGACAAGGGCAGTAAGGGGAGCCAAAGCATCTACGGAACTCAGGCTGGCACAAGGCATTAAGAAGGGGGAGAAGGACTTCTTTAAGTACATCAGAGAGAAAAGGAGCTGTAAGGACCACATAGTAAGGATTAGGAAGGAGGGGGTTGGGTGGAAGCAGGGTGCGGTAAGGCTGAAGCACTAAATGAGTACTTCTGCTCAGTATTTACTAAAGAGAAGAGGGGGGTGACACCCAAGGTGGGAGAAATGGCAGAAGCAGGGGTGGAAGTGGTGACAGATGGGGAAATCATGGAGAGCAGAGTTCGAGAGGGTTTGAAGGCACTGAGGGTGGACAAGGCGCCAGGCCCAGATGGCCTCCACCCCAGGGTACTGAAGGAGCTGGCAGAGGTCCTTGCAGGACCTTTGGCAGACCTATTTAATGCCTCACTACATTCGGGGTGTGTACCTCAGGACTGGAGGATGGCTCATGTGGTGCCCCTCCACAAGAGTGGCCCCAAGGATGAACCGGGAAACTACAGACCAGTGAGCCTCACATCCATCGTGGGTAAGCTAATGGAGACTGTCCTGAAGGAGAGGCTGGTGGCCCTCCTAGAGGCCAGAGGACTACAGGACAGCAGACAGCATGGCTTCACACGTGGCAGATCCTGCCAAACCAACCTGGTCGAGTTCTATGACTGGGTAACTAGGCAACTGGACAGGGGCCATGCAGTGGATGTCCTGTATCTGGACTTCAGTAAGGCATTTGACTCAGTGCCACATGGAAGGCTGGGAAGTAATTTAGTAGGCACAGGGGTGGGTGCAAAGCTGGTGAGATGGGTAGGAAACTGGCTGCAGGGAAGGCAACAGAGGCTGGTGGTGAGTTTGGAGCTCTCACACCCAAGGGCAGTGACGAGCGGTGTTCCACAGGGCTCGGTGTTGGGACCAGTGTTGTTTGGGATATTCATTGCAGACATATCATGGGACATCAAGAGCAAGATCAGTCTGTTTGCTGATGATACCAAGGTAGGCGCGGTGGTGGATGATCTAGGGGGATGGCAGGGGTTGCAGGATGATCTGGCAAAGCTTGAAACCTGGTCAGACACTTGGCAACTGGGCTTTAATGCCAAAAGTGCAAGGTGCTGCATTTTGGGATGAAGAACCCAAGGAGGAGTTACCAGCTAGGGGAGTGCAGCTAAGCGCAGACAGAGGAGGAGAAGGATCTGGGTGTGCTCATTACAGGGTCAATGAACAACTCAGCACAATGTGACGAAGGCAGCTGCAAAGGCCAACAAATGCTGGGTTGTATGCTGCAGGGGTATATCCTCGAGGAGGAGGAGGTGATTCTGCCACTGTATAGGTCATTAGTTAGACCACACCTGGAGTACTGTGTGCAGTACTGGCGTCCGTATCTGAAGAGGAACATTAAGTTACTGGAGGGGGTGCAGCGCAGAGCGACAAAGATGATCAAGGGGTTGGGGGACTTATCATACGAGAGGAGGTTGAAGGAGTTGAACGTGTACTCACTGGAGGAGAGGAGAGACAGGGGTGACATGATTGAAACCTTTTAAATACA
This sequence comes from Neoceratodus forsteri, assembly GCA_016271365.2. Taxonomy (NCBI): domain Eukaryota; kingdom Metazoa; phylum Chordata; order Ceratodontiformes; family Ceratodontidae; genus Neoceratodus; species Neoceratodus forsteri. The sequence goes on from CM028132.1 coordinate 745,159,111, forward strand.
TGAAAGGAATAAACAAGACGGGTACAGAGGGGCTGTTCAAAATAAGGTAGGGGAGGTCCACCAGGGGCCATGGTGTGAAACTGGAGCGAGGAAGGTTCAGGAGGGAAATGAGGAGACACTTTTTTACAGAGAGGGTGGATGCTGGGTGGAATGCGTTACCTGCTGAAGTGGTATGCAGTAGAACAGTGGACTGCTTCAAACGAGGACGGGACAGGACAAGGGGGAGGGTTAATGAAGGGGAAGGGTGGGGCAGCTGCAGAATAAGGGGTGCTAGCTGCACATTCAAGCAGACTTGATAGACCTCTAGGCCTTTATCTGCTGGCAAATTTTGTATGTTCATATGCTGTGGGTCAAGTTCAGCTCCCTTTACGGGCCTAGCAATTTTGGTTTTTTTTCTGTGGAATGTTATCCTCCACACAGTTATTTGGCCTGTCTTTGGCGTGCAAGAACTGGAACACGTGGGGACCGCCTACACCCTGTATACTAGGTGACATCGGGGGGTGGGGCCGACGCCAGGTAGGCGGTCCCACGTCGGTACTGCTAGAGAAAAAGAAATGCCAAGATCTGCTGCCAGGTGGAGTCAGTCCTACATATGTGTTACCTACTGCAAGAGCTTCTTTCGAAGATCTGCTGTTACGTTAAGTTGTTACGTAACTGTACTTTCATTATGGTCAATCTGCAAGGCCTGCTGCCCCTCCTGCAAAAAGAGGACTGGATATGCTTCCTGGACATGCAGGATGCTTACCTGCATATCAACATTTTCCCCCTCCTACAGGAAGTATCTGAGGCTCTCCATCGGGGGGTATCTAAGTCATCAGGTCACACCATAGGAACTTCACCATCGGTGAAGCTGGATCCTCACGGAAGATTTTCAGCAATACAGCTGGGGCCGCCGATGTCATGCAGCCATGTCTCCAACCTTATAAAGGCGTCAGCCATCCTGCTCCCTCTTCAGTTCTTTCCCGCCATCGACTTGGTTTTCACAGGGCTCTGCGGAATCTCTGACACAGTTTTACGCCTTTTTTTGCCTATGGCTTTTTCTATATATATTTATCTTGTAATCTCTTCTTTATAGAGATGCCCTAATTTTATGTTGAGAATTAATACCTCTAACACTCTCTTCTGTCACTGCCGCTGCAGAAAGAAGATTGCCTCCACAGACCAAGACACACACTGTGTCTGCTGTCTTGGGCCTCACAACGAAGTCTCTGACTGTGAGCTCTGCTGGAAGTTTAATCAAACCACCCTCAGGCTTATGAAAACAGGCTTTTAAAAATTTTCTAATGGAACAAAAGGTAGCCAGTGCAGCGGTCCTCAAGCATCCCAGCCTCTCCATTGCCATCAGGGTTGTCAAGCTCCCAGGCTGCTAGGGGCCCGAGACAAGTTCTCGGGGGTGGGGTCATAAGAGAGGCTGAGATCAAGTCCATCCCCCCCCCGGGTGGTCCCACTTCCTGACAGCTTCTTCCTCTTCTTCTGGGGTAACTCCATCAGCACACAGATCTGCTGTCCAGTTCTCTGTGCCTACCAGACCCATACCGACAGCTCCACCATCCGATTTGCAGGGTGGCTGGTCCGCGAGGCCCCCCTCCCCGACGCAGCCTGATCTTGCCTCGGGCATCGGGCTCTTAGGGCCTGACCGGGTCGTCGCTACCGGCTCTGTCAACCCCTTCTCCATCGACACAGGGCTCAATGGTTGTCATTCTCAATGAGAGCCTCACCAAGTTCACTTTGGTGATTGTTCACGATCTTGGTGCCTTTAGGCCTACCTCGTCAATGCTGTCAACAGCGGCTTTGGCGTCAGTGCCTCCTCGTTGGCTGCAGGCTCCTTCCCGTGGGTCGGTGGCAGCACAACACACGTCGGAACTGGACCTGGAAGAGGTCGACATCAGGGAGGAGAATCACCCTGACCTCATCTTGCCCGATGAGGAAGAGGAGGAGGAAAATTCCCTCACTTTAGACAGGTGCACTGCTTTTTCTGTTAGCGAGGACTCTGTCAAGCATGCCCCTAGGTCTTCTTCAGAGGACCCCACCTTCTTCAGTATTACGAAGCAGCTGTCCCCTGCCATTTGGTTTCATACTGAAGAGGAGGATGTCCCCAGGAAAGATTTGGTGAACTTCCTGGAGATCCTAGAGTCTCATCCTAAGATCATTCCACAAGTCTGGTCTGTCTTGCGGAATGCTGCTACCACAGCTTGGCACCAACCTGACATAGTGCCAGCAATGCCTAGGAGGGCAGATAAGCTTTATCATGCCCCTCAAGAGTTTACAGATTATGCTGCTCAGCCTGAAACTGATTCAGTAGTTATTAAGGCAGCTCACAACCAGTCCAAACACCTTAGCTCCCTCCCCCGGGACAATAAATCTTGCAGGATTGACCGCTGGGGCAAGAGGGTAACTGTAACCTCCACCTTGGGCTTGAGGATTGCTAATTATCTGTCTCATATGGTGAAATATCAGAACACCAACTGGAGGAAGGGCAAGGCCGCAGCCCAGGCCCTCCCAGGACGTTCTGAGAAGCAGGAGCTTCTCAAATGCTTACAGACAGCTGAAGATGTCAGCAAGCACTTCTTGCGGGCTCTGTATATGTCATGTCTGACACTGTTGCCAGGGCTGCTGCCACTGGCATTTGCCTCCATAGGCACTCCTGGTTGAGGGTCTCTGTCTTTGCTGCTGACGTCCAGTAGAAGGTGCTTATTTCCCCCTTTAATGGGGCTAAGCTTTTTGGTCCTGATGTTCAGGACATCATTAATGACCTGCAGGCGTCTGGACCAAGCTATTAAGTCTATCCATTTGCTTTACCACACACAGCAGCAGATGGGCAGACAGCACCCTCCTTTTCATAGGGCACCGAATAGACAGGGAGCAGCCTCTCGCTCCCAAAGTAAGCGAAGAGCCTCCACTACACTGCCCACCCCCTCCAATACTGGAGCAGCAGCCAAGCGGCCCAGAGGAGAAGGTCCAACCCACAAGCTGAATCCACCTCTTCCTGACTCCTTGCCAGACCCTCTCTTTTGGTCCCGACCAAGAGGTGGTGGTCGGAGGTCGGTTTTCCCTCCATCTGAATCCATGGAGAACCATAATGTCAGATGCTTGGATTCTGCAATTTATAGAAAGAGGTCATACCTTGGAGCTCCTCGAGCACTCTGCAGACTCCCTCAGTGCCCTCCAGCCCACCTGCATGTACTCCTGGAGGAAGTACAATCTCTTCTGTGAAAACAGGCCATCAAGCTTGTGCCCAGGCACCAGAGAAACACCAGTCTTTATTCCAGGTTCTTCTTGCGTCCCACAAAGACTGGGGATTTGAGGCCTATTCTGGATCTAAAAGACGTCAACCTGTATGTCCAGTACAAAAAGTTCCGGATAGTCACTTTGCCTGGTCTGATGCCCCTGCTCAAGCAGGGCAACTGGCTGTGCTCTCTGGACATGCATGATGCTTACCTGCATATCTCGTTCTTTCCTCCTCACAGGAGATTTCTCGGTTTCCTTTTTCAGGGTGAACACTACCAATTCAGAGTGCTGCCCTTTAGCTTGTGGTCTGCACCGCGGGTTTTTACCAAGTGTTTAGCATTGGCTGCAGCCCTCCGAAAGGAGGGGAATGTATGTCTTCCCTTATCTGGACGACTGACTCCTAAAGGGTCCATCCAGAGGCCAGTTTCTGGAGACTTTAGAAAGAACTCTCCAGCTGTTCCTCTCCCTAGGCATCGCTGTCTACCTGCCCAAGTCTATCTTGATCCCGTCCTAAAGGCTGCAGTGCATTGGGGCAGTTCTAGATTTGGCGCAGGGAGGGAAGGCCTTCTTACCTCAGGACGAGGCAGAGTGTCTTACTGCACAAGCCCAGGAAGTATTCCAGAGCTGTCATGTCCCCTCCAGAGTATACCTGCGATTGCTGGGCTTGATGGCAGCTGCCATCCCCACCATTCTGCTTGCCAGACTCCCACATGCATATCCTCCAGTGAACTCTCAGGGTGCAGTGGGACCAGAGGACGAACAGTTTGGACCACTTAGTTCTGGTCTTCTCTCTTCCGTAAAGTGCTTCAGTAGTGGATGGATCCCCAGAACCTCTTGTCATAAACCCACTCCTGAGAGTCAGGTCCACTGTGCTCACAGCGCCCACCCTTAAGTGCAATCCGTTAAAGGGAGGGGGGAACTGGGAGTACCATCATGTCCTATAGTGCTCGCCGAGGTCACAACTGAACACTCACCACAAAGTCCCAGGGTCCCCTCTTTACTCTGGATCAGGGTACAATACTGGTCTCAAGTCTTGTAGCCAAATATGAACCCTTCTTGGTTGTTACACAAAGGGGGAACATCCAGGCGTTACAACCTCTTTGGGATAGTGTTGTAACCCTGAATCTTATCTGTGTCACTTTTCACCATTCATTACTGTTGGTTAGTGAGCCGGAGGATCAGGACCCGCAGGAGCCTTTTTTTTTTTTTTTATTGCAAGGGGAGGAGTCGACATTAGGACAGTGCCGCCTTAGAGGCCAACGTATTACGTGGTGCTCGCGGGTTGGCCAGTAACCGAAACTGACCCCTCCTCAGCCCCAGTTCTGCTTCTCCCGCCGAGTGAGCATGACCTCGTGTGTGAGCGCCATTTTGACCTGCAGCCTAGTCCGTTAGTTAAGAAAAGTCTTTGTTCTGCTGCTGTGTTCCTCGGCGATCGGTAGGTAAGATCTTTCCTTTTATTTTCTCCGATGCCGAGTGCTGACTTTGGTTGTTGTTTTTTCTGTCTGGTCATGACTGGTTCAGAGGACAAACAGAAATCTTCCAGGGTGGGTCGGCCTCCAATGCATCGGTGTCCCAGCGGCCGATTGTACTCCGTCACGGATCAGCATGACCGTTGTCTTACCTGCTTGGAACCTAACCACAACATGGATAGATGCGATGCCTGTTTCTCCATGGATTGCCGTGTGTTGAAGTTGCGCTCATTAAAAGTCGGACGTGCGCCTCCAACTTTCAGGGACAGGCATGTACCCGGGTACCCAAAAGCAGGGTTCTTGACCCTTCCTCTGGGTCCTCTGCCGGTCCCATACAGCCCACGGAGGAGGGGGTTTCCGCCCATTCTAGCCTTCCCTCGGTGGGAACCCCTCCCAGGCATTCTCCCCCAACATTGTGGTCTGAGGCCTCTGAGCCCAGGCCAGTGCCGCCCCTGATCCCGGCACCGGAGATTAGGGCAGCACGGGGCCAGTCTCCAGCACCGTCTCTGACTCTGGCGCCATTCGTAGTGTGGGGATGGGGGCAGGACTGTGAACAGCACGGGCTGGTTCACAGTGCCACTTGCGGTACCGCAGCTGACAGGGATCAGGGAGTGGTCTGGGTCCAAGTCTTCTCTGGGGAGGACGATGCTGAGGCTGACCAAGACGGGCTCCCGGGTTCTTTGGAATCCACCGATTCTTCCTCCTCCAGCACATCGGCTCCAGTTCAGCCCCCTTCCAAGGAGCGGATGGCTTCCACCGATTCCGGGGTCGGTGGCACCGACTAGTCCTCTGGTGCCCCGGGGGGCACCACAGGGCATCCTGGAGACAGTGGTGTGTCTGCCACCTTGGGGGGTGTACCCCGTCCTGTGTCAGTTCTTGCTGGCCCTGCTTCTGAGCTGGCTGGAGCATCTCAGACAGTCTCTCAGGAGTCAGCTGCAGGGTGTCAGTTGCTTCGGCTGATGGCGAGGAAGAGAACTCTCTGAGTCCGAGGGGTTGAGGGGGCTGGATTCAGTGTGGCACCCTTTCCTGGGAACCTGGTAGGGGTTCGGGGAGGAGTCGCAGTGCTGGTCTGACCTTCTCCCCCAAGCTCTCCTCGGAAAGGACCTCATCTATTGAGGTTAGGGGCCGCCCTTCTGGGCTCATGCAGCCCCAGTCACCACGCAGGGGAATTCTCTTTTCAGGCTCGGTTCTGACCATTCCAGCTCGGTTGAATGGCCTTTGTCTGCCAGAAACACCGGGTGGTCTCTTCCTTTGAAGTCTCCTGGTGGGTCCCCTAGCCCGGGTAGAGACCGTGCTTTTCCCCGAAGGTGCCTGGTCCCTTTGGCCCTGCCAACCCCTCCCTCTCTCCCAGGTCACTCTGGTCCTACAGGACCCTTTACCTGGGAACTGTTCAGGTCCGCGGCTGCACTATTCCCCGCTTACTACCAGTCCATGGACCAGGAGGTGTTCCACCACTCCCCGGTGCAGCCGGAATGTAACTCTACGAGCTCGTCTGCTCCCTCATCTTCCTCCTCTGAGGGAGAGGAGTCCTCTGCCCACTTTTCAGCAGCTGCTGATCTTTCCAGCTATCAGCGCTTCCTGTCAGGGTTGCTCGATGAGCTCCAAATTTCCACCTTAGGTAGCTGCAATCCTGACCGGTCAGTGCGCAACTTCTTAGGCGAGTTCAGTGTGGCCAAGCTGTTGGTTCTTGCCTGGCCTGCTCCATCTCAGGAGGCATCTTACCAGGCCTGGCGACGTCCCTTAACCCAGTCACCAGCCCCGAGGGACCTCTGCCAGAGGTATTGTGCACCCTCTGGGTCTCCAAAAGCCTTGCCTCACTTCCCTATAGGCAGAACTCTCCTGGACACACCCTCTGGGCATAGAAGCCCAAAGCGTGACCGACCCCCAGAATCTGACTTAGCTGAGTTTGATTTTTGTGGGGGAGGAGAGCCTTCTCATTGGTGGCACGCCTTCTGATGTTTCTTTCAGCTCATCAGGTCCACCATGCTGCCTATAACAGGCACTTGTGGTCTCTGCTAGGTCAGGTCCTAGCCTCTTTGCCTGACTCGGAGGCAACTAGACAGACCATTGCCCTCTCCTCACAGGGCCTGGAGCTTGCGAAGCACCAAGCAAGGGCATCTTACGATGCCAACGAGGTGGCTTCCAGGTTGGCGGGGACAACGATCTACATCAGGCGGACGGCGTGGCTTCACCTCTCCCGGTTGTCACCCTTGGCCCGGCATAGGGTGACTGCCTCCTCCTTCAGGGGAACCCATCTCTTTTCCTGTAGGGTGAGGCAAGAGCTTCAGTGGTGCCTTCCCTCTCCTGCTAGGAGAATTTCACCTCACCCAGACCAGCCTCAGGCCTAGCCAGACCTGTTAGGATTCCCTCCTCCACTGTCTCCCCCACTGGAGGCTGAGAGACTTTGTCCCTTAGGGAGGTTCTGGGCCCCCTTCGAGGGGCCTGGTAATCACCCAACATTGATGAATGGTGAAGATTGATACAGATAAGATATGAAAATTATGTACCTACTGTAATTCTTGATTTTTCTGTGTATCTTCACCATTCATCAATGAATCCCACCCACCTTCCCCCCTCAGGCCTCAGTCTCTGGGTGATTCTCCTCCTCCCTGTTTGTCTCTCAGTCTGGACCGAGGTTTGTCTCTCAGTCTGGACCTCGGTCCATCTCTAGCACCTCCAACCCCCTCCCCCCTTGGCATCAGGGTTTCTTCCCCCGGGTTGACAGACAAGGAGGTTTTCCTCTGTTGGGAGTCTCCAGAGCCCCTTCTCAGTCCAGATAGTTCTTGGATTACCCTGCTTATTCTAGCCTAATCTTTAGGAAGTATAGAGGGGGGGGCCACTGGTGACTCCCTCAGTTGTTTCCCATCCAACCACATTTTGCCGCCCCGTATGTGGTTTACTTTTATCCTCTCCTCGTTCAAGGAGAATAGGTGTTCCTTTTCAGTTCCTCCTCTGGAGGTGACTCCCTCTCTCAACTACTAAAAGTCAGTTCCTTATGGTTTTCCTCTCCAGGGATGTTTCTAGTGGTTTTCCACTTCAAATTCTGTAAACAGGAAGGGGAGACACGAACCTGTCCTTAGCCCTCTGGGTGAGTCACTGCCTCCCCTCTGGATTGGTGCTATTCTGCTGCTCCAGCTTTGGATCCTCCTCTGGCTTAACTGGTCTGGTCTTGGGCATAACATCCTTCCTTGAGCAGTCCAGGGCCTTATCCTCAGAGGTGGTGTCTCCTCTATCCTCCCTCTTTTCTTTCTCTCTTCCTTCTACCCCTCACCCTTTCACCCCTCTCTTACTTGCCCACAGATTGGGGCCCTCTTGTCCCAATCCCTTAGCTTCTTTCTCTTCTGTCCTCTCGTGACTTATTCCTCCTTTTAGTTTTCGCAACCTTCCTTTGCTATCTGTCGGGCACCCCCACCCTTCCTATTTCTGTCTCTCTCTCTCCAGCATGCAGACTGGGGCTGGGAGGGGTCGGGGTGTCTGTTACTGGCCAATTTGTGAGCGCCACGAATATGTCGTGTCAGGGCGGTGCCATCCTGGACATCACCCTCCCTTGCAAAAAAAAGGCTCCCCACGGCTCTGATCCTCCAGCTCACTACACAACAGTGATGAATGGTGAAGATACAAAGAAAGATCAAGAATTACAGTAGGTACGTAATTTTCCTTTCTGCCTTCTCCCACAGGGCATTCAATAACCTGATTCAAATCCCCACAGAGCCTTCCTTGAGACTTTGGTATTCCCCCTAACTTTACCCAGACTTTCCCTTTTCAGACCCTTGTTCGATTTGGTAGCGTATGATGGCACTCCTTTGCAATAACAGTTTAGTCACAGGTTATTGCTGAATCTCCCACAATCGCACACACAATATAACAATCTGGCTCAAGCAGGTTTCTTAAAAACAAATCTTTTTGCTAAATAAATAAATGTACAACTAAAAGGTTTTATCAATTTGGTCACTGAATAACACAAATAAAAGTGGAAAATTATACATGAGAAATGCACTATAACTGTTATCTAAAATTCTAATTCTACCTTAATGTTTGTAGTGAATTGAAAGTTCAGAAGAATACATAAAGTCTGAAGAATTCTTTCCTTCTCTTGCTGCCACTGGCCTTCAATGTCTGCTGGCAGTTGGTCTTGTTTTGTAAGGAGAGTGTCCAAAAGCAAAGTGTCCTCAAAATGCTCTGTGGAGGGTCTTAAATACCCGTGGTCCAACCTGCAAAAAACTGTCTGATCCCAAGGGTTGCCTTCTTTTTTAGGCCAGTAGACGTCACTCTTGTGCTTTCCTCACAACCCAGTTTTCTGGCTGCCTTTGAAGTCTCAATATCTTACTGGTAATGCCGTTGACACCCATAAAAGAATTCACACAGGTTTACCAGAAGGAATATTCCTGTCCTTTCACCTCATAAGACGTAGTATACTATGAGTTTCTTGGAACCAAAAGTGTCTCCCTTGAAGTGCAGGGTTTATTACAGGCAAATGGACTTTGGCATATCCTTGTTGAGCAGCCCTTGAAGTAATTTGGCTTCCTGCTCAGCAAGCTTTCCCCTCAGGTTAGAGGAAAGTCAAACATTTTGAAAATCCAAGAAGCCTAAACATCCCTGGTACTGTCCCCTTCGGACTGGGACTCCCGCCAGCTGGACCAGATTGGCCAGCTGGTCTTTACCTCTGCTACTTTGACCATTAGGGCCATCAGTTACTTGACTCACATGGTGCAATACCAGAATGCCATCTATGACCAGGCCAGGGACCTGGTCCAGACACTGCCTGAGGATGCCACTAAGACGCAACTTGCCCAGCTCATGAAGCCCAGCTCAAATGTGGGGAGCCACGTCCCCCAGATGCCTTACAATGCCGTCAACGCCTCCGGGCATTGGGCTGCCACCGGAGTTTACCTCAGGCGCCACTCTTGGCTCATGATCTCTGGTTTTGCCCCAGACATTTAGGTCAGCATTTTAGATGCACCCTTCTAGGGTCGGCCATTTTGGGGGGGTGTTCACAACCTTATTTCTATTTTGCAGGAGTCAGGCAAAGCCCTTAAGTCAGTTCATTCACTCTACCATACCCAGCCTAGAGCAAACCAATGTCAGTCCTTTCGTTAGTCTTCCTGCAAGCAGCCTTAAGGTCAGCCCCCAAGGGCCAACACTGATGTAAGGCTATCAACGCCCCCGCAGGTGCTGCCGCACCAGTCCCCAGAGGCCCCGGAGCCCCCTGCCCACTCCAGCCCCCACCCCTTGACTCCTTAGCCACCCCCCTCCTCCAACAGAGGGTCCAAGGGAGGCAATTGGGGGTCTGTTCTCTCTCTCCCTCCACCTGCCAGGGTGGCGAGCAGTGACCACAGACAGCTGGGTGCTCCAGATCATAGCTCAAGGTCACACCCTGGAGTTTCTGGAGTGGCCACCAGAAAACCCTCCTGTCCACTCACCCTTCTGCCCACCTGCCCCTAATTTGGGAGGAAATCCAGGCCTTTCTACAAAAAGAGCCATAGAGCCCATCACTTAGGCTCAGTGGGGAAGGGGGTTTTACTCCCACTTCTTCCTCGTCCCCAGAAAGACCGAGGATCATTGGCCCATCCTAGACTTCAGCAGTCTGAACCTATACATAGAGTACAAATGCTTCAGGATGGTGACCCTCCAGGGGCTGCTGCCCCTGCTGCACCAGGGGGACTGGCTGTGCTCGCTGGACATGCTGAATGCTTACCTGCACATCCAGGTATTTCCTGCTTACTGTCGTTTCCTCTGCTTCCACTTGCAGGGTACCAAGTTCCAATTCTGGGCCCGTCCCGTTTGGCCTTTCTTAAGCTCCCCAACCCCCGGCACTGGCGGCAGCAGCATTGTGGAGGCAGGGCTTCTACGTGTTCCCCTATCTGGATGATTGACTGTTAACAGCTCCCTCCAGGGAACGTTTGGTTCAGACCCTGGAATGCATTTCTCAACTTTTCCAGCATCTGGAGATCACGGTAAATCTACCTAAGTGCTGTCTCTCACTGTGCCAGCACCTTCTGTACATAGGGGCAGTCTTGGACACCTGCCAGGGCAAAGCCTGTTTGCCAGAAGACAGGGTGGTATGCCTCATGGAGCAGGCCCAGCTATTTTTCTCCAGCTTGCAGGTTCCTGCCCGAATCTTCCTGTGTCTCCTGGGCCATATGGCAGTGGCAATTGCCATACTTCCCCTGGCCGGCCTGCACATGCAAGTTCCTTAGTGAACCCTCAGGGTCCAGTGGGGTCAGCAGACGGATGACCTCGACCAGTTATTGCTGGTCTCCAACCCAGTCCGGAGGGTTCTGACCTGGTGGATGGACCTGGCCAATCTTTTTGGGGGGGGGTCGCGTTTCAGATTTAGACTCCCCGGCAGGTTCTTACAGTGGATGCGGTTCGAGGTTTTTACCTCAAATTTAGAGTTAATTTTGTATTTTCGACGGTTCCCTTTCGGTTCTGTTGACCGCTTGTATTTCTATTTTAATTTAGCTTATTTTCGGTTCAAGGAACCGATTAGCGCTCGGTTCCAGGAACCGCTAGTGGTTGTTTATATTGAAATTTATCGGTTCCAGGGAACCGATTACTTTCACAAACCTCTAAATTTCTGTGCTTGCTCAGTGTCAGAGGTTCCTGTTGATAAACCTAAAAAATGCACAGGACCCACGCGGTTTAAATATTGTGAGTCTTGTGGTCAGGTTATAGCAAAAGCAGACAAGCATTCTCTTTGTGTGTTTTGTGTGGGAACTAGTCATATTTTTTCAAACTGTGAAATTTGCAAAACATTTTGTCCCAAGACTTTGAAGAAGAGATCTAAGAAATTAGAGGAAATGGCGTCTGCATCTGCAGATCTTTAAAAATGGCTGTGCTGCAGATATTATATACTCCAAATTCAATACCCAGAGTGGACAAGAAAACAGATAAGAGATATCAGCTGGATAGAACCACTGCTGATCTTCTGTGCAGTCACCCTGATCCTAAAGGGGTGGTCCAGGCTGCTGCTTGTGATGAGGCCAGGATCCCCTTAGCAACCCATCCTCCTGACATCCTGACAGAGATTCAAGAAAGATGGATACCATGGGAAAGAAGGGGTATATGGCTACCTCAATAATTTTTAGGCAGGCAAATTATGTGGCCTATGCTGTCCAATATCAGAAGGCACTATGGAATTCTGTCCTTGCTCTGTTGGATAAAGTCCCAGGGGAAGTGCAGTTGACTTGCAAGAAACACCAAGGGCTGCAGTTGATGCCACCAAATGTCCGTTCCACATGGCAGTGGATGCTAATGACACCGCAGCCAGACTGATGACTTTATCTGTCTCCCTCAAGAGATTTGCCTGGCTAAGAGCTACCAACCTAACCCTGGACACTCAAGCTAAGGCTATGGATTTTCCATGTGAGAAAAATTCCTTATTTGGTGACAAAACAGAGGTCTACATGAAAAGGGTGGAGGAGTATAAGGACACCTATAGAAGTAAATCTAAAGAAAAGCCTCCCACCTCTTATAGGTCTCAAAATAGGGGAGGTAGGGGTTCCTATCCCAGACCTTTTTTCCAAGCATGAGTTTCGCAGGTCTAACAGCAGCCAAGAGGCTATTTCAAAGGGAGAGGTAAAGGGCCATGAGACGGGCTTCTCCCTCTCCACAAATCCAGGCTCAGCCCACACAGAATCCCTGACGGGCTGGTACAGGTCGCTCCCCCACCACCATCACCACCTCTGGTGGGTGGCAGATTGGCTCACTACATCCAGGTTTGGTATGCCATCACCACAGACAGGTGGGTCCTGGAGGTAGTGAGCCAGGGGCTGTCACTCCGCGTCAAATCACTTCCCAAGCTGAGAGCAGGAACATTTGCCCCAGTCACCTCTGCAGACAGAATTCTGCTGGAGTCAGAGGTAAAACACCTCCTGTCAATCAAAGCAGTGGAACCAGTGCCCCTAAATCAAAGGGGCAAAAACTTCTACACCAGATACTTCCTTATCAAAAAGAAAAATGGGGACTGGTGACCTATCCTGGAGCTAAGGCTTCTGAACAAGCACATTTTGAAACCAAAGTTCAAATGGTGACCCTCTCAGTAATCGTCCCCACACTGCAAAAAGGAGATTGGTTAGCTTCCCTGTACTTAAAGGAGAAGTCCACCTAGAACGTGCAAAAACATGTTATGTAGAGTGTTTTGATATTTGTGTTAAGTCCTAGTGTGTCCTTCCCTCTGTCTGCTATTAGGAGTTTTTCCTAAATTAATCTGCTAGCTGTATGGTAGTTTTACGACCCCTGGGGATCTCCATCACAAATAGGTTTATTGGCTTTCTTTCTCCTACGATGCACCCTGGCTCATGTGACAATGATGTAGCTATGCCCTTAGATTTAGTAGGGTCTGTCACAGCTCGGCCACAAAGATAATACTTCTTTCAGAGAAGTCACACTTCTAGATTTTGGTTGAATGTAATCATTATTATTTTTTGTTATTAGTACCTTGTCCTGCTATGTTACAGCCTATAAGGTGATGTTCAATTTTTGCTACTTAGTACTGGTGCAAAAACTGAAAGTGACTGAGAGGACTAGAGTAAACAGTGACATGATTCACACACACACACATAGCAGGACAAGGAACTGATATAAAAAAAAATAATGATTATACTCACCCAACATCTAGCAGTGTGTCTTCTCTGGAAGAAGTATTTTCTCTGTGGCTGAGCTGTGACAGACCCTGTAACAAGACACTGGCTTCCTGCAGGGGCAATTAGACATCACACCAAAGGGCACCCTGGGAAGACTAGAGGCCATAAAAGCAACCAGAATGGCAGCCTCCAAGGGCAATAAAACAGGGAAAGTTAGAAAAAATATCTCTCACAGCCAGAGGAAAAGAAAACGCTGGGAACCGTCAGAACACAGAAAACAAGACTACTACATATCTTTTTCTGATTTTAACAAGGGAGTTTTCCTTTAAGGGATACCTATTTTCACATTCCTGTCAGATCAACTCACAGAAAGTACCTAAGATTCAGACTGGCCTCAGGTCATTACCAGTTCACAGCACTCCCATTCAGTCTGACTTCTGCACCAAGGGCATTCACAAAATGCCTAGCAGTGGTGGTCGATAACTGAGAAAGCAAGGTGTGACAGTCTTCCCCTACCTGGACGACTGGTTCGTTGTAGGCCAGTCACTGCAACATGCAAGACTGTCAGTGGCACTCACAAAATCCACGCTGGAATCCCTAGGTTTCCTCATAAACGAGCAGAAATCACAGCAAGAGCCAGTGCAAGTGCTGTACCTCGTTGGGGCAGAGCTTTCCTACCCCAGGAAACAGTGGACAGCATCCTACAGGTTGCATGTTCCTTTATGTGGGGCAAGCCCAAACCAGCCAGGGAATTCCTCAGGCTACTGGGACATATGGCAGCTGCCACCATAGTGGTGCCAGGTTCCAGATTCTAAATGAGACACATCCAGTTTCACTTGAGATAGTACTGGACACAAAGGACAGACCCCCTGTCCAAACTGGTTCCAGTCACCCACAGCCTTCTGCAGGCACTTCAGTGGTGGCTGGACGAACACAACCTCAGGGTAGGTGTACCCTTTCCAAGGGAACATCCCTCCCTAGTGCTATCAACAGATGCTTCCCTTCTCGGTTGGGGGCACACATGCTGAATTACATAGCAAGTGGCACACGGTCTCCTCAAAAGTCCCTGTTGCACATAAATCTGCTGGAGCTCAGGGCAGTGTACCTGGCTCTATTAGCGTTTGCCCCTCATCTGCAAAACAAGGTGGTGTAGGTCAGGACAGACAGCACCACAGCCATGTAGTATATCAGCAAACAAGGAGAGGCACAGAGGCAATAAAGCGTGGTCCCTGGCATATTCTATGCAAGTATCTCTATCAGCCATACACCTTCCAGGGAAGGACAGTATATTGGCAGATTCTCTCAGCAGGATAAGTCAGGGCCACCACAAGTGGTCTCTGAACCCTCAGATATGCAGTGCAATCTTCAGAAGGTGGAGCACTCAAGATGTGGATCTTTTTGCCTCTGCAGAAAATCACCAATTGCCTCTATACTGCTGCAGGCCTCCTCCCAAGGGGACAGTTCCCCTGGATGCGATGTCTCTGGATTGGTCAGGGAAGTTTGTGTATGCCTTCCCTCCTTTCCCAGTGATATTCAGGGCACTACTGAAATTAAAGTCCCAACCAGCAACAGTGATACTGGTGGCACCAGACTGGGCGAGGCAACACTGGTATTCACTTCTACTGACTGACTCTGTCAGTGACCTCCCCAATTCACTTACCCAGGAGGCACAACCTGTTGACCTCCTCTCAGGGCAGGATCCTGTATCCCAGCTTCAAATCACTGGGACTCCAGGTCTGGTTCTTGAGAACTTAGAGTTTGCTAATCTCAAGCTGTCAGAGCAAGTTCTGACAGTACTTCGGGGCTCCAGAAAACCTTCCACTAGAAAACATATTCCTCTAAGTGGAAGAGGTTCTCTGTTGGGTGCTCGGGTAAAGGTATGACCCATTTAAGGCTGACCTTGCTGTTCTCCTGGATTACCTGACACACTTGCACTTATGAGGACTGAGGCCCTCGACCCTTAGAGTCCATCTGACTTCAGTCTCGGCTTACCTGTCAGCTGGTAAGGAGAAATCCATGGCCTCGCATCCAGTTTTCAGGAAATACTTTGAGGGCCTCAACCTACTTCACCCTTCTCCGAGGGAGTCAGTCCTGGCCTGGAATCTAAATATCTGTGTTGCCAAGCTGATGGAGCCACCATTCGAACCTGTGGCAATGGCAGACCTGAAGTTTGTCACCTGGAAAATTATGTTTCTGGTGGCTATCACTTCTACCAGGAGGATAAATGAGCTGCAAGCCCTGTGTGCAGATGTGGACTACATCTCATTTCACAGAGATAAGGTGGTTCTCAGGACCAGTAGGAAATTTCTGCCCCAAGTGGTACTGGATTTTTGTCTGAATCAGTCTGACTCTGCTGGTTTTCTTTACAGAGAACTCCAGTTCTCCACAAAGGAAACTTCACTGCCTTGATGTCAAGAGGGCACTGAGCCATTACATTGACAGAACCGAGGCATACAGACCAGCTCAAACACATCTCTTCCTCACTTATGGTGAAGTGGGTAAAGGTAGAGCTGCCACAAAATGTATTATTGCTCACTGGATAGTGGCATGTATTCTGTTTTGTTACAGTAAAGTGGGTAAACAGGCACCCCTGGGCTTAAGGGCACATTCCACCGGGGGTACAGCTGCGTCAGTGGCAGCTTCAAGGGATATTCCACTACTGGAAATCTGCAAAGCAGCTACATGGAAAACAGTGCATACTTTCACAAAGCACTACAGCCTGGATCTACAATCCAGAAGTGATGCCAGATTTGGCACAGCAGTGCTGCAGAACCTGTTTCCCGAAATACATTCTCTGCCCAACCTCCAGAGGTACTGCTTGGTAGTCTGCATTAGTTTTAATCATGAGTGATTCCTGGGGTTAGAAGAACAAATTACTCGCCATAGTAATCTTGTTTCTTCAGAGGAATCACTCATTACGATTAAAGCACCTTCCCCTACTAGAACCTTTAATAAAAAAAAATAAATAAATTGGAGGAAATCTTTGTTCCGCATCTCTACTTTATTGTTACATATAGGCCTGGTTAGAGACTCACCCTTTAAACCAGTTGATTTCCTTGCGGTCTCATTTTTAGGTCTGTCTTTTGGGGATTTTTGATATTGGGGGGGCAGTTTTTTCTTTATTATGTTAAGATTAGCTAGAGGGTATTATACCCAGTAAGAATCAGAAGCACTCAGAGTGCAGCAGTTTAAAATTGGCATGAGACAATCAGAGTTCCATCATTTGCATAGCATTCCATCTCTCCGGGCAGTCCAAAACAGGAGGCGGACTGCATTAGTTTAATCATAATGAGTGATTCCTTCGATGAAACAAGATTACTCTGGTGAGTAACTTTTTCTTTCTGTATGCCTTTACGCTTCTGCAGAGGGTCCTGCTGAAACTCCAGCAGGAGGGGCAGAGATGATTCTCATAGCCCCCTTCAAACAACATGAAGTCTTGCTATATTATGGCTATTGCAGTTTGTCCCACCATTAGAACTGCTCCGGAGGTGAAAGAGTTAACTCCATTCTAAGAATAGAACTTAGAACTCGAGCTCTATTAGAGAAGCTCTGTCTTGGTTATTTCAAACTCAAACTGTCAGATTCTTCACTCCACCTCATTGAACAGTCGCTCCGGAGATTTCTCCTACTGCTCGGTTCATTTCTCGGTTTAAACAGTATTTTCTCGGTTAAATTCGACTGCGAGTATTATTATTTTAACCGCAAACCGATCGGTTCAAGCTCTGTCTGTGGTATTGTAAGTAATAGACAGGTTTATTTCTGTGTGGAACTTGTAAATGTTTATCGGTTCGGTTCGAACCGATCAGGTTAGTTAAAACTTTAAAAGTAAGCATTTTAAAGCTTTTAGAGTCGCGGTTCCGGTTCTTATCGGTTCTAAAAAGCGGATTTTCAGTACGTTTTTCCATGACCCGTGATCACGGTTGGGAACCGGCCAAGGTGTCTTGCCTGGCACCGCCGCTAAAAGGGCAAGTTTCTTGGTTAGGGCTGGCATCATGTCTGAGAAACCCAAAAGAAAAAACCGGGCCCACTGGGTTTCAACACTGTAGTGTCTGTGGGGAAGCCTTTGCCAAGGCTGACCCACACACTACATGTGTTTATTGTCTGGGGTTGACCACCTCAATTCAGACTGCCAGATTGGTAAAAATTTCCTTGCAGCCACCCTGGATAAGAGAGTGGGCAGGCTCAGGGAACGAGAGGCCAGAAAGTCCGCTGACCCGGATGGCCAGCCTGGTTCAGTGCCAACCGAACCGGAGGGAGTGCCCTCTGACCAGGGCAAGACTTCCTCGGGCAAACGTAAAGCTGGCTCTGAGGAGCCAGTTCCAGCTAAGAAAACTAAAAATCAGCAGGTAGGGGTCCAAAATTCCTTCCCCAACTGCAGAAATAGCAAAAGCTATACAAATTGTACAGTCACTTTCTCTGGTTCGTCCGAACGCCTCTGTCTCAGTGAAAGGTTGGTTGGGGTTCCACCGATTCAAGAATATGATATTGGAGATTTTATGAACCTATAGCCTAGGCGGCGCCAGATGACTGACATCGACGGGGGGTGGGGGTGCTGACAGTCCCCCATGGTAGACTGCTAGCCAGAAGTTTTCCATATGGTCCTAGTGTCTGTCAGCATAGACCTACCAGTGTGACCTGCTGCTGACTTCTCTTGAAGATCTACTGTTACAGTAAGTTTTTACGTAACTGTACTTTCCTTTACGCCTTCCTCTGATTCAGAGCTCCATATAGAGAGAGCTACTCTGATTCTCGTGGCTCCTTTGTGGGCTCTGCAGATTTGGTTCCCCTTGCTGCAACAGTTAGCAGTGGAACCCCTGTGTCCCTGCCCCTGTGCAAGGGCTTGCTGTCACAGGAACAGGGAACCCTGGTCAATCCAGACCTCAAGTCACTCCGTCTCCATGCTTCATTCCTGAAGACTTAGCCATCGTTCAATTTGGAGTGTCTCCAAAGGTGGCTGCTGTCCTGGTAGCTGCCAGGAAAACTTCCAACAGGGCCACTTACTCCATGAAGTGGAAGCAGTTTGCATTGTGGGCCACTTCCCATCACTTGAATCCCTTCACTTGTCCAGAGAATCAGATTCTAGAGTACATATTGTCCTTGTCAGATGCAGGACTGCAATCCTCTTTTATCAAAGTACTCTTGTGCTGGGAAATAAAATCCTGGACCTAGTGACCTTGATGGCAGAGGCTGACCTGGACATTGTCGCTGTTACCGAGACATGGTACAATGGGAACCACGACTGGCATATAGTATACCAGGTTATACTGCATTCAGGAAAGACACAGAGGGTAAAAGGGGAGGAGGAGTGGCTCTTTACGTCAGTGAGGGCATAAAAGCAGTTGAGGTACAGGGAATGCAGGAAGGGGTGGAGGCCCTGTGGGTCACCTTAGAGATGAGTAATGACACAGGTATTCGCACTGGTGTGATCTACAGACCTCCAGCACAAGGGGAAGAGTTGGACAGGGTTCTAGTGAAAGCGATCCATAAGATGGTAACTGAAGGGGAGGTGCTGCTGGTGGGAGACTTGAGTTTGCCGGATGTAGATTGGAGCATCCCAGCTGCAGCCTCATCCAGGAGCAGGACATCCTGGACTCCCTGCCGGGGCCATGCCTGAGGCAGCTAGTGGTAGAGCCCACCTGTGAGGGAGCAATATTGGACCTGGTACTCACCAACAGGGACAGAGTTGAAGATGTCATGGTGGGTGGCCACCTGGGGTCCAGTGATCGCCGTACGGTGTGGTTCAATATGAGAACAGTGGAAGAGTGATTTCATTTCATTTATTGGAGGAGTCAAATCACATGAAAGTGAGGGTCCTGGACTTCAGGAGGGCCGACTTTGCAAAGATGGGGGAATGTGTCAGGAAAGCCCGGGGTGGGGGGACTTGGGAGTAGAGGAACAGTGGAAGAATTTAAAAGGAGCCATAGTGAAAGCAACAAACACTTTGCATTAGGAAAGTTAACAAAAGTTGGGGGGGGGGGGACAAAACACTATGGTTCTCAAAGGAAGTGGCCTGGAAGGTAGGATCAAAAATGTTGGCATTCAGGAAGAACAAGAAAACACAGAAGGGGAGGACAGGGTAGTGTATCTGGAAAAGCAGAGGGAGGCAGGGAAAGCAGTCTCTGCAAAGGCACAAATGGAGGAAAAAAAATAGCCCAGGCAGTAAGGAAAGGGGACAAGACATTTTACAGGTATGTTAGTGAAAGGAGAAAGATCAGGGCTGGAATTGTAAGGCTAAAGAGGGGAGGAGGGGAGTGTGTGGAGGACCTGGAAAAAACAGCAATCCTGAGCAAATACTTTTGTTCAGTATTCACAGAACTGGTGGAAGGGGAGGGACCACAGTTAAACGACAGGAGAATTAAGGGAAGGGAGGTGGACACCAGTCCATTCACGGAGCAGAGAGTCCTAAAGAAACTCGCAAAACTGAAAATGGACAAGGCAATGGGGCCAGATGGGATACATCCAAGAATATTAAAGGTGCTTAGAGAGGTGCTGGTGGCACCACTGACAGCCCTGTTCAACCAGTCGCTGGAAACAGGAGTGGTTCCAGTGGACTGGAGGAGCGCAGATGTAGTCTGTCTTCACAAAAGTGGGAGCAGGGAGGAGGCTGGAAAATGCATGCCTGTCAGCCTGACTTCAGTGGTGGGGAAATTAATGAAATCACTGCTAAAAGGACGGATTGTGGAATATCAGGAATCCAGCAGATCACAGGATACAAGGCAGCATGGATTCACAGCAGGAAGGTCATATCAAATAAATCTGATAGATTTCTTTGACTGAGTGACTAGAGAACTAGATCAGGGAGGAGCAGTTGATGTGGCCTGTCTGGATTTCGGCAAGCCCTTTGACACTGTTCCACATAGGAGACTTGTAAACAAACTGGGCAGCCTGGGAGTGGGTCCCAAGGTGGTAAACTAGGTTAGAAATTGGTTGAGGGATAGAACACTGAGGGTGGTGTTAAACGGAGTTCAATCCGAGGAGAGAAGGGTGATCTGTGGGGTGCGACAAGGACCAGTTCTGGGGGCAGTCCTCTTTAATGTCTTCATAGGTGACATTGCAGGGGTTCTGGAAGGGAAGGTATGCCTCTTTGCAGATGACACTAAGATCTGCAGCAGGGTTGACACTTCAAGAGGGTTGGAAGGAAAGAGGAGGGACCTAAGTAAGCTTGAGGAGTGGTCAAGAGTGTAGGTGCTAAGATTCAATGCAAAGAAGTGCAAAATAATGCATTTGGGGCACAGAAACCCAGGGGAGATGAGTACATGATGGGGGGGAGGTACTGATGGCCACCAAGCAGGAAAGGGACCTGGGGTAATCATATCTGATAACCTAAAGATGGCCAAACAATGTGACAAGGCAGTAGGGAGAGCCAGTGAGATGCTGGGATGCATAGGGAGAGATATCACCAGCAGAACAAATCATTAGTAAGACCTCATCTGGAGTACTGTTTCCAGTACTGGAGGTCGCATCTCTGGAAGGACATGGACAGAGTAAAGGCAGTTTAGAGAAATGCAGCAAAAATGGTGGAGGGTCTGCAACAAAAGTCATATGAGGAGACACTAGAGGACCACAATATGTATATCATGGAAAAGAGTAGAAAGAGACATAAATAATGTACAAGAGGGTAGCATCTTTCAGAAAAAAAAGATGTTCAAAAACAAGGGGCCATGATATGAGGCTGGAGGGTGGGGTAGACTCAGGGATAACGTGAGGAAGTATTTTTTTCATTAAAAGGGTGGTGGATGCATGGAACAGCCTGCCAGCAGGGAAGGTGGGGGCAAAAAGGGTAGAGGAATTCAAAAATGCATGGGCTAGGCATAAGGGAACCCTAACGATAGGAAAAAGAGGGTAAAGCCGGAGATCAAGTAGGGTCTGCGGTTTTGCAACAGATAGGGAAAATGGGGACTTCCGGTGCAGCTCTGAACCGAATGGCAGCTTGAAATTGGAGCTCCGCTTAGACCCCCCCCCCCCCAAAAAACACTGAAAAGCCAAAATTGATTGAAAGAAATAAGTAAATGGAGAAATTTTTGCAGATGGCATCGAATACACAAAAGGGAAATATGAACAGATTCGAAGTATTACCAATAGAAGAAGAAAAATCAGGAGCTGAAATATCGCAGGCCCAGTTGTCGTCTTCAGGCAAGAAACCCAAACGTAGAAAAATTATAAACAAGGACTTAATCCTTAACAAATTAGATAGAATAATAACCGATCTACAGGACATCAAAAAAGATTTCCAAGACTTTCAATCAGAACATTATTTGTTAAAAATGGATGTATCGAACCTACAGAATCAAGTAAAGACTCTGGAACAAAAGGGAACAGATCAGGCTGCAGTGATTACGAATATACAAACAACTATAACTCCAAATCTTGGAGATAACTAAGGTACTAGGGGAGAGACAAGAAGATGCCGAAAACAGACAGAGATGCCAAAATATAAGAATATATGGAATTCTAGAACATAGTGAGGGCAGAGACATGAGAGGGTGCATTGAAAAACTACTAAAGGAAGAATTAAATCTCGAACAGGATTGTTCATTAGACATAGAGAGAGCCCACAGAGCACTTGGCCCTAAACCACAGGATCCAGAACAGAGACCTCGCTTAATAATAGTTTGATTTTTAAGTTACCAAACCAACGAGAGGATGTTACAAAAAGCATGGGCAAAAGGGAAAATATTCAGAGAAAAATAGACTTTTTTTTTGACGATGACTACACGAGAATTACAATGCAAAGGAGAAGAGAATATGTACCTTTATTTCCAATTTTAAGACAGTTGCAGCTTAAATTTCGGACACTTTATCCATCCAGACTCCTAATTCAGTATCCCAATGGCCAGACGACCTACGACGCGGTGGAAGACGCCATGGAAGACTTGAGAGGAAGAGGATTCGAGCTACCCACAAAATTACCAGGAAAACCAAACAGGCCATACTTGGGACTGAGAAAAGAGAGAAGACCAGAAAGAGAATCACAGCAAGTAGTTTTAGATGAGATAAAGAGACTACTAGGCCAATTTTGTAAATCAAAATAATATGTGATGAGCACCTCCCGATGAGGGGCCGGTCTGGGAGTGGGAGAGAGGCTCTGGGGTGAAGGGGCCAGCTAACACTCGAGGGGGTAGGCCCTGGGCGAGGATCGCAACGGAAGCCTGAGAGGGGTGATTCCGTGCTAGGTAGGGGATAGATATTCCCGTGGGAAGAAGTACACAAATATTTCCTTAAGTGGAGAGGAGATCCTGAGAAGCAGGTCGTGAGCTTTCTAATTGATATCCCCTTACTGGAGATAGCCAAAGAGACCCAAAGTGAGAGATTACGCTCGGAGAAGGTACTGATGGGCCCTGAGATCCAGAATAGGAATGCTTAATAGCTGGGGAGGGAAGGTCGGGAAGCCAGTCGCATTCTCCACAGCTTGCAGATAAGCAATACAGAAAGCCCTATGAAAAGAATGGCGATGTAGGGGCAGGTACGCCTAAGGTGACAAACACAGGAAAGGTGTCTTAGAGAAGGTGAACTCAGGAGAGAGGACTCTGGAGACCATGACCAGCTATGGGAAGCTCATGGGATGGAAAAATCCCAGGGTAATACCAGACTGGGCTGGAGTGAACTCAGGGCCTGAGCGACATGGGGGGGGGGCTGCCCGAGACTCGAGTGAAGGGTTGGAAAAAGAGATTGAGGTCCTCTCAGCATGAGGAGGGCGATCACTAATAAATTCACCAGAGTGGCGCTCTGCTCTTGGACGGTGGTTGGGGAAGCTCTTCACAGAATAACTCTAAGAAAAGCAAAGATAAAATATATATATATATATATATATATATATATCGTGACAGTCCACAAGATAATAGAACTGAAGAAGAAGAAGAAGATGGAAACTGGAGACCAAGTGAACTGAACATTAAATTACGGACTTATGAACAATAAATTGTTTTATATCCTGGCATTTAAGTAGATAGTGTGGGAGGGGGGAGCGAAGATGCGACCAGAGCTAAGCACCTGTTTATTTTTTCTTGTTTTCTTTAAATTTTATGTTGAAAAATACAGGTTACTCACCTGTAACAGGAGTTCTAGGAATGGTATATGTTGTTCATCCACACTGTCTGGCAGGTATCCTTGCCGCTTTAAATCTTGCCGGAAGGTCTTCAAGCTGGCTCCTCCACACCCAGGTGGTAAAACTCTTGGCTCTGCTCCATGGACGCCAGATCTGGGTGATGCGGATGAACATATACCATTCCTAGAACTCCTGTTACAAGTGAGTAACCTGTATTTCTAGGGACATGGATATGCTGTTCATCCACACTGTCTGGCAGACTCCTAGCAGTTCTCCGGGAGGGGGGCAAGGCACACACCCCTACTTAGGGAATAGAGACTGGAGAACCGAGGCCCCCAAACCAGCATCCCGGGTGACTCAAGGTCGATGTGGTAATGGGTGATGAAGGTGTGCTGACTTCCAGGTAGCAGCCCTGCAGATATCCTAGATAAGGCGTCCCTGGAAGCAGCCACCGATGCAGCAGTATGGCGGGTGGAATGAGCTCTTATCCTCTGGGGCTCCATGCCCGCCAACTTATAACAGAGATCTGTGGGAGGTGACCCACCTGCTTATCGTCCGCTTGGCTGCAGGTCTGCCAGGTGCGGCTTCAGCGTAGGTGACAAACAGCTGGCAAACCTCTCTCCGAATTTCAGCCATGCGCCCCTTATAAGTGAGCGCCCTTCTAGGGTCCAAAGTATGGAGCCTGTATTCGGCCTCCGAGGTGTGATTGGGGTAAAACACCGGCAGAGTCAACACCTGGTTAAGGTGAAACTCCGACACCACCTTGTTAAGGTGAAACTCCGACACCACCTTCGGAAGGAATTTCGGGTGGGGGCGGAGGACAACCTTGTCCCTGTGGAAGACCAGGTAAGGAGACTCGATGCAGAGCGCCTGGAGTTCTCCCATCCTTCTGGCTGACGTGATAGCCACCAAGAAGGCGGTCTTCCACGACAGGTAGAGAGAGTTCACACCTATTGAAGTGGTTGATAAGCTTGCCCATGAGCACCTGCCAATACCAGCAGTAAATCCGCACGGAGGTGGGTTCTCGCATCAGAGGGAAATGTGATCAAGGCCTTTGAAAAGCGCCAGACCACCTTCTCCCAGGCTAACTCGACTGCCCCCGGCCGCCACCGTAAGCAGAGATGGCTGCCAGGTGCACCCCTTAGGGTCAGCCGACTCCAAGCCCTTCTGAGAAAGGAAACCATAAATAGTCAAAGATGTTTGCCAAAGAACAGGAGGAAGGGTCCAAGCCCTTGCCTTGACACCAAATGGAAAATCTCTTCCATTTGAAGGCATAGCATTTCCTGGTCGACTCCTTACGGGACGCCTCAACTACATTGAGGACCTCGTCCGGAAGACCCAGAGCCTGGAACTCTAGCAGCTCAGGAACCAGGCCATCAGGTGCAGGGATTGAAGGTCGGATGGAACACCTTCCCTGATTGACTGAGCAGGTCAGGCCGAGCTGGAAGCTGCCTGGGAGCCTGGAGCTGAGGCTGAGGAGATCTGGGTGCGGAACTGGCGGGGCCAGTCTGGGGCTATCAGAATCACCTGCGCCTTGTCCTCCTTGCTGAGAAGGCACTTTATCTCAAGGGAAATGGGGAAAGGCGTAGAAGATGCCCGGGGTCCTGACGGCCTCGAAGGCATCCCCTGCAGCGAGCCCTGCTGGGGGGCATGGAACAGCCTCAGCCTGGCGTTCTCCCTGGGCAAACAGGTCCACCTAAGTGTGCCACAATGGGAGAACAGATCTTACTACCTCCGGCAGGAGAGACCTCGTGGGATGCAGCCCCTATCCGGCTCAGGGCATCGGCCGGGTGTTGGGCTCCTGCCACATGAATGGCTAGGAGATCCGCCTCCAAGCTGCATACAGTGACCAAATGTGGAAACTTTCTTGCATAGAAGCATGGAGCGTCTCGCCCTGGCAGTTTAGGTAGTACATGGTCGTGGTATTGTCCGTCTGGACTCGGACCACTTGACCCGGAGAAATGGAGCAAAGGCGGTGAGAGCTAGGTGGACTGCTCGAGCTCAGCAGGTTGATGTGGCATCGGGACTCCCGCGGGACCAGATGCCGTGCGCCTGTGCTCCCCCAGATGGGCACCCCAACCCATCAGAGAGGCATCGGTCGATAAGCGACCGTTGGCTCGGGCGGACAAACGGGATGCCTTCCTGCAGATGAGCTGGAATGGTCCTACCCCGAGGCGTTCCACATCCCTGGGTCACCGTCACTAGCTGGTCCAATGGATCGCAGTGTTGTGACCACTGGCTGGCCAGTCCCCACTGAAGGCGCATGGCCAGCGTGCCAACGGACCACGCTGGTACAGGCGCCATGAGACCCAGGAGGCGTAGGGAAGTCCCGGGCAGGCGGCCCAACCAGAAATGATTGGGCAAAGGAGGTAGAACCTCGGCCCTGTCCACGGGGCCGTGCTCTGGCTCGAGAGTCGAGCTCTGCCCGATGAACAGAATCACCTGCTTGGCTCGAGTTCTGACTTGGCCTTGTTGATGAGAAGGCCGATTTGAGAGCAAACCTGGAGGGCCAGATCTCTGACCGCTCCACCTCCTGTCTGGAGGGCCGCTTATCAACCAGTCGTCCAGGTAAGGGTACACCGGACCCCACGGCGCCAGGAAAGCTGTCACCACTGCTATGCATTTGGTGAAGACCCTGGGAGCTGGAGACAGGCCGAAGGGCATGGCTCGAACTGAAAGGATCCTCCGCCCGGCGAAGAATCTCCGATGTGACGGATGGATAGGGGCGTGAAAAACGCGCGTCCTGCAGGTCCAGAAACAGAACCACACGCCGTGTTCCAGGGATGGTATTATCTGAGCCAGAGTGACCATCCTGAAGGTTCGAGACCTTAGAACTTGTTTAGAGTCGAGAATAGGCGCCAACCCCCGTCCGTTCGGAACCAGGAAGTACCTGGACACAAACCCCGGGTCTGAGGGAGGGTCCGCCACCTCCTTGATCACCTCCTTTTGGAGGAGGAGAGTGATGTCGGCCCGGCGAGCCGACAGTGAGGCTGCGGACGCCGAGGCCCCCCGAGGGGCGACAGCTCTGAAGGGCGGGGCCTGCTCGAATTCTAGAGACAGGCCTTTTCCACCACCTCCAGCACCCACCCGCCTGTGGTAATAGCGGACCAGGCGGAAAGGAAGTGCGAGGCCATCCCCAGGGGAACCTGGGGTGAGGTGGACGGGGTTGGGGCGACACCCCTCAGCCTGTCACTGGGCAGGCTTGGAGGAGGGACCGGCCGAGGGACCTCCTGGGCCTTACCTCCCTGCTTCCTGTTGGAAGCCCGGGCTGGGTTTGGGATGCCAGGCCGAGCCTGCTGGCCCTGATGTTGCTGGGCCGCGGCGCTGTGGCGCAGAAGGACGAAAGGCTTAGGCTGTGGTTTGGGCCTTTGTCCTTCTGAGCGAAGAGACCCGAGTCCAAGGTAGCATTGGATCTCGATCCTCTGCAGGTGACCTTCCACCCCAGGGTCAAGAGGTCGGGTCCCAAAGGGAACATCCGCCAACTTGTGCTGGGTATCCAAGTGAAGGTGGATATCCTCAGCCAAGCCCGACGACGCATAGCCACTGCAGCCGCCACAGACCTGGCACATGAGTCCCCAATGTCTAAAGCAGTCTGGGCTGCTGTTTGGCCACTGCCCTGCCCTGGTCGCACCTGCCTGACCGTGGTCTGCAGATCCAGCAGGGAAGATGAGGCGACCTCATCCAGGGAGCCCAACAGGACATGGGAGAAATGTGCCAGGACGGCCAAACTGGCCTGGCGAAGGCCGAAGGAGGAGCATAGCGTGAGACTTTCGCCGGCATAGTCAATTTCTTGGACTCCTTGTCGGAGGTTTGTCCACATCCCTAGCGCTTCGCACGCTGAAAACGCTGTCGGTAACTAACCCCTCGGCCAGGGGTGTTCAAAACCTGACAGGGAACTGGGGACCGGATACTTCCTAGCCATTCTGGCCGAGGCGCAGGGCAGGGAAGCAGGCGCTGCCAGAGCTCCAAGGCTGGGCCTACATGGCCTCGGCCACTGGAAAAGCCTCCGTGGGGATCCTCGGTCCAGAATCTCTGTGGGAGATACCTGGCCCGCTTAAGCGGGTTGAGAGCTTCATCCCGGTGGACTCCGAGATGAGCCAAGCATCCCAGGAAGGACGAAGGGCTATCGTCCACCGACTGTCGTCCTGAGGACTCCAAGTCCATCGCTGGAGAAAGGAGGAATCGTCCCCGGACTGGAAGAGTCCTCAAAGAGCTGCCTCGGGCTGAGCCACCCTCCACCTGCCGAGGTCGGATCGGGAGTGAGGGTGACAGACAGCCTATGGGGCAGTCCCTGAGCCGACCGAAATTTTTGGTCGGAGCCCCAACTAACGCAGTGTGGAGGCGGAGGTTCCACCAGAATCGTGGGGCAGCTGGTTTGGCCAAACAACCGGCCTGGGAACAGGCTCCTCGGATAAACGAGGGGTGTTTCAGCGCTCCATGACAACCACTTAATGGCCGGGAAGATGACGGCATCGGCTTATTCCCGGTCAGAAGGAGCTGTTGCCACATGAGTTCCTCATATCTTCGACAACTTATACCAAGCTTCCCTTGTCCGAGGAGGAGGAAGAGGACGAGCGGCAGCGCCGCTTGCCGCGGTGCCGAGACTGCCTATGACGGCGGGATCGGCTGGACCACGAAGAAGACCAAGAACCTCGGCTTACCCAAGGACGGTGCGGGGAGGTGTCGTGGGGAACCGGCACTCCCCTCGGTTCGGAAGATTCAACCGAAGGCTCCGGAACTGGAGGCACAGACGAGCCAACGGGATCCTCAGCTCCCACCGGGGAACCGGGAGAGGTTCTCGGCTTCTCTGCCGACAACCCAGTCAACGGGTGAGAAAATCTCGACAGCGCGGCAGAGTCTCGGTCAACTGGCCTGATGGGGACACCGTGAGACCAGTGGCGGAGCCGAGCAGTCGATCAAAGTCGACGGCCGACAACTCGGGAGAGGGATCTTTCCCGCTCCCAAGAGCGTCGACGGTGAGACTTACCCTTGTCTCTCTTTTTGGACCGAGAAAACGGTCCAGAAGAAGTTGGTCCCTCACCTTTAGTCGAGAGGGTCAGACAAAGCTCCTTAAAAGAAGCTGAATAAGAGGCACCGAGAGAGAGCGGACAAATGCCGAGCTGAGGTAGAAGTGGCCCGCCTCCTCTTCGAGGGCGACATCTGCTCGAGCTGATCCGCCCGAGCCTGCCGCCGTGGACACCGCCGACCGGGCCTCTTTTGACTTCACTGGAGGAAATCGCTTCTCGGGACGCCCCAGTTGTAAACGGGCAGCACAGTCTTCGAGGACGTAGGCCGAAAAGGAAGAGCACAGGTCGCAGGCCTGCGGGTCATGCTCCAGGCCTAGACAGTAGACACACGTGGAGTGCGGATCCGTCCGAGACATCTTATGCCCGCAAGGGCATCTCCGGAAACTGGGAGTCGATTTGTCCATCGCAGCCGATGTAGGGAGAGAAGACTGAAGTCTTTTAGCAAAAACTTTAATTTTAAAATTCAAGAATTAGGAACCAGTCTTATACTGCGAGAGCGCAAGGAGGGAACCTGAGCTTCCAAGCGGTAAGGAAGATCTGGCGTCATGGGGCGGAGCCGAGAGTTTTACCACCCGGGTGGGTGGGAGGAGCCAGCTTGAAGACCTTCCGGCAAGATTTAAAGCAGCAAGGATACCTGCCAGACAGTGTGGATGAACAACATATCCATGTCCCTAGAACTATGGTCATTATTTAGTTATTCATTTAAAGGGACCGGTAGACCAGAAAGGGAATCCGGAAAAGACCTGAATAGATCTTCATTTAAATTTTGGGGGATATGTATAACCCCCTAGACAAGCCTGCAGGGTAAGGCAAATAACCCAAACTAGACAGAATATTCCTTCCTTGTCAGGGACGAATTTGATGTTGGAAGTCACTATGAATATAGTTAATTAACAGAGGGAAGAATATAATCAAGATAGGAAGGGGGCAGAAACAAAGGAGAAGGTACAAAACTAAAGCAGAGCAAAGAGAATTGATTGAAAAGTGGGTCGGGGAGACGCAGGTCAGAAATAAAGAAACCCAGAAGCATAAACATATTAGAAGTCATACAACACAAGGGGATACTGTCAGAATGGATAGTCAATGTCACAGATTAAGAAAACCCTAAAAGTGGTGTCCCAGAATGTCAACGGACTAAGTAATCCTATA
Organism: Neoceratodus forsteri; assembly: GCA_016271365.2. Classification (NCBI taxonomy): domain Eukaryota; kingdom Metazoa; phylum Chordata; order Ceratodontiformes; family Ceratodontidae; genus Neoceratodus; species Neoceratodus forsteri. The sequence continues at coordinate 745,188,614 of CM028132.1, forward strand.
AAAAGAACTAAAATAATTTCCCACTTTAAAAAATGCACCCCCAAATTATTCTCTTACAAGAGTCTCACGTATTGAAAGAACAACACCAGAAGTTACTCAAATATGGAATGATAGGAGTAGTGGCTAGTACATATACAAGAGGACACAGGAGATGCACAGCAATCCTTATCCCACGAATGTCAGCATTTCAGATAACAGACACATATCAGGATGGGGAGGGCAGGTTATCTTTAATAAAGGAAACTTGGGAGGGACAAACATACACAGTAGGAAGTCTGTATGTACCATCAGGATCAGAGAGTACAGTACATCAGGCAGTCTTTGCCCCAGATGTGCAGTCTAAGATCTTGGATGCCCCCTTCAGGGGTCATGTTCTTTGTGAGGACTGTGAGAATAAATTACTCCTTCAAAGAGTGAGAGCCAAGGCCTTGGCACAAAGTACAAACATTACCAATCCCAGCCAAGATCCTTCCAGAAGGCCCTTTGTCACCTGCCCAAGCAACAACCCAAGGGCTGATAACCCAGAGGTGCCTTCAAATGAAAAGCCTCTACTCAGGCCTTCAGAGGTTTGGCCCCCAGGGCCCCTAGAACCTCCCGGACCACTTTGCCTGTCCCAGGATCCTCAGCACAACTCCCTACCTCACCCCTCCTATGGCCAGAGCCCTAGGGAAGGTGGTGGGGGGGTCATTTCTCACTTTACAGAGCAGGATGACAGAAGATAACTGCAGACCAGTGGGTGCTTCAACTAGTGAAAAAGGTGCACACTCTAGAATTGTTGGAGATGCCCCCAGACAATCTTCTGTTACCCTCTCAGTACCCTTGGGCCCATCTCGTCCTCATCCAAGAGGCGATCCAAGCACTTCTGCAAAATAGGTAATAGAACCCGGCACAGCGGGGGATGGGATTCTACTCACACTTCTTCCTGGTCCCGAAGAAAACAGGAGACCTGCGTCCTGTCCTCGACCTCAGCAGCCTGAACCTGTATATAGAATACAAAAGATTCAGGATGGTCACTTTGCCAGGCCTTCTTCCCTTGCTTCAGCAAAAGGACTGGATTTGTTCTCTAGACATGCAGGCCACTTATCTCCACATCTTGGTGTTCCCACCCCACAGAAGGTTCCTCCACTTCCACTTTCAAGGACACCACTATCCGTTTCGGGTCCTGCCTTTTGGCCTGTCGTCAGCCCCACAAGTCTTTGCAAAGTGACTCACAATAGTAGCTGCAGCCTTATGAAGGAACGGCCATTACATCTTTCCTTTCCTGGACAATTGGCTCCTGACTGCTCCCACCCGAGAGCAGTTGCTCAGAACCTTGGAAGCAACTTTCTCTTTGTTCCAAGAGCTAGGGGTTACCCTCAGTCTCCTCAGATCCTCCCCCTGGCCAATCCAGAGGCTTCATTACATTGGGACAATCCTGGACACTGCCCAAGACAAAGCCTTTCTGCCCCCAGACAGGGCAGAACGCCTTCAGGCACAAACTCGACTGGTATCATCATCTCGCCAGATTCCCGCCAAATCGTTGCTCAGACTACTGGGAAACATAGCAGCAGCCATTGCTACTGTTCCTGTGGTGCGCCTCCATATGGGGGTGGTCTAGTGGAACCTTCGGGTCCAATGGGATCAGCGCATGAACTAGTTAGAGTAACCGATGTCAGTCTCCAACTCTGCGACAGACTCTAGCGTGGTGGGTGAACCCCTCCAACCTCTCCAAGGGGGGTCCACTTCTAGACAGAGTCGCCTTGTCAGATCCTGACCACGGATGTGTCATACCAAGGCTGGGGCGCCCATCTGGTAGACCGTCTGACTCAAGGGACCAGGTCCCCACAGGAGCAGCATCTCCATATCAATGTTTTGGAGATGTAGGCGATCCTTTATGCCCTTCTTGCCTTCCAGTCTTATCTCCCAGGCCCTCTTTTGATCCAGATAGACAGTATGCCAGTGGTCTTCTACATAAACAAGCAAGGGGGAACACACTCTTACCCCCTTTGCAGGTAGGCCATGAGAGTCTTATATTGGGCCATAGAGCATCACCTGGACCCGACCACTGTGCACGTTCCAGGTGTTCAGAATACCTTGGCAGACAGCTTAAGCCAGTCTCTGTCCAGAGCACACGAATGGCAACTTCTTCCCTCCGTGGTCAAAGATCTCTTTGACAGGTTGTGGCCAGCCAGAGCTGGATCTCTTTTGCGTCCCCATTCAACGCAAAACTGCCCTGTTTCTGCTCGCTAGATCCAGGGCCTGGTGTCTTTTGGCGAGACACGTTGTCCGTCTCCTGGACAGGGAGGTTTCTGTATACCTTCCCTCCCTTCCCCTTGTTGCAGAGAGTTCTTCTCAAGTTGCAGTCAGAAGGAGCGGAGATGATTCTAATAGCCACTTACTGGTTGCAACAGATTTGTTTTCCACTCCTCCAGCAACTAGCTGTGGAACCGCCGATCCCTTTGCCCCTGTGCCCAGACTTGCTGTCCCAGGAGCAGGGCACTCTGGTCCACCTGGACCTCAAGTCTTCATGCATGGCTCCTGCAGACTTAGCAGTTGCCTGATTTGGGGTTTCTACCCAGGTGGCCCGATGTCCTAGTGGCTGCCAGGAAGCTCTCCACTAGAGCAACTTATCCTATGAAGTGGAAGCTGTTCTGCTTCTGGGCCACTGCTTGCCACTTAGATCCCTTCAACTGTCCAGTGAATACAATCATAGAGTACCTCCTTTCCCTGTCAGACTCAGGTCTCAGTTATTCTTCGATTAAGGTGCACTTAACTGGGGCTGGCCCGATGGCACTAAGGGTTGAGGCGCCGGACGCCACACCTCGCACCACGCTGGTGAACCGGGAATGGACTCTGGTCGGCGGGGACAGGAAAGGATGGAGCATCCAGAGGATTGCTCTACTTTCCTGGGGAAGGGTAAGTTCACTTGCCGCAGTTCGAGCAGCTCCTGGCGATGACTGGGGGATGTCACAACTTGTGGCACGATTTTCGGGGTAGAGAGCAGCAGTGGACGCCTTATGAATGGGCGTGGGAGCACACCCATCGCATGCAGGGTCTAGAACAAAGAAAAAGGCCATGTCCCCAGTAGGCGAAGGTGGGTCCGGGGATGATGCACCCATGCCTAGGGCCGGGTCCTCGGCGCCGCCTCTGGTGTTCTGCCGTAGCCTGGACGCCCCACTATATTCCTGGATAGAGCGCCAGGGAGTGAAGGTGGACCCAACCAGGGGACTCAGAGCCAGGGGGTTGGGTGGACCTGATGAAGGTAGAAGAGGGCCACATTGGAGCAGCTGTGGAAAACTTCAGGCGGGTGGGAGAAAGCATCATTGTGTGACCACACAGGAGAGAGTCTGGGTGGTAAGTAGGAGGGCAAACAAAGTTGACCAAAAAAGGAAAAAAAGTGCACTTAGCCACCCTCTCTGTGTGTGCTTGCACCTATAGAAGGCAAGATCTTGCCCAGCTGGATCTTTCCCGCACCTTCCTCCGAGGCATAATGCATCTGAAGCCTCCCATCAGTGACCCTGTCCCTCCATGGGACTTTCTGTTTATTTTAGAGCAGCTTACTTTGCCTCCCTTGGAGCCTGCTGCGAGCTACGCTTTCTGTCGTGGAAAGCGTTGTTTTTAGTTGCCATTACTTCTGTTTGAAGGATTTCTAAGCTTCAGACTCTGATGTGTAAAGAACCTTATTTGGTTTCCACAAGGACAGGGTGTTTTTACGGATGAATCCTAAGATCTTACTTCAAGAGGGCTCTTACAGTAGGTAATTACATATAGGACTGACATCGGCAGGCGGCAGGACCCCACGGAAAAATCTCTAGCTAGCAGTCCCTAGCAAGGGGCCGCCCCCACGTCAGGTGACGTCGGTATAAAGGGGCAGTCCCTGACACCCGCCTTCCAGTTCTTTCCCGCTGTTAGCTCGTGCAGCGCCTCGCGGAAAATTTCGTGCTTCGTCAGCCCAATCTTACGTCGGTTTTACCGAAATAATTTGTTTTAGAGCTAACGTCAGGTACCATCGACTCTGTGTATGTCGTCCCCTACACCCTCCGAGCACAAAAATAAGTGCGATTCATGCGGCGTCCAACTACCGCACGAGGACGGCCATTCCCTGTGCCTGTTCTGCCTAGGCCCCGGTCACCCGGTCGAGAAGTGCCAGCACTGCCTCAGCTTCAACGTGGCTACCCAGGAAAGGCGGCATCAACCCTTGGAAGCCCATATTTTGAAGAAAAAAATGAGTTCAATGGAGAAGGAGCTCATAAAACTGAGGCAGGCATCCACTTCCCCCGAAGGCCATCTGAAGAAGAAGGATAAGAAGAGGCAGGACAAAGGTTCCTCGGCATCTCCCTCGGGAGCCACCGGACACATAACGCGTCCCTCCGAGATTGCTCCTCGACGATCGCCTCGGCGGTTTCAAGGCGTCGGCCCGCCTGTCTGGCTCTCGCTCGGGCCTTCGGCGCCCCCGGGCAGTTGGAGGCCTCCGCCTGGTTCGGCCGCAGACTCGCTGCCTGCTGGCATGGGCTACTCTGGTGTCGGGCGTGCCGGCTCGACGCCCGCACGGAGAAGGCCGGTAAGACGATGACCCGCCCGGGCGTCGGCCTCCATTCCATCAGACCAGGCCGATCCTCCTCCTCGGCCTGCCTCGGTGAAGCTCCCATAAGCGGACGCAGGCTCTTCGGTGCCGCCGGGCTCTCCGTAAAGCCGCCGCGTCGGCTCATCCGATCCGGTGGTGACAGACCGTCAGCCGGACCCCACCCCGTCCGTCATACCCGGTTCTCCAGCCTTCCTGCCCGTCCAGGGACCCAGAGTCCCCCAGCCGAACCGAGGATTTTCCCCTCCATCCCGGGCAACACTGGGGACCTTTCGCCTGTCAGACCGCCTCGGGTTAAGCGCTTTCAGACCACGCCGGCTCCTGGACACCGGTTCCTCCAACGCCAGGGCCCCGACGCAGGTCTCTACTAACTCCGGGAGACATCCCTTCCAGATGTCCCCCTTCCGCCGGGCCCTCTGACCTCCGGACCCGTCCGTGAGGCCGCCGGCCAGGCCGTCTGCTTCGGCAGCTCCCCCGGCTCCCGGGTACCCTCCTCCTATCTGACACCAACATACCCAGGACCACAGTATCTGGCGCCGCAGTACCCAACACCGGTCTTTCTGACGCCGCAGTACCCGACGCCACAATACCCGACACTGGGCTTTCCGTAGCGGGGTTTTGGATACTCTCCATACGGGTACAACCTGTATCCTTATCCCCCGCCTCCTCCTCCACGGCCCCCACAGCCGCCGGTGGACCTGCAGGAGACTCTGGCCTCCTGGTGGCCTGAGGCCAAGGCTCAACTCACCAGGGAAACCGAGCCGCCTTCGATGATGGTGCCGTCTCAGGTTCCCGTACGTCCAAGGCGGCACACTCCCTCACCACCTCCGGACTCCAGGGCTCTTCCGTCTGGGTCCAGAGAGGGGCAGGACACACTTCCCCGGGGGCTTCCCAAGGGGTCTGTTCCTCTCCCTGGTCGGGAAAGGGAGTCTTTTTCCTCTTCCTCCTCCTCTTCACCTTCAGACTCCTCGGATTCTTCCGACGGTTGCTCCGAGAGAGACGATGAGCCATGCTCTCCGTCGAAGCCCACGCCAAGGTGGTCTCTGGAAGATCCTTCTTTTACGGAGTTGCTAAGGAAAATCCAGGAGGTTAATCAGTGGCACTCCTTGGAACCAGATCCTCAGCGTCTGAAACTCGCTGAACATCTGGATCTGCCCATGACATCTCCTACCTTAGTGCCACCCTGGATAGAGCCTCATGCCGACCTCGTCACCACCATATGGAAACAGCCGTCTGCTTTAGCCCCACTTCCAAGGAAGTCGAATAGGCTATATCAGGCTCCAGAGGGTGTTGATTTCCTGGATTCTCACCCTCGTGCCGACTCGGTTGTGATTAGCGCTGCTCACGGCCGGTCAGCCAACCCAAAACACCTCAGCTCGTCGCCACCTGATAAGGAATCCAGCCTTCTGGACCAGTATGGGAAGATCTTTGCTTCCTCCATGCTGGGGATCAGGGCCGTGAATTATGTCGGCCATATGGGGGACTACCAGAAGGCCATTCAGACTCAGGTGGAAGCCAAATTGGACTTCCTGCCAGACTCCCAAGTTAAGCAGGAGTTGGCTGATCTTGTCTTCTCCGCTCGTTCGGCCAGTCCGACACATGCTTCATGCGACATACGATGCAGTGGACACTGCTGGACGAGAGCTCAGCTTCGCCGTGAGCCTCATCATGCTTGCTCGCTGCTGGTCCCGGAGGTGCAATCCGCTATCCAGGAACTGCCCTTCCGGGGGTCGGTGCTTTTCGGTGGTGATGCCAAGGACATCATCACCAATTTGCAAGAAAAGGGGATGGCACTGAAGTCTGTAGATTCCATGTACCATTCCCATCAGCAGCAGCGCCGTCCCTTTCGCAGATGGAATCGGCCCAAGGCGAAACCCCAGGGAAGGCGGGCCACAAAATGCCGGGCCCCCACAGCTGCTAAGCCCCCCTCCCCGCCCAAAAAAGCAGTGGTTGCTTCAGCTGCGGCACTGCCCCACACCACCTGACTCCTTCCCTCTCCCACAACCTCCGGACTCCCCGGAGGAACCGGTAGGAGGGAGGGAGGTTTTCTCTCCACCTTCCGGGCTGGGAGAGGATAACAGATTCTTGGGTGCTCCAGCTCATCGCAGAAGGACACTCGATAGAGTTCTTCAGAAACCACCTCACCACCCCCTCTGAAGTTGTCGTATTCAAGGAACATCTTCTCTTGGTCCAGGAGGAAATTTCAGCTCTGCTGAAACATGTAATAGAACCCGCCCCTTCATCTGCAAGGGACGGGTTACTATTCCCACTTCTTCCTGGTCCCAAAGAAGACAGGAGATCTCAGACCAATTCTGGATCTCAGTTCCCTGAATCTTTTTATGGAATACAAAAGGTTCAGGATGCTCTCTTTGCAGAGCCTTCTGCCCCTCCTCCGGCCAGGTCAATGGCTGTGTGCTCTGGATATGCAGGATGCTTACCTGCACATTTCCATTCACCCGTCCCACTGTAGATACCTTTGTTTTGCATTCCAGGGGGACCACTACCAATTTAAGGGGGCTTCCGTTTGGTCTATCCTCGGCACCCCAAGTATTTACCAAATGCCTGGCAGTGGTGGCGGCCCACCTGCGTACGGGGGGGGGGGGTGCAGGTTTTCCCGTACCTGGACAATTGGCTCCTGGCGGCCTCATCCAGGGAGGAACTCCTGCGCTGCCTCTCCCTTACCCAGCAGGTCTTTGCCTGCCTTGGTATTACCATCAACCATTCCAAGTCTCACCTGATCCCATCCCAGAGACTACAGTTTATTGGGGCAATTCTCGATACAACCACGGGAAGGGCCTTCCTGCCACCGGACAGGGCGTCCACTCTCCAGACTCAAATAAGTCTGCTGTCCGGCCGCAGGTGGGTTTCTGCAAGGTCAGTCCTTCGCCTTCTCGGGCTTATGGCGGCTGCTATCCCGACAGTTCCTCGCGCTCGACCCCACATGAGAATATCTCCGTGGACTCTACGCTCCCAATGGGATCAGTTAGTGGACGACCTAGATCACCCAGTTCAGGTCTTCTCACCGATGCTTTGAGACTTGCAATGGTGGATGCTTCGAGAGAACCTGTTCGGGGAGTTCCTTTCTTTCGTCCTCCCCCCTCCCAGACTCTATCCACAGATGCCTGGGACGAAGGTTGGGGAGCCCATCTAGGGCCTTATCGGACCCAGGGCTCCTGGTCCAAGCTCAAACAAGCTCTCCACATCAGTGTGCTCGAGCTCCGGGCAGTGTTATATGCTCTCCAAGCCCTTCACCAATACATCCTTCCCAGCCACCTAGCCGTTCAGGTGGACAACATGTGTGTGGTTTGGTACATCAACAAACAGGGAGGGACTCTGTCCTACTCTCTGTGCAGGGAGGCAGTGAGGGTTTGGGATTGGGCAACACATCACGACCTTCACCTCACGGCAGTCCACATTCCGGGAGTTGACAACACCCTGGCAGACAAACTAAGTCGCTCTTCTGCTCTGACTCACGAGTGGGAACTGGACCAAGGGGTCCTAGACAATATCTCCTGACTTTGGGGAACACCACGGGTCGACCTGTTCGCATCCCCTCTAAATGCAAAACTTCCCATCTTCTGCTCGCTCATTCCAGAGCGAGGCGCTTTCTGGAGAGACGCTCTGTCTCTAGACTGGAAAGACAGATTCATCTATGCCTTTCCTCCAATTCCACTTATCCCACGAGTCTTGCAGAAACTAGCCGCAGAAGGAGCACGAATGATTCTGATTGCTCCTTTCTGGCCCAGGCAAGTTTGGTTCTCTCTTCTACAACAATATTCAGAGGATCATCCTCTTTCTCTTCCTCTGTCTCAAGGTTTACTGACCCAGGATCAGGGGACCCTGGTCCATCCAGGCCTCAAATCCCTTCAGCTGAATGCATGGCTCCTGCAGACTTGGCTCAATCCCGTTTTGGGGTGTCTCGCCAAGTGGCAGAGAGTGTGGTGGAGGCCAGAAAACCCTCCACTAGATCCACTTACGCCATGAAGTGGAAAAGATTCACTATCTGGGCCGCTTCCAAGAATGCGGAACCTTTCTCCTCTTCAGCGGGGCTTCTGCTGGAGTATCTACGTCATCTGTTTGACCTGGGTCTCAACCATTCTTCTTTGAAGGTACACATGGCGGCCATTTCGGCCTGTCATGTTCCCTTCGCAGACAAAGCTTTCGCTCAAGTGGAGGTCTCTAAGATCTTTCTCAGAGGGGTCCTCCATCTGAGACCCCCTATCCATACTCCTGCTCCCCCTTGGGACTTGAACTTTGTTCTTGAGAAACTTACTCTGCATCCCTTCGAACTGGCAGCTTCTGCGGATTTGAAGTTTCTGTCGTGGAAGGCTCTCTTCCTGGTGGCCATTACTTCCGCTCAGAGAATTTCCAAGCTCCAGGCCCTGATGTGCAAAATCCCATACTTGATTTTTCACAAGGAACGTGTTGCTGTTCGCACGAATCCTAAGTTTCTCCTTAAAGTAGTAGCAGAGTCCACTCTAAATCAGTCCATAGAGTTACCCGCCTTTTTCATGCAGTACTCTAATCAAGGGGAGTATTTACTCCATACTATGGATGTTCACTGGATTCTGAGATACTACACCAACAGGACAAAGGATCTCAGAAAGACTGATCAACTGTTTGTCTCTTTTGCTCATAAACGGGAAGGCAATGCTGTTTCTAAGCAGTGCCTTTCTAAGTGGTTGGCTCATTGCATCACTTTCTGTTATGACAAATACAACAAGACCCTCCCGGGTCAAGTAAGAGACCACTCCACCAGAGGAGTAGCTGCCTCAGTGTCTTGTTTCAAGAATCTGTCAGCGGCAGATATCTGTGCTGCCGCCACCTGGACTTCCGTCCATACCTTTACTAAACACTACAGTTTGGATATTGCCTCTCGCCATAGAGCAGGCTTTGGGCTGGCTGTTCTGCAAGGCCTCTTATCTTGAAGCTTGCACAGCTGGAACTGCTTCTTGTAGTAGTTTTCCTCCTCCCGGTGCCTCTCTTTGTTCCAGACTGTTTGGGATTCAGTCCTATATGTAATTACCTACTGCAAGAGCCCTCTCGAAGTAAGATAGTACAGTTACGTAAGAACTTATGTAACAGTAGATCTTCAAGAGAGGCTCTTGCAGTAGGTAATACCTTCCCGCCCTCCATCCCCCTAGGCTTTTTCAGCTCCTTTTCCAGTGATGGAAATATCCGCTCCTCTCTCCTCCGGGCCTTTCCGGCCTGTGGTGGGAAAGAACTGGAAGGCAGGCGTCAGGGACAGCCCCTTTTATACCGACGTCTCCTGATGCCGATCACCTGACGTGGGGGCGGTCCCTCGCTAGGGACTGCTAGCTAGAGATTTTTCCATGGGGTCCTACCGCCTGCCGACGTCAGTCCTATATGTAATTACCTACTGCAAGAGCCTCTCTCGAAGATCTACTGTTACGGTAAGTTCTTGCGTAACTGTACTTTTTTGCCCAAGGTGGTGTCAGAGTTTACACTGAATGAAGACATCCAGCTGCCTGTGTATTTCCCAAAGTATTCCAATCAAAGGGAGGCCTTACTTCATACTCTGGATGTACACTGGGTGCTTCGCTATTACATAGAGCGCACCCCGGCCACTAGAAAGTCTGATCAGTTGCTTGTTTCTTTCGCCCCTAACAGAGCTGGGGCTCCTGTTTCTCAGCAATGTTTGTCAAAATGGTTAGCAAATTGCATTGTTTACTGTTACAAAAAGTATGACAAGCCTTTACCAGGCTCGGTTAAAGGCCATTCTACCAGGGGAGTAGTTGCTTCCTTCGTGTATCTCAGGAATGCCCTATTACAAAGCCATGGTGAGGCTGCGCTTGGAGTATGGGGTTCATTTCTGGAGCCACATCTCCGCAAGGATATAGATGCATTGGAGAGGGCTCAGAGAAGGGCAACCAAGATCATGCAGGGTATGCAGGAAAAGTCATACGAGCAGAGGTGTAAGGAGCTGGATCTGTACACGCTGGAGACGACGAGGGAAAGGGAAGACATGATTGAAACTTTTAAATATGTAAAGGGGATCAATAAAGTGGGAGAAGAGGGTTTACTTAAGAGGAACAAGGGGGTCAGAACTAGAGGGCACAGCCTCAGACTGCAAGGAAAAAGATGCAGGGACAGTGTGAGAGGGCATTTCTTCACGGAGAGGATGGTGAAGCCCTGGAACAGACTACCAGACAGAGTGGCGGGGGCTAAATTGATGGAAGAATTCAGGAGGGCATGGGACAAGCATATGGGGCTCAGTATTGGGGGGAGAGCGGAGGAAAAAAAGGGCAGACTAGATGGGCTGGTATGGTCCTTTTCTACCGTCAAGCTTCTGTGATTTTATGATATGAATGTCTGCTGCTGATATCTGTGCAGCTGCCACTTGGAGTTCTGTCAATACTTTCATTTGCCATTACAGTCTGGACATTACCTCTACGTATGGGGCAGGTTTTGGACTTGCAGTCCTGCAAGGCCCCCTCTCTTGAGGGTTGGTTATTCTGCTCTCTGCCTCCTCCCAGCTGACCGGGGTTAGTCTGTCACTGTTTGGGACTCTGTCCTAATGGTGTTGCCTGCTGCAAGAGCCCCTCAAAGTAAAATAGTACAGTTACATAAGAACTTAGCATAACAGTAGATCTTCGAGAGGAGCTCTGCAGCAGGCGCTGCTTCCTCCCTCCCACCCTCCACTCCCCTGGTGCCGACTTCTCACATTTCTGATACTTCGCCTCTCAGTGTAGAGGAGCCTCAGTTCTCCATTTGCTCTTTTGTGCCAGGGTCTCCGGTGGGAGAACTGAGGTGGAGCTGGGGACTGCCCTTCATAGGCAGACATCTGGGGCGGGCGGGGGACGGTCTCCCTGCTAATGACTGCTAGCTAGAAGTTTTCAGTGGGGTCCTGGCGCCTGCCAGCTTCAGTCCTAATGGTGTTGCCTGCTGCAAGAGCTCCTCTCGAAGATCTACTGCTACAGTTACTGTAGTTCTTGCGTAACTGTATTTTCCTTAGGATGGCTGCACCCAGATAGCACCCCTTATAGCCGAAATATTCAATTTATCTTTCACAACAGATGTTCCTGATTTATGGAAAACATCAATAGTAATTCCATTACATAAGAAAGGTAAAAAAATACATTACTTGAAAATTATCGCCCTTTTTTAATTCTGTCCACAATAACTAAGCTGCAGGAGAAAATAGTACGTACTCAGTTGGTTAACTACATTGAGCAGTTCGGTTTGCAATGTGAGGAGCAGCATGGTTTTAGAAAACATCATGGCACCAACACAGACTTGGTCAGGTTCACAGATGCTATCTAATGTGCGATCGATCAGGGTATGGCAACTGGTGCTGTGTACGTGGACTTGACCAAGGCCTTTGATTTCTGAACTTGGTTTAGGGTCCCCTATTCTTGCCTGGTTTGTGGACTACTTGAACAGCAGAAAGCAGATAGTTAAACAGGCCTTGCGTTAGGATTGGAAATCAGGGGGTCAGTCTGACCCCCTGCTTTCAAAGTAGAGGGTCAGAAGCCAAATGTTGAGGGTCAATGCACTGAAATTATAAATTTTCGTGAACACCAAAATAAATGGCTTTTATTAATTTGGCTTGATTCTTACAACCTCCACTTATATACTCTGCGACTCTAAGCAAGTCACTTAACCACCCAGTGCTCCCAGGTTGCCCCTGAAGACAGGCACATGTGCCTAGTGGGCCTTACCCAGTTACCAAAGACAAAAAAAAAAAAAAATCTAGAAAGAATATTAGTCAGTAGAGAGAGACAGTGTACCACTTTAGCCAGATTGTGCTGACTAATCAATCAGAGAAATGCAACGGTTACTCAGAAATTCAACATCCAGCCCCCAAGACTAAAGTCTGAGTTATACAGACTGTCTTCTTCAAATCCTGAGTGCTTTGCCAAAAAGCAAGCTGTTTTTTTAAGAGTCACTTTTCTCTGCCTCCTTTGGTTTTTTCTTTTTGTCAGCAAGTTACATCCAAAGTCAGAAATAATGTGTATAAAAAAAAATGAAAATAAAAATCTGGTTTCTGATCCGTTTCACTGAGGCCCCTATTCCCTCAGACTCTCCTACACTACAGGCATGCTGTTAGCCTTCGATCTGTCTCAAAAAGCTGTTGTCCAGAGTAATTCTTTTTATCAAAAAAACTCCGACAGAAGAAATAATATTTAGAATGAGTTCTTCTCAGGAGGAGAAAGTTTTAATGTTTTTAACGCGCCAAATAGTTCAACTGCCCTGCACTGCTAAAGGAGATCCTTCTCCAATGGCTGAGTAGCTTAAAGTAACTGCGTGTTAATGCATAGTCGTAGTTAACACGATCTGTGTACCACGGTGCGTATGGAAGACTGAAAGAGGCACCACATGATGCAGACTTTCTGTTCATGAGCATGCATGTTGGGCAGACACTTACTGGAACCCCTGCCTTTCATATCCGGTCATAGCACTTCACTGAATATGGCTAAATTATTGCATGCTGCTGTGTAATTAATGCACCGACTAGAGCCTGCATAGTGCGTCCTCATTCCCCAACTCCAGCATTGCCACCCCTCCAGGTAGGTCTCATTACACTCACTGCCTCCCAGTAAGAGAAAACGTTTTAGCCCAAGTTCCGTCAATCTGTTACGGCAAGTTCAACTTAAGTCCTCCTAGTTGGGTCAGCACAGTAAGCAGCGTGAAGATCGGAGGATGCAGGCAGCTGATGTGCGAGTCAGACACGAGTAAAAGCTGCTCTGCTGGCCGTGAAACAAGAAAAAAATCTGGGCTGGCTGATTTTAAATGGCAAGTCGTCAGCAGCGCTGTTAATGCCGCACCTTCAGTGAACTGTCAGAACAGCAAAACACAGCCCTGATGCAGTACAAAACACACAGAAGGGTTATTAATGAACCACCTATGTTGTGTAATACATCAGGAGCTAGTGTGTTTTGCTGTTCTCTTTACATTACACTGAAGGTGCGGCATTAGCAGCGCCATTGACGACTTGCCATTTAAATAAGCTAGCCTGGAATTTTTTCTGTAGTTACGCATTGGGCAGTAGAACACCTTTTCTGTGTCTGACTCAGCACAGCTTGGAACCCTCCTTCACGCTGCTCAACCTCTGCTCTCTGCATTGGCCATCCGATCCATCATGAGCCTTGCCGCGGTCCTGAGTAAATGAGGACCCCCCCCCCAAACACACACCAGCAGAACCGAACCCAAAAAGCACCCATTTAGTCTGTCTGTCTGTCTCTCTTTACCCGTGTGCACTCAGAAAATTAGTGGGCTGACAGTCGCTCTTTTCTTCGGTACTTCTCCTGCCAGACTCCCAAAACAGACTTAGCAGGTGCAGCATCACTGAACACCACTGCGTACACCAAAGCATTTACCATCCAACAGAAGGCACATTGGGGAGAGGAGGTATTGCAGAGGTCGAAATAAGGATTTAATGGCCAGGTGCCTGGAATAGCTCCTGGGTATCGGCACTTTCTAGCCAACCAGGAGCTACTTTGGCAAAACTAGGAGCTGACTTTTAAATACGAACATACATACGAAACTGCCAGCATAAAAGGCCATTTGGTCCGCCGAGTCTGCTAGATTTTGCAGCTAGCACCTTACTCTGCAGCTGCTCTCCCATGACCCTCCCTTTTCCCCTATCCCAGCCCCTCTTGAAGCAACCCACTGTTTTATAGGCCACCACCTCTGCTGGTAGTGTGTTCCATTCTGTTACCACCCTTTCTATAATGAAATGCCCCCAGATTTCACTCCTAAACCTTCCACTGTCCAATCTCAAATCATGACGATTGTCTCCCCCATTCTCCCCTTGAACAGTCCCTTTGTGCCTGTCCTGTTTATTCCTCTCATGTACTTAAAGGTTCTCAGTCATATCCCCCTGCCCCTTCTCTCCTCCAGAGAATACATGTTCAACTTCCTCAGTCTAACCTCATATGGTAACTCCCGCAGACCCAGGATCATATGTTGTTTGGCACTGCACCCCTTCTAGAAATCTAATGTTCCTCTTTAGATAAGGATGCCAAAACTGAATGCAGTACTCCAGGTGGGGTCTGACCAGTGATCTGTGTTGGCAGAATCACCTTCTTCCCTTACAAAATGTATGCATTGAGGCAGTGAGGTCTGTTAGGAGACTTGTGGGTATCTTAAGGTTAAGTCTGTGGGTTATAATGGTAACACTGGTCTGGGAATTTGGAGACCACAGGCTCAAACCCCACTGAAGCCAAATATAGAATGTGTGACTTTAAGTTTGGGCAAGCAATTTCCAATTGTTTAACCAGGAGAGACAGACTAAGCTGAAAGCTTGTTTACAGGTGTGACCTGGGAACACAGTGAAGGGACTTGCTCAGGATCACACAATATGCAAGTGGGGGCTACGGGATTCAAACCCAGGGCTCCAGATTTGTAGCTCAGAGCCTTAAGCCACTGTGTTATACTGCCTCAAACCTGCCTCCATTTAACTTCTCAGTGCTCCCGTCCACCAAGCTGCAGGAATTGAAAGAAGCAGGACCACACAAGAAACAAGATGTTGAATCCAGGCTGGGCTTTCCAGGATAAAAAAGAAAAATATAGAACTTTTTTTTAAGCTCTCTGACACAGTTGTGCTGTTTATCATAATTCTATTTTTCACAATAACCTGGCTGCCATGGGAAGGGTGTGTCTACCAGCTTATCTGTTTCCTCTACTGTACCAATGCTTCTATGCATTTTATAGGATTAGGGGTGTGTGTGTGTGTGTAATATATCCTTCCCTGCTGTAGTATGCAAGGATATTTGGCAGTGGTAAACACTTACACAATACCTGTAACCTGCCACATTATGATTTATTTCTCAGACTGTAAAAGTACATTACATTCTCAGGCTATTACACAAAGTGTACACATAGCACACTCTGTACCTATACCAGCAAAACTGAAACTGTGGTAAGGACACAAGAGCCTGGTAGGATACAGGTCCATTGAAGCCAGTGCTAGCTCCCCCCCCCCCACCCCGTATGCTACTTAGCTTAGACTGTTCATATTTGAACTGGCTTCCTCCCATGACATTTCAAATTGCAGCTCATCACTATTTGACTACTTTCCATTCTCTATCCCCAGTCTTGTGTTCCATCTGTTTACATACTTTCCCAGTCCCTACCTCTTTTCACATGCACTCGCTCTAATCATTTCTTTCTTCTGGCTTTGCAAAGGAATTTCAGTTCTCCAGCACGTTTTGCATACTTCACTCTCCTTCAGTTTTCAGCTATCCAGCAACATCGTTTGCATATATCACGCCCCTTCCATTTTGTGCTCACTGACTAGTCTGCATGCAGTTTCAGCCCTGGGAATTTCAGCTTTCTGGAAACATATTTAAATATGTCACGCCCCTTTCCTTTTCTGCTTGCGACTCTCTGCATCCAATTTCAGCACACTATGCCGTTTTGCCCCTCCTGACACTGCAGACACACAAGGAGCTTTTGGAAGCACCCTTAACATGCTGCCTCTTTCACCCCTGTATTGTAATGATGAGGCTGACTCGCGATCCCAAGCTCAGGGCAGTGTAATTAAAAGGGTTAAGTGCTAGCTGTGCACTTTGTGTGGTGGCTTTTTTGTATTGCAGCTCACAGGCAAGCAAAATAAATAGTTTTTTTTCCCCTTCCAGCTGCGATTAAAAGCTAGGGAGTGCTGCGTCAATCAAGATGCACTGAATCCTAATCAGTGCGTCAAAAAGATAAAATTTCTTCGATGAGGACGTCACTAGTGCGTTAACGCGACCCCTGGTTAAAATTGAGAATGTCGTTTCCAGGGCAAACCTAATCCGCAGTGGAGTTCCCCAAGGATCCATCTTGGGGCCTCTCCTCTTTTCTCTTTACATCAGCAGTCTGCCAGTAGTTGCAACCCTGCACATACTGTTCCTTTTGCAGACAATGCAGTATTATATGTCCATAGCAAGGACAATAATGAAATCCATTGTGCTTTGGGCAATAGCTTCAAAAATGTACATAAACATGTTGAAGATGAGAGCCGTTTTTTACGCCTTACAGGCGTTTGTTCCAGACGAGTCTCCTGCCAGGGCCTCTGCTGATCCATTCAGACAACATGCCAGTGGTCTTCTACATCAACAAGCAAGGGGGCACACATTCGTACCCCCTCAGCAGAGAGGCTATGAGGGTGTGGTACTGGGCAGTGGAGCACAACCAGGAACTCACAGCGGTTCATGTTCAAGGGGTTTAAAACACCCTAGCCGACAGCCTCAGCCACTCTTGGTCTCAGGCTCATGAATGGGAGATACTACAAGACATAGTAGACCTTTTCGGAAAGTGGGGCCTTCCAGAACTGGACCTCTTTGCATCCCCACACAACTCCAAGCTGCCCAATTTCTGCTCGCTAGATCCGGGGCCTGGTATTTTTCTGACGAGCCGCGTTGTCCCTCTCTTGGGCAGAGAGGTTTCTGTATGCCTTCCCTCCCTTTCCTCTGATTCAGAGAGTGTTACTCAAACGTTAGGCAGAACATCCTCATGATCCTTGCCATGATCCTCACTGCACCATTCTGGCCTCGACCGATCTGGTTCCCACTGCTTCAACAGCTGGCATCGGAATCTCCAATTCCCTTGCCCCTGTCTCCTCGGTTATTGTCGCAGGAACAGGGAACCCTAGTGCACCCAAATCTTCAGTCATTGCATCTACATGCATGACTCCTTCAGACTTAATCAGGGGCAGATATGGGGTATCTTCAAGGGTAGTGGAGGTCATTGTGGCCACAAGGAAACCTTCAACTAGAGCCACACATGCCATGAAATGGAAACGTTTCTCCCTGTGGGCATCCTCACGTTTCCTAGATCCTTTTACCGGCCCAGTAAATTCAGTACTGGAATACCTTCTTTTCCTCTCTGACAAGAGTCTTAGCTACTCATCCATAAAAGTACACCTTTCTGCACTGTCAGCCTATCATGTGCTTGTGGAGGGCAGAACTCTGGTGCAGTTGGACTTGTCCAAGACCTTTCTTCGCGGCATCATACACATCAAGCCTCCCAGGCGGGACCCTATTCCCACCTGGAACCTTTTGTTTATGTTAGAAAAACTTACATTGCCTCCCTTGTAGCCAGCCGCAAGTTGCGAGCTACGCTTCCTGTCTTGGAAAGCATTATTTTTGGTTGCAGTTACTTCTGTTCTGAGGATTTCCAAGCTTCAGGCTCTGATGTGTAAAGAGCCTTATTTGATTTTTCACAAGAACAAGGTAGCCCTGTGCACCAGTCCTAAGTTTCTTCCGAAGGAAGTGTCTGAGTTTACACTTAACCAGGACATTCAACTTTCAGTTTACTACCCAGAGTACTCAAATAAAGGGAAGACCCATTTACATGCTCTGGATGTTCATAAGAGTTCTTCGTTTCTAGATAGATCACACCCAGTCTTCCAGAACGACAGACCAGTTGTTTGTCTCCTTTGCCCAATGGATGTTAGGGGCACCAGTGACTAAACAGACTTTGGCCACATGGTTGGTCAGTTGCATAGTGTTCTGTTACCAAAAGTAGGACAAGCCTTTACCGGAATTGGTTAAAGATCATTCTACTGGGGTGTTGCCACTTCCTTTGTATTGCTAACGAATGTCTCAGCAGCAGATTTCTGTGTAGCTGCTACCTGGAGTCCGTCCATACCTTTATAAAGCACTATAGTCTGGGCGTTGGTTCAAGGTGGAGCGCAGGCTTCGGCGTTGCCGTCCTCCAAGGACAACTCTTTTAAAGGGTACCAGTGGTTTGCCTTTTTGCATTACCACCACTCTTCTGACCTGGATTTTATCCTTGTACTGCTTGGGACTCTGTCCTAATGGTGTTACCTGCTGCAAGAGTTGTATCTCAAAGTAAGATAGTACAGTTATGTGAGAACTTGCCGTAACAGTAGATCTTCGAGAAGAGCTCTTGCTGCAGCAGGTGATTTCCCTCCCTTCTGCCCCCAGGGTTATGTAGCTGTAGATTTTACTTTGAGAGGGCTCTTGCAGTTGGTATTCACAGATAGGACCCAGGCATCAGGACCCCACGGAAAACTTCTAGCTAGCAGTTTCTGGCAGGGGACCCCCCCTTCATCAGGTGACCAGCGTCAGACGACGTTGGTAAAAAGGGGCATCCCCACACCCGCCTTCCAGTTCTTTCCCGCCATCTGCTTGTGAAAATTCCTTGCGGTAGAACAGCGCTCGTCAGTATCTTCGTCGGTTGTAACGTTTTCAACTTTTATGACCTTTTTTCTTGAATTTCTTGTTTTTTCTCATACCATCCACTGTGTATGTCGTCCCCGATGCCCTCCGAATCGCATAAAAACAAGTGCGACTCGTGTGGTTCCCAGCTTCCACACAAGGACGGCCACTCCTTGTGCCTCTTCTGTGTAGGCCCAGACCACCCCGTGGAGAAGTGCCAGCACTGCCAGAAATTCAACTCTGCTACCCTCAAGCGAAGGCAGCAGTCCCTGAAAGTCCATCTCCCCAAAAAGAAAATGGCATCCATGAAGGAGGAGTTGAAGAAACTTAGGCAGGCGTCAACTTCCCCGGAAGGCCACAAAAAGAAGCGTGAGAAGGAGAAGCACCAGGAGCAGGATTCGTCTTCCACAGCAGCCGTGACTTCAGCTGGAGTCGCGGCCTTACAGGTATCATCCCCTCTGGGGGATCACTCTTCGATGGCCATCTTGGTGGCTACCAAGAAGGCATCGTCCCTCCTGTTGGGCTCACACTCAGGCCTTTGGGAGTCTCCAGGGCAATGGAGGCCTCAGCTCCTATCAAGGCCGCTCCTCCACCGTGGCTTTCCGGTCCAAGCGGGTCCAGTAAGTCAGACGGTCCTACCGACCCCTGCCTGGACTGGGCTGCTAAGCCGTTCACCTCTTCGGGTGATCGCCCAGTCCACCCCTCCTTCTGACAAGGCCGCCACTTCATCACTGCCTTCCTCGGATAGGGAGTCCGATAAGTTGGATGCCGGCTCCTCTGACGTCCGCCTGGACACTGCTGACAAGACGGCATTTGGCGACCGCCTGGTCAACCTGCCTGCATCAGACCCTATCATAAAGCCTGATGCCACAGGCTCTCCGCAATGGATAACCCCGTTGCCTACTGAGGTCCCTTCGTTCCCTCATTTCACACCCAGGGATTTCAACCCTCCTTCCCCGGTTGAGACCAACTACCTTGAGACGCTGCTGTCAGGGGTCCCCCTCCTATGCTGGACCGAACGCCACCCTCCGGCATTCCTTTGCCCGGCGGAAGACCTGTTCCTCAATCAGGACCGTCTGACTCGTCCGGTGGTCTCCCTACGCTGGGCCCGATGCCTCCTCCGTCCGGTCTGCCAGCAGGACCGTTGCCAGGATCCTCTGCTCCGTCAGAGCCCCTAGCACCAGGATACCTGACACTGCAATACCCGGTGTCGCAGTACCCGGCTCCTCAGTATCTGATGCTGCAGTATCCAACGCCAGGCTTCCCAGCATCCGGCTACGGATACTCTTATTACAGGTACCCACACTACCCGTATCCGAGCCCCCCTCCTCCTCCTCCACCTTCGCCGCCCACTCCGCAGCCGCCAGCGGAGCCGAAGGAGACCTTGGCCTCCTGGTGTGCTAAGGCCAAGGCTCAGCTCACCAAGGAGGTTGAGAGTCATCTTCCGACATCACTTCCTACGCTGGACCCCCTATGTCGGAGATGGGAGACTCCCTCCCCTTTACCCGACGCCAGAGGAGAACCTTCTAGCACCCGGGGTAGGGAGGACACGCACCCACCGGGGGCTCCCCAGAGGGGTTGTTCGCCCCCCCTCTCAGGGAGGAGTCGTCGTCTTCTACCTCAGAACCATCTGACTCAGATTCTGAGTCCTACCACTCCAGAATGCCCAAGGCCGAGGGACCCTCCGAAGTCCCCTCTGGAGGACCCTTCTTTTCTGGAGCTCTTGAGGAAGATCCAGGAGACACGTCAGTGGCAATCACTGGAGCCAGACCCACAGCATAAGAAGCTCGCTGCTCATCTGGATCTGCCCGAAGCCGCTCCCACACTGATTCCACCCTGGATAGAGCCTCACGCCGATCTTGTTTCCCACTATCTGGAAACAACTATCCGCTCTAGCCCCCTTCCGAGGAAGACGGATAGGCTATACCAGGCTCCAGAGGATAAAAACTTCCTTAGTCTTCACCCCAAGGCGGATTCGGTTGTGCTCAGCACTGCCCACGGCTGATCCGCCAACCCCACCCTGGCAGGACTAACTCAGTTGATCCTCGGCCAAGGCTCACGAATGGGAGTTAGACCAACAGTTCGTAGACGACATCTTTCAGCGGTGGGGGACTCCACAGGTAGACCTCTTCAACTCCCCTCAAAATGCAAAATTTCCTGCCTTCTGCTCGCTTACTCCAGGGCGAGACATTCTCTGGTGGTACGCTCTGTCTCTGTTGGAGGGACGGATTTGTTTATGCCTTCCCTCCCAGTCCTTTGATTCAGAGGGTCCTGAACAAACTCAGATTAGAAGGGGCTCGAATGATTCTCATCGCCTCCTTCTGGCCCAGGCAAGTTTGGTTCTCTCTTCTGCAACAGTTTTCAGAGGAACCTCCTCTTCCTCTGTCCCAGCACTTATTGACCCAGGATCAGGGGACCCTTGTTCACTCAGGCCTCAAATCTCTTCATCTTCATGCGTGGCTCCTGCAGACATAGCCAAAGCCCGCTTCGGAGTCTCGCCCTTAGTAGCGGACATTTTGGTGGCGGCCAGGAAGCCTTCCACCAGGTCCACCTACGCTATGAAGTGGAAACGGTTTTCCATCTGGGCATATTCTAAAGATTTAGAGCCTTTCTCGTGCTCAGCCAACAAAGTCCTGAATTACATGCATCACCTCTTCAACCTGGGTCTCGTCAATTCTTCTTTAACGGTCCAGATGGCAGCTATTTCAGCCTACCACATTCCCTTTGGAGACAGGACTTTTGCTCAGTTGGAAGTCTCTAAAAATTTTCTTAAAGGGGTTCTCCACCTGAGACCCCACATCCACAATCCTGCCCCTCCATGGGACTTGAATTTTATCCTAGAGAAGCTCACACTGCCTCCTTTCGAGATGGCAGTGGAAGCAGACTTACAGTTCCTTTCTTGAAAGAAACTCTTCCTAGTAGTCATCACTTCTGCTCGGCGCATTTCCGAGCTTCAAGCCTTGATGTGTGAAATCCCGTATTTGATTTTCCATAAGGAACATGTGGCTCTACGCACCAACCCTAAGTGTCTTCCTAAGGTGGTGGCTGAATCTACACTGAATCAATACATTGAGTTACTGGCTTTCTTTATGCAACACTCCAATCAAGGGGAGTGCCTCTTACATACTCTGGATGTTCACAGAATCCTGAGATACTACACCAGTCAGACTATGGATCTCAGGAAGACTGATTAGTTTTTGTTTATTTCACTCACAAACAAGAAGGCAGTGCTGTTTCCAAGCAATGCCTTTCCAAATGGTTGGTCAATTGTATCACTTTCTGTTACAAGAAGTCCCTCCTGAGTCAGGTCAAAGCTCACTCCACCAGGGGAGTAGCTGCCTCTGCTGCTTGTTTCAGGAATGTGTCCGCGGCAGACATCTGGGCAACCTGGACTTTGGTCCATACCTTTATGAAACACTACAGTTTGGACTTTGCCTGTCGCCGTAGAGCAGGCTTCAGGTTGGCTGTTCTGCAGGGTCTCCTTTCATAAGACCTGCTCAGCCCTAAGGGGGTTATGTTGTGAATGACAGTCCTCCTCCCAGTTTTCTCTTTGTTCCAGACCGCTTGGGACTAAGTCCTGTCTGTGAATATCAACTGCAAGAGCCCTCTCAAAGTAAGATAACAGTAGCTCTTCGAGAGAGGCTTTTGCAGTAGGTATTGCCTTCCCGCCCTCCATCCCCCCAAGTCTGTTTTCTTCCTTTCCATGGGGGCATATCCTCTTGTCTCTTGTCTTGCCTCTTTTGGCCTTTGGTGGGAAAGAACTAGAAGGTGGGCATGGAGGACCACCACTTTATACCGACATCGTCTGACGCTGGTCACCTAACGGGGCGGTCCCCATGAGACTGCTAGCTAGAAGTTTTCTGTGGGGTGCTGACGTCTGGCAGCATAGTCCTATCTGTGAATACCTACTGCAAGAGCGCCCCTCAAAGATCTACTGTTACGGTAAGTTCTTGTGTAACTGTACTTTCTAGGGACATGGATATGTTGTTCATCCACACTCATTGGCAGTATCCTTGCCGCTTTAAATCTTGCCGGAAGGTCTTCAAGCTTGCTCCTCCCACCCACCCGGGTGGTATAACTCGGCTCCGCCCCATGGCGCCAGATCTTCCTTACCGCTTGCGACTCAGGTTCCTCCTTAACGCTCTCGTTTGACTGGTTCCTATTTCTCTGTTTCTTGATTTAAAAATAAAATTTTGCAAAGACTTCAGTCTTCTATCCTCGCGACTCACGATATGGACAATCGACTCCAGTTTCGGAGATGCCCATGCGGGCAGAAGATGTCTCGGACGGATCCTCACCCACGGGTGTATACTGCTTAGGCCTTGAGCACGACCCGCAGGCTTGCGACCTGTGCTCATCTTTCTCGGCCTCGTCCCGCGAGACCGTGCTGCCCGTTGCAGCTGGGCGTCCCGAAGCGTTCCCTCGGTGAAGTCCAAGGAGGCCCGGTTGGCGGTGTCAGTGGCCCGGGCTCGCCCGAGGATCAGCTCGGACGGATGGTCGCCCTCGAAAGGAGGCGGCGCCAGGGGCCGTATCTTCCTCGACGCGGCATTTATCCAGCCTCTCTGGGTTCTTCCTACACGGCTTCTTTTAGGAGCTTTGTCTGTCCCTCTCCACTAAAGGAGAGGGCCTGCGTGCTCAGGACCTTATTCTCGGGTCAAAAGAGGACAGGGGTAAGTCCCTCCGTCGGCGCTCTTGGGAGGCGGAAGGTCCCTCTCCCGGGCCGTCGACCGTCGGCTTGATCGACCCGCTCGGCTTGACCACTGGCCTCCGCAGTGTCCCGTCAGGTCAGTTGACCGGAACTCCCACCGATGAAGTCGATTTTCTCGACCCATTAGACGGAGCTGTCGCCTTTAGCAGCCGAATTCCCTTCTCCCAGTTCCCCGGGAGAGTTGAGATCCCGTGGGCTCGCCTGTGCCTCCGGTTCGGAGCCCTCGGATGGACCATCGAGCGAAGGGGAGTGCTGGTTCGGCCGACACTCCCGCCCGACCTCGGAAATTCCGGGACTCTCGGTCTCGGTCTCGGACCTCTTGGCGGTCCAGCCGATCCCACCGTCATAAGGCGGTCTCGGTCCTCGGCTTCTGATAAAGCGGCGTCGCCGCTTCGTCCTTATCCTCCTCCTCGGATGAGGAGAGGGTCAGCGCGAATACGTCGACGGTACGAGGACCTTATGTTGCAACAGCCTCCTGGCGAGGAATAAGCCGACTCCTCGCCTTCCCGGCCATTAAGTGGCACTGTCACGGAACGGCCGACACAACCCCTCGACTTGTCGAGGAGCTATACCCAGGCGG
Source organism: Neoceratodus forsteri (assembly GCA_016271365.2). Classification (NCBI taxonomy): domain Eukaryota; kingdom Metazoa; phylum Chordata; order Ceratodontiformes; family Ceratodontidae; genus Neoceratodus; species Neoceratodus forsteri. The sequence goes on from CM028132.1 coordinate 745,212,592, forward strand.
TTGTTCGGCCAAAACCAGCTCTCCACCGATTCGGTGGAACCTCCGCCTCCACAGCCTCCAATTGGGCGCCGACCAAGGATTCTCGGTCGGCTAAGGGTTTACCCATCGGCTGTCAGTTACCTCACTCCCGACCGACCTCGGCAGGTGAAGGGTGGCTCAGGCCAGAGGCAGCTCTTGAGGACTCTTCGAGTCCGAAGATGATTCCTCCTTCTTCTCCAGCGACTGGACTTGGAGTCTTCAGGAGGTCAGTCAATGGACGATAGCCCGTCGTCCTTCCTAGGACTGCTTCGGCTCATCTCGAGTCTACGGGATGGGCTCGAACCCGTTCAAAGCAGGCCAGGTATCCCCTCACGAGATTCTGGACCGAGGGATTCTCCGACGGAGGCCTTTCGGTGGCCGAGGCCATAGTGGGTCGGCACTGGAACTTTGGCAGCGCCCTGCTTCCTGCCCTCGCCTTGGCCAGGATGGCCAGGAAGTATCCGGTCCCTACCGGTTCCTTGTCCGGTTTTGAACACCCTCTGCTGAGGGGTTAGTTACCGACAGCGTTTTCCGCGCCGCAAGCCAGGATGTGGACAAACCTCCTGACAAGGGAGTCCAAGAAATTGACACGTCGGGCGAAAGTCTCGCTGTGCCTCTCTCGGCCTTCGTCAGGCCAGTTCGGCCGTCCTCATGGCACATTTTTCTCATGCCCTGTTGGGCTCCTGGATGAGGTCATCCTCATCTTCCCGCCCGATCTGCAGACTACGGTTAAGCAGGTGCGGGACCAGGGCAGGAGTGGCCAAACAGCAGCTCCAGACTGCTTTGGATATAGGGGACTCATGTGCCAGATCGGTGGCTGACCGCGGTGGCTATCGTCGGCGAGCTTGGCTGAGGATATCCACCTTTGCCTGGATACCCAGCACAAGTTGGCGGATGTTCCCTTTTTAGGGACTGACCTCTTCGGCCCTGGGGTGGAAGGTCACCTGCAGAGGATCGAGAAGTCCAATGCCACCTTGGACTCGGTCTCTTCCGCTCAGAAGGACAAAGGCCGCAAACCACAGCCTAAGCCCTTTCGTCCTTCTGTGCCCCCGGCGCGCCTCGGCCCAGCATCGCAAGCCAGCAGGCTCAGCCTTGGCATCCCAAACCCAACCGCCCGGCTTCCTCTAACAGGAGGCAGGAGGAAGGGCCCAGGAGGTCCCTCGGCGGTCCCTCCTCAAGCCTGCCCAGTGACAGGCTGAGGGTGTCGCCCCATCCCCGTCACCTTACTCCCTGGGTCCCCTGGGGACGGCTCCGCCCTGCTCCGCCTGGTCCGCTGTTACCACGGACAGGTGGGTCTTGAGGTGGTGGAAGAGGCCTGCCTCTGGAATTGAGCAGGCACCACCCTTCAGAGCCGTCGCCCCTCGGGGGCTTCGGGATCCCAGCTCACTGGCGGCTCGTCGGAGCCGACTCGCTCTCCTCCTCCAGAAGGAGGTGGTAAGAGAGGTGGTGGACCCTCCTTCAGACCCAGGGTTTGTGTCCAGGTACTTCCTGGTTCGAAGCGACGGGGCTGGCGCCCCATTCTCGACCTACCACGACCTAAACAAGTTCCTAAGGTCTCGAACCTTCAGGATGGTCACTCTGGCTCCAGATAATACCATCCTTGGAGCAGCGGTGGTTCTGCTCTCTGGACTTGCAGGGCAGCGTTTTCACGTCCCTATCCGTCCGTCTCACCAGAGATTCCTTCTCGCCCGAGCGAAGTATCCCTCTTCGAGTTCCAAGCCATGCCCTTCGGCTTGTCTCCAGCTCCCAGGGTCTTCACCAAATGCATGGCAGTGGTGACAGCATTCCTGCGGCGCCGAGGGGTCCGGGTGTACCCTTACCTGGACGACTGGCTGATAGCAGCTCCCTCCAGGGAGGAGGCAGAGTGGTCCAGAGATCTGGCCCTCCAGGTCTGCTCTCAACTGGGCCTCCTTATCAACGAGGCCAAGTCGGAACTCGAGCCGAAGCAGGTGATTCTATTCATCGGGGCGCAGCTCGACTCTCTTCGAGCCAGAGCGCGGCTCCCGGCGGACAGGGCCGAGGTTCTTTCCTCCTTTGCCCGATCATTTCTGGTTGGGCAATTCAGCCCTGCCGGGACTTCCTGCGCCTCCTGGGTCTCATGGCGGCCTGCACCAGCGTGGTCCGTTGGGCCCGCTGGAACATGCGTCCCCTTCAGTGGGGACTGGCCAGCCAGTGGTCACAACGCTGCGATCCCTTGGACCAGCTTGTGTCGGTGACATAGGGATGTGGGAACGCCTCCAGTGGTGGACTGCTCCAGATCATTTGCAGGAGGGCATCCTGTCATTCTCGCCCGAGCCGACGGTCTCTATCGACCGATGCCTCTCTGATGGGTTGGGTGCCCATCTGGGGAACACCGGGCTCATGGCCTCTGGTCCCCGCGGGAGTCCGATGTCACATCAACCTGCTGGAGCTCGGCGGTCCGCCTAGCTCTCACCGCCTTTGCTCCGTTCCTCCGGGTCAAGTGGTCCGGTCCAGACGGACAATACCACGACCATGTACTATCTGAACCGCCAGGGCGGAGCGCGCTCCATGCTTCTATGCAAGGAAGCTCTCCGCATTTGGTCACTCGTGCGCAGCCTGAGGCGGATCTCCTAGCCATTCACGTGGCAGGAGCCTCCAACACCCTGGCCGATGCCCTGAGCGGATAGGGGCTGCATCCCCGAGTGGTCTCTCCTGCGGAGGTAGTACAGCATCTGTTCTCCCTTTGGGGCACACACCTCAGGTGGACCTGTTTGCCTCCATGGAGAGCGAGCTGAGTCTGTTCCATGCCCGCCCCCTCAGCAGGGCTCGCTGCAGGGGATGCCTTCTCGAGGCAATGGACCCCGGGCCTCTTTACGCCTTTCCCCATTTCCCTTGATCCACAAGGTGCTTCTCAAGGCGAGGAGGACAAGGCGCAGGTGATTCTGATAGCCCCAGACTGGCCTCGCCAGTTCTGGTACCAGATCTCCTCAGTCTCAGCTCCAGGACTCTGCAGCTTCCAGCTCGCCGGACCTGCTCTCAGTCAATCAGGGAAGGTGTTCCATCCGGACCTTCAATCCCTGCACCTGACGGCCTGGTTCCTGAGGCTAGAGTTCAGGCCTTGGGTCTTTCGGCGAGGTCCTCAATGTAGTTGAGGCGTCCCGAAGAGTCGACCAGAAAATGCTATGCCTTCAAATGGAAAAGGTTTTCCATTTGGTGTCAGACAAGGGCTTGGACCCTTCCTCCTGTTCCTTGGCAAACAACTTGGACTATTTATGGTCCTTTCTAGTCAAGGGCTTAGGTCGACGACCCTAAGGGTGCACCTGGCAGCCATCTCTGCTTACCGGGCGCGGGCCGGGAAGCAATCGGTGGCGCAGGAGAAGGTGGTCTGGCGCTTTTTCAAAGGCCTTGATCACATTTCCCCTCCAGTGCGGGAACCCCACCTCGCGGGATCTACTGCTGGTACTGGCAAGCTCATGGGCAAGCCATTCGAACCTATGCACAGGTGTGCTCTCTCACCTGTCGTGGAAGACCGCCTTCTTGGTGGCTACACACGCCAGCCAGAAGGATGGGAGAGCTCCAGGCGCTTCCATCGAGTCTCCTTACCTGGTCTTCCACAGGGACAAGGTTGTCCTGCGCCCACCGAAATTCCTTCCGAAGGTGGTGTGCGGAGTTTCACCTTAACCAGGTGTTGACTCTGCCGGTGTTCTACCCCAATCACACCTCGGAGGCCGAATATAGGCTCCATACTCTGGACCCTAGAAGAGGCGCTCGCTTATTATAAGGCTTGCGGCTGGGGGAGATTCGAGGAGAGGTTGCCAGCTGTTTGTCACCTACGCTGAAGCACGCATCTGGCAGACCTGCAGCCAAGCGGACGATAAGCAGGTGGGTAACCTCCTGCATAGATCTCTGCTATAAGTTGGCGGGCATGGAGCCTCCCAGAGGATAAGAGCTCATTCTACCCGCCATGCTGCTGCAACGGCTGCTCTTCAGGGACGTCCCTATCCAGGAAATCTGCAGGGCTGCTACCTGGAAGTCAGCAAACACCTTCATTACCCACTACCACATCGACCTTGAGTCACGCCGGGATGCTGGTTTTGGGGCTCAGTTCTCAGTCTCTCTTTCCAAGTAGAAGTATATGGGGTGTCGTTTGCCTCCCTCCTCCCGGAGAACTGCTAGGAGTCTGCCAATGGTGTGGATGAACAACATATCCATGTCCCTAAATACAGGTTACTCACCTGTAACAGGAGTTCTAGGAATGGTATATGTTGTTCATCCACACGACTCACCCGACTCCTCTCGCTCGACGACAACCTGAGCTTCCAGCGGGCCAGATCTACGCCATGGGGCGGAGCCGAGAGTTATACCACCCGGTTGGGTGGGAGGAGCAAGCTTGAAGACCTTCCGGCAAGATTTAAAGCGGCAAGGATACTGCCAATGAGTGTGGATGAACAACATATACCATTCCTAGAACTCCTGTTACAGGTGAGTAACCTGTATTTTTTTCTCTGGGGGATGCAAGAACCTCCTCGGTTCCCCATCCTTATGCTAGCCGGGTCTACGGCAGACGAACTGAGGTGGTGCCAAGGGACCGCCCCCTTTATGCTATGCATGATGGGTGTGGGGCCTTCAGAAGGGCGGTCCCTGCCTTAGACTGCTGGCTAGACATTTTTCCGTGGGGTCCTAGAGCCTGGTGTCATAGTTCTAATGGTCTTACCCGCTGCAAGAGCTCTTTTCAAAGATCTACTGTTACAGTAAGTTCTTATGTAACTGTACTATCTTCAGGGATATCTGTCATCAGGTCACACCTAGGGATCGCCCACGCTGACCTCGTGCTCTGACCTCACACGCCCTATATCAGAGCGGGCAGCCCCACTTCCTGCTCATTTCTTTCCCACCATCAACCATTCACGCACAGACTCTGCTGAAACTTCGTCACTCAGTTCAACTACCAAAACTACTTACTTTTTTCCTTTGGTATCTGCCTTTGAATCACTTTATTTTAAAGTGATTCCTTTTGTATTTGTATGTCAAGAACTAATCCTTCATCAGCTCTCTTATATCGCTGCTGCTTGCGGAAAGAAGATTTCTTTAAGCAACAAACACAAACTTTGTGTCAGCTGTCTTGGGCCTGGCAACAGAGTTCTTGCCTGTGAGTTCTGCCTGAAATTTAGCCTCCATCAAGGTGCACCTGTCAACAATTTCAGCCTTTCATGTGCCTATTGAGGGCTGTACGGTGGCCCAGTTGGATGTGGCCCGTACTTTTCTGAGAAGCCTCCAATCCGTAATTGGTTTCCTGCTTAGGACCTCAGTTTCATGCTCATGAAGCTGATCCTGCCTCCTTTTGAGCCATCCGTATCTTTTCGAGCTACGCTTTCTGCTGTGGCAAGCGTTATTTTTAGTTGCCATTACTTCTGCTTGAAGAATTTCAGATCTACAGGCTCTCGTGTGAACAGCCTTATTTGATTTTCCACAAAGGCAGGGTCTCTTTGCGCACAAACTGTAAGATCTTACTTCAAGGGGGCTCTTGCAGCAGGCAACACTGTTAGGATTGAAGGTGCCAGGACCACACGGAAAGCTTCTAGTAGCATCTGTCATGGGGGTCCACCCCCACTGACGTCAACATGCTAATGTTCGCCTATCCTATAAAGGGGGCAGTCCCCCACACCTACCTCGGTTCTTTTTCGCCATTGAGCCACGCACTTCAGCCACAGTTGACTGCCATTTTCTCACATTTATCCGTGCTTTTCTTTTCTTTTCAGTGCTCAGACATCAAGTTTTCAGTGTTTTCTCGCCTGGTTTTGTCTTCTTCTCTAGCCTCTGCTTCTGATTGGCCAATGAAGATTGCCTGTGGCAAGCAATTTCCTTCTAAAAAAGGCCACTTTGCCTGCCTAAGCCCCAAGCGAGACACCAAGGTCTGCCAGGACCTCTACCAGACCACACAGAGATGTGGTTTGAAAACCCACAAAAGTTACTTTCTCAAGCAGAAGTTGGCAGCTGTGGAGAAGGAGCTACAGGCCAAAAGTCCTTCTACTTCCCCAGCTCAATTTTCCATGGCCTCTTCTTTTTCTTTCCATAAGGAGAAGAAATCGAGTGGGAGGCACAAGGACCATCCTCGGTCAGCCTCTCACTCGCGGTCGCCGCCTAGATCGGCTACCGCTTCTGGGTCTTATTCCCGTGGGGGGGGCCCTCCTGCCTCGTCAGCCCTCTCTTCCTTTGGCTGCCATTGGTTCAGCCACCCGCCCTTATTTCCGTCTTGGGTCACTGCTCCTCTGAGTAGTGGACGTTGTCCCCTGCCTCTCAGCTCCTGACACCCAGGCCTTTAGCAGCCATGGTCGCTCAGCTAGGTGGCTCTACTGAGGTTGGGCCTTCATCCATCATCACCCCCCTCCTTTCTACTGCATTGCCTTTGTCAGTACCAGATTCCGGGGCCGATGCTAGCCCTGCTAGACATTGCCCGGAGCAGACGCACGCCTCCTTGTCTACAGGTGTCGCTTTGCCTTGCCTCTGGTGCCCTCCCCACAGGTGCCGCACTCACCGGTAGGGCCCACATTGGCCTCTTCTCCAGTCTGATGCCAGCCTTTGCCTCTCAGGTCGTTGCCAGCACTGCCGACAGCTCATCCAATGACTCCTCAGCCACTGTCGACCTGGCCTCGGCCGACACCTCTGCCATGCCTGCTGGACCTCATCGGAACCCACAGCCAGCATCGGGTGGACCTACACCAGGGAACCCTATGCCGGCTCCCCTGCTGTCGTAGCTGTACTTTCCACCACATTATCTTTACCCACTGATCTACAAACCACCTCCAATAATGGATTATAATGCACTCTTTTCAGCTTGGTGGTCCTTCATGCAGCAAAAGGACACACATAGGAGGACCTCTCCTCCTCATGCTCCCTGGGATCCCCTGCCTCAGGATCCAGACAGGGCAGGACCTAGTGGCCCCGTACCATGTGGTCATCCAGGGGCACCAATCCGTTGGCTCTGGACCATGTTTGGATGACCATCATCCCCAGCGCTGGCCCCTGATAGTGATCTCAGGGATGACTCTTCAGGTGGGACCAGTCTGGGCGGCCCCTAAATCTCCTCCTGAGGACCAACCTTTCTTGACGTCATGCGTCATATCCAGTCCCTGGTGGAATGGGAAACAGAGGAGCTGGACCCAGAAGAGAGGCGTCTAGCCATCTATTTGAGAAAGGATACTCGTTCTCTTGGTAGTTCCTCCTCTGATAGTCTTATGAGAATGTTACTAAGGTGATGTGGAATCACCCCCTACCTCTCCATCTGTGCTTTAGAAGGTGGACCTTCTCTACCATGCTCCGATGGGTAAGCCCTTCACCCCACAGTGGAGTCTCTGGTTATGAATGTGGCCCATGACCACACCAAGAGACCCAAACACCTCAGTACTCACCCCGCTGACAAAGGGTCCAGGCAGCTGGATCAGTGGAGTAAGAGAATGTATGCCTCTGCAACCTTAGCCATTCGAGCTGTGAATTATTTAGCTCACATGGTGCAGTACCAGAAGGCCCTCTGGGACCAGGCATGGGATCTGGTACAGAATCTTCCTGAGGATCCTACAAAAACTCAGTTGGCCCAACTCTTAAAGTCAGGCTCAGATGTGGGCACTCATGTTCTGCGGGCAGAGTATGATATGGTTGATGGTGCCAGGCGGGGGCTACGACAGAAATCTGTCTGTCACCATTTGTGCCTTAGAGTGTCTTGGCTTTGCTCAAGATATTCAGGCCAGCATCTTGGATGCCCCTTTCAGAGACTCCGTTCTGTTTGGGGCAGATGCCCAAGATATCATATCCTGCCTCCAGGAGTTGGGCAAGGCTCTGTGGTCCATCCATTCCCTCTACCACTCTCAGCCTAGGACTACCTAACCTTAGTCCTTTTGCTGCTCCCTACGCCAGCCTACCAGGAGACAACAGGAAAAGGGCCCCTTCAAGCGTAAGGCTCCCTCAGCCGCAGCGGCTGTTCCCAGGGCCCTGTGATTCCCCACAGCTACATTGTCAACCCCCAGGCCCACCACCTGACTCCTTGCCTGACCCCCCCCCAGCGGAAACCTTGAGGATACAGTCTATTCTTCCTTTACCTCAATGGGTGGTGGGCAGTGACCACAGATCAATGGGTGCTCCAGTTCATAGAACACGGGCACACCTTAGAATTCCTGGCCCCCCCTCCCCGGAAAACCCTCCCTTGCCCTCCCATTATCCTTTAGCCCACTTCTCCCTCATATGGGAAGAGATTCAGGCCCTACTGCACAAAAGAGCCATAGAGCCCGTCCCTCTGGTTCAAAGAGCCAGGGAATTTTACTCACACTTCTTTCTCCTTCCCAAGAAGCCAGGGGACCTACGACCAATTCTTGACCTCAACCACCTGAATCTGTACATAGTATACAAGCGTTTCAGGATGGTCACCCTTCAGGGACTGCTGCCTCTTCTTCACCAAGTGGACTGGCTTTGCTCCCTGGACATGCAGGACGCTGATCTTCTTATCCATGTTTTCCCAGCGCACTGCCATTTCTTCTGTCTCTGCTTCCAGGAGGACCATTTTCAATTCTGGGCCCTCCGTTTTGACCTTTCTTCGGCACCTCTGTTTGTTTACCAAGTGCCTAGCAGTGGTGGCTACGACTGTTTGGAGACTGGGCTTTTACGTGTTACCCCACCAGGACAATTGGCTGTTAGCTGCCTCCTCCTTCAGAGACCTTCTGCTACAGACCCTGGAATGCACTTTCGACTTTTCCAGGCCCTGCGGATCATAGTCAGTATGCCAAAGTCTTGTCTCTGCCCGTGCCAGTGCCTCCAGTATATTGGAGTGGTCCTAGACTCTTCCCAGGTGTCATCGAGGCACAGGTCAGGAAGCATAGAAAGACCAGGAGTAGGCATAAAATTTAAAAGTAGCATTTTATTTTTTCAATAACAGTAAAATAAAAAATTTAATGTCTCAGTATCACTATTTACAAAGGCAGTACAAACAGAAAACAAAGTCCTTCATCTGAGGATATCTCTGATTTCAAGTTTCAGTCTTGTTCTCTCTCTCTCTCTCTCTCTAGCAAAAGCATTGCTGTTCATTTTATAAGTCTCTGTCTGGGAACTCTTTGTGACAGGGTTGAATAAGGCCCTGCCCCGTTTGTTATGCAGAAAGAGTTTAAACGCAAGGGTCTGTTCTGTCCTCTTCTTCTCTGTCTCTTGTCTGTCTGGTTACGCAACCAAATTTTCTTGAGACCAAGGAACTGATCACTCTGTGTCGCAGTTCTCCACCTCTCTGCCTTCCCTTACTGTTCTGTCTTCCCCACCTCCCCCTTGCATATCTGCGGGTATAAACATACATGTGAATCTTTATGTGGAAATGTCACTGATACTGGGATAACTTTGTTTAAAACTGTATATAGTTATACTGCTGAAAGGACTGCAAAAAGCTGTTTGGAACACAAGGGGTTAACACGAGATCAGTTTGCAGACTCTCTGCAGGGCTGTGAACAAGAGGTCAGTTCTGGGTCACTATATTCTGTTTGTTGCACCTACAAGGAAACTGACAAGAATATTCTGTGAAAAGCAGGACATCTCTTAATGAGGTTCCCAGGCAAAGACTTATAAAAGAGCAGCAGTGCTTTTGCTAGAGAGACAAGGAGAATGAGACTGAAACTTGGAATTGAGATACCCTCAGAAGGACTTAGTTTTCTCTGTTTCAAACAACATGAAGTCTTGCTGTATTCTGACATTATGCAGTTAGCCCCAGCACTTGAACTTCTCCGGAGAGGAAAGAGTTAACTCTGTGCCAGAGCATAGAACGTTGAGCTCGGTTCAAACCTCTGTCTGCTGCACTTTGAAGTGTAACTGTCAGATTCTTACAAGCTAATACTAACTAACTACTCCTGCTAAGTGGAAATTGTAAAATCTACTAGCCAAAAGGCAGCCAAATATTTTGGT